>JARKIP010000102.1:0-1283738 GCA_029990175.1 Petunia secreta
CGAAACAAGACTACATGTATGGATCATCATTTCTCAGTATAACAACTATAATTGGTCATTTCTAGTGATAATGATCATCATTTGTAACTCTAACAACTCAAATGATCATCATTTGTAACTATAACAAATGCAATTGGTCATTTCCACTCATAATGATCATCATTTCTCACTATAACAAGTATTATTGGCCATTTATAGTGATAATGATCATTATTTGTCACTCTTACAAGGATAGTGGGTCATTTCTAGTCATAATGATCGTTATTTGTCACTCTAACAAGTGTAATATGTCATTTCTAGTGATAATGATCATCTTTTGTCAGTCTAACTACCGTAATTGGTTATTTCTATTGATAATGATCATCATTTACCACTCTTAGAAGTATAGTTGGTCATTTCTACTCATAATGATCATTATTTGCAACTCTAACAACTCTAATTAGCCATTTCTACTCATAATTATGATCATTTGTAACTATAACAAGTGTAATTGGCCATTTCTACCCATAATGATCATCATTTGTCACTCTAACAAGTATAATTGGTCATTTCTAGTGATAATGATCATCATTTGTCACTCTAACAAGTATAGCGGGTCATTTCTAGTGATAATGATCATCATTTGTCAGTCTAACTACCATAATTAGTCATTTCTAGCGATAGTGATCATCATTTGTCACTCTTAGAAGTATAGTGGGTCATTTCTACTCATAATGATCATCATTTGTCACTCTAACAACTCTAATTGGCCATTTGAACATATAATGATCATCATTTGTAACTATAACAAGTATAATTGGCCATTTCTACCCATAATGATCATCATTTCTCACTCGAACAAGTATTATTGATCATTTCTAGTGATAATCATCATCATTTGTCACTCTATCAAGTATAGTGGGTCACTTCTACTGACAATCGTAATCACTTGTCACTTTTACAAGTGTAATTGGCGATTTCTAATGACAATGATCATCAATTCTCAATCTAACTACTCTAAGTGGTCTTTTGTGATGAAAGTTGATGAATTTATCACTTTTACAAATATAATTGGTCATTTATAGTGATATAATCGTCATAATTTGTCACTTTAACTACTCTAATTGTGAAAAAATATGATGAAGATAGAAACAATTGAAGACCGCACTCGGAACGACACCTAAAATGTGACAAACATCAATTTGATGTTCGAAACAAGACTACATGTATGGATCATCATTTTTCAGTATAACAAGTATAATTGGTCATTTCTAGTGATAATGATCATCATTTGTCACTCTAACAACTCAAAGGATAGTGGGTCATTTCTAGTCATAATGATCGTCATTTGTCACTCTAACAAGTGTAATTAGTAATTTCTAGTGATAATGATCATCTTTTGTAAGTCTAACTACCATAATTGGTTATTTCTAGTGATAATGATCATCATTTGTCACTCTTAAAAGTATAGTGGGTCATTGCTACTCATTATGATCATCATTTGTAACTCTAACAACTCTAATTAGCCATTTTTACTCATAACGATGATCATTTGTTACTATAACAAGTGTAATTGGCCATTTCTACCCATAATGATCATCATTTCTCACTCTAACAAGTATAATTGGTCATTTCTAGTGATAATGATCATCATTTGTCACTCTAACAAGTATAGTGGGTCATTTCTACTCATACTGATCATCATTTGTCACTCTAACTACTCTAATTGGCCATTTCAACTCATAATGATCATCATTTGTAACTATAACAAGTATAATTGGCCATTTCTACCCATAATGATCATCATTTCTCATTCTAACAAGTATTATTAATAATTTCTAGTGATAATCATCATCATTTATCACTATAACAAGTATAGTGTTTCACTCCTAGTGACAATGATAATCACTTGTCACTCTTACAAGTGTAATTGGCGATTTCCAATGACAACGATCATCAATTCTCAATCTAACTACTCTAAGTGGTCTTTTATGATGAAAGTTGATGAATTTATCACCTTTACAAATATAATTGGTCACTTATAGTGATATAATCGTCATAATTTGTCTGTTTTACTACTCTAATTGTGAAAAAATATGATGAAGATAGAAACAATTGAAGACCGCGCTCGGAACGACACATAAAATGTAACCAACATCAATTTGATGTTCGAAACAAGACTACATATATGGATCATCATTTTTCAGTATAACAAGTATAATTGGTCAGTTCTAGTGATAATGATCATCATTTGTCACTCTAACAACTCAAATGATCATCATTTGTAACTATAACAAGTGTAATTGGCCATTTCCACTCATAATGATCATCATTTCTCACTCTAACAAGTATAATTGGCCATTTATAGTGATAATGATCATTATTTGTCACTCTTACAAGGATAGTGGGTCATTTCTAGTCATAATGATCGTCATTTGTCACTCTAACAAGTGTAATTGGTCATTTCTAGTGATAATGATCATCATTTCTCAGTATAACAAGTATAATTGGTCATTTCTAGTGATAATGATCATCATTTGTCACTCTTAGAAGTATAGTGGGTCATTTCTACTCATAATGATCATCATTTGTCACTCTAACTAGAATAGTGGATCATTTCTAGTGAGAATGATCATCATTTGTCAGTCTAACTACCATAATTGGTCATTTCTAGTGATAATGATCATCATTTGTCACTCTTAGAAGTATAGTGGGTCATTTCTACTCATAATAATCATCATTTGTCACTCTAACAACTCTAATTGGCCATTTCAACTCATAATGATGATCATTTGTAACTATAACAAGTGTAATAGGCCATTTCTACCCATAATGATCATCATTTCTCACTCTAACAAGTATAATTGGTCATTTCTAGTGATAATGATCATCATTTGTCACTCTATCAAGTATAGTGGGTCATTTCTAGTGATAATGGTCATCATTTGTCAGTCTAACTACCATAATTGGATATTTCTAGTGATAATGATCATCATTTGTTACTCTTAGAAGTATAGTGGGCCATTTCTACTCATAATAATCATCATTTGTCACTCTAACAACTCTAACTGGCCATTTCAACTCATAATGATCATCATTTGTAACTATAACAAGTATAATTGGCCATTTCTACCCATAATGATCGTCATTTCTTACTCTAACAAGTATTATTGATCATTTCTAGTGATAATCATCATCATTTGTCACACTTACAAGTATAGTGTTTCACTTCTAGTGACAATGATAATCACTTGTCACTCTTACAAGTGTAATTGGCGATTCCAATGACAATGATCATCAATACTCAATCTAACTACTCTAAGTGGTCTTTTATGATGAAAGTTGATGAATTTATCACTTTTACAAATATAATTGGTCACTTATAGTGATATAATCGTCATAATTTGACAGTGTTACTACTCTAATTGTGAAAAAATATGATAAAAGATAGAAATAATTGAAGACCGCGCTCGAACGACATTTAAAATGTGACAAACATCAATTTGATATTCGAAACAAGACTACATGTATGGATCATCATTTCTCAGTATAACAAGTATAATTGGTCATTTCTAGTGATAATGATCATCATTTGTCACTCTAACACTCAAATGATCATCATTTGTAACTATAACAAGTGTAATTGGCCATTTCCACTCATAAAGATCATCATTTCTCACTATAACAAGTATAATTGGCCATTTATAGTGATAATGATCATTATTTGTAACTCTTACAAGGATAGTGGGTCATTTCTAGTCATAATGATCGTCATTTGTCACTCTAACAAGTGTAATTGGTCATTTCTAGTGATAATGATCATCTTTTGTAAGTCTAACTACCATAATTGGTTATTTCTAGTGATAATGATCATCATTTGTCACTCTTAGAAGTATAGTGGGTCATTGCTACTCATTATGATCATCATTTGTAACCCTAACAACTCTAATTAGCCATTTTTACTCATAACGATGATCATTTGTTACTATAACTAGTGTAATTGGCCATTTCCACTCATAATGATCATAATTTCTCACTATAACGAGTATAATTGGCCATTTATAGTGATAATGATCATTATTTCTCACTCTAACAAGTATAGTGGGTCATTTCTAGTGATAATGATCATCATTTGTCAGTCTAACTACCATAATTGGTCATTTCTAGTGATAATGATCATCATTTGTCACTCTTAGAAATATAGTGGGTCATTTCTACTCATAATGATAATCATTTGTCGCTCTAACAACTCTAATTGGCCATTTCAACTCATAATGATCATCATTTGTAACTATAACAAGTATAATTGGCAATATCTACCAATAATGATCATCATTTCTCTCTCTAACAAGTATTGTTGATAATTTCTAGTGATAATCATCATCATTTGTCACTCTAACAAGTATAGTGTTTCACTTCTAATGACAATGATAATCACTTGTCACTCTTACAAGTGTAATTGGCGATTTCCAATGACAATGATCATCAATTCTCAATCTAACTACTCTAAGTGGTCTTTTATGATGAAAGTTGATGAATTTATCACTTTTACAAATATAATTGGTCACTTATAGTGATATAATCGCCATAATTTGTCACTTTTACTACTCTAATTGTGAAAAAATATGATGAAGATAGAAACAATTGAAGACCGCGCTCGGAACGACACATAAAATGTGACCAACATCAATTTGATGTTCGAAACAAGACTACATATATGGATCATCATTTCTCAGTATAACAAGTATAATTGGTCATTTCTAGTGATAATGATCATCATTTGTCACTCTAACAACTCAAATGATCATCATTTGTAACTATAACAAGTGTAATTGTCCATTTCCACTCATAATGATCATCATTTCTCACTCTAACAAGTATAATTGGCCATTTATAGTGATAATGATCATTATTTGTCACTCTACAAGGATAGTGGGTTATTTCTAGTCATAATGATCGTCATTTGTCACTCTAACAAGTGTAATTGATCATTTCTAGTGATAATGATCATCATTTCTCAGTATAACAAGTATAATTGGTCATTTCTAGTGATAATGATCATCATTTGTCACTCTTAGAAGTATAGTGGCTCATTTCTACTCATAATGATCATCATTTGTCACTCTAACAAGAATAGTGGATCATTTCTAGTGATAATGATCATCATTTGTCAGTCTAACTACCATAATTGGTTATTTCTAGTGATAATGATCATCATTTGTCACTCTTAGAAGTATAGTGGGTCATTTCTACTCATAATAATCATCATTTGTCACTCTAACAACTCTAATTGGCCATTCCAACTCATAATGATGATCATTTGTAACTATAAAAAGTGTAATTGGCCATTTCTACCCATAATGATCATCATTTCTCACTCTAACAAGTATAATTGGTCATTTCTAGTGATAATGATCATCATTTGTCGCTCTATCAAGTATAGTGGGTCATTTCTAGTGATAATGGTCATTATTTGTCAGTCTAACTACAATAATTGGACATTTCTAGTGATAATGATCATCATTTGTTACTCTTAGAAGTATAGTGGGTCATTTCTACTCATAATAATCATCATTTGTCACTCTAACAGCTCTAATTGGCCATTTCAACTCATAATGATCATCATTTGTAACTATAACAAGTATAATTGGCCATTTCTACCCATAATGATCGTCATTTCTCACTCTAACAAGTATTATTGATCATTTCTAGTGATAATCATCATCATTTGTCACACTTACAAGTATAGTGGGTCACTTCTAGTGACAATGATAATCACTTGTCACTCTTACAAGTGTAATTGGCGATTTATAATGACAATGATCATATATTCTCAGTCTAACTACTCTAAGTGGTCTTTTGTGATAAAAGTTAATGAATTTACCACTCTTACAAGTATAATTGGTCACTTATAGCGATATAATCATCATAATTAGTCACTCTAACTACTCTAATTGTGAAAAAATATGATAAAGATAGAAATAATTGAAGACCGCGCTCGAACGACACTTAAAATGTGACAAACATCAATTTAATATTCGAAACAAGACTACATGTATGGATCATCATTTCTCAGTATAACAAGTATAATTGGTCATTTCTAGTGATAATGATCATCATTTGTCACTCTAACAACTCAAATGATCATCATTTGTAACTATAACAAGTGTAATTGGCCATTTCCACTCATAAAGATCATCATTTCTCACTATAACAAGTATAATTGGCCATTTATAGTGATAATGATCATTATTTGTAACTCTTACAAGGATAGTGGGTCATTTCTAGTCATAATGATCGTTATTTGTCACTCTAACAAGTGTAATTGGTCATTTCTAGTGATAATGATCATCTTTGTAAGTCTAACTACCATAATTGGTTATTTCTAGTGATAATGATCATCATTTGTCACTCTTAGAAGTATAGTGGGTCATTGCTACTCATTATGATCATCATTTGTAACCCTAACAACTCTAATTAGCCATTTTTACTCATAACGATGATCATTTGTTACTATAACTAGTGTAATTGGCCATTTCCACTCATAATGATCATAATTTCTCACTATAACGAGTATAATTGGCCATTTATAGTGATAATGATCATTATTTCTCACTCTAACAAGTATAGTGGGTCATTTCTAGTGATAATGATCATCATTTGTCAGTCTAACTACCATAATTGGTCATTTCTAGTGATAATGATCATCATTTGTCACTCTTAGAAATATAGTGGGTCATTTCTACTCATAATGATCATCATTTGTCGCTCTAACAACTCTAATTGGCCATTTCAACTCATAATGATCATCATTTGTAACTATAACAAGTATAATTGCAATTTCTACCAATAATGATCATCATTTCTCTCTCTAACAAGTATTGTTGATAATTTCTAGTGATAATCATCATCATTTGTCACTCTAACAAGTATAGTGTTTCACTTCTAGTGACAATGATAATCACTTGTCACTCTTACAAGTGTAACTGGCGATTTCCAATGACAATGATCATCAATTCTCAATCTAACTACTCTAAGTGGTCTTTTATGATGAAAGTTGATGAATTTATCACTTTTACAAATATAAATTGGTCACTTATAGTGATATAATCGCCATAATTTGTCACTTTTACTACTCTAATTGTGAAAAAATATGATGAAGATAGAAACAATTGAAGACCGCGCTCGGAACGACACATAAAATGTGACCAACATCAATTTGATGTTCGACACAAGACTACATATATGGATCATCATTTCTCAGTATAACAAGTATAATTGGTCATTTCTAGTGATAATGATCATCATTTGTCACTCTAACAACTCAAATGATCATCATTTGTAACTATAACAAGTGTAATTGTGTATTTCCACTCATAATGATCATCATTTCTCACTCTAACAAGTATAATTGGCCATTTATAGTGATAATGATCATTATTTGTCACTCTTACAAGGATAGTGGGTTATTTCTAGTCATAATGATCGTCATTTGTCACTCTAACAAGTGTAATTGATCATTTCTAGTGATAATGATCATCATTTCTCAGTATAACAAGTATAATTGGTCATTTCTAGTGATAATGATCATCATTTGTCACTCTTAGAAGTATAGTGGCTCATTTCTACTCATAATGATCATCATTTGTCACTCTAACAAGAATAGTGGATCATTTCTAGTGATAATGATCATCATTTGTCAGTCTAACTACCATAATTGGTTATTTCTAGTGATAATGATCATCATTTGTCACTCTTAGAAGTATAGTGGGTCATTTCTACTCATAATAATCATCATTTGTCACTCTAACAACTCTAATTGGCCATTCCAACTCATAATGATGATCATTTGTAACTATAACAAGTGTAATTGGCCATTTCTACCCATAATGATCATCATTTCTCACTCTAACAAGTATAATTGGTCATTTCTAGTGATAATGATCATCATTTGTCGCTCTATCAAGTATAGTGGGTCATTTCTAGTGATAATGGTCATTATTTGTCAGTCTAACTACCATAATTGGACATTTCTAGTGATAATGATCATCATTTGTTACTCTTAGAAGTATAGTGGGTCATTTCTACTCATAATAATCATCATTTGTCACTCTAACAGCTCTAATTGGCCATTTCAACTCATAATGATCATCATTTGTAACTATAACAAGTATAATTGGCCATTTCTACCCATAATGATCGTCATTTCTCACTCTAACAAGTATTATTGATCATTTCTAGTGATAATCATCATCATTTGTCACACTTACAAGTATAGTGGGTCACTTCTAGTGACAATGATAATCACTTGTCACTCTTACAAGTGTAATTGGCGATTTATAATGACAATGATCATATATTCTCAGTCTAACTACTCTAAGTGGTCTTTTGTGATAAAAGTTAATGAATTTATCACTCTTACAAGTATAATTGGTCACTTATAGCGATATAATCATCATAATTAGTCACTCTAACTACTCTAATTGTGAAAAAATATGATAAAGATAGAAATAATTGAAGACCGCGCTCGAACGACACTTAAAATGTGACAAACATCAATTTAATATTCGAAACAAGACTACATGTATGGATCATCATTTCTCAGTATAACAAGTATAATTGGTCATTTCTAGTGATAATGATCATCATTTGTCACTCTAACAACTCAAATGATCATCATTTGTAACTATAACAAGTGTAATTGGCCATTTCCACTCATAAAGATCATCATTTCTCACTATAACAAGTATAATTGGCCATTTATAGTGATAATGATCATTATTTGTAACTCTTACAAGGATAGTGGGTCATTTCTAGTCATAATGATCGTTATTTGTCACTCTAACAAGTGTAATTGGTCATTTCTAGTGATAATGATCATCTTTTGTAAGTCTAACTACCATAATTGGTTATTTCTAGTGATAATGATCATCATTTGTCACTCTTAGAAGTATAGTGGGTCATTGCTACTCATTATGATCATCATTTGTAACCCTAACAACTCTAATTAGCCATTTTTACTCATAACGATGATCATTT
Organism: Petunia secreta; assembly: GCA_029990175.1. Lineage (NCBI taxonomy): Eukaryota > Viridiplantae > Streptophyta > Magnoliopsida > Solanales > Solanaceae > Petunia > Petunia secreta. Next base: position 9,019 of record JARKIP010000102.1, read on the forward strand.
GTTACTATAACTAGTGTAATTGGCCATTTCCACTCATAATGATCATAATTTCTCACTATAACGAGTATAATTGGCCATTTATAGTGATAATGATCATTATTTCTCACTCTAACAAGTATAGTGGGTCATTTCTAGTGATAATGATCATCATTTGTCAGTCTAACTACCATAATTGGTCATTTCTAGTGATAATGATCATCATTTGTCACTCTTAGAAATATAGTGGGTCATTTCTACTCATAATGATCATCATTTGTCGCTCTAACAACTCTAATTGGCCATTTCAACTCATAATGATCATCATTTGTAACTATAACAAGTATAATTGGCAATTTCTACCAATAATGATCATCATTTCTCTCTCTAACAAGTATTGTTGATAATTTCTAGTGATAATCATCATCATTTGTCACTCTAACAAGTATAGTGTTTCACTTCTAGTGACAATGATAATCACTTGTCACTCTTACAAGTGTAATTGGCGATTTCCAATGACAATGATCATCAATTCTCAATCTAACTACTCTAAGTGGTCTTTTATGATGAAAGTTGATGAATTTATCACTTTTACAAATATAATTGGTCACTTATAGTGATATAATCGCCATAATTTGTCACTTTTACTACTCTAATTGTGAAAAAATATGATGAAGATAGAAACAATTGAAGACCGCGCTCGGAACGACACATAAAATGTGACCAACATCAATTTGATGTTCGACACAAGACTACATATATGGATCATCATTTCTCAGTATAACAAGTATAATTGGTCATTTCTAGTGATAATGATCATCATTTGTCACTCTAACAACTCAAATGATCATCATTTGTAACTATAACAAGTGTAATTGTCCATTTCCACTCATAATGATCATCATTTCTCACTCTAACAAGTATAATTGGCCATTTATAGTGATAATGATCATTATTTGTCACTCTTACAAGGATAGTGGGTTATTTCTAGTCATAATGATCGTCATTTGTCACTCTAACAAGTGTAATTGATCATTTCTAGTGATAATGATCATCATTTCTCAGTATAACAAGTATAATTGGTCATTTCTAGTGATAATGATCATCATTTGTCACTCTTAGAAGTATAGTGGCTCATTTCTACTCATAATGATCATCATTTGTCACTCTAACAAGAATAGTGGATCATTTCTAGTGATAATGATCATCATTTGTCAGTCTAACTACCATAATTGGTTATTTCTAGTGATAATGATCATCATTTGTCACTCTTAGAAGTATAGTGGGTCATTTCTACTCATAATAATCATCATTTGTCACTCTAACAACTCTAATTGGCCATTCCAACTCATAATGATGATCATTTGTAACTATAACAAGTGTAATTGGCCATTTCTACCCATAATGATCATCATTTCTCACTCTAACAAGTATAATTGGTCATTTCTAGTGATAATGATCATCATTTGTCGCTCTATCAAGTATAGTGGGTCATTTCTAGTGATAATGGTCATTATTTGTCAGTCTAACTACCATAATTGGACATTTCTAGTGATAATGATCATCATTTGTTACTCTTAGAAGTATAGTGGGTCATTTCTACTCATAATAATCATCATTTGTCACTCTAACAGCTCTAATTGGCCATTTCAACTCATAATGATCATCATTTGTAACTATAACAAGTATAATTGGCCATTTCTACCCATAATGATCGTCATTTCTCACTCTAACAAGTATTATTGATCATTTCTAGTGATAATCATCATCATTTGTCACACTTACAAGTATAGTGGGTCACTTCTAGTGACAATGATAATCACTTGTCACTCTTACAAGTGTAATTGGCGATTTATAATGACAATGATCATATATTCTCAGTCTAACTACTCTAAGTGGTCTTTTGTGATAAAAGTTAATGAATTTATCACTCTTACAAGTATAATTGGTCACTTATAGCGATATAATCATCATAATTAGTCACTCTAACTACTCTAATTGTGAAAAAATATGATAAAGATAGAAATAATTGAAGACCGCGCTCGAACGACACTTAAAATGTGACAAACATCAATTTGATATTCGAAACAAGACTACATGTATGGATCATCATTTCTCAGTATAACAAGTATAATTGGTCATTTCTAGTGATAATGATCATCATTTGTCACTCTAACAACTCAAATGATCATCATTTGTAACTATAACAAGTGTAATTGGCCATTACCACTCATAATGATCATCATTTCTCACTATAACAAGTATAATTGGCCATTTATAGTGATAATGATCATTATTTGTCACTCTTACAAGGATAGTGGGTCATTTCTAGTCATAATGATCGTCATTTGTCACTCTAACACGTGTAATTGGTCATTTCTAGTGATAATGATCATCTTTTGTCAGTCTAACTACCATAATTGGTTATTTCTAGTGATAATGATCATCATTTGTCACTCTTAGAAGTATAGTGGGTCATTTCTACTCATAATGATCATTATTTGCAACTCTAACAACTCTAATTAGCCATTTCTACTCATAATGATGATCATTTGTAACTATAACAAGTGTAATTGGCCATTTCTACCCATAATGATCATCATTTGTCACTCTAACAAGTATAATTGGTCATTTCTAGTGATAATGATCATCATTTGTCACTCTAACAAGTATAGCGGGTCATTTCTAGTGATAATGATCATCATTTGTCAGTCTAACTACCATAATTAGTCATTTCTAGCGATAGTGATCATCATTTGTCACTCTTAGAAGTATAGTGGGTCATTTCTACTCATAATGATCATCATTTGTCACTCTAACAACTCTAATTGGCCATTTGAACATATAATGATCATCATTTGTAACTATAACAAGTATAATTGGCCATTTCTACCCATAATGATCATCATTTCTCACTCGAACAAGTATTATTGATCATTTCTAGTGATAATCATCATCATTTGTCACTCTATCAAGTATAGTGGGTCACTTCTACTGACAATCGTAATCACTTGTCACTCTTACAAGTGTAATTGGCGATTTCTAATGACAATGATCATCAATTCTCAATCTAACTACTCTAAGTGGTCTTTTGTGATGAAAGTTGATGAATTTATCACTTTTACAAATATAATTGGTCATTTATAGTGATATAATCGTCATAATTTGTCACTTTAACTACTCTAATTGTGAAAAAATATGATGAAGATAGAAACAATTGAAGACCGCACTCGGAACGACACCTAAAATGCGATAAACATCAATTTGATGTTCGAAACAAGACTACATGTATGGATCATCATTTTTCAGTATAACAAGTATAATTGGTCATTTCTAGTGATAATGATCATCATTTGTCACTCTAACAACTCAAAGGATAGTGGGTCATTTCTAGTCATAATGATCGTCATTTGTCACTCTAACAAGTGTAATTGGTAATTTCTAGTGATAATGATCATCTTTTGTAAGTCTAACTACCATAATTGGTTATTTCTAGTGATAATGATCATCATTTGTCACTCTTAAAAGTATAGTGGGTCATTGCTACTCATTATGATCATCATTTGTAACTCTAACAACTCTAATTAGCTATTTTTACTCATAACGATGATCATTTGTTACTATAACAAGTGTAATTGGCCATTTCTACCCATAATGATCATCATTTCTCACTCTAACAAGTATAATTGGTCATTTCTAGTGATAATGATCATCATTTGTCACTCTAACAAGTATAGTGGGTCATTTCTACTCATACTGATCATCATTTGTCACACTAACTACTCTAATTGGCCATTTCAACTCATAATGATCATCATTTGTAACTATAACAAGTATAATTGGCCATTTCTACCCATAATGATCATCATTTCTCATTCTAACAAGTATTATTGATAATTTCTAGTGATAATCATCATCATTTGTCACTCTAACAAGTATAGTGTTTCACTTCTAGTGACAATGATAATCACTTGTCACTCTTACAAGTGTAATTGGCGATTTCCAATGACAATGATCATCAATTCTCAATCTAACTACTCTAAGTGGTCTTTTATGATGAAAGTTGATGAATTTATCACCTTTACAAATATAATTGGTCACTTATAGTGATATAATCGTCATAATTTGTCTGTTTTACTACTCTAATTGTGAAAAAATATGATGAAGATAGAAACAATTGAAGACCGCGCTCGGAACGACACATAAAATGTGACCAACATCAATTTGATGTTCGAAACAAGACTACATATATGGATCATCATTTTTCAGTATAACAAGTATAATTGGTCAGTTCTAGTGATAATGATCATCATTTGTCACTCTAACAGCTCAAATGATCATCATTTGTAACTATAACAAGTGTAATTGGCCATTTCCACTCATAATGATCATCATTCCTCACTATAACAAGTATAATTGGCCATTTTTAGTGATAATGATCATTATTTGTCACTCTTACAAGGATAGTGGGCCATTTCTAGTCATAATGATCGTCATTTGTCACTATAACAAGTATAATTGGCCATTTATAGTGATAATGATCATTATTTGTAACTCTTACAAGGATAGTGGGTCATTTCTAGTCATAATGATCGTCATTTGTCACTCTAACAAGTGTAATTGGTCATTTCTAGTGATAATGATCATCTTTTGTAAGTCTGACTACCATAATTGGTTATTTCTAGTGATAATGATCATCATTTGTCACTCTTAGAAGTATAGTGGGTCATTGCTACTCATTATGATCATCATTTGTAACCCTAACAACTCTAATTAGCCATTTTTACTCATAACGATGATCATTTGTTACTATAACTAGTGTAATTGGCCATTTCCACTCATAATGATCATAATTTCTCACTATAACGAGTATAATTGGCCATTTATAGTGATAATGATCATTATTTCTCACTCTAACAAGTATAGTGGGTCATTTCTAGTGATAATGATCATCATTTGTCAGTCTAACTACCATAATTGGTCATTTCTAGTGATAATGATCATCATTTGTCACTCTTAGAAATATAGTGGGTCATTTCTACTCATAATGATCATCATTTGTCGCTCTAACAACTCTAATTGGCCATTTCAACTCATAATGATCATCATTTGTAACTATAACAAGTATAATTGGCAATTTCTACCAATAATGATCATCATTTTTCTCTCTAACAAGTATTGTTGATAATTTCTAGTGATAATCATCATCATTTGTCACTCTAACAAGTATAGTGTTTCACTTCTAGTGACAATGATAATCACTTGTCACTCTTACAAGTGTAATTGGCGATTTCCAATGACAATGATCATCAATTCTCAATCTAACTACTCTAAGTGGTCTTTTATGATGAAAGTTGATGAATTTATCACTTTTACAAATATAATTGGTCACTTATAGTGATATAATCGCCATAATTTGTCACTTTTACTACTCTAATTGTGAAAAAATATGATGAAGATAGAAACAATTGAAGACCGCGCTCGGAACGACACATAAAATGTGACCAACATCAATTTGATGTTCGAAACAAGACTACATATATGGATCATCATTTCTCAGTATAACAAGTATAATTGGTCATTTCTAGTGATAATGATCATCATTTGTCACTCTAACAACTCAAATGATCATCATTTCTAACTATAACAAGTGTAATTGTCCATTTCCACTCATAATGATCATCATTTCTCACTCTAACAAGTATAATTGGCCATTTATAGTGATAATGATCATTATTTGTCACTCTTACAAGGATAGTGGGTTATTTCTAGTCATAATGATCGTCATTTGTCACTCTAACAAGTGTAATTGATCATTTCTAGTGATAATGATCATCATTTCTCAGTATAACAAGTATAATTGGTCATTTCTAGTGATAATGATCATCATTTGTCACTCTTAGAAGTATAGTGGCTCATTTCTACTCATAATGATCATCATTTGTCACTCTAACAAGAATAGTGGATCATTTCTAGTGATAATGATCATCATTTGTCAGTCTAACTACCATAATTGGTTATTTCTAGTGATAATGATCATCATTTGTCACTCTTAGAAGTATAGTGGGTCATTTCTACTCATAATAATCATCATTTGTCACTCTAACAACTCTAATTGGCCATTCCAACTCATAATGATGATCATTTGTAACTATAACAAGTGTAATTGGCCATTTCTACCCATAATGATCATCATTTCTCACTCTAACAAGTATAATTGGTCATTTCTAGTGATAATGATCATCATTTGTCGCTCTATCAAGTATAGTGGGTCATTTCTAGTGATAATGGTCATTATTTGTCAGTCTAACTACCATAATTGGACATTTCTAGTGATAATGATCATCATTTGTTACTCTTAGAAGTATAGTGGGTCATTTCTACTCATAATAATCATCATTTGTCACTCTAACAGCTCTAATTGGCCATTTCAACTCATAATGATCATCATTTGTAACTATAACAAGTATAATTGGCCATTTCTACCCATAATGATCGTCATTTCTCACTCTAACAAGTATTATTGATCATTTCTAGTGATAATCATCATCATTTGTCACACTTACAAGTATAGTGGGTCACTTCTAGTGACAATGATAATCACTTGTCACTCTTACAAGTGTAATTGGCGATTTATAATGACAATGATCATATATTCTCAGTCTAACTACTCTAAGTGGTCTTTTGTGATAAAAGTTAATGAATTTATCACTCTTACAAGTATAATTGGTCACTTATAGCGATATAATCATCATAATTAGTCACTCTAACTACTCTAATTGTGAAAAAATATGATAAAGATAGAAATAATTGAAGACCGCGCTCGAACGACACTTAAAATGTGACAAACATCAATTTGATATTCGAAACAAGACTACATGTATGGATCATCATTTCTCAGTATAACAAGTATAATTGGTCATTTCTAGTGATAATGATCATCATTTGTCACTCTAACAACTCAAATGATCATCATTTGTAACTATAACAAGTGTAATTGGCCATTACCACTCATAATGATCATCATTTCTCACTATAACAAGTATAATTGGCCATTTATAGTGATAATGATCATTATTTGTCACTCTTACAAGGATAGTGGGTCATTTCTAGTCATAATGATCGTCATTTGTCACTCTAACACGTGTAATTGGTCATTTCTAGTGATAATGATCATCTTTTGTCAGTCTAACTACCATAATTGGTTATTTCTAGTGATAATGATCATCATTTGTCACTCTTAGAAGTATAGTGGGTCATTTCTACTCATAATGATCATTATTTGCAACTCTAACAACTCTAATTAGCCATTTCTACTCATAATGATGATCATTTGTAACTATAACAAGTGTAATTGGCCATTTCTACCCATAATGATCATCATTTGTCACTCTAACAAGTATAATTGGTCATTTCTAGTGATAATGATCATCATTTGTCACTCTAACAAGTATAGCGGGTCATTTCTAGTGATAATGATCATCATTTGTCAGTCTAACTACCATAATTAGTCATTTCTAGCGATAGTGATCATCATTTGTCACTCTTAGAAGTATAGTGGGTCATTTCTACTCATAATGATCATCATTTGTCACTCTAACAACTCTAATTGGCCATTTGAACATATAATGATCATCATTTGTAACTATAACAAGTATAATTGGCCATTTCTACCCATAATGATCATCATTTCTCACTCGAACAAGTATTATTGATCATTTCTAGTGATAATCATCATCATTTGTCACTCTATCAAGTATAGTGGGTCACTTCTACTGACAATCGTAATCACTTGTCACTCTTACAAGTGTAATTGGCGATTTCTAATGACAATGATCATCAATTCTCAATCTAACTACTCTAAGTGGTCTTTTGTGATGAAAGTTGATGAATTTATCACTTTTACAAATATAATTGGTCATTTATAGTGATATAATCGTCATAATTTGTCACTTTAACTACTCTAATTGTGAAAAAATATGATGAAGATAGAAACAATTGAAGACCGCACTCGGAACGACACCTAAAATGCGATAAACATCAATTTGATGTTCGAAACAAGACTACATGTATGGATCATCATTTTTCAGTATAACAAGTATAATTGGTCATTTCTAGTGATAATGATCATCATTTGTCACTCTAACAACTCAAAGGATAGTGGGTCATTTCTAGTCATAATGATCGTCATTTGTCACTCTAACAAGTGTAATTGGTAATTTCTAGTGATAATGATCATCTTTTGTAAGTCTAACTACCATAATTGGTTATTTCTAGTGATAATGATCATCATTTGTCACTCTTAAAAGTATAGTGGGTCATTGCTACTCATTATGATCATCATTTGTAACTCTAACAACTCTAATTAGCTATTTTTACTCATAACGATGATCATTTGTTACTATAACAAGTGTAATTGGCCATTTCTACCCATAATGATCATCATTTCTCACTCTAACAAGTATAATTGGTCATTTCTAGTGATAATGATCATCATTTGTCACTCTAACAAGTATAGTGGGTCATTTCTACTCATACTGATCATCATTTGTCACACTAACTACTCTAATTGGCCATTTCAACTCATAATGATCATCATTTGTAACTATAACAAGTATAATTGGCCATTTCTACCCATAATGATCATCATTTCTCATTCTAACAAGTATTATTGATAATTTCTAGTGATAATCATCATCATTTGTCACTCTAACAAGTATAGTGTTTCACTTCTAGTGACAATGATAATCACTTGTCACTCTTACAAGTGTAATTGGCGATTTCCAATGACAATGATCATCAATTCTCAATCTAACTACTCTAAGTGGTCTTTTATGATGAAAGTTGATGAATTTATCACCTTTACAAATATAATTGGTCACTTATAGTGATATAATCGTCATAATTTGTCTGTTTTACTACTCTAATTGTGAAAAAATATGATGAAGATAGAAACAATTGAAGACCGCGCTCGGAACGACACATAAAATGTGACCAACATCAATTTGATGTTCGAAACAAGACTACATATATGGATCATCATTTTTCAGTATAACAAGTATAATTGGTCAGTTCTAGTGATAATGATCATCATTTGTCACTCTAACAGCTCAAATGATCATCATTTGTAACTATAACAAGTGTAATTGGCCATTTCCACTCATAATGATCATCATTCCTCACTATAACAAGTATAATTGGCCATTTTTAGTGATAATGATCATTATTTGTCACTCTTACAAGGATAGTGGGCCATTTCTAGTCATAATGATCGTCATTTGTCACTATAACAAGTATAATTGGCCATTTATAGTGATAATGATCATTATTTGTAACTCTTACAAGGATAGTGGGTCATTTCTAGTCATAATGATCGTCATTTGTCACTCTAACAAGTGTAATTGGTCATTTCTAGTGATAATGATCATCTTTTGTAAGTCTGACTACCATAATTGGTTATTTCTAGTGATAATGATCATCATTTGTCACTCTTAGAAGTATAGTGGGTCATTGCTACTCATTATGATCATCATTTGTAACCCTAACAACTCTAATTAGCCATTTTTACTCATAACGATGATCATTTGTTACTATAACTAGTGTAATTGGCCATTTCCACTCATAATGATCATAATTTCTCACTATAACGAGTATAATTGGCCATTTATAGTGATAATGATCATTATTTCTCACTCTAACAAGTATAGTGGGTCATTTCTAGTGATAATGATCATCATTTGTCAGTCTAACTACCATAATTGGTCATTTCTAGTGATAATGATCATCATTTGTCACTCTTAGAAATATAGTGGGTCATTTCTACTCATAATGATCATCATTTGTCGCTCTAACAACTCTAATTGGCCATTTCAACTCATAATGATCATCATTTGTAACTATAACAAGTATAATTGGCAATTTCTACCAATAATGATCATCATTTTTCTCTCTAACAAGTATTGTTGATAATTTCTAGTGATAATCATCATCATTTGTCACTCTAACAAGTATAGTGTTTCACTTCTAGTGACAATGATAATCACTTGTCACTCTTACAAGTGTAATTGGCGATTTCCAATGACAATGATCATCAATTCTCAATCTAACTACTCTAAGTGGTCTTTTATGATGAAAGTTGATGAATTTATCACTTTTACAAATATAATTGGTCACTTATAGTGATATAATCGCCATAATTTGTCACTTTTACTACTCTAATTGTGAAAAAATATGATGAAGATAGAAACAATTGAAGACCGCGCTCGGAACGACACATAAAATGTGACCAACATCAATTTGATGTTCGAAACAAGACTACATATATGGATCATCATTTCTCAGTATAACAAGTATAATTGGTCATTTCTAGTGATAATGATCATCATTTGTCACTCTAACAACTCAAATGATCATCATTTCTAACTATAACAAGTGTAATTGTCCATTTCCACTCATAATGATCATCATTTCTCACTCTAACAAGTATAATTGGCCATTTATAGTGATAATGATCATTATTTGTCACTCTTACAAGGATAGTGGGTTATTTCTAGTCATAATGATCGTCATTTGTCACTCTAACAAGTGTAATTGATCATTTCTAGTGATAATGATCATCATTTCTCAGTATAACAAGTATAATTGGTCATTTCTAGTGATAATGATCATCATTTGTCACTCTTAGAAGTATAGTGGCTCATTTCTACTCATAATGATCATCATTTGTCACTCTAACAAGAATAGTGGATCATTTCTAGTGATAATGATCATCATTTGTCAGTCTAACTACCATAATTGGTTATTTCTAGTGATAATGATCATCATTTGTCACTCTTAGAAGTATAGTGGGTCATTTCTACTCATAATAATCATCATTTGTCACTCTAACAACTCTAATTGGCCATTTCAACTCATAATGATGATCATTTGTAACTATAACAAGTGTAATTGGCCATTTCTACCCATAATGATCATCATTTCTCACTCTAACAAGTATAATTGGTCATTTCTAGTGATAATGATCATCATTTGTCGCTCTATCAAGTATAGTGGGTCATTTCTAGTGATAATGGTCATTATTTGTCAGTCTAACTACCATAATTGGACATTTCTAGTGATAATGATCATCATTTGTTACTCTTAGAAGTACAGTGGGTCATTTCTACTCATAATAATCATCATTTGTCACTCTAACAGCTCTAATTGGCCATTTCAACTCATAATGATCATCATTTGTAACTATAACAAGTATAATTGGCCATTTCTACCCATAATGATCGTCATTTCTCACTCTAACAAGTATTATTGATCATTTCTAGTGATAATCATCATCATTTGTCACACTTACAAGTATAGTGGGTCACTTCTAGTGACAATGATAATCACTTGTCACTCTTACAAGTGTAATTGGCGATTTATAATGACAATGATCATATATTCTCAGTCTAACTACTCTAAGTGGTCTTTTGTGATAAAAGTTAATGAATTTATCACTCTTACAAGTATAATTGGTCACTTATAGCGATATAATCATCATAATTTGTCACTCTAACTACTCTAATTGTGAAAAAATATGATAAAGATAGAAATAATTGAAGACCGCGCTCGAACGACACTTAAAATGTGACAAACATCAATTTGATATTCGAAACAAGACTACATGTATGGATCATCATTTCTCAGTATAACAAGTATAATTGGTCATTTCTAGTGATAATGATCATCATTTGTCACTCTAACAACTCAAATGATCATCATTTGTAACTATAACAAGTGTAATGGGCCATTACCACTCATAATGATCATCATTTCTCACTATAACAAGTATAATTGGCCATTTATAGTGATAATGATCATTATTTGTCACTCTTACAAGGATAGTGGGTCATTTCTAGTCATAATGATCGTCATTTGTCACTCTAACAAGTGTAATTGGTCATTTCTAGTGATAATGATCATCTTTTGTAAGTCTAACTACCATAATTGGTTATTTCTAGTGATAATGATCATCATTTGTCACTCTTAGAAGTATAGTGGGTCATTGCTACTCATTATGATCATCATTTGTAACTCCAACAACTCTAATTAGCCATTTTTACTCATAACGATGATCATTTGTTACTATAACAAGTGTAATTGGCCATTTCTACCCATAATGATCATCATTTCTCACTCTAACAAGTATAATTGGTCATTTCTAGTGATAATGATCATCATTTGTCACTCTAACAAGTATAGTGGGTCATTTCTAGTGATAGTGATCATCATTTGTCAGTCTAACTACCATAATTGGTCATTGCTAGTGATAATGATCATCATTTGTCACTCTTAGAAGTATAGTGGGTCATTTCTACTCATACTGATCATCATTTGTCACTCTAACTACTCTAATTGGCCATTTCAACTCATAATGATCATCATTTGTAACTATAACAAGTATAATTGGCCATTTCTACCCATAATGATCGTCATTTCTCACTCTAACAAGTATTATTGATAATTTCTAGTGATAATCATCATCATTTGTCACTCTAACAACTCAAATGATCATCATTTGTAACTATAACAAGTGTAATTGGCCATTACCCCTCATAATGATCATCATTTCTCACTATAACAAGTATAATTGGCCATTTATAGTGATAATGATCATCTTTTGTAAGTCTAACTACCATAATTTGTTATTTCTAGTGATAATGATCATCATTTGTCACTCTTAAAAGTATAGTGGGTCATTGCTACTCATTATGATCATCATTTGTAACTCTAACAACTCTAATTGGCCATTTCAACTCATAATGATCATCATTTGTAACTATAACAAGTATAATTGGCCATTTCTACCCATAATGATCGTCATTTCTCACTCTAACAAGTATTATTGATAATTTCTAGTGATAATCATCATCATTTGTCACTCTAACAAGTATAGTGTTTCACTTCTAGTGACAATGATAATCACTTGTCACTCTTACAAGTGTAATTGGCGATTTCCAATGACAATGACCATCAATTCTCAATCTAACTACTCTAAGTGGTCTTTTATGATGAAAGTTGATGAATTTATCACTTTTACAAATATAATTGGTCACTTATAGTGATATAATCGTCATAATTTGTCAGTTTTACTACTCTAATTGTGAAAAAATATGATGAAGATAGAAACAATTGAAGACCGCGCTCGGAACGACACATAAAATGTGACCAACATCAATTTGATGTTCGAAACAAGACTACATATATGGATCATCATTTCTCAGTATAACAAGTATAATTGGTCATTTCTAGTGATAATGATTATCATTTGTCACTCTAACAACTCAAATGATCATCATTTGTAACTATAACAAGTGTAATTGGCCATTTCCACTCATAATGATCATCATTTCTCACTCTAACAAGTATAATTGGCCATTTATAGTGATAATGATCATTATTTGTCACTCTTACAAGGATAGTGGGTCATTTCTAGTCATAATGATCGTCATTTGTCACTCTAACAAGTGTAATTGGTCATTTCTAGTGATAATGATCATCTTTTGTAAGTCTAACTACCATAATTGGTTATTTCTAGTGATAATGATCATCATTTGTCACTCTTAGAAGTATAGTGGGTCATTGCTACTCATTATGATCATCATTTGTAACTCCAACAACTCTAATTAGCCATTTTTACTCATAACGATGATCATTTGTTACTATAACAAGTGTAATTGGCCATTTCTACCCATAATGATCATCATTTCTCACTCTAACAAGTATAATTGGTCATTTCTAGTGATAATGATCATCATTTGTCACTCTAACAAGTATAGTGGGTCATTTCTAGTGATAGTGATCATCATTTGTCAGTCTAACTACCATAATTGGTCATTGCTAGTGATAATGATCATCATTTGTCACTCTTAGAAGTATAGTGGGTCATTTCTACTCATACTGATCATCATTTGTCACTCTAACTACTCTAATTGGCCATTTCAACTCATAATGATCATCATTTGTAACTATAACAAGTATAATTGGCCATTTCTACCCATAATGATCGTCATTTCTCACTCTAACAAGTATTATTGATAATTTCTAGTGATAATCATCATCATTTGTCACTCTAACAACTCAAATGATCATCATTTGTAACTATAACAAGTGTAATTGGCCATTACCCCTCATAATGATCATCATTTCTCACTATAACAAGTATAATTGGCCATTTATAGTGATAATGATCATCTTTTGTAAGTCTAACTACCATAATTTGTTATTTCTAGTGATAATGATCATCATTTGTCACTCTTAAAAGTATAGTGGGTCATTGCTACTCATTATGATCATCATTTGTAACTCTAACAACTCTAATTGGCCATTTCAACTCATAATGATCATCATTTGTAACTATAACAAGTATAATTGGCCATTTCTACCCATAATGATCGTCATTTCTCACTCTAACAAGTATTATTGATAATTTCTAGTGATAATCATCATCATTTGTCACTCTAACAAGTATAGTGTTTCACTTCTAGTGACAATGATAATCACTTGTCACTCTTACAAGTGTAATTGGCGATTTCCAATGACAATGACCATCAATTCTCAATCTAACTACTCTAAGTGGTCTTTTATGATGAAAGTTGATGAATTTATCACTTTTACAAATATAATTGGTCACTTATAGTGATATAATCGTCATAATTTGTCAGTTTTACTACTCTAATTGTGAAAAAATATGATGAAGATAGAAACAATTGAAGACCGCGCTCGGAACGACACATAAAATGTGACCAACATCAATTTGATGTTCGAAACAAGACTACATATATGGATCATCATTTCTCAGTATAACAAGTATAATTGGTCATTTCTAGTGATAATGATTATCATTTGTCACTCTAACAACTCAAATGATCATCATTTGTAACTATAACAAGTGTAATTGGCCATTTCCACTCATAATGATCATCATTTCTCACTCTAACAAGTATAATTGGCCATTTATAGTGATAATGATCATTATTTGTCACTCTTACAAGGATAGTGGGTCATTTCTAGTCATAATGATCGTCATTTGTCACTCTAACAAGTGTAATTGGTCATTTCTAGTGATAATGATCATCATTTCTCAGTATAACAAGTATAATTGGTCATTTCTAGTGATAATGATCATCATTTGTCACTCTTAGAAGTATAGTGGCTCATTTCTACTCATAATGATCATCATTTGTCACTCTAACAAGAATAGTGGATCATTTCTAGTGATAATGATCATCATTTGTCAGTCTAACTACCATAATTGGTCATTTCTAGTGATAATGATCATCATTTGTCACTCTTAGAAGTATAGTGGGTCATTTCTACTCATAATAATCATCATTTGTAACTCTAACAACTCTAATTGGCCATTTCAACTCATAATGATGATCATTTGTAACTATAACAAGTGTAATTGGCTATTTCTACCCATAATGATCATCATTTCTCACTCTAACAAGTATGATTGGTCATTTCTAGTGATAATGATCATCATTTGTCCCTCTATCAAGTATAGTGGGTCATTTCTAGTGATAGTGATCATCATTTGTCACTCTAACAACTCAAATGATCATCCTTTGTAACTATAACAAGTGTAATTGGCCATTACCACTCATAATGATCATCATTTCTCATTATAACAAGTATAATTGGCCATTTATAGTGATAATGATCATTATTTGTCAATCTTACAAGGATAATGGGTCATTTCTAGTCATAATGATCGTCATTTGTCACTCTAACAAGTGTAATTGGTCATTTCTAGAGATAATGATCATCTTTTGTAAGTCTAACTACCATAATTGGTTATTTCTAGTGATAATGATCATCATTTGTCACTCTTAGAAGTATAGTGGGTCATTGCTACTCATTATGATCATCATTTGTAACTCTAACAACTCTAATTAGCCATTTTTACTCATAACGATGATGATTTGTTTCTATAACAAGTGTAATTGGCCATTTCTACCCATAATGATCATCATTTCTACTTCTAACAAGTATAATTGGTCATTTTTAGTGATAATGATCATCATTTGTCACTCTAACAAGTAAAGTGGGTCATTTCTACTGATAATGATCATCATTTGTCAGTCTAACTACCATAATTGGTCATTTCTAGTGATAATGATCATCATTTGTCACTCTTAGAAGTATAGTGGGTCATTTCTACTCATACTGATCATCATTTGTCACTCTAACTACTCTAATTGGCCATTTCAACTCATAATGATCATCATTTGTAACTATAACAAGTATAATTGTCCATTTCTACCCATAATGATCGTCATTTCTCACTCTAACAAGTATTATTGATCATTTCTAGTGATAATCATCATCATTTGTCACACTTACAAGTATAGTGGGTCACTTCTAGTGACAATGATAATCACTTGTCACTCTTACAAGTGTAATTGGCGATTTATAATGACAATGATCATATATTCTCAGTCTAACTACTCTAAGTGGTCTTTTGTGATAAAAGTTAATGAATTTATCACTCTTACAAGTATAATTGGTCACTTATAGCGATATAATCATCATAATTTGTCACTCTAACTACTCTAATTGTGAAAAAATATGATAAAGATAGAAATAATTGAAGACCGCGCTCGAACGACACTTAAAATGTGACAAACATCAATTTGATATTCGAAACAAGACTACATGTATGGATCATCATTTCTCAGTATAACAAGTATAATTGGTCATTTCTAGTGATAATGATCATCATTTGTCACTCTAACAACTCAAATGATCATCATTTGTAACTATAACAAGTGTAATTGGCCATTACCACTCATAATGATCATCATTTCTCACTATAACAAGTATAATTGGCCATTTATAGTGATAATGATCATTATTTGTCACTCTTACAAGGATAGTGGGTCATTTCTAGTCATAATGATCGTCATTTGTCACTCTAACAAGTGTAATTGGTCATTTCTAGAGATAATGATCATCTTTTGTAAGTCTAACTACCATAATTGTTTATTTCTAGTGATAATGATCATCATTTGTCACTCTTAGAAGTATAGTGGGTCATTGCTACTCATTATGATCATCATTTGTAACTCCAACAACTCTAATTAGCCATTTTTACTCATAACGATGATCATTTGTTACTATAACAAGTGTAATTGGCCATTTCTACCCATAATGATCATCATTTCTCACTCTAACAAGTATAATTGGTCATTTCTAGTGATAATGATCATCATTTGTCACTCTAACAAGTATAGTGGGTCCATTTCTAGTGATAGTGATCATCATTTGTCAGTCTAACTACCATAATTGGTCATTGCTAGTGATAATGATCATCATTTGTCACTCTTAGAAGTATAGTGGGTCATTTCTACTCATACTGATCATCATTTGTCACTCTAACTACTCTAATTGGCCATTTCAACTCATATTGATCATCATTTGTAACTATAACAAGTATAATTGGCCATTTCTACCCATAATGATCGTCATTTCTCACTCTAACAAGTATTATTGATAATTTCTAGTGATAATCATCATCATTTGTCACTCTAACAACGCAAATGATCATCATTTGTAACTATAACAAGTGTAATTGGCCATTACCCCTCATAATGATCATCATTTCTCACTATAACAAGTATAATTGGCCATTTATAGTGATAATGATCATCTTTTGTAAGTCTAACTACCATAATTTGTTATTTCTAGTGATAATGATCATCATTTGTCACTCTTAAAAGTATAGTGGGTCATTGCTACTCATTATGATCATCATTTGTAACTCTAACAACTCTAATTAGCCATTTTTACTCATAACGATGATCATTTGTTTCTATAACAAGTGTAATTGGCCATTTCTACCCATAATGATCATCATTTCTCCTTCTAACAAGTATAATTGGTCATTTCTAGTGATAATGATCATCATTTGTCACTCTAACAAGTAAAGTGGGTCATTTCTACTGATAATGATCATCATTTGTCAGTCTAACTACCATAATTGGTCATTGCTAGTGATAATGATCATCATTTGTCACTCTTAGAAGTATAGTGGGTCATTTCTACTCAAACTGATCATCATTTGTCACTCTAACTACTCTAATTGGCCATTTCAACTCATAATGATCATCATTTGTAACTATAACAAGTATAATTGGCCATTTCTACCCATAATGATCGTCATTTCTCACTCTAACAAGTATTATTGATAATTTCTAGTGATAATCATCATCATTTGTCACTCTAACAAGTATAGTGTTTCACTTCTAGTGACAATGATAATCACTTGTCACTCTTACAAGTGTAATTGGCGATTTCCAATGACAATGACCATCAATTCTCAATCTAACTACTCTAAGTGGTCTTTTATGATGAAAGTTGATGAATTTATCACTTTTACAAATATAATTGGTCACTTATAGTGATATAATCGTCATAATTTGTCAGTTTTACTACTCTAATTGTGAAAAAATATGATGAAGATAGAAACAATTGAAGACCGCGCTCGGAACGACACATAAAATGTGACCAACATCAATTTGATGTTCGAAACAAGACTACATATATGGATCATCATTTCTCAGTATAACAAGTATAATTGGTCATTTCTAGTGACAATGATCATCATTTGTCACTCTAACAACTCAAATGATCATCATTTGTAACTATAACAAGTGTAATTGGCCATTTCCACTCATAATGATCATCATTTCTCACTCTAACAAGTATAATTGGCCATTTATAGTGATAATGATCATTATTTGTCACTCTTACAAGGATAGTGGGTCATTTCTAGTCATAATGATCGTCATTTGTCACTCTAACAAGTGTAATTGGTCATTTCTAGTGATAATGATCATCATTTCTCAGTATAACAAGTATAATTGGTCATTTCTAGTGATAATGATCATCATTTGTCACTCTTAGAAGTATAGTGGCTCATTTCTACTCATAATGATCATCATTTGTCACTCTAACAAGAATAGTGGATCATTTCTAGTGATAATGATCATCATTTGTCAGTCTAACTACCATAATTGGTCATTTCTAGTGATAATGATCATCATTTGTCACTCTTAGAAGTATAGTGGGTCATTTCTACTCATAATAATCATCATTTGTAACTCTAACAACTCTAATTGGCCATTTCAACTCATAATGATGATCATTTGTAACTATAACAAGTGTAATTGGCTATTTCTACCCATAATGATCATCATTTCTCACTCTAACAAGTATGATTGGTCATTTCTAGTGATAATGATCATCATTTGTCCCTCTATCAAGTATAGTGGGTCATTTCTAGTGATAGTGATCATCATTTGTCACTCTAACAACTCAAATGATCATCATTTGTAACTATAACAAGTGTAATTGGCCATTACCACTCATAATGATCATCATTTCTCATTATAACAAGTATAATTGGCCATTTATAGTGATAATGATCATTATTTGTCACTCTTACAAGGATAATGGGTCATTTCTAGTCATAATGATCGTCATTTGTCACTCTAACAAGTGTAATTGGTCATTTCTAGAGATAATGATCATCTTTTGTAAGTCTAACTACCATAATTGGTTATTTCTAGTGATAATGATCATCATTTGTCACTCTTAGAAGTATAGTGGGTCATTGCTACTCATTATGATCATCATTTGTAACTCTAACAACTCTAATTAGCCATTTTTACTCATAACGATGATGATTTGTTTCTATAACAAGTGTAATTGGCCATTTCTACCCATAATGATCATCATTTCTACTTCTAACAAGTATAATTGGTCATTTTTAGTGATAATGATCATCATTTGTCACTCTAACAAGTAAAGTGGGTCATTTCTACTGATAATGATCATCATTTGTCAGTCTAACTACCATAATTGGTCATTTCTAGTGATAATGATCATCATTTGTCACTCTTAGAAGTATAGTGGGTCATTTCTACTCATACTGATCATCATTTGTCACTCTAACTACTCTAATTGGCCATTTCAACTCATAATGATCATCATTTGTAACTATAACAAGTATAATTGTCCATTTCTACCCATAATGATCGTCATTTCTCACTCTAACAAGTATTATTGATCATTTCTAGTGATAATCATCATCATTTGTCACACTTACAAGTATAGTGGGTCACTTCTAGTGACAATGATAATCACTTGTCACTCTTACAAGTGTAATTGGCGATTTATAATGACAATGATCATATATTCTCAGTCTAACTACTCTAAGTGGTCTTTTGTGATAAAAGTTAATGAATTTATCACTCTTACAAGTATAATTGGTCACTTATAGCGATATAATCATCATAATTTGTCACTCTAACTACTCTAATTGTGAAAAAATATGATAAAGATAGAAATAAATGAAGACCGCGCTCGAACGACACTTAAAATGTGACAAACATCAATTTGATATTCGAAACAAGACTACATGTATGGATCATCATTTCTCAGTATAACAAGTATAATTGGTCATTTCTAGTGATAATGATCATCATTTGTCACTCTAACAACTCAAATGATCATCATTTGTAACTATAACAAGTGTAATTGGCCATTTCCACTCATAATGATTATCATTTCTCACTATAACAAGTATAATTGGCCATTTATAGTGATAATGATCATTATTTGTAACTCTTACAAGGATAGTGGGTCATTTCTAGTCATAATGATCGTCATTTGTCACTCTAACAAGTGTAATTGGTCATTTCTAGTGATAATGATCATCATTTCTCAGTATAACAAGTATAATTGGTCATTTCTAGTGATAATGATCATCATTTGTCACTCTTAGAAGTATAGTGGGTCATTTCAACTCATAATGATCATCATTTATCACTCTAACAAGAATAGTGGATCATTTCTAGTGATAATGATCATCATTTGTCAGTCTAACTACCATAATTGGTCATTTCCAGTGATAATGATCATCATTTGTCACTCTTAGAAGTATAGTGGGTCATTTCTACTCTAATTGGCCATTTCAACTCAGAATGATGATCATTTGTAACTATAACAAGTGTAATTGGCCATTTCTACCCATAATGATCATCATTTCTCACTCTAACAAGTATAATTGGTCATTTCTAGTGATAATGATCATCATTTGTCACTCTATCAAGTATAGTGGGTCATTTCTACTCATACTGATCATCATTTGTCACTCTAACTACTCTAATTGGCCATTTCAACACATAATGATCATCATTTGTAACTATAACAAGTATAATTGGCCATTTCTACCCATAATGATCGTCATTTCTCACTCTAACAAGTATTATTGATCATTTCTAGTGATAATCATCATCATTTGTCACACTTACAAGTATAGTGGGTCACTTCTAGTGACAATGATAATCACTTGTCACTCTTACAAGTGTAATTGGCGATTTATAATGACAATGATCATCAATTCTCAGTCTAACTACTCTAAGTGGTCTTTTGTGATAAAAGTTAATGAATTTATCACTCTTACAAGTATAATTGGTCACTTATAGCGATATAATCATCATAATTTGTCACTCTAACTACTCTAATTGTGAAAAAATATGATAAAGATAGAAATAATTGAAGACCCAGCTCGGACGACACTTTAAATGTGACAAACATCAATGTGATGTTCGAAACAAGACTACATGTATGGATCATCATTTCTCAGTATATCAAGTATAATTGGTCATTTCCAGTGATAATGATCATCATTTGTCACTCTAACAACTCAAATGATCATCATTTGTAACTATAACAAGTGTAATTGGCCATTACCACTCATAATGATCATCATTTCTCACTATAACAAGTATAATTGGCCATTTATAGTGATAATGATCATTATTTGTCACTCTTACAAGGATAGTGGGTCATTTCTAGTCATAATGATCGTCATTTGTCACTCTAACAAGTGTAATTGGTCATTTCTAGTGATAATGATCATCTTTTGTAAGTCTAACTACCATAATTGGTTATTTCTAGTGATAATGATCATCATTTGTCACTCTTACAAGTATAGTGGGTCATTGCTACTCATTATGATCATCATTTGTAACTCCAACAACTCTAATTAGCCATTTTTACACATAACGATGATCATTTGTTACCATAACAAGTGTAATTGGCCATTTCTACCCATAATGATCATCATTTCTCACTCTAACAAGTATAATTGGTCATTTCTAGTAATAATGATCATCATTTGTCATCTAACAAGTATAGTGGGTCATTTCTAGTGATAGTGATCATCATTTGTCAGTCTAACTACCATAATTGGTCATTGCTAGTGATAATGATCATCATTTGTCACTCTTAGAAGTGTAGTGGGTCAGTTCTACTCATACTGATCATCATTTGTCACTCTAACTACTCTAATTGGCCATTTCAACTCATAATGATCATCATTTGTAACTATAACAAGTACAATTGGCCATTTCTACCCATAATGATCGTCATTTCTCACTCTAACAAGTATTATTGATCATTTCTAGTGATAATCATCATCATTTGTCACACTTACAAGTATAGTGGGTCACTTCTAGTGACAATGATAATCACTTGTCACTCTTACAAGTGTAATTGGCGATTTCCAATGACAATGATCATCAATTCTCAATCTAACTACTCTAAGTGGTCTTTTATGATGAAAATTGATGAATTTATCACTTTTACAAATATAATTGGTCACTTATAGTGATATAATCGTCATAATTTGTCAGTTTTACTACTCTAATTGTGAAAAAATATGATGAAGATAGAAACAATTGAAGACCGCGCTCGGAACGACACATAAAATGTGACCAACATCAATTTGATGTTCGAAACAAGACTACATATATGGATCATCATTTCTCAGTATAACAAGTATAATTGGTCATTTCTAGTGATAATGATCATCATTTGTCACTCTAACAACTCAAATGATCATCATTTGTAACTATAACAAGTGTAATTGGCAATTTCCACTCATAATGATCATCATTTCTCACTCTAACAAGTATAATTGGCCATTTATAGTGATAATGATCATTATTTGTCACTCTTACAAGGATAGTGGGTCATTTCTAGTCATAATGATCGTCATTTGTCACTCTAACAAGTGTAATTGGTCATTTCTAGTGATAATGATCATCATTTCTCAGTATAACAAGTATAATTGGTCATTTCTAGTGATAATGATCATCATTTGTCACTCTTAGAAGTATAGTGGGTCATTTCTACTCATAATGATCATCATTTGTCACTCTAACAAGAATAGTGGATCATTTCTAGTGATAATGATCATCATTTGTCAGTCTAACTACCATAATTGGTCATTTCTAGTGATAATGATCATCATTTGTCACTCTTAGAAGTATAGTGGGTCATTTCTACTCATAATAATCATCATTTGTCACTCTAACAACTCTAATTGGCCATTTCAACTCATAATGATGATCATTTGTAACTATAACAAGTGTAATTGGCCATTTCTACCCAGAATGATCATCATTTCTCACTCTAACAAGTATAATTGGTCATTTCTAGTGATAATGATCATCATTTGTCACTCTATCAAGTATAGTGGGTCATTTCTAGTGATAATGGTCATCATTTGTCAGTCTAACTACCATAATTGGACATTTCTAGTGATAATGATCATCATTTGTTACTCTTAGAAGTATAGTGGGTCATTTCTACTCATAATAATCATCATTTGTCACTGTAACAGCTCTAATTGGCCATTTCAACTCATAATGATCATCATTTGTAACTATAACAAGTATAATTGGCCATTTCTACCCATAATGATCGTTATTTCTCACTCTAACAAGTATTATTGATCATTTCTAGTGATAATCATCATCATTTGTCACACTTACAAGTATAGTGGGTCACTTCTAGTTACAATGATAATCACTTGTCACTCATACAAGTGTAATTGGCGATTTATAATGACAATGATCATCAATTCTCAGTCTAACTACTCTAAGTGGTCTTTTGTGATAAATGTTAATGAATTTATCACTCTTACAAGTATAATTGGTCACTTATAGCGATATAATCATCATAATTTGTCACTCTAACTACTCTAATTGTGAAAAAATATGATAAAGATAGAAATAATTGAAGACCGCGCTCGAACGACACTTAAAATGTGACAAACATCAATTTGATGTTCGAAACAAGACTACATGTATGGATCATCATTTCTCAGTATAACAAGTATAATTGGTCATTTCTAGTGATAATGATCATCATTTGTCACTCTAACAACTCAAATGATCATCATTTGTAACTATAACAAGTGTAATTGGCCATTTCCACTCATAATGATCATCATTTCTCACTATAACAAGTATAATTGGCCATTTATAGTGATAATGATCATTATTTGTCACTCTTACAAGGATAGTGGGTCATTTCTAGTCATAATGATCGTCATTTGTCACTCTAACAAGTGTAATTGGTCATTTCTAGTGATAATGATCATCTTTTGTAAGTCTAACTACCATAATTGGTTATTTCTAGTGATAATGATCATCATTTGTCACTCTTAGAAGTATAGTGGGTCATTGCTACTCATTATGATCATCATTTGTAACTCTAACAACTCTAATTAGCCATTTTTACTCATAACTCTAACAAGTGTAATTGATCATTTCTAGTGATAATGATCATCATTTGTCACTCTTAGAAGTATAGTGGGTCATTTCTACTCATAATGATCATCATTTGTCACTCTAACAAGAATAGTGGATCATTTCTAGTGATAATGATCTTCATTTGTCTGTCTAACTACCATAATTGGTCATTTCTAGTGATAATGATCATCATTTGTTACTCTTAGAAGTATAGTTGGTCATTTCTACTCATAATAATCATCATTTGTCACTCTAACAACTCTAATTGGCCATTTCAACTCATAATGATGATCATTTGTAACTATAACAAGTGTAATTGGCCATTTCTACCCATAATGATCATCATTTGTCACTCTATCAAGTATAGTGGGTCATTTCTAGTGATAATGGTCATCATTTGTCAGTCTAACTACCATAATTGGACATTTCTAGTGATAATGATCATCATTTGTTACTCTTAGAAGTATAGTGGGTCATTTCTACTCATAATAATCATCATTTGTCACTCTAACAACTCTAATTGGCCATTTCAACTCATAATGATCATCATTTGTAACTATAACAAGTGTAATTGGCCATTTCCACTCATAATGATCATTATTTCTTACTATAACAAGTATAATTGGCCATTTATAGTGATAATGATCATTATTTGTCAATCTTAAAAGGATAGTGGGTCATTTCTAGTCATAATGATCGTCATTTGTCACTCTAACAAGTGTAACTGGTCATTTCTAGTGATAATGATCATCTTTTGTCAGCCTAACTACCATAATTTGTTATTTCTAGTGATAATTATTATCATTTGTAACTCTTAGAAGTATAGTGGGTCATTTCTACTCATAATGATCATCATTTGTAACTCTTAGCAACTCTAATTAGCCATTTCTACTCATAATGATGATCATTTGTAACTATAACAAGTGTAATTGGCCATTTCTGCCCATAATGATCATCATTTCTCACTCTAACAAGTAGAATTGGTCATTTCTAGTGATAATGATCATCATTTGTCACTCTTAGAAGTATAGTGGGTCATTTCTACTCATAATAATCATTATTTTTTTTCCCTCTAACAACTCTAATTGGCCATTTCAACTCATAATGATCATCATTTGTAACTATAACAAGTATAATTGGCCATTTATACCCATAATGATCATCATTTCTCACTCTAACAAGTATTATTGATCATTTCTAGTGATAATCATCATCATTTGTCGCTCTAACAAATATAGTGGGTCACTTAGTGACAATGATAATCACTTGTCACTCTTACAAGTGTAATTGGCGATTTCTAATGACAATGATCATCAATTCTCAATCGAACTACTCTAAGTGGTCTTTTGTGATGAAAGTTGATGAATTTATCACTTTTACAAATATAATTGGTCACTTACAGTGATATCATCGTCATAATTTGTCACTTTAACTACTCTAATTGTGAAAAAATATGATGAAGATAGAAACAATTGAAGACCGCGCTCGGAACGACACTTAAAATGTGACCAACATCAGTTTGATGTTCGAAACAAGGCTACATGTATGGATCATCATTTCTCAGTATAACAAGTATAATTGGTCATTTCTAGTGATAATGATCATCATTTGTCACTCTTACAAATATAGTGGGTCATTTCTACTCATAATGATCATCATTTGTCACTCTAACTTGAATAGTGGATCATTTCTAGTGATAATGTTCATCATTTGTCAGTCTAACTACCATAATTGGTCATTTCTAGTGATAATGATCATCATTTGTCACTCTTAGAAGTACAGTGGGTCATTTCTACTCATAATAATCATCAGTTGTCACTCTAACAACTCTAATTGGCCATTTCAACTCATAATGATCATCATTTGTAACTATAACAAGTATAATTGGCCATTTCTACCCATAATGATCATCATTTCTCACTCTAACAAGTATAATTGGTCATTTCTAGTTATAATGATCATCATTTGTCACTCTATCAAGTATAGTGGGTCATTTCTAGTGATAATGGTCATCATTTGTCAGTCTAACTACCATAATTGGACGTTTCTAGTGATAATGATCATTTGTTACTCTTAGAAGTATAGTGGATCATTTCTACTCATAATAATCATCATTTGTCACTCTAACAACTCTAATTGGCCATTTCAACTCATAATGATCATCATTTGTAACTATAACAAGTATAATTGGCCATTTCTACCCATAATGATCGTCATTTCTCACTCTAACAAGTATTATTGATCATTTCTAGTGATAATCATCATCATTTGTCACTCTTAGAAGTATAGTGGGTCACTTCTAGTGACAATAATAATCACTTGTCACTCTTACAAGTGTAATTGGCGATTTCTAATGACAATGATCATCAATTCTCAATCTAACTACTCTAAGTGGTCTTTTGTGATGAAAGTTGATGAATTTATCACTTTTTGAAATACAATTGGTCACTTATAGTGATGTAATCGTCATAATATTTCACTTTAACTACTCTAATTGTGAAAAAATATGATGAAGATAGAAACAATTGAATACCTCGCTCGGAACGACACTTAAAATGTGACCAATATCAGTTTGATGTTCGAAACAAGACTACATGTATGGATCATCATTTCTCAGTATAACAAGTATAATTGGTCATTTCTATTGATAATGATCATCATTTGTCACTCTAACAACTCAAATGATCATCATTTGTAACTATAACAAGTGTTATTGGCCATTTCCACTCATAATGATCATCATTTCTCACTATAACAAGTATAATTGGCCATTTATAGTGATAATGATCATTATTTGTCAATCTTAAAAGGATAGTGGGTCATTTCTAGTCATAATTGACACGACCCGAAATCCGGTTAGGTCGTGTGGGCACCCGACATCCTCCCCTAGACCCGTCGGGCGAACCCTTACCAATTAAATCAGGAAAATAAATATAACAATTCATAAATAAAAACATGACTTAAAAAAACATACAAATATATTAACACCTCTAAGCTGTACGAAAGAAAATTACAGCTGACTACCCAACATACTAGGTTTAGGGTTATCCAGACTAGACATCTAAGAGTACAAAAGAAGACAAATACCTCCTGAAGGGAGCAAAATACAATTGAAAATAATAACCAATAAACTGGTGGCCATCCAGAATAAAAGCTGGCTCACCCTGACAGCTGAAGTCGTCTTCGCTCCTTCATAACGTGGCGAACTCAATCCTGGAACGAACCTGCCGAAACGAAACAGATAGACAAGAACAAACAACAACCAAGGGTGAGTCAAAAGGACTCAATAAGTGGGGCAGACTAGCCACCTCAAAGAATAGGATAGCTAGCCAGGGAGAAAAGAAATAGATAGACCAAATTCCTTTTATTTATATTATAAAAAGGCAGAGCCAGATAACAACCGGAACACGTAAGAACTTATAAACTCAACCAAGGATGCGTGCCAGAAACATATCAACAAATAAGTAATCCATATATAAGCAGAACAGTAGTCATGTACCGCAAGTCTACACAATGGTATGAATTGAGATGAAATGAAATGAAATGAAATGAAATGTGATGCAAAGGGTCACATGTGCCCGTAATCCCATCCCGAAGCGGAATACTCCTGCATTCGAGGGGAATCCAATCTGATAACCAACTGGAGCGGAATACTCCTGCTCCTGGGGCGGAATACTCCTGCACCCGATATAATATAAACCAGAGGCGGAATACTCCTGCACTCTCCTGGGGCGGAATACTCCTGCACCCGATATAATGTAAAACTGAGGCGGAATACGCCTGCACTCAATATCTGACATAAGAGCGGAATACTCCTGCTCCTGGGGCGGAATCCTCCTACCCTCAATATGATACAATGGAGCGGAATCCTCCTGCTCCTGGGGCGGAATACTCCTGCACCCAATATGATATGCAATGTAATGCATATGAATGACATATAATGCATATGAATGCAATGTGATGCAATAATAACCCTTCACCGGCGCGGGACTCTCATCGACAACCGGGAAGTAGATGCCAACTTACAGCCAGGGTACAATGCTCAGATCCTCAATGCGATACCAACAATAGGACATAACATATAATATACAATGTAAATCCAAAGCTAAGGCGTAATGAGTACGCCTATCGGCAGCTACACACGTAAGGAATACGTGGTAGAAAATCCACGAGGCCAGGTGCCTCCAAAGAAATGGATATAAACACTTACCTTGTTATAAAGTTAGCACAATTACTCAACAACCGCTTGTCCTTTGGTTTCATTGCCATACGATCCCACTCTATTCAATAAGCAGAAAAATATATCAAATTAGGCTAAAGGCTTCATTCCTCACATCTTAGGGCAATCCGGTTAGGAACCTGATACCCTATTTGCATACGCAATATGCAGGGCAGGCCTATGTACAGGGTTTATGGTCGCATAACCAAACCCTAAATAAATTACATTTATATGTTGCCCATAACTCACTGAGTACGAATATATAATCAATTCCATTGTCGGGGTCCATTTGACCCTTTAAACTATTAATTGAACTTATTAAAATGATGTCTAATATCCCAATTTTTACCGTTAAAATATATTCAAATACACGTAATAAGCTTAGATAATGAGTTAACATCATTACCTGGATATTTCAGGATAAAAATTCTATTTTTTCTCCGACTCTTTTCTCCGACTCTTTTCTCATTTTCTGGTATTTTTTCCTTACTTCGTTTCTGCTTCTTATTTCTGTTTCATTTTTGTTGCTTTGTGTTCTTGCTTTGCGCGAAACTAAGGGATATATATCCCTTAGCAAACTAGAGACTAGTCTAGTCTATATATGTGAATCTTAAAGTACCAGTAGGCGTGACTTCCAACAATAGATGGCATGTGATCTTTCTTGCTTAATAAAGCTTATGTGTCATTATGGTCAATACTTATGTACTATTCAACATATATTTCATAACCGGTAAAAGATTGTACCTAATCATGACTGAATAAAATTAGTAATTTAATGGTCATGATCAGCTTTTCGTCTTTTCTTTTTCATTTCTCATTTTCTTTTATTTTGTTTTCTTTAATAATTTCTTTTCTTTTTGAAAATTAAACCAATACCCTATGATACTCAAAATAATTCCAACTTTTGCATACCAGTTATACAATATATATGTAACATACTCGCAAAGGCGGATCTCAAATTGGACTCCCGAAACTCAAGATGCGAATTTAAATAGAAAAAGTCAAATGATTTAACTTTCGGCATTTTAGCGGAACTAGGCGAACAACATCAAAATTCACTTTCGAAAGTTCACAAAAGTTACAAATAATCATACAAACCTAACGGCGCTTTCGGATTCTGAATCGGAGCTCATTCGGCAAAACCGAGTTCGAAATTTTTTTTTTAATATTTATCGCCAATAAAACTGAAACCTTCTTCCGATGCCTACCAAACGAGGTCTGATTTAGCTCAAATTTTACAGACAGGTCCTAATAGACATTACGAATATTTTAAAATTATCGGCACACCAATCGGAGTCCTAACTTTCGAAACGACTGACCGAGGTCGTTTCATTCTCCTCCACTTAAACTCTCGTTCGTCCTCGAACGAGCCTAAATCTAAAGCAAGATTCACGCAGATAATAAGAGAACTTACACGACCTTCATAAGCTACTCCACGGGCCTCATCTCCTGATTACAGAATCAAAATCATAACACGCATATCGTACTTTTGGAATAAAATATATCTGGATAATATAATGATACCATTGCACAACTTATTCTGACTAAGCGGATCCTTCCTCGATTGCGAGAAGAGAGTTCTACATTTTAAAAGCAAAGATACACTGAACTTTGAATGAGTTAACATGGTGCAGACGATAATCACCTCTTCGATATACTTTTCGAGATAAAATAGGTCGATAGAACTAAGAATTAGCTCACGCTTGATGCAATAGGGGAAGCTTTTGAAGTACCTTGTTACTACACACTATAGAAGATTCGATGCAAGCTATATTATTTTTACGAATGCACTATGCAACATCTCAATTGATTTTAGTGTTGTCCCGCAAGCTCCTTGTGGGATGCAGTTACTCATATCCTAATATATGTCAAAGGTTCATCTGAACAAGGTCTATCGTATAAGGATAAGGATCATATAATTACTACTGGATAGTATGATGTAGACCAAGAATGATCTTCAGACTGAACATCTACCTCAGGGTATTGTCTTTGAATTGGAATTATTATGACTTGATATATAAAAGAGACATGTAGTTGGACCATGAGCTGAGCCAGAATACTAGCACAAAGTTGATTACATGTGCACTTATAACGCTAAAGCAATTTCTCAAAGAGTTGAGGTGTGAAGGAGATATACATACCACTGATGGATTGTCGACAAGCTGCACTAGACCTTTAACTCTAAATTTCCATAAAGTAAAACAACGTCAGTATGAGGATCCAGTTCTAGTTGAATACAGGCAGATAGCCAGAAAAAAACCGGAGTAGCCATATAGGGTTACTACTGACGGTGTTTTCATATATAAAGATAGACTTTATGTTCCTGATATTGCAGATTTACGTGGACAGATTATGATAGAGGCACATTATTTCAAATACACTGTTCATCCAGGTTCGACTAAGATGTACCATGATCTTAAGCAGATTTATTGGTGGAACGGAATGAAGTGTGACATAGCACAATTTGTGGCTCAATGTTCTAATTGCCAGCAAGTTAAAGTCGTGTCATCTTTCCAGACTTTACGCTTTCAGCAGATAGGTACATATATATGATCAGGTTGCCAGCTTATCTCTGGCATCAATAAATTAATAGTGGGTTTAGTGTCGTGGCCCTAGGTTGGGTCATGACAAAAGTAGCATCAACACCTTAGAGATTTAGTATTACCATTCAATATTTGGAGGAAGACTCCTCCACTTAAACCACAAACCCATACAGCCATTTGAATAGGAATAACCATCCTCGCACAGTCTACTGGACTAAAGAAGATTTGGCTAAAAGCTGAACGTAAGCAGACCTAAGCTACCAACTACCCTTTCGAGTTGCCAAACAGCTGCAACTCTCAAGTTCACAACTCCATACCTTTGCTGATTTGTCGTACGAGGGTTCACAATTACATCGAACGAATTGACGAAAATACTTTTGCATCCTAGACCGACGCACGATCAGAAATGAAGGAAGTGAAACTTCCTAAATGCCATCATAGCCTCTCGTAGATAAGTACGGACGTCGACGTACCCATCAACGAAACTCTACTAGACACTGTCTTAGTCTGGATAGACACTAAACTGGGCTCTGATACCAACTGACACGACCGGAAATCCGGTTAGGTCGTGCGGGCACCCGACATCCTCCCCTAGACCCGTCGGGCGAACCCTTACCAATTAAATCAGGAAAATAAATATAATAATTCATAAATAAAAACATGACTTAAAAAAACATACAAATATATTAACACCTCTAAGCTGTACGAAAGAAAATTACAGCTGACTACCCAACATACTAGGTTTAGGGTTATCCAGACTAGACATCTAAGAGTACAAAAGAAGACAAATACCTCCTGAAGGGAGCAAAATGCAATTGAAAATAATAACCAATAAACTGGTGGCCATCCGGAATAAAAGCTGGCTCACCCTGACAGCTGAACTCGTCTTCGCTCCTTCACAACGTGGCGAACTCAATCCTGGAGCGAACCTGCCGAAACGAAACAGATAGACAAGAACAAACAACAACCAAGGGTGAGTCAAAAGGACTCAATAAGTGGGGCAGACTAGCCACCTCAAAGAATAGGATAGCTAGCCAGGGAGAAAAGAAATAGATAGACCAAATTCCTTTTATTTAAATTATAAAAAGGCAGAGCCAGATAACAACCGGAAACACGTAAGAACTTATAAACTCTCAACAAATAAGTAATCCATATATAAGCAGAACAGTAGTCATGTACCGCAAGTCTACACAATGGTATGAATTGAGATGAAATGAAATGAAATGTGATGCAAAGGGTCACATGTGCCCGTAATCCCATCCCAAAGCGGAATACTCCTGCATTCGAGGGGAATCCAATCTGATAACCAACTGGAGCGGAATACTCCTGCTCCTGGGGCGGAATACTCCTGCACCCGATATAATATAAACCAGAGGCGGAATACTCCTGCACTCTCCTGGGGCGGAATACTCCTGCACCCGATATAATGTAAAGCTGAGGCGGAATACTCCTGCACTCAATATCTGACATAAGAGCGGAATACTCCTGCTCCTGGGGCGGAATCCTCCTACCCTCAATATGATACAATGGAGCGGAATCCTCCTGCTCCTGGGGCGGAATACTCCTGCACCCAATATGATATGCAATGTAATGCATATGAATGACATATAATGCATATGAATGCAATGTGATGCAATAATAACCCTTCACCGGCGCGGGACTCTCATCGACAACTGGGAAGTAGATGCCAACTTACAGCCAGGGTACAATGCTCAGATCCTCAATGCGATACCAACAATAGGACATAACATATAATATACAATATAAATCCAAAGCTAAGGCGTAATGAGTTCGCCTATCGGCAGCTACACACGTAAGGAATACGTGGTAGAAAATCCACGAGGCCAGGTGCCTCCAAAGAAATGGATATAAACACTTACCTTGTTATAAAGTTAGCACAATTACTCAACAACCGCTTGTCCTTTGGTTTCATTGCCAAACGATCCCACTCTATTCAATAAGCAGAAAAATATATCAAATTAGGCTAAAGGCTTCATTCCTCACATCTTAGGGCAATCCGGTTAGGAACCTGATACCCTATTTGCATACGCAATACGCAGGGCAGGCCTATGTACAAGGTTTATGGTCGCATAACCAAACCCTAAATAAATTACATTTATATGTTGCCCATAACTCACTGAGTACGAATATATAATCAATTCCATTGTCGGGGTCCATTTGACCCTTTAAACTATTAATTGAACTTATTAAAACGATGTCTAATATCCCAATTTTTACCGTTAAAATATATTCAAATACACGTAATAAGCTTAGATAATAAGTTAACATCATTACCTGGATATTTCAGGATAAAAATTCTATCTTTTCTCCGACTCTTTTCTCATTTTCTGGTATTTTTTCCTTACTTCGTTTCTGCTTCTTATTTCTGTTTCATTTTTGTTGCTTTGTGTACTTGCTTTGCACGAAACTAAGGGATATATATCCCTTAGCAAACTAGAGACTAGTCTAGTCTATATATGTGAATCTTAAAGTACCAGTAGGCGTGACTTCCAACAATAGATGGCATGTGATCTTTCTTGCTTAATAAAGCTTATGTGTCATTATGGTCAATACTTATGTACTATTCAACATATATTTCATAACCGGTAAAAGATGGTACGTAATCATGAATGAATAAAATTAGTAATTTAATGGTCATGATAAGCTTTTCGTCTTTTCTTTTTCATTTCTCATTTTCTTTTATTTTGTTTTCTTTAATAATTTCTTTTCTTTTTGAAAATTAAACCAGTACCCTATGATACTCGAAATAATTCCAACTTTTGCATACCAGTTATACAAAATATATGTAACATACTCGCAAAGGCGGATCTCAAATTGGACTCCCGAAACTCAAGATGCGAATTTAAATAGAAAAAGTCAAATGATTTAACTTTCGGCATTTTAGCGGAACTAGCCGAACAACATCAAAATTCACTTTCGAAAGTTCACAAAAGTTACAAATAATAATACAAACCTAACGGCGCTTTCGGATTCTGAATCGGAGCTCATTCGGCAAAACCGAGTTCGAAAATTTCTTTTTAATATTTATCGCCAATAAAACTGAAATTTTCTTCCGATGCCTACCAAACTAGGTCTGATTTAGCTCAAATTTTACAGACAGGTCCTAATAGACATTACAAATATTTTAAAATTATCGGCACGCCAATCGGAGTCCTAACTTTCGAAACGACTGACCGAAGTCGTTTCAATAATGATCGTCATTTGTCACTCTAACAAGTGTAATTGGTCATTTCTATTGATAATGATCATCTTTGGTCAGTCTAACTACCATAATTGGTTATTTCTAGTGATAATGATCATCATTTGTAAATCTTAGAAGTATAGTGGGTCATTTCTACTCATAATGATCAAAATTTGTAACTCTTAGCAACTTTAATTAGCCATTTCTACTCATAATGACGATCATTTGTAACTATAACAAGTGTAATTGGCCATTTCTGCCCATAATAATCATCATTTCTCACTCTAACAAGTAGAATTGGTCATTTCTAGTGATAATGATCATCATTTGTCACTCTAACAAGTATAGTGGGTCATTTCTAGTGATAATGATCATCATTTGTGAGTCCAACTAGCATAATTGGTCATTTCTAGTGATAATGATCATCATTTGTCACTCTTAGAAGTATAGTGGGTCATTTCTACTCATAATAATCATCATTTTTCCCTCTAATAACTCTAATTGGTCATTTCAACTCATAATGATCATCATTTGTAACTATAACAAGTATAATTGGCCATTTATACCCATAATGATCATCATTTCTCACTCTAACAAGTATTATTGATCATTTCTAGCGATAATCATCATCATTTGTCGCTCTAACAAATATAGTGGGTCACTTCTAGTGACAATGTCACTCTTACAAGTCTAATTGGCGATTTCTAATGACAATGATCATCAATTCTAAATCTAACTACTCTAAGTGGTCTTTTGTGATAAAAGTTGATGAATTTATCACTTTTACAAATATAATTGGTCACTTACAGTGATATCATCGTCATAATTTGTCACTTTAACTACTCTAATTGTGAAAAAAATATGATGAAGATAGAAACAATTGAAGACCGCGCTCGGAACGACACTTAAAATGTGACCAACATCAGTTTGATGTTCGAAACAAGGCTACATGTATGGATCATCATTTCTCAGTATAACAAGTATAATTGGTCATTTCTAGTGATAATGATCATCATTTTTCACTCTTAGAAGTATAGTGGGTCATTTTTACTCATAATGATCCTCATTTGTCACTCTAACTTGAATAGTGGATCATTTCAAGTGATAATGATCATCATTTGTTAGTCTGACTACAATAATTGGTCATTTCTAGTGATAATGATCATCATTTGTCACTCTTAGAAGTATAGTGGGTCATTTCTACTCATAATAATCATCATTTGTCACTCTAACAACTCTAATTGGCCATTTCAACTCATAATGATGATCATTTGTAACTATAACAAGTGTAATTGGCCATTTCTACCCATAATGATCATCATTTCTCACTCTAACAAGTATAATTGGTCATTTCTAGTGATAATGATCATCATTTGTCACTCTATCAAGTATAGTGGGTCATTTCTAGTGATAATGGTCATCATTTGTCAGTCTAACTACCATAATTGGACATTTCTAGTGATAATGATCATCATTTGTTACTCTTAGAAGTATAGTGGATCATTTCTACTCATAATAATCATCATTTGTCACTCTAACAACTCTAATTGGCCATTTCAACTCATAATGATCATCATTTGTAACTATAACAAGTATAATTGGCCATTTCTACCCGTAATGATCGTCATTTCTCATTCTAACAAGTATTATTGATCATTTCTAGTGATAATCATCATCATTTGTCACTCTTACAAGTATAGTGGGTCACTTCTAGTGACAATGATAATCACTTGTCACTCTTACAAGTGTAATTGGCGATTTCTAATGACAATGATCATCAATTCTCAATCTAACTACTCTAAGTGGTCTTTTGTGATGAAAGTTGATGAATTTATCACTTTTAGAAATACAATTGGTCACTTATAGTGATATAATCGTCATAATATTTCACTTTAACTACTCTAATTGTGAAAAAATATGATGAAGATAGAATTAATTGAAGACCTCGCTCGGAACGACACATAAATTGTGACCGATATCAGTTTGATGTTCGAAACAAGACTACATGTATGGATCATCATTTCTCAGTATAACAAGTATAATTGGTCATTTCTAATGATAATGATCATCATTTGTCACTCTAACAACTCAAATGATCATCATTTGTAACTATAACAAGTGTAATTGGCCATTTCCACTCATAATGATCATCATTTCTCACTATAACAAGTATAATTGGCCATTTATAGTGATAATGATCATTATTTGTCAATCTTAAAAGGATAGTGGGTCATTTCTAGTCATAATGATCGTCATTTGTCACTCCAACAAGTGTAATTGGTCATTTCTAGTGAAAATGATCATCTTTTGTCAGTCTAACTACCATAATTTGTTATTTCTAGTGATAATTATCATCATTTGTAATTTTTAGAAGTATAGTGGGTCATTTCTACTCATAATGATCATCATTTGTAACTCTTACCAACTCTAATTAGCCATTTCTACTCATAATGATGATCATTTGTAACTATAACAAGTGTAATTGGCCATTTCTGCCCATAATGATCATCATTTCTCACTCTAACAAGTAGAATTGGTCATTTCTAGTGATAATGATCATCATTTGTCACTCTAACAAGTATAGTGGGTCATTTCTAGTGATAATGATCATCATTTGTGAGTCCAACTAGCATAATTGGTCATTTCTAGCGATAATGATCATTATTTGTCACTCTTAGAAGTATAGTGGGTCATTTCTACTCATAATAATCATCATTTTTCCCTCTAATAACTCTAATTGGTCATTTCAACTCATAATGATCATCATTTGTAACTATGACAAGTATAATTGGCCATTTATACCCATAATGATCATCATTTCTCACTCTAACAAGTATTATTGATCATTTCTAGTGATAATCATCATCATTTGTCGCTCTAACAAATATAGTGTGTCACTTCTAGTGACAATGATAATCACTTGTCACTCTTACAAGTGTAATTGGCGATTTCTAATGACAATGATCATCAATTCTCAATCTAACTACTCTAAGTGGTCTTTTGTGATGAAAGTTGATGAATTTATCACTTTTACAAATATAATTGGTCACTTATAGTGATATCATCGTCATAATTTGTCACTTTAACTACTCTAATTGTGAAAAAATATGATGAAGATAGAAACAATTGAAGAACGCGCTCGGAACGACACTTAAAATGTGACAAACATCAGTTTGATGTTCGAAACAAGGCTACATGTATGGATCATCATTTCTCAGTATAACAAGTATAATTGGTCATTTCTAGTAATAATGATCATCATTTGTCACTCTAACAACTCAAATGATCATCATTTGTTAATATAACAAGTGTAATTGGCCATTTCAACTCATAATGATCATCATTTCTCACTATAACAAGTATAATTGGCCATTTATAGTGATAATGATCATTATTTGTCAATCTTAAAAGGATAGTGGGTCATTTCTAGTCATAATGATCGTCATTTGTCACTCTAACAAGTGTAATTGGTCATTTTCAGTGATAATGATCATCTTTTGTCAGTCTAACTACCATAATTTGTTATTTCTAGTGATAATGATCATCATTTGTCACTCTTAGAAGTATAGTGGGTCATTTCTACTCATAATAATCATCATATTTCCCTCTAACAACTCTAATTGGCCATTTCAACTCATAATGATCATCATTTGTAACTATAACAAGTATAATTGGCCATTTATACCCATAATGATCATCATTTCTCACTCTAACAAGTATTATTGATCATTTCTAGTGATAATCATCATTTGTCGCTCTAACAAATATAGTGTGTCACTTCTAGTGACAATGATAATCACTTGTCACTCTTACAAGTGTAATTGGCGATTTCAAATGACAATGATCATCAATTCTCAATCTAACTACTCTAAGTGGTCTTTTGTAATGAAAGTTGATGAATTTATCACTTTTACAAATATAATTGGTCACTTATAGTGATATCATCGTCATAATTTGTCACTTTAGCTACTCTAATTGTGAAAAAATATGATGAAGATAGACACAATTGAAGACCGCGCTCGGAACGACACTTAAAATGTGACTAACATCAGTTTGATGTTCGAAACAAGGCTACATGTATGGATCATCATTTCTCAGTATAACAAGTATAATTGGTCATTTATAGTGATAATGATCATCATTTGTCACTCTAACTTGAATAGTGGATCATTTCTAGTGATAATGATCATCATTTGTCAGTTAAACTACCATAATTGGTCATTTCTAGTGATAATGATCATCATTTGTCACTCTTAGAAGTATAGTGGATCATTTCTACTCATAATAATCATCATTAGTCACTCTAACAACTCTAATTGGCCATTTCAACTCATAATGATGATCATTTGTAACTATAACAAGTGTAATTGGCCATTTCTACCCATAATGATCATCATTTCTCACTCTAACAAGTATAATTGGTCATTTCTAGTGATAATGATCATCATTTGTCACTCTATCAAGTATAGTGGGTCATTTCTAGTGATAATGGTCATCATTTGTCAGTCTAACTACCATAATTGGATATTTCTAGTGATAATGATCATCATTTGTTACTCTTAGAAGTATAGTGGGTCATTTCTACTCATAATAATCATCATTTGTCACTCTAACAACTCTAATTGGCCATTTCAACTCATAATGATCATCATTTGTAACTATAACAAGTATAATTGGCCATTTCTACCCATAATGATCGTCATTTCTCACTCTAACAAGTATTATTGATCATTTCTAGTGATAATCATCATCATTTGTCACTCTTACAAGTATAGTGGGTCACTTCTAGTGACAATGATAATCACTTGTCACTCTTACAAGTGTAATTTGCGATTTCTAATGACAATGATCATCAATTCTCAATCTAACTACTCTAAGTGGTCTTTTGTGATGAAAGTTGATGAATTTATCACTTTTAGAAATACAATTGGTCACTTATAGTGATATAATCGTCATAATATTTCACTTTAACTACTCTAATTGTGAAAAAATATGATGAAGATAGAAACAATTGAAGACCTCGCTCGGAACGACACTTAAAATGTGACCGATATCAGTTTGATGTTCGAAACAAGACTACATGTATGGATCATCATTTCTCAGTATAACAAGTATAATTGGTCATTTCTGGTGATAATGATCATTATTTGTCACTCTAACAACTCAAATGATCATCATTTGTAACTATAACAATTGTAATTGGCCATTTCCACTCATAATGATCATCATTTCTCACTATAACAAGTATAATTGGCCATTTATAGTGATAATGATCATTATTTGTCAATCTTAAAAGGATAGTGGGTCATTTCTAGTCATAATGATCGTCATTTGTCACTCTAACAAGTGTAATTGGTCATTTCTAGAGATAATGATCATCTTTTGTCAGTCTAACTACCATAATTTGTTATTTCTAGTGATAATTATCATCATTTGTAATTCTTAGAAGTATAGTGGGTCATTTCTACTCATAATGATCATCATTTGTAACTCTTACCAACTCTAATTAGCCATTTCTACTCATAATGATGATCATTTGTAACTATAACAAGTGTAATTGGCCATTTCTGCCCATAAAGATCATCATTTCTCACTCTAA
This sequence comes from Petunia secreta, assembly GCA_029990175.1. Lineage (NCBI taxonomy): Eukaryota > Viridiplantae > Streptophyta > Magnoliopsida > Solanales > Solanaceae > Petunia > Petunia secreta. The sequence goes on from JARKIP010000102.1 coordinate 49,205, forward strand.
CAAGTAGAATTGGTCATTTCTAGTGATAATGATCATCATTTGTCACTCTAACAAGTATAGTGGGTCATTTCTAGTGATAATGATCATCATTTGTGAGTCCAACTAGCATAATTGTTCATTTCTAGTGATAATGATCATCATTTGTCACTCTTAGAAGTATAGTGGGTCATTTCTACTCATAATAATCATCATTTTCCCTCTAATAACTCTAATTGGTCATTTCAACTCATAATGATCATCATTTGTAACTATAACAAGTATAATTGGCCATTTATACCCATAATGATCATTATTTCTCACTCTAACAAGTATTATTGATCATTTCTAGTGATAATCATCATCATTTGTCGCTCTAACAAATATAGTGGGTCACTTCTAGTGACAATGATAATCACTTGTCACTCTTACAAGTGTAATTGGAGATTTCAAATGACAATGATCATCAATTCTCAATCTAACTACTCTAAGTGGTCTTTTGTGATGAAAGTTGATGAATTTATCACTTTTACAAATATAATTGGTCACTTATAGTGATATCATCGTCATAATTTGTCACTTTAACTACTCTAATTGTGAAAAAATATGATGAAGATAGAAACAATTGAAGAACGCGCTCGGAACGACACTTAAAATGTGACAAACATCAGTTTGATGTTCGAAACAAGGCTACATGTATGGATTATCATTTCTCAGTATAACAAGTATAATTGGTCATTTCTAGTAATAATGATCATCATTTGTCACTCTAACTACTCAAATGATCATCATTTGTTAATATAACAAGTGTAATTGGCCATTTCCACTCATAATGATCATCATTTCTCACTATAACAAGTATAATTGGCCATTTATAGTGATAATGATCATTATTTGTCAATCTTAAAAGGATAGTGGGTCATTTCCAGTCATAATGATCGTCATTTGTCACTCTAACAAGTGTAATTGGTCATTTCTAGTGATAATGATCATCTTTTGTCAGTCTAACTACCATAATTTGTTATTTCTAGTGATAATGATCATCATTTGTCACTCTTAGAAGTATAGTGGGTCATTTCTACTCATAATAATCATCATTTTTCCCTCTAACAACTCTAATTGGCCATTTCAACTCATAATGATCATCATTTGTAACTATAACAAGTATAATTGGCCATTTATACCCATAATGATCATCATTTCTCACTCTAACAAGTATTATTTATCATTTCTAGTGATAATCATCATCATTTGTCGCTCTAACAAATATAGTGTGTCACTTCTAGTGACAATGATAATCACTTGTCACTCTTACAAGTTTAATTGGCGATTTCTAATGACAATGATCATCAATTCTCAATCTAACTACTCTAAGTGGTCTTTTGTGATGAAAGTTGATGAATTTATCACTTTTACAAATATAATTGGTCACTTATAGTGATATCATCGTCATAATTTGTCACTTTAACTACTCTAATTGTGAAAAAATATGATGAAGATAGAAACAATTGAAGACCGCGCTCGGAACGACACTTAAAATGTGACCTACATCAGTATGATGTTCGAAACAAGGCTACATGTATGGATCATCATTTCTCAGTATAACAAGTATAATTGGTCATTTCTAGTGATAATGATCATCATTTGTCACTCTTAGAAGTATAGTGGGTTATTTTTACTCATAATGATCATCATTTGTCACTCTAACTTGAATAGTGGATCATTTCTAGTGATAATGATCATCTTTTGTCAGTCTAACTACCATAATTTGTTATTTCTAGTGATAATTATCATCATTTGTAATTTTTAGAAGTATAGTGGGTCATTTCTACTCATAATGATCATCATTTGTAACTCTTACCAACTCTAATTAGCCATTTCTACTCATAATGATGATCATTTGTAACTATAACAAGTGTAATTGGCCATTTCTGCCCATAATGATCATCATTTCTCACTATTACAAGTAGAATTTGTCATTTCTAGTGATAATGATCATCATTTGTCACTCTAACAAGTATAGTGGGTCATTTTTAGTGATAATGATCATCATTTGTGAGTCCAACTAGCATAATTGTTCATTTCTAGCGATAATGATCATTATTTGTCACTCTTAGAAGTATAGTGGGTCATTTCTACTCATAATAATCATCATTTTTCCCTCTAATAACTCTAATTGGTCATTTCAACTCATAATGATCATCATTTGTAACTATGACAAGTATAATTGGCCATTTCTACCCATAATGATCGTCATTTCTCATTCTAACAAGTATTATTGATCATTTCTAGTGATAATCATCATCATTTGTCACTCTTACAAGTATAGTGGGTCACTTCTAGTGACAATGATAATCACTTGTCACTCTTACAAGTGTAATTGGCGATTTCTAATGACAATGATCATCAATTCTCAATCTAACTACTCTAAGTGGTCTTTTGTGATGAAAGTTGATGAATTTATCACTTTTAGAAATACAATTGGTCACTTATAGTGATATAATCGTCATAATATTTCACTTTAACTACTCTAATTGTGAAAAAATATGATGAAGATAGAAACAATTGAAGACCTCGCTCGGAATGACACTTAAAATGTGACCGATATCAGTTTGATGTTCGAAACAAGACTACATGTATGGATCATCATTTCTCAGTATAACAAGTATAATTGGTCGTTTCTAATGATAATGATCATCATTTGTCACTCTAACAACTCAAATGATCATCATTTGTAACTATAACAAGTGTAATTGGCCATTTCCACTCATAATGATCATCATTTCTCACTATAACAAGTATAATTGGCCATTTATAGTGATAATGATCATTATTTGTCAATCTTAAAAGGATAGTTGGTCATTTCTAGTCATAATGATCGTCATTTGTCACTCCAACAAGTGTAATTGGTCATTTCTAGTGATAATGATCATCTTTTGTCAGTCTAACTACCATAATTTGTTATTTCTAGTGATAATTATCATCATTTGTAATTTTTAGAAGTATAGTGGGTCATTTCTACTCATAATGATCATCATTTGTAACTCTTACCAACTCTAATTAGCCATTTCTACTCATAATGATGATCATTTGTAACTATAACAAGTGTAATTGGCCATTTCTGCCCATAATGATCATCATTTCTCACTATTACAAGTAGAATTTGTCATTTCTAGTGATAATGATCATCATTTGTCACTCTAACAAGTATAGTGGGTCATTTTTAGTGATAATGATCATCATTTGTGAGTCCAACTAGCATAATTGGTCATTTCTAGCGATAATGATCATTATTTGTCACTCTTAGAAGTATAGTGGGTCATTTCTACTCATAATAATCATCATTTTTCCCTCTAATAACTCTAATTGGTCATTTCAACTCATAATGATCATCATTTGTAACTATGACAAGTATAATTGGCCATTTATACCCATAATGATCATCATTTCTCACTCTAACAAGTATTATTGATCATTTCTAGTGATAATCATCATCATTTGTCGCTCTAACAAATATAGTGTGTCACTTCTAGTGACAATGATAATCACTTGTCACTCTTACAAGTGTAATTGGCGATTTCTAATGACAATGATCATCAATTCTCAATCTAACTACTCTAAGTGGTCTTTTGTGATGAAAGTTGATGAATTTATCACTTTTACAAATATAATTGGTCACTTATAGTGATATCATCGTCATAATTTGTCACTTTAACTACTCTAATTGTGAAAAAATATGATGAAGATAGAAACAATTTAAGAACGCGCTCGTAACGACACTTAAAATGTGACAAACATCAGTTTGATGTTCGAAACAAGGCTACATGTATGGATCATCATTTCTCAGTATAACAAGTATAATTGGTCATTTCTAGTAATAATGATCATCATTTGTCACTCTAACAACTCAAATGATCATCATTTGTCACTCTAACAACTCAAATGATCATCATTTGTTAATACAACAAGTGTAATTGGCCATTTCCACTCATAATGATCATCATTTCTCACTATAACAAGAATAATTGGCCATTTATAGTGATAATGATCATTATTTGTCAATCTTAAAAGAATAGTGGGTCATTTCTAGTCATAATGATCGTCATTTGTCACTCTAACAAGTGTAATTGGTCATTTCTAGTGATAATGATCATCTTTTGTCAGTCTAACTACCATAATTTGTTATTTCTAGTGATAATGATCATCATTTGTCACTCTTAGAAGTATAGTGGGTCATTTCTACTCATAATAATCATCATTTTTCCCTCTAACAACTCTAATTGGCCATTTCAACTCATAATGATCATCATTTGTAACTATAACAAGTATAATTGGCCATTTATACCCATAATGATCATCATTTCTCACTCTAACAAGTATTATTGATCATTTTTAGTGATAATCATCATCATTTGTCGCTCTAACAAATATAGTGGGTCACTTCTAGTGACAATGATAATCACTTGTCACTCTTACAAGTGTAATTGGCGATTTCTAATGACAATGATCATCAATTCTCAATCTAACTACTCTAAGTGGTCTTTTGTGATGAAAGTTGATGAATTTATCACTTTTACAAATATAATTGGTCACTTATTGTGATATCATCGTCATAATTTGTCACTTTAACTACTCTAATTGTGAAAAAATATGATGAAGATAGAAACAATTGAAGACCGCGCTCGGAACGACACTTAAAATGTGACCAACATCAGTTTGATGTTCGAAACAAGGCTACATGTATGGATCATCATTTCTCAGTATAACAAGTATAATTGGTCATTTCTAGTGATAATGATCATCATTTGTCACTCTTAGAAGTATAGTGGGTCATTTCTACTCATAATGATCATCATTTGTCACTCTAACTTGAATAGTCGATCATTTCTAATGATAATGATCATCATTTGTCAGTCTAACTACCATAATTGGTCATTTCTAGTGATAATGATCATCATTTGTAACTCTTAGAAGTATAGTGGATCATTTCTACTCATAATAATCATCATTAGTCACTCTAACAACTCTAATTGGCCATTTCAACTCATAATGATGGTCATTTGTAACTATAACAAGTGTAATTGGCCATTTCTACCCATAATGATCATCATTTCTCACTCTAACAAGTATAATTGGTCATTTCTAGTGATAATGATCATCATTTGTCACTCTATCAAGTATAGTGGGTCATTTCTAGTGATAATGGTCATCATTTGTCAGTCTAACTACCATAATTGGACATTTCTAGTGATAATGATCATCATTTGTTACTCTTAGAAGTATAGTGGGTCATTTCTACTCATAATAATCATCATTTGTCACTCTAACAACTCTAATTGGCCATTTCAACTCATAATGATCATCATTTGTAACTATAACAAGTATAATTGGCCATTTCTACCCATAATGATCGTCATTTCTCACTCTAACAAGTATTATTGATCATTTGTAGTGATAATCATCATCATTTGTCGCTCTAACAACTATAGTGTGTCACTTCTAGTGACAATGATAATCACTTGTCACTCTTACAAGTGTAATTGGCGATTTCTAATGACAATGATCATCAATTCTCAATCTAACTACTCTAAGTGGTCTTTTGTGATGAAAGTTGATTAATTTATCACTTTTACAAATGTAATTGGTCACTTATAGTGATATCATCGTCATAATTTGTCACTTTAACTACTCTAATTGTGAAAAAATATGATTAAGATAGAAACAATTGAAGAACGCGCTCGGAACGACACTTAAAATGTGACAAACATCAGTTTGATGTTCGAAACAAGGCTACATGTATGGATCATCATTTCTCAATATAACAAGTATAATTGGTCATTTCTAGTAATAATGATCATCATTTGTCACTCTAACAACTCAAATGATCATCATTTGTTAATATAACAAGTGTAATTGGCCATTTCAACTCATAATGATCATCATTTCTCACTATAACAAGTATAATTGGCCATTTATAGTGATAATGATCTTTATTTGTCAATCTTAAAAGGATAGTGGGTCATTTCTAGTCATAATGATCGTCATTTGTCTCTCTAACAAGTGTAATTGGTCATTTCTAGTGATAATGATCATCTTTTGTCAGTCTAACTACCATAATTTGTTATTTCTAGTGATAATGATCATCATTTGTCACTCTTAGAAGTATAGTGGGTCATTTCTACTCATAATAATCATCATATTTCCCTCTAACAACTCTAATTGGCCATTTCAACTCATAATGATCATCATTTGTAACTATAACAAGTATAATTGGCCATTTATACCCATAATGATCATCATTTCTTACTCTAACAAGTATTATTGATCATTTCTAGTGATAATCATCATCATTTGTCGCTCTAACAAATATAGTGTGTCACTTCTAGTGACAATGATAATCACTTGTCACTCTTACAAGTGTAATTGGCGATTTCTAATGACAATGATCATCAATTCTCAATCTAACTACTCTAAGTGGTCTTTTGTGATGAAAGTTGATGAATTTATCACTTTTACAAATATAATTGGTCACTTATAGTGATATCATCGTCATAATTTGTCACTTTAGCTACTCTAATTGTGAAAAAATATGATGAAGATAGACACAATTGAAGACCGCGCTCGGAACGACACTTAAAATGTGACTAACATCAGTTTGATGTTCGAAACAAGGCTACATGTATGGATCATCATTTCTCAGTATAACAAGTATAATTGGTCATTTCTAGTGATAATGATCATTATTTGTCACTCTTAGAAGTATAGTGGGTCATTTCTACTCATAATGATCATCATTTGTCACTCTAACTTGAATAGTGGATCATTTCTAGTGATAATGATCATCATTTGTCAGTCAAACTACCATAATTGGTCATTTCTAGTGATAATGATCATCATTTGTCACTCTTAGAAGTATAGTGGATCATTTCTACTCATAATAATCATCATTAGTCACTCTAACAACTCTAATTGGCCATTTCAACTCATAATGATGATCATTTGTTACTATAACAAGTGTAATTGGCCATTTCTACCCATAATGATCATCATTTCTCACTCTAACAAGTATAATTGGTCATTTCTAGTGATAATGATCATCATTTGTCACTCTATCAAGTATAGTGGGTCATTTCTAGTGATAATGGTCATCATTTGTCAGTCTAACTACCATAATTGGACATTTCTAGTGATAATGATCATCATTTGTTACTCTTAGAAGTATAGTGGGTCATTTCTACTCATAATAATCATCATTTGTCACTCTAACAACTCTAATTGGCCATTTCAACTCATAATGATCATCATTTGTAACTATAACAAGTATAATTGGCCATTTCTACCCATAATGATCGTCATTTCTCACTCTAACAAGTATTATTGATCATTTCTAGTGATAATCATCATCATTTGTCACTCTTACAAGTATAGTGGGTCACTTCTAGTGACAATGATAATCACTTGTCACTCTTACAAGTGTAATTTGCGATTTCTAATGACAATGATCATCAATTCTCAATCTAACTACTCTAAGTGGTCTTTTGTGATGAAAGTTGATGAATTTATTTCTTTTAGAAATACAATTGGTCACTTATAGTGATATAATCGTCATAATATTTCACTTTAACTACTCTAATTGTGAAAAAATATGATGAAGATAGAAACAATTGAAGACCTCGCTCGGAAAGACACTTAAAATGTGACCGATATCAGTTTGATGTTCGAAACAAGACTACATGTATGGATCATCATTTCTCAGTATAACAAGTATAATTGGTCATTTCTGGTGATAATGATCATTATTTGTCACTCTAACAACTCAAATGATCATCATTTGTAACTATAACAATTGTAATTGGCCATTTCCACTCATAATGATCATCATTTCTCACTATAACAAGTATAATTGGCCATTTATAGTGATAATGATCATTATTTGTCAATCTTAAAAGGATAGTGGGTCATTTCTAGTCATAATGATCGTCATTTGTCACTCTAACAAGTGTAATTGGTCATTTCTAGAGATAATGATCATCTTTTGTCAGTCTAACTACCATAATTTGTTATTTCTAGTGATAATTATCATCATTTGTAATTCTTAGAAGCATAGTGGGTCATTTCTACTCATAATGATCATCATTTGTAACTCTTACCAACTCTAATTAGCCATTTCTACTCATAATGATGATCATTTGTAACTATAACAAGTGTAATTGGCCATTTCTGCCCATAATGATCATCATTTCTCACTCTAACAAGTAGAATTGGTCATTTCTAGTGATAATGATCATCATTTGTCACTCTAACAAGTATAGTGGGTCATTTCTAGTGATAATGATCATCATTTGTGAGTCCAACTAGCATAATTGGTCATTTCTAGTGATAATGATCATCATTTGTCACTCTTAGAAGTATAGTGGGTCATTTCTACTCATAATAATCATCATTTTCCCTCTAATAACTCTAATTGGTCATTTCAACTCATAATGATCATCATTTGTAACTATAACAAGTATAATTGGCCATTTATACCCATAATGATCATTATTTCTCACTCTAACAAGTATTATTGATCATTTCTAGTGATAATCATCATCATTTGTCGCTCTAACAAATATAGTGGGTCACTTCTAGTGACAATGATAATCACTTGTCACTCTTACAAGTGTAATTGGAGATTTCAAATGACAATGATCATCAATTCTCAATCTAACTACTCTAAGTGGTCTTTTGTGATGAAAGTTGATGAATTTATCACTTTTACAAATATAATTGGTCACTTATAGTGATATCATCGTCATAATTTGTCACTTTAACTACTCTAATTGTGAAAAAATATGATGAAGATAGAAACAATTGAAGAACGCGCTCGGAACGACACTTAAAATGTGACAAACATCAGTTTGATGTTCGAAACAAGGCTACATGTATGGATTATCATTTCTCAGTATAACAAGTATAATTGGTCATTTCTAGTAATAATGATCATCATTTGTCACTCTAACAACTCAAATGATCATCATTTGTTAATATAACAAGTGTAATTGGCCATTTCCACTCATAATGATCATCATTTCTCACTATAACAAGTATAATTGGCCATTTATAGTGATAATGATCATTATTTGTCAATCTTAAAAGGATAGTGGGTCATTTCCAGTCATAATGATCGTCATTTGTCACTCTAACAAGTGTAATTGGTCATTTCTAGTGATAATGATCATCTTTGGTCAGTCTAACTACCATAATTTGTTATTTCTAGTGATAATGATCATCATTTGTCACTCTTAGAAGTATAGTGGGTCATTTCTACTCATAATAATCATCATTTTTCCCTCTAACAACTCTAATTGGCCATTTCAACACATAATGATCATCATTTGTAACTATAACAAGTATAATTGGCCATTTATAGTGATAATGATCATTATTTGTCAATCTTAAAAGGATAGTGGGTCATTTCCAGTCATAATGATCGTCATTTGTCACTCTAACAAGTGTAATTGGTCATTTCTAGTGATAATGATCATCTTTTGTCAGTCTAACTACCATAATTTGTTATTTCTAGTGATAATGATCATCATTTGTCACTCTTAGAAGTATAGTGGGTCATTTCTACTCATAATAATCATCAGTTTTCCCTCTAACAACTCTAATTGGCCATTTCAACTCATAATGATCATCATTTGTAACTATAACAAGTATAATTGGCCATTTATACCCATAATGATCATCATTTCTCACTCTAACAAGTATTATTGATCATTTCTAGTGATAATCATCATCATTTGTCGCTCTAACAAATATAGTGTGTCACTTCTAGTGACAATGATAATCACTTGTCACTCTTACAAGTTTAATTGGCGATTTCTAATGACAATGATCATCAATTCTCAATCTAACTACTCTAAGTGGTCTTTTGTGATGAAAGTTGATGAATTTATCACTTTTACAAATATAATTGGTCACTTATAGTGATATCATCGTCATAATTTGTCACTTTAACTACTCTAATTGTGAAAAAATATGATGAAGATAGAAACAATTGAAGACCGTGCTCGGAACGACACTTAAAATGTGACCCACATCAGTTTGATGTTCGAAACAAGGCTACATGTATGGATCATCATTTCTCAGTATAACAAGTATAATTGGTCATTTCTAGTGATAATGAAAATCATTTGTCACTCTTAGAAGTATAGTGGGTCATTTTTACTCATAATGATCATCATTTGTCACTCTAACTTGAATAGTGGATCATTTCAAGTGATAATGATCATCATTTGTTAGTCTGACTACCATAATTGGTCATTTCTAGTGATAATGATCATCATTTGTCACTCTTAGAAGTATAGTGGGTCATTTCTACTCTTAATAATCATCATTTGTCACTCTAACAACTCTAATTGGCCATTTCAACTCATAATGATGATCATTTGTAACTATAACAAGTGTAATTGGCCATTTCTACCCATAATGATCATCATTTCTCACTCTAACAAGTATAATTGGTCATTTCTAGTGATAATGATCATCATTTGTCACTCTATCAAGTATAGTGGGTCATTTCTAGTGATAATGGTCATCATTTGTCAGTCTAACTACCATAATTGGACATTTCTAGTGATAATGATCATCATTTGTTACTCTTAGAAGTATAGTGGATCATTTCTACTCATAATAATCATCATTTGTCACTCTAACAACTCTAATTGGCCATTTCAACTCATAATGATCATCATTTGTAACTATAACAAGTATTATTGGCCATTTCTACCCATAATGATCGTCATTTCTCATTCTAACAAGTATTATTGATCATTTCTAGTGATAATCATCATCATTTGTCACTTTTACAAGTATAGTGGGTCACTTCTAGTGACAATGATAATCACTTGTCACTCTTACAAGTGTAATTGGCGATTTCTAATGACAATGATCATCAATTCTCAATCTAACTACTCTAAGTGGTCTTTTGTGATGAAAGTTGATGAATTTATCACTTTTAGAAATACAATTGGTCACTTATAGTGATATAATCGTCATAATATTTCACTTTAACTACTCTAATTGTGAAAAAATATGATGAAGATAGAAACAATTGAAGACCTCGCTCGGAACGACACTTAAAATATGACCGATATCAGTTTGATGTTCGAAACAAGACTACATGTATGGATCATCATTTCTCAGTATAACAAGTATAATTGGTCATTTCTAATGATAATGATCATCATTTGTCACTCTAACAACTCAAATGATCATCATTTGTAACTATAACAAGTGTAATTGGCCATTTCCACTCATAATGATCATCATTTCTCACTATAACAAGTATAATTGGCCATTTATAGTGATAATGATCATTATTTGTCAATCTTAAAAGGATAGTGGGTCATTTCTAGTCATAATGATCGTCATTTGTCACTCCAACAAGTGTAATTGGTCATTTCTAGTGATAATGATCATCTTTTGTCAGTCTAACTACCATAATTTGTTATTTCTAGTGATAATTATCATCATTTGTAATTTTTAGAAGTATAGTGGGTCATTTCTACTCATAATGATCATCATTTGTAACTCTTACCAACTCTAATTAGCCATTTCTACTCATAATGATGATCATTTGTAACTATAACAAGTGTAATTGGCCATTTCTGCCCATAATGATCATCATTTCTCACTCTAACAAGTAGAATTGGTCATTTCTAGTGATAATGATCATCATTTGTCACTCTAACAAGTATAGTGGGTCATTTCTAGTGATAATGATCATCATTTGTGAGTCCAACTAGCATAATTGGTCATTTCTAGCGATAATGATCATTATTTGTCACTCTTAGAAGTATAGTGGGTCATTTCTACTCATAATAATCATCATTTTTCCCTCTAATAACTCTAATTGGTCATTTCAACTCATAATGATCATCATTTGTAACTATGACAAGTATAATTGGCCATTTATACCCATAATGATCATCATTTCTCACTCTAACAAGTATTATTGATCATTTCTAGTGATAATCATCATCATTTGTCGCTCTAACAAATATAGTGGGTCACTTGTAGTGACAATGATAATCACTTGTCACTGTTACAAGTCTAATTGGCGATTTCTAATGACAATGATCATCAATTCTAAATCTAACTACTCTAAGTGGTCTTTTGTGATGAAAGTTGATGAATTTATCACTTTTACAAATATAATTGGTCACTTATAGTGATATCATCGTCATAATTTGTCACTTTAACTACTCTAATTGTAAAAAAATATGATGAAGATAGAAACAATTTAAGAACGCGCTCGTAACGACACTTAAAATGTGACAAACATCAGTTTGATGTTCGAAACAAGGCTACATGTATGGATCATCATTTCTCAGTATAACAAGTATAATTGGTCATTTCTAGTAATAATGATCATCATTTGTCACTCTAACAACTCAAATGATCATCATTTGTCACTCTAACAACTCAAATGATCATCATTTGTTAATACAACAAGTGTAATTGGCCATTTCCACTCATAATGATCATCATTTCTCACTATAACAAGAATAATTGGCCATTTATAGTGATAATGATCATTATTTGTCAATCTTAAAAGGATAGTGGGTCATTTCTAGTCATAATGATCGTCATTTGTCACTCTAACAAGTGTAATTGGTCATTTCTAGTGATAATGATCATCTTTTGTCAGTCTAACTACCATAATTTGTTATTTCTAGTGATAATGATCATCATTTGTCACTCTTAGAAGTATAGTGGGTCATTTCTACTCATAATAATCATCATTTTTCCCTCTAACAACTCTAATTGGCCATTTCAACTCATAATGATCATCATTTGTCACTCTTAGAAGTATAGTGGGTCATTTTTACTCATAATGATCATCATTTGTCACTCTAACTTGAATAGTGGATCATTTCAAGTGATAATGATCATCATTTGTTAGTCTGACTACCATAATTGGTCATTTCTAGTGATAATGATCATCATTTGTCACTCTTAGAAGTATAGTGGGTCATTTCTACTCTTAATAATCATCATTTGTCACTCTAACAACTCTAATTGGCCATGTCAACTCATAATGATGATCATTTGTAACTATAACAAGTGTAATTGGCCATTTCTACCCATAATGATCATCATTTCTCACTCTAACAAGTATAATTGGTCATTTCTAGTGATAATGATCATCATTTGTCACTCTATCAAGTATAGTGGGTCATTTCTAGTGATAATGGTCATCATTTGTCAGTCTAACTACCATAATTGGACATTTCTAGTGATAATGATCATCATTTGTTACTCTTAGAAGTATAGTGGATCATTTCTACTCATAATAATCATCATTTGTCACTCTAACAACTCTAATTGGCCATTTCAACTCATAATGATCATCATTTGTAACTATAACAAGTATTATTGGCCATTTCTACCCATAATGATCGTCATTTCTCATTCTAACAAGTATTATTGATCATTTCTAGTGATAATCATCATCATTTGTCACTTTTACAAGTATAGTGGGTCACTTCTAGTGACAATGATAATCACTTGTCACTCTTACAAGTGTAATTGGCGATTTCTAATGACAATGATCATCAATTCTCAATCTAACTACTCTAAGTGGTCTTTTGTGATGAAAGTTGATGAATTTATCACTTTTAGAAATACAATTGGTCACTTATAGTGATATAATCGTCATAATATTTCACTTTAACTACTCTAATTGTGAAAAAATATGATGAAGATAGAAACAATTGAAGACCTCGCTCGGAACGACACTTAAAATGTGACCGATATCAGTTTGATGTTCGAAACAAGACTACATGTATGGATCATCATTTCTCAGTATAACAAGTATAATTGGTCATTTCTAATGATAATGATCATCATTTGTCACTCTAACAACTCAAATGATCATCATTTGTAACTATAACAAGTGTAATTGGCCATTTCCACTCATAATGATCATCATTTCTCACTATAACAAGTATAATTGGCCATTTATAGTGATAATGATCATTATTTGTCAATCTTAAAAGGATAGTGGGTCATTTCTAGTCATAATGATCGTCATTTGTCACTCCAACAAGTGTAATTGGTCAGTTCTAGTGATAATGATCATCTTTTGTCAGTCTAACTACATAATTTGTTATTTCTAGTGATAATTATCATCATTTGTAATTTTTAGAAGTATAGTGGGTCATTTCTACTCATAATGATCATCATTTGTAACTCTTACCAACTCTAATTAGCCATTTCTACTCATAATGATGATCATTTGTAACTATAACAAGTGTAATTGGCCATTTCTGCCCATAATGATCATCATTTCTCACTCTAACAAGTAGAATTGGTCATTTCTAGTGATAATGATCATCATTTGTCACTCTTAGAAGTATAGTGGGTCATTTCTACTCATAATAATCATCAGTTTTCCCTCTAACAACTCTAATTGGCCATTTCAACTCATAATGATCATCATTTGTAACTATAACAAGTATAATTGGCCATTTATACCCATAATGATCATCATTTCTCACTCTAACAAGTATTATTGATCATTTCTAGTGATAATCATCATCATTTGTCGCTCTAACAAATATAGTGTGTCACTTCTAGTGACAATGATAATCACTTGTCACTCTTACAAGTTTAATTGGCGATTTCTAATGACAATGATCATCAATTCTCAATCTAACTACTCTAAGTGGTCTTTTGTGATGAAAGTTGATGAATTTATCACTTTTACAAATATAATTGGTCACTTATAGTGATATCATCGTCATAATTTGTCACTTTAACTACTCTAATTGTGAAAAAATATGATGAAGATAGAAACAATTGAAGACCGTGCTCGGAACGACACTTAAAATGTGACCCACATCAGTTTGATGTTCGAAACAAGGCTACATGTATGGATCATCATTTCTCAGTATAACAAGTATAATTGGTCATTTCTAGTGATAATGATCATCATTTGTCACTCTTAGAAGTATAGTGGGTCATTTTTACTCATAATGATCATCATTTGTCACTCTAACTTGAATAGTGGATCATTTCAAGTGATAATGATCATCATTTGTTAGTCTGACTACCATAATTGGTCATTTCTAGTGATAATGATCATCATTTGTCACTCTTAGAAGTATAGTGGGTCATTTCTACTCTTAATAATCATCATTTGTCACTCTAACAACTCTAATTGGCCATTTCAACTCATAATGATGATCATTTGTAACTATAACAAGTGTAATTGGCCATTTCTACCCATAATGATCATCATTTCTCACTCTAACAAGTATAATTGGTCATTTCTAGTGATAATGATCATCATTTGTCACTCTATCAAGTATAGTGGGTCATTTCTAGTGATAATGGTCATCATTTGTCAGTCTAACTACCATAATTGGACATTTCTAGTGATAATGATCATCATTTGTTACTCTTAGAAGTATAGTGGATCATTTCTACTCATAATAATCATCATTTGTCACTCTAACAACTCTAATTGGCCATTTCAACTCATAATGATCATCATTTGTAACTATAACAAGTATTATTGGCCATTTCTACCCATAATGATCGTCATTTCTCATTCTAACAAGTATTATTGATCATTTCTAGTGATAATCATCATCATTTGTCACTTTTACAAGTATAGTGGGTCACTTCTAGTGACAATGATAATCACTTGTCACTCTTACAAGTGTAATTGGCGATTTCTAATGACAATGATCATCAATTCTCAATCTAACTACTCTAAGTGGTCTTTTGTGATGAAAGTTGATGAATTTATCACTTTTAGAAATACAATTGGTCACTTATAGTGATATAATCGTCATAATATTTCACTTTAACTACTCTAATTGTGAAAAAATATGATGAAGATAGAAACAATTGAAGACCTCGCTCGGAACGACACTTAAAATGTGACCGATATCAGTTTGATGTTCGAAACAAGACTACATGTATGGATCATCATTTCTCAGTATAACAAGTATAATTGGTCATTTCTAATGATAATGATCATCATTTGTCACTCTAACAACTCAAATGATCATCATTTGTAACTATAACAAGTGTAATTGGCCATTTCCACTCATAATGATCATCAATTTCTCACTATAACAAGTATAATTGGCCATTTATAGTGATAATGATCATTATTTGTCAATCTTAAAAGGATAGTGGGTCATTTCTAGTCATAATGATCGTCATTTGTCACTCCAACAAGTGTAATTGGTCAGTTCTAGTGATAATGATCATCTTTTGTCAGTCTAACTACATAATTTGTTATTTCTAGTGATAATTATCATCATTTGTAATTTTTAGAAGTATAGTGGGTCATTTCTACTCATAATGATCATCATTTGTAACTCTTACCAACTCTAATTAGCCATTTCTACTCATAATGATGATCATTTGTAACTATAACAAGTGTAATTGGCCATTTCTGCCCATAATGATCATCATTTCTCACTCTAACAAGTAGAATTGGTCATTTCTAGTGATAATGATCATCATTTGTCACTCTTAGAAGTATAGTGGGTCATTTCTACTCATAATAATCATCAGTTTTCCCTCTAACAACTCTAATTGGCCATTTCAACTCATAATGATCATCATTTGTAACTATAACAAGTATAATTGGCCATTTATACCCATAATGATCATCATTTCTCACTCTAACAAGTATTATTGATCATTTCTAGTGATAATCATCATCATTTGTCGCTCTAACAAATATAGTGTGTCACTTCTAGTGACAATGATAATCACTTGTCACTCTTACAAGTTTAATTGGCGATTTCTAATGACAATGATCATCAATTCTCAATCTAACTACTCTAAGTGGTCTTTTGTGATGAAAGTTGATGAATTTATCACTTTTACAAATATAATTGGTCACTTATAGTGATATCATCGTCATAATTTGTCACTTAACTACTCTAATTGTGAAAAAATATGATGAAGATAGAAACAATTGAAGACCGTGCTCGGAACGACACTTAAAATGCGACCCACATCAGTTTGATGTTCGAAACAAGGCTACATGTATGGATCATCATTTCTCAGTATAACAAGTATAATTGGTCATTTCTAGTGATAATGATCATCATTTGTCACTCTTAGAAGTATAGTGGGTCATTTTTACTCATAATGATCATCATTTGTCACTCTAACTTGAATAGTGGATCATTTCAAGTGATAATGATCATCATTTGTTAGTCTGACTACCATAATTGGTCATTTCTAGTGATAATGATCATCATTTGTCACTCTTAGAAGTATAGTGGGTCATTTCTACTCTTAATAATCATCATTTGTCACTCTAACAACACTAATTGGCCATTTCAACTCATAATGATGATCATTTGTAACTATAACAAGTGTAATTGGCCATTTCTACCCATAATGATCATCATTTCTCACTCTAACAAGTATAATTGGTCATTTCTAGTGATAATGATCATCATTTGTCACTCTATCAAGTATAGTGGGTCATTTCTAGTGATAATGGTCATCATTTGTCAGTCTAACTACCATAATTGGACATTTCTAGTGATAATGATCATCATTTGTTACTCTTAGAAGTATAGTGGATCATTTCTACTCATAATAATCATCATTTGTCACTCTAACAACTCTAATTGGCCATTTCAACTCATAATGATCATCATTTGTAACTATAACAAGTATTATTGGCCATTTCTACCCATAATGATCGTCATTTCTCATTCTAACAAGTATTATTGATCATTTCTAGTGATAATCATCATCATTTGTCACTTTTACAAGTATAGTGGGTCACTTCTAGTGACAATGATAATCACTTGTCACTCTTACAAGTGTAATTGGCGATTTCTAATGACAATGATCATCAATTCTCAATCTAACTACTCTAAGTGGTCTTTTGTGATGAAAGTTGATGATTTATCACTTTTAGAAATACAATGTGGTCACTTATAGTGATATAATCGTCATAATATTTCACTTTAACTACTCTAATTGTGAAAAAATATGATGAAGATAGAAACAATTGAAGACCTCGCTCGGAACGACACTTAAAATATGACCGATATCAGTTTGATGTTCGAAACAAGACTACATGTATGGATCATCATTTCTCAGTATAACAAGTATAATTGGTCATTTCTAATGATAATGATCATCATTTGTCACTCTAACAACTCAAATGATCATCATTTGTAACTATAACAAGTGTAATTGGCCATTTCCACTCATAATGATCATCATTTCTCACTATAACAAGTATAATTGGCCATTTATAGTGATAATGATCATTATTTGTCAATCTTAAAAGGATAGTGGGTCATTTCTAGTCATAATGATCGTCATTTGTCACTCCAACAAGTGTAATTGGTCATTTCTAGTGATAATGATCATCTTTTGTCAGTCTAACTACCATAATTTGTTATTTCTAGTGATATTATCATCATTTGTAATTTTAGAAGTATAGTGGGTCATTTCTACTCATAATGATCATCATTTGTAACTCTTACCAACTCTAATTAGCCATTTCTACTCATAATGATGATCATTTGTAACTATAACAAGTGTAATTGGCCATTTCTGCCCATAATGATCATCATTTCTCACTCTAACAAGTAGAATTGGTCATTTCTAGTGATAATGATCATCATTTGTCACTCTAACAAGTATAGTGGGTCATTTCTAGTGATAATGATCATCATTTGTGAGTCCAACTAGCATAATTGGTCATTTCTAGCGATAATGATCATTATTTGTCACTCTTAGAAGTATAGTGGGTCATTTCTACTCATAATAATCATCATTTTTCCCTCTAATAACTCTAATTGGTCATTTCAACTCATAATGATCATCATTTGTAACTATGACAAGTATAATTGGCCATTTATACCCATAATGATCATCATTTCTCACTCTAACAAGTATTATTGATCATTTCTAGTGATAATTATCATCATTTGTCGCTCTAACAAATATAGTGGGTCACTTGTAGTGACAATGATAATCACTTGTCACTGTTACAAGTCTAATTGGCGATTTCTAATGACAATGATCATCAATTCTAAATCTAACTACTCTAAGTGGTCTTTTGTGATGAAAGTTGATGAATTTATCACTTTTACAAATATAATTGGTCACTTATAGTGATATCATCGTCATAATTTGTCACTTTAACTACTCTAATTGTAAAAAAATATGATGAAGATAGAAACAATTTAAGAACGCGCTCGTAACGACACTTAAAATGTGACAAACATCAGTTTGATGTTCGAAACAAGGCTACATGTATGGATCATCATTTCTCAGTATAACAAGTATAATTGGTCATTTCTAGTAATAATGATCATCATTTGTCACTCTAACAACTCAAATGATCATCATTTGTCACTCTAACAACTCAAATGATCATCATTTGTTAATACAACAAGTGTAATTGGCCATTTCCACTCATAATGATCATCATTTCTCACTATAACAAGAATAATTGGCCATTTATAGTGATAATGATCATTATTTTGTCAATCTTAAAAGGATAGTGGGTCATTTCTAGTCATAATGATCGTCATTTGTCACTCTAACAAGTGTAATTGGTCATTTCTAGTGATAATGATCATCTTTTGTCAGTCTAACTACCATAATTTGTTATTTCTAGTGATAATGATCATCATTTGTCACTCTTAGAAGTATAGTGGGTCATTTCTACTCATAATAATCATCATTTTTCCCTCTAACAACTCTAATTGGCCATTTCAACTCATAATGATCATCATTTGTCACTCTTAGAAGTATAGTGGGTCATTTTTACTCATAATGATCATCATTTGTCACTCTAACTTGAATAGTGGATCATTTCAAGTGATAATGATCATCATTTGTTAGTCTGACTACCATAATTGGTCATTTCTAGTGATAATGATCATCATTTGTCACTCTTAGAAGTATAGTGGGTCATTTCTACTCTTAATAATCATCATTTGTCACTCTAACAACTCTAATTGGCCATGTCAACTCATAATGATGATCATTTGTAACTATAACAAGTGTAATTGGCCATTTCTACCCATAATGATCATCATTTCTCACTCTAACAAGTATAATTGGTCATTTCTAGTGATAATGATCATCATTTGTCACTCTATCAAGTATAGTGGGTCATTTCTAGTGATAATGGTCATCATTTGTCAGTCTAACTACCATAATTGGACATTTCTAGTGATAATGATCATCATTTGTTACTCTTAGAAGTATAGTGGATCATTTCTACTCATAATAATCATCATTTGTCACTCTAACAACTCTAATTGGCCATTTCAACTCATAATGATCATCATTTGTAACTATAACAAGTATTATTGGCCATTTCTACCCATAATGATCGTCATTTCTCATTCTAACAAGTATTATTGATCATTTCTAGTGATAATCATCATCATTTGTCACTTTTACAAGTATAGTGGGTCACTTCTAGTGACAATGATAATCACTTGTCACTCTTACAAGTGTAATTGGCGATTTCTAATGACAATGATCATCAATTCTCAATCTAACTACTCTAAGTGGTCTTTTGTGATGAAAGTTGATGAATTTATCACTTTTAGAAATACAATTGGTCACTTATAGTGATATAATCGTCATAATATTTCACTTTAACTACTCTAATTGTGAAAAAATATGATGAAGATAGAAACAATTGAAGACCTCGCTCGGAACGACACTTAAAATGTGACCGATATCAGTTTGATGTTCGAAACAAGACTACATGTATGGATCATCATTTCTCAGTATAACAAGTATAATTGGTCATTTCTAATGATAATGATCATCATTTGTCACTCTAACAACTCAAATGATCATCATTTGTAACTATAACAAGTGTAATTGGCCATTTCCACTCATAATGATCATCATTTCTCACTATAACAAGTATAATTGGCCATTTATAGTGATAATGATCATTATTTGTCAATCTTAAAAGGATAGTGGGTCATTTCTAGTCATAATGATCGTCATTTGTCACTCCAACAAGTGTAATTGGTCAGTTCTAGTGATAATGATCATCTTTGTCAGTCTAACTACATAATTTGTTATTTCTAGTGATAATTATCATCATTTGTAATTTTTAGAAGTATAGTGGGTCATTTCTACTCATAATGATCATCATTTGTAACTCTTACCAACTCTAATTAGCCATTTCTACTCATAATGATGATCATTTGTAACTATAACAAGTGTAATTGGCCATTTCTGCCCATAATGATCATCATTTCTCACTCTAACAAGTAGAATTGGTCATTTCTAGTGATAATGATCATCATTTGTCACTCTAACAAGTATAGTGGGTCATTTCTAGTGATAATGATCATCATTTGTGAGTCCAACTAGCATAATTGGTCATTTCTAGCGATAATGATCATTATTTGTCACTCTTAGAAGTATAGTGGGTCATTTCTACTCATAATAATCATCATTTTTCCCTCTAATAACTCTAATTGGTCATTTCAACTCATAATGATCATCATTTGTAACTATGACAAGTATAATTGGCCATTTATACCCATAATGATCATCATTTCTCACTCTAACAAGTATTATTGATCATTTCTAGTGATAATCATCATCATTTGTCGCTCTAACAAATATAGTGGGTCACTTGTAGTGACAATGATAATCACTTGTCACTGTTACAAGTCTAATTGGCGATTTCTAATGACAATGATAATCAATTCTCAATCTAACTACTCTAAGTGGTCTTTTGTGATGAAAGTTGATGAATTTATCACTTTTACAAATATAATTGGTCACTTATAGTGATATCATCGTCATAATTTGTCACTTTAACTACTCTAATTGTAAAAAAATATGATGAAGATAGAAACAATTTAAGAACGCGCTCGTAACGACACTTAAAATGTGACAAACATCAGTTTGATGTTCGAAACAAGGATACATGTATGGATCATCATTTCTCAGTATAACAAGTATAATTGGTCATTTCTAGTAATAATGATCATCATTTGTCACTCTAACAACTCAAATGATCATCATTTGTCACTCTAACAACTCAAATGATCATCATTTGTTAATACAACAAGTGTAATTGGCCATTTCCACTCATAATGATCATCATTTCTCACTATAACAAGAATAATTGGCCATTTATAGTGATAATGATCATTATTTGTCAATCTTAAAAGGATAGTGGGTCATTTCTAGTCATAATGATCGTCATTTGTCACTCTAACAAGTGTAATTGGTCATTTCTAGTGATAATGATCATCTTTTGTCAGTCTAACTACCATAATTTGTTATTTCTAGTGATAATGATCATCATTTGTCACTCTTAGAAGTATAGTGGGTCATTTCTACTCATAATAATCATCATTTTTCCCTCTAACAACTCTAATTGGCCATTTCAACTCATAATGATCATCATTTGTGACTATAACAAGTATAATTGGCCATTTATACCCATAATGATCATCATTTCTCACTCTAACAAGTATTATTGATCATTTCTAGTGATAATCATCATCATTTGTCGCTCTAACAAATATAGTGTGTCACTTCTAGTGACAATGATAATCACTTGTCACTCCTACAAGTGTAATTGGCGATTTCTAATGACAATGATCATCAATTCTCAATCTAACTACTCTAAGTGGTCTTTTGTGATGAAAGTTGATGAATTTATCACTTTTACAATTATAATTGGTCACTTATAGTGATATCATCGTCATAATTTGTCACTTTAACTACTCTAATTGTGAAAAAATATGATGAAGATAGAAACAATTGAAGACCGCGCTCGGAACGACACTTAAAATGTGACCAACATCAGTTTGATGTTCGAAACAAGGCTACATGTATGGATCATCATTTCTCAGTATAACAAGTATAATTGGTCATTTCTAGTGATAATGATCATCATTTGTCACTCTTAGAAGTATAGTGGGTCATTTCTACTCATAATGATCATCATTTGTCACTCTAACAACTCTAATTGGCCATTTCAACTCATAATGATGGTCATTTGTAACTATAACAAGTGTAATTAGCCATTTCTACCCATAATGATCATCATTTCTCACTCTAACAAGTATAATTGGTCATTTCTAGTGATAATGATCATCATTTGTCACTCTATCAAGTATAGTGGGTCATTTCTAGTGATAATGGTCATCATTTGTCAGTCTAACTACCATAATTGGACATTTCTAGTGATAATGATCATCATTTGTTACTCTTAAAAGTATAGTGGGTCATTTCTACTCATAATAATCATCATTTGTCACTCTAACAACTCTAATTGGCCATTTCAACTAATAATGATCATCATTTGTAACTATAACAAGTATAATTGGCCATTTCTACCCATAATGATCGTCATTTCTCACTCTAACAAGTATTATTGATCATTTCTAGTGATAATCATCATCATTTGTCACTCTTACAAGTATAGTGGGTCACTTCTAGTGACAATGATAATCACTTGTCACTCTTACAAGTGTAATTTGCGATTTCTAATGACAATGATCATCAATTCTCAATCTAACTACTCTAAGTGGTCTTTTGTGATGAAAGTTGATGAATTTATCACTTTTAGAAATACAATTGGTCACTTATAGTGATATAATCGTCATAATATTTCACTTTAACTACTCTAATTGTGAAAAAATATGATGAAGATAGAAACAATTGAAGACCTCGCTCGGAACGACACTTAAAATGTGACCGATATCAGTTTGATGTTCGAAACAAGACTACATGTATGTATCATCATTTCTCAGTATAACAAGTATAATTGGTCATTTCTGGTGATAATGATCATCATTTGTCACTCTAACAACTCAAATGATCATCATTTGTAACTATAACAATTGTAATTGGCCATTTCCACTCATAATGATCATCATTTCTCACTATAACAAGTATAATTGGCCATTTATAGTGATAATGATCTTTATTTGTCAATCTTAAAAGGATAGTGGGTCATTTCTAGTCATAATGATCGTCATTTGTCACTCTAACAAGTGTAATTGGTCATTTCTAGTGATAATGATCATCTTTTGTCAGTCTAACTACCATAATTTGTTATTTCTAGTTATAATGATCATCATTTGTCACTCTTAGAAGTATAGTGGGTCATTTCTACTCATAATAATCATCATATTTCCCTCTAACAACTCTAATTGGCCATTTCAACTCATAATGATCATCATTTGTAACTATAACAAGTATAATTGGCCATTTATACCCATAATGATCATCATTTCTCACTCTAACAAGTATTATTGATCATTTCTAGTGATAATCATCATCATTTGTCGCTCTAACAAATATAGTGTGACAATGATTATCAATTCTCAATCTAACTACTCTAAGTGGTCTTTTGTGATGAAAGTTGATGAATTTATCACTTTTACAAATATAATTGGTCACTTATAGTGATATCATCGTCATAATTTGTCACTTTAGCTACTCTAATTGTGAAAAAATATGATGAAGGTAGACACAATTGAAGACCGCACTCGGAACGACACTTAAAATGTGACTAACATCAGTTTGATGTTCGAAACAAGGCTACATGTATGGATCATCATTTCTCAGTATAACAAGTATAATTGGTCATTTCTAGTGATAATGATCATCATTTGTCACTCTTAGAAGTATAGTGGGTCATTTCTACTCATAATGATCATCATTTGTCACTCTTACTTGAATAGTGGATCATTTCTAGTGATAATGATCATCATTTGTCAGTCAAACTACCATAATTGGTCATTTCTAGTGATAATGATCATCATTTGTCACTCTTAGAAGTATAGTGGATCATTTCTACTCATAATAATCATCATTAGTCACTCTAACAACTCTAATTGGCCATTTCAACTCATAATGATGATCATTTGTAACTATAACAAGTGTAATTGGCCATTTCTACCCATAATGATCATCATTTCTCACTCTAACAAGTATAATTGGTCATTTCTAGTGATAATGATCATCATTTGTCACTCTATCAAGTATAGTGGGTCATTTCTAGTGATAATGGTCATCATTTGTCAGTCTAACTACCATAATTGGACATTTCTAGTGATAATGATCATCATTTGTTACTCTTAGAAGTATAGTGGGTCATTTCTACTCATAATAATCATCATTTGTCACTCTAACAACTCTAATTGGCCATTTCAACTCATAATGATCATCATTTGTAACTATAACAAGTATAATTGGCCATTTCTACCCATAATGATCGTCATTTCTCACTCTAACAAGTATTATTGATCATTTCTAGTGATAATCATCATCATTTGTCACTCTTACAAGTATAGTGGGTCACTTCTAGTGACAATGATAATCACTTGTCACTCTTACAAGTGTAATTTGCGATTTCTAATGACAATGATCATCAATTCTCAATCTAACTACTCTAAGTGGTCTTCTGTGATGAAAGTTGATGAATTTATTTCTTTTAGAAATACAATTGGTCACTTATAGTGATATAATCGTCATAATATTTCACTTTAACTACTCTAATTGTGAAAAAATATGATGAAGATAGAAACAATTGAAGACCTCGCTCGGAACGACACTTAAAATGTGACCGATATCAGTTTGATGTTCGAAACAAGACTACATGTATGGATCATCATTTCTCAGTATAACAAGTATAATTGGTCATTTCTGGTGATAATGATCATTATTTGTCACTCTAACAACTCAAATGATCATCATTTATAACTATAACAATTGTAATTGGCCATTTCCACTCATAATGATCATCATTTCTCACTATAACAAGTATAATTGGCCATTTATAGTGATAATGATCATTATTTGTCAATCTTAAAAGGATAGTGGGTCATTTCTAGTCATAATGATCGTCATTTGTCACTCTAACAAGTGTAATTGGTCATTTCTAGAGATAATGATCATCTTTTGTCAGTCTAACTACCATAATTTGTTATTTCTAGTGATAATTATCATCATTTGTAATTCTTAGAAGTATAGTGGGTCATTTCTACTCATAATGATCATCATTTGTAACTCTTACCAACTCTAATTAGCCATTTCTACTCATAATGATGATCATTTGTAACTATAACAAGTGTAATTGGCCATTTCTGCCCATAATGATCATCATTTCTCACTCTAACAAGTAGAATTGGTCATTTCTAGTGATAATAATCATCATTTGTCACTCTAACAAGTATAGTGGGTCATTTCTAGTGATAATGATCATCATTTGTGAGTCCAACCAGCATAATTGGTCATTTCTAGTGATAATGATCATCATTTGTCACTCTTAGAAGTATAGTGGGTCATTTCTACTCATAATAATCATCATTTTCCCTCTAATAACTCTAATTGGTCATTTCAACTCATAATGATCATCATTTGTAACTATAACAAGTATAATTGGCCATTTATACCCATAATGATCATTATTTCTCACTCTAACAAGTATTATTGATCATTTCTAGTGATAATCATCATCATTTGTCGCTCTAACAAATATAGTGGGTCACTTCTAGTGACAATGATAATCACTTGTCACTCTTACAAGTGTAATTGGAGATTTCAAATGACAATGATCATCAATTTTCAATCTAACTACTCTAAGTGGTCTTTTGTGATGAAAGTTGATGAATTTATCACTTTTACAAATATAATTGGTTACTTATAGTGATATCATCGTCATAATTTGTCACTTTAACTACTCTAATTGAGAAAAAATATGATGAAGATAGAAACAATTGAAGAACGCGCTCGGAACGACACTTAAAATGTGACAAACATCAGTTTGATGTTCGAAACAAGGCTACATGTATGGATTATCATTTCTCAGTATAACAAGTATAATTGGTCATTTCTAGTAATAATGATCATCATTTGTCACTCTAACAACTCAAATGATCATCATTTGTTAATATAACAAGTGTAATTGGCCATTTCCACTCATAATGATCATCATTTCTCACTATAACAAGTATAATTGGCCATTTATAGTGATAATGATCATTATTTGTCAATCTTAAAAGGATAGTGGGTCATTTCCAGTCATAATGATCGTCATTTGTCACTCTAACAAGTGTAATTGGTCATTTCTAGTGATAATGATCATCTTTTGTCAGTCTAACTACCATAATTTGTTATTTCTAGTGATAATGATCATCATTTGTCACTTTTAGAAGTATAGTGGGTCATTTCTACTCATAATAATCATCATTTTTCCCTCTAACAACTCTAATTGGCCATTTCAACTCATAATGATCATCATTTGTAACTATAACAAGTATAATTGGCCATTTATACCCATAATGATCATCATTTCTCACTCTAACAAGTATTATTGATCATTTCTAGTGATAATCATCATCATTTGTCGCTCTAACAAATATAGTGTGTCACTTCTAGTTACAATGATAATCACTTGTCACTCTTACAAGTTTAATTGGCGATTTCTAATGACAATGATCATCAATTCTCAATCTAACTACTCTAAGTGGTCTTTTGTGATGAAAGTTGATGAAATTTATCACTTTTACAAATATAATTGGTCACTTATAGTGATATCATCGTCATAATTTGTCACTTTATAACTACTCTAATTGTGAAAAAATATGATGAAGATAGAAACAATTGAAGACCGCGCTCGGAACGACACTTAAAAATGTGACCCACATCAGTTTGATGTTCGAAACAAGGCTACATGTATGGATCATCATTTCTCAGTATAAACAAGTATAATTGGTCATTTCTAGTGATAATGATCATCATTTGTCACTCTTAGAAGTATAGTGGGTCCATTTCTACTCATAATGATCATCATTTGCCACTCTAACTTGAATAGTGGATCATTTCTAGTGATAATGATCATCATTTGTCAGTCTAACTACCATAATTGGTCATTTCTAGTGATAATGATCATTTGTCACTCTTAGAAGTATAGTGGGTCATTTCTACTCATAATAATCATCATTTGTCCACTCTAACAACTCTAATTGGCCATTTGAACTTATAATGATGATCATTTGTAACGATAACAAGTGTAATTGGCCATTTCTACCCATAATGATCATCATTTCCTCACTCTAACAAGTATAATTGGTTATTTCTAGTGATAATGATCATCATTTGTCACTCTAACAAGTATAGTGGGTCATTTCTAGTGATAATGGTCATTCATTTGTCAGTCTAACTACCATAATTTGGACATTTCTAGTGATAATGATCATCATTTGTTACTCTTAGAAGTATAGTGGGTCATTTCTACTCATAATAATCATCATTTGTCGCTCTAACAACTCTAATTGGCCATTTCAACTCATAATGATCATCATTTGTAACTATAACAAGTATAATTGGCCATTTCTACCCATAATGATCGTCATTTCTCACTCTAACAAGTATTATTGATCATTTCTAGTGATAATCATTCATCATTTGTCACTCTTACAAGTATAGTGGGTCACTTCTAGTGACAATGATAATCACTTGTCACTCTTAACAAGTGTAATTTGCGATTTCTAATGACAATGATCATCAATTCTCAATCTAACTACTCTAAGTGGTCTTTTGTGATGAAAGTTGATGACTTTATCACTTTTAGAAATACAATTGGTCACTTATAGTGATATAATCGTCATAATATTTCACTTTAACTACTCTAATTGTGAAAAAAATATGATGAAGATAGAAACAATTGAAGACCTCGCTCGGAACGGCACTTAAAATGTGACCGATATCAGTTTGATGTTCGAAACAAGACTACATGTATGGATCATCATTTCTCAGTATAACAAGTATAATTGGTCATTTCTGGTGATAATGATCATCATTTGTCACTCTAACAACTCAAATGATCATCATTTATAACTATAACAAGTGTAATTGGCCATTTCACTAATAATGATCATCATTTCTCACTATAACAGGTATAATTGGCCATTTATAGTGATAATGATTCATTTATTTGTCAATCTTAAAAGGATAGTGGGTCATTTCTAGTCATAATGATCGTCATTTGTCCACTCTAACAAGTGTAATTGGTCATTTCTAGAGATAATGATCATCTTTTGTCAGTCTAACTACCATAATTTGTTATTTCTTAGTGATAATTATCATCATTTGTAATTCTTAGAAGTATAGTGGGTCATTCTACTCATAATGATCATCATTTGGTAACTCTTACCAACTCTAATTAGCCATCATAATGATCATCATTTGTAACTCTTACCAACTCTAATTAGCCATTTCTACTCATAATGATGATTATTTGTAACTATAACAAGTGTAATTGGCCATTTCTGCCCATAATGATCATCATTTCTCGCTCTAACAAGTAGAATTGGTCATTTCTAGTGATAATGATCATCATTTGTCACTCTAACAAGTATAGTGGGTCATTTCTAGTGATAATGATCATCATTTGTGAGTCCAACTAGCATAATTGGTCATTTCTAGTGATAATGATCATCATTTGTCACTCTTAGAAGTATAGTGGGTCATTTCTACTCATAATAATCATCATTTTCCCTCTAATAACTCTAATTGGTCATTTCAACTCATAATGATCATCATTTGTAACTATAACAAGTATAATTGGCCATTTATACCCATAATGATCATCATTTCTCACTCTAACAAGTATTATTGATCATTTCTAGTGATAATCATCATCATTTGTCGCTCTAACAAATATAGTGGGTCACTTCTAGTGACAATGATAATCACTTGTCACTCTTACAAGTGTAATTGGCGATTTCAAATGACAATGATCATCAATTCTCAATCTAACTACTCTAAGTGGTCTTTTGTGATGAAAGTTGATGAATTTATCACTTTTACAAATATAATTGGTCACTTATAGTGATATCATCGTCATAATTTGTCACTTTAACTACTCTAATTGTGAAAAAATATGATGAAGATAGAAACAATTGAAGAACGCGCTCGGAACGACACTTAAAATGTGACAAACATCAGTTTGATGTTCGAAACAAGGCTACATGTATGGATCATCATTTCTCAGTATAACAAGTATAATTGGTCATTTCTAGTGATAATGATCATCATTTGTCACTCTAACAACTCAAATGATCATCATTTTTTATTATAACAAGTGTAATTGGCCATTTCCACTCATAATGATCATCATTTCTCACTATAAAAAGTATAATTGGCCATTTATAGTGATAATGATCATTATTTGTCAATCTTAAAAGGATAGTGGGTCATTTCTAGTCATAATGATCGTCATTTGTCACTCTAACAAGTGTAATTGGCCATTTCCACTCATAATGATCATCATTTCTCACTATAACAAGTATAATTGGCCATTTATAGTGATAATGATCATTATTTGTCAATCTTAAAAGGATAGTGGGTCATTTCTAGTCATAATAATCGTCATTTGTCACTCTAACAAGTGTAATTGGTCATTTCTAGAGATAATGATCGTCTTTTGTCAGTCTAACTACCATAATTTGTTATTTCTAGTGATAATTATCATCATTTGTAATTCTTAGAAGTATAGTGGGTCATTTTTACTCATAATGATCATCATTTGTAACTCTTACCAACTCTAATTAGCCATTTCTACTCATAATGATGATCATTTGTAACTATAAAAAGTGTAATTGGCCATTTCTGCCCATAATGATCATCATTTCTCACTCTAGCAAGTAGAATTGGTCATTTCTAGTGATAATGATCATCATTTGTCACTCTAACAAGTATAGTGGGTCATTTCTAGTGATAATGATCATCATTTGTGAGTCCAACTAGCATAATTCGTCATTTCTAGTGATAATGATCATTATTTGTCACTCTTAGAAGTATAGTGGGTCATTTCTAGTCATAATAATCATCATTTTTCCCTCTAATAACTCTAATTGGTCATTTCAACTCATAATGATCATCATTTGTAACTATAACAACTATAATTGGCCATTTATACCCATAATTGACACGACCCGGAATTCGGCTAGGCCGTGCGGGCACCCGACATCCTCCCCTAGACCCGTCGGGCGAACCCTTACCAATTAAATTAGGCAAATAAAAATAATCCAATTCATAAATAAAAACAAGACTTAGAAAAGCACAGACATACTGATACCTCTAAGCTGTACAAAAGAAATTACAGCTGACTACCCAATATACTAGGTTTAGGGATATCCAGACTAGACATCTAAGAGTACAAAGAAAATAGATACCTCCTGAAGGGAGCAAAATGCAACTGAAATGATAACCAATAAACTGGTGGCCATCCAGAATAAAAGCTGGCTCACCCTGATAGCTGAAGTCGTCTTCGCTCCTGAACAACGTGGCGAACTCAATCCTGGAGCGAACTTGCCGAAACGAAATAGATAGACAAAAAAAACTAACAACAAACAAGGGTGAGTCAAAAGGACTCAATAAGTGGGGCAGACTAGCCACCTCAAGGAATAGGATAACTAGCCAGGGAGAAGAAACATATAATTCAAATTCCTCTTATTTAAATTATAAAAAGGCATAGCCAGATAATAACTAGAAGCACGTATGGAGTCACAAACTCATTAACAACCAGTAACATAAAATAGCCAGAACATATATGTATCCCGAACATATCAACAATCAGAATTACATCCTGTTGCGGCGTGCAACCCGATCCATATAATTATCCTGTTACGGCGTGCAACCCGATCCATATATTTATACTGTTGCGGCGTGCAACCCGATCCATATATTTATCCTGTTGCGGCGTGCAACCCGATCCCCGCAACCCAGAATACGAGCCAGAAATATATAGGTAAACTGAGATATGTCCACGACATAGTGTACAAACCGCATATATAAAACACAACACAATAGTCAGTATGCGGTGCAATGAGATGGGATGAATTCGGTACAATGCAATGCAGTCACATATGCCTGATACCTATCTCCGGCGTGGGACTCGCATCGTCTACCAGGAGATATATGCAAATATGACCCTTCACCGGCTCGGGACTCTCATCGATTACCGGGAGGTATATGCAATGATGATCCTTCACCAGCTCGGGACTCTCATCGATTACCGGGAGGTATATGCAATGATGATCCTTCACCGGCTCGGGACTCTCATCGATTACCGGGAAGTATATGCAATGATGATCCTTCACCGGCTCGGGACTCTCATCGATTACCGGGAAGTATATGCAATGATGATCCTTCACCGGCTCGGGACTCTCATCGATTACCGGGAAGTATATGCAATGATGATCCTTCACCGGCTCGGGACTCTCATCGATTACCGGGAAGTATATGCAATAATGACCCTTCGCCGGTGCGGGACTCTCATCGCCAACCGGGAAGTATATGCAATAATGACCCTTCGCCGGTGCGGGACTCTCATCGCCAACCGGGAAGTATATGCAATGCTCAAAACCAGAGTGCAATACTCATATGTTCAATGTAATACCAACAACAGGCCATAACATATAATATATAATGTAAATTCAAAGCTAAGGCTTAATGAGTACGCCTATCGGCAGCTACACACATAAGGAAACACATGGTGGAAAATCCACGAGGCCAAGGGCCTCCAAAGAAATGGATACAAACACTTACCTTGTTACAAAGTTAGTACATCCACTCAATAACCGCTTGTCCTTTGGTTTCATTGCCAAACGATCCCACTCTATTCAATAAGCAGAAAAATATATCAAATTAGGCTAAAGGCTTCATTCCTCACAGCTTAGGGCAATCCAGGTAGGAACCTGATACCCTATTCGCATACGCAATACGCAGGCCAGGCCTATGTACAGGGTTTATGGTCACATAACCAGACCCCAAATAAATTACATTTATATA
This sequence comes from Petunia secreta, assembly GCA_029990175.1. Classification (NCBI taxonomy): domain Eukaryota; kingdom Viridiplantae; phylum Streptophyta; class Magnoliopsida; order Solanales; family Solanaceae; genus Petunia; species Petunia secreta. The sequence goes on from JARKIP010000102.1 coordinate 82,043, forward strand.
TTGCCCATAACTCACTGAGTACGAATATATAATCAATTCCATTATCGGGGTCCATTTGACCCTTTAAACTATTAATTGAACTTATTAAAACGATGTCTAATATTCCAAATTTTACCGTTAAAACATATTCAAACACACGTAATAAACTCAAATAATATATTAAGATCATTACCTGAATATTTCAGGGTGAAAATTCTACTTTTTTCCGGACCCTTTTCTCATTTTCTGGCATTTTTCTTCCTCCCCGTCATTTTGTTTTCTCCCTGTTCAATGTTTCGTTCTTTTGTTTCTGGTATGTTGCACGTATCTGCCAAGGGATCAATAACCGACCTATGCAATTTCTTTCTTTTTTGTCTTTTTCTGTTTTTCATTTTTTTTCTGTTTTCGCGGCTAAAATTAAAACGGTACCCTACGATATTCGAAATAATTTCAACTTTTGCATACAAGTTATACAAAATATATGTAACATACTCGCGAAGGCGGATCTCAAATCGGACTCCCGAAACTCAAGATGCGAATTTAAATAGAAAAAGTCAAATTATTTAACTTTCGGCATTTTAGCGGAAACTAGCCGAACAACATCGAAATTCACTTTTAAAAGTTTACAAAAATCACAAATAATCATATGAACCTAACGGCGCTTTCGGATTTCGAATCGGAGCTCATTCGGCAAAACCGAGCTCGAAAATCTCTTTTTAATATTTATCGCAAATAAAACTGAAACCTTCTTCGATGCCTACCAAACGGGATCTGATTTAGCTCAAATTTCACAGACAGGTTCTAATGGACATTACGAATATTTTAAAATTATCGACACGCCAATCGGAGTCCTAACTTCCGAAACGACTGACCGAGGTCGTTTCATTCTCCTCCACTTAAACTCTCGTTCGTCCTCAAACGAGCCTAAATCTAAAGCAAGATTTACGTAGATCACAAGAGAACTTGCACTACCTTCATAAACTACTCCACATACATTATCTCATAATTACAGAATCAGAGTTATAACACGCACATCAAACTCTTGGATAAAACATATTTGGATAATATGATAACATCATTGCCCAACTTATTCGAACTAAGCCGACCCTTTCTTGATCATGAGAGAGGAGTTCTATATTTTCGAAACAAAGATACACGAAACTTTGAATAGGTTAACATGATTCAGCCGATAATTACCTCTTCGATATACCTTTCGATATAGAACAGGTCGATGGAACTAAGAATTAGCTTACGCTTCAGCAACGCCTTAGATATTTAATATTATGATTCAGTATCAATTGGAGGAAGACTCCTCCACTTAAAGCATAAACTCATACAATTAATTTGAATAGAAATAGTCATCCTCGCACAACCTGCTGGATTAAAGAAGACCTAGCTTAAAGCTGAACGTAGGAAGACTTAAGCTACCAACTACCCTTTTGAGTTGCCAACCAGCTGCAACTCTCGAGTTCACAACTCCATACCTTTGCCGTAAACACCACCAACTGATGGATGGTACTTCTATATAAAAATTTCGGCAGAGTTTCCCCTGAAACTGGATGATCCGCAGAAACAGAACCAGCACTATACTATACATAGGAATGAATACCCGGATAAACTGATATCCAAAACAACAATATGCTTACCCTGCTACAATAACGCGTACTCTGGCTCAACACAGGGAACGTCACAAGCGGCTACCAATCTCCCAAGCTCACTAGTGCCGGACGAAGAAGAAATGGAAATGGATCGAGGATAGAAATAATTAGAGCTTCAGGAAGTTCATCTTCTTATTTGCTTGGCTACCAAAGCTAGACTATTTCTGAGTTAGGCTAACTAAAGAATCGCAATTGATGAAATATACAATAAATGAGCTTTATGGAACATCTATGCCAATTTAATCTCCCAATAATAAGGAAACTCTAACAATTTACCAGAAAACCCTTTTATAATCCAGACAAGCTCATACGATAACATGACTTTACTAGCGTTTTGAACCAAGTGGAGATACGTAGATCGAATATTACTTACTAACCACTTTACACCGAAATAAATAATGAAACTTTCTGATGATAATGAATAAGGATCTCATCATCCTACCAATACTGAATTCCAAAGAGAGAGGTAAACTGACTCGACATAATAAGAGAAGGTGGCACAACAAGATGCCAAGCAGACCATACCGATACTCACTCAAAATCTCTCACATTTAAACCACATAAGCTAGTAGGGTCTCACAAATGCCCTGAATAAATCATACCAGAAGCTCGCCCTTCTACCACAACCTATTATTAATAGAAACGACATCCAAGTAACTATCGAAACATGATAAGACACGCCATTTCTAGATCGATCGAAAGAATCAAATCTTACTCATATTTAAGAGAAAAAGAAATCTCAGGGTCTACCATATCGGATACCTCAACATCCAGTCAGACAAGCAATTCATAGAACTGCCTCTGCAGCTGAGCTTAGCCACTACCCTGATAATCACCTTCTGAAGAACCACTACCACTACACTCTCAACTTCTACTGGATGGTGGCATTTCTTTTGCTGATTGAGATCTAAATGAAATCCCCTACGACTGCGTAGATGCCTGATGACGAGAGAAAAGACGATTGCTAACTTGTCGGAGTAAGGGAAAACTCCTCAAAAGGATAGCCAGACTCACAACAATAATATCACCTTTTCGCTGAATATGGGACCTGGACAGATTGTTGATAGTTGTAAAGAAAAGACTGAATCTGATCTCGACGAGCTACTGGCACACTCTAAGAATTACGTGACACAAGCTGAGAAAACCTGGAAGGTGACCTCCCAAAATAATCAGAACTCTTACCTCCAATTGAGGTACCATGGTTACCCACTAGGGCCACGGGATCTCTTGCTCTCCCGCTCTAACTTATGATATGCCTAATATCTTTGAGCAATATCAACAACGATATCAAATGAAATCCCAGCCTCAATTTTTCGAGCCATCTGGGATCTCAAGGAAAAAGAAAGGTCATCAATAAATCTTTAAATCTCTCGAAAGGCTCATGGACTAGTTCTAATGCATATTCAACCATTCTATAGAATTTAATCTCATATTCGGAAACACCAACAGGCTAACCGACAGGCTACCCTGTCCAATCCACTCAAACTGGCAACACTTTCATCTCGCTCGCCACTCGAAAGGAACTTTTCTACGAATCTAGAAGAAAAACCGAACCAAGTTAGCTAATAAGAGAGCGGTCCACCAATTCAAGCCTGGACCCCTGAAACTGGAATGAAGAATAATCAACACCATACCGCTCGATATAATCAAGAGCCTGAAGGATACGCTGACATCATTTTATTTTAAAGAATTTACGCAAGGATTATCTGATGCATGGCTTAAGAATATCGGAAGATTCAATTGGGTAAAATAATGCAGCCTTTTCAGATACTTGGACCGAGCCATTACTTGGGGTAGCTAATCATCCAGAATAACTAGAGGCACAACACATGCTGCCTCCGAAACATACTTTATTGCGGAAATATTAAGAACTGGAATAGAAGCTCCATGAGACTGAATGTCTGCATCTGCGGCAACCTGATAAGCTGCCTAACAAATAATAGGTTATTGCGGTATCTGCGTCGCCAAGATTCTCGTAAAAGCATTGTAGAGCCAAGGGAACCACAAGGCCCTGCTCCCTAGCGCATCACGAGCTCGTACAGCTGGCACCTCCGTAACTAGATCGTCAGCACAATCAAAAACTCTCGGGGCTTCATACGTACTAGCCCTACCCTAGACTACTTCATTTTTAGCTCAAACCGTTTGCTGATTTATTGCGTGAGGGTTCACAATTACCACGAACGAATTAACAAAAATACTTTTGCATCCTAGACCGACGCACGATCAGAAAAGAAGGAAGTGAAACTTCCTAAATGCCATCATAGCCTCTCGTAGATAAGTACGGACATCTACGTACCCATCAGCGAGACTCTACTAGACACTGTCTTAGTCTGGATAGACTCTAAACCTGGCTCTGATACCAACTGACACGACCCGGAATTCGGCTAGGCCGTGCGGGTACCCGACATCCTCCCCTAGACCCGTCGGGCGAACCCTTACCAATTAAATTAGGAAAATAAATATAATCCAATTCATAAATAAAAACAAGACTTAGAAAAGCACAGACATACTGATACCTCTAAGCTGTACAAAAGAAATTACAGCTGACTACCCAATATACTAGGTTTAGGGCTATCCAGACTAGACATCTAAGAGTACAAAGAAAACAGATACCTCCTGAAGGGAGCAAAATGCAACTGAAATGATAACCAATAAACTGGTGGCCATCCGGAATAAAAGCTGGCTCACCCTGATAGCTGAAGTCGTCTTCGCTCCTAAACAACGTGGCGAACTCAATCCTGGAGCGAACCTGCCGAAACGAAATACATAGACAAAAAAAACTAACAACAAACAATGGTGAGTCAAAAGGACTCAATAAGTGGGGCAGACTAGCCACCTCAAGGAATAGGATAGCTAGCCAGGGAGAAGAAACATATAATTCAAATTCCTCTTTTTTAAATTATAAAAAGGCATAGCCAGATAATAACTAGAAGCACGTATGGAGTCACAAACTCATTAACAACCAGTAACATAAAATAGCAAGAACATATATGTATCCCGAACATATCAACAATCAGAATTACATCCTGTTGCGGCGTGCAACCCGATCCATATAATTATCCTGTTGCGGCGTGCAACCCGATCCATATATTTATACTGTTGCGGCGTGCAACCCGATCCATATATTTATCCTGTTGCGGCGTGCAACCCGATCCCCGCAACCCAGAATACGAGCGAGAAATATATAGGTAAACTGAGATATGTCCACGACATAGTGTACAAACCGCATATATAAAACACAACACAATAGTCAGTATGCGGTGCAATGAGATGGGGTGAATGCGGTACAATGCAATGCAGTCACATATGCCTGATACCTATCTCCGGCGCGGGACTCTCATCGTCTACCAGGAGATATATGCAAATATGACCCTTCACCGGCTCGGGACTCTCATCGATTACCGGGAGGTATATGCAATGATGATCCTTCACCGGCGCGGGACTCTCATCGCCAACCGGGAAGTATATGCAATGCTCAAAACCAGAGTGCAATACTCATATGTTCAATGTAATACCAACAACAGGCCATAACATATAATATACAATGTAAATTCAAAGCTAAGGCGTAATGAGTACGCCTATCGGCAGCTACACACATAAGGAAACACATGGTGGAAAATCCACGAGGCCAAGGGCCTCCAAAGAAATGGATACAAACACTTACCTTGTTACAAAGTTAGTACATCCACTCAATAACCGCTTGTCCTTTGGTTTCATTGCCAAACGATCCCACTCTATTCAATAAGCAGAAAAATATATCAAATTAGGCTAAAGGCTTCATTCCTCACAGCTTAGGGAAATCCAGGTAGGAACCTGATACCCTATTCGCATACGCAATACGCAGGCCAGGCCTATGTACAGGATTTATGGTCACATAACCAAACCCCAAATAAATTATATTTATATATTGCCCATAACTCACTGAGTACGAATATATAATCAATTCCATTATCTGGGTCCATTTGACCCTTTAAACTATTAATTGAACTTATTAAAACGATGTCTAATATTCCAAATTTTACCGTTAAAACATATTCAAACACACGTAATAAACTCAAATAATATATTAAGATCATTACCTGAATATTTCAGGGTGAAAATTCTACTTTTTTCCGGACCCTTTTCTCATTTTCTGGCATTTTTCTTCCTCCCCGTCATTTTGTTTTCTCCCTGTTCAATGTTTCGTTCTTTTGTTTCTGGTATGTTGCACGTATCTGCCAAGGGATCAATATGATCCCTTGGTAACCGACCTATGCAATTTCTTTCTTTTTTGTCTTTTTCTGTTTTTCATTTTTTTTCTGTTTTCGCGGCTAAAATTAAAACGGTACTCTACGATATTCAAAATAATTTCAACTTTTGCATACAAGTTATACAAAATATATGTAACATACTCGCGAAGGCGGATCTCAAATCGGACTCCCGAAATTCAAGATGCGAATTTAAATAGAAAAAGTCAAATTATTTAACTTTCGGCATTTTAGCGGAAACTAGCCGAACAACATCGAAATTCACTTTCGAAAGTTTACAAAAATCACAAATAATCATACGAACCTAACGGCGCTTTCGGATTTCGAATCGGAGCTCATTCGGCAAAACCGAGCTCGAAAATCTCTTTTTAATATTTATCGCCAATAAAACTGAAACCTTCTTCCGATGCCTACCAAACGAGATCTGATTTAGCTCAAATTTCACAGACAGGTTCTAATGGACATTACGAATATTTTAAAATTATCGACACGCCAATCGGAGTCCAAACTTCCGAAACGACTGACCGAGTTCGTTTCAATAATGATCATCATTTCTCACTATAACAAGTATTATTGATCATTTCTAGTGATAATCATCATCATTTGTCGCTCTAACAAATATAGTGGGTCACTTCTAGTGACAATGATAATCACTTGTCACTCTTACAAGTGTAATTGGCGATTTCTAATGACAATGATCATCAATTCTCAATCTAACTACTTTAAGTGGTCTTTTGTGATGAAAGTTGATGAATTTATCAGTTTTACAAATAAATTGGTCACTTATAGTGATATAATCGTCATAATTTGTCACTTTAACTACTCTAATTGTGAAAAAATATGATGAAGATAGAAACAATTGAAGACCGCGCTCGGAACGACACTTAAAATGTGACAAACATCAGTTTGATGTTCGAAACAAGGCTACATGTATGGATCATCATTTCTCAGTATAACAAGTATAATTGGTCATTTCTAGTGATAATGATCATCATTTGTCACTCTTAGAAGTATAGTGGGTCATTTCTACTCATAATGATCATCATTTGTCACTCTAACAACTCAAATGATCATCATTTGTTAATATAACAAGTGTAATTGGCCATTTCCACTCATAATGATCATCATTTCTCAATATAACAAGTATAATTGGCCATTTATAGTGATAACGATCATTATTTGTAACTCTTACAAGGATAGTGGGTCATTTCTAGTCATAATGATCGTCATTTGTCACTCTAACAAGTGTAATTGGTCATTTCTAGTGATAATGATCATCTTTTGTCAGTCTAACTACCATAATTGGTTATTTCTAGTGATAATGATCATCATTTGTCACTCTTAGAAGTATAGTGGGTCATTTCTACTCATAATGATCATCATTTGCAATTCTAACAACTCTAATTAGCAATTTCTACTCATGATGATGATCATTTGTAACTATAACATGTGTAATTGGCCATTTCTACCCATAATGATCATCATTTCTCACTCTAACAAGTATAATTGGTCATTACTAGTGATAATGATCATCATTTGTCACTCTAACAAGTATAGTGGGTCATTTCTAGTGATAATGATCATCATTTGTCAGTCTAACTACCATAATTGGTCATTTCTAGAGATAATGATCATCATTTGTCACTCTTAGAAGTATAGTGGGTCATTTCTACTCATAATGATCATCATTTGTCACTCTAACAACTCTAATTGGCCATTTCAACTCATAATGATCATGATTTGTAACTATAACAAGTATTATTGGCCATTTCTACCCATAATGATCATCATTTCTCACTCTAACAAGTATTATTGATCATTTCTAGTGATAATCATCATTATTTGTCACTCTAACAAGTATAGTGGGTCACTTCTAGTGACAATGATAATCACTTGTCACTGTTACAAGTGTAATTGGCGATTTCTAATGACAATGATCATCAATTCTCAATCTAACTACTCTAAGTGGTCTTTTGTGATGAAAGTTGATGAATTTATCAGTTTTACAAATATAATTGGTCACTTATAGTGATATAATCGTCATAATTTGTCACTTCAACTACTCTAATTATGAAAAAATATGATGAAGATAGAAACAATTGAAGACCGCGCTCGGAACGACACTTAAAATGTGACCGACATCAGTTTGATGTTCGAAACAAGGCTACATGTATGGATCATCATTTCTCAGTATAACAAGTATTATTGGTCATTTCTAGTGATAATGATCATCATTTGTCACTTTAACAACTCAAATGATCATCATTTGTAACTATAACAAGTGTAATTGGCCATTTTCACTCATAATGATCATCATTTCCCAGTATAACAAGTATAATTGGTCATTTCTAGTGATAATGATCATCATTTGTCATTTCTACTCATAATGATCATCATTTGTCACTCTAACAAGAATAGTGGATCATTTCTAGTGATAATGATCATCATTTGTCAGTCTAACTACCATAATTGGTCATTTCTAGTGATAATGATCATCATTTGTCACTCTTAGAAGTATAGTGGATCATTTCTACTCATAATAATCATCATTTGTCACTCTAACAACTCTAATTGGCCATTTGAACTTATAATGATGATCATTTGTAACTATAACAAGTGTAATTGGCCATTTCTACCCATAATGATCATTATTTCTCACTCTAACAAGTATAATTGGTTATTTCTAGTGATAATGATCATCATTTGTCACTCTAACAAGTATAGTGGGTCATTTCTAGTCTTAATGGTCATCATTTGTCAGTCTAACTACCATAATTGGACATTTCTAGTGATAATGATCATCATTTGTTACTCATAGAAGTATAGTGGGTCATTTCTACTCATGATAATCATCATTTGTCACTCTATTCAACTCATAATGATCATCATTTGTAACTATAACAAGTATAATTGGCCATTTCTACCCATAATGATCGTCATTTCTCACTCTAACAAGTATTATTGATCATTTCTAGCGATAATCATCATCATTTGTCACTCTTACAAGTATAGTGGGTCACTTCTAGTGACAATGATAATCACTTGTCACTCTTACAAGTGTAATTGGCGATTTCTAATGACAATGATCATCAATTCTCAATCAAACTACTCTAAGTGGTCTTTTGTGATGAAAGTTGATGAATTTATCACTTTTACAAATATAATTGGTCACTTATAGTGATATAATCGTCATAATTTGTCACTTTAACTACTCTAATTGTGAAAAAATATGATGAAGATAGAAACAATTGAAGACCGCGCTCGGAACGACACTTAAAATGTGACAAACATCAGTTTGATGTTCGAAACAAGGCTACATGTATGGATCATCATTTCTCAGTATAACAAGTATAATTGGTCATTTCTAGTGATACTGATCATCATTTGTCACTCTAACAACTCAAATGATCATCATTTGTTAATATAACAAGTGTAATTGGCCATTTCCACTCATAATGATCATCATTTCTCAATATAACAAGTATAATTGGCCATTTATAGTGATAACGATCATTATTTGTAACTCTTACAAGGATAGTGGGTCATTTCTAGTCATAATGATCGTCATTTGTCACTCTAACAAGTGTAATTGGTCATTTCTAGTGATAATGATCATCTTTTGTCAGTCTAACTACCATAATTGATTATTTCTAGTGATAATGATCATCATTTGTCACTCTTAGAAGTATAGTGGGTCATTTCTACTCATAATGATCATCATTTGCAATTCTAACAACTCTAATTAGCCATTTCTACTCATGATGATGATCATTTGTAACTATAACATGTGTAATTGGCCATTTCTACCCATAATGATCATCATTTCTCACTCTAACAAGTATAATTGGTCATTACTAGTGATAATGATCATCATTTGTCACTCTAACAAGTATAGTGGGTCATTTCTAGTGATAATGATCATCATTTGTCAGTCTAACTACCATAATTGGTCATTTCTAGAGATAATGATCATCATTTGTCACTCTTAGAAGTATAGTGGGTCATTTCTACTCATAATGATCATCATTTGTCACTCTAACAACTCTAATTGGCCATTTCAACTCATAATGATCATGATTTGTAACTATAACAAGTATTATTGGCCATTTCTACCCATAATGATCATCATTTCTCACTCTAACAAGTATTATTGATCATTTCTAGTGATAATCATCATTATTTGTCACTCTAACAAGTATAGTGGGTCACTTCTAGTGACAATGATAATCACTTGTCACTGTTACAAGTGTAATTGGCGATTTCTAATGACAATGATCATCAATTCTCAATCTAACTACTCTAAGTGGTCTTTTGTGATGAAAGTTGATGAATTTATCAGTTTTACAAATATAATTGGTCACTTATAGTGATATAATCGTCATAATTTGTCACTTCAACTACTCTAATTATGAAAAAATATGATGAAGATAGAAACAATTGAAGACCGCGCTCGGAACGACACTTAAAATGTGACCGACATCAGTTTGATGTTCGAAACAAGGCTACATGTATGGATCATCATTTCTCAGTATAACAAGTATTATTGGTCATTTCTAGTGATAATGATCATCATTTGTCACTTTAACAACTCAAATGATCATCATTTGTAACTATAACAAGTGTAATTGGCCATTTTCACTCATAATGATCATCATTTCCCAGTATAACAAGTATAATTGGTCATTTCTAGTGATAATGATCATCATTTGTCATTTCTACTCATAATGATCATCATTTGTCACTCTAACAAGAATAGTGGATCATTTCTAGTGATAATGATCATCATTTGTCAGTCTAACTACCATAATTGGTCATTTCTAGTGATAATGATCATCATTTGTCACTCTTAGAAGTATAGTGGGTCATTTCTACTCATAATAATCATCATTTGTCACTCTAACAACTCTAATTGGCCATTTGAACTTATAATGATGATCATTTGTAACTATAACAAGTGTAATTGGCCATTTCTACCCATAATGATCATTATTTCTCACTCTAACAAGTATAATTGGTTATTTCTAGTGATAATGATCATCATTTGTCACTCTAACAAGTATAGTGGGTCATTTCTAGTCTTAATGGTCATCATTTGTCAGTCTAACTACCATAATTGGACATTTCTAGTGATAATGATCATCATTTGTTACTCATAGAAGTATAGTGGGTCATTTCTACTCATGATAATCATCATTTGTCACTCTATTCAACTCATAATGATCATCATTTGTAACTATAACAAGTATAATTGGCCATTTCTACCCATAATGATCGTCATTTCTCACTCTAACAAGTATTATTGATCATTTCTAGCGATAATCATCATCATTTGTCACTCTTACAAGTATAGTGGGTCACTTCTAGTGACAATGATAATCACTTGTCACTCTTACAAGTGTAATTGGCGATTTCTAATGACAATGATCATCAATTCTCAATCAAACTACTCTAAGTGGTCTTTTGTGATGAAAGTTGATGAATTTATCACTTTTACAAATATAATTGGTCACTTATAGTGATATAATCGTCATAATTTGTCACTTTAACTACTCTAATTATGAAAATATATGATGAAGATAGAAATAATTGAAGACCGCACTCGGAACGACACTTAAAATGTGACCGACATCAATTTGATGTTCGAAATAAGACTACATGTATGGATCATCATTTCACAATATAACAAGTATAATTGGTCATTTCTAGTGATAATGATCATCATTTGTCACTTTTACATGTATAGTCGATCATTTCTACTCATATTGATCGTTATTTCTCACTCTAATAAGTGTAATTGGCCATTTGTACTCATAATGATCATCATTTCTCACTATAACAAGTATAATTGGCCATTTACAGTGATAATGATCATTATTTGTCACTCTTACAAGCATAGTGTGTCGTTTCTGCTCATAATGTTCATCATTTTTCACTCTGACAACTAAATGGCCATTTCTATTCATAATGATCATCATTTGTAACTATAACAAGTGTAATTGGCCATTTCTACCCATAATGATCATCATTTCACACTCTAACAAGTATAATTGGTCATTTCTAGTGATAATCATTATTATTTGTCATTCTAACAAGTATAGTGGTAATTTCTAGTTACAATAATCATTACTTGTCACTCTTACAAGTGTAATTGGCTATTTCTACTGACAAAGAAACGACCTCGGTCATTCGTTTCGGAAGTTAGGACTCCGATTGGCGTGCCAATAATTTTAAAATATTCGTAATATCCATTAGGACCTGTCTGTAAAATTTGAGCTAAATTAGACCTCGTTTGGCAGGCATCGGAAGAAGGTTTCAATTTTTATTGTCGATAAATATTAAAAAGAGATTTTCGAGCTCGGTTTTGGCGAATGAGCTCTGATTCGAAATTCGAAAGAGCCGTTAGGTTCGTATGATTATTTGTGATTTTTGTGAACTTTCGAAAGTAAAATTTCGATGTTGTTCGGCTAGTTTCTGCTAAAATGCCGAAAGTTAAATAATTTGATATTTTTCCATTTAATTTGCATATTGAGTTTTGAATGTCCGATTTGAGATCCGCCTTTGCGAATATGTTACATATATGTTGTATAACTTACTTGAAAAATTTGGGATCATTTCGACTTCTCTAGGGTTCTATTTTAATTTTAATCGTCGTAGCGAATTTATTTAAAAAAAAACTAAAATTATGTAAATCCCTTAGCAGCTGCTACATACGAGATGGAAATAGAAACATTGAACAAAACAGAGAAAAGAGAAATTAGAAAAGAAAGAGGAAAAAAGGGAAAAAGAGGTGGAAAAATAGTGGAATTTCTACCCCAAATCTCCAGGTAATGATGTTAACTCATTATCTTAGCATATTACGTGTGTTTGAATATATTTTTACGGTAATAATAGGAATATTAGACATCGCCCTAACAACTTAAATTGATAGTTTAAAGGGTCAATTGGACCCCGATGATAGAAATGATTATATATTCGTACTCAGTGAGTTATGGGCAGCATATAAATGTAATTTATTTAGGATTTGGTTATGGGACTTTGAACCCTGTATATAGGCCTGGCCTGCGTATTGCGTATGCGAATAGGGTATCAGGTTCCTAAAAGGATTACCCTAAGATGTGGGGAATGAAGCCTTTGGCCTTACTTGATATAGTTTTCTGCTTATTGAATACAACAGGATCGTTTGGCAGTGAATCCAAAGGATAAAGCGGTTGTTGAGAAACTGTACTAACTTTGTAACAAGGTAAGTGTTTATATCCATTGCTTTGGAGGCACTTGGCCTCGTGGATTTTCTACCACGTGTTCCTTACGTGTGTAGCTGCCGATAGGCGTACTCGTTACGCCTTAGCTTTGAATTTATATTGTATATTATATGTTATTCCCTGTTATTGGTATTGCATTGAGCACATAAGCATTGCACTCTGGTTTTGAGCATTGCATATACTTCCCGGTTGGCGATAAGAGTCCCGCACCGGTGAAGGGTCATTATTGCATATACTTCCGGTTGGCGATGAGAGTCCCGCGCCGGTGAAGGGTCATCATTGCATATACTTCCCGATAATCGATGAGAGTCCCGAGCCGGTGAAGGGTCATCATTGCATATACTTCCCGGTAATCGATGAGAGTCCCGATTTAGTGAAGGGTCATCATTGCATATACTTTCCGATAATCGATGAGAGTCCCGAGCCGGTGAAGGGTCATCATTGCATATACTTCCGGATAATCGATGAGAGTCCCGAGCCAGTGAAGGATCATTATTGTGTACATCTCCTGGTAGACAATGATAGTCCCGCTCAGGAGATACGTATCAGGCATATGTGACTGCATTTCATCGTACCACATTCATCCCATCTCATTGCACCGCATACTGACTATTATGTGTATTGTGTTGTGTATTATGTATGCGGTATGTATACTATGTCGTGGACATATCTCAGTTTGCCTATATATTTCCGGCTCGTATTCTGGATTGCGGGGATTTGGTTGCACGCCGCAACGGTATAAACATATGGATCGGGTTGCACGCCGCGACAGTATGAATATATGGATCGGGTTGCACGCCGTAATAGGATGAATATATGGATCGGGTGGCACGCCGCAACAGGATGTATTTCTGATTGTTGATATGTTCGAGATACCTATATGTTCTGGCTATCTTACGTTCCCGGTTGTTAATGAGTTTATGATTCCATACGTGTTTCTAGTTATTATCTAGCTCAGCCTTTTCATAATTTAAATAAGAGAAATTTGGTTTATCTGTTTCTTTTCTCCCTGGCTAGCTATCCTATTCTTTGATGTGACTAGTTTGCCCCACTTATTGAGTCCTTTTGACTCACCCTTGTTTGTTGTTTGTTTCTTGTCTATCTATTTCGTTTCGGCAGGTTCGCTCCAGAATCGAGTTCACCACGTTGTGAAGGAGCGAAGACGACTTCAGCTGTCAGGGTGAGCCAGCTTTTATTCCGGATGGCCACCAGTTTTGTGTTTATTATTTCAGTTGCATTTTGCTCCCTTCAGGAGGTATCTGTCTTCTTTCTTACTCTTAGATGTTTAGTCTGGATAGCCCTAAACCTAGTATATTGGGTAGTCAGCTGCAATTTCTTTTGTACAGCTTAGAGGTATCAGTATGTCTGTGTTTTTTCTAAGTCTTGTTCTTATTTATGAATTAAATTATATTTATTTTTCCTAATTTAATTGGTAAGGGTTCGCCCGACGGGTCTAGGGGAGGATGTCGGGTGCCCGCACGGCCTAGCTGGATTCCGGGTCATGTCAGTTGGTATCAGAGCCCAAGTTAGAGTCTATCCAGACTTAGATAGTGTCTAGTAGAGTCTTGTTGATGGGTACGTAGACGTCCGTACTTATCTACGAGGGGCTATGATGGGATTTAGGAAGTTTCACTTCCTTCATTTCTAATCTTGCGTCGGTCTAGGATGCAGAAGTATTTTCGTTAATTCCTTTGTGGTAATTGTTAACCCTCGTGTGACGAATCAACAAACGGTATGAATTCAAGATGAAGCAGTCTAGCCTTGGGTTAGCACTGACGAAGCCCCAAGAGTTTTGATCGTGCTAACGATCTAGTTACGGAGGTCCCAGCTGTACGAGCTCGCGATGGGCAGCGGAGCAGGGCCTTTTGGTTCCCTTGGCTCTCTACGATGCTTTTACGAGAATCGTGGCGACGCAGATACCACAATAACCTATTATTCGCTAGGTAGCTTATCAGGTTGCCGCAGATGCAGATGTTCGGTCTCAGGGAGCTCCTATTCCAGTTCTTAATACTGCCACAGTAAAGTATGTTCCGGAGGCAGCATGTGTTGTGCCTCTAGTTATTCTGGCCGGTTAGCTAGCCCGAGTAATGGCTCGGTCCGAGTATCTGAAATGGCTGCATTATTTTACCTAGTTGAACCTTCCAGTATTCTCAGACAATGCATTAGATAATCCCTGTGGAAGTTTTTTTAAAATAAAATGATGTCAACGTATCCTTCAGGCTCTTGATTATATCGAGCGGTATGGTGTTGATTATTCTGCTTTCCAGTTTCAGGGTCCAGCCTTGAATTGGTGGGCCGTTCTCTTATTAACTAACTTGGTTCGATTTTTCTTCTAGATTCGTGGAAAAGTTCCTTTCGCGCAGCGAGCGAGAAGAAAAGAATTGCCCATTTGAGTGGATTGAATAGGGTAGCTTGTCGGATTTTAGAATATGAGATTAAATTCTATAAAATGGCTGAATATACCTTAGAACTAGTCCATCTACCTTTCGAGAGATTCAAAGATGTATTGATGACCTTTCTTTTCCTTGAGATCCCAGATGGCTCAAGAGGTTGAGGTCGGGATTTCATTTGATGTTGTTGTTGATATTGCTCGAAGGTACAAGGTTGTGGCTCCCAACGCACACGCAAGTATACGCGGTCGACAAGTAATAAAGTGATAAATCGAGTATCGTTCCCACGAGGACTATGCAGACTAATACTTAACAAAATTTCTAAACAAACTACTCAGGGATCTTTTTCTTTGATGGTAAGAGTTTTTGTAACTAAAAAGCAGTAATTAAAGTGCTAGAAGTGTAGTCAAGCAATGGTGCAATACTTTGGTTGTTAACAATATTAAGAGGACGGTCCAGGGTCAGAGTTACGAACAATCCAGTTGAGTTATCCAATTGATTCCACTTCTTAAATCCCGGGTTACTAACTGATAGAGTAAATGTAACTGTGAAAACCTTTCAGTTCTTCACAGTCTATGCAAGCTACTTCAATCCCTATATGTCTATGGGTTAAATCACAGGCGCGCATTAACGAATTCTGTAATGAGTTAAACTAGGCAAGCAAGTATATGTCTATCCTACTCGCAAATTGGTTCCCCGATGCCCGGGTTCACAAACTAGTTCTATTCTTTCTTATTACATAATTAAATTCTCTCTTTCGAGTTCAATCCAAAAACCATAGATAATGCATAATTATCGAGCTCTAATAATTAAGCAAGTGAAATCAAGAAAGAATAAGCAACCCGTTATGGGATTCAACTAATGGGAATCAATCTTCAAACAATCAACCTTCATGTAATACTCTAACCCTAGAACGTAAAGTTTAGCCACGCATATTCATAATCACAAGGCAAAGATTTGATGTAATAATGATGTAAATGATGTAATTGATGAAAGATTAGGAATAAACCCTTGTTCAATGCGTATAGTGCTCTCAAAATTGCTCCAAAGTATCAACCCCCTTCAAAAACTAAGTAAAGTACTATTTATAAGGTTTACAAACACCTAGTAATAAGTTAGACCCAAGCCAATAGGAAGTAAAAATCCGCTCAAGGGGCGCTATAACGGGGCCCCGCGCCCACGATCACGCTACAACAATCAGAAGCCGTCAAAATTGGCACGCTTTAGCCACGCGCCGTGTGGGAAACCGCGCTGGGGCACTAGGCGCTATAGCTGGCGCACCACGTGCCCCAAAGCGCCCAGCAAAAATGCTTGTTCCTTGGTCCGAAATCTCGCCTCGCGTCGTGCCCTCGTGTGCTCAATCCAATCCTCAATCAACGTCCAATCATTCCTTGCTCAATCACGCTCCTAAAAGCTCCAAATGCACTGCGTAACAACCTACACACGCATGACATCAAATTAGTGCAAAACCACATTCATAAACTATAAAACGAGCGAATAACAAGCTCAAACATGCGGAAATATTAAGGATACATTGGCATAAAATGCCAAACATCACCACCCCACACTTGAACCTTTGCTCGCCCTCGAGCAAGTCACAACTAACTTCCCAACCTAGGTAAAACATGTCTGCCTATGATTATGGTTGATACCGACCATTGAACCAATGCACACATGACTACTATGGATCCACAACATGCCAACAATTTACCAAAACCAAAAATATGAGAACAACCACCCCAAAATAGCTCAAATGCACAAACTCAACTTATTGCAACCATGCTCCCACAAAATCACACCTATCTACTCAACCAAGAACCATCAACTTCACCTATTTCATGCAAACCATGTGCCCTCACCAATATGAAGCAAAAGAGTACCCCCCCCCCCCAAAGATCACACACAATAATAAATATCATGAATAGAATGGGGGCAATAACAATTGAATTCACTCACTCTCATGAAAGTCTCACATGTCACACACACTGCACCATAGGCTTGCCCGTAGTGTAGGACTCCACTAATGTAAGCTCACTCCAATCGGGATTAACTAGGACTTTAGAAAGGTCGTAATGTAGGCTAAGGGGCGGGTAGGATACATATGGTAATAGTGACTACTTCCCTAAGCACTTTAATACATCACAATTATTCCAAACACAATTCCCATCAAAGCCACCCAATCAACACTTCCACACATACAATTTCTCAATAAGTAGCATTTTTCTTTTAAGCATACACTAGCAAGGAATGGATATTCTTTTCTCTTTTTATTTCTTTTCCACAATTTTTTCTCATTTCAACTTTGCTTTTTTTTTCTTTTTCATTATCTTCCAACCTTGCCAATGCTTTTCACTACTTCACAATTTTAACAATTATTCCCCTTCATTAGTTCCACTCAAAAACCTCCCAAAATCCAACCACAACTCCAACATAATAACACAATATCAACTAAAGTGCTTAACGAGTAAAGGGCCAAAAGAGACAATTTAGAACAAATAGGTAGGCTCGGGGTGTGGGTGCCAACAAAGAGGGTCAAAGAAATCAAAACAACAATATTTTTTTTCAAAGTATGGTGTATATGTAAGGGTAGGCAAATCAAAAGAAGGCCTTGTATCACTTCCCGACCAGAGCAAACCTAGGATTTTTCTTTGGACACACACGGGGCATGTTCTAGATATTAATATGCAACATGGAGTAAACAAGAACATGCCTCACACACACATCGCACATGATCCACACAAAAAGGTTCCATCAACAACTCTCAACCAAGCATATAGAATGCAACTTGTGGAAATTTAAGCACTAATGCACAAAGGTTCACAATAAAGTCAAGCAAGCGGACTCAAGCATCTCAAGGGGGTCGTTCCATTTTCTCCTAGGCATGCATCACAATTAAAACCCAAAGACGCCACAAATAGCACATGCAATCAATTCAAGTCCACCGGTATCAAACAAATCAAAGGCACCTAGCATTCTACCTATTTCCTTCGTCTAGGGTCACCTATACTAACTATCCTAATCCTAAAAATAAAAACTACCCGGTTCAAAGGCCTCCCCGTAGAAAAGAACCGAGGCCATAAGAAAAACCACGGGGTGGATGACATGTACCACTAATAAAACTAAAAGGAAAATCTTTTTGGAATTTTTCATTGGTTTTCTAATTTTTTTTTCAATTTTTTCATATATTAAAGCAAGAAACAAATAAAAATAAAGTCAAGTGACAAAAGAAAATCCTACGGTACATGCATCCCTAACCTCAAAAATAGATAAAGGGCAGTACCACACCCCACACTTAAACTAAGCAGTGTCCTCAGTGCGACAAAGAAGTAAGTGCAAAAGTAAAGAAAACTGCCCTGAACTCCAGCTGACCAATACTGGGTAGTGTGCAGGAGTGCGGACCTAGTCCTCCTCCTCATCAGAGCCACCGCCCTCAGCATCAGTCTCCACAGCCTCACTGTCCTGATCACGAGCAACAATATCCGAATCAGTGTTCTCATCCTCCTCCGGAGGCATCTCTACTGCTCGAGTCATGCCCAACAGGCGCTTCGAAGTCTCCAGTAGAGGCACAGTGCGATCAATAGCTGTCACATCCACGTCCGACCGCCGGGCCATCTGCTCCATCATCAAATACTGACGCGCAGACAAGTTGGCGTCTGATTCCCGCCACTCTTCAGCCGTCAGTCTCACCGGTGCAGTAGTGGTCACACCCTTGACCAAGGCAATATCAAACGGCTTCCCTATGTCAGGGAAAATGCGATCCCCAATCTCATCCACGGGGACTCCAGCCTGCTCTAAATACCGGGTCAGGATGTTCCCAAAATACAAGCGACTACATGAATCTTGCCCCCGTTGCTCCTTCATCACTCGAAACATGTAGTAGCCTATATTGACCGGCCTCCCAGTCATAAAGAAATATACCATGCACGCCCGAGTCTTGGTGACCTCGGAATAATGAGAAGATGGTAATATGCGTGCATTGATAAACCGCATCCACACACGAGCCGGTTTGAGAAACTGCGAGAAGAACATATACTTGTGTCTTCCGGACACACTGCTCTCCCACTTATGAGTGGAGCTCTCACCACAAAGTGTGTTTCGCAGAGCCTTATAGTTAGGCTTTTTAATGAACTCCTTCAGATCATCATAATCAGGGTCCTCGACCCCCAAAAAGGCATTCAATGCCGTGTGGTCTAGCTTCACTCTCACCCCCTCACCGTGACCATATCATCCTCCTTCCATGCCTCCTCCGGCTCCCAGTTGGTGTAAAGCTCTTGCACTAGATCAAGGTTGGCATGCCCCGGACTCTCAAATACCGAGTCCCAATTTACAGCAATTATCGCATCGGCCACCCCTCTAAATTTTTGCATGACCCTTCGCTTGTCAATTGCTTGCTCGGGGATGTACCCCGCAAGCCTCACATTTTTGTACCAAGTTTGGCACTCACCTTTCTTCACAAAAGTGATGCCATATCGTGTCTTTCCCCCGGGTTGTGGTATCGGCACCGCGTCCTTAGGGATTTTTGCCTTGGCCTTTGCCTTTGGTTTGGCCTTGGGCTTGGTCGGTTCCTTTCCCTTTTGCCTTGTAGAAGAAGGCCCGGCTTGGAGTGCTCTCCTCGGGGCCGAGGCGGATGAAGAACTCTTGCTTGGTAGAGGTATGGTCACCATGGTACCTATACAACAATAGATCAATGTGAGATGGATAACTAAGCACCAAAAATACAATTCAAGCTCAATTGGTAGGGTACCACCCCACACTTATTACACACTCTATGTGTCAATCAACTTAACTCAATGGCACAAGCAACCACACACTTAAACAAAGCTAGCTTCGGACAAAGTATGCCACGTTTGTGGTTTTTCAAGATCAAGCTAGTGTGGGTGCATCATAATCAATTCTTATGTGTATGCGACACTTAATGTACATAATAAGCCTAAGGAATGCATTGCTACTCAAGAATTCACAATTGCATATAATTTTCATCATTGACGCTTTTTCACAAATACTTGGTGTGCACACTTTGAAACTATCAAGTTCAATGATTTTTGGAATGTGCCAACCCTCCCAAATTGTTGGGAGATCTCTTTTTACAAGTCACAAGCTATCTATCTAGCACAATGAACAATTCAAGCACAACAAGAGTAAAATTTATACATAAACTTGCAACTAGCTAAGAGACCTACCATGAAAAAGAATTAGTTCAACTTACATGTGATTGAGAGAGAAGAGTAGGAATTTACTTACTTGAAGGTGTTAGAGTGGATTGCAACAATAATGGGAATGATTCCAAGTGTTAGAGGTGATTTGGGGAGTGTTTAGAGAGTAATTAGAGTGAAAATAGTGAAGAAAATACAATAGAAATCGGGTATAAGGGGTTGGGGGAAACCGGGTCGCAGGTCAAGACCCGTTTGACCCGAAAAAAGGGCCACATTTGCCCCCTCTACTATCAAATATTATCTGGACCAATCCTTAGTTATACTATCGGGACAGATTTACCCCTGCCGTTAGCATAGTAGCATATATACCCCCTATTTTCAAACAACCAGCTATGGTGGAGTCCATGTGGGCGCCATGTCATCTCCAACTTCCATGTTGGCCTCCATTTTTAGTCCATGTCATTTCCCTCTATATCCAAAACAATAAATTGCTCCTTTAAAGTAGTCCATCATCCTACTAGATACTGCATAATCCTCAATATTCAAAGCTCAATGATTGAACAAATTTTCATATCACCCACCAAAATTGTATCATGATGTGCTATTTTCAGTTACCACTGAATTACGGTATGAACATACTTTACAAAATTCAATACGCAGTGCTTAAGCCATTGAACGTGATTCTAACATCACCCACTAAAATAGCATATATGCTAAGAATTAACAAGAACAGAAAACTAGGCTGGTCATAATTACCTCTCTCCAAGTCTCTCTATCTCACTCTTCTTCTTTAGATCAGCTTTTCTAGCCTCAAATTCTTCTCTGCTCATGATCGGTGGGCCAGCGTTAAATCCCATCCCAAAGTCTGCTGCAAGGTCCCCAAAATTTGGTGGTCATTTCTTCAACTAGTCAGGTACCAAAAATCTCATAAGAGACAATAAAGACACATATTGATACATGAATATGAACGTAAACTACAACATGGAGGTGGTCTTTGGAGAATTTTATTGTTTTGTGTATAGAGAAAAATGACATGAACTAAAAATGGCGTCCAACATGGAAGTGGGAGATGACATGGCGCCCACATGGACTCCATTGTGGCTGGCCGTTTGAAAATAGGGGTATATATGCTACTATACTAACGACAGGGGTAAATCTGTCCTACTATGCTAACGGCAGAGGTAAATCTGTCCCGATAGTATAACTAAGGATTGGTCAAGACAATATTTGATAGTAGAGGGGCAAATGTGGCCCTTTTTCGTTAAAAAAATTTTGGCCGGGCGCGCTGAGCTCCGCGGCGCGGATCAAATGCGGACAAGTTTTTGAGCATTCTTCCTGGCTAGGCGCGTTGGGAAGCGCGGGGCGCTCCCAAACGCGCCAAGCCTTGTGCTCCCAAACGCGCCCGAACACCTTTTTTTCGCACCAATTTCCGATTCCCAGTGCGAACCCAAGCGCGGAACATGTCTTGAGGCGTTCCGTACCCCTAAATACATTAATTTTGCCTTGTTTAGCTCACCCGATACCTACAAAAACGACACACAAAAACAACAAACTACGTGACACTATAAAACAAAAAATACTAAACTATTACAAGTACAAGCTCGGGTTGCCTCCCGAGAAGCGCCTTATTTAACGTCGTGGCACGACGGGTATTAATCAAGGGTCCCTCAAAGTAATGGAAGTGCGGTGATTCACCGAACCTCCCCAATAACGCTTCACCCTTTGACCATTAACCAAGAATGTGTTCTCAGAATCCGGGGCTTTCAATTCAACTGCTCCATGTGCGGTAACACGAACAACTTCAAAAGGCCCCGACCATCTAGACTTCAACTTGCCTAGAAATAATTTCAACCTCGAGTTGAACAACAATACCAGCTGCCCGGGCTCAAACTGACGACGCTCAATATGCTTGTCATGCCATTTCTTTGTCCGTTTCTTATATAATTTCGCATTTTCATATGCATGGAATCGGAACTCTTCAAGCTCATGCAATTGGAGCATCCTCTTTTCACCCGCTAAGGCCATATCAAGGTTGAGCTTTTGAATTGCCCAATACGCCTTATGCTCTAGTTCAACAGGTAAGTGACAGGCCTTACCATAAACCAGCCTATATAGAGAGGTTCCAATAGGTGTTTTAAATGCAGTTCGATAGGCCCAGAGAGCATCATCTAACTTCATAGCCCAATCCTTCCTCGAGGCATTCACAGTCTTCTCAAGAATTTGCTTGATCTCTCTATTAGACACTTCCACTTGGCCACTAGTTTGGGGATGATAAGCAGTAGCCACTTTGTGGCGAACCCCATACTTAGCCAACAATTTATTGAACAACCGGTTACAAAAATGCGTACCTTCATCACTGATTATAGCCCGCGGTGTCCCAAAACGAGTGAAAATATTTTTCTTCACGAACTTCACCACCACACTCGCATCATTTGTTGGAAGTGCAATAGCCTCCACCCATTTAGACACATAATCAACTGCTACGAGGATGTATTTATGGCCCATAGAAGGTGGGAATGGACCCATAAAATCAATCCCCCAACAATCAAACAACTCAATCTCCAAGATATTGTTTAAAGGCATCTCGTGACGCCTAGAAATAGTACCCGTTCTTTGGCAATGATCACATTGCTTCACTAATGCATGAGCATCTTTAAATAAAGTAGGCCAAAAGAAACCAGACTGAAGTACCTTTGCAGCTGTTCGATCTCCACCAAGGTGGCCACCATAAGGAGAGGAATGGCAGCTCTGTAGAATCGGCTCTACTTCTTCCCTTGGAATGCATCTCCTAGCTAGTTGATCAACGCCTATCTTGTACAAATAGGGCTCGTCCCACACATAAAATCTGCTCTCATGAAGGAGTTTACGCTTCTGCTCAGCAGTCGCCCCAGGGGGATACACATTACTCACAAGTAAGTTCCACATATTAGCATACCATGGCACCTCAGCTACATCTAGAGCAAAAAGTTGCTCATCAGGGAATACGTCTTTAATCTCAGGCCCCTCATCTACATGATCTCTATTCTTCAGCCTTGACAAATGATCAGCTACTTGATTCTTAGTCCCCTTGCGATCTCGAATTTTAACATCAAACTCTTGCAATAGGAGAACCCATCGAATGAGTCTAGGCTTGGAGTCCTTCTTTTCAAACAAATACCGGATTGCGGCATGATCAGTGTAGACAACAACACGAGTGCCAACCAAATAAGATCTGAATTTATCAAAAACATAAACTACGGCTAGCAACTCCTTCTCAGTGGTGGTATAATTAGACTGGGCTGCATCAAGCGTCTTGCTTGCGTAATATATGGAGTGAAAGATTCTTCCAATTCTTTTGCCTAGAACAGCCCCAATAGCATTATCACTCGCATCACACATCAACTCAAATGGCAAAGACCAGTCAAGAGCAATGATGATTGGTGCGGTCACCAACCTTTTCTTCAGCTCTTCAAATGCCTTTAGACAAGCATCACTGAACACAAATTTCACATCCTTCTCTAACAATTTGCACAAGGGAGTGGAAATTTTGGAGAAGTCCTATATGAAACGTCTATAGAACTCTGCATGTCCCAAGAAACTACGCACCCCCTTAACAGAGATAGGTGGTGGTAATTTCTCAATAGCCTCAATCTTCGCTTTGTCAACCTCAATCCCTTGCTTTGACACCTTGTGCCCAAGTATTATGCCTTCTTGAACCATAAAGTGACATTTTTCCCAATTCAGCACCAGATTTGTTTCTTCACAACGGCTCAGCACAGCATCAAGATTTTTCAAACATTCATCAAAAGAGTCACCAACCACTGAGAAATCATCCATGAATACCTCCATAAATTTTTCCACCATATCAGTGAAAATAGCCATCATGCACCGCTGAAAATTCCCCGGGGCATTACATAACCCGAATGGCATCCTCCTAAATGCATAGGTGCCATATGGACAAGTAAAAGTAGTCTTCTCTTGGTCTTCAGGGGGTATCACAATTTGATTGTAGCCCGAATACCCATCCAAGAAACAGTAATACTCGTGCCATGCAAGTCTATCCAGCATCTGAACAATAAAAGGGAGTGGGAAGTGATCTTTCCTGGTGGCCTTGTTTAGCTTCCTATAATCAATGCAAATTCGCCACCCTGTAACTGTTCGTGTAGGAATCAACTCATTATGCTCATTCATCACCACTGTCATGCCCCCCCTTCTTTGGAACACATTGCACTGGACTCACCCACTTGCTGTCAGAGATAGGAAAAATAATACCAGCATCCAGCCACTTGATAACTTCTTTCTTCACCACCTCCTTCATAATTGGATTTAGTCTCCTGTGCTGCTCTATAAATGGCTTATGGTCTTCCTCCAAGAGAATTTTATGCATGCAGAAAGAAGGACTAATCCCTCTAATATCAGAAATAGTCCAGCCAATAGCTCTCTTGCGCTCTCGCAATACCCGCAACACCTTTTCAACCTGCATATCAGAAAACAAAGAAGAAAGGATCACGTGCAAGGTATTACTTTCACCCAAATAAGCATAACGCAAATGCGCGGGTAAAGGTTTGAGCTCATGAGTAGGAGCCCTCTCAATAGACAGTTTAGCAGGAGTTAAGGTCAACAGTCTATCAAGCTCTTTAAATTTCTTCCACCCTGGAATGAATCTACTCTGCATATTAAGAACCTCCAAATATTCTTCAATATCTTCATCCTTCAGGACATCATCATCATCACATAAGAGTGCCCTTTCTAAAGAATCAACATTAGAAGCCAAGAATGACCTCTCATCAGCAGTCAGCTCATCATCTACCACTTTTACCATGGACAACTCTTCATAATGAGAAGGAAGCTGGGTCGCTCTGAACACATTAAACACAGCTTCTTCCCCATTCACCTTCATGATCATCTTTCCAGCTCTGACTCTAATAACAGCATCAGCAGTAGCCAAAAATCCTCTTCCCCATATGAGAGGAACCTCAGGATCAGCTTCATAATCAAGAATAATAAAATCAACAAGTAATATAAACTGACCCACTTGTACAAGCACATCCTCAATAATCCCCTCGGGGCATGTCAAAGATCTATCAGCCAGCTGCAGAGTCACAGTAGTGGGTCGTGGTTCACCCAGGCCTAGCTTCCTGAAAACTGACGAAGGCATTAAATTCACACTAGCACCTAAATCACACGAAGCTCGACCAACCTCATGTTCCCCAATTTTCAAGGGAATAGTAAAACTGCCAGGATCCTTCAATTTCTGAGGAAGCTTGCTTCTAACTCTGGAGCTACACTCCACAGTGAGTGCAACTGTCTCAAACTCAGTCAGTCTTCTCTTGTTAGCAACAATATCCTTGATGTATTTAGCATATTTGGGAACATCCCGCAAAAGCTCCACCAAAGGAATATTTACCTAAATCTGACTCAATATTTCCAAGAATTTCTTGCATGCTGCATCAACTTTCTGCTTCTGAAGTCTCTGAGGGAAAGGTGGTGGTGGTCTCACAATAGCAGACTCGGGCTGCTTTGCTATCACTGTCTCTGCTTCTTTCTCCACTTCCCTATCAGCATTGGGCTCTAACTCACAAACAGGCTTCTTTGGCTTTGGGGGAACTTCTTCTAGAGCTCTTCCATTCCTCAAAGTAACTGCTTGCACAACTTCTTTAGGATTCTTCTCTGTATCACTCTGTAAAGCACCCCGGGGTCTATTATTTTGTGCTCCAGCTAGCTGTCCCAATTGTCTCTCAAGATCTTTCTGCGCACTGCTCAAATCTTTAATTGTTTGTGCCTGAGATGCTGAATCATCCATGAGCTTTTGCTGCCCTTCAAGAAGTTTCCTAAGCATATCCTCAACTGCATCAGACTGCTGTGGTTGAGTTTGCGGCTGTGACCCCTGCTGTGGTGCATTGCCTTGATTATTTTGGGGTCTCTCATTGCCCTGAAGCTGCTCACGGTTATCCCTCCAAGAAAATTTTGGGTGATTACGCCAACCCGTGTTATAGCTGTTATCATATTGATTGCGATTCTGACCCTATGACCTGTTCTGATTACCCACATAATACACTGACTCTGGGTTAGATGGATAGACTTCAGTAATATGATCCTTTCCACAAACCTCACAAAAGGCTTGAAGTTGTTGCACTGGAGCTAATGGTGGTTTTGCTTGAAGAGTCAGCTTGCTGATCTGATTAGAAATAGCATCCATTTTCGCCCTTAGCTTTGAAACTGCATCCAATTGAAGTATCCCAGCAGCTTTCTGCGTAGTAGCCCTGCCAACACCCTCAAATTGTGTCGTAGCTCTGCCGACACCCTGCCAATCAGGATTGCTCTGCGAAAACTTGTCAAGTAAATCATAAATCTGATCAAAATTTAAGGCCAGTAGTTGGCCTCCAGCAGCAGCATCAACCACGATCTTAGTGTGTTGGTTCAACCCCTCAACAAAAGTGTGTGCAATAACCTCATTAGATTGGTTGTGGTGTGGAAAATCTCTGAATAGAGCTTTGAATCGCTCCCAGGCTGAAAACGAGAATTCTCCTTCTAACTGTCTGAAGGACATAATTTCACTTATAGCCGGGCTGTCTTGGCAGACGGATAAAATTTAGCCAAGAATTTCTTAGCCAAATCCTCCCAAGTAGTGATAGACCCAGGCTTCTCAGCCTTTAACCACTTCCTTGCTGTCCCTATCAGTGAAAATGGGAACAAAGTCAAACGAACATAATCAGTAGGCACACCCGATGGTGTATAAGTATCACTGATCTTCAGAAAGTTCTGAATGTGTTGCTGCGGATCCTCATGAAGTAATCCAGCATATTGCCCCGTCACATGCAGCAACTGAATCATGCCGGGCTTGATCTCAAAGTGCCCGGTAATAGCGGGCTTCACAATACTTGACGCTACTCCTCCCAGGCTAGGAAGAGCAACATCTCGCACTGCTACTGCTTGTTCTTCTGCCATTTCAATGGGTAACGAAGCAGGTACTATTGCTAGTGCTTCTCGATCTCTCGCTTCTCTTCGTAACCTTCTCAAGGTTCTTTCAGGCTCAAGATCAAAAGGTGCGAGTGGTTCTTCCTTTCTATTCCTTTGCAAAAACCCGTTGCCTGAAACAGCAAGAGAAACTCAACAAAAAATTAAACCTGAAAAGAAATTAAGTAATCGTTCAAAAAGAAATTAGTCCGTAATTAGTCCCTAGCAACGGTGCCAAAAACTTGTTGCTCCCAACGCACACGCAAGTATACGCGGTCGACAAGTAATAAAGTGATAAATCGAGTATCGTTCCCACGAGGACTATGCAGACTAATACTTAACAAACAATTTCTAAACAAACTACTCAGGGATCTTTTTCTTTGATGGTAAGAGTTTTTGTAACTAAAAAGTAGTAATTAAAGTGCTAGAAGTGTAGTCAAGCAATGGTGCAATACTTTGGTTGTTAAAAATATTAAGAGGACGGTCCAGGGTCAGAGTTACGAACAATCCAGTTGAGTTATCCAATTGATTCCACTTCTTAAATCCCGGGTTACTAACTGATAGAGTAAATGTAACTGTGAAAACCTTTCAGTTCTTCACAGTCTATGCAAGCTACTTCAATCCCTATTTGTCTATTGGTTAAATCACAGGCACGCATTAACGAATTCTGTAATGAGTTAAACTAGGCAAGCAAGTATATGTCTATCCTACTCGCAAATTGGTTCCCCGATGCCCGGGTTCACAAACTAGTTATATTCTTTCTTATTACATAATTAAATTCTCTCTTTCGAGTTCAATCCAAAAACCATAGATAATGCATAATTATCGAGCTCTAATAATTAAGCAAGTGAAATCAAGAAAGAATAAGCAACCCGTTATGGGATTCAACTAATGGGAATCAATCTTCAAACAATCAACCTTCATGTAATACTCTAACCCTAGAACGTAAAGTTTAGCCACGCATATTCATAATCACAAGGCAAAGATTTGATGTAATAATGATGTAAATGATGTAATAGATGAAAGATTAGGAATAAACCCTTGTTCAATGCGTATAGTGCTCTCAAAATTGCTCCAAAGTATCAACCCCCTTCAAAAACTAAGTAAAGTACTATTTATAAGGTTTACAAACACCTAGTAATAAGTTAGACCCAAGCCAATAGGAAGTAAAAATCCGCTCAAGGGGCGCTATAACAGGCGCCCCGCGCCCACGATCGTGCTACAACAATCAGAAGCCGTCGAAATTGGCACGCTTTAGCCACGCGCCGCGTGGGAAACCGCACTGGGCTACTGGGCGCTATAGCTGGCGCGCCACGTGCCCCAAAGCGCGCAGCAAAAATGCTTGTTCCTTGGTCCGAAATCTCGCCTCGCGTCGTGCCCTCGTGTGCTCAATCCAATCCTCAATCAACTTCCAATCATTCCTTGCTCAATCACGCTCCTAAAAGCTGCAAATGCACTGCGTAACAACCTACACACGCACGACATCAAATTAGTGCAAAACCACATTCATAAACTATAAAACGAGCGAATAACAAGCTCAAACGTGCGGAAATATTAAGGAAACATTGGCATAAAATGCCAAACATCAACAAGGCATACCATAAATTAGAGCGGGAAGAGTTAGAGAGAAAGAGATCCCGTAGCCCTAGTGGGTAACCATGGTACCTCATTTGGAGGTAAAAGATCTGATTATTTTGAGAGGTCACCTTCCAGGTTATCTCAGTTTGTGTCACGTGATTCTTAGAGTGCACGGGTACTTCATCAAGATTAGACTCAGCTTTCTCTTTGTAGCTTTCAACAATCGGTCCAGCTTCCATTTTCAGCGAAAAGGTGTTATCATTGTCGTGAACCTAGTTATCCTTTGAGAATTTTTTCCTTAATCCGGCAAGTAGGCAGTTGTCCTTCTTCTTGCCCTCAGGCACCTGCCCAGTCTCAGGGATTTCATTTAGATCTTAATCAGCTTAAGAAATGCCACGATCCAGTAAAGGTTGAGAGCATGGTGGAAATTATTCTTCAGAAGGTAATTATTAGTATAGCGTCTTAGTTCAGCCGCAGAGGCAGTTTTATGAACTACCAGTCTGGCAGGATGCTGAGGTATCCGAGGTAGTAGACCCTGAGATTTCTTCTTCTGTTAAATGTGAGTAAGATTTGATTCTTTCGATCGATCTGAAAATGGTGTGTCTTATCCTGTTTCGATGAACGGTCATCATTGCATATACTTACTTTTCGGTAATCGATAAGAGTCCCGAGTCGGTGAAGGGTCATCATTGCATATACTTCCCGGTAATCTATGAGAGTCCCGAGCCAGTGAATGATCATTATTGCGTACATCTCCTGGTAGACGATCATAGTCCCGCGCCGGAGATAGGTATCAGGCATATGTGACTGCATTGCATCGTACCACATTCATCCCATCTCATTGCACCGCATACTGACTATTATGTGTATTGTGTTGTGTATTATGTATGCGGTATGTACACTATGTCATGGACACATCTCAGTTTGCCTATATATTTCCGGCTCGTATTCTGGGTTGCGGGGATCGGGTTGCACACCGCAACGGTATAAACATATGGATCGGGTTGCACGCCGCGACAGTATGAATATATGGATCAGGTTGCACGCTGCAACAGAATGAATATATGGATCGGGTTGCACGCCGCAACAGGATGTATTTCTGATTGTTGATATGATCGGGATACCTATATGTTCTGGCTATCTTACGTTCCCAGTTGTTAATGAGTTTGTGATTCCATACGTGTTTCTAGTTATTATCTGGCTCTGCCTTTTCATAATTTAAATAAGAGGAATTTGGTTTATCTGTTTCTTTTCTCCCTGGCTAGCTATCCTATTCTTTGATGTGGCTAGTTTGTACCACTTATTGAGTCCTTTTAACTCACCCTTGTTTGCTGTTTGTTTCTTGTCTATCTATTTCGTTTCGGCAGGTTCGCTCCAGGATCGAGTTTGCCACGTTGTGAAGGAGCGAAGACGACTTCAGCTGTCAGGGTGAGCCAGCTTTTATTCCGGATGGCCACTAGTTTTGTGTTTATTATTTCAGTTGTATTTTGCTCCCTTCAGGAGGTATCTGTCTTCTTTCTTACTCTTAGATGTCTAGTCTGGATAGCTCTAAACCTAGTATATTAGGTAGTCAGCTGCAATTTCTTTTGTACAGCTTAGAGGTATCAGTATGTCTGTATTTTTTCTAAGTCTTGTTCTTATTTATGAATTGAATTATATTTATTTTTCCTAATTTAATTGGTAAGGGTTCGCCTGACGGGTCTAGGGGAGGATGTCGGATGCCCGCACGGCCTAGCCGGATTCCGGGTCGTGTCAGACAATGATCATCAATTCTCAGTCTAACTATTCTAAGTGGTCTTTTGTGATGAAAGTTGATGAATTTATCACTCTTACAAGTATAATTGGTCACTTATAGTGATATAATCATCATAATTTGTCACTCTAACTACTTAATTATGAAAAAATATGATGAAGATAGAAACAAATGAAGAGCGCGCTCGGAACGACACATAAAATGTGACAAACATCAATTTGATGTTTGAAACAAAACTTTATGTATGGATCATCATTTCTCGCTATAACAAGTATAATTGGTCATTTCTAGTGATAATCATCATGATTTGTCACTCTTACAGGTATAGTGGGTCATTTTTTCTCATAATGATCGTCATTTCTCACTCTACCAAGTGTAATTGGCCATTTCTACACATAATGATCATCATTTTTTACTATAACAAGTATAATTGGCCATTTATAGTGATAATGATCATCATTTGTCACTCTTACAAGTATAGTGGGTCATTTCTAGTCATAATGATCGTCATTTGTCACTCTAACAACTCTATTTGGAAAATAATATGATGATGATAAGAACATTAAAATTGTGCGATCCGAACGACAGTATAATGCGACGAACATCAACAGGTTATTTGAAACAACCCTATGATAGATGATCATCACTTGTCACTCTTACAAGTATAATTAGTCATTATTACTGATAGTTGTCAACATTTATCACTCTGACAAGTATAATTGGTCATTACTACTGATAATTGTCATCATTTCTCACTCTAACAACTATAATTGGTCTTTTAAGCGAAATAAGCATCATTTGTCACTTTTACAATTGTACTGGGTCATTTCTAGTGATAATCATCATCATCATTTGTCACTCTAACATGTATAATTGGTCATTTCTAGTTAAAATGAACGTCATTTATCACTCTAATCGGGAAATTTGGTCATGTATGGTGATAATGATCATCATTTATCCCTGGAACATACCAGTGTCGTTCCGAACATATAGTTTAGTGTTGGAATACATTGTTTATGTTCCGAACTAACTGTATGAATTTATTAACTTTTCCAGAAATGGAAGATTAGAACAAGTTTTCGTTTGGAACATCGTATTATAATATCCTAAACGACAGTTGATGTGTTGCGAACTATTAGCAAATATGATGGTTTGGAGACAATTTAACAATACTAATTAAAGATCTTCATAATAATATTAAGTGAACAGAGATAACACAAGCATTTTCATAAACAGAACAACTACTTAAACAATCGATATATAATAGCATCTTCGTTATTATTTTGGCCTCCACCGAAGTGATTTTGCAAAATCCTCTCAATACGATCTAACTGTAATTGCATCTGTTCAAGTTTTGTCTAAAGTGTTTGAATGGACCTCTCACAATTATCTGCAACCTCCTTAATGTCAACGACTTCAAAGTGCATGTCTAGCAGTCTTGCAGGAAGCGACTTGTTTAGAGGGTCTCAGGCTCGGTGGTACTTATTCCATGAATCTTTCAATGCATCATTGGCCATCTGCATGAAAAGTTGTTTAAAATGTAAAAAGAATAAAAGTGGAGTTATATTTAAGGAAATATACTTAGAAAATATGGAAAAAGTGAGTACCTCAACTTGATCTTCGTTGATGTAGAAAATGAAGGTAATACTTGGTAAATACGAAGACTATGAATTGTGAATTTAGTTCATCAAGTGGGTATTTATAGATGGTTTTTAGTGGCTTTTCATTTGTATTGCACGGCTTTTCAGTAGCCGAAGCAAATGAAGGGACACATATTTTATTCGGGCAACTGTTCATTGTAGCCGTTTGTATCTTTTAAATTTTGAATGGCTTGTTCAAAACGTCACGTATAAAACTATAATATAATATCCTTGACAAGATGTTCCGAACATCTTCTCGAAGGTAGTACTTGGTAAATACTACGACTATGAATTATGAACGAAGGACCTCACAAGCTTTCACATGCCTTGACATCGTTCGGAACATCAATTTCTAATATCCTAAACAACACGACATGTGTTGCGAACAATAAGCAAATATGTGCATAACATAATTGCAAAAAATACAGTAAAGCAAATATGTGCACAACATAAATTAAGATTGTCGTAAAGCAAATATTGTACACAATATAAATTATACAAGTAGGACGAAAAGTCCATTATGGAATTCAAATAGAAATCCAAATAAACGAAAATTTTCAAACATTATAACGAGGACGATGCTTCGTCTAATACACAAACTCAATTTGTAGGCTGACTTGTAGCTTCAGTTCCACTACGAACAACGGGGCAGGCAGTTTTGTTGTGACCATATCTCTTGCAGTTGCCATATTTATTTTTCCTCTTTGGAAGGCGTTCCCTAATAGATCGAATCCGGTTAATCCTTCTCCTTCCACGGTTGTTCCGCTTTGGGGGCGGAGGCTCTGCATAAAGTATCTCTTCAGCATGGACGACCCATGATTCTTCAAGAGGTACTGCATTGACAGGCTCTCCATAGGCAAGGATGTATGCTTGTGTTGTGTAATATCCAGAAGTGTATTCATACACTCTACTTCCATATTCATCGCCATGCGACCCCCTAATTGCTGCCATAGCATGTACACAAGGTAACTAATCAAGATCAAACTCCCTATATGTACATGTCCTCTTATATAGATCAACTTCTGCCTCAAACCCTGGACTAATGATTTCGAAACCATAAGTTCCCTTCCTGTTGACTACTATCTTGTCTCCCACTTCTTTATTCTTCCTTATTTTTATTTCAACATCTGGGACGCATAAATTTGGATGGTTGATTAACTTCATAGCCCTAGTGTGGAATTTTTCTGCAAAGTTCCTATCTAAGAAAGACGACCTCACCTTCTATGGTGTCAGTTAGAGCAATTTGGCAATTACAATGGGAAGCAAATCAGTAAGGCGGGCCCAATCATACTCAAAAGAAGAGTTTGATCCTAGCCCTCAAGCACTACACCAATAATTGACAAGCTGGATAAGCCCGGGTCAACTTCACCCAGCTCTCACCTACTCTAACCTTGCCAAACGTGATTTTCCAACGGCAGACTCTTTATCAGAAGAAGATTAGGAGGAGCCCTTTTTTTGATTTAGAAGACGGGCATTGCGAGCAATTTCATCCATTTGAGCTTCTTGCAGTACCCGTTGCATCTTCATCTTTTCTAAAGCCCAA
The DNA here is from genome assembly GCA_029990175.1 of Petunia secreta. Lineage (NCBI taxonomy): Eukaryota > Viridiplantae > Streptophyta > Magnoliopsida > Solanales > Solanaceae > Petunia > Petunia secreta. Next base: position 116,179 of record JARKIP010000102.1, read on the forward strand.
ACCATTCTTCTGGATCTGCATTAGTCCTATTTCAGGTGCAAATGGTTTCCCTATCTCTAAAGGGTTTCGACGGCTTTCTTCAATCTGCATACTTTATGTGACTGTTCGTCCTGCACTCCTGCCTGACGGGCAACTTCTTTTGCCCGCACACACTTGGGCAAAGACGACTGACTTTGGAAGCGGAACAATGTCATTCGCCTGTCACGTGTTGCCACCAGAGTCAAAATCTCTCTAGGGATGCGAAGAATATTTGAAACGACTTTCGAACCATCACATAGAACTAAAAGCATGGGAAAAAGAAAGTGGTAAAAAGCATACCACATTGACTCACATGCGCCACCCTCACCGGGTAAATCCGGAGAAGGGAAACTATTACTTACCAGTTATCTGTCGATTGCCTTCTCTCCCATTACCTTACGCACCTCGGGTTAAGACTTCCAAGAGCTCAGTTGATTCTTGAAGCAGTAGCTCTGGATCGAGTAATAGAGGATAAGCTCCGATTGAAAGGATCTTCGACTACGCTCCTCAGCCTAGGAAAGAAAATTTTCTTCACCCGGAAGACAGAATCAAAGGTAGACAACGACGAAGTCGTTGGTCCATCGGTGCCTTAGGGGAAATCGTCCCCAGTATTCTCTATGGGCAAAGGCGCTCTGGGATTGATTGTGGAACCGAGCATAGAGAACCGGCCACTTCCAGTTACTCACAACTTTAGTGTAGATGCGGGTGAAGAAAATGAAGAAGTTGCAGATCTCGTTGTTGCATAGCTCAGGTCGGAGCAAGGTGCCTTTGCCCTCGAGATAATAGTACTGGTCAGATAGGCACGCAGCAGCAGGGTAGTTTCGCGATGGGGAGCAAAGAGAGACCACCTCCTTCTGATCCTAAGGCCTATCGGAGTACTGTTGGTCCGCTTCCACGAATGAAATCTATATTCAATCTGCTTCGTCAAATTCAGCAACGGGAGCCCGAGAGGGTTAAGCAGCGTCAGGAGCATTGGAGGCCTTATTTCTGGGACATCTAGAAAAGCCATCGCAAATTAGTCGGAAACCTACATAATCTGTAAACAAATGGATCGAAACGACTTTCCTGTTGAAGCCCTTCCGCACCACATTTTCTCGAATCGAAACCCCCAACTATCCTTCAAGAGAGCAGCAATGGGGGTATTCTCTTTGCTTCTTCAGCATGGAATTAATGGACTCAGCTATGTTTGATGTCATAACGTGAAACCTATTAAAAAGAATAAATAGTATAATAATCCAAAGATGTTCCTAACATAAAGCATAAGTGCAAATATAGGAATAAGAAGTGCGGAATATTCATCATGATCATAACATGAAGCACAAGTTCAGATCGACAATAAGAAGTTCGGAACATCGTTAGAAAATAAAGTTTCCTAATAATGTTCTGCACATAAATGATATGTTCGGAACGCCTTGTGAGACGTTTGGAACAGATTGAAAGCATGACAGTAATATCAGACCTTGTTATTATAGTTTACTTGTTTCCTGGAAAATATAATCTGCTCCATCTATGATAGCCAACAACATTTTCAAGATAATCTGCTACCCTCTAATCAATAGTCCTGATCTCATTCATAGCATCAGTGAACTCCTCTACCCTGTATGCCTTTGCTACAGTGTAAAATTTATGAAGACTGATTCCAAACTGAAACTTTGTTCGGATGTTTTCATCAAGGTACCACATGCAAACTCCATAGTGTGCAGAAGGAAACACTTGGGCGTCCATCTTCGAGATGCTCGGATGTCTATCCGAAACAATGCACAACTCTTCATTATCTGAAACTATGCTGCGTAATTGTTCGAAAAAGTACTCATATGAGGCATCACAGTCTTTGTCTACAACAGAAAAAGCAACAGGGAATACGTGACTCATTACATCTTGAGCAACAACAGACAACAACACCCTTCCATACTCGCCAGACAAATATGTACCGCCAACGGCTAGGACTTTTCTCATGTAAGTTAATCCCCTGATCCACCCTCTATAAGAGAGAAAAAAATACAAGAACTTCCCTGTGCTAGAAAGCCTCAAATATTTCTTGGTTCCTGGATTCTTACTCCTAACAATATAAGCATAAGCATCAAGAATTTCAATACCTTTCTTATGTGTTCCCCGTATCAAAGCTTTTGCAAATTGACAGCCCCGAAGACACTTTTAGTAGCTAACCTTACAACCGAAACCGTTGTAAAGGGACTCCCTGACAGCTTTTGTGGTTGGACCTTTTCCCATTAAATATTTACCTTTCATGAACTCACCAATTATCTGGGCAGAGGCGTGTGAATTATGACTGGAATGATGTTGGACACCGTATGTGTGCAAGTTATTGTAAATACTAATGTAGAACCTATCATTACTTTTATACCTCATTGCCCTTAACCACCATTTGAATTTCACATCTAAACATCTAGCATTAAAAATCTTTGCAGCATTCTTCAATGCTTTGTAATTAAAATGATGTTTAACTGCTGCAATCTTCAATTTGGTGACCAGTTCTTTCTTATTGGCGAAAGTCATACACTTTTCAAAACCTGTGCCATCGATGAAGTGAAATATCGGCTCACTGCTTTGTGTTGAAAACACAGGGGTATAAATGACAGTATCTTCCTCTACATATTTTTCTTTCTTCTCCTTTTTCTTCATCTACATCTATGCCTCTTCTGACTTCTTCTACCCCTCCTCCTTTGTCTTTTTCTGCTTCTTCATGTAAGTCATCCAATCGCTGACTAAAATTATGCCCTCCACTATTTGGCATTTCTTGGTCATTAGAACCAACATATTCCATCGTCGTGGAAACAAAAATTACCCTTAGAGTGGGCCTAGCACCATTACGATCAACATCAGCCATATAAAGGCGTACATCACCATTATTTCTTATTTCAACAGGAGGAGTCTTTTGATTTGCGGCAACACTCAGCATGTAAGTAATGCAAATGTCCATTGGATTGTCTCTTATCCCCCAACTTCCGATGATTTTGTTAAGTAGAACATCATACGTAAAATCTCTAGGCACAAGAATGGTTCTTGACTCTTTAACCTTTGGAACCCAAGCATAACATTTAGAATGCTCCACCCATTCACCTTGATAATGAACTTCTAATATAACCTCACCCATCGATAGTCACCTGCAATAAATTAGAATGACCAACTACTAGTATTACTAATATTTATACAGTATGTTCCAAACCTCAATGTTGCTCGTTTGAAACATCGTATACTGACGTTCTGACCATCACATTACAGTTTTTCATGTTAATGTAAGATGTTCCAAACCTCAATGTTGCTCGTTTGGAACATCATATTCTGACGTTCTGAATATCACCTTATAGTTTTTCATTGCTTAATGCAAGATGTTCCAAACTGCTAACAGAACGCTCAAACATCCTAGCAGAATGTTCCGAACATTATCTGTGAAAATTCCAAAATACATACGCCGTGTAAAATGCTAGCGATATGTATGGAATTACAGTTATGACCATAGGAACGTCAAAGTGATGTTTGGAATTTTAGGCTGATTGTTTGGAGGAACTGAATCCGTAACAACCTCAAATCAATAAAAACAGCTAAAAACATGTTCTAAAGTTAGTACACTTATCGGAGATGACTGGATTTATACGATTAAAATTAAAGGAACAAGATTTCCTCTTTAATGGATAAGAAACGACCACATTTAACGAAATTTGATATAACCCAAATGTGGGTGGTCTCGGCTTGTATTGCCTAAAACTGGAAAAGATATTCAGTAAATAAGCTCAGCACCTATGGTGGAATTTTGATTATTTTGATTTAGGAAAAGAAGCTCAACAGCTATGGTGGAATTTTGAGCTGGAATGGAATGGGGAAAAAATGGAGGGAAAACGGGGTAGAGGAGAGAGGGAAGCAGCGGGTTCATCTAGGTATAATGGCCAAATTTGGCAAAAAACTAGCTTTTATACATGGACTATTGTGTAACATAAAAAATTTTGGGGTGAGAATATTAGATAGTTAATGCCACTAATTAAATGAGGACCCTAGATTTCATGTATAAAACTCGAGCCTTTTTCCATTCAAAAATAACTTGGGGAGTCCTGCCATGCCACTCTCCCGAGAAACCTTCCCTTGTTTCCTGAAAATTAAACAAGAAATTGGCATTAGTTTGTCAGAAAGTGCTTTTTCGATACGGTATAACCAACAACTCAAAGCTATCAAAAAAAGAGTTGTAGGACTGCCCACCCTATCATCCCGTGTCTCAACCAATTTTTTAAGTTCTTGTCTCCAAATCTCTCTTTTCACTTTTGAAACTTCGATTCGTGAAAGCTGCTCATACATGCCAAAGAGACTTCCTTCCCTTACCCTCACATGCATCAGGTGCCTAGACTTGCTAAGGGAAAATAACAGTGTATTTTTAAAATGCCAAATTCTGGCATTTGTTAGGGAGCCAAACAAACAGAAAGCAGGGGACTCGACGATAGAAGAATTAGAAGAAGTAGTCATTTTCTAAAACAAGCCAGAGCGGAAAGTGTATCTTGGGGCAGATTTGCCCCGACATGAAAACAGAGATAATCACTTTTCTCAAGGAAAATGCTGACTGTTTTTCTTGGTCCCACGCAGACATGAAAGGGATATACCTAAGGGTTGTTACTCACAAGTTGAACTTCGATTCATCACATCGACCGGTGAAGCAGCAGAAGCAACCTAACGGGGGATTTAGAAGGAAAGTCATTGATGATGAAGTGGACAGGTTATTGAAAAACGGATTTATCAGAGAAGTAAAATATCCAGAGTAGCTAGCTAATACGGTTGTAGTCCCGAAGAAGAATGGGAAATGGAGAGTATGTGTGGACCACACCGATCTAAACAAGGTATGCCCGAAAGACTCGTTTTCGTTGCCTCACATCGATCGATTGATCGATTCGATAGCAGGGCATGAAATTATATGTTTTTTGGATACATATTCAGGATACAATCAAATATTGATTGAGCCAGAGGATCAAGAGAAAACGTCATTCATAACGGATAGGGGGAACTATTGTTATACGAACATACCCTTTGGTCTCAAAAACACCGGGGCTACCTATCAACAGTTTATCACGACCATGTTCATGAATTTGATCGGAAAAACTATGGAGGTTTATATAGATGATATGTTGGTGAAGTCATTGAAAGCAAAAACTCATTTAGATCATTTAAAGGAGATGTTCGAAATATTGAGGAAATTCGACATGAGGCTGAACTCGGAGAAGTGTGTTTTTATGGTCGGATCTGGAGTGTTCTTGGGATTCATCGTATCTCAAAGAGAGATCGAAGTAAATTCGGACAAAATCAAAGCAATCGAAGACATACCAAATGAGCTCACAAAGGTGAAGGCAGCGCTTGACCGGTTGATTAGCCTATCTCAATAGGTTCATCTCGAGGTCATCCGATGATGCCACAAATTTTTTTCAGTCTTGAAGAAAAACAAAAGGTTTGAGTGGACGCCAAAATGCAAGCAGACCCTGAAAGAGTTGAATCAATACCTATCGAACCCTCTGTTGCTCTCAAAACCAGTGGAAGTGTTGCTTCACTACCTTGTTGTCTCAGAAGTGGTCGTAAGTGTAGTGCTTGTCCCTGAAGACGGAGGTAAATAATTCCCTATTTATTATGTTAGTAAAATTCTACTTGATTCCCTACCTTGTTCCCTATTTTCTATTTGTAATTATTTATACTTAATTACCTATTGTCTAAACTCATTTATAATTAACAATGCTAGGTGACATTTTACCAAAATATCATTTCATATTTCTATATTTTACTGATTATTTTATTTTAGTTATTAGTATTTTCTTTTGTTAAATACAGGCCAACTTGAATACCAAATACATATTATATACATACACACTTATACATATACAACCAGATATACACTCATATACACCATTGTACTTACACGTTCACATGCCATATACACCTACGTGGCACGATCACAGCCGTCTGTGGCTTTGCTCCATCTGTCCTCATAGAATCAGCCTTTTTAATTACAAAAAAACCCTTCCCAATTCAAAACCCTAGCATCATTTACCCTCCCCTTATCCTAAAAACCCGCCGCCACCCTGACTTTCTCTCTCCCCTTCTTCCCCGAAACTGTCCAAATACACGCCCTAAGTCCACCGCAACTCCGCCACCAGTCACGCAGCTAGCTCATCTCTCTCTCTCTTGCATCGTTTCACATAGAAAATTAAGGCAAATCGAACTCGAAAAGGAAAGCTAGGATTCGAATGAAAATCTGTCAGAATTTAAATGAAAATGGGAAGATATTCTGAAATCTCTAATGTTTATACAGACATGCAGAAAGGGAATGAAAGACATTAAAGCATGAATCTTGGAAAATCGTAATGGGTCGAGACCCATCTCGTGAGTTTCTTAACGATCCGACCCGATTTGGCAACGGGAAAACTTGTTCTTTTTATTCATCCTTTATCTTTTTTTAAAAATTTTAATCCATGCCTATTCATCGTGATTATGTGTTGAAAATACTTGCCATGCTAGTATGACTATATATTTAAATTTGTGAGAAATTGTTGGCATAAAATTATTGATAGAAATGCACTCGTATAGGCTATTTGACCTGTTGTGAATTAGTCGAACGTTTGAATCATAACATGCAATTACAAGTCTCAAAATGTTTGCTCGTTTGGAACTTGATCGCTTTAAACTTTGCGAATGTGATGATATGACTGTATACACATTGACACTAGTCATTTTTATCTGAAATCTTGCTAGTTGTTGGAAAGATCTATATATACACAGTTATTTGTTTACCCTTTGGTGAAAGCAAAAATATTCTTTGAATGAAGATTGAAATCTGGAAATATCCTAAACACTGCATATATATCATTCTGTTAAAATAAATTTGACAGGCTGAAATCTCTCTATACCATATATATGAAGTACATATGTGAACACTATCTTTCTATTTATTTGGATGATTTGCTTTTGAATTCAAAATTCAAAGGGATGTTTATTTAAGGGAAGTTGCAGGGTTGTGATTTTTCCTTGATTTAAGTTAATTAATAGCACAATTTTACACTTTCTACTATTAAAGATTCATGATTTTTACTCCGTTTCTTAGAAATGATACAACTTACTTCTACACCTATATAAACCAGCTTCCCCCCACATTGTTTGGACACACTAAAAAATTCTCAAACACAGTTCTCTTCTCCTCTCATACACATACACATACTTTCTATTTCTCTCTCTATCAAGTAAGAAAAAGAAAGCTCTCTGTCTAACTTTAGTGGTTACAAGATCTTTGGTTCTCTGGTTACTTGTCTGGCACCAAATAAAACCTTTTATCCCCCTGTTGTCTCTCTTAATACCTCCTGTTAAGGCGTAGTTTCTACTAGTCAAATGACTCGTTGCATTATATGGTTATTGTTTCTTCTGAAATAATGATCTTGTGATTATGAGTTATATGTATGTTTGGGCCATTTTTTGGCCATCATCTAACTTTGTCCGCATGTTTCTTTAGGTCCTGGATAGTCTTTAAGACTATACCATTAGTATCTTTCATATTCTTGCAGGTCAAGTGTCAAATAAAAGACATGAATATACAAGTCTTGTGTTTCTTTGGAAAAGAAAACCGGGCAGTTCGTAAATATGCACACATGGTGCTTTCTTCCTCCTCTCTTTAATTCTCCTAGACCTCAGTATATATGTATTCACATAAGATCCCATGTTTGTATTTTAAGCACCAGAAGGCGTAAAACATTCCAAGTAAAACAAGGCAGCACTGGTTTGAAAGCAGTGTTGGCACCGTTACAAGTTAAAATGGCCATACAGGGGCCTATCTCTACCCTTCCCTTCATTTTCGTGCTTGTGTGAAATTTAAACGACCAACAGGTCTATTTATGCAAACCTATAGAATCTGTAAACTGAACAGGACAGGTTTAAAGCCACTTGGTAACAGAGATATAATCTGAATTTTTCTGAAATAAGGGCTATGTTTTCAACTTCACCTCGATCAAGGTCTGTTTCTGCAAAACTTTAAAATATGGCCAATTTTAAGTTCAAGGGCCTCTTTTTCAGGAAACTAGACTATTTTGAAAAAGCTTACGTCCTCTTTACACTAATTAATAGTGTATAAGGGAAAGTATAGGCTTTGGGGGTCAAGCCAATTCACAAAAATAAGAATAAGGGCTACTTTTGCAGAAAGAGTCACTATAATTTATTAGTAACATGATTTGCCTATATTTTTTGCTAAACTCTTAAGTATATATTTTCTTAAACATTTGTGTTGGTTGTGTGCCTTGAAGTTTTCTTATGTTGGCAGAGTTAAAAAATATTTTCTTTCTTTCACTTATGCATTTATGTACAAAATTACATTTATATTTTTAAGCGATCCCAAAACAAAGTAAAAGCCACTTATAATAGGTGTTTCGACAATTAATGTCAAAACATCTCTCTCCAAATGTGACTACGTTTCTTAAATGCAATGATTTTCACTTTCTCTACGTTCATACTATGTGAAACTCAAAATGTTAACTTTTTACTGTTTCTAAATGTTTTGAGAAACTGATCAACGTCAGACTTTGCAGAAATAAATAGATTCTGAGTTACTGTTGCATTTTTTAGCCTCACTAGAAATTAAAAGATGAAATCAGGGCCAAAACTACGACTAGGCATTAGTTTTAGGCCGTTTTGTACAAATTCCAGAATTCCTTAACTTTCTGCCTGTAACAATAAGGCCCATTTAGATTGATTTGCATAGAATATCCCTTTTAATAAAAATCTTGGTCATTTAGTCGAATTCATTGGAGGATTGGACATCACTAAGTTTGATTGACACTATTAGCTTATAACTTGACTTATACTACACCTTATACCCTTAGTCTAGAATTATTTTAAAACCTTTGCATGCTTGAACTTATTTGTATATTATATCTAAAAATCCCAAAATGTAAACCCGGCCGGGAACCACCTTTAGTGGGTCTATGAAAAGTGCCTAATACTTTCTTTTCTGGACACTAGGATTTCTTAATTAGAATCTATATTATGTAAATCTTACCCGGAGTTATTCAATGCAATTAGACACAAGTAGGTACCCTAATACGCCTAGTTAAAAAATATATTAGGTGGCGACTCCAAACTCGTTCTAAACGAGTCACCAAGTCATACCCGACATTTGAACTCGATCTGAGTCTCGTAAAAAGGGGCACGACAGAATGGCGATTTCGCTGGGGATATCTTGAGAAGTCCTAACCACAATATTTCGGACTAACTCTCTTTCTTTTGTGTTCGTTTTTTGCCTTTATTATTATTATTATTATTATTATTATTATTATTATTATTATTATTATTATTGTTATTATATGTGACTAATATTTTGTATAATTTTTAAAATGGCATTCCGCTTATAATCCTCCACTGTTGAAATATTTACACTTGCATCCACCACGAACAATTGTGTGGACCCATGTTGTTCCACTTTTAAAGCACCCTTTAGGGAAAGTACACGAATTTAGCCAACTAGCGAAGCTGTTGGCAGTTTGCGTGTTTTCAACTTTCAAGTCGTCCGATTGGGAGAAACCTTGTCTAGAAACCTACTCCTAGATACTATTAAGAGTATATATCATTTTTACTATATCCGCCACTTTTGGAAAAGTTTACTCGTGCTCTATAATTAAAAGACGGTTGCATCGGTTTGACGGTCATTCTCACTTTTTTAAAACACCCTTTGGAAAGTTTTGGGATAGGTCGAGTCCGTGGTACAACCGATGGTTCCAAAAACTTTTCCACTTTCAAATTGTCCGTTTGGGATAACCTTTTCTAAACCTAACTCCTAGAAAACTCCATTAGGAGCATTCATCGCATCCCATGTTCTAAATACTTTTTCACATCATCGTTTTAAATTATCTTGCCTGATTGTCTCATTTTCGCAACTAACTCGTTTCTTTTTTTTTTTTCCTTCCGTTTTATTAAAAAAAAATTATTTTAAAGTGATTTTATTTCAACTTATGCATTTTGCTCATACGCCCGCCACTCCATGCAACTTCAAAATCGTCCGTTGAAAATACAGTGGTTTAAAATTTCCTTTTAGGGGGAACGACTTAGAATCTAGTTGGTGCGAGAAGTTCCCGCCCACGAGTTGTCCGCTCTGGAGGATAATAAAACTCGATCTAAGTCAACTCAACTCTTAGTGGTGACTCTAGGACCATGCATCATGACATATCATTAGTCGACTTGTTCTCAAGTCTGATAGGCCAATATGTTCAAACAATCTGAACGAGTTTTTGACCCCCAAAAGGGTTAAACATGATTTATTGGCATATACGTAAAGAATTGAACGTGCAAATGTGGACCGTTTATTGGAATTATTCTGCATTCAATTCAAAGACACAAAAGATAACTGAAGCGGCATCAAAGCACAAATTATATCGGAAACGACTGTTTATTCCTAAGCGGTTGGAATCATTCTGTATTCAATGCTATTCAAACGCGCAAAAGGTAACCGAAAAGGCATTAAAGGCCCAATTTAAAGCAGAAATGACCGCTTCATAGACGGGATGACACATAATGCACATTTATCCTTTATGCATTATATAAAGACTTGCCATCCGTGGTTGGTCAAAAGTCCATTAGTAACTTTCGTCTAAAGTGTCTAAAGAGTTCTCAACCCACAACGACACATCTCTTCATATTCTCTGTTGCATTATTTTCAAAAGCTTGTGCTACACGTTGATTATTTTTCTCGCAATAAAGCAAATCTTAGGCATTTTTCTCCTCTCTTTCCCAATCGTCCTTCACCTTTTTTAAAGGATCATGGCAAATAGAACATTTAACATGGTTGCTGAAACCCCTCAGTTACTCAAAGATTGGTGGGGAAACCTAAGTATAGATCAACAAGACCAAGTTAAAGTAGTGTTGGGGACCCTGATTTCACTAATGAAGCATACGGCAGTGAAAGGGATAGTAGAAGCAGCAGTACACTATTGGGATGCAGACCGAGCAGTTTTTCACTTTAGGAGTGTAGAGTTGACACCATTACTGGAAGAAATAAGCGGGTTAACTCAATTACCGTATGAAAGTGAAGATATCTTGATGCCTAAGAACATTACACCCGAGGAATTCTTTGAAATGGTCAGATTTAAGCCCGAATTATGCACAGACAGCATAAGGCAATCAGGAATTTCTCTGACTTCCCTCTATATCAAATTTGGATATGGACAAAACGTTTCAAGAATTCGAAGACTATTTCAGCATTAACCAGGCTGATTGGCAAGAGCGGAGAGTGCTCGCTTTTGTTACCAACTCTTTAGGGACTGTCGTGTTTCCACGACACAATGGACGAGTCGATGTTTTGCATGGTATCAATTGCTATTGTCCTACTCAAGGAATTTGACAAAAAGTACACTTTGGTACCCATGATTGTTGCAGAAACTTACCGAGCTTTAGAAAGATGCAAGAGGGGTGTTAGTGTTTTCAAGGGTTGCAATTTACTTCTACAAATTTTGTTAATGGATCACATGCAAAGAATGAACAACACAGACCAATCCTTTCATTCCACACCAAGAGAGAGTTACATCTTGACTCATACCGCCCGCATGGACAACGCACCCGAGAAATGAGACCGGCCAACAACTGCCAAAGACTGGCACCATATATTCTGTCAATTAACACTTGAAAACATACAATAGATGTTTGATTACTTTCCCAGCGCTACAGTGATCACACGGTCGGAAAGGGACTTATTTCTCATTCTAGTGGGCTTTAGAGGAGTTTAAACATACACTCCTTTAAGGGCACTTAGACAAGCAGGGAGGAAGCAGACTGTACCCCAAATTGCAAACATCAGAAGTTTCAAAGCAGATATTTTTGGAGTGATACCATTCAAATACAAGATATTAGAACTTTGGAAAAAAAGGCAACAAATGGGATTCGAGACTATTGGACGAGACAAGTTTGATGCAGGCTATGATGAAGATTATCCAGACTGTCTAAGGAAAGACATAGCAAGGGCAGTTCAACCAAGAGAAACAATAAAAAGGAAAAGAGATGCTGACGAGTTAGAATCTGAGTATAAAAGGTTATGCAAACAACTGGCAAGGGCACAAGGGAAAATAGCAAAGAAGCAAGGTTTGGTTGAAGCAAAGAACAAAGAAAAGGGCAAATGGCGCAGTAAGGCAGAACTCCTGACAAAACGCATAGAGTCTATCGGTGTATGGGCTAGCGAAGGAATGAACTCTGCAGCAAACAAAGGAATAAAGGAGAAAGAAAGAAAGGCTTGGGAAATGTTGAAGAACTTCACATTTGACATATACCGGCTCTTAACTGATGTAGACAATATCATCTTCCAAGGAGATTCAGCAGGGGCAAGTTCGGCCGAGGAAGACTTATCTGAAGAAGAAGAAGAATCTTCTTGGGATGGATCGGCATGAAAGTTGTTTATTTGGCCATGATCTAATTTCCTAGCAATATTTAGTCTTTTCCACTTCTTACACTATTTCAATATCAGCCAATGTAATAAAATCCAATAAATGCAATATTATCTCTTAGGCTCCCTATTTTGTTAGCAAAATGAAATGATACATGTGGCACAAAGCGCTTTCAAAATCATCGGTGCGTAAAATGGTCATTCGAATTATAGGATGCATTCCTTACTTGATATGTGTGCATGAATTCGTCTGTCGCTCTCTCTCCCTACCTAAGTGAATCCTTTCCCCAGATTCAATCTCCCTCCAATGCACATTATCTTACTTTTCTTTCCAAGCAAATATTCAAATCCTGATATTTGAAATCTTTTTCACATTCTGATTATTTCCTATTGCTAACTCAAAGACTTCCTCTCCAAAAGGTAGGCTCAAGTTGAACACCAAAATATAAGACATGACTAAGGAGAGTGCACTTATTGGTGATTTGTCAAAGCAAGATGGGGTTGTTGCAGCAAGTATTATGAGTATGGAGCAGAAAACTGACAGGGTAAGAGGTATGATGGTCGGCCTCAAGGGCACCTATGACATGCCACAAGAATTCCCAAAACCAATGTTCGAGAATCACTTTAGTGCTTCTGTCTATGCTATTTCACGAGTGTGATCCAAAGTATTTTCCAAATTTACATTCGTTCATGGTTGAAAGAGCATTCAAAGAGTTAGCAGGAGGAAATCAGAAGATGGGAAGTGAGGAGAATCCACCAAATGTTGCAAAGGTTTACGCACAACAATAAGATATCAGCATGGTGAAGAAACTTCCTCTGTATGATGGAACTAGAAATCCTTATGTATATTTGAGAGCATATCTGCACCAACTAGAAAGTATGGAACACGACGATGAACTCAAGAGAAAGCTATTTGTTAAGACACCTATAGGGTCAGCACTGATTTGGTACATAGAGCAAGACACAAGCAAATGGACTTCTTAGAGTGACCTGGTTGAAGCCTTTATTAACCGATATAAATCCTACTGCGACCACCGAACATGCAATAGCTTGTTGAAAAGGAAAAGTGTTATAGAACTGATTTCTGAAAAAGTATTAGGTAATAGTTTCACTGAAGCATAATCTAAGGATATGAACGATGCAAAGAAAGGGAAAGCTACCATTGTCAAAACCCCAAGTCATATCCCATTATCTCTCAATAACCAAACCATCATTCTTTTTCATGAACCACCTGTTGTTATATTTGAGAAACTTAAGTCTATCGGGATGTTGCAGCCACCACGTAGGGAAGTCTTTACCCCACTACCACCTCACTTTGATTCAACCAAACATTGTGTATTTCACTCCAACATACCAGGTCATGACACCAATGAGTGCACCACTCAAAGAAAGGAGATTCAGAGTTTCGTGAAAAGTGGCAAGATAGTCGAAGTGCCAAAGGGAAAACCTTAACTCATGTGGTACCAACCTCTGACCTTCATTCCAACAATTGATGTTTGCTCACAGTCATTTAACACAATTTCTTATCAAAATCCAACAAATAACACTAAGAGTTGCTCTCGTGATGCTCCTCGTAAGTTCACTCCTATTGGTGGATCATATGTAAGTTTGTACGAAAGGTTGAAAGATATAGGGATAGTGTACCCTATTGAAAGGGAAATATACAAGGAACCTTGGAAAGCAGATATGAAAAAAAATCATGTGTTTACCATTCAGGCATGCTGGGGCACAATATTGAGAAGTGTTTTTCCTTTAAAGAGAATATTGAAGAGCTTATCAAGTCTGGGCAAATCAAGATTGAAAATGCTAATGACGAAGCAATTGCAGATGACCAGGTAAAAGAGGCAGCAGTTTAATGACAGACATCTGAATACAAGAAGAGAGCTTTTAAGTTGCATAATCTTTGGAGACATTTATTTTACTTTCTAGCAAGCTCTATGGCACATGTTTTTAAGGTTTACTCTTTATGTATTTTGAACTACGCTTGACCTGATTCCTGTCAGTAGCAAGATACATAGGCAGCCCACACCGGGTTCGGTCCCTTTATAATAAAAAAATTATTTTGCCCAATAAGGAAAGTTGGTGCAGAGTTTGGAAATGCATCATTTGTTTGGCACTAAGCATGAAAGAATATAATGAAGTATCTTTTGAGAATATATATGCACGGGTACAGGCTCAATTTACAAAGGAAATAATGATTGCACTCTAGTCTTTGATGTTCGACAAGAGCTGATCTCCCTTTTGGTCATACAACACCCAACCTTTTCCTTAACCTTGCACAGTTTATTAAAATATCCTTACCAATGATTCATCAACCAAAATCTTTGCCTTGACTGCTACATAAAGCACTCAAGCAATCCTTTATAATCTCTATACCATTTTTCATAATGTCTAATTCAAGCATTAGTCTATCATATGCCTTCTAAGCATCCTCTTAGCTGCCTATCTGACTTTAATGAGCTATTTTTCTTCAAAGTTTACAATGTACTAACTCTGTTTTGTATGTTTTGTCATTTTGTTAAAGGTTGCCTATCATTTGAACACCTAAACTGGCAAAGAATCTGCATTAAGAAGAAACTGAGATGAATAGCCAAGATGAAATATTCACTTTTGGAACAAAATCTTCAGAACCTCAGTCATATGTCATCGAGAAAAATAAGACTCAACAGGATATTTCAGACAATCGTGATTCTACTACTATACAAGTTGTGGTAAGGGACAAGCATAATCAGCTGGCAGTGCACCCATATAAGAGGCACAAAAAAGAAATCCAACCAAATGAACACGAAGGTTTAAATGAAAAGCTCCACAACTTGGAAATGGTCATAAAAGAAGAGATAAGTTTAAGGAACATTCAAAGTTTGAGGTATAAGGATTTGTGTCTACATCCATATGTTGAGCTGCCGCATGGATACAGAATTCCAAAATTCAGTACTTTCGACGGAAAAGGAAATCTCTTTTATCATTTGAAAGATTACTGCAGTAGATTAATTGGAACCGGACACAACGAGGCTATCAGAATGCAATTGTTCATCAAAAATTTATCTCGGTTGGCACTCACTCGGTATACGAAACAAGATTTTAGCAAATGGCATACGTAGGAAGATATGGCCCAAGATTTTGTGGAGCAATACAAGTTCAACATCCGAAAGGATCTGCACCTGTATGAGATGTACAAAGTTAAAAGAATGAAACACGAGTCTTTTGAAGAATATGCTACCCGATGGAGAATCGAAGCTTTAAAAATTCACCCTCCTTTACCTGAGGAAGAGTTTGTTTCAACATTCATCCAGATCCAAGAAGAGATCTACTATGAGAAATTGCTTGGCGTTCAGGCACGCGACTTTCCTAATCTGATTCGAATAATAAGAGAACTAGAATTGGCATTCAAGAAGGGAAGATCATTGGAAGTTCAACAGTGCACTATGTTAATCAACATTTTCAACCCGAGGCACATGAGAATTTGCAAAGTAATGAAGAGGACAACACATTAGTCGCCATGACGGGCACCAACCACCGTATAACTAGAATCAACGGAATCTACAATTTCATGATACTCCTGACTTACACCCTAGACAACCTCCCCACTATCAGGGGTTTCAACAACAATCTTATCAGGATTAATGCAGCCATCACCAGATAAAAAAGATGAAGCCTCACACATTTACTCCTCTAGCTGAATCTCTGACAAACATATTTGAAAGACTAAGGGATATTGCAGCCGAGAAAATGATGGGTTCCGCATTCGGATTTTGATCCATCAAAGACTTGCGCATATCATTCGAACATTCAAGGTCATGGCACTGAAGAATGTCCGGCACTGAAGAATGTCCAGCACTGAAGCACGAAATTCAGAACTTGATTGAAAAAGACAAGATAATGGTATAACAAGAACCAGCAAATGACAATTCCAACTCTCAAGCCGCAAATACAGTCTATGTTTAAGGCAATCCATCGAAGATAGCTCCGAGGCATTTGAAGAGAAAGAGCAGCACATGAAGGCAACCCATCACCATGCAAAATCTACCATCTCTATATTTGACTATACTTTTTCTCTTCGTCCCTATTTTGTACCTGAATTACATATGACTTTATTATTGAATTGGCAAGATATGTAAGCAGCCTACTCGGGCAGGGTTTCATTATAAGAAAATTTTAATTTTCTCCTAGCCAAGATAAGCACAATTTTTGGGACATCCTCCTAATCCAATACACACTCAAAAGTTTTCAACATAAAATGGAAGAAGTATCCGCATGATCGATTGGATAACAAAGATTTTGAAAGATATCACATCAAAGGACAAATGCAGATTCGAGCCGACACTCGGGTGTACAATAATCTGAGAATGAATAACTCCAGTTCTAATACCTGACATGCACTAGAGAAATGCACTTAAAAGCTTTTGGACATGGCACCTCAAATACGACGCTTAGCCTCTTGAGGCTTAAAATATGACGACTAGCCTCATCAGGCTTAAAATATGACGACTAGCCTCGTCAGGCTTAAAATATGACGATTAGTCTCCTCGGGCTTAAAATATGACGATTAGCCCCATCAGGCTTAGAATATGACCATTAGCCCCGTCAGGCTTAGAATATGACTATTAGGCCTGTCTGCCTTAGAATAGGACATCACATATATTTTATTTTGCAGACACTACTATAATAGGCCCATCTACCTTAGAATTAGATATACACATATATTTTATTTTATTTTGCAGGCACTACTATTTAGGCTAGTACGCCTTAGAATTGGACATACACGTATATTTTGTTTTGCAGACATTATTACAATAAGGCGATCTATCAAAGGCAATAAACTGGGGCAGAATTTTTGAGGATTCCAAAAAGATGCAAGTCAACACTGGGGTAGACTTTTGAGGTTCATTAAAGATCAATTACTCGCAAACTTGAGGAGAAGCAATGAGAAGATCGCATTGCAGCAAATAACAAGGCACCAGTTTCAAGGAGGATGCACAAATCGACCCTTCCTCTCCCGCATAACTCATAAATCTTTCTTTGAGTTCAGGCACAGAATACTAATTACAAAAAACAAACACGGCAACATTTGGGACAACACTACAAGGCGCTTTATGGTCTTTCGACAATCCTTTGAGCCGCTCCTCACTCTCTCATACTCGCTTTCAAAATCAGTTCCCTATGCGGAAATCGTGCAATTACAGAAATTCTAATACATATTATGCACCATTTCAAAATCCCATTCAAAAGCTCTGTCCCTTCAATTATGCTTTTGTTCTTTCATCAAATTATTTATCCCGCTCAAATCAAAACCTCTCTTACGCAAACAAGTAATCTGCATAATCCTTTATAAAGAAGGCAGTTTGCATTCTTTTGGCTTGGTGCTTACCTTGTGTGAGTCTTGCCTGTTTGTTAATCGTGCGTGTCTTCGTGCCTAATCATGTTCATCTATTTGGATCGTGTGAATTCAACATATTTACTCCTCAATACGTTGTCAAATTTCAAAGCACACATCAATCTGAACTTTTCATACTTGGACAAATTAACTCTTGACACCTAAATCGTGCGTCATATACATCTCACACATGCTATATGCCATTCTAGAACTAAACACGGCCTGATTCTCGTGCAACCCGAGATATGTAGGCAACTCAGAGACTGGGGTTCAACCAAAACACCCCAAAGCTCTCATTTTTTTTTTGCAAGCATTTTGCTCGCCCATCGTGACAAAATTGGCTAATCCGTCAACTTTCTTTGCCTGAAGACTCTTTCATCATCCCCGGACAAAGAGGGACAGCTGTTGGCACCCAGGTTTGTCCCTCCCTTCTTTATAACTTGCTATTTTTAACTTAAAAGGGTATTTCATTTTTAGACAGAAAATTTGCATTAGATATCAGACATTTATCTGTATAACCCTATCCGTAATCCCCTACTTATATAGTATTTACTTAATTGTGAATATATATTACATAATTACATCATTGTTAGGTCATTCTCTAGAGACTTGCATAATTTTTGAATATTGTACAATTAATACATCTAAATTTTTTATTTTTAATTATTTATACTTAATTACCTATTATCTAAACTCATTTATAATTAACAATGCTAGGTGACATTTTACAAAAAAAAAAAAATCATTTGCATGTTTCTATATTTTACTGATTATTTTATTTTAGTTATTAGTATTTTCTTTAGTTAAATACAGGCCTACTTGACTCCCAAATACATAGTATATACATACACACTTATACATATACAGCCAGATATACACTTATATTCACAATTGCACTCACACATTCACCCACCATATACACTCACACATATGCTCCATATATACTCATGATTCACGTGCTTACGTGGCACGATCACAGCCGTCCGTGGCTTTGATCCAACGGTCCTCATAGAATCAGCCCTTTTAATTACAAACAAACCCTTCTCAATTCAAAACCCTAACATCATTTCCCCTCCCCTCATCCTAAAAAACCGCCGCTGCCCTGACTTCCTCTCTCCTCTTTTTCCCCTCGAAACTATCCAAATAAACGCCCTAAGTCCACCGCAACTCTGCCACAAGTCACGCGGCTAGCTCCTCTCTCTCTCTCATGCGTCGTTTCACACAGAAAATCAAGGCAAATCGAACTCGAAAAGGAAAGCTAGGATTCGAATGAAAATTTGTAAGAATTTGAATGAAAATGGGAAGATATTCCGAAATCTCTAATGTTCACACACAAACACATACATAAAGCAAAGGAAAGAAATTAAAGCATGAATTTTTGAAAATCGTAATAGGTCGAGACCCGACCCATGAGTTTCTTCCAAACCCGACCTGATTTGGCGATGGGTAAACTTGTTCTTTTTATTCTTCCTTTATCTTTTTTTATTTGAAGCCATGCCTATTCATCGTGATTATGTGTTGAAAATACTTGCCATGCTTGTATGACTATAAATTAAAATTTGTGAGAAATTGTTGACATAAAATTATGGATAGAAATGCACTCGTATAGGCTGTTTGAACTGTTGTGAATTAGTCAAAGGTTTGAATCATATCTTGCAATTGCGAGTCTCAAAATTTTTTCCCGTTTGGAACTTGATCGCGTTTAACTTTGCGAATGTGATGATATGACTGTACACACATTGACACTAGTCAATTTTATCTGAAAACTTGCTAGTTGTTGGAAAGATCTATACATACACAGTTATTTGTTTACCCTTTGGTGAAAGCGAAAATATTCTTTGAATGAAAATTGAAATCTGGAAATATCCTATACACTGCATATATCATTCTGTTAAAATAAATTTGACAAGCTGAAATCTCTCTCTACCATATATATGAAGTACATATGTGAACACTATATTTCTATATATTTGGTTGATTTTCTTTGAATTCAAAATTCAAAAGGAAGTTTATTTAAGGAAAGTTGCAGGGTTGTGAATTTTCCTTGATTTAAGTTAATTGATGGCGCAATTATATACTTTCTTCTATAAAAGATTCCTGACTTTTACTCCCTTTCTTAGCAATGGTACAACTCACTCCTACACCTATATAAACCAGCTTCCCCACATTGTTTGGACACACTAAAAAAATGCTCAAACACACTTCCCTTCTCCTCTCATACACACAAAAATACTTTCTATTTCTCTCTCTATCAAGTAAGAAAAAGAATGCTCTCTGTCTAACTTTAGTGGTTACAAGATCTTTGGTTCTCTGGTTACTTGTCTGGCACCAAATAAAACCTTTAATCTCTCTGTTCTCTCTCTTAATACCTCCTGTTAAGGTGTAGTTTCTACTGGTCAAATGAGTTGTTGCATTATATGGTTATTTTTACTTCTGAAATAATGATCTTGTGATTATGAGTTACATGTATGTTTTGGCCATTTTCTGGCCATCATCTAACCTTGTCAGCAGGTTTCTTTAGGTCCTGGATAGTCTTTAAGACTATACCATTAGTATCTTTCATATTCTTGCAG
Organism: Petunia secreta; assembly: GCA_029990175.1. Lineage (NCBI taxonomy): Eukaryota > Viridiplantae > Streptophyta > Magnoliopsida > Solanales > Solanaceae > Petunia > Petunia secreta. Next base: position 136,532 of record JARKIP010000102.1, read on the forward strand.
GTCAAGTGTCAAATAAAAGACATGAATATGCAAGTCTTGTATTTCTTTGGAAAAGAAAACAGGGCAGTTCGTAAATGTGCACACAGGGCACTTTCTTCCTCCTCTCTTTAATCCGCTTAGACCTTAATATATATGTATTCACATAAGATCCCCTGTTTGTATTTTAAGCATCAGAAGGCATAAAAATTCCAAGTAAAATGAGTTAGAAGTTGTTTGAAAGCAGTATTGGCACCATTACATGATAAAATGGCCATACAGGAGCCTATCTCTACCCTTCTCTTCATTTTCGTGCATGTGTGAAATTTAAACGACCAACAGGTCTACTTATGCAAACCTTTAGAATCTGTAAACAGAACAGGACAGGTTTAAAGCCACTTGTTCGAAACAACCTCGGTTAGTCATTTCGGAAGTTAGGACTCCGATTGGCGTGCCGATAATTTTACAAACTTCGTAATGTCTGTAAAATTTGAGCTAAATGAGACCTCGTTTGGTAGGCATCGGAAGAAGGTTTAGTTTTTATTGTCGATAAATACTAAAAAGAGATTTTCGAGCTCGATTTTGGTGAACGAGCTCCGATTCAAAATCCAAAAGCGCCCTTAGGTTCGTATGATTATTTGTGACCTTTGTGCTTTTTCGAAAGTGAATTTCGAGGTTGTTCGGCTAGCTTCCGCTAAAATGCCGAAAGTTAAATAATTTTATCTTTCACACCTATTCACTGCTACAAGTATGTAACAGATCGTTGCTTAATGCTTCTACGTACTTCATTTAACATTCGAGGACGAATGTTCCTAACAGGGGAAGATTGTTACACCCCATATATCCAAAGAGAGATATATCCTCCTAATGACATGTTAAGAATTATTTAAGTAAGTTTAAAGTCATAATATGACCATATATGATGTTTATATTTTGAATATAAAGTTTTGGAAAAATCGCATTTAAGTTGCGAAAAACCGACAAAGGAATTGCCTTGTAACGAAGCTTTTTTAGCAATTAATTCCGTGCGTTATATGAGGTCTTTTGCGGACATATGATATACTAAACTGAAGGTCTTGGAGTGTAGTATCCAAAATTTTTGACGGTTTGTTCATACAATGTCTTGATAAAAATAGTTGAGCATCAGAAGTCAAGCCAGAAAAAGGGACATAAGCGCAAAAGAGGACTAAAATTGAAATGTTTAAAGTATAAAAGGAAAACATGTCTTTGTTTTCGTTATTTCCAGAACCTAGATGATAGAAACATTGCTTATATGAAGGTTTAAGCAACTTTTATGATTTTTAAGGAAGGACACCAATCTTAACTCGAAATTGAAGACGGATTGCGTCAAAATGCTCTACACTATTAAGGTAATGTTATGCTACCTTCAATTTCGTCTATAGCTTGAGTTTTAGAATTACTTCATGGCTAAGTAAAGTACCTAACTGCTGTATTATAGCTTGTTTAAGCTTTAGAAGGTGTTGAATTCAAGGGAAACAAGGTTGAGAAGCAAGAAACATCAAAGGTATGTAAGGCTAAACCTTTCTTTTGGCAAGGCATGTATTTTGTAGATTTTGAAGCTTTTCTTAGTTCCAAAATTGATGATTCTTGTGGGTAACTTGTATGGAATAAAGTTGACCGTATATGTGCTTAATTAGGTGCTATGAACCACGGCAAAAGATGTCCAAAACAGTAGCACAAAATGTTTCAAAATCTGGAAAATTATTATTATCTTCGGACAACTGTTAGTAGTTTGAGCATACCTCCTTATACAAAATTGATATTGAGATGATTCAAGATTCTCTGAAACCCGAAGACAAATATATAAAACTTTCATGGAAGACCATGAAGTCTATATCTTTAATGTACACTCTGAAAATTAGGTCGAAAGACAGGACAGTGGTGTTGTTCAGACATTCTATCAGCGGATTGCTTATGCCATCCAGTCGTCTCATATTGTTATCCATTTAACATGTTTATGTTATCAGTTTATCCGGGTATCCATTCCCGTGTGTAGTATAGTGCTGGTTCTGTTTTTGCGGATCATCCAGTTTCAGGGGAAACTCTGCCGAAAATTTTATGGAAATTCAAAGAGTTGGACAAACTCTGAGTTCTAGGTTGTGTCAATAATTCTATCCAGAGTTTTCTTCTCATTCCTTTGAGTCCATATCTATTGTTGCCACATGTGTTATTCCACATACATGCTTATACTTATATCGTGATCATATTATCTGTGATTTGGAGTTCTCCATAGAGGCTGGACATTGGACACACAGTCCGGTCGCGTCGGTATCCGGTTCCTAACTGGATTGCCCTTAGATGTGAGAAATGAAGCATTTAGCCTAAATTGATATATTTTTTTTGCTTATTGAATAGAGTGGGATCGTTTGGCAAGGAAACGAAAGGATAAAGCGGTTGTTGATTAGCCGTACTAACTTTTGGAGGAGGTAAGTGTTTATATCCATTTCTTTGGAGGCACCTGGTCTCGTGGATTTTCTATCACGTGTTCCTCACGTGTATAGCTGCCGATAGGCGTACTCATTACGCCTTATCTTTGGATTTACATTGTATATTATATGTTACGTCCTGTTGTTGGTATTGCATTGAGGATCTGAGTATTGTACTCTGGTTGTGAGTTGGCATCTACTCCCCGGCTGTCGATGAGAGTCCCACGCCGGTGAAGGGTTATTATTGCATCTCATTGCATTCATACGCATTATATGTCATTCATATGCATTACATTGCATATCATATTGGGTGCAGGAGTATTCCGCCCCAGGAGCAGGAGGATTCCGCTACATTGTATCATATTGAGGGTAAGAGGATTCCGTCCCAGGAGCAGGAGGATTCCGCTCCATTGTATCATATTGAGGGTAGGAGGATTCCGCCCCAGGAGCAGGAGTATTCCGCTCTTATGTCAGATATTGAGTGCAGGAGTATTCCGCCTCAGCTTTACATTATATCGGGTGCACAAGTATTCCACCCCAGGAGAGTGCAGGAGTATTCCGCCTTTGGTTTATACTATATCGGGTGCAGGAGTATTCTGCCCCAGGAGCAGGAGTATTCCGCTCCAGTTAGTTATCAAATTGGATTCCCCCCGAATGCAGGAGTATTCTGCTTCGGGATGGGATTATGGGCACATGTGACCCTTTGCATCACATTTCATTTCAACTTATTTCACACCATTGTGTAGACTTACGGTACATGACTAATGTCCTGCTTATATGTGCATTGCTTATTTGTTGATATGTTTCTGGCTCGTATCCCTAGTTGAGTTTATGGTTTCATACGTGTTTCCGGTTGTTATCTGGATCTTCCTTTTTATAATTTAAATAAGAGGAATTTGGTTTATCTGTTTCTTCTCCCTGGCTAGCTATGCTATTCTTTGAGGTGGCTAGTCTGCCCCACTTATTGAGTCCTTTTGACTCACCCTTGTTTGTTGTTTGTTTCTTGTCTATCTTTTTCGTTTCGGCAGGTTCGCTCCAGGATTGAGTTCGCCACGTTGTAAAAGAGTGAAGACGACTTCAGCTGTCAGGGTGAGCCAGCTTTTATTCTGGATGGCCACCAGTTTATTGGTTGTTATTTCAGTTGCATTTTGCTCCCTTCAGGAGGTATTTGTCTTCTTTGTACTCTTAGATGTCTAGTCTGGATAGGCCTAAACCTATTATGTTGGGTAGTCAGCTGTAATTTCTTTTGTACAACTTAGAGGTATCAGTATGTCTGTGATTTTTTTAAGTCTTTTCCTTATTTGTGAATTGTTATATTTATTTTCCCGATTTAATTGGTAAGGATTCGCCCGACGGGTCTAGGGGAGGATGTCGGGTGCCCGCACGGCCTAACCGGATTCCGGGTCGTGTCGTTGTTAACAGGGATATTATCTGAATTTTTCTAAAATAAGGGCTACTTTTGCAACTTCGCCTACATCAAGGCTTGTTTCTGCAAAACTTTAAAATCTAGCCAATTTTTAGTTCAAGGCCATCTTTTTCTGGAAACTAAACTCTTTTTAAAAAGCTTACGTCATCTTTACACTAATTAATAGTGTATAAGGGAAAGTATAGGTTTTGGGGGTCAAGCCAATTCACAAAAATTAGAATAAGGGCTACTTTTGCAGAAAGAGTCACTGTAACTTATTTGTAACATGATTTGCCTATAATTTTTGCTAAACTACTAAGTATATATTTTCTTAAACATTTGTGTTATTTGTGTGCCTTGAGTTTTCTTTGTTTCACTTATGCATTTATGTACAAAATTACATTTATATTTTTAACGCGAACCCAAAACAAAGTAAAAGCCACTTGTAATAGGTGTTTCGACAATTAATGTCAAAAAATCTCTCCAAAAGTGGAGACATTTCTTAAATGCAATGATTTTCACTTTTCCTACGTTCATACTATGTGAAACTCAAAATTTTAACTTTTTACTGTTTCTAAATGTTTTCAGAAACTGAACCACTTCAGACGTTGCTGAAATAAATAGATTCTGAGTTACTGTTGCATTTTTTAGCCTCACTAGAAAATAAAAGATGAAGTCAGGGCCAAAACTGCAACTAGGCAGTAGTTTTAGGCCGTTTTGTGCAAATTCCAGAATTCCTGAACTTTCTGCGGGGAACAGTAAGGCCCATTTAAATTGATTTGCATATAATTTCCCTTTTAATATAAATCTTGGTCTTTTAGCCTAATTGGTGGGTTGGACATCATTAAATTTGATTGACACTATTAGCTTATAACTTGACCTATACTACATCTTATACCCTTAGTCTAGAGTTATTTTAAAACCTTTGCATGCTTGAACTTATTTTTATATTATACCTAAAAATCGCAAAATGTAAATCCGGCCGGGAACCATCTTTAGTGGGTCTTTAAAAAGTGCCTAATACCTTCTTTTCACGACACTGGGATTTCTTACCTAGAATCTATGTTATGTAAACCTTACCAAGAATTATTCAATGCAATTAGACACAAGTAGGTGCCCTAATACGCCTAGTTAAAAAATATATTAGGTGGCGACTCCAAACTTGTTCTAAACGAGTCACCAAGTCAAACCCGACATTTGAACTCAATCCGAGCCTCGAAAAACAGGGTGCGACAGAGACGTGCGCAGATTGGAGTTTGATTAGGGTTTAAGTCTTATACCTATAAATAGATTCCTATTCCCCCATCGTATTCTTCTGAATGTAACTCCCTTTAAGCAATTACCGCCGCCATCACTATTATTATTTCCATCACCACTACTTACTTTCCACCACCACTACTTACTTTCCACCAACATTGTCATTTATTTGATACTATCACGTCGTTGTAATCAAACTTTGCCTCGGAGAAGACGTTCACCTTCCTCCAACGGAGCTCGAGCATATGATTTTCAATACAATATGCTTTATTACTTTTATTTATTATTTCCATAATTGCTCGTTTAATTGCTTAATTATTTGTCTGATATATTGCCTTGTTAATCATTACCATCGTAACTGATCTTTAGATACGCTTTGATCAGAATTCTATCTCTAGGAAATTCTAGCTAGTTGTCGAGTCACATTTATATCCATTGCCTATTGAATTGCTAGTTAATCACCTAATTACTGTCGTAAACTGTCGACCGCATTGATCATATAATTTATTTGTTCGATCTAGTAATTCTTAAACAAACATTGTTCGTTTACTCTTTAAGTATATTCATGTCGTTGTGAACGATTGAGTAAATCCGCTTATCCAACTTGGTGGAATTTTTATTGTCCATTCAAATACATTCTTCGTTTTATTTTGTCGTCTGTCGTTTTCTGTCTCGTTCGAATATATATATATATATATATATATATATATATATATATATATATATATATATATATATATATATATATATATATATATATATATATATAGTGGTTCCGTTAAGCATAGATTAAACGAGTGAACTTGTGAACGTAAGACTTGCAATCAGCCATCAAATTTTGATATAAAACAATCGTCCATAGCTCAACTAAATATAAATTTAATTATAATACTTGAAGGTATATTTTAGAAAATACCTACCTAATAGGAATTGCGTCTTTATTCATTCTTAATCAAAATTTATGAAATATACAGAAAGAGAAAAAAAGGAAAAATAGATTAAAAAATTATCTAAAAAAGGAGAAGAAAAAAGAGAACTTCTCGGATTGTTCAAGAATTCAAAAGAGATAAGGAATTTTGGAGTAGTCTTTCTTTGGCGATGTGGAGGAAAAATTAAGAATGTTGGATTTGAAGAGTGGGTTTAAACTCAATAGTTTTCCAATAAAGTGAAATGGAGATGATGATGATAAAAGAAATGGCGTAGCTGATAATTAATGTAGATAATTTCTCCTCTCCAAAAGAGAGATGAAACAGAGGTGTAGAAATGGAGGATAGAATATGCTACACAGCTGGTTTAGGAACACGTATTTCTAGATAGACTTTGCTTTTGTCTTGGGACTCCTTAATTAGATTTATTTTCCTTCAATTATATTGTACTGTCAATTGCAAAAACTGTTCGAAAGAAACACATCTTTTCAATTTAAATTGTTTTATGTTCTTTAAATTGGTCCAGTAAAATTATTTTTTCATATTTGAGAAATGTGAACACTATTATAAGCTGCAGTGTTTGTCATATATTGTGTGGAAAAGATTTAGGTAACTTATTAGTTTTCATACCTACCAACTATGTTATGTATATTCTTCTAAATTTAAAAGAACTGTTTAAATGTCCGATGATGCTTGTTAGACCAAAAAAGAGAATGACGCTTTAAAAATGTACTATTTCTGTACCATTTTATTTGTCGTAATTTGGCTAGGCGCAAAATTTAATTATAAAAAGACTTTTAAAATTTGTAGACTAAAATAAGTAACAAATATGTGTGGCTATAATGAGTCAAAAAGTAAATATGGAGTTAAATTATTTTCAAATTTAAAAGTATAACGATATTTTTGAGATGGACTAATAAAAAAAATATGACATACAAAATGGGATGGAGGGAGTATGTTTCTGGACCTATCAAATCCATGTGTTAAATAAATGGTCCAAATTTTTTTTATAGGAAAGCTTCTCTCAAACTAATCCATAAGAGATTGTAACAAATAATAACTTAAAAAAATAATATAGTTAACACACTATTGTCTTTCATCTTGGATAAACTTAAAGTGAACATATTTTCTGCCTCTAATATTTGTTGTACCTTAATTGGCGCAAATTATTCATAAAAAGCAAAGGAAAATATGTAAATACTCTTAAGTTTTTTCTTATACTGAATCTGACACTTCGATATAGTAGCGATGCTAAAAAATAAGTACTTAATGTAATCAATAAAGGGAATGGACCAAGCAACTAAATATTTCTTAAATATCCCCGTTTATACTTGGGGTAGCCGATCATACAGCAACCGATAATATTTATATTGTTATAAAAGAAATAACAAAAGTAAATCTTTTTAATTTTACAAAAGTGGTGATATTTTTTAAATATATTAAAAAAATCTAACTATAGTAAACATATATTTCAAAAATGAGATTAAATTACGCTACGAATGAAGAATATTATACCACTAACTAAAAATGTTCAATAAAAATGATTTGGGTATAATGTGATCCTTATACAAGGAGTACTACAAAGTAAAGCCTACAGACATTGGGTTGTGCATTGCACGTATTGCGCGGCACCCTTTTGATGTCTTTGTGCGCGCAACATTTTTACACCATAGGTGGACCAGACGAATGTCAGCCGCTCGGCCGAGTGCCGGCCGTATGCGGAATGAGTGTCAGCCGGCTGGATGAGGGCCAGCCGCATGCTTGAGGCGAAGCCTTGGCCATGCGCTAGACAAGTGCTAGTCATGTTCTAGATGAGGGCCAGCAAGGTGTTGGAGCAGGCCGAGTGTCAGCCGTGCGAGCTGTGTGCGGGCACGAGTGTCAGAGCCGTAAATTTTTTAGCTACAGTGGGAATCTTGGAACATAGGGTGAGGGACTTGTTCCTAAGATGATACAGAGTGTGCATACCAAGTTTGGTGCTGATAGGAGTTTGTTTGCTTATAGGCTTGACTTAGCCAAGAAGCAGTGGCATTGTGGTAATTATGCTAATTTTCTGAGGGCTATATCTCTTTCCACGAGTATGGTAATGAGATGAAACTTCATGGAGGTACGAAGGAAGTCAAGAGGACTCTCTAAGAACAAGCGGCACCTCATTTGAAGGTCAGAGTAGAAAGTTAAGCCCTTGTACGATTCTCTGGACAAAGGATATCAAGTGCTGAGACATGGGTTTATCTTTTTAAGACATATATAAGGGGGGCAGACATGGTGACAGCCTACCAACCCTCCACGTACACTTTGTCAGGAAGTCGCACCAAGTGAGCTGCCTTGAGGAAGGATATCAAAGGCCTGTCTGGACATCTCAGAGGAGTGTTCCAGGTATCCATATGAATCAGGCGACTCTATGGACGGTGTGTGGCCAGAGGGCCAGCGTTGGACGAACAACGGGCGTCAAAGGCTTGACGAGACGAAAGACTAAGCCCTGCGGGTTGTCTTCAGATATGATAAAGACCTCTGTTCCGATTGAGTACTCAAAAAGCTATTGAGAGCCTCTTGTATTTACTTGCAAGCATAGCAAGGGTTCAACCATGCAAGCAAGGGCTTGTTGGCCTAGACGTGCAGTCGTGGGGCGAAGCTGCATTACTCAAGAGAGAGGCATGATGCGAAGGCTACGGTTGCCACTGTCAGGAGACATTGGAAGGTATCCTTGGAGTCGCACATGACAAGAGCCAAAGGTTAAAGAGTTATCCTACTCGGGCAAAGCATAGCCAAGTGCCAGGGCACAAGGCGAGAGCCAAGCTTGAGGATTGCACTGCGCACGCAGGAGCGACGCTTAGTGCCAGGCGAGGGACAGGCAAGTCCTTAGCAAAACCCAGATATGCGAATATTGAAGTTTCCGCATATGAGATGCGTACAAGGGAGAGACCTTCGAGTAGCAAAGTTGAAGCTAGGCCATTGAGGCGAGCTTCCAAGAAACTTGGGACGAGGAGCAGGCTGGTTCGTGGCCAGGTGAGACTACAAGCGCCGCACGGACCAATTGTGTGCTGCTGTCATTGGGAAAGTACGGCCCGTGACAGTTTGTATCAGAGCAGAGGATGCTCAGGATGGTGTGGTTAGTACCAAACGGATTGGCACCCAAAGCATGAGCGTTGCGCCGGTAATGGGATAGAGCATGGAACACAATGTAAGGAATTTTTTTTAGCATTGTGATTTTGAGACACCATCAAAGCACAATTTGTACTTGCATAAGGGCATGTAGTGCATTGGGAGCTAAGCCATCAGGGAAGGTTGATCTGTGCCAATAAGTAGTCGGTTTCGGTAAAACGAGGCATGCCATGGTTGATGTCATAGCTTGAGAACGCTGAATTGTCATTGCAATATGGGAATGTCATTGTGGAGATAATTCGAAGCAGGAATGATGTTCAACATGCTATTTGAGATGGTAGACCTGATAGGGCTGTTTTTAGAGGGATTCGAATGAAGCACGGTTGGTCAGCAAGGAGCACCAACGTGTTGTGCTGTTGGGATAATTTTGCAAAGATGGGACAGATGGTTAGCAGGAGCTCAATTGTCTTGATTGCGGGATATTCATCAGTTGTAAAGAAACTCTGATAGCAGCGGAGGGGGGGGGGGACGGAAGGGGACATTGAAGAGGTGAAAATTTGCAATACAAAATATTTTCTTTCGAATAGTGGGCTTTCGTTCAGAGAGGGATATGCCGATGAGTTGGGTGGCTAGGAAAAGGGCCATGATTTCAAGGTCGAGCAACCATGTTGTGAACAGATGTAAGCCGTGGGCTATTTATATTGAAGCAGATCGTGGAGATCATGCCATAGATGCGAGTGGCGCATCATTTGAGCGTCTTTCCAGTGGAATGACTTGAGCAGCCTAAGGGCATTGGGAATGTGCGGAGCATAATGCGTGGAGCATGAATTAAATTCTAGAAGTGCATCAATTAAGGAACCTTCGAGAGGGAAGACTTAAGCATCAAGAAGCATCGAATGGAGTCCTTCTGAGGAGTTGGACGTTGTGAATTCCTAGGCATCTTAAGGGTTGCAATGAATGGAAGGCGAGTCCCTCAACAACCAAGTCGGTTGAGTAGGCTTGGTGCCTATAACATGGGGCGAGCGTTGCTCGTATGAATGAGTGCTACGCTAGGTAGGAGCCGAGCTAGTACATGGGTGTTGGCACGGGTGTCACACCAACAACTTCTTTGGATGATTAGGTAAGGCGCCTACCATGGCGGGGGAGAGCGATCTCCAAATGTGCGCTCTATGCATTGGGTGGTGCCAAAGCTAGGGTAGGGCATGCCATTAGGCCGCGACAACGGTGAAGAAGGGCTTGAGAGCAAGTGTCTTTACGGGTCATTCGAGTGTCACGATGAGGGTGGCGTCAGCCGCCATGTTTTTTATGGAAAAGAGCCAACCTGCCTAGTAGGGAGGCAAAGTTGGAATGGATAGCTAAGCCACTTCGTGTGGGGAAGAAAATGTGGGAAATGTGTTTAGCTGGTGGACGGAGAGACACGATAATGGGCCAAACCGGCGGATGGGGAGGCAACAATGAGGATGGTAAGCCAAACCACTTTGTGTGGGGAGGTAAACATGTGAATTATGTTGGACTGCACGAAGCAGGTAGTCGGAATGGGCCAAACCATTATGTGGGGAGGCATTGTGTGCTGAATCAAAGTAGGGATAACGATGCTACGAATTGGATGGGTTTCCAAGTTTGAGAATGAAGTGTTTCCAAAGCTAAGGGTACAGAGGTACACCGAATCGGGAGGTGCATACCGGCGGAACAAGCTAATTGGACCAAGTACGATGAGTACAATTCGAAATCTGCTAAAGAAGTGATAGTTTTAGAACAAAGAGCTTTGTTCGAGAATGCAGCGAAGCTACCACTTTGAGAAATGAAGTACTCAAAGGAGTACGTCCCAAGATCTTACTAAGTTCTAGAAAGTGCGAGGCGTTGGAGGAGACAAAGTTACCAGGCGTGGAGCCTGGGTTTCTAAGGCTCGGCGGATGTTCAATTGGGACAGAATTGGGTATGAGCAACCACTAGTGTCTTTGTGTGGGCTATTGTTGAATCAGTCGTGATTTGCCTTGAGTATGGGATCAAGCAACAAGTTATTATAAGTTATGGGATCGGGATTTGATATTTTCCCCATAGTGGCATAGTGGAATCTTTCCAGAGGGAAACGGTGGAGAAGAACCATGAGAGTATGGTTGGCAAGGAGCCACATCGAGGGATGCCTACCTGAATTGAGGAGAGTCTCCTACTTGAGTGGGCTAGAATTTTCCTTGATGAGGCATTGTGCTTAAGGGAAATCCTTAAGGGAGCAAATCATCTAGAGGTGGAGAAGAGGGCCCCAAGGCACGGTTGGACTACGTGTGCCACACCAGAGGGTGCCTGAAGTACTCTCTAAAACCGAAGGGAGCTAGCCGGATGGATATAATGGCCATATGAGCAATGGCATGGTTGACAGGTGTTCCAACACAAGGGAGTTGTCTTCAGAGGGAGAAACAGTTAGTCACCAAGGAGATGAAAATGCGGAGGTACTATCCAAGTGATCATCGTGAAGATGGAGTGTAGAGGCCACGCCTGGACGAAACATGGGAGGAGCAGCGATCGGCACCACTCTTATTTTAAGAGAAGAGACTTGAGGAAGTCCTAGGAGCCTTGGAAATGGGAACCGTGATGGAGAATCCCAAGGGGGCAAACTCTGGGTTTTCGGGGCGTGAGCAGCCATCGAGGACGATGCTAGATCGAGTAGGGGAGAATGTTGCGCGGCGCCCTTTTGATGCCTTTATGTGCACAATGTCTTTTCACCATAGAGGAACCAGACGAATGTCAGTCGCTCTGCCGAGTGTCAGTTGTGCATGGATGAGTGTCAGCCGGCTGGACAAAGGCCAGTTGTGCGCGGGATGAGTAGTCAGCCGCGTGCTTGAGTGGAAGCCTTGGCCATGCGCTAGACGAGTGCTAGGCATGTTTAGAAGAGGGCCAGCAAGGTGTTGGATGAGTATCAGCTGGGCGCAGGCTGAGTGTCAGTCGTGCGAGCTGTGTGCGGGCACGAGTGTCAGTTGTTGACACCCAATTTTGTCCCTCCTTTTCTAAAATGTGCATTACAAATCATGCATTTACGTGCGTTATCCTCTATTTATATATTATATACTTAAGTGTGGCTATATTACGTAACTTTTGCATCGTTTAGGCTATTTGTCAAAACAATGATGTATTTGTGAAAATAGTTCACTTGTATTATTAGTGGCTATATCATATAATTACGTCATTTAGGTTCCATATCAAGTTTGTTTCAATTTGTGAATATTTGTGCAAATTAGTAATTATTTGTGATTATATATATTTAAATAATTTTATTTGAGTTTATTTAATATTTATTTGTGCATTTTGTAATATATCTATATTTTTATTATACACCTTTAAGTTGAATATTGGCCAATTAAAAGAAAATCTCCACTTCTTATTTTATTTTTATTTTCCTTCTCCTTTTGTTACGTCCATTCCGTTGGAAATCAATTGTCATTTTCTTCCGATTATCTAGTTCTAATTTAGATATTCTCATAATTATTATTTACATTTCAAAATATTTCTTTTCCATTATTTCATATATTTCGTTTGAACCTGCACGAATGCTCGTCTAGATACGTTCATACATTTTCTTTCCTCCTATTTTATTTTAGACAAATTTCAAAATATCTCTTAATCTTTTACATTTAATGTATCTACCCGCCTTTTGGCACTAGGTACGTCACATTTCATCTCACCCCTTTTCATTATAATTTCCATACCTATTTTAAATTATTTTGATTTTAAAGTATTTTGAATCTAGCCAAGTTTCTTAACCAAACCTAATCTTTTCAAATCCCCAATCTCTTTCAATTAGGAGAAAATCCCTCAATCTCCTAAATCCCTAATTATCCTCCAATCACTCAAAAATTACCCAACAGCCTTCCCCCCAATCCTATATACTATCAGACAATACAACACCAACAATCACTACACGATCTAATATACACCCAAAATATACAAAACCTCGATTATCTTCTTCTCCACTATAACATACTACTATGACTACAAAACACAGTAGGCATACCAAACTCCCTCATTCTTCTCCTATACCCCCCACCATTACATCTTGGACTCTCAATTCACACGCACAGAAACAATACCCACACACACAACGTGCATTCGCTTTCCCAGCCGACCCCACTGAATATCCCTCAATTCCAAGCAAGGACAAAGCACCATCAGATACACCCAGTACACACACATAGATCACCACCATATTCTTCTACATACACTATTAAATGCTAATCCTCTCCCCTCTCCCACTCTATTCCAACACCCATACAAGAACCCCACCTCTGATTCTTACCAGAAAACATCAAAAACAACATCACCCCATAACGAAACACACACACAACAATCGAACAGAACATGGAGAGAGTGGGAGATGTAGATCAGAAACAGGATAAAGGGAAAAGGCGGTTGAAACAGAGCCACGACAGTGGCACCGCTAATCGCCACTGCAGGCAATAACAACCTCGCTTGTGAAGGGAGAGAATCATGGAAATACCCTTCGCCGAGGACCAATTTTTTATCTGTTCTTGATTGGATCTGTCAAAGGGACTAAGAAATAATGGGGAGGGGTTGCAGTGACGTCGTCGGAGTAACGACTGGTGTCGCTCCCCTTTTGCTGTTCTGATTGTGGTTCTGAGCTTTAAGCCTCACCGGAATTCCGGTGACTGGTCACCCAATCGCTTTGTTTGCTGTTGGGATCTACTGATATTGGCGTCAATGAAAAGAGAATAAAGATCTCCCATCGCGTTTGGTTACTGGAACGGAGGGTGACTGGTTTGTTTGGTGTTTGGTTTTTGACGACGCTGCTGTTGTTGTCTTCCTTCTGAAGATGTTGTTTGACGGGTCATCACGTTGCACCATTGTTCTAATTTGTTATTTCGCCAAATTGTTATGTTTGACACTTTTAATGATGTATCACTAATTATTTTTGAGATTTTGCAGTTCCAGGAATTCACTACGCTGATGGCCAATGAAAAAATATATTTTACATATATTGAGGCCAACACAAGGAATTGACGGAAATACAATGAATTGACGGACTAATCAACGGCCAAGGAAGATAATTATTTATTTGAGGCCTATTGATTTGAACGGATAACCAGTCCTATTGCCACGTCCCTAAAACAAAAGGCTATGATGAAGTGTATAATCCGTGACTACAAACGAGCCGGTTATGGGTAATGAGACCGGTACCTGGCATGGCAACACGACCTGCCGGCGTGTTCGTAACTGTATCGGCGTTCCTAACCTCCACCCAATTCATACACACCTGAGCCGACACTTTTAAAATCTCCTTCCCCTTTAAAACTATTATTGTTAGCATTATTATTATTTTAAATTATTATTATTATTATCATTATTTTCATTATTATTATTATCCACTAATATTATTATCATTATTATTGCATTCTTATTATTATCAATATTATTATTTTCTAACTCTTTTTCTCAAATTTTGTGAGGTAAATTCGGATGGAAGACGACCTAATTTTGAAGAAAATACTTAGAAGAAAAGGACTTTTTTTTTTATTATTATTATTCATTACTATTGTTATTAATTGTTTATTGTTATTATTATCATTATTATTTACTAACTTAACTTCATCTGTTTTTTGCGAGGCACACTTGGATAAATGTCTTGAGAACGACATCCCCAAAAACACCTTTCTTCATTATAGTATTTTTTTCAATCATTATTATTTCATTTTAATTCACTAACTAATTTGTTTTATTTTGCTAGGTACAATCCTTTAAAGAAGAAGGCTATTAGTGAATTAGAACATTTTTATCCAATCTTAATCATTATATATATTATAGTAGTCGTTTATTTGTTTGTTTAATTTATTTGTTTAGTTAGTCATCTTGAATCCCGATTATAAAGTCCGGCCGGTAACCACATTTGTGGAGCTCGAGAGGTGTCTAACCCCTTCTTCTCTAGTTAACTTGAACCTCTTACTTGAATCTCTGACTAGTGGACCAACCCGGAGTTAATTCTTTAAATGGAATTAGAAATTAATAGGTGACCTAATACGCCTAGGAAATTTATTAGGTGGCGACTCCAATACCTTAAGTCAAACGAGTTCACCCAGTCAAATCTGAAACCCGACTCGCCTCGAGTTGGGTCCAAAATTGGGTATGACAGAATGGCGACTCCGCTGGGGATATCAAGGTTCAAACTATAGCGGACTTTACATTGGGATTCTTTACTTGCTTTATTTTCATTGATTTCGATACTAACTTTGTTTTTCTTTTCTTTTTCATGATTAAAGTTTGGTTTTTATTTTTTATTTATGTGTTTATTCTTTGAATTGTGTGATTATATTATTTGTTCATGTCACTCACGCTTCTCCCACTCCTGGGAAACAACACTTTACACACACATGGCGATTATATTATTATGTTGATCCCACGGTCGCTTCACCACAAAATACCTTTAAGGATGACATTTTGGAATATAGTTGGTCTGTGGTACAGCCAACAATTTCAAATGATCACACTCCTTGATCGTCCTCCTTGGGGAACTGTGTCTAGAATTACCCCCCGCTCTTAGTCTAGAAATCATGCATCATGTCATATTTAGGACCATTTTGACTTCGGCTCGTGTCTAAGTCTATTAGTTCACCGTATTTGAATGAACCGAATGGGTTTTTAAGGATATTTAAATATGTTATGTGTGCATTTATTTAAAGTTGGATGTGTCTAATATAGACCATTTTTTCACATAACAAAATCAATTATTTCTGATATCGTTATTTTTATATTTATTCAAACAAACTCAATTATTTTATAATATTATTTTTGGGTTATAACAAAATTAATTTTTTTCTACTTTTATGAAAACAAAATCATAGATTTTAAATTAATTTCTTCTACTTTCAATGTAGCAAGAACAATTAGTATTTCCATTTACCTAAAACAAAATGTTATCTCTACATTTGTACAGTACAATCAATGATTTTATAAAATTATTTTCTGAGAACAATTAGGATGATACAAAATACACGTTCAATTTTAAATACCATAATAAAATTAGGAAGGCTTAACATCCTTGGTATGTTAAATTCCATTAGCCAACCTCGTCCAAAATCGTCATCATATGACGCCTATCATGTATATTATGTGTATTGATCTGTTTTGCATATGAAATTATTATCTCTAACTTGTTTTATGTGTTAGTTTTACTCCCACTCCCGAGGCTGACTGTGCATTTGTTTCAATACTTGTACATTTCTAAACTTGTGCATATCATGCATACCTTCCGCCGCTCCTGAAAATTTTCTACAATCGTGCGTGAAAACACGGTGGTCACAACCACATCTCCCCCTCACATAAAAACTCCTTTAGGGGGGAACGACTTGGAACCTATTTGTCCGAAACGTTCCCGCTCACGAGCCGTCGGCTTGGGAGGATAATAAAACCCGGTCTAGCTAACTCCATTCCTTAGTAGCGGCGTTAGGAATCATGCATCATGACATGTCATTAGTCGACTTGTTCTCAAGTCCAATAGGCCAACCTGTTCAAACAATCTGAACGGATTTTTAACCCCCAAGGAGCGCAAGGAGTGTTGGACACGATCTATTTTCATTTACTTAATGGATTAGACGTGCAAATATAGACTGTTTATTAATATTGTTCTGCATTCAGTGTCATTCAAAGGCATAAAGGTTACCTAAGAGGCTTTAAAAGCCCAAAGTGAATCAGAAACGATCGTTTATTCCTACACGGTCGGAGTTACTCCGTATCAATGCCATTCAAAGGCACAAGGGTTACCCAAGAGGCGTCAAAAGCCCTAATTGAATCAGAAATGATTGCTTAAACAATCAGAGGTACTCTGTATTCAATGCCATTCAAAGGCACAAAGGTTACCCGAGGGGTGCCAAAAGCCCGAATTGAATCAGAAATGATTGCTTAAACAATCAGAGTTATTCTGTATTCAATGCCATTCAAAGGCACGAAGGTAACCAATGAGGCGTCTAAAGCCCAAATTGAATCGAAAACGACCACTTATTTCTTAAAAAATTAGAATCATTCTGTATTCAATGCTATTCAAAGGCATTAAATGGTAACCAAAGAGGCATTAAAGGCCCAATTTGAAGCAGAAATAACTGTCCGATAGACGGGATGACACATAACACACGTTTATCCTTTAAGCATTATATAAAGACTTGATATCCTTGGTATGTCACAAGTCCATTAGCAATTTCCTTCTAAAGCGTCTAAAGGGTTCTCAACCCACAACGACACATCTCCTCATATCCTTTGTCGCATTGTTTTCAAAACTTGTGCCACACGTTGATCATTTTGCTCACAATAAAGCGAATCTTAGTCATTTTTCCTCTCCTTTTCTATCATCCTTCACCTTTTCCAAAAGATCATGGCCATTAGAACATTTGACATGGTTGTTGAAACCCCTCAGTTGCTCAGAGATTGGTGGGGAAACCTAAGCATAGATCAACAAGACCGTGTTAAAGTGGTGTTAGGGAACCTGATTTCACTTATGGAACACACTGCAGTAGAAGGGTTGATAGAAGCACCAGTACATTATTGGGATGCAGACCGAGCAGTCTTTCACTTTGGGAGTGTAGAGTTGACACCATTACTGGAGGAGATATGTGGGTTAACTCAATTACCATTTGAAAGCGAAGAAGTCTTGATGCCTAAGAACATTACACCCGAGGAGTTCTTCGAAATGGTAGGGTTTAAGCCTGAGTTGTGCACAGACAGTATACGGCAATCGGGAATTTCTCTAACTTTCCTCTATATCAAATTTGGGTATGGAGAGGCATTTCAAGAATCCGAAGACTATTTCAGCATTAACCAGGCAGAGTGTCAGGAGCGGAGGGTACTTGCTTCTGTCACCAGCTTTCTAGGGACTATCGTCTTTCCACAACACAAAGGGCGAGTTGATGTTTGAATGGTCACAATTGCTGATGTCTTACTCAAAGACACTATCAAGAACTATGCTTTGGTACCGATGATTGCTGCAGAGATGTACCGAGCTTTAGAGAGATGAAAGAAGGGCGCTGGTTTTTTGGAAGGTTGCAATCTATTTTAATAAATTTGGCTGATAGAGCATTTGCAAAGGATGGATAACACAGACTAAGATTTCCATTCCATACCGAAAGAAAACTACATCTTAACTCACACAGCTCGCATGGACAATGCTTTTGGGAAATGGGACCAACCAACTACTACCAACGGTTGGCACCACATGTTCTGTCAACTGACACTTGAAAACATTCAATGGATGTTTGATTGCTTTCCCAGCACAACAGTAACCATACGGTCCGAAAAAGACTCATTTCTCATCTTAGTGGGCTTTAGAGAATCTATCCATACACACCTTTAAGGACACTTAGACAAGTAGGGAGAAAACAGACAGTACCCCAAATTACAGACATCAGAAGTTTCAAAGCAGATGTTCTCGGATGAGTGATCCCGTTTAAGGACAAGATAATGGAACTTTGGGGAGAAAGACAACGAATGGGAATCGGGACTATTAGACGAGATAGATTTGACGCTGGCTATGATGAAGACTATCCAGAATGGCTTAGGAGAGACATAGCAAGGGCAATTCAACCAAGTGCAACAACAAAAAGGAAAAAGGATGCTGATAAGTTAGAATCTGAGTACAAAAGGTTACGCAAACAACTGGCAAGGGCACAAGGGAAAATTGAAAAGAAGCAAATTTTGGTCAAAGCAAAGAACGAAGAAAAAGACAAATGGCGCAGTAAGGCAGAGCTCTTAACAAAATGCATAGAGTCTATCGGCGTATGGGCTAGCGAGGGGATGAACTCTGTGGCAAACAAAGGAATGGAGGAGAAAGGAAAAAAGGCTTGGAAAATGTTGAAGAACTTTAGATTTGACATATCCCGGCTCCTAACTGATGCAGACAGTATCATCTTCAAAGGATACTCATCAGAGACAAGCTTGTCTGAGGAAGACTCAACCGAGGAAGAAGAAGAAGAATCTTCTGGGGAAGGATAAACATAAAGATGTTCACCTGGCCATGATCTAACCCTCTAAGCAATGTTTTCTTGCTCTTACACTGTTTCAATATCCGCCAATGTAACAAAAGTTCAATAAATGCAATATTGTCTTTTATGCTTCATATTTTATTAGCAAGTGAAATGATGCATGTGGCACGAAGCGTTTTTCAAAATCATCGTGTGTAAAACGGTCCTTCATATTATGATGCATTTCTTATTTGATATGTGTGCATTGTATGAATTCATATGTTGTTCTGAGTCTCTTTCTACCTAAACTCTTTCACATGTCCAAACTGTCTTTAATTTATTCAAAAGTCTGTTACCAAAAGGTTGGCTCGAGTTGAATACCAAGGCAAAGGACATGGTTAAGCAAGTGCACTTGTCAGGGATTTTCCGAACTAAGGAGTTCTTCACAGCAATTCCCACTAGCCCCCTCATCTCTCTACATCACCTCCACTGCACTACAAACTACCAATAGGCTAGCCAGCCTGAATAACGAGCCTTTTCAAAAGAGAAAGATGAAGTCTCTTTTTTCGCAACCATTCAAGACCCTACCCTCATATACCACCTAAATATCCCGTTCAGCCCACTCGATATACATTCCATATCCCAGCACCAAATCATCCGCCATATCAGCAAACACCCAATCCAACTACCAAAATACACCATCATGCCATCCTAAGCCTCACCCTGATGCAAACCAAACACCAAAAAGAAACTACACTCCATCAGTCGAATCCCATACTCAATGGTTTAAGAGATTGGAGACTGCTTGGCTTATCGCCTTAGTACCTCAACTGTTCCAGCAAACACTATGCACATGAAGAGAAACTGACAAAGCAAGGAAATGTTGGTCAAACTCAAAGGCACACATGGCTCACCTTAAAACTTTTGACACCAACATCCAAGGATCATTTTGTTACACCTGTCTACACAGTCGCACCACTTACAATACATGACCGTGACCCAAAGCACTTTCCAACTCGCTCCAACAATTCAATGGGCCAGTGAAAGATGATATTGGAAAGACAGAGGTGTAGCAAATACTCGTGCAAGCCATCATTATATGACAAACCTGGAGACCCCTGGAGCATTTGGAAGCATGTCTCTATCACTAGCAAAGATGAAGCAAGACAATGAGGTTATTCGAGACACTTACCATAGCAAGGGTTGAGTTGATATAAGGGCACAAGCAAATAGACTTCTTGGAGCAGTTGTGGTCGAAGGCTTTGTTGGAGTGATATGAATTCTCATGACAACGACCACAATAAGATGCAACAATCTAAGAATAAACATGATACGTAGCAAACCGACACCGAGTTCAACGGCTCAGCAATAAGATAAAATCCAACACGGGAAGTTGGTGCACGGACTATATTGTAGCAATTGGTTGGCAAGTAATGAAAGACGCTAAGTATCTCTTCAGGACACATAGCCATCATGACAGATAAGTTTGCAAGGAAGGATGACAAATGCACTCAAGGTCTTGGTATTTGGCGAAAACCAACATCCCTTCCTTACACAACATCCTTTACCGCCTTTCATTGACATGCAACTCCTGCTTAAACAAGCGGTCGGTCATTTGTCCATAATCCTTGCCTGGACTGCTACACAAAGCACTTATTAGGCAATCTCTTCTGATATCCATACGATCCATCACAACCTCCAAATTCAAGCGCTAATCCGTCATCCGTGGTCTAGGCATTCGCTTAAGCTCATGTGTCATTTTTGCTCCAAGTCTTTGCTGACATGCCCACACTCTTTTGTGCATTTCACCATGTTGTTAAGGTTGCTTCGCGCTTGAACACTGAAATCGGTCAAGAATCTGCATTCGTAAAATCCGAAACGGCAAGCGAAGTTGAAAATACTTTCTCCTACTACAAAGTCCTTTGAACCATTCCAATGCTGTACAACTTGCATTATACTCATACGGGAATCACAACCAAAGAAATCCAATCACTATACAACCAAAGCTATCAAAACTCACAACCTTACACTGCACCCAACTTACACAATAAACAACCTCCCCTCCATCAAGACTTCCAACCACAGCCCTATCAGGCTCAACACAATCAAAGACATACCGAAAGGACAAAACCTCACGCCTTTGTTCCTTTAGCCCAATCAAATGACATTGCAACCGTCAGACAAACTACCCCTTAGATAAACATTCCTAAATTCGATCCAACAAGATCTACACACTTCACTCAAACATCCCATACCATGGCGCCACAAAACATCCAAAACTGAAACACAAAGTTCGGAGTCAGATTGACCAAAGCAAAACAATGGTACAACAACAACCAACAAGAGGGAAACTCTAACTCCCAAACCACAAACACACTCCGCAAAAGTTAGCTCCATTACCTTCGAAAACATCCCGTCACAACCCAAGACAAATACAATTCTTGACAATCTCCAAATCCAGAAAAATCCAAATATCAAACCCTCAGTCCGAAAATATCCACATACACAGACATCAATACATCCAAATGTCACACTAAAAGACGAATGCAGACTTATAGCCAATACATTTGGTGTTTGGTGCAATGCAACCACCTTCTCTCGGTGATCTATCACAAATAATAAACTGGGGCAGAAATTTTTTAGGTCCCCTCAAAAATTCCAAAAGACGCAAACTTGACACTGGGGCAGAAATTTTTGAGGTCCCCTCAAAAATTTCGAGAAAATTCCTTACAACAGCAACATGATAGCCTTCTTAGCACATCGCATGACGTATAATAACATTCTACTTGTTGCACTTTTCTCTTGATGCATCGACTGAGGGTACACAGCCCGACGTCGAATTTTAGACTTTCATTAGCTGAGCGTACACAGCTCGAAGCGTCGACTGAGGGCATACAACCCGATGTCGATTTGTCATTTAAATTAGCTGAGGGTACACAGCTTGATACCGATTTGTCATTTTAAATTAGCTGAGGGCGCACAACCCGAAGCATCGGTTGAGGGTACACAGCTCGATATCGATTTGCATTTAAAATTAGCGGAGGGCACACAACCCGAAGAGTCGGTTGAGGGTACACAGCCCGATACCGATTTGCCATTTTAAATTAGCTGAGGGCATACAACCCGAAGGGTCGGTTGAGGTACACAACCCGATACCGATTTGTCATTTTAAATTAGTTGAGGGCATATAACCCGAAGCGTCAGTTGAGGCTACACAGCCTGATACCGATTTGTCATTTTAAATTAGCTGAGGGCATACAACCCGAAGCGTCGACTGAGGGCACACAACCCGATGTCGATTTGTCATTTAAATTAGCTGAGGGTACACAGCCCAAAACGTCGGTTGAGGGTACACAGCCCGATACTGATTTATCATTTGAAATTAGCTGAGGGCATACAACCCGAAGCGTCGGTTGAGGGTACACAGCCTGATACCAATTTGTCATTTTAAATTAGCTGAGGGTACACAGCCTAAAGCATCGGTTGAGGGTACACAGCTCGATACCGATTTGTCATTTTAAATCAGCTGAGGGTACACAGCACGAAGCGTCAATTGATGGTACACAGCCCGATATTGATTTGTATTTAATTTTGCCGAGGGCACACAACCCGAAGTACCGACGGAGGGTACACAACCTGATGTCAAAACTGACACCGCGGAGGGTACACAACCCGATGCAAATTTTAATATTGTAACAAGAAGACAGCCTGGAGGGTAGACAGCCTGTTGAAAGGACAACATGACAAAGGGAGTGCAATCAATATGAAAGAATGATAGGAAACCCTGCATGGAAAGGTACACAGCTCAATAAAAAAGAGTATACAGCCCGACGTGACAAGCACACATTTAGAGGACGAAAAGCAATGGACATATAATCCTGCATCACACTGGCGAGATGATCCAACAATAGTTCAGTACGACAAGGCAACTACCTCCTGACGAGAAGCACTTAGCAAATGGATATCGCCCAGAGGAGAGGCATACATTCTCTAGCACTGAGCACCTGAAAGCGGACCAGACAAAGGAGAGCTCAACTCAATAGGGAATTTTACTTTATCTTTATTTTTGTCTCAATTTGCATTTTCTCTTTATTTTTCTATAGTGACTCCTCGATCTCCCGACGAACCCCTGTGTCCCGCTCTCACACCTGCTCCCAAAATCACTACCAATCGCGCAACCGCAAAACCTCAAGCACCATCCCAAAACCCAATTCAAAAAGCCTAATCCTACAGACAATGCTCTGCTATACCCGCAAGCTACCTATTTTCCCAAGTTCCAAAATGCTCAAAGCTACGGTTCCGTACTCGTATCATTGATCTACCTAATCTCTCCTTGCCAATTGGGTACCAGCTCTGTATTCCTTCCTATTCGTTCCTATCTGTTTGAATCATGCATATTCGTTGTGCTTTACTCCTCAATATTCCTCAGTTCATTCAAGACAATGTTGAGGCCAAGATGACTTATCTATCGAGTTATAGTGGAAAATGTGCCCATGTAAACCCCTCTTTATGGGTGTGTCGTGCACCACATCTTCACAACTAGGACGTTTACAAGCCTATTTCACCACACTCGGTCTATCAATGTTATCTCGACTTCGACATCGCCTTTGTCCTACCTATAAAATACCTATTCTGTCGAATTCTTGCATGGCCAAAGCCAATCATCTCATACTCCCACAAGAATCTGCCTAATCCTTCATTATGAATTAGGATGCCATTTTGCACTTTCTCCCGGCTAATGCCTACTTTGCCTATTCAAGTCTATCTGCGTCAATCGTGCGTATTTTCGTGCTTAATCGGGCCCACCTATTTGAGTCGTGCGCATTTAATTCTTCCCAGTTCAATCAAGGCAATATTGAAGATGAAATTACTCAGTTATCGAGATGAAGTGGAAACTATGTACATATAAACTCCTCTTTATGGGTGTGTAGCGCGCCATATTTTCATAACTAGGATGATTGTAAGCCTTTTTTCCCACGATCGATCTACTGATGTTATCTCATCTTCGATAGTACCCTTACTTTATTCATCATTTATTCCGCCAAAAGGCAAAGCACACATGAACTAAACTTTACATACCTGGATAAGTTTAGTCGTTACATCCAAATCGTGCGTCATAAATCTCTCACACAGGCAAAATGTCATTCTAGAACTACACATGACCTGATTCTCGCGAAACCCGAGATATGTAGGCAACTCAGAGACCGGGGTTCGGCCAAAAACACCCCCAAAACTCTCATTTTCCTTTTGAATTATTTTTGCCTCCCAGTCGTGACAAAATTGGCCGCACTGTCAACGTCTTTGCCCGAAGACTCTTTCATCATCCGCGGGCAAAGAAGGGCAGCTGTTGACACCCAATTTTATCCCTCATTTTTTCTAAAATTGGCCATAATTCAACTTAAGGGTGCAACGTGACTATTTGTGCAAAATGTGCATTAGAAATCATGTATTTACATGCATTATCCTCTATTTATATATTATATACTTAAGTGCGGCTATATTACGTAACTTTTGCATCATTTAGGCTATTTGTCCAAACTATGATTATTTGTGAAATTAGTACACTTGTATTATTAGTGGCTATATTATATAATTACGTCATTTAGGTTACATGTCAAGTTTGTTTCAATTTATGATTATTTATGCAAATTAGTAATTATTTGTGATTATATATATTTAAATAATTTTATTTGAGTTTATTTAATATTTATTTGTGCATTTTGTAATATATGTATATCTATATTTTTATTCTACACTTTTAAGTTGAATATTGGCCATTTTAAAAGAAAATGTCCACTTCTTATTTTATTTTTATTTTCCTTCTCCTTTTGTTAAAACTTTCCTACGAATCTGGACAATTGCCTGTCCAGGTACGTCCATTCCGTTGGAAATCAATTGTCATTTTCTTCCGATTATCTAGTTCTAATTTAGATATTCTCATAATTATTATTTACATTTTCAAAATATTTCTTTTCCATTATTTCACATTTTTCGTTTGAACCTGGACGAATACTCGTCAAGATACGTTCATACATTTTCTTTTCCTCCTATTTTATTTTAGACAAATTCTAAAATATCTCCTAATCTTTTACATTTAATGTATCTACCCGCCTTTTGGCACTAGGTACGTCACATTTTATCTCACCCCTTTTCATTATAATTTCCACACCTATTTTAAATTATTTTGAATTTTGCTTTTAAGGTATTTTCAATCTAGCCAAGTTTCTTAACCAAATACATTTTTTGTATTTCAAATTACTTCCATAATCTCTCTCAAATCTTATTATCATCTTTTCCTAATCTTTTCAAATCCCCCAATCCCTCTCAAATAGGAGAAAATTCCTCAATCTCCTAAATCCCCAATTATCCTCCAATCACTCAAAAATTACCCAACAACCTTTCCCCCAATCCTATATACTATCAGACAATACAACACCAACAATCACTACACGATCAGATATACACCCAAAATATACAAAACCTCGATTATCTTCTTCTCCACTATAACATACCACCACGACTACAAAACAAAGTAGGCATACCCAACTCCCTCATTCTTCTCCTATACCCCCACCATTACAACTCCCCATCGTCCTTGGACTCTCAACTAACACGCAAAGAAACAATACCCACACACACAACGTGCATTCCCTTTCCCAGCCGACCGCACTGAATATCCCTCAATTCCAAGCAAGGACAGAGCACCATCAGATACACCCAGTACACACACATAGATCACCACCATCTTCTTCTACATACACTATTAAACGCTCATCCTCTCCCCCTCTCCCTCTCTATTCCAACACCCATACAAAAACCCCACCTCCGATTCTTAGCAGAAAACATCCAAAACATCATCACCCCATAAACGAAACATACACACACAACATTCGAACAGAACACGGAGGGAGTTGGGAGATGTAGATCAGAAACGGGATAAAGGGAAAAGGGGGTTGAAACAGAGCCACGACACTGGCACCGCTAATCGCCACTGCCGGCAATAAAAACCTCGCTAGTGAAGGGAGAGAATCATGGAAATACCCTTCGCCGAGGACCAATTTTTAATCTGTTCTTGATTGGATCTGTCAAAGGGACTAAGAAATAATGGGGAGGGGTTGCAGTGACGTCGTCGGAGTAATGACTGGTGTCGCTCCCCTTTTGTTGTTCTGATTGTAATTCTGAGCTTTAAGCCTCACCGGAATTCCGGTGACTGGTCACCCAATCGCTTTGTTTGCTGTTGGGATCTACTGATATTGGCGTCAATGAAAAGAGAATAAAGATCTCCCATCGCGTTTGGTTACTGGAACGGAGGGTGACTGGTTCGTTTGGTCGTTTGGTTTTTGACGACGTTGCTGTTGTCGTCTTCCTTCTGAAGATGTTGTTTGACTGGGTCTTCGTGTTGCACCGTTGTTCTAATTTGTTTATTTCACCAAATTGTTATGTTTGACACTGTTAATGATTTATCACTAATTATTTTTGAGATTTTGTATTTCCAGGAATTCATTACACTGATGGCCAATGAAAAAATATAGTTTACATATATTGAGGCCTACACAAGAAATTGACGGAAATACAATGAATTGACAGACTAATCAACGGCCAAGGAAGATAATTATTTATTTGAGGCCTATTGATTTGAACGGATAAATAGTCCTATTGCCACGTCCCTAAAATAAAAGACTATGATGAAGTGTATAAGCCGTGACAACAAACGAGCCGGTGATGCGTAATGAGACCGGTACCTGGCATGGCAACACGACCGGCCAGCGTGTTCGCAGCCGTATCGACGTCCCTAACCTCCACCCAATTCATACACACTTGAGCCAATACTTTTAAAAATCCCCTTCCCCTATTAAAACTATTATTGTTAGCATTATTATTATTTTCAATTATTATTATTATTATTACTATTATTATTATTATTATTATTATCGTTATTTTTATTAGTATTATTATCCACTAATATTATTATCATTATTATTGTATTCTTATTATTATCAATATTATTATTTTCTAACTCTTTTTCTCATATTTTGCGAGGTAAATTCAGATGGAAGACGGCCTAATTTTGAAGAAAATACTTAGAAGAAAGTGACTTTTTATTATTATTATCATTATTCATTTCTATTGTTATTAATTGTTTATTGTTATTATTAACATTATTATTTACTAACTTAACTCCATCTGTTTTTTGCGAGGCACACTTGGATAAATGTATTGAGAACGACATCCCAAAAACACCTTTCTTCATTATAGTATTTTTTCAATCATTTTTTGTTTCATTTTAATTCACTAACTAATTTATTTTAGTTTGCTCTGTACAATCCTTTAAAGAAGAAGACTATTAGTGAATTAGAACCTTTTTATCCAATCTTAATCATTATACATATCATAATAATCGTTTATTTGTTTGTTTAGTTTATTTGCTTAGTTAGTTATCTTGAATCCCGATTATAAATTCCGGCCGGTAACCACATTTGTGGAGCTCGAGAGGTGCCTAACCCCTTCCTCTCGAGTTAACTTGAACCTCTTACATGAATCTCTGACTAGTAGACCAACCCGGAGTTAATTCTTTAAATGGTATTAGAAATTAATAGGTGACCTAATACGCCTAGGAAATTATTAGGTGGCGACTCCAATAACTTAACTTAAACGAGTTCACCCAGTCAAATCTGAAACCCGACTCGCCTCGAGTTGAGTCCAAAATCGGGTATGACATCAGTGCCGCACGTTTTGGAGCTATAGTGGGGATCTTGAAACATAGGGTGACGGCCTTGTTCCTAAGATGCTATAGAGTGTGCATACCAAGTGTAGTGTCGATCGGGGTTATTTTGCCTATGGGGTTGACTTAGCCAAGAAGCAATGGCATTGTGGTAATTATGCTGATCTTCTGAAGGCTATATCTCTTTCCGCGAGTTTGGGAATGAGATGAAACTTCATGGAGGTGTGAAGGAAGTCAAGAGGAATCGCTAAGAACAAACGGCACCTCATTTGGAGATCGGAGTGGAAAGTTATGCCCTTGTACAATTCTCTAGACAAAGGATGTCAAGTGCTGAGACATGGGTTTATCTTTTTAAGACATATATAAGAGGGACAGAAATGGTGACAGCCTATCAGCCCTCTGCGTACACTTTGTCAGGAAGTTGCACCAACTGAGCTGCCTTGAGGAAGGACCTCAAGGGCCTACCTGGACATCTCAGAGGAGTGTTCCAGGTATCCATAAGAGTCAGGCGACTCTATGGATGGTGTGTGGCCATAGGGCCAACATTGGGCGAACAACGGGCGGCAGAGACTTGACGCGAGGAAAGACTAAGCCCCATGGGCTGTCTTCGGATATGATAAATACCTCTGTACGATTGAGTACTCGAGGAGCTATTGAGAGCCTCGTGCATTGACTTGCAAGCATGTCAAGGGTTTAACCATGCAAGCAATGGCTTGTTGGCCTAGACATGCAGTCATGGGATGACGCTGCATTACTTAGGAGGGAGGCATGATACGAGGGCTACGGTTGCCACAGTCAGGAGACATTGGGAGGTATCCTTGGAGTCGCACATGACAAGGGCCAAGGGTTAAAGAATTGTCCTACTCGGGCAAAGCATAGCCAAGTGCCAGGGCACAAGGTGAGGGCAAAGCTTTAGGATTGCACTGCGCAGGCATGAGCGACACTTAGTGCCAGGAGAGGGACAGGGAGGTCCTTAGCCAAACCCAGATGTGCGCATACTGAAGTTTCCGCATATGAGATGTGCACAAGGGAGAGACCTTCGGACGACATAGTTGAAGCTAGGCCACTGAGGCGAGCTTCCAAGAAACCTGGGACGAGGAGCAGGCTGGCTCCTAGTCAGGTGGGACTACGAGCGCCGCACGAGCCAATTGTGTGCCGCTGCTATGGGAATGTGCGACCCGTGACACACGACGTACCCTACCTAGTACAGATATAAGATAAGGTTTACATGCAGAATGAAGTATATTCATTTGGAACAAATTACATAAAAGTGACGACCGCGTGGTCTGATAAACAAAATGAGTTCATATTTGAAATCCATCCGATCTGGCTTATTTGGTACTGTATATATTTTAAAAATCCATCAGCCCCTTCATTTCTCTTTGCATAAAATTAAACTCGATGGTTTTTTAGACCAACCATTAACTTTTTGGTCCTATGTAAAAAGCTCTTTATCTTTTTAGCATTACCCGTCACAAACTCTTCTTTCCATCCTTCTTTATTTCTACGGCTTTTTTCCTCCTCCTTCTTAATCCTTGTCTCAATAAATATAACACATTAATTATTTGTGGTTGTTTTAAATTTGGTTTGGTTGAGGAAACTTGAAAACTACCATTGTTTTATTTTATTAAAAAAGTATAAAGTTGATTTACTGATTTTTAAAGGTTTGTGTAGAATCAAACTATTGAAAATTATTGAGTTGATATTTAAATGTTAGATACCAATGTAGAGTAATTTGGAGTTCATGTCGATCAATGTTCATCAAATTCTACGTAAACAACGTGTTAATGAATTAAATTTAACAAGTTATAGCAGGTTAGTCAGGATTGTGATGCAATACTTGCCCGTCAGTAGGAAATTTAACTAAAAATGGTGAAAAGATCAAAGGATATGTCCAACCGGTTAGGATTTGACAATTATACTGACTGGTTTTATTAATTGCTATATCATAGGATCTTAGCGATCTACAAGTTCTTGCTTCAAATTTTTGGTCCGAAGCTTTATTTTGTAAAACATATTCTTAAAAAGGCTAAAAATTAAACAGAGAAGAGTCAAATTTACCCTTTCTACTTTGGCTTATAGTATAGGCTTGTCCCTCGTTATACTATCGGAGCAAATATACCCCTACTGCTAGCTAAATATCAATTTTGCCCCTATTTTCAAACGGAAGTCTATTATGGCGTGTTTAAGTCCATGTGTCCTGACAGTTGGATGATTTGTACGCCAAGTGGCATGCCACCTCACCACAACAACTTTTTTTTACCCTTCCAATGCCATTCAATCTTAATTCATTTTGTTGCCTCCACTACCACCACCTAAAAAGCCACCATTCTCCTCCACAACCACCGATGTAAATACAATTTCCACTACGGTACCATCACCACAACCATATGGGGGTATTTAAATACAATATTTTGTTATACTATTTCTTGTTTTGAATTTTCTAGACTACAAAATTTTTGATACACCCACAATCACAAGGGTTTAGCTGGTGCACGGATAGAAAGAATTGTAAGTGTTACTTATGATGAGACTCGAGTTCGAATCTCTCTAGTGGTAGCTAACATTTTATTCTTTAAAGCTGATTTGATGCTACGAGCATTTTGCCTAAAAACATTATTTTTTTCCTTTATTGTTGTTCTTCTATTCTTTTGTGCTGCCAGCTTTGCTTCAACCATAGTTTAGAATAAGAATTGATGAGTTAGTTGATTTTGTTCATAACTTTTAGCTAATTAATCATATTGTTAGAAATTAATAACGGTAACAGGAACATGAATTGTGTACCTGTTAACACCACAGCGGAAGATTGTATTTACCACCTTGCAATTGCCCAAGTCTACTTTGAATCACTAGGAATCAAAGTTTAATTGTCACCAACTAAATGCCTTCCTTTTGTTTTGTGTCTTTTTGGTGGAATAATAAGAAGAGTGAAAAAGTTACTTCTTCATATTCTTTTTTGTTTCTTCTTCTTATATATAATATGAAGAAGTTGGAAGAAACAAATGTAACTTCCCACTATCTTCCCCACTCCCCCACTTCCCCACTCCCCCACTTTTGCATATTCCTTTAGTGGAGGAAGTATAGGAGATGTGGTGGAATGTGGTAACTTCCTTTAACCACATATTCTTATTTCTCCTAACCGGGTCGGATCAGCCCAATTGGAGGGACCCATGACCCGTGATCCATATTCTTACATCTCCCACTTCGCTCATAGTGGGCTGGATCCACAACACAAAAACAAAATCATACACGCAAATAGTTCGTGCGACCTGCGAGCATTAATAAGAGCTAAACCTGTTAAGGTTGTACAATAGCTCCATAAAGAAATCCAATCACATGCGGAAAAGGATTCACTACTAACATGAGGATCTTATTACTCGCAATACCCCAGACATCATTCGCTACTCTGGTAGCTACTTATCTGATCCCTCAACCTCGATTGAGGCGAACTCGAGTTCCTATTTAACTTAGTATCACAATTACACTTGAAACTCTCATGGCAAATGTAATGGTCGACCTGTGAATATAAGTTAATTTATAAATCATTCTAATTGTCTTCCCTTTCTACTCGAATCTATTCATCCCAAATCAGCTGCTTTCCTAGACATGCACCGCATTGCCGAATCACTCGTGGCTATTAGTAACATGCTAAAGTAGCAACACAGATTTGTACTTCAAGAGACAGCAAAAGGTCAAAGGGTATTCTAATGAAAATCAAATTGATTTTTCTTAGGGTCTCACACAATGAAGAAGCAGGGATCCATTCTTCTATCACCCTATTGGTCGATCAGCACACATGGTATGAAACACGTGCTACGGTGTTCTTGCCTAATTTTGGCGCGTGTGTCTCATTTCTAAATATATAAACACCGTACAGATCTTGATCTAGACACTTCTGAATGTCTAACCTGAGTTTTTCTTCAAACAATCCTCAGATCCATTAATTTATGAAAAACTCACATCTGGCTTACGAAACAAGTCATATAGGATATACAAATCCATAAGTCTGAAATCTAATCAAGACCGACCATTTAAACTATTTATGACCTTGTACAATTCAAAAGGTTTTAATTGGTCTCATCTCTGCACGTTCCTCGACGTCAGAGGCGATCGCCCGTGTGAGAGAGCCGATCTCGCGACTTTTTCGACACACTTATCACAAATAAATTCCATCACATGCACATGAGATTTAATACAAACTCAATCATATATATAGATGAGTATAACATTCAAACTGTTCTACAATACATAAATTTAGTCATATCCTACGCAAACCTAGAGCCATTACATGTTTCTCAAACTGGTCTCTAGATATTGCCTTTGTAAAAGGATCAGCTACCATTTTCAGTGTAGGCATGTATTGTATTGGAACTTCACCACTTGCAACTATTTTTCTCAAGTACTTATACTTGGTATCAATGTGTTTGGTCTTTTCATGATGCTTAGGATCTTTTATAAAATCAATAGCCGCCTGACTATCACAATATAAAATTATCGATCATTGAGGATTCTTTGCAATATCTAGATGCTCAAAGAATCTCTTCAACCAAACAGCTTCTTGTACTGCATATGTATAAGCTACAAACTCAGCTTCCATAGTTGAAAGAGCAATACAAGTTTGTTTCTTACTTTTCCATGAAATGGCCCCACCATTTAGTAAGAAAGCATATCCAGATGTTGACTTTCGTTCATCCAAGTCACCAGCCCAATCAGCATCTGTATAACCTCTCAACATCAAATCAGATCCACCATAGCATAGTGAATAATCTGCAGTTCCTTTCAGGTATCGAAATATCCTCTTCACTGCTTTCCAATGATCTCTTCCAGGATTGGATTGATACCTGCTAACTAGACCTACGGCATAACAGATATCAGGGCGAGTACACAACATAGCGTACATCAAGCTCCCGATAGCACTTGAGTATGGAACTCGAGACATTTCATCCTTCTCTCTTTGCGTCTGTGGACACATTTCAAGACATAAAGCTTCACCTTTCGCTACAGGAGTATCCATGGGTTTGCACTCACTCATCCGAAAGCGTTCCAGAATTTTCTTTATATATGTTTCTTGAGACAGACTCAATAATTTCTTGGAACGGTTTCTTTGGATCTTAACTCCTAGGATATAGTCTGCTTCACCCATATCTTTCATGTCAAATGACTTTGAAAGCCATGACTTGATAATCTTTAGATACTCCAAATTATTTCCAGCCATCAATATATCATCCACGTAAAGAGAAAGAATTACAAACATATCATTGGACCTTTTAACATAAATGCAATGGTCTTCATCAAACATAGTAAAATCATATGAGATCATTTCTTTATGAAATCTCAAGTACCATTGCCTTGAAGACTGCTTTAGACCATAAATAGATCTTTTCAATTTACAGACCTTATTTTCTTGGCCCTTAACGATGAAACCTACAGGTTGTTCCATGTAGATCTCCTCATTCAATTCTCCATTGAGAAAAGCTGTCTTTACGTCCATTTGGTGTAATTCTAGATCCAAACGCGCAACAATAGCTAAAAGTAAGCGAATTGAGGTAAACTTCACAACTGGCGAAAAAGTATCCTCATAATCAATTCCTGCTTGCTGAGTAAAGCCTTTTGCTACCAGTCGTGCCTTGTATCTTTCTATCGATCCATCCGCTTTACGTTTAATTTTCAGAACCCATTTGTTCTTAATTGCTTTACGCTCAGGCGGAAGATCAACTAAGTCCCAGACTTTGTTGGTTCTCATGGACTCTAACTCTTCTTTCATTGCTTTCATCCACTCATCCTTTTCAGGGCTCGATAAAGCCTCGGCAATGGAATTTGGTTCATTCACTTCCGATGCCGATACCAGGAAAACATAATCCTCTATATCATAAGTACGTTTAGGTACACCTTTCCTGGTACTCTTTCTTAATTGAAACTCAGATTCACAAGAAGGATCTTGTATTGAAAAGCTCCCACTCGGATCAGCACCATACTCTTGATCAATTAGATCATCAAATGTGTCAGAAGACACTTGCTGACCATTTGAGTTCAACATTTCATAAAGAGGCTCTCCATCCTTTACTTCACCCTTCTTAGGATAATCATTTTCTAAAAATGTGACATCTCGTGATTCAATTTCAGTAACACTTCCATCCTCCAATTCACCAATAAACACATACCCTTTGGAGTGTTCTGAGCATCTTATAAAGATACATTTCTTGCCTTTTGGACCCAGTTTACCAAACTTGTTAAAAGAATCTTTTATGAATGCAGCACAACCCCAAGGTCGTAAATAATCCAAGTTTGGTTTCTGGCCGGTCCATAGCTCATAAGGAGTGGAAGGAACTGACTTAGAAGGCACTCTATTCAATATATAGGCTGCAGTTAATAACGCATCTCCCCAAAAAGAGATAGGTAAATTAGCTTGCGCCATCATTGATCTTGTCATATCCAATAGAGTTCTATTCCTCCTTTCTGCTACACCATTTTGCTGAGGTGTATAAGGAATAGTTAATTGTCTGGTGATTCCTTTTTCACTACACAAGTCAATAAATTGTCTTGAAAGATATTCACGCCCTCTATCAGTTCTTAGAGTTTTTATACTCTTGTCTAATTGATTCTCAACCTCATTCATGTATCGTTTGAAGCACTCAAGTGCTTCGGATTTATGAGAAATCAAATAAACATAACCAAAACG
The DNA here is from genome assembly GCA_029990175.1 of Petunia secreta. Taxonomy (NCBI): domain Eukaryota; kingdom Viridiplantae; phylum Streptophyta; class Magnoliopsida; order Solanales; family Solanaceae; genus Petunia; species Petunia secreta. The sequence continues at coordinate 170,993 of JARKIP010000102.1, forward strand.
CGTGAAATCATCAACAAACGTAATGAAGTACAAGGCACCAGATCTTGCCTTCACGTTCATTGGACCACAGATATCTTAATGGATTAATTGCAATGGAAAGTCAGCTCTCTTAGCCTTCCCAAAAGGTTTACGTGTAATCTTTCCGGCAAGACATTGTTCACAAGTTGGCATTTCAATTTTCGAGAAAGAACTCAAGTGTCCTTCCTTCGCCAATCTATTCATTCTATCTTGCCCAATGTGACCTAATCTAGCATACCATGTAATAATGTCAACATCTCTATTACTAGAAGAACATGCCATAACACAACGGTCCACATAATAGTCATAAGTAGAAGGATTACAACTCAATACAAAGAAACCATCGTAAAGATGTCCAGAACCATAAAAAACATTGTCTTGAGTAATTCTCACAACATTGCGACTAAAGTTCAAACAGAAACCTAAATTAAGAAGTACAGACACAGATATTAAGTTCCGTCGAATTTCTGGAGCATATAGGACGTCATGCAACATCAAAGTACGGCCACCACGCAAGTCAATCCTGCAAGTGCCGAGACCTTTGACTTCAACCTTCGCATTATTTCCTACATATATCCACCTTGATCCAGATGGTACTCGACGGTACTCCACAAACGCTTCTCGATCACGGGTCACATGGTCGGTGGCCCCTGAGTCTACAATCCACACAGGATAAGATTCAGTTAATAAAACAGTGCTAGAAACAAATGTAGCACTTAGAGATGCGTTTTGAAATGCTACCTTTTTCGGCTCAGTGCATTCACGAGCAAAGTGTCCCGGCACTTGGCAGTTGTAGCATTTCATCTTGCTCTTGTCTTTCTTCTTAAAGAACCGTTTTCCCTTCTTAGGGTTTGGTTTGTTTCTCTTCTTTGAGGGTCCCTCACCAGTCTCCTTGCCCTTTCCGCCTTTCTTCCAGTCATTTTTACGCTTAAATCCTAAAGCCTTTTTACCACTTGATTCTGCCACATAGGCAGTGGGTATAGCTTTTGCAGCACCAAGCCGCTCATCTTCAAGTTCAACATGGCGAGCAACATCACCAAAAGTTTTGATGCTGTCATTGTGGGTCAAGTTTACTTTCAGATGTTCCCAATTACTTGGAAGAGACCGGATCACTGCCTGAACCTGCTGCTCATCAGAGAGAATATGACCAGCACTTTTGAGTTGAGCTATCATGTTTGACATCACCCTAAGGTGTTGTTTGACACTGTGGTCATGACGCTTCTTGTAAGTGTCAAATTTGATAGTTAGCTGTCTAAGGCGGGTCACTGTAGTACCCCCATATGTTTCTCTCAAATGTGCCCACATGGCATGAGTAGTAGGGAATTGTTCACACTCGTGAATGAAATCATCCACAACCGAGCTTACAATGATTCCACGTGCAGTGGCATCTTTCTTTTTCCAAGAATTGTGCCTCAAGATCCCTCCTATGTTGGGCAGTGTTACCCTCCTCTGGGCAAACCATGACATGGTTAATAGCTTCTAAAGCATCTTGCTCTTCCAGCACATACCACATCTTACGGCTCCAAATATCATAATTTTCGCCGTTTAGTTTGTCACCCTTGTTTAAGTCAGCAATGATAGTTTTTGATGCCATAGTCTGTTAAATAAAACAATAATGCAAGTGTATTTATTACTCATCATTCTCGCATGTGATATGCACACTTAGGCGAATCAATTAAATAAAATATTAATTTTACACTTAGTATAGAATCGAAAGGTTACTAAGTTTCCATTCATCATCTACAACTAAATGTTCAACTAATATTTTATAAAATCATTTCTCATAGTGTGTATCTCGTTAAGATTTTCAATATCATGTCATTCTTATTTTTTTTTTTTAATTGCCACACATAAAAATTAAACAAATAAAATGACATGTAATCTTACAAACAAATAACAAAGTTTCATTAATAAAAAAAATAAATTACAAGTAGTTGTAGAGACGATTCTCCCACTCGGCTTCAAATTTAAGAATATAAACCCAAAAAGATTCACTTGGCCAAATCTCGTGATAAATATCAGTTAAAATGCTACCTAAAGGTTCTCCAAGTGAATCTCCTAAAATTGCTAAGGCTTCCCAATCATAAAGTTCAATTTCGCCAATAGCATCAATTAGTGCATTTCGGGTAAACTGATAATGTTCAATTTGATCAGCTAGTGAAGCCCTAAGCTCTCTAAATTTCTTTTCTCTTTCTCTTCGTATAGCCCTTGCATCCCTTAGCACATTTTGCATCGTCCTGGAAACATCATTCCTTATGACTTCACGTCCTCGGGAATATGTCATACGACGACGTACTCTTCTACGTTGTCCTCTTGCTCGATTTCCAATACCACTCCCACTTGGAGCAAGTCGAGCTTGTCCCTGTTCAGCCATTTCTGAAATAGGAACAATGAAACAATAAGAATGGACATACCATTCAATATGACAACATATGTCACAACTTGTAGAAGAATGCATGTAAGGGTTGTATACCATCATAATAGTTTGGCTATTACGAAGTCATTCGAAGAGAAACACATTTATTGGCAGAACTTCAACACTTCATATCTCACTCATTTTAAATCCGTTTATCATCATATAATATATCAACGGAAAGCTTGTGACGAGTAGATTATGAAAATTTATAACCCATATTTTAATTCTAAACCAGTAATTTGCAGAAATCAAATTACAGAACGCAGTTTTTTTATAAAACTGTCCAATTTTCAGCATAACTTCAAAAATTCATATCTTACTCGTTTTAAATCCGTTTTTGATGTATAATATATCAACGGAAAGCCCCAAACGATTACAATCTAAAAAAAAATATGTATCATGTCGAAAATTTTTTTATGGGCTAGACTAATTTTAATTTTCAGACATTATATTATGCTGTTAACATTCAATATTTTCATCAACCACTATGAAACTTTTGTCTATTATTTTCTTTTCATGTTTTGTACACATACAAAAAAAAAAACATCGGCATTAAGTTGGAACAATTAATCCAGGCTCTGATACCAATTGTTAGAAATTAATAACGGTAACAGGAACATGAATTGTGTACCTGTTAACACCACAGCGGAAGATTGTATTTACCACCTTGCAATTGCCCAAGTCTACTTTGAATCACTAGGAATCAAAGTTTAATTGTCACCAACTAAATGCCTTCCTTTTGTTTTGTGTCTTTTTGGTGGAATAATAAGAAGAGTGAAAAAGTTACTTCTTCATATTCTTTTTTGTTTCTTCTTCTTATATATAATATGAAGAAGTTGGAAGAAACAAATGTAACTTCCCACTATCTTCCCCACTCCCCCACTTCCCCACTCCCCCACTTTTGCATATTCCTTTAGTGGAGGAAGTATAGGAGATGTGGTGGAATGTGGTAACTTCCTTTAACCACATATTCTTATTTCTCCTAACCGGGTCGGATCAGCCCAATTGGAGGGACCCATGACCCGTGATCGATATTCTTACACATATAAATGTGTAAAGGTGAACTATTATATCCAACATGAAGTAAAGTGAAATTGCATTAAGCTCTTTTACCAGCTTGTGTGATTGATAAGCGGTGCTTTAAAATTTTGAACATCTTGTAAACCATTTTCTTCTAATTTTATTAAACGGAATCAAAATGAAAAAATAATCTTGATGAATTAAATTATTTATAAATAAAAATATATTATAGTAAATTGAATTAATTCTAAACGTGCTAAATATACTCGCTATTTTCGATTTTTGTGACCGATAGTAGGTTTATATTTGATGTGACAGCGCAATCGTTACCGTTATATCTTGTGTTCGTCTCTGTATTGGATAGTATTTTGAAACTCTGTAATCCCTTTCTTCGTTTAGCTATCTCATTCTGGAAAATACAACGAGATAAAACAAATTTATGGCCGCAACTGCTTTAGTTATTTATTGATTTGTTTGTCTATTTGTTTATTTATTTGATTACTTTTAAAGTTCAACTAACCTTGTCCAGAATATAAATGGGAACAAATATATGGCCAACTGCTTTATTAATTGTTGTTTGATTTATATGATTGTTTACTTATTTACTTGACAACCTCCAAAGTTCAACTAATCTTGTGCACTATATGAATATGATTGAAGCAACACCACGTTGCTATAACATTAAGAGGTTGTTTGGTATGCAAACAAGTTATGCTTGAATTAAAAATACAACAACAACAACATACCCAGTGTATTCCATAAGTGGAGTCTGGAGAGGGTGAGATGTAAGCAGACCTTACCACCACCAAGGTGGAGAGGCTGTGTTCGATAGACCCTCGGCTAGGAAAAGAAACATATTAGAAATCACCTTTGAAAACCAGGCTAGTAATATCATGCTATAGAGAATGTTAAAACTAAAGTATATCCAACAAACAGATAATAACAGTAGATATAAAGACAAAAAATAAAATAAAAATCATCTATATAAGCATAATACTACATCTAATAAGGGAAAAGATATTTGACTACAACCTAACCTTCTACCCTAATCCTCGACCTTCACGTCCCCCTTATCTAGGGTTACATCCTCAGTGATCTGGATCCGGGCCATGACTTGTCTAGTCACCTCGGCTACGTTCTCCTTCGGTCTACCTCTACCTCTCTGTAGACCCAACACTGCCAATCTCTCACACCTGCTAACTGGAGCATCTACACTTCTCCTTTTCACGTGACCGAACCATCGCAGCCTCGCTTCTCGCATCTTCTCAGTCAATGGTGCTACGCCAACCTTGTCATGAATGACTTCATTTTTAATCTTATTCATTTTAGTGTGCGCACAAATCCATATAAGCATATTCTCATTTCCGCTACGTTCATCTTCTGGATGTGAAAGTTAGGTTGGCCAACACTCTCCACCATATAACGTAGCTGGTCTAACGACCACTCAACAGAATTTGCCTTTAAGCCTAAATGGCACTCTTTTATTACATAGTACACCGGAAGCGAGCCTCCACTTCATCCAACCTCACTACAAGAAATATGAGCTACGACGATATTAAATAAATGTCGTATTTAGCCACATAAATGTCACACCTCACTCTCGTCTTCAATGGAGTCTTCTCTTGGCCAAAGTGTGACCTGTTAGCCCATAAGTAAGTACTGTGACGAAGCGGCTGTTGCTCCTATTGTCTTTCTTTTATTTACTGGAGTTTCTTGTTCCCGCGCCCCCGTCCAAGTGCTCGAACGAGGAGATCGCTGATGCCGACCACCCTCAAATCAATTAACGATATTTATTTTTCATTTGCCCTAAATGTCGGAAATTTGAGTGTCGTTTATTTTTCGACATTTAGATTAATGTCGATAAAAAATTTACGACATTTACTTACGACATTTTTGAAATGTCACATCAAAATTCCCAACATTTAATGAAATGTCACATTGAAATTCCCAACATTTAAGTAAATGTCAATAATTAAATAGTAACATTTATTAGGACTTTATCAAATGTTGGCATTTACAATTTGTAGCTCAATGATTGTGCTTGTGACATTTTAGAAGTGTTGGAAAACTATTTTGTATTATTGAGTGTAAATGCAAAATACTGCAAAATTCTCCAAACAAATTACGTATGGCACATCCCACAAAAGTCAACACAACTTCTCATCAACATAGACAATACAAGCTGAAATTAAATATTCTGAAAGCAGAACTTCTCCATATCAACATAGACAATACAAGCTGAACTAAAACAATGGCATGACAAAAGTATTTGTCAATAATCATGTAAAGTCTAGCTAATCTTGGAACAACAACCGATTTCTTCACATCAACTACTTTTTGTGCATTTCCTTCTGGAGCCTCCTCTCTTCTATCTGTCTATTTGATTCTTGACTGAGATAAGAAGATAGAATTCAACCTTTATATTCTGAAAAAGCAGAACTGCAAGTTAGCAAATAGTTCAAAGCAACAAAAACTTTCATGGTTACATGAATGAACAATTGCATATTGGTGAAATTTAACAGTAGAGTTTCTTTTCAAGAATTCGTCTTCTTTTTACAGTAAAGACAAATCATTGAAGTACTCCACAGGTTATTTCATTCAATGAAAAAGAATAACTACTCTTATAAAGAATAATGTTACTTTAGTCAGTAACTTGAAATGAATAATATTGTTTGGACATCAAATCTACAGGAATCTTACCATAAGATGCCTTACTCGCTGTAACTCTATATCATACGCTAGAAGACTAAGACAAGTATATCTTCAACATTTTTTGACTAGTAAATTATATATGTGTTTAACTGATGGTATAATTTCTTGAGTGGCTAAGAGCTTTTACCTTCACAATTTTCTCAAATTTGTCAGTCCAGCTTAATTCTCTTATGCTCTAGTAGGAAGAACCACAACACAGTGAGAAAATTACCTTCTCAATGTTGTCGTGTACCACATCCTTCATCACCTAAGCTTAAATTTTCTTCAGCATTTTTATCATCCTTGAGGCCTTCGTTCTGCAACATGAAGCAGCTATGTTAACAATCAGGCAGTGGTGCTAGAAAAATTATGTAGTTCCAGTGATTGAATAGTAATTTCGAGGTGCAAACTATTTGTCATGCTTTTCTCCAATCGACCCTTACCTGAAGTTACTCCTAGCTGAAATAGGCTTCTTACTATGAGCGAGATATAGGCGAAAGGCCTCATCTTTAAAAAAGACAAACTTATTTTGTCAATTGGACAATCTACTCGAACTTGAGGACTGCCTTAACTTAACATAACAATTGGGCAAAAAGAAAAATTGGTGAGCATCACAAGTCACAACTAGATTAATGTAGAAATGTTCCACTCAACCTAAATACATCTCATCAACAAACCAACAGTTTCCATTCTAAGTACACTCATGTGTTGACGAAATAGGTAATTCAAAGACACCTGAAACCATAAACCAAAGATTTTTTAACAAGTACAAGTAGACATAAACATAATCCAGGGATTAATATAGTAAATTGGACTATGGTAAAAGACCAAAAAGAATGGCTTTGCACTCTCAAACTAATAGAGAAACAACATTCTATTAGGATCAAACTTGGCAACTTACTTGGTTGCTACTCTGGGGTTTTCCAAAACAAAGTTGATACTTCTGGCAATTGATGCTGAAAGACTTGAAATTAACATTGTGTAATGATTATTCAAATATAATTTTGAAGCTCTTAGTTAAGTTTTCAACCTATACTCATCCAAGAGTAAATTATTTTTAGATAGAGAAAGGTATATAAGAATAACAACATAGCATTGATTGGGAGGGGAAAATACTACTCGTAATTCATTTGCATATATCGAGAACATAGATTCACACTTACAAAGATTCTAATTAGCGATTCAATTAGAGAATTAAAATCTGAACTAACCCTTCATTGCCGCCCCAAATTCAATTTAATTCCATGATGCACTTCAATTCCGATGAATAACTAGGCTTGTTAAAGAAAACAAGTAGATCAGTTATATATACAAAAGATTACACCCTCCACTGCTAAACCTAGTGGCGGAAGGAACAATAGCAAGAATCTAACAGATACCAGGGGCGAATAGATAAATCGAGATGGAGATAGACCAGAATTACCTGACGATGCGAGTGACGATCAACGGTGGGATGGATTTGAGTGAGCGAGATGGTGCGGGCTAGGGATTGGAATGAGCCTTAAAAGGGATTAGAAGGAGGGAATGTTTAGAGTGTTAAAAGTTATGGGAGGGAAAATGAAACATAAAATTTTCAAATGATCTCTAAATTATTTGACTAATTAAATTTAAAACAAGTGTAGGGACATTAGCAACTGTTAATTGCAACTGTCCCTAATCTCCTACTAATAATGTGACATTAAAATTAAAGGTCACAATATTTTTGACATTTTCTAACAATGTCACTATTTTTACGACACTTTTTAAAAAACGTCAAGAAATAATATTTTTTCCGACATTTATCTCAAATGTCACTAAATAAATGTCGTCGTATCCTATAATTCTTGTTGTGCCTACGCCTATACGGCGTGTGACATCATCATCGATCTTACCATTTCCTTGGAGGATTGGGGCAAGATATTTGAAGCTTCCTTCCTTAGAATGACCTGCGAATCGAGCCTCACTTCCACATCTCACTTATCAGGAGCATCATTAAACTTGCATTCCATATATTTTATTTTTGTCCTGCTTAGTCTAAAACCTTTAGACTCTAGAGTCTGCCTCCACACCTCCAGTTTCTCATTGACACCTTCGCGTGTCTCATCCACCAACACTATATCATTTGCAAATAACATACACCACGACATCTCTCTTTGGATACTCCGAGTCAATACATCTATCACCAGCACAAACAAAAATGGGCTAAGCGCTGACCCCTGATGAAGCCCTATCTCGACCGAAAATTGGTCTGAGTCTCCTCCTACTGCTCTCACTCGAGTCTTAGCTCCTCCATACATATCCTTAATCACCCTGATGTATACTATTGTAATCCCTTTAGGTTCCAGGTATCTCAATATAACCTCCCTAGGGACCTTGTCATACGCTTTTTCTAGGCCAATGGACACCATATGCAGGTCTCTTCTCTTGTCCCTATACTTCTCGACCAGCCTCCTCAACAGATTAATGGCTTCCGTAGTTGATATTCCAAGCTGAATCCAAATTGGTTCTCGAAAATACACACATCTCTCATTATCCTCATCTCCACCGCCCTCTCCCAGACTTTCATTGTATGGCTGAGTAGTTTGATGCCCCTATAATTGTTGTATTTCTAAACATCCCTCTTTGTTCTTGTATAATGGAACCATGCAACTCCATTTCCATTCCTCAAGTATTTTTGCAAACCTAAGGATGATATTAAACAACCTGGTCAGCCACTCGAGACCTGCTCTGCCTGCATTCTTCCAAAACTCTACTGGAATCTCGTCTAGCTCAGTCGCTCTTCCCCCCGCATTTTTTGAATTACCCCCTGACCTCCTCAACTCTTATACGCCTACAATAACCGAAATCTCGGTGACCCTCTGAGTGCACCAACTCACCCAGCACAGTATGCCTATCGCCATCAGAGCTCAAGAGTTTATGGAAGTACATCTGCCATCTCTGTCTCATATGAGCCTCTTCCACCAACGCCGTACCATCCTCATCCTTAATGCACCTCACTTGTTCCAGATTTCGCGATCGCCTGTCCCTTGCCTTCGCGAGCCATTACAACTTCTGGTCTCCTCCTTTTTCAGCTAATTCTTTATATAGCCGCATAAAAGCAGCCATTTTAGCCGTCGAGACTGCTAACTTTGCTTCCTTCTTTGTAGTCTTATACCCTTCCCTATTCTTCATCTTCTCTTCCTCATTACTGCTCTCAAACAACTTCAAGTATGTAGCATTTTTGGCTTCTACTTTCTCTTGGATAGCTTCATTCCGCCACACATCCCCTTTGTGTCTATAGTGGTTTCCCTTAGAAACCCCGAACACTTCTCTGGCGGTGCCCCTAATGCACTCCGCTATCCTAGCCCACATACTACTCGCGTCCCCGCAACTCTCCCAAGCACCCCTAGCATCCAACTTCTTCCCCAGCTCCTGGGTCTTCTCCACGGCCAGGGCCACGCATTTAATTTGAGGACGCTCTGAGACACCCCTCGTCTTCTTTGGCCTTACAATAGCTGCTCCAAAACTAAGAGCCTATGTTGGGTAACAAGATTTTCGCTCGGGATGACCTTACAATCCCTATACACTTTGCCCTCGAACTACAGAAGGTGACCAAGTTTTTTTTTTTCTAAAAACTTGAGTTAGCTAATTCCAAATCAAAAGCTTTAGAAAAGTCCAGAAGAGCAACTCCTCCTTCATTTCTATCCCCAAAACAAAAACTGTCATGCACTCCATCGTAGGTCCCCCAAGATGCCCCGATGTGACCATTGAAGTCTCATCCAATGAATAGCTTCTCATTGATAGGGATGCTCAACCTCGTCCAGATCCTCCCAGAAGCGCCTCTTGGCTTCTTCATCCAAGCCTGCTTGAGGTATGTAAGCACTTACAATGTTTAAGGTGAGCCCTCCTATAACGAGTTTGATAGGCATCACCCCTATCATTCACCCTCGTTACCTCCACCACTTAATATATTATGTATTATTTCCTATTGAATCATTAATATATTTTAAATTAATATATAATGTAATTTAAATAATTTGTTTATTCTTTAAAAAAATAAAAAAGTATATATTCTTACTATATAGTGAGGGTTAGTTTTATCTTTTAGAATTTGAATACATGTATTGATAAATTTATTTTTTTCTACCTTCTATCTAGCATAAACTGGTACGTATTTATGTATAATTTATGCGGGTATTATTTTCGAGAAAACAAAAAATCAATTAAATAATGTACAAAAGTTATGTTAAATATGATTATGAAAAAAAAAAAATCAAATATGGTAAAGGGTTATACGGACTTTAATGAGGAGTAGATTAATTCACTTATTTTAGCAACCAAACGGCTACTAAAAATTTAAGGTTTCTTTCTGGTCAAGAATATTCTGCGTCTTCTTGACATGCATAACCATTTTAGTTTGATTTCTTCCTAACGTTATTTCTTAAATATTTGACATTTATAATCATATGATATTGTTAATCACTACTAGAGTCATTAATTAAGAACTGCAAAAAGCTAAAAACTCTCCCTTAGCGTGGCCTCGGTGATATGATTCATTCGATCTTATTGCAATAATTTAACTCAATGATCGAATGTCTTTTTAGTAGTCCTATGTATGACACATTTTGATCTCCAAACTTTATATTCTAGTACCTACTATAAGAGGAGGTGAATAAGTACTAAAGATGTACTTTCACGTGCTATGCAGAGAATAAAATGGACTCTTTTAAAGCATTCAAAAGATTTAGGATTTTTTTCTTGTGAAATAGCACCTCTAAGCAAGGAATTTACAAATAAATAGCCATATTTTATTTCTTATATGGTATAGCACTCTTTTATTTTAAAATTTACATGGGATAAACCCCCCTCTCCAATTTAAATTCTCCCTCAAAATAAAAAATTCTAGGTGTCATTCCCCCTCCCCCGCCACTGACCTGGCAGCAACCACTCTGCGGTGGCAGGTGGCTGAAAAAACTGAAAATCAATCGCTAGATTCTCGTCGATAATGATTATTTTATATTACCGAAGCTTTTTTATTGCAAGTTTTGTTTACAATATTATTTTTTGATAATTTTACGCACACAAATCTATCAAAAAATAATAAATTATACATTTATATACAAAGAAAAATGTGTATGTAAGAAGAAAGATACAAAATATACATAAAAAACTTAAACTTTATACAAACATCCATAATAGTGCACAAATCTGAAAATTTATGCAACTTTATTCTTTTCTCATACATGCGTATACATATTTATACAACTTTATACACATTTACATAAGTGTATAAACTATGTTTATACTGATTTATACAATTATATACACGTTTACAGAATTGTATAAACTTATATAAATATGTATAAAATTGTATAAACTCATAAAAGAAATTATATAGTGTTTAGGACAGCTTTTACTTTAAAGCTTAACAAAATGACCAAATTTATACAAGATCTAAATATTATAAAAAAGTTCTAACAAAAAACTAGTAGATTTCATCGGATTTTTATGAAAAAAGTGAAAAAAGAAGAAGAAACATGATAAACAAACCCTCACCGGACCTTTGACCGAAATTTTACATTGGAAAATCGACTTTATTCTTCCAAAAAAAAAAAACAAAAGAAGAAGAAAAAAACAGTGGCGGCAGTAAAACGGTCGGCGATGCAATTAACTGGGACGGTGGCGGGGGACGGTGGCTTGGAGGAAAGGGGATGAAGGTGAGTCCGTGGTGGAAGGGGTGGGGAGGTGGTGGTGGTTGTGGGAGGGAACGAGAAGAGAGGAAAAATAGGGGCTAGGTTTTTATTTCTTTAAAAAGGGAGGGTGCAATGAGTGAAAGAAAAAATTAAAAAAAAAAAAAAAAAAAAAGAGAGAGGGGTGATAAGTCGGGTAAGAAGTGGAAATAAGGGTCCATTTTGGTAATTTTTATGTGTTAGGTGTCCCTCCATGGAAAAATCCCAAAGATTTTTATGTAGGAGTCCCTAAATCGGGAGGATGTTGACAAATAGCCAATTTTGGTCCTGCTAAACAATAAATATCCATTGATTCAAAATTAATTGAGAATTAGCCTCTTTTTTGTCCGAAAATAACGTAATTAACAATAGAATATCCCTCTGCCTATGAGTCTTCTTCACTACCCCGATCCTTCATAGATTAGTAGAAGGGATAATTTTCGATTCTGCCGTAATCTGTTGCACATAAATTGGAGAAGCTGAAGCTAGTAAATTCCAGATTTTTCCCCTGGAGTTTGAAATTAGGAACTGCAACAATTTCAAACTTGGATGGCCTCCTTGATTGAGGAATCCATTGAAGAAGCTAAAAACAGGGATTGGATATCGAAAAGCTTTAGTCACAAACTCTAGGGAAAAATTATAAATTCATTACAAACGGAAGGATTTTATCCTGGAATTTGTATTGATAATTGACATAGTGCAAAACTCCAAGGAAAAATTTATAAATTCCTTAATAACTCCAGGTTTTTATCCTGGAATTTGCATTGAAATAGTGCAAAACTCCAGGTAAAAAATTATAAATCCCTTACACTTCAGTATTTTATACTGAAAATTTGACCTAGTGCAAAACTCCAGGAAAAAGTCTTGTAGCTTGAATTAAACTCCGAGAAAAAAATCTGGAGGCTGAAAGGAACTGCAAGAATTTTTTCTGAATTTTAATTGAACTTTTCCTTGAATTTTTACTTTCACTTTTCAATAATTTCATATATGAACTGACTATAAGCTTCGAAATTAAATATATGAAGAAACGTGGTGCCTTGATCAGAAACTATGCACGAGCAATTATTTCTGTGTGCGAACATGTTGTGTAGGTCTGAGAAGTGTTATTGTAGGTGAAGCAGTGAAAGAGATGAGGAGAGGGCAAAAATGTCTTTTCACGTTATTTTAATGATAAGTGGCTATTTATTGACTACTTTTTCAAGTAGTGGATATTCATCATTTAGCGGATGCTAAATTGGCTACTGTGCCCATTTTTTACCCTAAATCGAGTAAGAAAACAAACGTAAAAGAGAGTGTGTCAAGCCGTAAAGGGGCAGAGTACCAGCCACGTGGCATCTTGACAAGGAAATCGAATGCTTAGGGCGAATGTGCAAAAATATGACACAATAAGCAATGGTTTGTCTTTTTCTCGCGCTAAGAGATGTTTGCAAAAATGCACCTGTTAAGGTTAAGTGAAAAAAATCTGGGCGGAAACACCCCTGTCAAGTTTTTAGGTCGGGGGGCAAGACTTGCCTTTATATCTCTCTGCTTTTCAACACTTATCTCTTCACGTATTGGCAAAAGGCAATACTTTCCGCACTTGGTCGTAAATCTTGGCCAAGACTTGCCTTTGACCCCTCTATTTACCAACACTTACCCTTAAAGTGTTGACTAAAGGTAACACTTGCCGCACTTGGTCGTACGTCTTGGCAATTGCCAAAACTTGCCCCTTCCAGTCTTTCCCTACATTCTCGCCATATAACTTGAAGTCTTGGCAAACCAGTACTTGCCTTTGAAGTTTTGGCAATTGCCGAGACTTACAAGATTTTTGCCTTGAAGTGTCGGCTCTAGGTGAAAAAGGGTATTTTGCTAAAACGTTCCTTAACACGGGTATTTTTGCAAAACCACTCCTTATAGAGGGCACGCGGTGAAATTTTTTGCGCCCGTAGTCACTGCAACTGCTTTTTTTATGATTTATCCAGTGTTTGCAATGTATTTAAATTTTAGCCACAAACTTAAAGGTGTGATATTCATTTTTTATGTTCAAAATCAGTGTCCAGGAGTTTAATTTGCAGTTCAAAGTTTCGGGAGAAGCTTAGCCACATGTTAAAAAGTGCATAGATACTTCAAGACACTGTGTTCTAATGTTCAATTTTTCAGTTTAAAATTTCAAGACAAAATGTTATGAAATTCAAATTTTCAGTTCAAAACTTTAGGATAAAAGTTTAGTTCGTTATAAAAGTTTCAGGACATTATGTTTTGAAGTTTAAGTTTTTCAGTTCAAACTTTCAAAACACCGTAGTCTAAAGTTCACTTCTATTGTAGGTTATGGCTAATATATTAAATACATTATAAACGATGACTACTACCAAAATTACAGGAAGCGTAAAAATTTCGTGCAGGGGCCTGTTTGGCGCGCGTTAATTGATTTGTAGTCGTCAAAAATAAATTCGCTAAGAAATAGCCACCTCCGGACAAATTCCAGTATAAATACTGGGGCTTTGAACAAGTTTGTTCAAAGCCCCAGTATTTATACTGGTTGTTCAAAGTCCCAGTATTTATACAGGGAAGCTTCAGTAAACTAACCCCAGTATAAAATACTGGTATAAAATACTGGGGCCTTGAACAAGAAAGCTTCAGTCCCATAACAAAATGTTGGGGCTGTGAACAAAACTTGTTCAAGCCCCAGCATTTTGTTATGGGACTGAAGCTTTATATATAAAGTCCCATAACCCATAACAAAATGCTGAGGCTGTGAACAAAACTTGTTCAAAGCTCCATCATTTTGTTATGGGACTGAAGCTTTATATATAAAGTCCCATAACAAAATACTTGGGCTTTGAAATTCAAAGCCCAAGTATTTTGTTATGGGACTAGTCTGGGGTGTTTATCAAACGCTAATGGAGCTTAAATATGCGCGTGAATTTTTGGCTATTCTTCAATGAATTTTGAAACGCTGGATAGTCCCCAATGAGCACGTCCAAAAATGGCTAGTGATAATTTTGATCACTAGCTATTTTTTGGACGCGCTCATTGGGGACTATCCACCGTTTTCAAATTCATTGAAGAATAGCCAAAAATTCGCGCGCACCTTAAGCTCCATTAGAGTTGGAAAAACACCCCAGACTAGTCCCATAACAAAATACTGGGTTCAAAGCCCAAGTATTTTGTTATGGGACTTTATATATAAAGCTTCAGTCCCATAACAAAATGCTGGGGCTTTGAACAAGTTTTGTTCACAGCCCCAGCATTTTGTTATGGGTTATGGGACTTTATATATAAAGCTTCAGTCCCATAACAAAATGTTGTTCAAAGCCCCAGCATTTTGTTATGGGTTATGGGACTTTATATATAAAGCTTCAGTCCCATAACAAAATGCTGAGGCTTTGAACAAGTGTTATTCACAGCTCCAGCATTTTGTTATGGTACTAAAGCTTTATACAAAGTCCCATAACAAAATGCTGGGGCTTTGAACAAAAGCTTTATACAAAACTTGTTCAAAGCCCCAGTATTTTATACTGAGGTTAGTTTACTGAAGCTTCCCAGTATAAATACTGGGACTTTGAACAAGTTTTGTAAGACCCCAGTATTTATACTGAGCTTTGTCCGAAGGTGGTTATTTCTCAACGAATTTGTTTTTAACGGCTACGAATCAATTAACGCGCGCCAAACAGGCCCCCGCACGAAATTTTTACGAATAAGAACGACTATTGGTGCACCTCTGCCGAAAATAAACTGGATTTAGCCCAAACTTATACAACTACAATGATACAAAATTATACAAAAATGTGAGTGAGAAAAGAACCTTAATAGTGGCCTACCCTAGCGCAAAAAAATTAGCTACTAGATGCTATAGGAGAATATGGGAAGAGATTCAACGACAAGTGTTGCCTAAGTAAGAGGGGGTCAACGACAAGTGTTGCCTCTTAGGTAGTTTACGAGAAAGGGAGGAGGCAGAGATACAAGCGTCATTATAAAATTTCTAGGCGTATTTCTATCAAGAATTTATTCATTTATCTTAGTGGAAACCATTTTTGCTGAACCACTGTTACCTAGGTCAAAAATGAAAACCATTGCCTATTCTGCCACAGTCATTCAATTCTGCCACTGAAAATAAATAGAAATTCTTATGATATATGGCTGTCTTAGTTTGACTTGGAGGGGAGTTTAAGAAATGTGGTAAGATTTTTGGAACTTGTGGTCCAAAATAAGCCCTACATAAATATGTGGCTATAAAGCATTTCATTAAGGGTAAAGTAGTAGTTTCAACTCAAAAATATTTTCAAATTTAGAATTGTGCCATTCTTTTTCGAACGGACAAATAAGAAAATAGTGTCATGCATTTTGAAACGGAGGGTACAGTTTAACTTCTCCTTAAAATTTGTTCCCTTTTAAAAGTTTAATTGCAGATGACCACTTCCATTCGCACACCCTTCTTCTTTTGCTTCCATCTTTTCGCTCCTACTTCTTCTCATGAAATTTTCTCATTCACTACAAAAAAAAATTTGTATTTACCGGTGGTTGATAATCAGTTTAAGCAGCAATATTGACTGTTACAAAAGAATTTGACGACTTGTTAACCGTCGGCTATAGCAGCATCGTTAAACCCTTCTGAGGCGGTTTAGGGGAACCGTTGGAACAACCACCTCTAGCTTTAAAATTGGGCTCTTTACATATATATCCGCCCATCAAGAATTAATTATTTTTAGGTGTCCATAACTTTTTGTATCCAAAAATTTAATGCATATTAAATATATTTCTTAATATTAATATTTAATAGTATGATATTTAACTCCCTTAATTAAAGGAAACAATCAATGGTAAAAAAAAAAAAAAATAGATTACCATTAACAATCTCGTCCTCGAGCACAATTTGCCCGGCCTGGACTTGTTCAAGTGCGCTAAGCCTGGTTTTGACAACGGCCCATGTTTCTTCAAACATCGCCCTTGTTGCCCTAACCTCTGCCCGCTCATTAAGGTACGCAATTTTACCCTCGAGCTTGGATATCTTGCCCCGAAGGGCTGGCACTTGATCCACTTGGCTCTGCAACTCGATGAGTTTGGCGTTATACTCCCCAAGCTTACTACGATATTTTTCGCCTGCTTCAAGCACTTCGGTTTTGGCCTTGAAAATCTCGGCCTCAAGGCGGGCATTTTCAAGGCTTAACCTCGAGCGCTCCACAGTAAACTCATTTTTCGTGGCTTGGACTCGAGCTTCGGCAGACTCCACAGCCACACGAAGGTCAGTTTCCGCTTTCGCCGAGGCCTCATTAGCGCGTTCCAGCTCATTGTTCAGAATTGCGAATCGAGACTCTAGCTCAGTAACTTTCCCCCTAAGAACCTTCTTCTGATCATCCCAAGCGGCAGCAACTGCTTGAATCTCTTTAGCTCGATCGTGCTCGAGATGAACAACTTGCAGTGCGAGGACCAAACTCTGCGTTTGAAACACAAATGTCAGAACCCGAAAAATAGTGAGATCAACTATGTAAAATACACACTAAGACTTACCCGAAGAGCTGAAGCGGCGGAGACGCCCATCAAACTCATTGGGTTGAGGTTCCGAAGGGCATGAGCTTCGGCAGGGCCAAGTAAGCCATCAAGGGCCACGATATCCTCTTTTGTGGCTTCTAGCAAATTCGCATCGGGATATATCTCCAAAGCCCGAGATGCAGTGTTGGTAGGCTTTGGCGAGGCTCGAGAAGCTTTAACTGTGCTCTTAATCAGGCCTTCACCCACCCTAGCCTTGCCCTTCCGCTTTGCAGCCTCTTGGTCAGACTCCTCCACGTTTATAACCTCGGTCGCCCCACCAGCCTCGGGCCTCGACTATAGAATGGGTTCAGAGGCCGGATCTGGTCTTACCTCGGGGGCCTAGGGGGGAAGCTCTTCATCGCTGGGTTCGTCAACAAGTTCCCGGCGCTTTGTGATCAATGCTTCAGCAGCAGGAGCAGCAGCTTCCTCAACCCGAGGTCCTTTCGCCTTGGCCGCCCGCTTTCTTTTAGAACCTAGGGAAGGAAGGGAAGCAATTCGTTTAACATAAGTGTGTGTGGTGGTGGAAACGCAAGAAACCGACCCAAGAAAACTTCTTCACCTTGTGAGGTCCCCGGGCTGATGAACCTTTGGGTTTTTCATCAATGAGCCGCTTAGCCAGAGTCGCCATTTGGGCAACGCCCTCGGCGATGTTAAGCACTGTCCTCTCTTTTTTCTTTCTCTCTTTCTTGCCTTTCTCCTCTCCCCCCCTCGACATCTACTTCGGCTTCGTCTTCCTCATCGGTGTCTCTCATAGCTTTGCTGGGAAGACCTGCATGAATATATCAAACCAAAAGAAGTTAGAACCTAATGGCTCAAAGCAAGCTTAAGGAGCCGAAGTCATCAACGACTCACCATGCCTCTTGCACGCCCATCGGTTCTCTTCCAAACCGGCCAATACCATCCATTGCCGCTCTGGGCGCGTCTTCGTTTGCATAACCTCGGTAACCCACTCAAGCAAATTCCTCGGTGGGTTAACTGAAACCTTTTCAGCTGCAAACCAAAGATGAAAGGATAAGCAACAGTTATGATAATCCAAAGCCGAGGGGAAAACGGAAGTGGGCACTTACGTTGAGCATTCCATACTTCGGGAAAGCCAGGTTCGGTTGACAACAGCCTCGTGGGAATGAGTACATACCGATCATTCAAGCCTCGATCCCCCTGATCCTCGCTCTTACTCAAAATGGTGTAAGAACCTCGAGGCAGAAGAGCAACCACCCTAGCTTTGTGGAAGTAAGGATAGTAGAGAGAAATCAAGTGTTGAAAGGTGAAGGGCAAGCCAGCTTTGTCGCTCAAGTACTCGAGGGCCTGGACGACCCTCCAAACCCCGGGCTCAAGTTGGGCTAGACACAAATTATAGGACCTGCAAAACACATCGATGATAGGATGTACCGGCAAGTTGAACCTTATGGTGAAGGGGTAGGTGAAAACCGAAGAGTACCCCTCAACATGCGTAGACACAGCCGAGCCAGGCGCCAGGATCCTAATCTCCACCTCGGGACCCCAACGGCAGTCAGCCCGAACAGATTCAAGCCTCTCGTCGGTGATGATACTCGGGGTAACATGGACGGGAATATTCCTCTTCTTCCCCTTTTGGGCATCCGATTGAGCATGAACCTTCAAGTCTTTATCGTTGTTAAAACTGGAAGGAATAACCAACCGAGGATCAATCTCAACCTCGAGAGGAATTTTCCTCTTCGACTTTTTTGATGGACCATCTTCGCTCTATCCTCTTGGATCGCTTGTCCCACTCACCTCGGCCCCACCTACCGAACCGCCTGTCTCTTTGGCACTAGTGACGTCATCACCTTCGACGTCACCCTCACCCCTGTCGCGATCGCCAACGTCAAACTCCACATCGTAACTTACCTCTGCCAGGTCGCGGCCAGCCCTCTCTTTACGCCTTTTAGGGGCAGGAGCTGCAGACGTGGCCTCGCCACCAGCTCCCGCCTCAACCACCTGCAATGGTGGCACAGAGACGATAGCTTCATCGTTCATGGCCATGGCGGCAAAGCGCTCCGCCCTCTCACCAGAATCGCTTGAGCCGTGGCCGGAATTTGTAGCAGACATGGTAATAATCAAAGAAGAGAAATGTTCAAGATTAGAAAAGCAAATGTGGAAAGTGATGGAATCGTTTCTTCACAGTTTCTGATTACAGAAGGGAAAACGATTTCTGGTTAAAACTTCAAAGTGGAGTGGAAGGGAGTGAAATGATGTATTTATAGAAGGCATACACGTGCAAGTTGGAGAAGTAATGATGACTGTAACGTTGGAGAAAATAAAAAGACGGCGCGACCGTTCGGTGACCTATCAAAAGCCGCCACATAACGCGGAACGGCAACCCGATAGACGTGCAACTTTCGAAATCCTTGGATAGGGTTTCGCCACGTCAACTTCCCGCTTAAATTCATTCCACTTCTCGGCGACCTCGACATCCACCCGAGGAGTGGGGGGACTATCTGTATTGGGTGAAAATTATCGTGCTCGGTCAGCACCTCGAGATGGTAGACCGAAGGGAAAACGAGCTGATGCTCCGAAGAGAAGCGATTAAACTCGCGATTAAGTCACCGAAGCCAGGTTTCAACGACGCGACCGAAGGCAAGTTGGGCACCGAGCTTCGGAGACACGCCCTCCTATCCGAACAGTAAGGTCAGATAACCGAAGCCTTGCGACCAAGCTTCGGTAACCACCTCGGTTCCAGTGGCTTTGCAAGCCACTATTTTGCCCCACTAACCTCTCCATATTAATATCCAGATCGTGGGAAATGCACTAGCTGATGGTGGAGAACATGGGCAAGGCTCTTAGGCCTACAAATAGTAGTTCATTTTGTATCATAGGCATCCAGAAATTTGTACTGAAACGCTGCCCAAATTTGTAATCACATTCATATATTGAAATACAGTTATTCTCTCGCATTTACATCTTTTTCGCGTATTATTTCAACTTTGATAGGAAGAATTGCTTATATTCGAATCTAAATTCGATTTGTACACCTAAACTGATTTAGGCCCATACAATATATGAACTAATATGGCAAAATTACTGTTTTTCAATTTTAAGTGCGAAGAAGAATAAGTACAACAGAAAACAAAAGTTAGTAGTTGAAAATAAAAACAATTTAGCTTAACATATCTTGTAGTAGTTCAGATTAATGACATGACAATCGAACTTGGTAAGTACTGGTGCAAAATAAAATATTAAACACTTAAATCCATGATATTAAGTACTGGTGCAAACTAATATGACATGATAATAGAACTTGACTTTAGACATCTTATCTCATTTCCTAAGAAACGATGACAATGAGCTGCTTCAGGAAGAAATAATTAGTTAAATTTATACAGAAAAGTTGTGAAATTTAGGCCTAGTAGCCTGGACTACTGACCAGATATATAAGAAAAGTCGTAAAATTTATATATATTATAAATTTGGTTTTTCAAAACTAAACCGTAAAACCGAAAATTTTAAAATGTAAAACCAAACCCAAACCAAAAACCCAAAAAATCGAAAATCGAAAATCGAATTAAAAAAAAATTTCGATTCGACCGTTTTTTTTTTGTTTGATTCGGTTTGTGCCCGCCCCTAAACCTATTTATCTCTCTGTTTACACGTTGTTCTTAACTTCTATAAAACTTCTGCTGATTTGCTTCTAAAAGTTGTTAACTACTAGTAGCAAATTCACGAACACTTTGAATAATTTACAATCTAATTTTAATGCAATCTGTATGTGATCAATGTTTTTGTTATACTATATCATTCAAACTAGAAATTAGGAGTATATCATACTGAAAGTTAAATTGCTGTTTTTTTTCTCTGTCATCAAAGTAATAATTTTAGCCACAATTACACTTTACATTATTGGATCCAAAATTATTATTATTTTTCAAGACCATTTAAATAAAAAATTGTTTTTCTTTTAATATATCTTACAGTTGTTTAAATATATACATCTTTTCAAAAGATATTACTAATTTTTTAAAACATATTTTTTTCATAGTATTTAATATGTTATTTTACTCACAATATTTGTCTAAGTTTTTACAGGAACTTCTGAAACTGCCGCAAAAGTAGATCCAGAACCGCTGCTAGTTTGTATTTTTTGGTAAAGCTGCTAGTTTGTATTGGTTATGCAACCGCCGCAAGAATACTTATATAAAATTATAATAAGCGGTAGTTTGTGTTAACCGCTGCTAGAAAACTGCCGCAATATAACTATTTTTTTTTTTTTAGTACTTACTCTCGATAATATTTGGGACACTTACAAAAATACCCATAAAATCTAAAATAATTACAGCTACTACTCACTACTTTTAAATATTACCGGACCTATCCACTAAATTATTTACCCGCTCTACCCACCCAGACTTGTATACCATAGTTTATGCAGTATACTTTAAAGGTATACACCTATAAGGCATAATAAAGGTATACAATAATGGGTAGGTTGGGTAAATACTTTTAGTTTTATGGGTAGTATAATTTGTAATGAGTATGACTTGTAAATACTTTAAATTTTATGGGTATAGAGTGTAAAAATCCCATAATATTTGTGTGTGTTCACGCATGTGGCTTCGAGATAAACATGAAGTGCTAGCTTCATGGATGATGGAGATGAAGAAATAAATAGACAAGAAAAAAGGTGATGACATATGCCAAACTGAGTGAGATATGGCGGAGATGTGAATAAAATCCAACCAAACTTGTGATATTTAAAGGAATTTTTACACTCTATACCCATAAAATTTAAAGTATTTACAAGTCATGCTCATTAAAATTATACTACCCATAAAACTAAAAATATTTACACAACCTACCATTTATTATTGTATACCTTTGTTATGCCTTATAGTTGTATACCTTTAAGGTATACTGCATAAATTATGGTATACAAGTCTGGGGGTCATTTATTACTGTATACATTTGTTATTTGTTATGCCTTATAGGTGTATACCTTTATGGTATACTGCATAAACTATGGTATACAAGTCTGAATGGGTAGAGTAAGTAAATAATTTAGTGGGTAGGTCGAGTAATATTTAAAAATAGTGGGTAGTAGCTGTAATTATTTTAGATTTTGTGGGTATTTTTGTAAGTGTCCCATATTTAAAAGGTTAAGTTTAGGTCGTGCACATAAACATGTAGTACAAACTGCGAAAATAGGATTAGCCTATTAACCTAAACTTTTGAATGATTTAACAAAATAAGGAAAATAAAGATGGTATCAATATTAGGTTATTTAACCCTCCTGCTAAACTTATGAACAAATGAGCAATACAAGCAAGATTAGCCTGTTGGACTAAAGGAACAATTTAACAAATTTTGTAAAATGAAGTTATTGGGTAATTCTGATGACTAACCAACTTTCGCACCATTTAGAGAGAATCGGCTAATAATTAAATTTGTTAGAAAAGTTGCAATATTTTAATAACACGCATTTTTTTACGACTAGCAAAAAAAAAAAAAAAACATTGAGAATTTGAACTACTCCCTCCGTCCCAAATTAGTTGTCACCTTTAATTTTTTCACATCTACTAAAAAAATTACTAAATAGAGTGTGTATTTTACAATGTTACCCCTATTTTATATTTGACCATTAAATTTTGTTGTGAATTCTTTTAATTATTAATGGTATAGTTGGAAAAGACTAACAACTAAATTGGGACACACCTTTTTTGCTAAAGTGACAATTAAAATGGGATGGAGGAAGTAAATCCCAGCAAATTTTTCTGGGGGTTAGTTCAAAGTTCTAGAAAATTTTACAGGAGCTTCATATTTGAAGTCCCAGTATTTTTTTACTAGGACTTTTAAATCTAAATTTTAAAAGGATTTTTTACATAAAAGTACAAGTTTTAGAGCTTAATTACCAAACATAGCAATATTTTAGAAAAATAACCCTATATAGAGGAAAACACAAGTTAATTACAAATATAGCAAAAACATAGCAATATTTTCCCATAACATACCAAACCCTTACATTCTTCCTCCTATTTCCCCCACTATCACTTTTGCTCCTCCCATTTCTCCATATTTCACTTTTCCTACCACTATTTCCCCCAATTTCACTTTTATTCCTATCATTTCCCCTAATTTCACTTTTTCTTATCCCATCCTCGATGTATCTCGTTGTATCTCACTGTATCTCAACCGTTGCTGTACCGTTTTAACCGTTTCTGCAGCACCGTATCTCAGCTGTTTTTGCACCATTTTAACCGTTTCTGCAGCACCGTATCTCAAATGTTTCTGCACCGTTTCAACTGTTTCTGCAGCATCGTATCTCAACTGTTTCTGCACCGTTTCAACTGTTTCTGCAACACCGTATCTCAACTGTTTCTGCACCGTTTCAACTGTTTCTGCAGCACCGTATCTCAACTGTTTCTGCACCGTTTCAACTATTTCTGCAGCACCGTATCTCAACTGTTTCTGCACCGTTTCAACTGTTTCTGCAGCACCGTATCTCAACTGTTTCTGCACCGTTTCTACTGTTTCTGCAGCACCGTATCTCAACTGTATCTCATTGTATCTACGTTGTTTCAGATTATTTCAACACCGTATCTATTTGCATTGTATTTAACTATTTCTAGACAATTTTTTCACACGTAAATTGGTAAAAAATATAATCAAAATAAAATTTCAAAATTTCCATTACTATAAAATTCAAAATCCA
Source organism: Petunia secreta (assembly GCA_029990175.1). Lineage (NCBI taxonomy): Eukaryota > Viridiplantae > Streptophyta > Magnoliopsida > Solanales > Solanaceae > Petunia > Petunia secreta. Next base: position 194,994 of record JARKIP010000102.1, read on the forward strand.
AGACAGCAGTCTTTTTCTTTCATTTCAACTCCACCCAACCCCTACGTTGAGACGATGCAGTCACCTATTCAATATACTTATAAGTGATTGTTTGGCTCTTGTATCTGTCTACAATCATGCCTGTAGCAAGGAAACCAGCATAGCGAAACTTTGATCTGCCTCACCAACACTAAATCATATTTCTTAAATTCTTATCAACCTTATTCCTTTCTTCTAAACTTTTCCATTTCCTTTTTACTTCCTAGTACTAGTTGAAGAGGCTACATTAGCCCCCTTCACCGACTTAAACTTCAAGCTATCACCTCTTCCACGATGTTCTAGAGGAACCCGCCCAGAATTTCTTGGAGATCGAGCAGCTTCTCATGAACGATGACGATGTCGTTGACGTCAGAGTGTTTAATTCTTAGTTTGCTGCCGAATTTCTCTCTGATGTACTAATTGATTCCTCTGTTCATTCTCCTTGTGCTGAAGCATCTGGATTCCCTAATCCTAGCACCGATTCGCCGATAAAGTGTGGTAGTGTAATTAATAGATTCAACAAGTAAACGTGTGTGCACGCATTTAAGGTGCTCGTGCAGCTATGGAGTATATCACACACGTGCAGAGGAAATAGATACAGAAAATATGTGTGTATAGGTAGGAAAGAAGGGGGTGGGGTGAGGTAGAGTGAGGGAGAAGCTCACATGATTTGTGCTTACCGGAATTGCAGAGTAAAAATTGCCGGCGAATGGACTGTGAAATTAAATTAGGATTATCAAAGAAATTATTTAATAAAACTATTTATACTTGTTATATGTTAGAAAAAATATTGCTATGTGTTGTAATTTTAATAATATTGCTATTTTTTTGTAATATAAGGTGCAAGTTTGTATATTTTTGTAAAAATCCCATTTTAAAAGTCCCAGTAAAACTAAATGAGACTTTACATTAAGCAAGCCCCAGTTAATTTTACTTCAGCTTTGAAAATTTTAGTTAAAAAATTTCGTAAAAAATACTGAATTTTTCTGCGCCTCTTAAATGTGGCTAATTTTCGAAAAATTTTCAAATACTGGCTAGTTCTTATTTAGCACGGTACAACCTAGGTACGGAGTCAAATTTTTACGAAGTTACTAGTAAGTTTAGTCTGTCTGACTTAATTTTTAAATAATTTAACAACATATAAGCATTAGCCTATGAGGCTAAACTTGTGACCAATTTAACAAGATAAGTATTATGATTAATAAGTACCAAATTCAACCATTCGGTATAATGTTTGTTGACAATTAGTACGTAATTTTTCATACCCTTGATTATAAAGCGTCAAGACTATTTCTGTAAAACTTTTATAAAGAGGAATAAAATATAAACAGTGGTCTCAAATGAGACTATTTGCCAAACTCACCTGGCGAAAGACAACATTTTGCGCTATTGTTTCCATTTTGACCCCTATAAGTCAGCCGAAAACTTTTTATAGTACCATTTATATAAGATTTTCCTTAGCTTGTCAAATCTTTTATGGGACGCCAGAATGTTTCATGTTTCCATAAAGGATTTTTACATAAAAGTATAAGTTTTAAAAGTTATTTACAAAACATAGCAATATTTTAGCAAAATTATCCATTATAGGAAAAAAAAAGTTAATAACAAAAACATAGCAAAAAATAGCAATATTTTCCCATAACATAGTAAACCCTTATATTCTTCCTTCTATTTTCCCCCATAACACTTTTCCTCCTCCCATTTCCCCCAATTTCACTTTTTCTCCGATCATTTCCCCCAATTTCACTTTTAATCCTCTCACTTTCCCCAATTTCACTTTTCCTCCCACCATTTTCTCCAATTTCATTGTATCTAACAGTTTCAATACTGTATCTTCATTGTTTCAAACCGTTTCTGCATCATTACATCACTGTATCTGCGCTGTTTCAAACTGTTTCTGCATCGCTTCAGCACTGTTTCTGCATCGTTTCAGCACTGTATTTGTGATGTTTCAAACTGTTTCTGCATCGTTTCAGCACTGTATCTCTGCTGTTTCAACTGTTTCTGCACTGTATCTGCGCTGTTTTCAAACAGTTTATGCATCGTTTCAGCACTGTAGCTGCGCTGTTTTTGCATTGTTTCAGTACTGTATCCGCTGTTTCAAACTGTTTCTACATCGTTTCAGCATTGTATCTACGTTGTTACAAACTGTTTCTGCATCGTTTTAGCATTGTATATGCGTTGTTTCTGCATCGTTTCAGTATTGTATTTGTGCTATTTCAAACCGTTTCAGCATCGTTACAGCGTTGTATCTGCGCTGTTTCAAACTGTTTCTGCATCGTTTCAGCATTATTTCTGCATTGTTTTAGTACTGTATCTGCGATGTTTCAAACTGTTTTTGCATCATTTCAGGCTGTTTCAACACCGTTTCAAACTGCTTCAGCATCGTTTCAAGTTGTTTTAGTACCATTCCAAGTTGTTTAAGACTGTTTCGGAGCCGTTTCAGACTGTTTCAGTGCCGTTTTAGATTATTTTTGTATCGTTTCAGCTGTTTTATTCATTGGCATTCCTCTTATTACAATGCTATGTATACACATAATTTACATATCGATCACACAACAGTGAGCAGTGAAGACCCATCACCCCCACACACACAGATGCGGAAAAACACACACCTAGATCAGTGACAAGCACATACACCATTAGAAACACACACAACAATATAAACCAGTGAATGGAGTAACGGGGGAGAGGTTGGGGGAGCCATATGAATAGATCAAAAATGCCACTTTTCTCTTTTTCATCTTGCTTTCGTAACTGTACCTTTAAGCAGGCCGATGCTTAAATTTCTAATACGATTGTCATCATTATCGATAAAAGTACCAGCCAAATAGAAGCAGAATTTAGTCATCTCTGTCACTCACCCTCTTCTTTGGATACTCATTTTCAATATGGTTGTGGTATTCGCCACAGTAGTAACTACTTCTACCTTTCCTAATTTCAGATCTTTGTTTTAATAATTTTTGAACTAATCCAAGTGTTATCTTTTCTTTTTACTATTGTTCATCAAGCTTCCTCTCAAATTCGTTGCATCTTTCAACTTCACCTAATCCTTTTTCTCTGAGGTGATGGTGCTGGGGTGGTGTGGTGGGATGATGGCGGGGCTGTATCTCACCTATGGGAGGAAGAGATAAAAAGTGAGATATTTTAATTTGGGGAAATGAAAGTGAAATGTGTTAGGAAAAATAATGTTATGTATTGTAATTTGAAAAATATTGCTATTTTTTTGTAATATAGGGGTGTATATTTGTATATATGTGTAAAAAACCCTTTCATAAATCAATCCAAAAGAATGAGCAGACGTTTTGAGAATAAATGGAGGAATTACATATTTGAGCATAAATACACCCGGTCTTACAGCGGAAAATAATGTCAATCCGGTTGTGTTTCACGTCCATTTTATGAATAAATAATGTCAAATCATCATCGTTTCGCTCATATACAAGGCAACCAATCTGTCTGTGTTTCATGCCTATTTTGTGAATAAATAAAGTCAAATCTGCATCGTTTCGCTCATAGAAAAATAAAATAAAATATAAGACCAATCTGGCATCATTTCTTCATACAATTAGTAAAAAATCATGTTTGTTTTGTGAAGAAATGATGCCAAATTGGCATTACTTTATTCATTACCTTCAAGTGCTTATATATTTCGAAATAACGACAATCCGCATCATTTATTCATAATGTGAGCTAAATATTAAGTACATTTTGCAAACAAATGAGTCCAACTCGTCTTCACTTCATTCATCCATAAAAATGTGTATGAAAATATAAAATGAAGATAATCTGGCCATATTTATTCATAACTAAGCAAAACAACTACGTCTATTTTACAAGCAAATGACACCAAATCGTCATCATTTTGCCCAAATATAAAAATCCAAAGTAGAAATAAAAATAGGGCAATTCGGCATCATTTGTTCAGAACGTGAGCCACATAAATATGTACATTTTACAAATAACTAAAGTCAAATCGCCATCACATTCATTACAACTTACAAAATTGTTATCACTTTACATACAAATCATCACCACCTTCAACACAACGTTAAATACAAATCGTCATTATTTTCAATACAAATCGTCATTAATGTTGAAAAGTGGCTATCTGTCAAGGGCCAGTTCTAAAATTCTGTTGCAAAAATAGCCTATATCTGCAAATTTCTGGCAGACGAACTTTGAATCTTTGCTGCGATGTCTTTCAAGAACCCATTGAACCAGCAACTTTATTCAATTAAACATCGCCAAATCTTTTCCAACAATGTTAAGTTTTCGGCCATACACTCTAAATAACATAAGCATCAATCTCTATGTTTCAATTTAAGAAACAATCACTACACCAAGTAGACCTATTGACACGACCCAAAATTCGGTTAGGTCGTGCGGGCACCCGATATCCTCCCCTAGACCCGTCGGGCGAACCCTTACCAATTAAATTAGGAAAATAAATATAACAATTCATAAATAAGGACAAGACTAAAAATAAAAACACAGACATACTGATACCTTTAAGCTGTACAAAAAAAATTACAGCTGACTACCCAACATACTAGGTTTAGGGCTATCCAGACTAGACATCTAAGAGTACAAAAGAAGATAGATACCTCCTGAAGGGAGCAAAATGCAACTGAAATAATAACCAATATACTGGTGGCCATCCGGAATAAAAGCTGGCTCACACTGACAGCTGAAGTCGTCTTCGCTCCTACACATCGTGGCGAACTCAATCCTGGAGCGAACCTGCCGAAACGAAATAGATAGACAAGAAACAAACAACAAACAAGGGTGAGTCAAAAGGACTCAATAAGTGGGGCAGACTAGCCACCTCAAAGAATAGGATAGCTAGCCAGGGAGAAGAAACAGATAAACCAAATTTCTTTTATTTAAATTATAAAAAGGTAGAGCCAGATAACAACCGAAAACACGTAAGAAACTTATAAACTCAACCAACGATGCGTGCCAGAAACATAACAACAAATAAGAAATGCACATATAAGCAGGACAATAGTTATGTACCACAAGTTTACACAATGGTATGAAATGAAATGAAATGAAATAAAATGAAGTGAGATGAAATGAGATGAAATATGATGCGAAGGGTCACATGTGCCCGTAATCCCATCCCGAAGCGGAATACTCCTGCATCCGAGGGGAATCCCATCTGATAACCAACTGGAGCGGAATACTCCTGCTCCTGGGGCGGAATACTCCTGCACCCGATATAATATAAACCAGAGGCGGAATACTCCTGCACTCTCCTGGGGCGGAATACTCCTGCACCCGATATAATGTAAAGCTGGGGCGGAATACTCCTGCACTCAATATCTGACATAAGAGCGGAATACTCCTGCTCTTGGGGCGGAATCCTCCTACCCTCAATGTGATACAATGGAGCGGAATACTCCTGCTCCTGGGGCGGAATACTCCTGCCCTCAATATGATACAATGGAGCGGAATACTCCTTCTCCTGGGGCGGAATACTCCTGCCCTCAATATGATATGCAATGTAATGCATATGAATGCAATGTGATGCAATAATAACCCTTCACCGGCGCGGGACTCTCATCGACAGCCGGGAAGTAGATGCCAACTTGCAGCCAGGGTACAATGCTCAAATCCTCAATGCAATACCAACAATAGGACATAACATATAATATACAATATAAATCCAAAGCTAAGGCGTAATGAGTACGCCTATCGGCAGCTACACACGTAAGGAATACGTGGTAGAAAATCCACGAGGCCAGGTGCCTCCAAAGAAATGGATATAAACACTTACCTCTCTCAAAAGTTAGCATTGCGACCAACAACCGCGTTATTTTTTGAATTCATTGCCAAACGATCCCACTGTGATCAATAAGCAGAAAAACATATCACATTAGGCTAAAGGCTTCATTCCTCACATCTTAGGGCAATCCAGGTAGGAACCTGATACCCTATTCGCATACGCAATACGCAGGCCAGGCCTATGTACAGGGTTTATGGTCACATAACCAAACCCCAAATAAATTATATTTATATGTTGCTCATAACTCACTGAGTACGAATACATAATCAATTTCGTTATCGGGGTCCATTTGACCCTTTAAACTATTAATTGAACTTATTAAAACGAGGTATAATATTCTAAGTTTTACCGTTAAAACATATTCAAACACACGTAATAAACTCAAATACTATATTAGGATCATTACCTGAATGTTTCAGGGTGAAAATTCTACTTTTTTTCCGGACCCTTTTCTCATTTTCTGGCATTTTTCTTCCTTACCGCGTTTTGTCATTCTCTCTGTTTCTTAATCTTCTTCTTCTTACTGAATACATAATCAGATATGCTCAATAGCATATATGTATGCCACCGCCCTTCATTAATCCATTTTGTCCTTTTTTGAATTTTGTCTTTTTCCTTTTTTTTTTTTTTATTTTTCTTTTCGCGACGAAAATTAAAACGGAACCCTACGATATTCGAAATAATTCCAACTTTTGCATACAAGTTATACAAAATATATGTAACATACTCGCGAAGGCGGATCTCAAATCAGACTCCCTAAACTCAAGATACGAATTTAAATGAAAAGAAGTCAAATTATTTAACTTTCGGCATTTTAGCGGAAACTTGCCGAACAACATCGAAATTCATTTTCGAATGTTTACAAAAATCATAAATAATCATACGAACCTAACGGCGCTTTCGGATTTCGAATCGGAGCTCATTCGGCAAAAACCGAGCTCGAAAATCTCTTTTTAATATTTACCGCCAATAAAAACTAAAACCTTCTTCCGATGCCTACCAAACGAGGCCTGATTTAGCTCAAATTTTACAGACAGGTTCTAATGGACATTACGAATATTTTAAAATTATCGGCACGCCAATCGGACTCCTAACTTCCGAAACGACTGACCGAGGTCGTTTCATTCTCCTCCACTTAAACTCTCGTTCGTCCTCGAACGAGCCTAAGTCTAAAGCAAGATTCACGCAAATAACAAGAGAACTTGCACGACCTTCATGAGCTACTCCATGGGCATTATTTCCTGATTACAGAATTAGAGTTATAACACACATATTGAACTCTTGGATAAAACATATTTGGATAATATGATAACATCATTGCCCAACTTATTCAGACTAAGCCGACCCTTCCTCGATCACGAGAGGAGAATTCTACATTTTCGAAGCAAAGATATACAAAACTCTAGATGGACTAACATGATTCAGTCGAGAATCACCTTTTCGATATAGCTTTCGATATAGAACAGGTCACTGAAATTAAGAATTAGCTCACGCTTGATGCAATAGGGGAAACTTTTGAAGTACCTTGTAATTACACACTATAAAAGATTTGATGCAAGCTATATTATATTTTTACGAACGCACTATGCAACATCTCAGCTGATGTTAGTGTTGTTCCGCAAGCTCCTTGTGAGAATGTAGATACTCATATCCTAATGTATGTCAAAGGTTCATCTGAACAGGGTCTATCGTATAAGGATAAGGATCATGCAACTACTACTGGATAGTATGATGTAGACCAAAAATAATCCTCAGACTGAACATCTCCCTCAGGGTATTGTCTTTGAATTGGAATTATTATGACTTGAAAAAGTAAATATAAAAGATACATGTAGTTGGACTTTCAGCTAAGGCAGAATACCAGCTTCAAAGTTGATTACATGAGCACTTACAACGCTAAAGTAACTTCTAAAAGAGTTGAGGTGTGAAAGAGATATATATACCAATGATGGATTATCGACAAGCTGGACTAGACCTTTAACTCTAAATTTTCATGAAGTAAAACAGCGTCAGTATGAGGATCCAGTTCTAGTTGAATACAGACAGATAGCCCAAAGAAAACCGAAGTCACCACACAGGGTCACTACTGACGGTGTTCTCATGTATAAAGATAGACTTTGTGTTCCTGATGTTGCAGATTTACGTGGACAAATTATGATAGAGGCACATTATTCTAAATACACTATTCATCCAGGTTCGATTAAGATGTACCATGATCTTAAGCAGATTTATTGGTAGGACGGAATGAAGTGTGACATAGCAGAATTTGTGGCTCAATGTTCTAATTGCCAGAAAGTTAAAGTGGTGTCATCTTTCCAGAATGTATGCTTTCAGCAAATAGGTACGTATATATGATCAAGTTGCCACCTTATCTCTGTTGCTAATAGATTATTAGTGGGTTTAGCAATGATCGACACTCATTGTAGATTTCTGTCGTGGCCTTACTTTGGGTCGTGAGAAAAGTGGTATCAACACCTCAGAGATTTAACATTACCATTCAGTATTTGGATGAAGACTCCTCCACTTAAAGCACTAACTCATGCAGCCATTTGAATAGGAATAATCATCCTCGCACAGCCTACTGGACTAAAGAGGATTTAGCTAAAAGCTGAACGTAGGCAGACCTAAGCTACCAACTACCCTTTCGAGTTGCCAAATAGCTGCAACTCTCAAGTTCACAACTCCATACCTTTGTCGTAAAAACCACCGCCTGATGGACGGTACTTCTATATAAAAATTTCGACAGAGTTTCCCCTGAAACTGGATGATCCGCAAAAACAGAACCAGCACTATACTATACATGGGAATGGATACCCGGATAAACTGATAACATAAACATGTTAAACGGATAACCAGATGAGACAACTGGATAACATGACAAATCCGCAGATAGAATGTCTGGACAGCACCACTGTCCTGATTTTCAACCTAAACAATAATATGCTTACCCGGTTACCTTGACATGCACTCTGGCTCAACACAGGGGACATCATAATAGGTTACTGACCGCCTAAGTTCACCAGTGCCGAACAAATAAGAGATGACAACGAACTGAGGATAGAAATAATTAGAGCTTCAGGAAGCTCATCTTCTTATTGCTTGGCTACCAGAGCTAGACTATTTGCGAGTCAAAGTAGCCCAAGAATCGCAATTAAAGAAACAAATATTAAATGAGCTTTATGGAACAACATCCAAGCCAATTTGACCTCCCAATAAAAAGGAAACTTTGACAATTTACCATAAACTTCTTTTTTTTTTTTTTTTTTTTTTTTTTTTTTTTTTTTTTTATAACCCAAACAAGCTCATAGGATAACATGACTCTACTAGCTCCTCGAACCAAGAGGAGACAGGTAGATTGAATATTACTTATCAGTTTACACCGGAAGAAACCATGACACTCTCTTATGGTGATGAACTAGAATCCCATCATCCAACCAATACGGAATTCCGAAAAGAGAGGTAGACTGACTTGACATTATAATAGAAGGTGGCACAATAGGATGCTAAGTAAACAATAGCGACACTCACTATCAAATTTCTTATGTTTAGACCAGATAAATTAATAGGGGCTCATAAATGCCAGGAATAAATCGTATCAAAAACTTACCCCTCCACCGCAACTGATTCTTAATAGAAACGACATCCAAGGAAACCATCGAAACATGATGAGACATATCATTTCCAGATCGATCGAAAGAATCAAATCTTACTCACATATACTGGAAGAAGAATTACATGGGTGTACTACATCGGATGCCTCAGCATCCTGCCAGATTAGCAGTTCATAGAACTGCCTCTGCAGCTGAACTAAGCCGCTATACTGATAATTACCTTCTGAAGAACTACTGCCACCACGCTCTCAACCGCTACTGAATGGTGGAATTTCTCTGGCTGATTAAGATCTAAATGAAATACCCTGCGACTGCGCGATGCCAAATGACAAGAGAAAAGATGACTGCCTACTTGCCGGAGTAAGGGAAAACTCCTCAAAGGATAACCAGACTCATGACAGTGATAACAGATTTTCATTAAAAATGGAAGCTGGACATATTGTCGATAGCTATAAAGAGGAAAACTGGGTCTAATCTTGATGAACTACTCGCGCATTCTGAGAATCACGCTCTACAAGCTGAGATAACCCGGAAGATGACTTCCAAAAATAATCAGAACTTTTACCTACAAATAAGGTACTATGGTTGCCCACCAGGGCCACAGAATTCCTTGCTCTCCCGCTCTAACTCTTCCCTTTCTAACTTATGGTATGCCTAATACCTTTGAGCAAATCAACAACGACATCAAATAAAGTCACAACATCAATAAATTTTTTTTAGCCATCTGGGATCTCAAGTAAGGAGAAAGGTCACCAATAAATCTTTGAATCTCTCGAAAGGCTCATGGACTAGTTCTAATACATATTCAGCCATTCTATAGAATACAATCTCATATTCTGAAACCAACATACTAACCGACAGGCTACCCTGCTTAATCCACTCAAACTGGAAATACTTTTCATCTCGCTCTCTACTCGAAAGGAACTTTCCACGAATCTAGAAGAAAAACCGAACCAAGTTAGCTAATAAGAGAGCGGCCCACCAATTCAAGGCTGGACTCTGGAACTGGAAAGAAGAATAATCAATACCATACCGCTCGATATAATCAAAATCCTGAAGGATACGCTGTCATTCTTTTATTTTAAAAAATCACGAGGTTTATTTGATGCATTGCTTAAGACTATCGGAAGGTTCAACCGCGTAAAATAATGCAACCACTTTGGGCGCTCGGACCGAACTGTTACCTCGGCTGGCTAACCAGCCAGACAATTAGAGGTACAACACATGCTACCTTCGGAACATACTTTACTGCGGCAATATTAAGATATGGAATAGGAGCTCCCTGAGACCGAACATCTACATCTGCGGCAACCTGATAAGCTGCCTAGCGAATAATAGGTTCTTGCGGTATCTGCGTCACCAAGATTCTCGTAAAGCATCGTAGAGAGCCAAGGGAACCACCAGGCCCTGCTCCCTTGCCCATCGCGAGCTCGTACGGCTGGGACCTCCGTAACTAGTTCGTCAGCACGATCAAAACTCTCGGAGCTTCGTCAGTGTTAGCCCCAGGCTAGACTGCTTCGTCTTGAACTCATACCGTTTGCTGATTTGTCGCACGAGGGTTCACAATTACCACAAAGGAATTAACGAATTAACGAAAATACTTTTGAATCCTAGACCGATGCACGATCAGAAATGAAGGAAGTGAAACTTCCTAAATGCCATCATAGCCCCTCGTAGATAAGTACGGACGTCTACGTACCCATCAGCGAGACTCTACTAGACACTGTCTTAGTCTGGATAGACTCTAAACCGGGCTCTGATACCAACTGACACGACCCAAAATTCGGTTAGGTCGTGCGGGCACCCGATATCCTCCCCTAGACCCGTCGGGCGAACCCTTACCAATTAAATTAGGAAAATAAATATAACAATTCATAAATAAGGACAAGACTAAAAATAAAAACACAGACATACTGATACCTTTAAGCTGTACAAAAAAAATTACAGCTGACTACCCAACATACTAGGTTTAGGGCTATCCAGACTAGACATCTAAGAGTACAAAAGAAGATAGATACCTCCTGAAGGGAGCAAAATGCAACTGAAATAATAACCAATATACTGGTGGCCATCCGGAATAAAAGCTGGCTCACCCTGACAGCTGAAGTCGTCTTCGCTCCTACACATCGTGGCGAACTCAATCCTGGAGCGAACCTGCCGAAACGAAATAGATAGACAAGAAACAAACAACAAACAAGGGTGAGTCAAAAGGACTCAATAAGTGGGGCAGACTAGCCACCTCAAAGAATAGGATAGCTAGCCAGGGAGAAGAAACAGATAAACCAAATTTCTTTTATTTAAATTATAAAAAGGTAGAGCCAGATAACAACCGAAAACACGTAAGAAACTTATAAACTCAACCAACGATGCGTGCCAGAAACATAACAACAAATAAGAAATGCACATATAAGCAGGACAATAGTTATGTACCACAAGTTTACACAATGGTATGAAATGAAATGAAATGAAATAAAATGAAGTGAGATGAAATGAGATGAAATATGATGCGAAGGGTCACATGTGCCCGTAATCCCATCCCGAAGCGGAATACTCCTGCATCCGAGGGGAATCCCATCTGATAACCAACTGGAGCGGAATACTCCTGCTCCTGGGGCGGAATACTCCTGCACCCGATATAATATAAACCAGAGGCGGAATACTCCTGCACTCTCCTGGGGCGGAATACTCCTGCACCCGATATAATGTAAAGCTGGGGCGGAATACTCCTGCACTCAATATCTGACATAAGAGCGGAATACTCCTGCTCTTGGGGCGGAATCCTCCTACCCTCAATGTGATACAATGGAGCGGAATACTCCTGCTCCTGGGGCGGAATACTCCTGCCCTCAATATGATACAATGGAGCGGAATACTCCTGCTCCTGGGGCGGAATACTCCTGCCCTCAATATGATATGCAATGTAATGCATATGAATGCAATGTGATGCAATAATAACCCTTCACCGGTGCGGGACTCTCATCGACAGCCGGGAAGTAGATGCCAATTTGCAGCCAGGGTACAATGCTCAAATCCTCAATGCAATACCAACAATAGGACATAACATATAATATACAATATAAATCCAAAGCTAAGGCGTAATGAGTACGCCTATCGGCAGCTACACACGTAAGGAATACGTGGTAGAAAATCCACGAGGCCAGGTGCCTCCAAAGAAATGGATATAAACACTTACCTCTCTCAAAAGTTAGCATTGCGACCAACAACCGCGTTATTTTTTGAATTCATTGCCAAACGATCCCACTGTGATCAATAAGCAGAAAAACATATCACATTAGGCTAAAGGCTTCATTCCTCACATCTTAGGGCAATCCAGGTAGGAACCTGATACCCTATTCGCATACGCAATACGCAGGCCAGGCCTATGTACAGGGTTTATGGTCACATAACCAAACCCCAAATAAATTATATTTATATATTGCTCATAACTCACTGAGTACGCATACATAATCAATTTCGTTATCGGGGTCCATTTGACCCTTTAAACTATTAATTGAACTTATTAAAACGAGGTATAATATTCTAAGTTTTACCGTTAAAACATATTCAAGCACACGTAATAAACTCAAATACTATATTAGGATCATTACCTGAATGTTTCAGGGTGAAAATTCTACTTTTTTTCCGGACCCTTTTCTCATTTTCTGGCATTTTTCTTCCTTACCGCGTTTTGTCATTCTCTCTGTTTCTGAATCTTCTTCTTCTTACTGAATACATAATCAGATATGCTCAATAGCATATATGTATGCCACCGCCCTTCATTAATCCATTTTGTCCTTTTTTGAATTTTGTCTTTTTCCTTTTTTTTTTTTATTTTTCTTTTCGCGACGAAAATTAAAACGGAACCCTACGATATTCAAAATAATTCCAACTTTTGCATACAAGTTATACAAAATATATGTAACATACTCGCGAAGGCGGATCTCAAATCAGACTCCCTAAACTCAAGATACGAATTTAAATGAAAAGAAGTCAAATTATTTAACTTTCGGCATTTTAGCGGAAACTTGCCGAACAACATCGAAATTCATTTTTGAAAGTTTAGAAAAATCACAAATAATCATACGAACCTAACGGCGCTTTCGGATTTCGAATCGGAGCTCATTCGGCAAAAACCGAGCTCGAAAATCTCTTTTTAATTTTTATCGCCAATAAAAACTAAAACCTTCTTCCGATGCCTACCAAACGAGGCCTGATTTAGCTCAAATTTTACAGACAGGTTCTAATGGACATTACGAATATTTTAAAATTATCGGCACGCCAATCGGACTCCTAACTTCCGAAACGACTGACCGAGGTCGTTTCACCTATTTGCAACTTCCAAACTTCTAAAGACCTATAAATGGTAGTTTAAAACTTTCTTCTAAAGACCACCAATGGATCCACTGCCGCAACTCCACCGTATAATCCCTTCCTTCTCAGCAGCCGCGTAAAAATCACCGGAAGAGGACCAAAGAATCACCGAGAAAAGTTTTTCCGTATTTTCAAAATCAGATCCGCTAGCTAAAATTTAAATATTAGCGGCTGCCAGATTCACTGAATGGACGTTTTAGAATTATAATAGGGAAAGTGCACGAATAGCCACTTTTTGCCTCGTCTTTACAGTTGGAGTTATTTTTTTTAAAAATATTTAGTTTTTAGCCACTTTTTGGAACTTATCTTGGTGGCGCGAACTTCATACCTTGTGGATTGAACTTCATACCTGAAGGTATGAAGTTCAACTTCAACTTATATGGGCTGAACCTTTAGTCATAGAATGCGTAATCTTCAGCCCTTGCGGGCTGAAGTTGAACTTCATACCTTCACAGCCCATAAGGACCGAAATTTTAAAAAGTGGCTTCTTTTGCACAGAAAAAAAGTGGTCTGAAACCAAATAGCAGTGGCAAAAGTGGCTTCGGGACGAATTTTTTACACATATGATGGCTGCTATATCGAGACAATTGCAGAAGTATGGTACCATAGGCAATGGTTTGCCTTTTTAACCCCCCATAGGCCATAATAGTGGTTTAGAAAAACTGACATCCGCTAAATTTAATGAATGAATTCTAGGCAGAAATACCCCTATGAAATCTTATAAGGATGCCTGTATCCCGCCCTCCCTTTTTCGTATGTACTGACTAAGAAGCATCACTTGCCTTTGACCCCTTCTTGCATAGACAACAATTGCCCTTTAATCTCTTCACACATTTCCCAAGATAACTTGAAGTGCTGCCTGGGCAGCACCTGCCTTTTCAATCTCACCCACATTCTTATAGGCAACACTTGCCGTTTGATCTCTTTCTAAGAAGCAATATTTATCGATTGGTAGCTTGAAATGTTGCCTATAAAAGAAATGGATGCCATTTTGCTAAAATAATCTTAAATAGGAATAAACAAGCAACATTAGTCAATTTTGAGGACGCATGGTGAAGAGCATATTTTGCCAAGCTGCCAAAATCAGCTTATTTTGAGAAGTATTTTTTATCAAAAGTTCTTTTCAAATAAGTGCTTTGTGAGATAAGCCATTTGTGTTTGGCCAAATTTTAGAGAAGTGCTTTTGTTATTAATTTGTGTTTGACGAATATTTAAAAAAAATTATCAAATTACGAAATTAGATATATAATAATATTAGTAATTTGATTAAATATGGAAGTTTGAAATGGGTATTCTTGTCCCAAATAATCAAAAACACTTATTTTTTCAAGCTACTTTTTCTCAGCTTCTTTCTCATAGTAGAAAAACAGCTTCTGCTGCCACTCGAAAACAGTTATTTTTCTCTAGAAACTTGGCCAAACACCCCAATAAATTAAAATTAGTACTTTTTGAGAAAAATAAGCACTTCTAGCTCCCCAGAAGCTTGGCCAAACAGGCTTGAAATTTTCGGTGCTATATCTAACAATCATTTCACCTTTTTAGAAAGAATTTATATTTTCGAACCCCAAAGGTCTACATTAAACTCACGAGAAAGAAAAAGAACGAAACAAAAACAAAATAAGATTATTCTAATTCAGATTTCGAATAATGTGAAGGAATATGTTGATACTTGACAGAATGAAGCGAATAGCCAACTATAACATCTTGTCGAGATAACCATCAACGATGACGAAATATCTTTTGCTTTTACGGAGTCTATTGAAAACCATCAATTATGAGGAAAAACATTTTAGTTTTAAGGAGGGCTAATAGAACATTATATCAATAGATGACAGTTTTATCTGCTTACAAAAGAATGAAAACTCTCAAAATTCGACAATAAATAACTTAAACTTTTTTTTTAATGGTAAACTTTTATGGCCACCTTAATCCTATGAAATGTTTGAGAATAAAAGTTTATATGCATACAAATGTTAAGATAATTTTACATCACAAATTTCAAAAGTCTTTTTTTTTTCTAACTCCTTGTATATCAAACTTTACCATAAAAATCGGAAAGGATGGAGTAGAAAATTTGAACATGAGCACTGAAAACTAATTAATGTAAGACATAAATTGAAGAACCTATAGCTATAGGAAAGCTTGAGAGTTATGAATATATAGAACAAGAATCACAAGGGATTAGTTAGAGCATAACTACAGCTTGGCAAAAGTGTCGTCCAACCACATTCTTGATATGTCCATTAAATCAGGACTCAAACGAACCATGAGTACACAAAACTCCATCTCATTCAGACAACCATCTTCATCCAAATCTCCTTCTCTCAACATGCACATTAACTCATCATCACTCATTTCTTGCAATCCTAGCAACGCTGAGTTCTTCTTCAAGCTCTCAAACGTGATGACTTCTCTTTCCTCATCCATTAAAACCCTAAATCCATTGCACAATTCCTTCAAGAATCCCTCAGCTCCGAGTTTCTCAACCATAGAAGGGAAATTATCCTCGAACACGATGTCACGTCCCAATGCAGCCATAAGATTAATAACTTGAAGATGGATATAGATAGATATATATAGAAAAGGTGATGATGAGTTGTGATGGATTCAAAGTGATATATAAATAGGAGAAAGATGTAAAAGAAATCTTCTTGGAAAGACGCCAAAGGAGATGCAAACGAAGGAAAGAGGCGAATGAGGATAGAAATTGTTGCTGACAAATACAGTTGAGGAAACCTTCCATGGAAGGAGCATTAGTTTCGTGGAAGTTGCATGGAGGGTACCACTGAACAATTTTTTGGGAGGATTATATGTCATGGAGAGCATTTCCTGTTAAAGAAATAAGTTTTAAATTTGACGGAGCAGTAGTTGTAGGTTACTTATTTGTATGGTCACAATTTATTGATACTTTTCGTCAAGCACCTGCCACGTCCATTTATATTTTCGTTTCTCTTTTCAAATATCGTTGGATAGACTGATTAACCAAAACATCGTTTTCAAGCTTTATTTTCGCCCATAATTTTCTTCTCAACTTAGTGAAAGTGCCCGGTTAATACAAAACTATTGTATGACACTGTTGGTTTACTAAAAAAAATACTCTATCCGTTCCAATTTATATGGCAGCATTTCCTTATTCGTCTGTTCCAAAAAGAATGACAGCATTCTAAATTTGGTAACAATTTAACTTCAAAATTACAGTTTTGCAATTACTGAAATGATTTACAACCACACAAACATCTTTGCTTTATTTTACACCATAAGTTTCAAAAGTCTTCCTTTATGTCTTAAACTTTGTGCCGATTCAAACTATGACACATAAAATGGAACGGAGCGAGTACGATTTTTCTTTCACTTGATTAGTTATAAAAATTAACAAGTTCCATAAAAAATATTTGAGCGAGTGTCTGAAATCGCATAATGATTAAATAATGGTATCTGTGAGATCGTACAACACAAGCTTCTTCTTTCTTTCACCTGTTGTCGTTTTCCTAAACCATGAAAATCTATTAAACTTTGAACCAACTACAAATGACAGCTAATTAGCAAGCTAGCTAATGATTAATGTTGTATTCTCATTATTCCCTAATTTCAACCAACATATTCAGATCTCGAGAATCTTAATGTTGTTTAATTAGCGGCCTGCTGATATTTTAAATGATTTTATTCTTAGATATTAGTCCCTTTTCTAAAAGTATTTTCTTGATATTACGAAGTTCCTTTCGTTTGTTAGATAGCCAACCAGGATACTTACAATAAGTCAAAGGGTTTACACTTTAAAGGAAATTACTTAAGCCTTACATGTGAATATTGATTGAAAGCTATTCCTCGGAGTAATTACCTCTGAGCATACAATTCAACTTTGTTCTATTATTGATGGCGTTTCATTAGAGTTTGAAACACGAATTTGCTATTCAGCTTTCTTAAGAAAACGCTTGAGTGGTGTCAGTATCACAAGGGGCGTTCATTTGCTATGCACTAATCAGTTTGGCTTTTCTCTAGTTTATTTCTGTGGCATCACTATACAAATTTAAGCTCTGTTTTTTTTTTCTTCTCCCTCTTTTATCCCCACCCCGTAATTCAGCAATTATGAATCTCCAGTAATCTTCACATTATTCGAACTTCGTTAGTTGAGCAAGCACTCATTAATTGAAATAAAAAGGCTGTTTAGTTCAAGTAAGATACGCTTGCGCGTAGTAAAAAAATATATGTATGTGTATTATAATGGAGAGTGCTCTCCCTTAAAGAATACAGATTACTCCTTTATTAACTGCAAGGCCTCTTCTGGATCCCCATTAGTCCTATGCAGGTGAAAAACGCAGTGTCATTGCATGAATATTAGCTCACCCTTAAAACTTCTCCTACATTAGCCGACCAAGGGATAATAAATTAGCTAAGAAAACAAGCAAACAACTACTATTAGAAAAGGTTTACAGTTATACTCGCAGAAGAATTAAGGAGAATAGACGATCACACAGAGAGAAGCAATTAAATAAAAAACATAACCTTACAATCACAAGCAGATCAACTTCACTTCCCTCCTAAGAATAGCTGGCATGGTTAAAGTCGTTAGGCGAGACAGTATACGTAGCTAGGATACTATTCCATATGAAAAAACAAAATCCAATAATGTTGAGGTGATTGTTTTGAAGATGGACAAATTAAGGATCTGGTGAAGAACCTAGTCCTTCTGAGGAGTCATGACCGACTGTTCGAAAAGATTGCAAAAGGTAAATCTATGCATAACTAGAAAAGGTGGCGCGTGCTGTTTACATATCCTAGTCAGCAAAATAAGTTGTGCTGGGGCTGTCTCTATGAAGTGTGAACAAGACTTGGTGCTAAACTTGGAGTATATTACTGGAGATCTTCACTTATCATAATTGTGAAGACTCCTAATGAGGAACTGCTAGGGTTTACATAACCCGTATAAAAGAAAGTAATTGAGACAGCCGTATTCATTCATTCACAACGAGAGAAAAGAGCAAACAAAAGGCGATCCAGTTTATTTATTGTGCGTTTGAACAACTGCAGACAACCATTGAAGAGCTCAGAGTATATCTAGCATTTGTTAAGGTTTTTTTAATAGTTGTCATAATTTGGTGTATTGAGAGGTTTACCTATCTGCTTAGTTGAGAAGTTATTGTAAAATGTGAACTTTGTGAGACTACTTTGTAAAGCTAGAGTTTAGCTTTGAGAGTGATTAGGGTCTAGAGTGTAGCCCCTTGGTTACAGAGTTTGTAATCTAAAACCCACTCTTTGTGTTAGTGGAATTGTTTTCAAAATCCCAGAGTGTGGGTTGTGATTTTCTCCCTTGAGCAAGGAGTTTTTCACGTAAAAACACCGTGTTCTTTACTTTCTGTTTGATTTGATTCATTTAGTTTTGGTGTTTGTGCAAATTAGTGTCACAAGAACTCAGTTCTTGTGAGTAAGAGTCAGTTTCTTCAGCGAAAATCGGAGGACACTATTCAATTTTCCCTTCTAGTATCCTTAGAAGGTGCCTAGAATATAACAAGTGGTATCAGAGCGGGTCTTCTCACGATTTGGTTAACACCTAGAGAAAGATCTAATCATGAGTGCACCACTCACTATCACTGAATGACAGTCTGTTCTAAGGCCACCACAATTCAATGGAAAATACAATGCATGGTGGAAGAACAAAAAGGAGATTTATAATTGTACTGAAGGTTATCAATTATGGATAGTCTCTGAGGAAAACTTGACTCCAACCAAGACAGCTGGTGAGGGAGATACTGCTCGTATTGAACCAAAGGAACGGTCGGGATATAATGAGGTTGATTACAAGATGATCGCAAAGAATCACAATGCCATGAGGATCGTGATTTGTGGACTTGGTCTTGAGGAGTTCAATAGAGGTTTTTCAACAAAACAACTAAAGAAATTTGGGATGCTCTGGAAGTCGCTCACGAAGGAATAACTGAAGTCAAGGACTCAAAGAGAAGAATGCTCAAGAGACAGTTTGAATTGTTCACCATGGGTGAAAGGGAATCAATTCAAGATATGATGACAAGATTGACTAGCATTACAAATGAGATGAGATCCTTGGATATGGAGTTGCCTGAGGTGGAGATGGTAGACAAAGTGTTGAATGTTCTTCCAGAGGCCTGGGAACCCAAGATGACTGCAATCATTGAGTCGGAACCACTCAAATCGATCATCTGGAGGAACTGGTAGGCAGCTTGAAAACTCATGAGCTGATGAAGGAATCCAAGAGCAAGTCAGGACCTAAGAAGGAGAAGACTTTTGCAATAGAAGCAGTTGAAGAATCTGAGGTCGACTTGCAAACTGTCGAATCAGCAATGGTTATCGCTCTTAGGCAACAATTCAATCTTTGAAAATTTAAAGTATTCAAGAAGAACTCGAAGGAGAACTCTGGGAAGAAGAATATAGTTGACAGTCCAGAATACTTAGGTTGCTTTAAGTATTTCAAGAAGGATCATACTATCCTGGATTGTCCCATGTAGGAAATTGAGTGGATAAAGAACAAGGCTTTAAAGGAGGAAGAAAAAGAGAATACGAAAGACCAAGGATAAGGACAAAAGAAAGACCAGATGTCCACCAAACTTCAGAGCTGAAAGAATGAAGAAGAGTGAGGCTTTCTATGCTACTTGGGGACCAACTGACAGTGAATCTGATGAAGAAAAGGAGTTTGATGATAAATCACCACTAGCACTGATGGGATTAACTCATGAGGACACAAGTAATTTTGAGTCCTATGAAATCATTGAGGGAATGAATCCCTTCAGACCTCTCATGTTTGAAGGAGTTCACTACAAATAGTTGAAAAGACTGATGAAGCTATATCTACAAGCAATGAACTACAGTCTCTTGGTAATTGTAAAAGAGGTCCTCATGTATCGATGAAGAGAGCTGCAAATAGGTCCTTGGTGCCAAAGATGGTTGAAGAACTAGATCCGCAAGATCTGGATTTTCTTCAAGCAAATGCTAAGGTTAAGCTAGCTTTAGAGAATGGGATGACCTTCGATGTTCTTACCAAAGTGTCAGAATGCACTACAACCAAGGAGATGTGGGAGAAGCTGAAGGAAATCTATAATGTAGACAGTTAAAAGAAGGAAGCTGCCCTCATGGCTACTGATGAGGAAGAGTCTGCTCATGTAGCTGAGGTAAGTCTCTCTGATCTGAAAGAAAACTTGCACACCTATTCACATGAGAGTCTTGATTTAATAACTGCCACTTTAATTAAGGGTTATCAAAAGTTAAAAGCTAAGAAAGACCAACTATTAGAGTTGTGTCTAAACTAAAAATAAAATGCAAGAACCTGAAAGAATCTAATGCTGAACTTGAAGAAACTAATGCTTCTCAAAGTGGATAGGCTCATGTATCAAATGCTAAAATCTCAAAACTTGAACTAGAAATTCGAAAAACGAGAGAGGCCAGTGGAAGACAAACAATCGATGAAGTTCAAACCTTTCTTAAAAATGAGCTAAAAAGGACAAATAAAATTCTTTATCAGGAAATTAAAATGAACAGAGTGCTCAAAGAAAAGTTTGAAAAACTGATTATGAACTTACCAGGCTCACTAAATGGAATAACTCTTCTGAAGCAATGAACTTGGTTCCTAAAAATCAGAACATTGGAAAGAAAGGTTTAGGCTTTAGAAAACCATTGCCACCTTATAACCCAAAAAGCAAATATGTTGGACTTCCCTGTAACATGCTATGTACTTTTTGGTGGTAAAACAGGTTATTATAAAGAAAATTACATGGTAGTTAGAAAGGCTAAAACAAAGAACAAAAGACTTGTTGTACCTTATTGGGCTAAGAAGGATTTAATTCATACATTCTCTCATAAGAAGGGACCCAAGCTTTCCTGGGTTCCTAAAAATAACCCTTAATTTGTTTTGCATGCTGGAGTAAGAGTGAATAAACCAAGGTGGATTCTTGATAGTGGTTGTTCAAGGTACATGACTGGAGATAGATGAAAATTTCTCTCATCGCAGCATTTCAAGGAGGCAGTGTTGCCTTCGGGGGAGGAAAAAGTGGCCAGGTTGTTAGTGTTTGTAAAGTTGGGAGATCACTGGATCATGCAATTGAAAATGTGTATTGTGTTGATGGGTTGAGACACAACTAGCTAAGCATTTCTCAGCTATGTGATAGAGGAAATGAAGTTAGCTTCTCATCTGTAGGATTTCTTGTGAAGAATCTACAGAGTGGGGAAGTTGTCATGGAAGGAAAGGGATTGAACAATGTGAACAAAGCTTCATTAGGATCTTTTTCTGAAAATAACTTGACTTGCTTAAATTTTCAAGAAACTGACTTACAGTAGTGGCACAAGAGACTGGAACACGCAAGTTTATCTCAGATAAACAAACTTGCATCAAAGGAATTGGTTCGTAAATTACCTACCAAGAGGTTTGATGATATCAAAATGTGTGATGCTTTTGTCAGGGGGAAATATGTGAGATCATCTTTCAAGCCAAAGAAAGTGATAAGCACTTCTAAACCACTGGAACTGGTACACATGGACTTGTGTGGTCCGATGAGAGTCATAATTAAGTAGAGAAGGAAAGAGGTTCGTGTTTGTGATAGTTGATGATTGCTCAAGGTATACATGGACCTTGTTATTGACTTCGAAGGATGAAACATTTGATAACTTCAAGGATTGGGCTGGTATTGGGAAGAAGAGGCGTGGTTTAGAACTTGTAAGCATTAGATCTGATCATGGCACGGAATTTGAGAATGCTAAGTTTACTGAATATTGCTTAAATCATAGCATTGATCACAATTTTTCTGCATCAAGAACCCCACAATAAAATGCGGTAGTAGAGAGAAAGAACAAATCACTTGAAGATATGACAAGAACCATGATGCTGTCAAGTGGATTAGCAAGAAACTTCTGGGCTGAAGCAGTTAATCTAGCTTGTTACTTTCTAAACAAGTGTTCTATCAGAGCAATTCTTGACAAGACACCATATGAGCTGCTTGGAGGTAGGAAGCCTAGCATCGCTCATTTGAAGCCATTTGGGTGCAAATGCTTTGTACACAACAATGGAAAGGAATCCCTTGGGAAATTTGATGCAAGGAGTGATAAAGTTTCTGGGATACTTTACTCAAAGCAAAGCGTATAAAGTGTTCAATAAACGAACACAATCCGTTGAAGAAAGCATGCATGTAGTGTTTGATGAATCTGATAGGGTGGTTGCTGAAAGAGAAGGAGAGGATCAAGCTATAGGTCTTGCTCAAGGAGAACCTGCTGAGGTAGCTGAAACTCTAGAAGAAAAAGGAAAAAATACAAGAAATTGATGGTGAACTGACTTAGGGGGAACAAGGAGTCAACATGATAGGGGAAACAAATGATCGTGATGATGAGCATGATGATGGAGATAAAACCATTCAAAATGAAACTGTTGTTCCCTCACATCAGATTCAACAAAGACCCTAGAAGCATCAGAGATCTCATCCGTTAGAAAATGTGCTATCTGAATTAGATACTAGGATCATGTCTAGGCCTGCATTGAAGAACTTTTGTGCATTCTTTGCATTTCTTTCAGCCATAGAACTAAAGAATGTTAAGAAAGCATTGGAATATTCAGATTGGGTGATAGCCATGCAGGAGGAACTACATCTATTTGAAAGAACAAAAGTGTGCCATCTAGTTCTTAAGCCAAAGAAAAGACAAATTATTGGTACCAAATGGGTGTTCAGTAATAAGCTAGATGAACATCGCATTGTCACAAGGACCAAAGCGAGGCTGGTAGTTCAGGGGTATAGCCAAGAGGAAGAAATTGATTATGATGAGAACTTTGCACCAGTAGCAAGGATAGAAGCAATAAGAATGTTGATTGCCTTTGCTACTTACATGGAGTTCACTATGTATTAAATGGATGTAAAGAGTGCTTTCTTGAATGGTTATCCGAATGAAGAAGTCTATGTAATTCAGCCACCTCGCTTTGTGAATAGTGAGTTCCCTGATCATGTGTATAAACTTGACAAGGCTCTTTATGGGTTGAAGCAAGCCCCTAGGACATGGTATGAAAGGTTGTCTGGGTTCTTGCTTAAGAACGATTTTACGAGGGGAAAGATTGACAATACTCTATTTCTGAAAAAGAAAGGAAAGGACCTACTGGTTGTTCAAGTTTACGTCAATGACATCATCTTTGGTGCAACAGATGAAAGCTTGTGTAAAGGATTTGCTGAACTAATGGGAAGCGAGTTCGAGATGAGCATGATGGGTGAAATCAACATCTTTCTGGGGTTGCAGATCAAACAAACTTATGAAGGAACCATGATTTATCAATAGAAGAACATTAAAGAATTGCTGAAGAAGTTTGACATGGAGGAGCTAAAGAAATGACTGCTCCTATTGCTCCTAAAACAAAGCTGGATATGGACGAACTGGGTCCTTCTATAAATGAGACCAAGTATAGAGGAATTATTGGTTCCCTCCTCTATCTCAATGTTAGTCGTCCCGATATTGCTTACCGTGTGGGGCTCTCTACGAGATTT
The DNA here is from genome assembly GCA_029990175.1 of Petunia secreta. Lineage (NCBI taxonomy): Eukaryota > Viridiplantae > Streptophyta > Magnoliopsida > Solanales > Solanaceae > Petunia > Petunia secreta. Next base: position 219,266 of record JARKIP010000102.1, read on the forward strand.
CAGTCTAAACCCAAGGAGTCCCATCTGACCGCTGTCAAGGGAATATTGAGATATTTAAAAGGAACTCAGGACTTATGTATATGGTACCTTAGGGGTGGTACATTTGAGTTGATTGGCTTTGCAGATACTGATTATGCATGGCATCTAGTGGATAGAAAAAGCACTTCAGGAATGACACACTTCCTGGATCCTTGTCTGGTTTCTTGTGTTACAAAGAAACAGAACTCAATGACTCTCTTTACATCTGAAGCTGAATATGTTACTGTTGCTTCTTGTTGCTCCTAGCTGTTGTGGATCAAGCAACAACTAGAAGATTTTGGAATCAAGTATGGAGCAGTGCCTATTTTTTTGTGACAACACAAGTGCTGTCAATATTGCAAAGAACCCAGTCCAGCACAAGAGAATCAAGCACATTAATATTAGACATCATTTTTTGCGAGATAATGTTGAAAAAGATCTAATAACTATGAATTCGTGCAGGACTGAAGATCAAATTGCTGAAATCTTTATCAAGGCATTGAACAAAGTTCAGTTGAAAGGAACAAGTTGGAGTTGGAGAAGACCAAAATACATGGATGATCCAGCACCTGATCCTCAGGAATTGGCTAGTTAAGTATTCTATTATTCTGTTTGAATATTGTACTTCGTGAAGTATACTTGTTTAACTAAGCTTACACTTGAAGTATTGTCTAATGAGTTCCCGTTGAAAGACTTATTAAGTAAGAGGATGGAACCATTATTAGAATGAGGAACCATGTCTAGATATGCCTATGTGGTTATTTTTGTTAAGTACAGTGTCAAAAATTAATTTGTTTTAGGCGTGCATCTTAAAACTTCCTTTTATGTCTAACCGCCTATTTTATTGAACACATTTCTTATCGGCTACACATTCAAAATTTAGACCTATCCCACTTTGATTAGAAGTCTTAATGACAATTCTTCCATAACCGTTACATCGCCAACTTTTCCCGGTTCCCAAAACTATAAAAAATTGTTCTCCTTTCTGTGTCATCATTACACTCCCTTTTCAAGAATCATCAAGAAAATCCCTCTCTTTAATTCTTTTCTCACAAACCCTCATAAACTCTAAATTCTCTCTTCCAAAAATTTCCCAAACCCATACAATGTCTCAAGCACAATCTTCTTTAGCCTCACCCACAAAAGCATCAGAAACCCAAACCGCTAAAATTCCTACAAAGAAGCCCATGACAAGTGCTACTACTTTGGCAGAATGGATCGCAAAAGCTAGGGAAAAGGTTCAAAAGAAAGTTGGAAAGAGGTTTAAGAAGTCTACTCCTAAATCAACTGCTCCATCTTCTACATCGGATATTTCCGACATGCAAACCGCAGAGGTAAGGCTTGACTTAACTAAGACTAGTTCCACTGCTCATGATTCAGTTTTTAGCCCTGAGAAGTTAAATACAGAAATTTTAGTCACATGGATGGATGAAATTGTAAAATCTGTTAATATAGTGGAGTCAGGAAGTGAAATTGACATAGGAAAAGGTGTAGAAGAGAATGGGAGAGATTTTGATAAAAAATATGATAAAACTAAAGCAGAAGTTGGTGTTACTATCATGGTTCAAGGTATAGCTACTGTAGATACTATGAAAACTGTACTAGAAAAATTGAGTGTTAAAGAATCTGTAGAATCTCAAAAGGGCCCTGTCGACGAACCTAATTCAGAGGTTGCTCCGTTAGAAAAGGAATGTGTGGAGGTGAATGTCAGTGGTCCTCCTAGTGGAGGACCAAGTGCTGCTGAAGTTGTTGTGGAGTCTGAGAAAGAACCCGGTTCTTCCTCAGTTCCTATTGCAACTAATGATGCATAACTGGAATGGACAGACTCTGAAGCTGAGAAGGAAGAAGATGAGTTAAAGGAGGAAGTAGGTTCCAAAGGTAGAGGAAGTCATAAAGAAAAGTAGTAAAATAATGTTTGGAGAAGAGGATGAGAAGCTTGTAGAAGAAGAAGAGGATGAGGTAGTATTTATGAGTGAAATGAAAGTTGAGAAGAGAGAAAAGAAAGCTGATGAAAAGGGGAAATGCTGCGGCAAAAAGTAAACTGGTTGACGAAGGTGATGTTGAGGGAAATTCGCATTCTGAATCTAAGAGCATGAAGTAATGGTTCCTAGAAAAGTGGCTACTAGATCAGCACTTAGGCAGCAGATAGAAAATCTAGAAAAAATTGCTGAGAAAAACAGAGTGGTGATAGTTATATATATTATACAATTTTAGATATATAAATTATTATACATATTTATATTTTTATATAGAATATATGATATTATATTCAAATATGTGCAAATACACAAAACAACCTTTCAGGAAAGGAAAGAACGCAAAAGCAAGGAAGATGGAAAAGAAGCCACAGATGGCATCGGTGGCTCGCATCCGTGGGACAAAAGTGAAGAAATGCCACCAATGGCATTAGTCATGACTTCACATTAGTGGCAAAAAGGAAAGAAGTGCACTAATGGCATCGGTGGCTCGCATCCGTAGGACAAAAGTGAAGAAATGCCACCAATGGCATTAGTCATGACTTCATATTAGTGGCAAAAAGGAAAGAAGTGCACTAATGCCATCAATGGCTCGCAATAGTAGGAAAATAACAAAGAAATACCATACATGGCATCGATATTTTCGCATTAGTGGAGTTTTTGGCTGACAATTCCTCTATAAGTAGTCCAACATTTTGTTGAGAAGAATCATCCTTTCTCTGTGTAAAGCAACAGCAAATAATATCTATAATATTGGTTAAGCTTTTTAAGTGTTAAAATTAAATTTTTTTCGTTCTTTAAAAATACTAAGTTCTTCCACTTTTGTAGTATTTAGTATTTTCTCCATGTAGTAATTTTCTTTAAGTTGGGATCAGTGTTGAAATTTGGTATATTATTATAATGAAAATTTAAGTATTTTATTATTCTTGAGTGAGAATCCTACTTTGTCAAAATCTTGCATCAGAGTATTAAATACTATGCTATTCAACTTTATCAAGCCTATATATTTATGCTATAATATTTCTTGCTAATTTTTGTTATCGAAAGAAACAAAAATTAAATGGAAATATTGATAGCTAAATTTATTCTCGTGATAATTTGAAATAGTTATATTTAATCACTCAAAATTCTTTATCTTGATATTTGAGTTTTTCATTCGAGAGAAGAAAATCATTTAACCAAGTTTTGGAATTTAACAAAAGCTAATCGAAAGAGGTTTTTGTTCATATGATGTACTCATTCAAGATAAGTATTTTTTACTCCAATACTACAAGTTAATCATTTTATTATGCTAATCGAAAGAGGCATAGTTAATTGAGAAACTCGTAGTAGTATTAATTGCCTTTCTCTTAAGCAATTAATATGTGGAATAGAAAATAAAATATCTAACTTCTATTATAATTTTATACCGAGTGAATCCATGAAATCCCAACTCTTTTATTTTAAAAGAAAAATTAAAAACAAGTTTTCTTACTTTCAAGTAGATCATAAATTCAACTCTTTTCACCCAAAAATTGACTCTCTTAAATAGTAGGATTGATAATATAAATTTGTAGGATAGATTCTCAAATCTCTGTGGACGATATCATAAACTATACTAAAATTAGACAAGAACGAGCAGAAAAATCCTATACATATTGGACTCGTCAAATTTTTGGCGCCGTTGCCGAGGATTGGCAGTTGTCTACTTCATATTAATTATCTTCTTACTAATTTGAGAACTATTTTTTTGGTTACTTTTTGCAGGAATTTCAGTAGGTATATGACCCGTTCCTCTTCAAAGGAACTTATTGAATACAATCCTGAAATTGAAAGATCATTTCGAAAAAGCAGACAAGAGCAAAACTCAATCTCTCTCTCTTCATCATATACAAACATGGAACATGAACATGATCCACCACCACCACCAGCAGACCCACCAATTATCCCACCTATTCCTGAGGACCAATTTGATGAAGTGGTCCCCAGGCCAGCTAACATGATCCTAAGGGATTATTCTAGACCAGATCCCTTTGACTGTGAGTGAAGTGTTAGAAGGCCACCGGTGGCCGCTAATAACTTTGAAATCCGAACTGGCTTAATTCAAGCCATACAACAAAATTGTATATTTAATGGAGAAACCAGTGAGGATCCTCACAGTCATTTGATTGATTTTCTAGAATTGGTGGAAACGGCAAAATATAATGGTGTCTCACCAGATGCAATTAAGTTACGCCTGTTTCCATTTTCTTTAAAGGGAGAAGCAAAATTATGGTTACGTAGTTTACCTAGAGGATCCATTACCACTTGGGATCAGATGATCCAAAAATTTCTCAGTAAATATTTTTCCCCAGCCAAAGCCACTAAAATGAGGCAAGATATAACAAACTTTGTGCAGACTGACTCAGAGTCAGTATATCAAGCCTGGGAAAGACTGAAAGCTATGTTAAGAAAATATCCACATCATGGCATCCCTGAGCACATGCAACTATATATTTTTTACCATGGCCTAAAACCATCGGCGAGAAATGTTATAGATGGTGCAGCTGGAGGTGCCATAATGGGAAAAACCACTGGAGAAGCTTTACAATTGTTAAATGAAATTTCTGTGAATGTGGTACAATGGCCATCTGAAAGAGTAATCCTTAAGAAAACTGCATCCATAAACCAATCTGATGTTCTGGCTAACTTTTCAAAACAAATTGCTTCTCTAACTCAAAAGTTTGATACTTTTCAGGAGGACCTCAGCAGCCTGCTTCAACTGACAATTGTGATTTCTGTGCAGGAAATAATCAGAACCATGAATGCCAAGCTAGCAATCAAGTTGATGAACATGTGAACCAAATTGGATACAGAACGTATCCATTCGGTAATTCTTTGGCCCAAAAGCATCCTGGCTTCCAGTGGAGTAATCCTAATAGAGCAAAAAATGCTCAATATTTTTAGAAACAACCAAACACAAGGATCACCTGGATTCCAAGGACAAAACAGGATGCAACAAAATTTTAGGCAATACCAACCTAGACCACAACAGCAGGCACCAACTTTGGAAGATTTGATGTACAAGTACATCAAAACTACTCATGAAAAAATGGAAAGTCAAAATGCTTCCCTCAAGAACCTGGAAACTCAAGTAAGTCAATTAGCTACTCTTGTTTCAGAAAATATCCAAGGACCATTGCCAAGCAATACTGAAAAAAAAATCCAAAAGAACATGTTAAAACCATTGCTTTGTGATCAGGTAAGAATCTTGATGATCCATACCCTAACAGAGAGGGTAAGTTACAGGAAGATCAAACAGAGGGTCAAATTGTTGATAATGGTAAGGAAAAACATTTTGAAACAAAGAGAAAAATTGATCATGAAAATAAAGATAATTCCAGTTGTGAGCCAATTTCTTTTCCACAAAAACTAAAAAGAGAAAAACTTGATCAGCAGTTTTCAAAATTTTTTGAAATTTTGAAACAATTGTATATAAATATTCCTTTCACAGATGCTTTGACTCAAATGCCATCATATGCCAAGTTTTTAAAATAAATTTGTCCAGCAAAAGACAACTTGAAGGAATTTCAGTGGTTAAGCTTACAGAATGTAGTGCTATTTTACAAAATAAGCTTCCACAAAAACTTGGAGATCCTGGCAGTTTTACCATTCCATGTAGCGTGGGAGGAACTCATTATGAAAAAGCTTTGTGTGATTCTGGAGCATCCATCAATTTGATGCCATTTTCAATTTTTTAAAAATTGGAACTTGGGGATATAAAAAATACGGTTGTTTCATTGCAACTAGCTGATCAGAGTACAAAAAAGGCAAAAGGAATAATTGAAAATGTTCTTGTGAGAGTTGATAAGTTTGTGTTTCCAGTAGACTTTATTGTCCTTGAAATGGAAGAAAATACTGATGTACCTCTCATTTTGGGAAGACCTTTTCTAGCTACAGGTAGGGCAATAATAGATGTACATCAAGGACAATTGATTTTGAGAGTAGATGAGGAGAAAGTTATTTTTGATATGCAGAAGATAATGAGATATCCTGATGATGACTCATCAAACTCATTGTTTTACTATTGACCTCCTTAATGATATTACAAATGAGTACAAGGATGACAAGTTATTTTCTGACTCATTGGAAAGATGTTTGGTAAGATCAGGGACAACTAATGACGAAGATCCAGAAATTAAAGAAGAGGCTGAAACTTTAGAAAATGAGGGAGATGATGAGCCAAAAGAAACAGTTCAATCAAAACTTGAACTTAAAACTCTTCCCTCAAATTTAAAGTATGTTTATCTTGAGAAAGAATCTTTTCCAGTAATTATCTCATCTTTGTTGACCAATGAACAGGAATTGCAATTGATCAAAGTGCTGAGGGAGCATAAGAAAGCCTTGGGATGGACAATCGAAGATATCAAGGGAATTAGCCCAGCTATATGCACACACAGGATACTGAAGGAGGAAAACTACAAGCCGATTGTCCAGCCACAAAGAAGGCTAAATTCAACAATGCAGGAAGTTGTGAAAAAAGAAGTGGTAAAATTATTGGCAGCCGGTATCATTTACCCAATCTCTGACAGTCCTTGGGTAAGTCCAGTACAGGTAGTACCAAAAAAGGGAGGTATGACTGTTGTGAAAAATAAAAATAATGAGCTCTTACCTACCCGAGCTGTCACCGGATGGAGAGTCTGTATTGATTACAGACGATTAAATGATGCTACCAGAAAAGACCATTTTCCTTTACCCTTTATTGATCAAATGTTGGAAAGAGTAGCAGGTCATGCTTTTTTCTGATTTCTTGATGGTTACTCTGGGTATAACCAAATCCCGATAGCCCCCGAGGATCAGGACAAAACAACATTTACTTGTCCTCATGGTACATATGCTTACAGAAGAATGCCTTTTGGACTATGCAATGCACCAGCCACTTTTCAACGGTGCATGTCTGCCATTTTTTCAGATATGACAGAAAAGTTATTGGAAATTTTTATGGATGATTTTACTTTGTTCGGAAAAACTTTTGAAAACTGTTTGCAAAATTTGACTCTTGTACTAAAAAAGGTGCGAAGAGACAAATTTGATTTTGAACTGGGAAAAATGTCATTTCATGGTTACTGAAGGAATTATTTTGGGGCATAAAATTACTTCTAAAGGAATAGAAGTAGATAGATCAAAAATTGATTTAATTGCAGGATTGCCCCCTCCAACAACTGTGAAAGGCATTAAAAGTTTTTTGGGACATGCTGGTTTTTATAGAAGATTCATAAAAGATTTTTCAAAAATTTCAAAACCCCTCACAAATCTTTTAATGAAAGGCGTGCCGTTTGAATTTTATGAAAATTGCAAGAGATCTTTTGAATTGTTAAAAGAAAAACTGACAAAGCACCAGTTTTTGTTTCTCCAGATTGGAGTAAACCATTTGAAATTATGTGTGATGCAAGTGACATTGCTGTTGGAGCTGTATTAGGATAGCGAATGGACATAATTTTTCGTCCAATTTACTATGCCAGTAGAACTTTGAATGAAGCTCAATTAAATTATGCTACCACTGAAAAAGAGCTACTGGCAGTAGTATTTGCTTTTGATAAATTCCGTTCCTATCTAATTGGAACCAAGGTCATTGTTTCACAGATCATGCAGCATTAAAATATCTTTTGACAAAAAAAGATGCTAGGCCTAGATTGTTAAGATGAATACTCTTGTTGCAAGAATTTGACCTTGAAATAAAAGATAAGAAGGGAACGAAAATCAAGTAGTAGATCATTTGTCTAGATTGGAAATACCACCTGTTGAGGCAGTAGAAATCATGGAAGAATTTCCAGATGAGCATATTTTCTCTATCTCTGTGATCACAAAACAGGCACCCTGGTTTGCTGACATTGCCAATTATTTGGTAGGACATTGGATTCCAAAGGAATTTTCTCCACAACAAAGAAGGAAGCTCAGAACTGAGGCTAGATATTATTTTTGGAAAAATCCTTACCTGTTTAAGTTTTGTGCAGATAACGTAGTGCGAAGATGTGTTCCAGAAATAGAGATGAATGATATTCTGAGTCATTGTCATGCGGAGCAGTTGGAGAACACCAGAATTCTAACAGAACAGCTTCAAAGATTTTGGAAGCAGGATTTTACTGGCCTACCTTGTTCAAAGATGTAAGATCATATGTTTTGACATGTGACAAATGTCAGAGGGCAGGTAACATCTCAAAAAGGGATGAAATGCCTTTAAATTCTATACTCATATGTGAAATATTTGATGTTTGGGGTATAGATTTTATGGGTCCATTTCCTTCCTCACAATCCTATCAATATATTTTGGTAGCAGTAGATTATGTTTCAAAATGAGTAGAGGCAATTGCAACAACAACAAATGATGGTAAGGTTGTATGCAAATTCCTTAAGAAGAATATTTTTACCAGGTTTGGGACTCCTAGGGTGATAATCAGTGACCAAGGAACACATTTTATGAATAGGCAGTTTTTCACTTTATTGTCTAAGTATGGGGTCACTCACAAAATAGGTATACCTTATCATGCACAAACGAACGGCCAAGTTGAGGTTTCTAACAGAGAGCTAAAAAGAATTTTGGAAAAAACTGTTAGTACTTCACGTAAGGATTGAGCCTTAAAATTAGATGATGCATTGTGGGCCTATAGAACTGCATTCAAAACACCAATCAGGACTTCACCATATAGGCTTGTTTTTGAAAAAGCTTGTCATTTACCTGTTGAAATTGAGCACAAAGCCTTCTGGGCAGTGAAAACATTGAACATGGACATAGCCGGTGTTGGTAAAAATAGATTATTCCAAATTGATGAGTTAGATGAATTTAGGTTGAACTCTTATGAAGATGCTTTGTTGTATAAAGAAAAGGTGAAAAGGTGGCATGACAAGTTGATTTGCTACAAAGAGTTTCAGACTGGTGATCAAGTGCTTTTGTATAATAGTCGATTAAGACTATTTCATGGAAAGTTTAAATCTCGTTGGACTGGTCCATTTGTAGTAACAGATGTTACCCCATAGGAGCAATAGAAATTCAAAAAGCCAGTGGAGGGGAAAAATTCAAAGTTAATGGGCACAGGTTGAAGTTATATTATGGAGGACAATATGAAAAGCAAGCTCTTGCAATTGAGATTCAGTGATGATCCTTGAACCGCAATAAGTCGAGCTGACGACGTTAAACTTAGAACTACTTTTCAAACCCGTAGCCATTGAGGGTGAAGCATTGGAGCCTTATAAGTTCAGTACAGATTTATTTGATCAAATACTTAACCAATTGATCTGGTTAATATCCAGGTTATTGTACAACCGGAACTGCAAATGACGGCCTCTACAAAAATAGTCACCTATACAGGAGTAACTCCATGGTGATCGGTATGCCTGAGTAACTGGTTGGTTAACTATTAAATTATATTAATCTAATATCGGCACATGTAATTTTCTAGTTTATATGTAAACTAGGACCCAAGACTGGTAAGGTCTAAAATTTTTCAGTCTATTGCACATAGAATATGTGCGGTCACAGTTTCTTTCAAGCTTTCTTCTGTGATTGTATATTTGAAAGCCAAAAATAATAATTTTTTATATATATATATATATAAAATAAATTTATAATTTCTTTTAGTATGAAAAATATATTAATATGCATCTATATATAGTGATACACTTTCAAAAAAAAAAAAAAAAAAGGAGACAAAATTGGGCAAAACTCCACTGAACGTGGACATCTTGAATAGGACAAGGATCTATTTTAGCTCTCTGATGATATAAAGTTGATGTGCTTTTTAAAATTATGGATGGTTGAATGAAAAAAAAGAACTGCTGTTGTATGTTTGTTTTTGTATTGATTATCCAGGAGGATAATTACTAAGGGTAGAGGGAGTAGAACAAAGTCTCTATTGTTATTTAGATAACTATTGTTAGTTATAGCAGTAGATGAAACACCCCTACTGCTAGATGCAGTATCAGTATTAGTATTAATATAGAATCACCCTTGTTGTAAATTACTAGATGCATTATTAATATTATCTTGTAGATATTTCTCTTGTGTTTTAGTACTTTTATTTCTCTACTAACGCTTGGCTCACTAATCATTTTTTGTCTTTGATGTTGTTTGGATTGCTCATTACAAATTTTATATATATATATATATATATATATATATATATATATATATATATATATTATACATCTTATTTACATACTTGATTAATTACAACTATTTTTGTGCTTATATATATACTTTAACCTTAGTTATTGCACTTTTGTAAAAATAAAAATCTACAATATAGAGTTTTCTCATTTCTTGCAAATATTTATTTCTTCAATTTTTATCATCTAACTTCTAAGCTAATGATTTTATCTTTGAGAAGGCAAAAATGAATATTTCAAAGCTCAAAGAATCATTGAAGTTGAGAATTTTTATGATCTAAAATAGGTGAACCCAATATTTTACTGAAACTTGGTCCATATGTCTCTCTAAGCTAAAATATAGATAACTACTCTTGAAAGATAGGCTTGTTTTACATATCTAGTAAATACCACTTCAAGAAAGATAGGCTTCCTTTTTTACTGTAAATATCTCTCTCTTCCAAAAAAAAAAGGTGAAAAGAGAAGTAAAGTAAAAGGAGTCTAGATATAGCCTACGATCATGAAAATATTGTAATATAGGTGACAAGCACACAAGAAAAGAAAAAAAAATTGTCAAAGTAGAGAAGTGAAATATATATATATATATATATATATATATATATATATATATATATATATATATATATATATATATATATATATATATATATATATATATATATATATATATATATATATATATGGTGAATAAACTTCTCAAAGACAATTAAGTTGAACTGTCACTATACAATATTTCTTTCATACCATGTAAATTCAAGCCACTCTACTAACCAAACAAAAAATACTATACTGAGAGTCCATGTTCTTAATGAGATAGACATTTGGGGCACGTTGACGAAAAAGAATTGGTTTTGCCTAGTTTGCAGTATCATAAAATCATCAATTTTGATAAGAACATGAAGTGAGAAATATTTGTCTTTGTCTACCAAAGATGAATTCAAAGGTGATGTAAAGATTTGATAAATATGGAAAGATAAATAGTTTGTATTAATGGAAAATTGTATTTGTTTGGATTCTTATTTTACAGAGAAGCAATGAAAGTGGTGAAGTAAATATTACTCTATTTTTCTTGATGACAAGCAAAACTTCAAGTATGGGGGTGTTTGATAGTTATATATACTATACAATTTTAGATATATAAATTATTATATATATTTATATTTTTATATAAAATATATGATATTATATTCAAATATGTTCAAATACACAAAACAATCTTTCAGGAAAGGAAAGAACGCAAAAGCAAGGAAGATGGAAAAGAAGCCACAGATGGCATAGGTGGCTCGCATCCGTGGGACAAAAGTGAAGAAATGCCACCAATGACATTAGTCATGACTTCACATTAGTGGCAAAAAGGAAAGAAGTGCACTAATGGCATCGGTGGCTCGCATCCGTGGGACAAAAGTGAAGAAATGCCACCAATGGCATTAGTCATGACTTCACATTAGTGGCAAAAAGGAAAGAAGTGTACTAATGCAATCAATGGCTCGCATTAGTGGGAAAATAACAAAGAAATGCCATACATGGCATCGATGGTTTCGCATTACTGGAGTTTTTGGCTGACAATTCCTCTATAAATAGTTTGATATTTTGTTGAGAAGAATCATCATTTCTCTGTGTAAAGCAACACCAAATACTATCTATAATATTGGTTAAGCATTTTAAGTGTTAAAATTAAATTTTTTTCGTTCTTTAAAAATACTAAGTTCTTCCACTTTTGTAGTATTTAGTATTTTCTTCATGGAGTAATTTTCTTTAAGTTGGGATCAGTATTGAAGCTTGGTATATTATTATAATAGAAATTTCTGTATTTTATTATTCTTGAGTAAGAATCCTACTTTGTCAAAATCTTACATCAGAGTATTAAATACTATGCTATTCAACTTTATCAAGCCTATATATTTATGCTATAATATTTCTTGCTAATTTTTGTTATCGAAAGAAACAAAAATTAAATGGGAATATTGATAGCTAAATTTATTCTCGTGATAATTTGAAATAGTTATATTTAATCACACAAAATTCTTTATCTTGATATTTGGGTTTTTCATTTGAGAGAAGAAAATCATTTAGCCAAGTTTTGGAATTTAACAAAAGCTAATCGAAAGAGGTTTTTGTTCATACGATGTACTCATTCAAGATAAGTATTTTTTACTCCAATACTACAAGTTAATCATTTTATTATGCTAATCGAAAGAGGCATAGTTAATTGAGAAACTCGTAGTAGTATTAATTGCCTTTCTCTTAAGCAATTAATATGTGGAATAGAAAATGAAATATCTAACTTCTATTATAATTTTATACCGAGTGAATCCATGAAATCTCAACTCTTTTATTTTAAAAGAAAAATCAAAAACAAGTTTTCTTACTTTCAAGTAGATCATAAATTCAACTCTTTTCACCCAAAAATTGACTCTCTTAAATAGTAGGATTGATAATATAAATTTGTAGGATAGATTCTCCAATCTCTGTGGACGATATCATAAACTATACTAAAATTAGACAAGAATGAGCAAAAAAATCCTATATATATTGGACTCGTCAAGTGGCTAAAGAGGTAGAAAAGAATCAAACTTCTGTTGACAAGGAGAGCAGTGATGAGAATGGGGACTATGAAGACCCATACGACTCGGACTCTGAAACCTCTAAAGATTCTAAGAAGAAGAAAGCTGAGAGGAGAGAAGAAATTGACATGGATGCTTTCTTTGCCACTAAGCAGGTGTGACCTGGTAGTGTGTGGTGTGATCTAGAGGAACCAACGATGAAACCATTGGTTGAAAAAGTAAATCTTTAGGGTTAGACAAAGTTGTTCTCCAAAGAAGATAGGTGTCTGTTTTCAGAGCAAGTAAGGGAGTTTTATATAAACTGCAGTGTGGCTGATAGAAGAGTGTTCTCTATTCTTGAAGGAGTTGAAATTGAGTTTGGAAGATTTGAGTTGGGTGTGATTTTAGAACTTCCAGTTGAAGGTTATTGCAGGTACTTGAAGTTGAAATGGCCCAAGAGAACTGATAATGTGACCCCTTTGGAGGTGACTAGGGAGTTCTATGAAAATCCCAGACTCAGAAAGGAAAGAAAGGTGGAAAAGAAGGAGATGGAACCAGCTCATTAGCTGATATTTGAGTTTGTGCACAGATTCTTGTTACCAAGGGGTGAAAGGAACAGTGAAGCGTGTGCACTTGATTTGACATACATGGACTTATTGGACAAAGGTGTCAAAATTAACCTGCCTGGCTCATTATAAGTCATATTAAGAGGATTGCTGATACTGACAAGAAGGGACACTCTCTTGTGCATTCCTACATACTACAATAGGTGTTTGAACACTTTGGAGTGCCTCTCAAGAATCAAAAGAAGCCTACACATCATCAGATGTTTGGGATGAACATGTTTAAGACATGTGATTTCTTTAAGGAGAAGAGAGCCTCCAAACTTCCCATGCAAGCCAAAGTGGAGAAGGCTTATGATTGTGAGGGTTTTGGACTAGAAGAAGCTGTGGAAGTTGTAAATGAACTGGAGCAGCATTTGTTTGAGCTGAATGAGGAAAATGTAGAGCTGAAGGGGAAGTTAAAGGATCAAGAAATTGATTGCTTGAGCATCGAGTGTAATAGTCATCAGGTTGAGCTGGTTGTTGAAAGGGCAAAAAATTCTAAGAATCTGGAAGGACTTGTCAAGCACTTCAAATTTTGAGCCTATAGCCTGCCCTGTCCTTGTCCAAGAACCCTTCCCTGTTTTTTATTTTATGCATGTTTAAGAAAATTCATTTTTGGTTTGTACTTAATGAACCGCGTTTGTGTTGTGTCCTGAATAATTGGTTCTAAAATGCTTGTTTTGTTCTGTGGTTTTTTCTATATTAGTGCTTGTTCTGATTAGGCCCTTGGATATATGCCTGTGTTCTTGCATAGTTAACTTGTTGCCTTGTGCTATAGTCTGGACTATATTAACTTTTTCTTGCAGGATTTAGAATCTTTTTGATGATGCCAAAGGGGGGAAAGAAGGAAATGTTGGGATGTTTGTGACCCAATTCATATATTTTAAATAACTTTCAAACTATTGTTACTGTTATTTTGTCTTGGTGATTTCATGTACAGGTACATAGGCAACATTTGCTTATTATCATAAAAAATGGGGAATTTGTTGAGGTGATTGTTTTGAAGATCGACAAACTAAGAACCTGGTGAAGAACCTAGTCCTTTTAAGAAGGCATGACTGATTATTCGTAAAGATTGAAAAATATAAATCTATGCAGAACTAGGAAAGGTGATGCGTGCATGATTATGTATCCTAGTCAACAAAAGAAGTTGTGTCGGGGCTGTCTCTATGAAGTGTGAACAAAACTTGGTGCTAAACTAGGAGTATATTGTTGGAGATCTTCACTTACCATAATTGTGAAGACTCATAGTGAGAAAATGCTAGGGTTTACATAACCCGTATAAAAGGAAGTAATTGAGGTTGTCGTATTCATTCATTCACAACGAGAGAAAAGAACAAGCAAAAGGCGATCCAATTTATTTCTTGTGTGTTTGAACAAGTGCAGACAACCATTGAAGAACTCAGAGCATAACTTGCATTTGTAAAGGTTCTTTTAGTAGTTGTCATAATTCTATGTATTGACAGTTTTACCTATCTGCTTCGTTAAGAAGGTATTGTAAAAGGTGAACTTTTTGAGACTACTTTGTAAAGCTAGAGTTTAGCTTTGAGAGTTATTAGGGTCTAAAGTGTAACCCCTTGGTTACAGAGTTTGTAATGTAAAACCTGCTCTTTGTGTTTGTGGATTTGTTTTCAAAATCTCAGAGTGTGGGTCATCTTTTTTCTCCCTTGAGCAAGGAGTTTTTCACGTAAAACCCCGTGTTCTTTACTTTCTATTTGATTCATTTAGTTTTGGTGTTTATGCAAATCATTGTCACAAGAAGCAAGTTTGTGAGTAAAAGTCAGGTTCTTCAGCGAAAATCGGAGGACGCTATTCAACCCCCTATTCTAGTGTCTTTAGGAGGTGCTTAGAGTAGAACAAACAATAATGGAAATTCTCGGGCATGGGAATCACTTTGTTGTAGTTACCAACTCTCTAACAAGAGCTGAACTACGATCAATGTCTAGACCCAATATGTATGCCTAGTAAATTTTGTTATGTAAGAGTAGTAGTATTATGACCTTATCAATGTGATTTATATGTTTATAGTCTCTTTCACCTTCTTTGGACGTTATGATATTACCAAGAATTTACCTTGTATACTAAGAAAATACCTCCAAAGAACATGGTTATTTATGACCAAAATAACATAGCAACATCACTTTGTGTAAGGAGCTCTGCAATACGCAAATTACAATGTACAAATATTGGACATCTTTTTTGAGTTTTAAAGTTGAATTAAAATTTTTACCGAATAAACAATCTAAAAATGAAAATACTTAGTATAAATAATTTCCATTTATTTGACAAGAATTTTTTCTTAGTCAATTATGTACTCCTAGGTAATAAAATGTTTTTCTCTAAAAAAAAAAATTCGACTCTAAGGGACTTTTTTAACAAGCTCTATAACGCTTAGTTATTTCTAGACAACAAGATTATCGTTCACAAACAAAACACCTCAATCAACATTTTTTTTTATCAAACAGACCTAAAATGACAATATACTGAGAGTAATGGATACACTAATAAAACATAAGAGGCCAACGTTTATAAACTAAACTAAATTCGATCAACTAACAAAATATGTTGATTTTTAAGGCTGAAAATACCGAAACTTAGCAAAATCAACATTTGGTATCAGCGCCAGATCTTTTAAGTGTTTAGAAAATTTCTTTCAGTTTTTTTTTTCTATACACCCTTATAGCACTCCTTATGGTATTCGAGAACCTTGTTCAACCTTCTATTCCAAGTTTTGATGGCCATTATGACCATTGGTGTATGTGATGAAAACTTTCTCAAATCAAAGGAATGCTAGCAAGTAGTTACCACAATTAGCAACTGGTGTAACAGAAGCGCAAAAAGTGGAGGTATAGAAGGACTGGAGTTGAAAGATCTAAAAGCCAAGTATTATTTATTTCAGGCAATAGATCGCTCAATCTTGGAGACAATTCTTTGCAAAGATATCTCCAAGCACATATGGGATTCAATGAGAAAGAAATACCAAGGTTCTGCCAAGATTAAAAGCCAGCAACTTTAGGCACTTTGTACAGAGTTTAAAATCTTGCGAATGAAGTTCGGAGAGTCAGTAGCAGATTACTTCTCAAGAGTAATTGTCAACAAGATGAAGTTACACGGTGCTAAAAATCAGATGACGTTGTTATTGTAGAGAATATTTTTAGATCATTAACACCAAAGTTTAACTTTGTTGGCTGTTCCATAGAGGAGACACAATATTGATGAACTATCACTTGACGAACTGCAGAATTCACTATTAGTTCATGAGAGGAAACTGGTTAAACAAGCATTGCAAGCATCAAAAAACAATCACTCCTCATATTCAAATAATGAAGAATAAGGAAGAGTAAATGAATATCGAAGGCTGCAACAGAAGAAATCTGGAAATAACTCCAATCAACAAAAAGGGAGAAATCAGGATGACCAAAACTCAAAAAATAACAAATGGAGGTCTGCAGACAAATAAAAAGTTGAGTGTTAGAGGTGTCATAAGTATGACCATTATAAATCAGAGTGTCGAACAAACTTGAATAAGCAACGAGAGGAAAAATCAAATTTTACAGAAAAAGAAGAAGAAATTTCTCTTGTTAGCGTCTCATGCTAAGGATTAAAGTTACCAGCACCTGTGGCATTTAGATAGTAGTTGGAGCAATCACATGTGCGGAGAAAAGTCATTATTCTCAAAATTGGATGAATCATTTCGTAATACAGTGACATTTAGCGACAATTCCAAGGTCTCTGTAATGGGAAAGGGTATTGTAAAAATCTGCACCAAAGAAAACTCTAATCAGACTATTTCAAATATTTTCTTTGGTCAGATTTGAATACCGATATATATTTAGTCTTGGACAACTTTATGAGAAAGGTTATGAGATCTCAATTAAGAATGGAATATGTCGTATCAAAGATCAAAAATTGGTATTGATTGCTCAAGTCAAAATGACAGCAAATTGGATGTGTCTACTTTATCTTTACAACACTACTTCATGTTTCTTGGCAAAATCGAAAGAGGTGGCTTGGCTTTGGATATTACCATCTTAACTTTTCTGGTTTGAGAATTCTTCAACAAAAGAAGATGATGGCAGGTCTTCCACAATTTGACTGTTCATTAGATGTTTTTGAAGATTGCGTTGTTACAAACAACACCACAATTGCTTCCCTAAAGGAAACTGCTTCCCTAAAGGAAACTCATGGAGAGCAAACCAGGCATTGGAGTTGGTGCACTCTGGTCTTTGTGGCCCAATTAATCCATCTTCTAATGGAGGTAAAAAATACATAATTATCTTTGTTGATGATTCTAGTCAGAAGACTCGGGTTTATTTCATGCAAGAAAAATCTGAAGCTTTCACAGCCTTTAAAAGCTATAAAATACTTGTTGAAAAACAGGTTGGAAGTCCAATAAAAGTCCTTAAAATAGACCGTGGTGGTGAGTACAGCTCACATGAATTTTAATTTTTTTGCGAGTTACATAGAATTAAGAGACAATTGACAGTAACATACACACCTCAACAAAATGGAGTGTGCGAGAGGAAAAATAGCACCATCTTAAATATGGTGCGAAGTCTTTTAAAAATGAGTGGCATTCAAAAAATTTCTGGCATGAAGCAGTTAACTGGAGCATCCACGTGTTGAGTAGAAATCCTACCTTTGTAGTTCAAAATATGACACCGGAGGAGGTTTGGAGCGGACATAAGCCATCATCAGTTGATTATTTCAAAATTTTTGGGTGTATTGCTTATACCCGCATCCCAGATATGAAGAGGAAGAAGTTTGATGATAAAGGAGAGAAGTGCATTTTTCTTGGTGTATGTGATAATTCTAAAGCTTACAAGCTGTATAATCCTATCATTTAGAAAATTGTGATAAGCCGTGACGTAATCTTTGACGAGGATAACTTCTAGAACTGGGGCAGACAATATATTCAACAACATATTCCTATTTTTTTTTTATATTAAAAATGAAGAAATGCGGGAACCTTTAGTAAATGAGCTGGAAAACAATAAGGAGCAGCCAATGAATACTCAATGTTCTTAAAATGAGGATAAACAACGACCTAGGCGAGATAAGAAAAGGCCAACATGGATGAATGATTCTGATGTAGCTGGGATTGAACAAATAGATGATCCACTAATTAATTTTTCTCTATTTTAAGATTGTGATCCTATATTTTTTCAAGAAGCTGTAAACGTGTCACGACCCAATGTAGGGCGGCGATGGATAACCGACACTGAGTGCCGATCACCGCTAAATCTACTAATAATCTATTAATAATAGAGATAAGCCGGCAACCTGGTCATATATACATACATATTTGCTGAAAATATAAAGTTTGGAAAGACGACAAGACTATCACATGCTCACATACATAACATACTGACTAAACCACACATGGACATATCTATAGGCCTCTAAGAGTGCTGAACTGAATATACAAAGGACGGGACAAGGCCCTGCCATACCTACTAGGTGTCTGTACAACATAGCAAAAGTAGTAAACTCCAGGAGGAGGCGAACTGACTTCAACAGTTGGTAGATAGCCTACTAATGTGGCTCAAGTTCTGATCTCTCTGCACTTGTGAGGCATGAAACACAACGCCCATTAGAGCACGTGAGTACAATATATATAAAGTATGTAAGGCATGAACATATAATATATCATAGCTGAATGAAACTGTAAGGCTGCAATATAATATGTAAATATGTGCTGGAGCATAGTAATGTAGCTGGAAATCGAAAACACGAACTAAACATGATGCGAATATAAACTGAAGTCTAGCTAAATCTGAAACTGAAGGCTGAGCTAAACTGTACTAATAACTGATTGTGTTATGACTGATATTTGATAACTCGTAACTAGAAACCAGGAACTGATAATTGTTAACTGATATTGACATTAAGAACTGACGGCTGATAACTGAGAACTAATAACTGGAACTGAGCTAAATCTCAACTGTTATCTGACCTGGTACCTGCCTGGTGCTATGGGTTGTATCCCCCCAAATCAGGTAACTGAACATCTGAACTAGCCTCATGTATAGTCATGTAGTGCATACTATGGCTATATATGCATATATAACAAATCTGGCGGGTGTTATGGGCATGTCCCCCAACCAGTAATATCTAGTCTCTCTGGCCAGAGTGTATGAATGACACCCAGTCAGACTAGGTGTTTCAACTCCCGCCTGAACCAGAAGGGCTGTGTGCCCCAGACAGGTAGTATCAGACGTGACCGGTCTATGTGTCCAATATCCAGCCTCTTTGGGGGACTTCAAATCATAAATAATATGATCGCAATATAAGAATAAACATGTATGCGGCATAACACATGTGGCAACAAAAGATATGAACTTAAGGGAATGATAAGAAAATCCTAGATGAAATCATAGACACAACCTGGAACTCAAAATTTGTCCATCTCTTTGAATTTCCATAAAACTTTTGGCCGACTTTCCCCTAAAACTGGATGATACAAAAAACAAAATCAGCACTATAATATACACGAGAATGGATACCCGGCTAAACCTATAACATAAAAAGACTAAAGGGATAACAAGATGAGACGACCAGACGACATAACAAATAGACAGAATCTCTGGATAGCACCACTGCCCAGTCTTGCAACCTAATTTTTAAGGTGTAAATGAAAGTTATAGACTTTATGGTCTCACAAAAGTTGTGGATGTAAGTCTTAGAGTTCCAAAAAATCATAAATCATCTCAATATCAATTTATTACAAAGAGTTATGCTTAATCTACTAACAACTGTCTGAAGATAAAAATAAGTTTTTCAGATTTAGAAATATTTCGTGCTGCTATTTTGGACTTCTTTCACCATAGTTTTTAGCACCAAATTAAGCATATACTAGGTTCCATTGACGCCATACAAGTTTCCCACAAGAAATACCAAGTTTGGAACTAAGACAAGCTTCAAAACCTACAAGATAGATGCCTTGTTGAATGAAAAGTTTAGCCTTACATACCTTTAATGTTTTTTGCTTCTAAACCTTGTTTCCCTTGAACTCCAAACCTTCCAAAGCTTAAATGAAACGACCTCGGTCAGTCGTTTCGGAAGTTAGGACTCCGATTGGCGTGTCGATAATTTTAAAATATTCGTAATGTCCATTAGGACCTGTCTGTAAAATTTGAGCTAAATCAGAACTCGTTTGGTAGGCATCGGAAGAAGGTTTCAGTTTTTATTGGCGATAAATATTAAAAAGAGATTTTCGAGCTCGGTTTTTGCCGAATGAGCCCCGATTCGAAATCCGAAAGCGCCGTTAGGTTCGTATGATTATTTGTGATTTTTGTAAGTGTTCGAAATTGAATTTCGATGTTGTTTGGCTAGTTTCCGCTAAAATACCGAAAGTTAAATAATTTGACTTCTTTTCATTTAAATTCGCATCTTGAGTTTCGGGAGTCTGATTTGAGATCCGCCTTCGCGAGTATGTTACATATATTTTGTATAACTTGTATGCAAAAGTTTGGATTATTCCGAATATCATAGGGTACCGTTTTAATTTTCACCGTAACAGCGAATTTTAAAAGAAAAAGAAAAAAAAAAGGAAAAGACAAAAATTTAGAAATGGGAGTCGGTGGACAAGGGATTAAGTTAATCCCTTGTCTTCCATTCAGCAACATACGTAAATATATCAGAAGCATAAAAAGAGAAAACACAGTGGAAAAAATGCCAGAAAATGTGAAAAGGGGCCGGGAAAAAGTAGAATTTTCACCCTGAAACATTCAGTGGGATCGTTTGGCAATGAATTCAAAGAATAACGCGGTTGTTGGTCGCAATGCTAACTTTTGAGAGAGGTAAGTGTTTATATCCATTTCTTTGGAGGCACTTGGCCTCGTGGATTTTCTACCACGTGTTTCCTTACGATTGGCGTACTCATTACGCCTTAGCTTTGGATTTACATTGTATATTATATGTTATGCCCTGTTGTTGGTATTACATTAAACATATGAGCATTGCACTCTGGTTTTGAGTATTGCATATACTTTCCGGTTGGCGATGAGAGTCCCGCGCCAGCGAAGGGTCATTATTGCATATACTTCCCGGTTGGCGATGAGAGTCCCGCAACCGGCGAAGGGTCATTATTGCATATACTTCCCGGTTGGCGATGAGAGTCCCGCACCGGCGAAGGGTCATCATTGCATATACTTCCCGGTTGGCGATGAGAGTCCCGCACCGGTGAAGGGTCATCATTACATATACTTCCCGGTAATCGATGAGAGTCCCGAGCCGGTGAAGGTTCATTATTGCATATATCTCCTGGTAGACGATGAGAGTCCCGCGCCGGAGATAGGTATCAAGAGTATGTGACTGCATTGCATCATGCCGCATTCATCCCATCTCATTGCACCGCATACTGACTATTGTGTGTATTATATTGTATTTTATGTATGCGGTATGTACACCATGTTGTGGACATATTACAGTTTGCCTATATATTTCTGGCTCGTATTCTAAGTTGCGGGGATCGGGTTGCACGCCGAAACAGTATAAATATATGGATCGGGTTGCACGTCGCAGCGGTATGAATATATGGATCGGGTTGCACGCCGCAACAGGATGAATATATGGATCAGGTTGCACGCCGCAACAGGATGTATTTCTGATTGTTGATGTGTTCGGGATACCTATATGTTCTGGCTCTATTACGTTCCTGGTTATTGAATAGTTTGCGATTCCATACGTGTTTCTAATTATTATCTGGCTCTGCCTTTTCATAATTTAAATAAGAGAAATCTGGTTTATTTGTTTCTTTTCTCCCTGGCTAGCTATCCTATTCTTTGAGGTGGCTAGTCTGCCCCACTTATTGAGTCCTTTTGACTCACCCTTGTTTGTTATTTGTTTCTTGTCTATCTATTTCGTTTCGGCAGGTTCGCTCCAGGATTGAGTTCGCCGCGTTGTTCAGGAGCGAAGACGACTTCAGCTGTCAGGGTGAGCCATATTTATTCCGGATGGCCGCCAGTTTATTGTTCATTATTTCAGTTGCATTTTGCTCCCTTTAGGAGGTATCTGTCTTCTTTTGTACTCTTAGATGTCTGGTCTGGATAGCCCTAAACCTAGCATGTTGGGTAGTCAGCTGTAATTTCTTTTGTACAGCTCAGAGGTATCAGTATGTCTGTGTTTTTATTTTAAGTCTTGTCCTTAATTGTAAATTGTTATATTTATTTTCCTGATTTAATTGGTAAGGGTTCGCCCGACGGGTCTAGGGGAGGATGTCGGGTGCCCGCACGGCCTAACCGGATTCCGGGTCGTGTCAGTTGGTATCAGAGCCCAGTTTAGAGTCTATCCAGACTAAGACAGTGTCTAGTAGAGTCTCGCTGATGGGTACGTAGACGTCCGTACTTATCTACGAGAGGCTATGATGGCATTTAGGAAGTTTCACTTCCTTCTTTTCTGATCGTGCGTCGGTCTGGGATGAAAAAGTATTTTCGTTAATTTATTCGTGGTAATTGCGAACCCTCGCACGATAAATCAGCAAACAGTATGAGTTCAAGATGAAGCAGTCTAGCCTGGGGTTGGCACTGACGAAGTCCGAGTGTTTTGATCGTTCTGACGATCTAGTTACGGAGGTCCCAGTTGTACAAGCTCGCGATGGGCAAGGGAGCAGGGCCTTGTAGTTCCCTTGGCTCTCTACTATGCTTTTACGAGAATCTTGGCGACGCAGATACCGCAAGAACCTATTATTCGCTAGGCAGCTTATCAGGTTGCCCCAGATTTAGATGTTCGGCTCAGGGAGCTCCTATTCCAGTTCTTAATATTACCGCAGTAAAGTATGTTCCGGAGGTAGCATGTGTTGTACCTCTAATTATTCTGGCTGGTTAGCCAGCCGAGGTAACAGCTCGGTCCGAGCGCCCAAAGTGGTTGCATTATTTTACGCGGTTGAATCTTCCGATATTCTCAAGCCATGCATCATCTAATCCTTGTGTAAGTTTTTTTTTTAAAAAAATAAAAATAAAATGATGTCAGCATATCCTTCTGGCTCTTGATTATATCGAACGGTATAGTGTTGATTATCCTGCTTTCCAGTTTCAAGGTCCAGCCTTGAATTGGTGGACCGCTCTCTTATTAGCTAACTTGGTTCGGTTTTCTTCTAGATTCGTGAAAAAAAAATTCCTTTTGAGTAGCGAGCGAAATGGAGAGTGTTGCCAGTTTGAGTGGATTGGACAGGGTAGCCTGTCGGTTAGCCTGTTGGTGTTTCAAAATATGAGATTGAATTTTGTAGAATGGCTGAATATGCATTAGAACTAGTCCATGAGCCTTTCGAGAGATTCAGAGATTTATTGATGACCTTTATTTTTCCCTGAAATCCCAGATGGCTCGAGAAATTGAGGTCTGGATTTTATTTGATGTTGTTGTTAATATGCCCGAAGGTTCGAGGCATACCATAAGTTAGAGCGGGAAAGTAAGAGATCCCGTGGCCCTTGTGGGCAACCATGGTACCTCATTTGGAGGTAAGAGTTTTGATTATTTTGGGAGGTAACCTTCCATGTTACCTCAGCTTGTGTCACGTAATTTTTAGAGTGCGCCAGTAGCTCGTCAAGATCAGATTCAGTCTTTTCTTTACAACTATCAACAATCTGCCCAGTTCCTATATTTAGCGAAAGGGTGTTATCATTGTCATGAGTCTGATTATCTTTTGAAGAGTTTTTCTATTATCATTGTTGTGAGTCTGGCTATCCTTTGAGGAGTTTTCCCTTACTCCGACAAGTTAGCAGTCATCTTTTCTCTCGTCATCAGGTATCTGCGCAGTCGCATGGGATTTTATTTAGACCTCAATCAGCAAAACAAATGCCACCATCCGGTAGAGGTTGAGAGTGTGGTGGCAGTGGTTCTTCAGAAGGTGATTATCAGAGTAGTTGCTTAGTTCAGCCGCATAGGCAGTTTTATGAACTGCTTGTCTGGCGGGATGCTGAGGTGTCCGATATAGTAGACCCTGAGATTTTTTCTTCTCTTAAATGTGAGTAAGATTTGATTCTTTTGATCGATCTGGAAATAGTGTGTCTTATCATGTTTCAATGGTTTCTTGGATGTCGTTTCTATTAAGAATCGGTTGCGGTAGAGGGGGTAAGTTTCTGATACGATTTATTCCTGGCATTTATGAGACCCTACTAGTTTATCTGATCTAAATATGAGAGATTTGACTGTGAGTATTGCTATTGCCTGCTTGGCATCTTGTTATACCACCTTGTGTTATTATGTCAAGTCATTTTACCTCTCTCCTCGGAAATCGGTGTTGGTAGGATAATGGGATCCTAATTCGTCACCATCCGAAAGTGATATCGTTTCTTCCGGTGCAAATTGATTAGTAAGTAATATTCGATCTACGTATCTCATCTTTGTTCAAAATGCTAATAACTATTCTATGAGCTTATCCGGGTTATAAAAGGGTTTCTGGTAAATTGTCAGAGTTTTCTTCTTATTGGGAGGTTAAATTGGTATGGATGTTTTTCCATAAAGCTTATTTAATGTCTATCTCTTCAATTGCAATTCTTTGGCTCGCCTGACTCGGAGGTAGTCTAGCTTTGGTAGCCAAGCAAATAAGAAGATGAACTTCCTGAAGCTCTAATTATTTCTATCCTCGGTCCATTTCCATTTCTTCTTCGTCTGGCACTAGTAAGCTTAGGCGATCAGTAACCTATTGTGATGTTCCCTGTGTTGAGCCAGAGTGCATGTCAAGGTAACCGGGTAAGCATATTATTGTTTAGGTTGAAAATCAGGACAGTGGTGCTGTCCAGATATTCTATCTGCGGATTTTTTATGTCATCCAGTTGTCTCATCTTGTTATCCGCTTAATATGTTTATGTTATCAGTTTATCCGGGTATCCATTCCCATGTATAGTATAGTGCTGGTTCTGTTTTTGCGGATCATCCAGTTTCAGGGGAAACTCTGCCGAAATTTTTATATAGAAGTACCATTAATCAGGCGGTGGTGTTTACGGCAAAGGTATGGAGTTGTGAACTTGAGAGTTGCAGCTGTTTGGCAACTCGAAAGGGTAGTTGGTAGCTTAGGTCTGCCTACGTTCAGCTTTTAGCTAAATCTTCTTTAGTCCAGCAGACCGTGCGAGGATGGTTATTCCTATTCAAATAGCTGCATGAGTTTGTGCTTTAAGTGGAGGAGTCTTCCTCCAATTGATACCGAATCATAATATTAAATCTCTAAGGCGTTGGTGAAAGCATAAATTCTGGAAAGATGACACGACTTTAACTGGCTGGCAATTAGAACACTAAGCCACAAATTCTGTTATGTCACACTTCATTTCTTCCCACCAATAAATCTACTTAAGATCATGGTACATCTTAGTCGAACCTGGATGAATACTGTATTTGGAATAATGTGTCTCTATCATATCTGTCCACGTAAATCTGCAACATCAGGAACAGAAAGTCTATTTTTATACATGGAAACACCGTCAATAGTAACCCTGTATGGTGACTCCAATTTTCTTCTGGCTATCTGTCTGTATTCAACTAGAACTGGATCCTCATACTGACGCTGTTTTACTTCATGGAAATTTAGAGTTAAAGGTCTAGTGCAGCTTGTCGACAATCCATCATTGGTGTGTATATGTCTTCCACACCTCAACTCTTTAAGAAGTTACTTTAACATTATAAGTGAACATGTAATCAACTTTATTGCTGGTATTTTGCCTCGACTCATGGTCCAACTACATATCTCTTTTATTTGCACTTTTTCAAGTAATAATATTTCCAATCCAAAGACAATACCCTGAAGTAGATGTTTAGTCTGAAGATCATTCTTGGTCTGCATCATACTATCCAGTAATATTTGCATGATCCTTATCCTTATATGATAGACCCTGTTCAGATGAACCTTTGGCATACATTAGAATATGAGTAACTACATTCCCACGAGGAGCTTGCGGAACAACACTAAGATCAACTGAGATGTTGCATAATGCGTTCGTAAAAATAATATAGCTTGCATCAAATCTTCTAGAGTGTGTAGTGACAAGGTACTTCAAAATCTTCCCCTATTGTATCAAGCGTGAGCTAATTCTTAGTTCCATCGACCTGTTTTATATCGAAAGGTATATCGAAGAGGGATTATCGGCTGAATCATGTTAACCCATTCAAAGTTCCGTGTATCTTTATTTCAAAAATGTAGAACTCTCCTCTCGTGATCGAGGAAGGATCATCTTAGTCAGAATTATCCGGGCAATGGTGTTATCATATTATCCAGATATATTTTATTTTAAAACTTCAATATGCGTGTTATAATTCTGATCCTGTAATCAAGAGATAAGGTCCGTGGAGTAGCTTATGAAGGTCATGCAAGTTCTTTTGTTATCTATGCAAATTTTTCTTTAGACTTAGGCTCGTTCGAGGACGAACGAGAGTTTAAGTGGAGGAGAATGAAACGACCTCGGTCAGTCGTTTCGGAAGTTAGGACTCCGATTGGCGTGTCGATAATTTTAAAATATTCTTAATGTCCATTAGGACCTGTCTGTAAAATTTGAGCTAAATCAGAACTCGTTTGGTAGGCATCGGAAGAAGGTTTCAGTTTTTATTGGCGATAAATATTAAAAAGAGATTTTCGAGCTCGGTTTTTGCCGAATGAGCCCTGATTCGAAATCCGAAAGCGCCGTTAGGTTCGTATGATTATTTGTGATTTTTGTAAGTGTTCGAAATTGAATTTCGATGTTGTTTGGCTAGTTTCCGCTAAAATGCCGAAAGTTAAATAATTTGACTTCTTTTCATTTAAATTCGCATCTTGAGTTTCGGGAGTCTGATTTGAGATCCGCCTTCGCGAGTATGTTACATATATTTTGTATAACTTGTATGCAAAAGTTTGGATTATTCCGAATATCATAGGGTACCGTTTTAATTTTCACCGTAACAGCGAATTTTAAAAGAAAAAGAAAAAAAAAAAGGAAAAAGACAAAAATTTAGAAATGGGAGTCGGTGGACAAGGGATTAAGTTAATCCCTTGTCTTCCATTCAGCAACATACGTAAATATATCAGAAGCATAAAAAGAGAAAACACAGTGGAAGAAATGCCAGAAAATGTGAAAAGGGGCCGGGAAAAAGTAGAATTTTCACCCTGAAACATTCAGTGGGATCGTTTGGCAATGAATTCAAAGAATAACGCGGTTGTTGGTCGCAATGCTAACTTTTGAGAGAGGTAAGTGTTTATATCCATTTCTTTGGAGGCACTTGGCCTCGTGGATTTTCTACCACGTGTTTCCTTACGATTGGCGTACTCATTATGCCTTAGCTTTGGATTTACATTGTATATTATATGTTATGCCCTGTTGTTGGTATTACATTAAACATATGAGCATTGCACTCTGGTTTTGAGTATTGCATATACTTCCCGGTTGGCGATGAGAGTCCCGCGCCAGCGAAGGGTCATTATTGCATATACTTCCCGGTTGGCGATGAGAGTCCCGCACCGGCGAAGGGTCATTATTGCATATACTTCCCGGTTGGCGATGAGAGTCCCGCACCGGCGAAGGGTCATTATTGCATATACTTCCCGGTTGGCGATGAGAGTCCCGTACCGGTGAAGGGTCATCATTACATATACTTCCCGGTAATCGATGAGAGTCCCGAGCCGGTGAAGGGTCATTATTGCATATATCTCCTGGTAGACGATGAGAGTCCCGCACCGGAGATAGGTATCAAGAGTATGTGACTGCATTGCATCATGCCGCATTCATCCCATCTCATTGCACCGCATACTGACTATTGTGTGTATTATATTATGTTTTATGTATGCGGTATGTACACCATGTTGTGGACATATTACAGTTTGCCTATATATTTCTGGCTCGTATTCTAAGTTGCGGGGATCGGGTTGCACGCCGAAACAGTATAAATATATGGATCGGGTTGCACGTCGCAGCGGTATGAATATATGGATCGGGTTGCACGCCGCAACAGGATGAATATATGGATCAGGTTGCACGCCGCAACAGGATGTATTTCTGATTGTTGATGTGTTCGGGATACCTATATGTTCTGGCTCTATTACGTTCCTGGTTATTGAATAGTTTGCGATTCCATACGTGTTTCTAATTATTATCTGGCTCTGCCTTTTCATAATTTAAATAAGAGAAATCTGGTTTATTTGTTTCTTTTCTCCCTGGCTAGCTATCCTATTCTTTGAGGTGGCTAGTCTGCCCCACTTATTGAGTCCTTTTGACTCACCCTTGTTTGTTATTTGTTTCTTGTCTATCTATTTCGTTTCGGCAGGTTCGCTCCAGGATTGAGTTCGCCGCGTTGTTCAGGAGCGAAGACGACTTCAGCTGTCAGGGTGAGCCATATTTATTCCGGATGGCCGCCAGTTTATTGTTCATTATTTCAGTTGCATTTTGCTCCCTTTAGGAGGTATCTGTCTTCTTTTGTACTCTTAGATGTCTGGTCTGGATAGCCCTAAACCTAGCATGTTGGGTAGTCAGCTGTAATTTCTTTTGTACAGCTCAGAGGTATCAGTATGTCTGTGTTTTTATTTTAAGTCTTGTCCTTAATTGTAAATTGTTATATTTATTTTCCTGATTTAATTGGTAAGGGTTCGCCCGACGGGTCTAGGGGAGGATGTCGGGTGCCCGCACGGCCTAACCGGATTCCGGGTCGTGTCATTAAACAAGATATAACACAAAATTTAGATAATTTTCTTAGCCATAAGTACCTTCAAAAACTCAAACTACAAGGGAAAAGAGAGGCGGTATAGTGATACATACGTCGTAGGGATCGTTCTAATGTTATTGCTTCTTGATTTCGTATCCGAGATGTCAATATTGCTTGAAACCCTTGTTGAGAGCTTAAGGATAAGTTTAGAGATTTTATAATTTCGTGGTTTCTAGAAAAATAAAGAAGAAAGAAGACTTAAGGCATATATATACACTTTTGAAAAGTCAAAGAGGTGCTACCTTGGCACCCTAGCACTGGCCCTTCTTCAGATGCTTATATATTTTTATCTTGATATCGTATGAACAAACAGTCAAAAGTGTCGGAAACTACAGTCCAAGACCTTAACTTTGATATATTATTCGTCCCCAAAAGACCTTATATAACATACACAATTAATTGCTCAAAAAGCTTCGTTACAAGGCAAATCCTTAATTGATTTTTCCGCAACTTAAATCTGATTTTTCCCAAACTTTATATTCAACATATAAACGTCATATATAGTCATATTATGACATTAAACTTACTTAAATCATTCTTAACATGTCATTAGTACAATATACATCACTTTAGAACTACATGGTATAACAATCCCCCCCTCCCCCCCCCCCCTTAGGAACATTCGTCCTCGAATGTTAAATGAAGTATGTAAAAACATTAAGCAACGATCTGTTAGATACCTGAAGCAGTGAAGAGATGTGGATACTTCGCTCTCATATCATTCTCAGCTTCCCAAGTCATTTCTTCTTCATTATTGCTTCGCCATAACACCTTAACTGAAGGTGATAGCATCCATGGAAAGAAAACTCCATTGAAATACTTGGATGAAGCTTTAGAAGCTCTTGGAAGGTATGTGACAAGATCTCACACAAAGAAAGTTCAAAACAAGCTGATTGCACTTGAATTGTGAAGAAGAAGAGGTCAAGCCAAGGATGATATTTTGTCTAAGTGATATAAATATTATATGGTCCAAATTGAGGTGCAAGTGATGAGTATTCAAGTCAAAATTACTGCAGGTTAAAGTTGAAGAATTGGGTTCCAAATAAGTCTATTTTTGGTCTAATTAAGGAGCCTAAAGTGTGCCAAACTTGAAGCCCAAGAAGAGCCATAAAGGGTAACGTTTTTGGCCCATAAAACGAGCTTACTTTCTGCCCAAAAAGTGTAAGTGATGGTCAAAAGATGTCCAAGAAGTGTACTCCAAGTTGCTCGGAAGATTTCCTATGTCAAGCGGGATTTGTTTCCTAAATTAACTAGAATATGTTTTTCTAGATTACTTTTCTATTTTAGTTAGGATTTATTTTATTTTCCTATTTTATTAGGATTTTCATTCCTAGGTGGTTTCATTTCCTATTTCATTATTACTTAGAAACCATATTTGAGTAGGATTTTGTAGGCTTTATGGCCAACCCCTACTCATATATAAAGAGGTTATTTTCTTTATTTTTAGACAACAATAGAGATTTATGATGAATAAAAATTGAAAGGTTTTCTTTTGTACTTGTGTGTGTCTACTATGGATTTATTTTGCAACCTTCCAGTCTACACTTTTAGGTGGTGAGGTAATTTTTCTTCAAATCTTTAGATTACTTTTAGATATTCAAGAAAGCCGGTAAATTCTATTTTATGTTGTTCTTTCTCACTCTAACGAGGGGTCGAGATTTCATAATCTAATTCTTATGTTATTCTCTTTCAAAGGCGATTAGCTTAGTCTAATTGTTGTTGTTAGGAGTTTCTTTTCAAGATTTAGACTTGTTTTGAATTTATAGATTCATTCTTGAAGGTCTTGATCCATTTTAGAATTCAATAACCTCTTTCCTGAATTTATTCTATCTTAATTTTCAATTTTTTTTTTCCATTTTTAGGTTAATTTCTTTAGCTTCCACGCGTTTCTTTAAATTTCTTTATCAAGTTCTTGGATCCATAACGTGAGCGTTATTGAGAGGTATCATGATTGTTATCAGAAGGAATGTCTTTCGTCCTTAGCCGACGAATCTGCCAATCTAAAATTACAACTGGCACCTCTTCATAAGTCAACTGCTCTGTGATCTAAACATCATCTACTGGTACAAATCTAGAAGGATCTCCGATATATTTTTTGAGCATGGAAACATGGAATACTAGATGTACCTCCAGAAGGTCTTTTGGAAGGTCTAACTCATAAGCTACACGCCCAACTCGCCTGATAACCTGGTATGGACCAATAAATCTAGGGCTAAGCTTGCTCTTCTTCCCTAATCTCATAACCCCTTTCATATGCAATACCTTCAGGAATACCCTATTTATCGCCAATCTGAAATTGTAAATCTCGACGTCAGTTATCTGCATAGGAATTCTGCTAATAATCTTTCCCTGATCAACTTGACTTTATCAACTGCTTGCTGGATTATGTCTGGACCTATTAATTGAGACTCACCAACCTCAAACCATCCTATAAGAGACATGCATTTGCGCACATACAAAGCTTCATATGGCGCCATCTGTATGCTAGAATGATAGCTATTACTGTACGTAAACTCTATCAATGGTAGATGTTCACTCCAGTTGCCTCCAAAATCTAACACACAAGCTCTAAGCATATCCTAACCGCTCAGCCTGTCCGTCTGTATGGGGATGAAATGTTGTACTCAAATTCACCTGTGTCCCTAAACCTGTCTGGAATGGTCGCCAGAAATTAGATGTAAACAGTGCGCCGCTGTCTGAAATGATAGATACTAGAATACCATGTAGGCGCACTATCTCTCTGATATAAAGCCTGGCATAACCCTCCGCTGTATATGTAGTTCTAACCGGCAAAAATGAGCTGATTTAGCAAGCATGTCAACTATAATCCAGATAGAGTAATACTTGCTCCGCGTATGGGGCAAGGCTGTAATGAAGTCAATATTCACTGCTTCCCATTTCCATGATAGAATCTCTATTTCATGCAACAAGCCACTAGGTTTTTGATGCTCGACTTTAACCTACTGGCAGTTACAACACTGAGCCACAAGTTCTGCTATGTCATGCTTCATTCCATCCCACCAGTAAATCTGCTTAGGATCATGGTACATCATTGTCAAACCTAGATGAAAAGTGTATCAGGAATAATGTGCCTCTGTCATAATCTGCTCTGATACCACTTTTGTCACGACCCAACATAGGGCCACGATGGATAACCGACACTAAGTGCCGATCATCGCTAAACCTACTAATATTTTATTAATAATAGAGATAAGCTGGCAACCTGGTCATATATACATACATATTTGCTGAAAACATAAAGTATGGAAAGACGACAAGGCTATCACATGCTCACATACATAACATACTGACTGAATCATACATGGACATATTTATAGGCCTCTAAGAGTGCTGAACTGAATATACAAAGGACGGGACAAGGCCCCGCCATACCTACTAAGTGTCTGTACAACATACCAAAAGTAGTAAAATCTGGGAGGAGGCAGAGTTACTTCAATAGCTGGTTGATAACTTACTAACGTGGCTCAAGATCTGATCTCTCTTCACCTGTGCGGCATGAAACACAGCTCCCAAGAGAGGACGTCAGTACGATATGCACAAAATATGTAAGGCATGAGCATATAATATATCATAGCTGAATTAAACTGTAAGGTTGGAATATAATATGTAAATATGTGCTGGAGCATAGTAATGTAGCTGGAAATTGAAAACACGAACTGAACATGATGCGAATATAAACTGAAGTCTAGCTAAATCGGAAACTGAAGGCTGACTCATAATTGATCGTGTTATGACTAATATTTGATAACTGGTAACTAGAAACCGGGAACTGATAGTTGTCAACTGATATTGACATTAAGAACTGATGGCTGATAACTGAGAACGAATAACTGGTACTGCGCTAAACCTGAACTGTTATCTGACCCGGTACCTGTCCGGTGTTATGGGTTTATACCCCCTAATCAGGTAACTGAACATATGAACTAACCTCATATAAAGTCATACAGTGCATACTATCACAATATACACATATATAACAAATCTGGCAAGCGTTATAGGCTATGTCCCCCTTAGAAAGTAATATCTCGTCTCTCTGGTCAGAACGTATGAATGACACCCGGTCAAACCTGGTGTTTTAATTCCCACCTGAACCAGAGGGGCTGTGTCCCCCAGACAGGTAGTATCACACGTGACCGGACTGTGTGCCCAATGTCCAGCTTCTTTGGGGCACTCCAAATCATAGATAATATGATCACAATATAAGCATAAGCATGTATGAGGCATAACATGTGGGAACAATAGATATGAACTCAAGGTAATGATAAGAAAATCCTAGATGGAATCATAGACACAACCTGAATCTCAGAATTTATCCAACTAATTGAATTTCCATAAAAATTTCGGCAGAGTTTCCCCTAAAATTTGGTGATACGCAAAAATAAAACCAGCACGATAATATACACGAGAATAGATACCCGGCTAAACTGACAACATAAACAGATTAAATGGATAACAAGATGAGATGACCGGACGACATAACAAATCTGCAGACAGAATCTCTGGACAGCACCATTGCCCTGTATTCTAACCTATTTTTCAGGGTGTAAATCAAAGTTATAGACTTTATGGACTTCATGAGAGTTGTAAATATAAGTCTTAGGGTTCGAGAAAATCTTAAATAATCTCAATATCAATTTTGTACAAAGAGTTATACTCAAACTACTAAAAATAATCCGAAGATAAAAATAATTTTTCCAGATTTTGAAATATTTTGTGCTGCAGTTGTGGACCTCTTTCACCTTGGTTTTTGAGCATCAAATTAAGTATACATAAGTTTACCTTGATGCCATACAAGTTTTCCACAAGAAACACAAAGTTTGGATCTAAGACGAGCTTCAAAAGCTACAAGATAGATGCATTGTCGAAAGAAAGGTTTAGCCTTACATACCTTTGATTTTTTTTTTTTTTGCTTCTAAAACTTGTTTCCCTAGAATTCCAAACCATCCAAAGCTTAAACAAGCTATAACACAGAATTTAGATACTTTTCCTAGCCACTAAGTACCTTCCAAAACTCAAACTACAAGGGAAAAGAGAGGCGGTATAATTATACATACGTCGTAGGGATCGTTCTAATATTATTGCTTCTTGATTTTATATCTAAGATATAAATATTGCTTGAAACCCTTGTTGAGAGCTTAAGGATAAGTTTAGATATGTTATATTTTCATGGTTTCTGGAAAAATGAAGAAGAAAAAAGACTTAAGGCATATATATACACTTTCGAAAAGTCAAAGAAGTGCTAGCTTTGCACCCTAGCACTAGTCCAACTTCAGATGCTTATATCTTTTTATCTATATGTCGTATGAACAAATGATCAAAAGTATTGGAAACTACACTACAAGACCTTAAATTTGGTATATTATTTGTCCGCAAAAGACCTCATATAACAGACAAAATTAATTGCTCAAAAATCTTCGTCGCAACGCAAATCCTTAGTTGGTTTTTCCGAAACTTAAATCCTATTTTTCAAAACTTTATATTCAACATATAAACTTCATATATAGTCATATTATGACTTTAAACTTACTTAAATTATTCTTAACATATCATTAGTATAATATACGTCACTTTAGAGACAAAGGGTGTAACAAAAAAAGTCAAAATGGAGGAAAGCAATGGATAATGAGATAACAGCATTGAAATAAACAATACTTCGGAGCTGGTTAATCTGCCAAGAGGCCAAATATCTATTGAAGTGAAGTAGATCTACAAAACTAAGATGAACGAGAAAGGGGAAGTTGATAAGTTCAAAGCACGCTTGAATTATTGGCCTATTTTTCAGTTAGATCTGAAATTGGCTTTCTTACATTGAGATCTAAAGGAGCATGTATTTGTTGATCAACCTCCTGGTTATATTAAGTTTGGATATAAACATAAAGTATATAAATTAAAAAGGGCCTTGTATGGTTTAAAACAAGCCCTGCGTGCTTCGTATGGTCGCATTGAAGCTTATTTCTTGAAAGAAAATTTTCGCAAATGTCTTTATGAACGGACACTTTTTATAAAAGCTGAAAATGATGAGAGGGTGGTGATTGTTTGTCTTTATCTTGATGACTTGTTTACACTGGTAATGATAAGTCCATGCTTGATACGTTTAAGGATCCAATGATGTTTTGAGTTAGATATGAGTGGTCTAGGATTGATGCAATATTTTCTTGGCATAAAAGTGACTCAATCTGCTGATGGCATATTTATTTGTCAAGAAAAGTATGTGCAACAAGTTTTAAACAGGTTTTAAATGAAGAATTGCAATCCCGCTATCACTCCGATGGATGCTGGACTAAAGCTTGTTAGAAATCCTGGTGGAAAGAAAGTTGACAGCACAATTTACAAGCAAATTTGTGGGAAGATTGATGTATTTAGCTACCACCAGAAGGCGAGACATTATGTATATTGTGAGCAAAATCAGCAGATACATGGAAAGTCCAAATGAAATGCGTCTTCTTGCTGCAAAAAGAGTCTTAGATACTTGCAGGGTATTGCTAAATGTGGCTTATTCTGCAGGAATGGTGGAAATATCAAGATAATTTGGATTCACGGATAGTGACTATGCTGGAGATTTAGATGATCGCAAAAGTACATCTAGCCATGTATTTACGATAGGAACAACAATATTTTCATGGTCCTCAGAGAAGCAGTCAATTGTGACATTGTCAGTTCTGAAGCCAAGTTTGTAGCTGCTGCATCTTGTGCTTGTCAAGATATCTGGTCGCGGAAAATTTGTGAAGAGCTTTAATTCAAAGAAGAGGATCCTACTGTTATTTTTTGTGATAATGGATCAGCAATTAAGCTGTCCAAAATTCCTGTGCTACATGGACGAAAAAATCACATAGATGTAAGATTTCACTTCCTAAGGGATCTTACAAAGGATGCAGTCATTGATCTGATATTTTTCAAGAGGGACAAGCAATTAGCTGACATTATGACTAAGCCTTTGAAGCTTGCTGCATTTAGAGGTTAAGGAAGTTGCTTGGTGTCTGCACTATGAATATTTACTAAACTGATAGTTTGCCAACTTTCAGTTTAAGGGAGGGATTGTTGACTAGTTAGAATTTGTTTTAGACTAGGACTTTTTCAATTGTTATGTAATTGTAGTCTTTAGGAATAAGTTATATCTTTTAGGAGTAAGTTTAGTTAGTTCCTACTTTGTTGGCTTTGTTTTAGTTTCATGGAGTTGGTGCGCTGCATATAAAAGCTTTGATTGATTAAATATCTATTAATATCTATTATTAAGCTTTCTATTATCTATTCATCCGACGAACAAGTTTCTGCTGATATACTTCAAAAAATATCTATTATTTTCATCTGCTACGTTTCTCTATTTTCAGCCTTAAAAATCAACAAAATTAAATGGCGGAGAGTTACAAATAGAACTAACAAACTCAATATATAATATATAGATAAACAATTTGAATTTAAACTATATTATAGTTTCCTAAACTAAAGAATGTGATTCAAGAATCACAAGGAACCAGAACTACAACTTAATTGACAAGAGTTGCTTCCAACCACATTCTTGATATTTCCATTAAATCAGGACTCAAACGAACCATGAGTACACAAAATTCCATCTCATTCAAGCAACCATCTCCATCCATATCCCCTTCTCTCAACATGCACATTAACTCATCATCACTCATTTCTTGCAATCCTAGCAATGCTGAATTCTTCTTCAGGCTCTCAAATGTGATTACATCTCTCTCTTCATCCATTAACACCCTAAATTTATTTCTTAGCTCCTTCAAGAATCCATCAACTCCTAGTTTCTCAACCATAGAAGGGAAACTATCCTCGAACACGACGTCACGTCCCAATGCAGCCATTAGATGAATAACTTGACAAGATATAGATAGATAAACAGAAAAAAGGTGATGATGAGTTATAGTGATGGATCCAAAGGGATATATAAATAGTAGAAAGATGTAAAAGAAATCTTCGTGGACAGACTCCAAAGGAGATGCAAACGTAGGAAAGGGGCGAATGAGGATAGATATTGTTGCTGGCAAATACAGTTGAGGAAACCTTCCATGGAAGGAGTATTAGGTTCGTGGAAGTTGCATGGAGGGTACCACTGAACAATTTTTTGCAAGGATTATATGTCATGGAGAGCATTTCCTATTAAAGAAATACTACGTATGTTTTAAATTTGAGGGAGCAGTATTTGTAGGTTACTCATTTGGTATGGTCACATTTATCAATTAATCTTTCGTCAAGCAAAACCTGCCACGTCCATTTATTTGTTTGTTTCGTTTTCCGAATATCCTTTCGCTAGATAGAGTGATTGACCAAAACATCATTCTTTAAGCTTTCTTTTGGCCAATAAATTTCTTTTCCAGGTTAAGACAAAACATTGTATGACACGGTTCTTGTAACACGAAAATAAGAATGTTCTTTCATATATATCTTGTTGAAAATATTAACAAATTCCATCAAGAATACAAAAGCCAGTGTTTGAAATCGTATATAATTAAATAATGGTATCTGTGAGATCGTACAAAACTGATTTCTTCTTTCTTTCATTTATTGTCGTTATCTTAAATCATGAAAATCTATTAAACTTTCGACCAACTACAAATGAAAGCTAAATAGCAAGCTAGTTAATGATTCATGTTGCATTCTACCCTAATTTCAACCAACCTCTTCAATCTCGAATCTTTTTGGTGCAATTCAATCTCGAATCTTTGTGTTGTTTAATTAGTGCCCTGCTGATCTTTAAAATTATTTTATACTTAGATAGTCCCTTGTATAAAAGTATTTTCTTGATATTTCGAAGTTCCATTCGTTTGTTAAATGGCCAACCAGGATACTTACAATTACGAACTTAGAGAGCTTACATTTTATAAGAAGAATCTTAAGCCTTACGTTAGACTTTTTTTTTTTTTTTTTTTTTTGGGCTAATGAAAGCATTAAAATATATTATCATCACTGGTTAGAGTTACAAAAGCCAGTTCATACATAACAAAATTAGGCGCTAGATTAAAATAAACTATAGGGATACAAGAAGCAGTACAACCATATTTAGATAACAAATCAGCAACAAAATTCGCTTCTCTGTATATATGTCTGACTTTATTGCATCCTAAGTCAGAAAATAAGGACCTGCAATCATGCAAAATATTAGAATAAATTTCATTGGTTCCTTGAAGCATGACCTGAAGAACATTAGAATCACTTTCCACTTGGAGTGGTTGAAGATTATGAGCTTTTGCTAATTGAAGTCCTTCGTATAGAGCCATTATTTCTGCATGAATGATCGAGCTTCTTGGAAGATATTTCGCAAAACCCATTTGCCATGTACTTTGGCAATTTCTAGCTACACCTCCTGCTCCACCAATGGCTTCCGTTGGGTTGTAGGCGCCATCTGTATTGAGTTTGAAGTATCCATTGTTGGGAGGTTGCCATTTAATATAGATGCTACCCATATTACTTTTCCTTGTTGGAGGATTATTAATGAACCAAAATTCACCCGCTTGTCTCATAATTGAAGGAATGTTAACTTTTATGGATAAATTTTCAAATATATTTTTATTTCCAGTCTTCCAAATTGTTCATAAAGCAAAAAGAATGTAAGTACTAAATGGGATTCCCTTTAATATTGGGTGTGTTTCTTTTTTTCTACACATGCTTTTCACCCAAACATTAAAGTTTTGAGGTGGCTTTAGGTGGTGATATTTCCATAGATCTTTGCCCAGCTTAGGACATTCCAAAAAAATATAATGTAATGATTCAGGGATTAAGGGATAGTGTTTACAATAATCCGTTGGGGGTAATATTTCGATGGTGAAGGTTTTGAGTTGTAGGAAGCTTGTTGCATAGAAAAGACCCTAGAAAGAATTTAATCTTGTTCGGAATGTGAAATTTTCAGAGCCAATGAGTATCTATGATCGCTAACGGAGTCTTGGAGTTCAAGGAGGCATATAAATTGTAGACTGATTTGATTGAAAACAAGTCCTCGGAGTAATTGCCTATAATTCAACTTTGTTCTATTATTGATGGCGATTCATTACGTTCTTAAACACGAAATTGCTATTTCTTAACGGTAGAGTGGTATAAGAATCACAAGGGGCGTTCACTTGCTTTGCACTAATCTCGTACATAATTAATTTGGTTTTCACTAGTTTATTTGTGTGGCATCACTATACAAATTTATATAGAAGGTATTGGGCATATATAAAAAAGTAAATTTTGTTGCTAAACATGGATACTAATTAGATGCTTTCTCTTTTGATTATAATGTATTTTGATTATGCCTCTATGTATGTACCTATAGGAAATGCTGTTGGATCCTCCCACCTGAGGGATAGGAAGACCCCTTTTTGCAACTCCTTGCAGTCTTGACTCATATAATATCTATAGCCGGTTTAGCAAAAAAAGCACTATACAAATTTAAGCTCTTTTGATTCTTCTCCTCTCTCGGTCTCTTTTAGAGCCCGTGTGAGTTAGCTTATTTAAAACTTTTTTTGAGAAGCTGGATTTACTTTTTCATTTTTTGCCTTTTTTTTTTTTTTTGGGGATTTACAAAAATACACATACATCCTATTTTATTTACATAGCTCTACCCATTATATTTATATCCATAACTTATTTACACTCTATATCTATTAGCTAATTACCTTCTTATTTTGAGGCATAAAACAAGGAACTCAAGTTCATCTCTCTCCTCATATCTTGCACTATTATTTTCTCCTTTTTTTACATTCTTTTATTATTCTTTTCTCCTTCACCATTTTCACTATTCTTGTTTTTTTTTTTTTTTCATTTTTATTCTTTTTTCTTTCTCCTATTTCTAGCACTATTCATGTCTCCCTATGTTTTTATTTTTTAATTTATTCTCTTTCTCCGTAATCTTATCATACCTTTTTTTTCTCCAAAAAGAAAATCTTTGTTCACAAACACAAAAACTGAAATATTTTATTTGCTCGTTAGTATTTCACACTTTTATTCAAAAATAATAAGATATACCGAAAGAGTATACAGTATACCAAAAAGGTATACTTTGTTCAAAATAACAATAATTGAAATACTCATTTGCTCGATAGCATCGCACACTTTGATCCAAACACAAAAGGGTATATAAAAAGAGAATACAATATACCAAAAATGTATACTTCTTTAAAAATAATAAATATTAAAATATATATCCCTTCTAAAACATTGCATTTCTAATCGAACACAAAAGGGTATACCATAAGAGTATACAGTATACCAAAAGGGCATACTTTGTTCAAAACAACAAAAACTGAAATATTTATTCGCTTGGTAGCATCGCATACTTGGATCAAACGCAAAAGGGTATACCAGAAGAGTATTAAGTATACAAAAAAGGTATACGTTGTTCAAAACAACAAAAACTAAAATATTTAATCGCTCGGTAGCATCACAGACTTGGATCCAAACACAAAAGGGTATACCAGAAGAGTATAAAATATACAAAAAAGGTATACGTTGTTCAAAACAACAAAACCTAAAATATTTATTCGCTCGGTAGCATCACAGACTTGGATCCAAAAATAAAAGGGTATACCAGAAGAGTATACAGTATACCAAAAGGGTATGCTTTGTTCAAAAGAACAAAAACAGAAATATTTATTCACTTAGTAACATCGCAGACGTGGATCCAAACACAAATGGGTATACCATAAGAGTATACAGTATACCAAAAAGGTATACTTTGTTCAGAACAAAATAAACTGAAATATTTATTCGCTCGGTAGCATCGCATACTTGGATCCAAACACAAA
Source organism: Petunia secreta (assembly GCA_029990175.1). Classification (NCBI taxonomy): domain Eukaryota; kingdom Viridiplantae; phylum Streptophyta; class Magnoliopsida; order Solanales; family Solanaceae; genus Petunia; species Petunia secreta. The sequence continues at coordinate 259,948 of JARKIP010000102.1, forward strand.
AGGGTATACCAAAAGAGTATAAAGTATATCAAAAAGGTATACTTTGTTCAAAACAACAAAAACTAAAATATTTATTTGCTCGGTAGCATCGCACAGTTGGATCCAAATACAAAAGGGTATACCAGAAGAGTATACATTATACCAAAAGGGTATACATTGTTCAAAACAACAAAAACTGAAATATTTATTCGCTCGGTAGCTTAGCACACTTGGATCAAAACACAAAAGGATATACCCGAAGCGTATTCAGTACACAAAAAGGGTATACTTTGTTCAACAGAACAAAATCTGAAATATTTATTCGCTTAGGAACATCGCACACTTGGATCCAAACACAAAATGGTTTACCAGAAGAGTATACAGTATACCAAAAGGGTATACTTTGTTCAAAAACAAGAAAAACTAAAATATTTATTCGCTCGGTAGCATCGCACACTTGGATCCAAACACAAAAGGGTATACTAGAAGAGTATACAGTATACCAAAAGGGTATACTTTGTTCAAAAACAACAAAAACTAAAATATTTATTCGCTCGGTAGCATCGCACACTTGGATCCAAATACAAAAGGGTATACTAGAAGAGTACACAGTATACCAAAAGGGTATACTTTGTTCAAAACTGCAAAAACTAAAATATTTATTCGCTCGATAGCATCGCACACTTGGATCCAAATACAAACGGGTATACCAGAAGAGTATACAGTATAGCAAAAAGGGTATACTTTGTTCAAAACAACAAAAACTGAAATATTTATTCGCTCGGTATCATCGCACACTTGGATCCAAATACAAAAGGGTATACCAGAAGAGTATACAGTACACCAAAAGGGTATACTTTGTTCAAAAACAATAAAAACGAAAATATTTATTCGCTTGGTGGGTTCTTATCCATTTGTAGATGGAGCTTCGATACTAGAAGAGTATACAGTATACCAAAAGGGTATACTTTGTTCAAAACAACAAAAACTGAAATATTTATTCGCTTGGTAGCATCGCACACTTGGATCCAAACACAAAAAGGTATACCAGAAGAGTATACAGTATACCAAAAGGGTATGCTTTGTTCAAAAGAACAGAAACAGAAATATTTATTCACTTAGTAACATCGCAGACGTGGATCCAAACACAAAAGGGTATACCATAAGAGTATACAGTATACCAAAAGGGTATACTTTGTTCAGAACAAAATAAACTGAAATATTTATTCGCTCGGTAGCATCGGATACTTGGATCCAAACACAAAAGGGTATACCAAAAGAGTATAAAGTATATCAAAAAGGTATACTTTGTTCAAAACAACAAAAACTAAAATATTTATTTGCTCGGTAGCATCGCACAGTTGGATCCAAATACAAAAGGGTATACCAGAAGAGTATACATTATACCAAAAGGGTATACATTATTCAAAACAACAAAAACTGAAATATTTATTCGCTCGGTAGCTTAGCACACTTGGATCAAAACACAAAAGGATATACCCGAAGCGTATTCAGTACACAAAAAGGGTATACTTTGTTCAACAGAACAAAAACTGAAATATTTATTCGCTTAGGAACATCACACACTTGGATCCAAACACAAAAGGGTTTACCAGAAGAGTATACAGTATACCAAAAGGGTATACTTTGTTCAAACACAAGAAAAACTAAAATATTTATTCGCTCGGTAGCATCGCACACTTGGATCCAAACACAAAAGGGTATACTAGAAGAGTATACAGTATACCAAAAGGGTATGCTTTGTTCAAAAACAATAAAAACTAAAATATTTATTCGCTCGGTAGCATCGCACACTTGGATCCAAACACAAAAGGGTATACTAGAAGAGTACACAGTATACCAAAAGGGTAAACTTTGTTCAAAACTGCAAAAACTAAAATATTTATTCGCTCGGTAGCATCGCACACTTGGATCCAAATACAAACGGGTATACCAGAAAAGTATACAGTATAGCAAAAAGGGTATACTTTGTTCAAAACAACAAAACTGAAATATTTATTCGCTCGGTATCATCGCACACTTGGATCCAAATACTAAAGGGTATACCAGAAGAGTATACAGTATACCAAAAGGGTATACTTTGTTCAAAAACAATAAAAATGAAAATATTTATTCGCTTGGTGGGATCTTATCCATTTGTAGATGGAGCTTCGATACTAGAAGAGTATACAGTATACCAAAAGGGTATGCTTTGTTCAAAACAACAAAAACTGAAATATTTATTCGCTTGGTAGCATCGCACACTTGGATCCAAACACAAAAGGGTATACCAAAAGAGTATACAGTATACCAAAAGGGTATACTTTGTTTAAAAAAAAAAAAAAACTAAAATATTTATTCGCTCGGTAAAATCGGACACTTGATTCCAAACAGAAAAGGGTATACTAGAAGAGTATACAGTATACCAAAAGGGTATAAATTGTTCAAAAACAACAAAAACTAAAATATTTATTTGCTCGGTAGCATCGCACAGTTGGATCCAAACACAAAAAGGTATACCAAAAGAGTATATACCAAAATGGTATATTTTGTTCAAAACAATAAAAACTGAAATATTTATTTGCTCGGTAGCATCGCACACTTGGATCCAAATAGAAAAAGAAATACCAGAAGAGTATACAGTATACCAAAAGGGTATACTTTGTTCAAAACAACAAAAATTGAATTATTTATTTTCTTAGTAGCATTGCACATTTTGATCCAAACGAAAAAGGGTACACCTAAAGAGTATACAGCATACCAAAAGGTTATACTTTTCTAAAATATAACAAAAACTTCAATAGTTATTCGCTCGGTAGCACCCCACACTTGGAACCAAACACAAAAGGGTATACCAGAAAAGTATACAGTATACAAAAAAGTTATACTTTGTTCAATACAATAAAATTGAAATATTTATTTCCTCAATATCATAGCCTATTTTGATCCAAACGCAAGAGGGTATACCTAAAAAGTATACAGTATATCAAAAGGGTATATTTTGTTCAAAACAACAAAAACTGAAATATTTATTTGTTCAGTTGCATCGCACACTTTAATACAAATACAAAAGGGTATACCAAAAGAGTATACATAATACCAAAATGGTGTACTTTGTTGAAAAACTAAAATATCTATTTGTTCGATAGTATCTCACACAAAAAGAGTATACACTAAGGGTATACAGAATAATTTATTAATAACAATAAAAATAAAACATTCATTCATTCATTCGATAGCATTTCACACTACAGGCTCACCAAAAAAACTGAGGAAATAAAAGAAGCAACTAAGAGTTAAGTATTACTTCATCAGTTTACAAAAAATAATTGCTCATCCATTAACCTCACAAACAAACACAGGAGGCTCAATAGACTCAATGATAGAACAAGCTGGAAGTACAAGTATTCTTGATTTTACTCTTGAAGCTATCTTGTATATGGGACATGCATCCTGCAATGATGGAGCAACAAATAAATTATAATAACAACATGTCCAATAGTCACTAAGTTCTCAATTAAGTAATCAGAGAAATACACAGAAGGATATATTAAGGAACAAGAACAATCACTACTAGTAGTTATTCACTTAATATCGACTACTTAACAAATGCTTAATTAAATCATTGTCCTGAGCAACGCAAAAATATTTCCTAGTTAATAGCTTCAAACATAAACCATCATCTACTTAATATTTTAAGTACAAAAATAATTTTATCCATTTTCAAGTAGAAGTAGTGCTGCCAAAAGAAAGGAACAAGAATAGTAAAAATTATGTACAAAAAGGAAACGATGGCCTAGCAATGGCATGACTCGTGAGTTGTCGTGCTTAGGTCTCTAGTGTTAATGAGTTAGCAAAGTAGATTACCCAACTCACTTCAATAAATGAAGGATCTATTAAAATTGAAATATGACTTCCAAGATAGTATTTACTGGAAAGAAACTTACTACATGTTTTTCTGGCCTTCACATAGAATTATTATTACAGTAAAAAAAAATTACCACACTTCACAGGTACGAGCAAATAGGTGGAAAAATATCCAAATGGAAATACCAAGCACATCTTAAAAAATAAAAAAGAAGCTTCCCTACACCAGGACATCTTGTCTGAATTATATAGTATATAATATCTGTAGTTTATTAGGTGAATGCAGATTCCACGGGCACTTTAACCACAGAGACATTCCTGCACGATGTTTTTGAACATCAACAAAAAGCACTAGAAGAAATAAGAGGATTAGAATAGCACATCCATCACAAGATTTTACCTTCTCCATTGGCATAACATACATTCTCTAAATTGTTAGCTGCAACCTTTTCTTTTTCTTCAACCTGGTTCTGCACAGAAAACATTTGATAAACATAAAAGAACTAAAGAAGAGAGGATGTAGACACAAGTACACCGTACAAGCTCTAATGGTAAAATATGCTCCGTAAAAGTAGCATTGGAAGTTCCCGTTGCTATTTCTTAACTCAAGCTCTATGCAGTAAAACATGTACCTCATATAACCAAAAGAAACATTAACCCCCTCCTCCCAAATGTTATAGAGCTACAAAAAATGATGCAAGTATAAACTTATGTCAAAGCTGGGCAAAAACAAGCAGGTCATTACTCTAATGTTATCAGCATACAAAAACTAACTAAAACAATTGAACTCTAGAGGATTCTCAAGAAATTCAACAAGAAAAAACCTAAACCACTTCTTCACAAGCTCTGAACGCATAAAATTAAAACTAATTATACTTTCCATGTCGCCTGTTATCACTGGTATGTATGGGAATTTTTTCATCACTACGCCACATTTTGTCAATTAAATAGATGGATTTTCTATAGGGTTACTAAAAATTACAATTAGTTAAAATTCAGTTTGAACAAAGTTACACCGTAGCGGCCTCAAATCGCTGCCACCACTTACACAGAGAAATAACCGCCACTGTTTCGCTAAACAGCCACGGAGAAAAATCCTCTTCATCCACTGTTGGGCGGATTCAAGACGGAAAAGGTGATTTTTTAGAATATGGAGCTTGAAATAGGTAGAGAAAGTTGAGATGAAGCTATTAAAATGTAAGGGTTTCTGAAAAAATATGAATCATTGCTGGCATCGGCGAAATTCAAAAACAGATCTTTGGAAAAAGAGGCGTTTCCATGAGAACCTGAGGTCATATACGGAGAGATGATGTTTAGACGGTTCAAGGCATATAATATTATGCCAGAGAAGAAGAAAATGGTAGCCACCGGCGACGGTCCGGTGGCAGTTTCGATGGTGCAATAATATTGAGGAGAGTTTTTCTTTGTGTCTCTGGTGATTTAAGTGAGAATTGGGGAAAGGGAAAATAAAATGGGATGAATGGGTATATGTGTTGAAAAATTGGGTCGAATGGGATAGAAGGTAAATAAGATGGGTTGTTTGGGTAGTGGAGGAAAAGCAATTTTTAATGGGCATAAAAACGTAAATAAGTTACTTTTGTGGGTGTGCTGTGTAAAACTCCATTTTTTTAAAATGTATTATGGGCTTGACCCAATAGATAGCTTGTAAGTAAAGTTATGTTAGGAAGTTATAGTGTATATAAACCACATTGATATCAATAATAAAGGCAAGAAAGTTTGCCTCCAAAATTTATATTTTTCTTGAAATTTAGCATGGTATCAGAGCCATCGATCCATACTTACCATTAAATCTGTGAGACTCTGTGTTTTGTGAGTGAATTTTTTTCAATTTTGATATGGCCGAAGAAACCAGACCAGTGGTTGTCGTTGTCGGAGAAAGAGGTAGTCAACAGAAAACCATCTCTACATTTGATATTATATCCAACGACAGTCCTAGGTTGATAATCACTTAGGTCAGTTGGAGGGTGATAATTATATTGAATGGGCAAGGTCTGTCCAAACAGTCTTGAGAGCCTGGAAGAAGTTTGTTTCATTGATGGAACGATACTGAAACCTCATGATGAATCACTCGATCTTGATGACTGGTGGACGATTAATTCTTCTTTGGTATCTTGGATTTGTAACTCTATCGAGCCCACTCTCCAGACCAGTATCTCGCATATGGACGTGGCCCGTGATCTATGGGAGAGTATTCAGGAGAGGTTCTCCTTGGGCAATGGTCCACGAATTCAAGAGCTGAAGGCAGCACTGGCTGGATGCAAGCAAAACGGTATGATAATTTAGAACTACCATGGAAAATTGCCGTCTCTATGGGAAGAACTCGAAAACTATGAAAAGTTTCTGATGTTCTCATGTGGAAAGTGCACATGTAATCTCACGGTCGCTTTGGAAAAGAAGATAGAAAAAGAATAGGTACATCTTTTCCTAATGGGATTAAATGAAGATGATTTTAGAACAGTTCGTTCTAATTTGTTGGCCTAAGATCTGTTGCCTTTATTGAGTAAGGTGTATCAGAAGTTGGTGCAAGAAGAAAGAGTTGAAGAAGTTGCATGGAAGACAAGAAGAGAAAGGGGAAGTAGTGGCCTATGCCACCCAAGCTGGATCACCTCCTAGCAAAAATTTTAAAGTCGGGGACAAAGGACCAAAGTGTTCGCATTGTGATTGCTATAGTCACCGATCAAAGCATTGTTTTGAGGTTTTCAGCTATCGTGATTGGTGGAATAAATCACCTAAAACCGATAAAAAGTCAGGAGGACGTAGCAGAAATGTGAATGTTAATGCTGGCCGTGGTCGTGGACGTGGACGTGGTGCTCCCTATGTAAATGTCGCTCACACAGAGCCCGAAGAAAGTATAGCATCTGGATAGTCTAGTGTCCCCTGATTCAGCAGCGACTTATGACAGATGTTGGTTGGTTTGTTGAATCAAGCGAAACCAGACACCAATAACTGAGTCAATGGTAAGATTATTTACTCCCCGTGGATAATTGACACGTGGGCATCAAATCACATGAGGAGAGTGTTGAATATTATGTGAGGCCTAAAGGAAATTTCACATTGTCCGATAGGTCTGCCCAATGGAAGTAGTTCTTTTGCTACAGGAAAGGGATTGGTTAAAATTGATTAGCATTTGACTCTCCGAGAAGTTCTTTATGTGCGCGGGATGACATGCAATTTCTTTATGTTTCTCACTTGATTGATCAATTTAAATGTAACGTGCAGTTCACTAATAACTTGTGTGCTATACAGGACCGGACTACGGGGACATTGATTGGAGCGGGTGAGCGAATGGATGGAATTTACTACTTTCGGATTGTACTTTGTTTGAAGGATTTTAAAGTGGACGTGTTGGAACTATGTCACTAGAGATTAGGAAACCATTCGGTTCAAGTAACAAAATCTCTTCCAGTTCAAGTAGTAGTAGACTGAATGAAAAGGCTTATGATGTATGTTATCTGGTAAAACAAACACGTCGTGTATTTCCTTTAAGTAAAAGTAAAGCTTTTGCAGATTTTAAATTAATACATTGTGATGTATGGGGTCATTATAGAGCCAAGTCTTCTTGTGGTGCATCGTATTTTTTTTTTTTGAAAATTGTTGATGATTGCTCTCGGGCAGTATAGGTGTTCTTGTTAATTAATACGAAAGAAGTGAATCAAATGATGAAAATTTTCTTTGTTATGGTGGAACGATAATTTAATAAAAGGATTAAGTGTGTCCTACGTGATTATGGAACAGAATTCAATAGTATGAGAAATTATTTTGATGAACAAGGCATTATATTCCAAACGCCTTGTGCCGGAACACCACAACAGAATGGGAGAGTTGAGAGAAAGCATAGACATATCTTAAACGTTGCCCGCACACTTAGGTTTCAAGCACATTTTTCAATTGATTTTGGGGTGAATGTGTATTGATAACTTGTTATTTGATCAATCAGACTCCCTCTTTAGTGTTAAACGGGAAAAATCCATATGCCATCTTGTGTGGTGTGATACCAAATTATGATATTTGAAAGTGTTCGATGTGTATGTTATGCTCATAAGCACAGACGGTTGAGGGATAAGTTTGAAAGTAGGAGTCATCGGTGTGTTTTTGTTGGATATCTGTATGGAAATAAAGCATGGGAGTTTTATGATTTGGACACTAAAGAATATTTTGTGTCATGGGATGTTACTTCCTATGACATCGAATTTTATTTTGTGCCTCACACCGAAGGTATTGAGCGTCTGAATCCGTCATTGGTTCAGACTATAGGAGTGGTTGGTAATGACGATGATGTTCAAGTAGAGGGGTGTAGTGATACTCTTTTGCTACTAGCACTGTCCGAGGATGAGATGAGTGAAACTCACATACAAGGAATGAATAAAGAGTCTGTTGTCCTGGAATTGGATAATTCGGTCACTGAAAATATGTCCAAACGTTCGAATGCAGAAGTTGTTGAGGAAACTTGGGCAGAGGAAAATGTGTTAAGAAAAATAATGTTATTCTTCGTGATTTATTCATAGATCCAGTGTGGGTACCGAATACCGGATAGATAGACAACACAAAAAAGTGTACAAAATAGACAAAGTAGTAAAGTACTTTTTAGCCTAGGGATGTTTTTTCTATGTAACTCAATTTTGGTTTCGTTGTTAGATGAATCTTTTGTTACCTTTAAAAAAGAAGAAGAATATTAAGGTGAATTTGAAATACGTAAAGCTTTGGATGATTGAAATGGAAAATTTTCCAATCATGTCATGAATATTTATCATGAAACCATATTCGTATGAAGAGAAAAGAAAAAAGGAAAGAAAAGTTGTGAGATATTCATTTGATGACAAAAGGTCAACTTAAAAGAGATATTAAAATGAAAATTTAAAATATAAGGAAAATGAAGAAGGTTTTACAGTTTGTAGAAATATTTGATGAAAACATAAAACACAACACGGAAATCTGTATTGGAAAGCTTATCAAATGGTCCAAATGTTGATGTATTAAAATACTTTCATGAATTCTATCCTATAAAATTATTAATAGCATAGAAAATATATTAATGTCTCCCATCTCCAGGTGTAAGGTCCGCCTATATTTATCCTCTCCAATTCCACTTGTAAAGTCACAGTTGATATGTTATTGTTGTATATGTCATGACCCGACTTAATAAAGGTCATGGATGGAACGTGACTCAGACCTCATATAAGTATATGTGAAATACTGTGAAAGGGGATATCGATTAAAAAATTTGAGATTACACTTCTCCCTCATTTCTCTCTTCTTCTTCTCTAATCTTCCATTCTCTTCCAATCCTTCCTCTTCCCTCTTCTCTTCTCTTCTCTTGTCCATTGTTGGACCTTATCCTATCTAGTTCTATCCGTTTTGTATTAAGTTCTACTGTAATAGTTAGCTTTATTTCCATTTACTAAAATATAAGAAAATTGTTCCAAAAATTTTGTGTTAATCAGCTTAGTCCATTATAAATGGTATCAGAGCAATAGTATCCTGGTTGTGGGTAGACATGACAACTAAAGAAATGCTCGAAACACTTCGTAGATGCGGATATAAGAAATTTGCAGCAGTGACATATTAATTGTACACAAAGCATCGACTGCCAATGCTACCCTTATTTTGATGATTGCTCGAGAATGAAAGAAGAAAATTGTGTAAAAAGTGTTGACTGTCAGTGTGATTTTTGTTTGAAGGAACAAAAACACCAAGTCAACGTGATAGAGTTGATGATAGAACCTGTTCAGCCAAACAATCACTCTAGTGAAAATATCTATCTTACAACGAAAGATAATGAACTAAATAAGTGTCGAAATTGAGGTTCGTTCTATTGATGAATGTGGGGTGCAAAAGGTGTTTGATAAAAGTCCACAAAGAGGTGAAACAAGGATGGAGATTGACATAGTACAACATGCTCACCAGATACTCAAGTTAATTTAACTGAAATTAACAGTAAAGATCAGCTCTCCGAGCTGTATCTTAATGTCAATACTCTTAGTCAAAAATCTGGAATGACAACAACGTTTGTAAAAAGGGTGAGCGAATGGAGTTTCCTTCTTATGACACTTTTTCTGGTAACAACCACATTTTATTGTGGGCAAAGGTGTTTCAAAATATTCTTAGGATGCTTAAGAACCTTATTTTTTCATAATTGGCTTATCGTCCTCAAACGAAAAATATTCAAAGTACGATGAGTTTTGACCCCTAAAGGTATTAAATTTTATATTTCTGACAGTAGGTATATGAAGTCCATTGAGTTTATTTTTCCCTCATTACTATGTGTGTGCTCTCAAATAAAGTTACTAAGTTTTAGTGCAAGGGGAAGTGTTTGATTGGTCGACTCGACTGAAGGAGTTGCTCGATGGAGCCAAAGTTGTAACTTGTGCCTCATTTATTTTCTTTATGTATGTGTGGGTAAAACTATGCCACCTATAATTATAGGGATACGAGTCCAGCTGGCGAAGACTAGACTTAGCCTATAAGTCACCGAGCACAGAGGATACACGCCTGCTCTACAAGCCATGGCTGCTCGGCAGGTACGTGCCATGCAACGCAAGGAATACATCCCCAGCCTTAGTATTTACAGTCTCCTAGTTAGGGTTAATTTGCATCACCGCCTTGAGTAAACAGGCCTACGGCTTATAGTCTTTGTATTTTACCGTAATTAGTACTGAGGTAAATCTATAACTATAAATACTCCTCTTTCTATTGTATTGCACATCAAGTGATTCTATAAGAATCCGTCTTTATACAAAGAATACTAGTTATTTTCTCTGCTTTATTTACTTATCATTAGTATTTACGGTATAATTTGTGACTCTTTTATAAATTATTTATGTTTAACCTATTGAGAAATTTTTAGGCATAAACAGTTTGGCGCCCATGCTGTAGGTTTAAAACGAAAAAGCTCGGCGATGTTGAACGACAACGATGATGTCTCAAAGAACACCACTTATGCAGTTGACGACTCCACAAAGGATCCCAGCAATCCCGATGGATAACCGAAGGACACTCCCAGGGATTCGATCTCTGTGGACAGTGATGTTGATGATAATCAACCGTGCAGAAGCAACTCTGTTTATGCCTAAAATTATACGTATAGGTTAAATAATTAATCATGGTTGGGGTCACAAGCAATACAGTAATCACAATGGAAAAGTATGTAAATATAATAAAAATAGTAATGAATGAATAAGAGAAATAATTAATAGAAAGGCAGTGTAATTCTTATTCCTTGAGAATAGCCGGACTTCGTAGTGAATCACATGATGTACAATACAATGTAAGGAGGGGTATTTATAGTAGTGATACCCAGTCTTAAATAAGGTAAAATCAAAAGACTAATAAGGCTATAGGCCTATAACTCAAGTCGGTGGTATATACTAAATCTTAGCTAGGAGACTATAAACACTAGGAGGCAAGATGTATACTCTACGTCCTATGGTCGTGCCGCCTAAATAGTCGGTGGCTCCAGGAGCGGATGTGTATCCTTTGTGCCCGGCGATAGTCGGTGGCATATTTTTGCCCACACAGTTAGTCCCTCTAGTTACTAATTCTGATGCCAGCAGTCAGGAAGTTAAAGAAGCATGATAGCAGACGTAAAGGTGCGACGGTATTGATGCTTGCCTCCTAGCCTTTTTGCGTGCATCACATTAAATGCAAATTCCTCGGTGCAACAACGTGTCCCCTATGATTGGAGGGGTTTTCTGTGTATCTTCTCAATGCTGCTACATGCTCTGTTCATATCCCGTAATTATAGGGATGGATATCACTTAAACCGTAGTAATCATAATTATGATCCCACGTGATCGAGATCATTCAACTTCCCCTTCAAGTTATCCACATAGACAGGTATATATATGTTGTAAGTACGAAAGTTTATTCATAACTCTCCATAGAATTCCAAGAACTTCTCCAAAGATAATATTTTCCCACTCTTAACAATATTTTCGCCATGGCTCAAGGACCAAGTTTCCTTCCAGCAAACTTTAGAGCGCAAGATTATCTTACAACTTCCTTCAGTTTTGAGAACGATGGCCGTATGCTTGGCCAGACCCCTAAACAAGAGGGTTAAAACAACAATCTTTCCATAGATTTTTACCCTTCCACGGTTATGAGGAATGATTTGATGCTTATAAGGCATGAATGTCAATGGTTTGAGTTTGTTAATATCATCTCCCTTGACGCTGAGGAAAGAATTTCTTCTCATCGGGCTGGTTACTCGATGGTTCATACATACGCTTTCATGCTTCACCTTAATAAGCGTGTCCACTTGGTCGTCGAGGACATATGCCGCTGCTACAATTTCTGCTTGGGCCAGATCAGCCCCTCCATCTGGCATTTAGTATCCGTACTGGTCCACTTGGCCAGCTATGCCCAAGTTGCCTTCTCCTTTGATCACCTTCTCTTTTTATTCTCCGCGCGTTCATAAAGTGGGCATACTGATATTTATAAAGCGGGGAAGAAAGGTGTAATACCTAATAGTGAGGATTCAAGAGATCTTAGTTGGATGTACCGGAACGTCACTGTGCGAACGACCGACATAGTGTCCTCTCTTCCTTTTCCAGAGGTCTTCAATAGAAAGTGTGAGCCTTCACGAACTTGTCTTTATACATTGCCTCCATATGCTTCAAACTGATCTTCTTCTTTTTTGTCGTTTGTGAACACCGTATCTGACATCTCCTTGAGTAACGATGAGTTGATGATGTGGATCACCGCAATTTTGATGAGAAACCCTCCTACTTTCTTGATATTCACAGCCCTGGCTAATGTGAACGGCTAGCAGACGAAAGATCATGGTAAGAAATTACCGTCAGACCTCCTACTTTGCCGAAACCTTTGATTTCTGCACTTAATTTACTGCAGCCTCAAGATTTTCTCATCGTGAAATGCCCCTGTCGAGGGAGATCAAGATTGCTGCCCGGTAAATCACTCCCTTGCCTGATGTGCAAGCGTCTGGTGGGAGAATACTTGAGAGGGCAAGCTGTTCTTGTTCCTCGAAGAGGAGAAGATCTTCCAGATCTACTAGTGTGGTAACTGCTAGTGAGACGTTGATAATTTATGCTGGCGAAGGTGAAGTCCCTCGAATGCCCGTGCCTTATGTCGTTGAGACAACACGAACTGATGCTGCTGAATCTGGTCCGTCCACGTGAAAGTGTAGGCATTTGATTGAAGAGAACCTCATAGTTGAGGAAGAAGCTAGGTTAGACCTTTGTATTATATGGGCATGGTATTTTGTCCTTGTGCGCTTTCAGAAATTGACATCTCCTTCTTGCACTTAGAACCCATTGCGGCAACTTCGGCCCCTAAAACTTCTTATTCCTTTCAATGTTGGCCTGGCAAAGTAGCGGCCATAGATGCTGTGCATAAACCCATGAGTGGAGCCCTAGAGGTGGTCATCCCTATTGCTGCGGGGGTTAACCTGATGAAGACTCCAAGGGTTGTGACGGATCATACCGCCAAATTCGTTAGCTCTACTGAACAAGAACACCTTTTCAATTATAACTGTCACGAGCTGCTTGAGGTCGCCGCTGGATGTTCTCTTAGGATTAGCTTTTCTTCCTCGTTGTGCAAATCATAACATCATTTTCCTCCACTAACTGCTTGCTCTACCTATTTCCTAGGGATTCATGATTTACCATGAAATACTCCGCCGGGTTGGCCTGGAGGAAAATCTTTTTGAGGGGGTCGATGCCTTGCGCGGAGATGGCTGCTTGCGCCCACAATGGGACGACTTTAGCCCATGTGAGAACAAGCACTTTTGCATCCAATTTCGAACGTATCTTCTTAGTTACTCGAGTATTTAATACTTTCTGGCACTACATGATTAGGCATCCCCATCGGCGTGTAGGTGCAGTTGTTGAATTAACGAGTTCAACTTATGAATAATGCCTGGTGGCTGAGCTAGACGTGGTCTAGCTCTAAGCGAGTAATGTACCCTACTTTTGTCACGAAAAGTGGGTGTATTACTTCAACTTGTATTTGGCCTGGGCTATGAATATTTGGATCGTAGATGGATCTTAATTTGTAAAGAAAAACTGACTATATAAATAGTAGTTTATTAATAAAGGCGTGGAGCCTGGAATGTTGTGGGTGAAAACCCATAAGATTTCATAGAAGCATGAAAATGATGTAATCTAAGAACTAAACAAAAGTAAATTATGAAAAGAAAAGTAATTTCACTCATCCCTACTCTTTCTCCCCTCCCTCCTGAAAAACGTCAATCAACCGTACCATCATAATTGTAGTCTTGGTTGTTTGAGATTTCTGGGTCTTCACGGACATCAAAGGTGTTCACTAAGGGCACTTCCTCGGGGACTGCTGCTCCAGAATTACGGCCGTGTATCTACTCTCTTGTTGCTTCCTGATCACTGTTTACTTCTTTTATTCCCCATTGAGTGGGGAATTTCAGCTTTTAGCGATACGTAGATGGTACTTTTTTGACTTGATGGATCCACGCCCGCCCCACGATTGCATTGTAAGGAACTCCCTCTCTGATTACTTGAAAAGATGAAACATAATCTGCACCTGGAAGGTGAACAGTAAGGTTTACTTCGCCGATGGATCTTTCCCAAGATTTATTGAAGCCAACGAGCATGTAGACACTCGGTACAATGCTGTCCTCGAGCCCCATCGCCTGTAGTGTATCCATCTGATGAGGTTTACAGTGCTTCTGGCATCCACCAAGACATGTTTGACGTCTGTATCTTCCATCCTGAGCGTTATAACCACGACATCATAGTGTGGAGCATTGCAACTGATGCTATCCTCATCACTGAACATAATCGTCTCATCTTGGGCGCGATCCTTAGGGGGTGTCACCACAATGTCGTTCGACCCTTTGAGCAATGTTGGACCTCCAATTATGACGTTGATGGACCTCTTAGGGTCAGGTAGATCTGTTGGTCCATCTTGGTTCTCGTTTTTGGTGAAAGTTTATTATCCCCTGTCGATGAGCAGGTCCTTGAGATAACCCTTATTCAACAAACCCATGACTTCCAAGATTAATGCTTTGCACCTGGCCGTATCGTGCCTGTGGTCCCTGTAAAAATTGCAATAAAGATTCTTATTTCTTCTACCAGGTTCGACCCTCAGATTGCTTGGCCAACGTATTTGGGCATCCTTCATATGATCCCTTACGAACTTTATGTAGTTGACTTGCAATCCCAACTCTTCAAACCAATCAGGAACCCACTCCACTCTGAGTGACCCCTTTGTTAACAGAGCCAGGGCCTCAGCACAATCTTCCCGCTTTGGGAAATAATCCTATAATCTCCCCTATTCTGCTTCCCTTTGTCTCTCGCTCGAGGTTCCTCCACATATCCCCATTTTTGTCCTTGGCGGATGACGTCTTGGATGGCTGGTCGAATTTCCTCAGGGGCGGATGATTCTCCGAGCTCAAGGCACAGCTTCTCGGTGTACCTCTAGTGCAACGCACTCCATGTGGCCAATGGGTGCTGGGTTAAATTCCACTGCAACTCCCAGGTGGGAGTGGCCAACGATCCCTTCGAATTCAAACTCTTTCCAAAGGCTACCACATAAATTTTATCAGGAAGTAGAGGAAGCTTCATGCGTTCCTTCTA
The DNA here is from genome assembly GCA_029990175.1 of Petunia secreta. Lineage (NCBI taxonomy): Eukaryota > Viridiplantae > Streptophyta > Magnoliopsida > Solanales > Solanaceae > Petunia > Petunia secreta. The sequence continues at coordinate 275,379 of JARKIP010000102.1, forward strand.
AAATCTGTCAAGGTAGTCTTTTAGCAACTCGTTGTCCCGTTGCCATATCTGGAAGATATCTTCCATGCGCTTCTCCCACTTGCGGGCACCAGAAAGCGCTTTCTTGAAAAAGTCTTGCATCTGAGTGAATGATTCTATAGATTTTATTGGTAGGTGAATGTACTAAGCGAGTGCCCCTTTAATCATGGTCAAGCCAAACTTCTTCACTAGAGCAGACTGGATTTCTTCCTCGGTAAAATCGTTACTCATCACTGCTGTGTAATACAAAGCAATATGCTCAGCCAGGTCAGTCATTCCGTCATACTTCAAGTTATCCGGCAAGCGAAACTTCTTTGGTATGCAAATCGGTGGAGCCCTTGCTTTATAGGCATGTTTGTAAAACTTTTGCTCATTTACCATGGTAACTTGGGGTGGAGCACCTGACACATTACCAATTCAGTCGTGGATGGCCTTCATCTCTTTTATGAGGTCTTGAATGACAGGAGCTCCCTTGAGGTATTGGTTTTGATTGTTGATGGTTGACGAGCCTCCAGGGGTTGTATCCATGTTAAGCCTCCGGCTAGGAACGGATGCTGGTTAATTGTTCATGGGCGCTGGTCCTAGTGGGGATGCTGGCTTCTGAGGCGATCTAGAAAAAACATTCCCCGTAGCTTTCAAGATACACCCTCAATCACGTTGTTTGAGTTCTGTTCTGCATGTTCTGACATGGTTTTGAGGAGATTAACAATGAAAGTTCTGAACTCAGGATTAGCTTTCAGCGACCGGTCTCCTTCCCCATTACTGGCAATAGGGATCGATTCCTGGAAAAAGTCTTTGGGTTGTTCAACGGGATCTTTGGGGTGTACGCTTGGATCATAGATACCCTTGCAGACTCGTCTACTGTATCTGCAGTATTCTTTGGAATGCTATCGTCGTCAGACATGATTGTGCCTTTTCTTTCGTAGAATACCTACAATTGCCTGGGCCTCACGATGGGCATCAAACTATTTATGTCTAAAATTGTACGTCTGGGTTAAACAATTAATTATGGTTGAGGTCACAAGCAATACATTAATCACAACAGAAAAGTATGTAAATATAATGAAAGCAGTAATGAATAAACAAGACGAAATAATAAATAGAAAGGCAATATAATTCTTATACCTTGAGAATAGCCGGATTCTATAGTGAATCGCATGATGTACAATACAATGTAAGGAGGGCTATTTATAGTAGTGATACCCAGTCCTAAATTAGTTAAAATCAAAAGACTAATAAGGCTGTGGGCTTATATATCAAGGCGGTGATATATATTAAACCCTATCTAGGAGACTGTAACCCTAAGGCGGCTGGATGTATGCCTTGCATCCTACACCCACACCGCCTGAATGCTTGTGACTCATAGAACAAGCATGTATCCTTTGTGCCCGATGACTTGTAAGATAAATCTAGTCTCGCTAGCTGGACTCGTCTCCCCATAATAGTAGGTGGCGTATTTTTGCACACACAGTCAATTCCCCCACTTGCTGAGTGCTGACACAAGTAGTCAGGAATTTAAAGCGGCGTATGATAAGTTGGTATTTTATTAACTTAAAGACTATCCTAAGCTTTCATTTTTGAATACAAAGACAACGTTTGGTGTTATTTATGTCGTAAATTGATCAATTTCAGGTTATACTAGATGGTAAGAACATAGATTGAAAAGTGAAGCTAAAAGAGAATTGGAGCCAAAAAATCAAGAATTTTGTCACAGCTTAAGGCCCTCCGCCTGACAAGAAGGCGCTCCACCCAGAGGAACCAGTGTTTAGGCGCTCCGCCTGACAAGTAGGCGCTCTGCCTGAGATTGGCCACTGTCCAATTATGCACATTTTCTAGGCGCTCCGCCCAAGATAAGTAATATCCAGGCGCTCCGCCTGAAGCAAGACAAGCATTGTCCACGTGCTCCGCCTGGCAAATGCGCGCCCCGCCTGAGCCAAGTCACTGCACAATTATGCACATTTTCCAGGCGCTCTGCCTAGAATTGGGGTGCTCCGCCTAAAACACGGGATCCTGAACTTGTATAAATACCAAAAGCTAGATTTTTGACATTCCCCAATTCTATACTTACACTGTAGAGATTTTTGGCGATTTTGTGAGCCAAGTTGGAGTCTTAACATCATTTTGTAAGCTTCTAAACTTGTATCTTTGAATATTAATTCATATATCAATCCAAAATCTATGTTTGATTTAAAAAAAAAAATGGTGCCGTTGCCGGGGAACTACGGTTTCAATATTGAGTTGCATTAGTTAATCAAAGTTGTTTAGCTCGCAAGTCCTAGAATTTTACTTTTATTTTTGGTTTTACTTGAACATGTCTTATAGGAGAAATCCTAATCGGATTTTGCGGAACCCCAATTACAATTATTATTATAATCAACAACATGGGGATCCGCAAGGCTATGAAGAAGAATATGATGAAGAGTTTCATATAGAACTCAACAAAGAGGGCTATCCATTCCATGTTGCACAAGTGGACAAAGATGAGATACAAGAGGAAGCTAATGATCCTCAAGTGGAGAATGTGAACCCTCATGATGATAACCCGTTTGGCCAAGTAAATGCGGGGGTCCAAGCAATTGAAGAAGGAAATCTTGGAGAATATGAAGGTGTTGCGGGTAATGCTAATCGGTGTGGCAACAATGAAAACCGAGGCGGCCGAGGTGTAAACCAAGGGGGTCGAGGTGTAAACCATGGAGGTAGAGAAAATGTCAACCGAGGGGGCAATTCCAATAGAGTTAATGCTCGCAATGTCAACCGGAATCAAGAGTATGCTAGAGGTGCTCAAGACTATCAACAAGAGTATGCTAGAGGTGCTCGGGACAATCAACAAGATATGAGAGGCTCTGAAGATGATGTCTTGAACAATATGGTTTCTTCGGTGGTACTAAGAATGAAGATGCAAACGATCACTTGAGAAATTTTGTGCAAACTTGTAATCTATACAAGTCGGCAAGGGTATCAGAAGAATCATTGAGATTGAGAGTGTTCCCTTAATCTCTCATCGGAAAAGCTAAAGATTGGTTGAACAAGTTGCCGAGAAACTCCACTTCACTTGGCAAGAGTTGGTAAAACAATTTCTAGGGAAGTTTTCACCAAAAGGGAAGAAAGCAGCATTAAGGGATAAGATCTACATGTTTGAGCAAGAGGCATCCGATTCTTTGACTGAGGCTTGGAAGGCTTTCCAAGATGGGTTGCTCTGGTATCCTAATCATGGTTCCAATGGGAGCATATTGTTGCAAAGCTTTTATCAAGGGTTAAACAAGATGAACCAATGCGCCTTGGACACTTTACGTGATGATGTCACAATGGACAAGAGGTATGAAGAGGTGGAAGATATCCTAGACAAAGTGACCAAGAGATCCCAAGAATGGCAATCAAGAGCTAAGAATCCGGGTAGAGAAGTTGGGATTAGTCCAAAGATGATGGAGAGATTTGAAGCCCAAGATGAGAAAATGGCAAGAATCTTGACGTCGGTGGAACTCATGAACAAGAATGCAAAGGCCGATAGGGAAGCCAATGAAAAGAAGTTGCACAAGGTGGAGAATATCCACACCACAAATGCCGGACATCAAGTGGACCCAATGGGTTATGTGACTCCCAGAGGTGTTCCTTTGTCCCTTATCCAACAAGGGCAAGAAGGATACTATCTGGAACAATGCTACCATGTGCAAGATGGAGAAGAAGTATATTATGTGGGTAACTATCAAGGGCAAAGAGGGTATGATCAAGGTGGTTATCAAAGACCTTATCGACAACCCTACCAACAACTATATCAACAAGCCTACCAACAACAAGGGCAATGGAGGCCGAGTCAAGGAAGAGGTAATTGGAGTAGCAACCAAGAGAGGAGAGGAGCCGGTTCTTCTCAACAATATGCTCCAAGACCTCCATTTAAGCAAAATGATCAAGAGACAAAGGCTCCTACAAAATTTGAAAAAATGATGAGTCAAATGCTTCAAAATCAACAAGGCTACTCCGGAGACATGAAAGACATGAAGCAAACTATGACATCACATTCTACATCCATCAAAGAACTTGAGTCGCAAATGAGTCAACTCGCACATCAAGTCAATCAAAGGCCGCAAGGAGCATTACCAAGTGATACGGTAGTGAATCCTAAAAGAGGCGGTAAAGACCAAGTGATGGCAATTAAAACTCGAAGCAGCAAGACATGGGAAGACCCAAAAGCCAGGAGTAATGATGATGCGGAGTTGAGAATGCAAGATGATCATGTGGGTGCCGAGTGGAATGATAATGAAGCTATTGGAGAGGAGATGGTGCAAGAAGAAATGGAGAGGCAAGGTGATGTGTTGGTGCAAGAGTATGATGATGATGTTCAAGAATTCACTAAAAAGACTACTCCCCAAAACACCACTACCCAAATAGCCAAACCAAAGAACACTCCACAACCCAAAGGAAGCCCTTCTAACCCAAGCTCCATTCCTAAAATACCACTTCCTTTCCCTCAAAAGAGCAACAAACAAAGAGAAGTATCCCATGCAAAGAAGATTTAGGAGAAGATAGCAAGTACCTCCATAAATATACCATTGGTTGATGCTTTGGGACAAATGCCCAATATTACTAAATTCATGAAAGACTTGGTGACCAAGAAGACATATGGAGATATCGAGAAAATCAAGGTGACTCATCAAGTGAGTGAAATTGTGTCAAAACACATAGCTCCGAAGATGGAAGATCCCGGGGCTTTTACCATTCCATGCACAATTGGTGGAAGATACTTCAAGAAGGCTTTGTGTGACCTAGGTGCACGTATCAACTTAATGCCATATGCGGTGTATAAGACATTGGACACCAAAGCACCTAGACCAACAACCGTGAACCTTCAAATGGCCGATCGCTCAGTGAAAAGTCCGATTAGTATTATTGACAATGTGTTGGTGAAGGTAGACAAATTCGTCTTCCCGGCAGATTTTGTTATTCTTGATTGCCCCGTAGATTTTGAAGTACCTATCATTCTTGGGAGACCATTCTTGGCAACCGGAAGAGCTCTTTGTGATGTGGAGAGAGGTTAACTTACTTTTAGGTTCAATGGAAAGAAGGCTGTAATTCATATTTGCAAGGCCTTGAAGCAACCAATGGATAATGATGCGACTTGTTCTTATGTCGATGTCGTGGTTGATGCCCTAGTTGAAAAGGAGAGTGTGTTAGCTAGTCAAGAAGACACGTTAGCGGCGGTAATTTGGAACATGGATATGGAAAATGAAGAGAGTGTAGCAGAGGTGGTGAAGGCATTAGAAGGCTTTGGATCAAAACCCTATGTGCCTAAAAAGCTATCCTTAGACCTTGAAAATCGAGAAACCCCACCTACAAAATCATCCATCGAAGAACCACCGAAACTTGAATTGAAAATCCTACCATCCAATTTGAGATACACTTTCCTTGGACCCACCAACTCCACTCTACCCAAAATCATCTCATCTCACTTGACCAAAACTCAAGAATCTAAACTTGTGGAAGTAGTGAAGAGGAGGATTAAAGCTATAGGGTGGACCTTGGCGGATATAAGAGGGATTGATCCGGGGGTATGAACTAATAAGATCTTGCTTGAAGAAGGGTGTCGGCCAAGTGTAAAACACTAAAGGAGGTTGAATCCTCCTATGCAAGAGGTGGTGAAGAAATAAATCATCAAATGGCTAGATATGGGTGTGATAGTTCCATTATCCGATAGCAAGTGGGTGTCACCCGTACAATGTGTGCCCAAGATGGGGGGGATGACGGTGATTTTAAATGACAAAGGTGAGTCCACTGCAACTAGACCCGTAACCGGGTGGAGAGTGTCTATGGATTATCGGAAGCTCAACACCTCTACAAGGAAGGATCATTTTCCTTTGCCATTCATTGATCAAATGCTTGATCGGTTGGCGGGTCGTGCTTACTATTGTTTCTTGAATGGGTACTCCGGCTATAACAAAATATCCATTGAGGCCGAGGATCAAGACAAGACCACTTTCACTTGCCCCTATGGCACCTTTGCATTCCGCAAAAAGCCATTTGGTCTTTGTAATGCCCCGCCACATTCCAAAGGTGCATGCTAACGCTTTTCCACGACATGGTGGAGAATTTTCTTGAGGTTTTCATGGATGATTTCTCGGTAGTTGGAGATTCATTCGATGATTGCTTGTCAAACTTGGAGATGGTGCTAGAGAGATACAAAGAAACAAGACTTGTGCTCAATTGGGAGAAATGTCATTTGTTAGTTCAAGAAGGCATAGTGTTGGGATACAAAGTCTCCAAGAAAGGCATCGAAGTAGATCAAGCAAAGATTGAGGTGATTTCCAAACTTCCACCTCCAATGACTGTGAAGGGTGTCCGAAGCTTCTTGGGGAATGGGGGATTTTATCGCCGCTTTATCAAGGACTTCTTCAAAGTTGTGAATCTTATGTGCAAACTTTTGGAGAAGGATGCCACGTTCGTATTTGACCAGGCTTGCTTAGGAGTTTTTGAAGAAGTGAAGAAGAGGTTAACAACCGCACCGGTAATTGTGAGTCCTAATTTGGAGCTTCCGTTTAAACTCATGTGTGACGCTAGTGCCGTGGCTTTGGGGGCCGTGCTAGGTCAACGGGTGAACAAGATGTTTCATCCCATCTACTATGCAAGTAAAACAATGAACGGAGCTCAATTAAACTATACGGTGATGGAGAAGGAGCACTTGGCTATTGTGTTTGCCTTTGAAAAATTCTGATCATATTTGGTGGGGTCAAAGTCAATTGTCCATACCGATCACTCCGCCATCCGGTATTTGATGGCAAAGAAAGACTCCAAAGCAAGACTCATTCGGTGGGTGTTACTTCTTCAATAGTTTGATATTGAAGTAATTGATCGCAAAGGGACCGAAAATCAGGTGGCGGACCACTTGTCCCGCTTGGAGGAGGAGGGTAGGCCAAAAGAAGAGATAGAAGTGAATGATGCATTTCCGGATGAGATTATCTTAGCCGTATCTTGGGAACCAATCCCTTGGTATGGTGACCTAGCCAATTTCATAGTTGGGGAAGTCTATCCCGAGGACTTCACGTTCTATCAAAAGAAGAAACTAGCCAAGGATTCAGGATTCTATTATTGGGATGAACCCTATCTCTTTAGGGTGTGTGTTGATGGAATCATTCGGAGATGTGTTGCCGAGTCCGAACAAGAAGCTATTATGGAAGGGTGTCATTCTTCTCCTTACGGAGGACATCATGGTGGAGTGAGGACGGCATCCAAGGTATGACAATGTGGCTTCTTTTGGCCAACTTTGCACAAAGATGACCACGCTTGGGTGAAAATTTTTGATCAATGCCAAAGAATGTGTGGAATATCAAGGAAGCACGAGATGCCGATGAATCCCATTGTTGAAATCGAGTTGTTTGATGTGTGGGGAATTGATTTTATGGGGCCGTTTGTGAGTTCTTATGGCAACAAATACATTTTGGTGGCGGTTGACTACGTGTCCAAATGGGTGGAAGCGGTTGCGCTCCCCAATAATGAAGCCAAGAGTGTATTGAGATTCTTGAAAAAGAATATTTTCGCACGATTCGGGACCCCGAGGGCAATCATTAGTGATGGTGGAAGCTATTTTTGCAACCGAGCTTTTGCGAACCTCCTCCAAAAATACGGAGTGAAATACAAAGTTGCAACGCCCTATCACCCTCAAACAAGCGGGCAAGTTGAAGTCTCAAACCGAGAAGTGAAGAACATTCTAGCAAAAACGGTCAATGAAAATAGAACCGATTGGGCTAGAAAACTTGATGAAGCTTTATGGGCTTACCGGACCTCCTACAAAACTCCGATAGGGATGTGTCCATTCAAGTTGGTGTTCGGTAAAGCTTGTCATTTACCGGTTGAGCTTGAGCACAAAGCTTTGTGGGCATTGGAGAAATTGAATATGGATTAGAGCGATGCCGCAAATGCAAGAGTGTCAAACTTGCATGAACTTGATGAATTCCGGTTCTTGGCCTATGAAAATGCACTAATTTACAAGGAAAAATTGAAGGCGCTTCATGATTCAAGAATTTGGAACCGGACAAAGAGGGGGATTTAGTGTTGTTGTTTGACACTTGCTTGAAATTGTTCCCCGAGAATCTCAAGTCCAAATAGAAGGGTCCGTTTAAGATGGTAGGTGTTACACCTTATGGTTCGGTGGATTTGCAATCGAAGGAAGGAGGAAGAACGTTCCGAGTCAATGGGCATCGGGTGAAACACTATTTGGGATGCGACGCCGAGGTTGGTGAAGTGGCGTGCATCTATCTTGATGAGCCGTGAGTGGATAAGTCATCACCGTCATGCCACGACGTTAAATTATACTGACTCACTCAAGACTCGCAGTCTCATTGACCAAGAATGACGCTGATTTCTTTGAGAACTCCCCGTGCTTTTATCTGATTGGTCGATACCAATTCCATGCACCTCTCCAAGAAATGCTATTAACTGCTCCGGATCGTTTCATATCTCCAGCAATAATGACGCTTGAACATTTCATGTGTCATCCTTATCTCTTTTCTGCCTATATATATGGACTTCGTGACAGTAGAAAAATCAGAAACTCTTCTTCAGAAAATACTTCTCTTCTTCAACAATTTCTTACTATAGTGATAAAGTTCTCTTTCTTCAAAAAGATGTTTGCCTTTGATCCTGGTATGATGTTCCCAGAAAAATCTTCTTTATTTCGAATGGATGATGCATGAGGGAATTATAGGAGGAAAATCGTGTGCAATTACCTTCCTTTCTTTCATCATCTGCTGAGGAATTAACAAAGTCCCCGGAGTCATAAGGTTTAATCGGGATTCTAATGACGTCCTTTGGGATGTCTTCATTATGTCATATGCACTGATTACAGTGCGCTCATCTTCTAACACGGTAGTTGATGTCATATTTGTTGAGCTGAATGTTTTGAAGAATGACAAACGAAGGACTCGGTGGTTCTGGAGGTGAACTTGGTCCTTATGAAGAAGGGCATGACTGATCAAAAAGATTATGAAATGTCAATCCTTGCAGAACTATGATTAGGGGCGCATGAACTATTATGCATCTTAGTCAGCTAAAAGAGGTTGTGCCGTGGCTGTGTCTTTGAAGTATGAATAAGAGTTGGAGGTAAACAAGGAAAGAGTCACATGAAATTTTGTCTTGCCATAATTACAAAGTTTCCTTATGAAATATTCCTAGGGTTACGAAGCCCTTATAAAAGCTAATAATCGAGGCAGCCGATACTCAGTTATTCACAACGAGAGTTGAGAGCAATGAAAAGGTGATCCAATAACTTTCAAAGTGACTTAACTGGTGAAAACAATTGTTGAAGACTACATAGTTGAACTTAGATATTCTGTCTAAGTTCTTGTTTGGAATTGTCGTAGTTTTGTGTTACCATTGTTTTTACCTACATGCTTAGTTTAGAAGCAAATTTATTTGGTGAACCAGTGTGAGATTACTTTGTAAAGCTAGAGTTTAGCTTTGTTGAGTGATTAGTGTCTAGAGTGTATCCCCTTGGTTACCGAGTTTTGTAATCTAAAACTAGCTCTTTGTGTTAGTGCACTGGTTCAAAAATCCCAGAGTGTGGGTCGTGGTTTTTCTCCCTTGAGTAAGGAGTTTTCCACGTAAAAACACTGTGTTCCTTAAATTTGCAATTTGTGTGTGCTGTGTTGTTTGTAGTTGAAGCTGTTGCGACAAGGACAAGGTTCTAGACGATAAGAATCTGGTTCTTCGACGAAAATCGGAGGACACTATTCAACCCCTTCCCTCTTCTAGTGTCCATATGAGGTGCTTAGATTATAATAAGTAGTATCAGAGCAGGTCTTCTTGCTTTAGGTTAAAACCTTGAGAAGGATCAAATCATGAGTGCACCACCTTCTATCACTGAAGGACATTCAGTTTTGAGGCCCCCACAGTTTAATGGGCAGTACTATGCTTGGTGCAAGAACAGAATGGAGAACTATATTTGTGCTGAAGATTTTCAAATTTGTTTGATAGTGTCTGAAGGAAACTTGATTCCGACCAAAGTAGTTGGGAAAGGAGCTGCTGCTCAAGAAGAACCCAAAACAAAAGAGGAGTTCAATGAGGCTGACTACAAGATGGTGGAAAAGAACCACAAAGCCAAACGATTGGTAATTTGTGGACTTGGTCCTGAAGAGTTTAATAGAGTTTCATTTTATAAGACGGCTAAGGAAATTTGGGAAGCCCTAGAAGTTGCGCATGAAGGAACTACTAAAGTTAAGGATTCCAAGAGAAGAATGCTGAAATGACAATTTGAGTTGTTCACCATGGGAGAGCAGGAGTTAATACAAGACATGATGACTAGGTTGACTATTATCACAAACGAGATAAGATCTCTAGATATGGAGCTACCGGAAGTAGAAATGGTGGACAAGGTTCTAAATGTACTTCCTGATGCCTGGAACCCAATATGACTGCTAGCATTGAGTCCAAACCTCTCAGGTCCATCAAACTTGAAGGTCTGGTTAGAAGCTTGAAAACACATGAGATGATGAAGGAATGAAAGAGTAAACTAGTACCCAAGGAGGACAAGACTCTTGAGGCAGAAGTTTAATCTGGGGAAGCTCAAGGGATTCAAAAGAAACAACAAAGAAAAATCTGGTAGAAAGAGCATTGTTGACAGCCCAGACTACTGAGGGTGCTTTAAATATTTAAGGAAGGATGTAGTTGTGGACTGTCCAATGTGGGAAGTTGATTGGATGAAGAATAGAGCTACAACGGAGAAGGAGAATGAGGCATAAAAAGATACTGATAAAGACAAGAAGAAATTCATACGACCTCCACACTTTAGAGCAGAAAGAAAAAAGAGGAAGGAAAGCCTTTTATGCTACATGGGGACCTACTGATAGTGAATCTGACAAAGAAAAAGAATCTGAGGATGAGTCTCCACTAGCATTGATGGGAGTGTCAGGAGAGAATTCAAACGAGGAAGATCCACGGGAGTTCAGAGGAAGAAGAGATCCCTCCAAGCCACTGTGTTTAATGGAACCGGCTACAAATGGTCGAAGAAACAAATGAAAATCTTCTTTCAAGCGATGGATTATAGTCTCTGGCTGATCATAAAATGAGGACCTCATGTACCTGTGAAGAGAGTAGCAAATGGATCCTTGGTTCCAAATCTGGTAGAAGAACTTGATCCTCAAGATTTAGATTGGGTGCAAGCAAATGCCAAAGCTGTGCTATACTTGAGAAAAAGGCTGACGACTGATGTGCTAGAAAAGGTGCTGGAATACAAGTCTGTAAAAGAAATTTGGGAGAAGTTGAAGGAGATGTACACAAAAGATGATCAGAAGAAAGAAACAGCCCTCATCGCAACCGATGGAGAAGAAGCTGCTCATTCAGCAGAGGTATGTCTTTCTGCACTAAAAGAAAACATGCACACATGCTCTACTGAAAACTTGATTTTAATAACTGCTACCTTAATTGAGGGATATGAAAAGGTAAAAGCTGAGAAAGATAAATTGACTGAAGATATGAGTGATCTAAGAGCAAAACAAAAGAGTCTTCAAGAGCAAAATATTGAACTTGAAGAAATTAATGTTGTTATGAAAGGACAGGCTCTTGTGTCAAACTCTAAGATCTCAGAACTTGAAATTGAATTAAATCAATTAAAGAAAAGTGTTAATGGTAAGCAAGTAATCAGTGAAGTTCAAACTTTCCTTGAAGATGAGCTTAAAAGAACAAATGAGATCCTGTATCAGAAAACTGAGAAAAACAGGATTCTCAACCAAAAGGTTGAAAAAAATGACTATGAGCTTACCTAGTTAACAAAATGGAAAATCCTCTGAGGCAATGAATTGGGTTTTTGAAAACTAGAACAAGGGTAAACAAGAGCTAGGATTCAACAAACCATTGCCTCCATATAATCCAAAAAGTAAATATGTGGGTTTGCCTTACAACATGTTGTGCACCTTCTGTGGTGAAATTGGGCATTACAGACAAAGGTGCATGAATGCAAGCAAGACAAAGAGCAAAAATAAGAGGAGTACTTTACCTGAATGGGCTAAGAAAGTTTTGATTTATCCATTTTCTCATAAGAAGGGACCCAAGTTTGTCTGGGTTCCTAAAACTAACCCTTGATTAGTTTTGCAGGCTGGAGTGAGAGTGAACAACCCAAGCTGGATTCTTGACAGTGGTTGTTAAAGACATATGACTGGAGACAGAAGTAACTTTCTCTAACTCGCAGTATTTTAAGGAGGCAGTGTAGCCTTCGGAGGAAGATAAAGTGGCCAAATTATGGGAATTGGAAAAGTTGGGAGATCTCTGGATTATGCAATTGAAAATGTATATTGTGTTGATGGTCTTAGACACAATTTGTTGAGTATCTCTCAACTGTGTGATAGGGGAAATGAAGTGAGCTTCTCCTCTGTAAGTTGTATTATGAAGAACCTACAAAGTGGAGAAATTGTCATGGAAGGAAAAAGGGTAAATAATGTGTACAAAGCAGCACTGAAATTACTGCCTGAAAAATTGAAAATAACTTAACATGCTTAAATGTTAAAGAAAGTGATTCTCAGCTGTGGTACAAAAGGATGGGACATGCTAGTTTGTCACAGCTCAACAAGTTAGTGTCGAAGGAGCTGGTTCGTGGATTGCCAAACAAGAAATTTGAAAACATAAAAATGTGTGATGTTTGTGTTAAAGGGAAACATGTGAGATGATCCTTCAAATCCAAAAAGGTGGTAAGTACATCAAAGCCACTGGAGTTGATACATATGGATCTATGTGGACCCATGAGAGTCAGGAGCAGAGGAGGAAAGAGATTCGTGTTCGTGATAGTTGACGATTACTCAAGGTATACATGGACCATGTTCTTGGCATCTAAAGATGAAGCCTCTGATAGCTTCAAAGATTGGGCAGGAGTTGTGCAGAAAAGGTTGAGCCTGGAATTGGTCAGCATCAGATCTGACCACGGCACGGAGTTTGAAATCATAAAATTCTCTGAGTATTGTACCAAACACAACATTGATCATAATTTCTCTGCACCAAGAACTCCACAGCAAAATGGAGTAGTTGAAAGGAAGAACAGGTCTTTGGAGGATATGGCAAGGACCATGCTGCTATCAAGTGGTCTTGCAAGGAACTTCTGAGCTGAAGCTATAAACACTGCATGTTACCTGCTGAACAGGTGTTCCATAAGAGCCATTCTTGACAAGCCTCCCTCTGAGAAGCCTTCTCAGAGGAAGGAAACCGAATATTGCACATCTGAGGCCCTTTGGGTGTAAATGTTTTGTTCACAACAACGACAAGGAACCATTGGAAAAATTTGATGCAAGAAGTGATGAGCAATATTTCTTGGTTACTCTACCCAAAGCAAGGCTTACAAAGTGTTTAACAAAAGAACACAAACAGTAGACGAGAGCATGCATGTGTTATTTGATGAGTCAGATAAGGAAATCAATGAAAGGGAAGTAGATGATCAGGCTATTGGTCTTGCTCGAGAAGACTGTACAGGTAACTCTGAGGACCCAGAGGAAAAGGAGGAACCATGTGAAGAAGATGGAAATTCAACTCAAAGGGAACAAGAAGTCAACATGTCAGGGGGAACAACAGATAAAGTTGATGAACCTAATGATCAGGAAGAACCCACTCTAGATGTCATTGAAGGTTATTCTCATCACATACTACCTCGACAATGGAAACATCAATGTTCTCATCCTCTGGAGAAGTGTTATCTGAGTTAGATACTGGAATTATGACTAGATCTGCCTTGAAGAACTTCTGTACATTCTTTGCCTTCCTAATATCTATGGAGCCAAAGAACGTAAAGGAAGCCTTGGAAGATCCTGATTGGGTCCTAGCCATACAGGATGAACTACATCAGTTTTAAAGAAGTAAAGTTTGGCATCTGATTCCTAAGCCAAAGGACATATAAATTATTAGAACAAAATAGGTGTTCAGAAACAAACTGGATGAACATGGAATAGTGACAAGAAACAAAGCTAAACTGGTAGTTCAAGGATACAGTCAAGAGGAAGGAATTGACTATGATGAGACCTTTGCACCAGTAGCCAGGATGGAAGCCATAAGAATGTTGATTGCCTTCGCTACATACATGAAGTTTATACTATATCAGATGGATGTCAAGAGTGACTTCTTGAATGGATACCTGAATGAAGAAGTTTATGTGATACAGCCCCCAGTTTTTGTGAACAGTGAATTTCCTGATCACATTTACAAACTTGATAAGGCACTCTACGGGTTGAAGCAAGCTCCTAGAGCTTGGTATGAGAGATTATCAGGGTTCTTGCTTAAGAATGGATTTTCAAGAGGAAAGATTGACAACACATTGTTCCTAAAGAAGAAAGGAAAGGATCTATTGGTGGTTTAGGTATATGTTGTTGACATCATTTTGGAGCCACTGATGAGGAATTGTGCAAGGGATTTTCTGAGTTGATGGACAGTGAATTCGAAATGAGTATGATGGGAGAACTCAATTTCTTCCCAGGATTACAGATTGAACAGACCCCTGAAGGAACTATGTTTCATCAATAGAAATATATCAAGGAGCTTCTAAAGAAGTTCGACATGGAAGGAGCAAAAGAAATATCTACACCTATTGCTCCTGGAACAAAGCTGGATATGGATGAACTAGGTCCTTCTACAACTGAGACAAAATACAGAGGAATTATAGGTTCACTCCTTTATCTCACACCTAATCGACCTGATATTGTATACAGTATGGGACTGTGTGCTAGATTTCAGTCCAAGCCTAAGGAATCACATCTAACAGCTGTGAAGAGAATCTTGAGATACTTGAAGGGAACTCAGGATTTATGTCTATGGTACCCTAGGGGTGGTATTTTTGAATTAATTAGTTTTGCTGATGCAGATTATGCAGGTCATCTGGTGGACAGGAAAAGCACTTCAGGGATGGCACATTTTCTTGGTCCTTGCTTAGTTTCATGGGCTACAAAGAAGCAGAATTCAGTAGCCTTGTCTACTATAGAAGCAGAGTATGTAGCTGCTGCATCATGCTGCTCACAATTCCTATGGATCAAATAGCAGTTGGAGGACTTTGGAATCAAATGTGGAGCTGTGCCTATTTTCTGTGATAACACAAGTGCAGTGAACATTGCCAAGAACCCAGTCCAATATAAAAGAACCAAATTATATTATACACCATTTTCTTAGAGATAATGTGGAAAAGTGTTTAATCACCATGAATTCTCAGGACTGAGGATCAAATTGCTGACATCTTTACATAGCACTGAACAAAGTTCAATTTGAGAGGCATAGGTTGGAGTTAGGGATGACCAAAATACATGGATGACTAAGCATTTATTCTCCAAGGTTTTGCTAGTTAAGTGTTCATTGTTTTGCTTGTAACTATAGTTGCTATTTTCCAGTCTAATTTTGTACTTTATTTAAGTATACTTGCTCAACTGAGTACCACTATAGTGTTCTAATGTGTTCCCATGAATGAACCAACAAGGTGCGTAGGAGGAACCAAGACAAGCATGAGGAACCATGTCCAGGTACATCTACACAACTATTTATGTTAAGTGATATAACTGAAATTGATTGACTTATGAACGTGCATCAAGGAAACCTTCTATGTTTGTGTAACCGCCCAGAATCATAGGAAAATTCCTTTTGTGGTTACACTTTTTAAACTTCAACCTACCCCACTTAATCTAGAAGCCTTAATCAGTTAATTAAATAAACGTCAAATCCTACACTTTCCCGTTTTCCCAAAATTCTAAAAAGTTGATCCACTTTTACAGCACCATCATTACTACCTATTCCCTAGACACGCTTGAACCCACCGTTACTCTCTCACATTATTTATCTGAAGCAAGAGAAAGAGAAACATTTATCAAAATTCCTTCTACTCTGTTCTCTCTCTAAAGTTCAAAACAAGGAAAAAACTTTCTCTCAAAAACCTAACCAAAAATTACACCATGTCTCAAGCACAATCATCATCCGCTTCTCCGGCAAAACCTCAGAAACCCACACCTCCAAAGAATCCACACTCAAACCTCCAGCCTCTACTCTTGCTGAAAGAATCGCCAAAGCGAGGTTGAAGTTCCATAAAAAGATGGGAAAGAAGGTTCCCAAGAAAGCTGTTGCGAAACCCTCACCTCCGACGTCGGCATCACCAGTTCCCGATGAAAAATCAGTTGAGGTAAGACATGACTCGACCCAAGCTAGTTCTACTGCTTTAGATTTAGCTAAAAGCCCTGGGAAATTGAGCACTGAAAATTTAGTTAAAGGGTTAGATGAATTTGTAGAAACAGTAGAGCCTAGTGGTACAACTGATAGGGGGAAAGTTAGTGATGAAAATCTGCAAGCTGTACTAGAGGACTTTATTCCTGGGGGTGGTTTTCATGTTCCTAGTGTAACTGACAAGGTGGTGGAGGTTGACGTGGTTGAAGACATGCTAGAAAGACTAAGAGAGCAGAATTCTGTAGAGTCTCGAAAGGTCCCAGTCGACGAACCTAGTGCGGGGGCTGCTCCCATCGAGAAAGTTCATGTGGTGTCTGTGTTCGAAGGTCCAGTGGGTAGAGGACTTAGTTCTGTTGAAGCTACAAAGGAATTGAGTCAAGAACCTGGCTTTTGCTCAGTTCCTGCAGTAGCTGAGGATGCAGAACTTGATTGGACTGATTTTGAGGGAAACAGAGATGAGAAAATTCAGGTTGATGATGGTAGCAGTGAAAAGGCTGTGGCGAAACCAAAGAAAAGTATGAAAATAAAATTTGGTGAAGAGGATGAGAAGATGATGTGAGAAGAAGAAGAAGAGGAAATAGTGTTTGTATGTGAAACAAAGTCAGTGACAGAAAAGAGAAGAAGATTGGAAAAGGTGGAAAAGTTGTGTCTAAAAGTAGGCTGATGAAGACTCTCAGGGTGAGAATGAAGGTGATGAAGAACCTACTGTGAAGGCAGTACCTAGGAGGGTGGCTACTAAGTCTGCTATGAAACATCATGTAGAAAAAGTTGCAAATCTTGAGAAGAAGCAAGGCAAAAAGGTGGTAGAAGAGAAGTAGGAGAAAAGTATTGTTGAAGCAAAGGTGGAAAGTGATGAGGATGGGGATTATGTTGATCCTAGTGATTCTAACACTGACAGTGAAGTAGAAGGCAAGAAGAAAAATAAAGAGATTGATGAAGAGGTTGACAGGGCAGCCTTCTCTGCTAGGCACCAAGTACTGGATGGGAGCATCTTGAGTGACCTGGCTGAGCATAACATGAGGCCTTTGTTGAGGAAGGTAGAGGATTAGAGGTGGCTGAACCTCTTTCAAGAGGAGAACGGATTCCTATATGCTAAAGAGATCAGAGAGTTCTACATTAACTGTAGAGTAGCTGCAAGAAGGGTGTTCTCTGTGGTCAAAAGGGGTGGAGATAGAGTTTGGAAGGAAGGAGTTAGGAGTAATTCTTGAGGTTCCTACTGAAGGATATTGCAGGTACATCAAGCTGAAATGGCCAAAGAGAACTTATGGTGTTACTCCTCTGAGTATTGTGATGAAATTCTAAGGAAAAACCAGACTCAGAAAGGAAAGAAAGGTTGAGAAGAAGGAGATGGAGCCTACACATCAGTTGCTCTTTGAATTTGTCTATAGATTCATGTTACCTAGAGGGGAAAGGAACAGTGAGGCATGTGCTCTTGACTTAACTTATATGGATCTGCTGGATAGAAGAACAAAGATAAATCTACCTGGTCTGATCATCAGACATATAAAAAGGATTGCTGATACTGATCAAAAGCCACACTCTTTGGTGCATTCCTACATCCTACAGCAGGTCTTTGAGCACTTTGGGGTGCCCTTGGAAGGTGGAAAGAACCCAACTCTGCATCTGATGTTTGGTCAGAATGTGCTGAAGAACTGTGACTTCTTCAAGGAGAAGAGGTCATCCAAGAGGCCAGTGCAAGTTAAGCAAGAGCAGCCTGAGGAAAGTGACAGATGAAGCAATTGCAGCTGTGAAGCAATTGGAGCAGCATGTGTTGGAAGTAGATGAAGAGAATGCTGAACTGAAGAGGCAGTTACAGGTGAAGGATCAAGAAATTGATCGCTTGAAGATCGAGTGTCACAAGCATGAGGTCGAGCTGGTGGTAGAAAGGGCCAAGAATTCAAGGAATACTGAGGCCCTTGTCAAGCACTTCAACCTGAAGACCTATGTCCTACCCATTTCTTTCCATGTCCTTGTCCAAATCCCTGCTTTCCTTTCCTATTTGTCCTTCCTTGATGTGTGTTTTGAAGACAATCATTTTATGTTGTGTACTTATTGGGACGTGGTTTGGCCACGCCCTGGATAATTGATTTTAAATTTCTTTTGTTTGAATTGGGTCCTTTTATGATATATCTGGTGTTGGTAGGGCCCTTAGTTTCGTTCATGTGTATTCCGTTGACTTGTTGCCTTGTACTCTAGACTGGATAGTACTGGCTTGTTCTTGCAGGATTTTGAATCTTTTCGATGATGCCAAAAATGGGAAGAAGAAATGTTGGGATGTTTGTGACCTAACTCATCTGTTTTAAATTTATCAACTATATTTTTGCTTTTGTATCCTTGGTGTCTTGGGATGTTTGTGACCTAACTCATCTGTTTTAAATTTATCAACTATATTTTTGCTTTTGTATCCTTGGTGTCTTTGTATGTCCAGGTTCTTTTGCAACATTTGTTTGTCATCATCAAAAAGGAGGACTTTTTTGAGTTGAATATTTTGAAGAATGACAAACGAAGGACCCGGTGGTTCTGGAGGAGAACTTGGTCCTTATGAAGAAGGGCACAATTGATCGAAAAGATTATGGAATGTCAATCCTTGCAAAACTAAGAATAAGGGCATGAACTATTATGCATCCTAGTCAGCTAAAAGAGGTTGTGCCGTGGCTGTGTCTTTGAAGCATGAATAGGAGTTGGAGCAAACAAGGAAAGAGTCATAAGAAACCTTGTCTTGCAATAGTTACAAGGTTTCCTTGTGAAATACTACTAGGGTTACGAAGCCCTTATAAAAGCTAGTAATCAAGGCAGCCGATACTCAGTTATTCACAATGAGAGTTGAGAGAAATAAAAAGGTGATCCAATAACTTTCAAAGTGACTTAACTGGTGAAGACAACTGTTGAAGGCTACATAGTTGAACTTAGATATTCTGTATAGGTTCTTGTTTGGAGTTGTCGTATTTTTGTGCTATCATTATTTTTACCTGCATGCTTAGTTTAGAAGCAACTGTATTAGGTGAACCAGGGTGAGATTACTTTGTAAAGTTAGAGTTTAGCTTTGCTGAGTGATTAGGGTCTAGAGTGTAGCCCCTTGGTTACGGAGTTTTGTAATCTAAAACTTGTTCTTTGTGTTAGTGGATTGGTTCAAAAATCTCACAGTGTGGGTCGTGGTTTTTCTCCCTTGAGCAAGGAGTTTTCCACATAAAAACACTATGTTCCTTTAATTTGCAATTTCTGTGTGTTGTGGTGTTTGTAGTTGAAACTGTTGTGACAAGGACAAGGATCTAGACGATAAGAATTTATTTCTTGGACGAAAATCGGAGGACACTATTCAATCCCCCTTCGAGAGTCCATAAGAGGTGCTTAGATTATAATAATATTCTTCTTGTCATGCGGGGCCAGGATGCTGAGCCCTTTCAGCTGTCATGGGGCTTCTCCACCAGGATTTCGCTGGTGCTTAGATTGCTTGGAGTAGGGTTGAAGTTCTTGCGCCCGACTTTGTTTCATAGCAGGCAAGAGGTTGTAGCTTCATGTCATTAGGTGATTAAGGTGTCACTGAGCTTTGTATCCCCTCGTGATTCATGGCTTTCACTTTGCTTATCTGCTTCATCGGACGTTGGCTGGTAGGTACCCAACTCAAGCCTCTCCGTCCTTGGTAAGCTCCCATTTTTGCTTGAGGATCTACGAGGCTGTGCACTCTAGTTTGACAAGTTGAGGTATATTCAGATGGTCAAGTTTTCTTTCTAAGCTCTGTGGCGAGTCTTCAAGTTTCTCTTTGAGTTCAGCGGGCAAGGTGGAGGAGGTGAGGCCTATACTCAAACGCATCCGAGGTCCCTTGCTTTGATCAAGCAGACGGGCTTTGGTTTTACCAACGGCCGCGTACCTTGCAGGAATGCTCGGGCTGACATATCTCAGACTTCCAGAAGAAATGAGAACTTGTGGCTATAATCTAGATGAAGGATTTTCAGCCATGTTAATCATGAGGAGCTCTCTGGTTTTAGTCTTCCCTTTCCATTTTTTTTACAATTGTTATGAACAAGAATTGTATTCCGAAAGAAGTAATTATATATTATGAGCCTACAGGCTGTTTGTTATTAATGAAGCGGCCATTAATTAATAGTTTAATACGTACTTGTGTAATTACATGTGGTGTAATCTGTAGTAGAGAAGTATGTTTTGTGTGCCTTTCTGGGCTAGTGTCTTTAAGAGATGGGTATGCACAGTGAAGGGCGCTTCATTTACATCAGTAGGTGACGGCTTAAATTGCGCCCACAATGGGTCGACTTTAGCCCATGTAGAAATGGGCTCTTTTGCGTCAAATTTCAAACGTCTCTTAGTGACTCGAGTATTTAAGATTTTCTGGAACTATGCGAATAGGCATCCCCGTCAGCATGTAGGTGTAGTTGTTGAATTAACGAGTTCAACATACGAGTAATGCTTTGTGCCTGAACTACACGTGGTCTAACTCTAAGCGAGTAGTGTACCCTACTTTTTGTAGAAAAAGTGAGTGCATTACTTCAACTTAGGTCTGGCTGTGGCTATGAATAGTTGGATCGTAGATGGATCTGAATAAATAAGTAAAACTAATTAAATAAAAATAGTAGTTTTATTGATAGATGGGCGCTAGGCCTGAGATCTTTTGGGTGAATACCCGTAACATGATTGACGAGTATGAAAATACTGTGACTAAGGTTAAAGAGATCTTAACATAAAAATAAAAACTTTTAAAAAGCGAAACATACTTTATGCTCGATCCTCGGAAGGTTCGGTAGCATGTACTTGGGCTTCCCTGCTCAAGGGTGCTGAGCCTGGAGATGTTACCTCTGGGCCGCTGATGACCCGATGGTATCACTCTGTGCCAACCAAACAATAATAGGCTGCTTGCTTTCGCAGCTGTCTGCTTTCTCGTTTGTCTTCGGGGAGGATTCTTTTACCTAGGTAGTTTATCAGCGCGTTCTCGTTTGTCTTCGGGGAGGATTCTTTTGCCTAGGTAGTTGATCAGCGCGTGACACTGCCCTGTGACAGATCAGTGTCTGGAACTTTAAGATGAGATAATTAATAGAAAGGGAGAGTAATTCTTATTCCTTAAGAATAGCCGGATTCTGTGGTGAATCGCTCTGTTGTAGAATACAATGAAAGGATAGGTATTTATAGTAATTGATACCCAATCCTAATTAAAGTAAAATACAAAGACTAATGAGGCTATGGGTCTATAACTCAATGCGGTAGTATGTGCTAAACCCTAACTAGAAGACTGTAACCCTAAGGCGGCTGGATGTATGCCTTGCATCTTACATCCGTACCGCCTAAATGCTCGTAACTCATACAACACATGTATCCTTTGTACCCGGTGACTTGTAAGATAAGTCAAGTCTCGCCAGCTGGACTCGTATCCAACTAATAGTAGGTGGCATATTTTTGCCCACATAGTCAGTATCCCCACTTGCTGATTGCTGACACAAGCAGTAAGGAAGTGAAAGCGACGTACAGATGGATGTGAAAAGATATCTCACACACTCCTTGAGACTCGCAGTCTCTTTGACAAAAATGATGTTGATTTCTTCGAGAACTCCGTGTGCTTTTATCTAACTGGTTGATGCTGATTCCATTCACCTTTCCAAGAACTGCTATGACATGCTCAGAATCGTTTCATATCTTCAGCAATAATGACGCTTGACCGTTTAATGTGTCATCCTTATCTCTTTTCTGCCGATATATAGGGACTTTGTCACAGTAGAGAAATCAAAACCTCTTTTTCAGAAAATACGTCTCTTCTTCAATAATTTACTATGATAGTGAGAAACTACTCTTTCTTCAAAAAAATATTTGCCTATGATCCTGGTTTGATATTCCTAGAAAATCTTCTTTGTTTCGAATGGATAATTCATAAGGGAATTATATGAGGAAACTCGTCTGCAGTTACCTTCCTTTCTTTCATCGTTCGCGGAGGAATAAACGAAGCCCCCCAATGATGAGGTTTGATCGGGATTCTAATGACGTCCTTTGGAATGTATTCATTGTCACATGTGCATAGATTACGGTGCGCTCATCTTCTTGTTATGTGGGGTCAGGATGCTTAGCCCTTTCAGCTGTCATGCGGCTTCTCTGCCAGAATTTCTCTGGTGCTTAGATTACCTCTTTGACGGAGTAGGGTTGAAGTTCTTGCGCCCGACTTCATTTTAAGGCAAGCAAGAGGATGTAGCTTCATGTCATCAGGTGATTAAGGTGTCACCAAGCTTTGGATCTCCTTGTGATTCATGGCTTTCACCATGGTTATCTGCTTCACCTGAATCTCTATTGCAACGCTTCATCGGCCGTTGGCTGGTAGGTTCCAAGCTCAAGCCTCTCCGTCCCTGGTGAGCTCCCATTTGTGCTTAAAGATCTACGAGGCTGTACACTTTGGTTTGACAAGTTGAGGTTGATTCGGATGGTCAAGTTTTCTTTCTAAGCTCTGCCGCAAGGCTTAAAGTTTCTCTTTGAGTTCAGCGGGCATGGTGGAGGAGGTTAGGCCTGTGCTCAGACGCTTCCGAGGACCCTTGCTTTGTCAAGCAGACGGGCTTTGGGTTTACCAACGACTGTGTACCTTGAAGGAATGCTTGGGCTGACATATCTCGGGCTACCAGAAGAAATAAAGAACTCCGAACTATTTACGGCTTGTGGCTATAATCTAGATGAAGGATTTTTAGCCAAGTTAATCCTGAGGAGCTCTTTGTTTTTAGTCTTCCTTTTCATTGTTTTTACAATTTTTATAAACAAATGTTGTATTCATGAATAACTAATTATATATTGCGAGCCTACGGGTTGTTTGTTATTAAAAGAACGACTGTTCATCAATAGTTTTGTGCGTACTTGCATAATTACATGTGGTGTAATGTGTAGTCAAGAAGTATGTTTTGTGTGCCTTTCTGGGGTAGTGTTTTCAAGAGATGGGTATGCACATTGAAGGGCGCTTCATTTGTGTCAGTAGGTGTCGACTTAAGTTTCGCCCACAATGGGTCGACTTTAGCCCATGTGGAAATGGGTTCTTTTGCATTCAACTTCAAACGTCTACTTAGTGACTCGGGTATTTAAGACTTACTGGCACTATGTGAAAAGGCATCCCCATCAGCATGTAGGTGCAGTTGTTGAATTAATGAGTTCAACATACGAGTAATGCCTAAGCGAGAAGTGTACCCTACTTTTTGTAGCGAAAAGTGAGTGTATTACTTCAAGACATGTTATTTGAAAAGTGAGTAATTCCTGTTTGTAGTTTGGAATTCAGCAAGACTTCTTTTTTGAACTCTTCAATTCCTTGCCGGGAGTAATGAGATAGTCTTTAGATAGCTACCACTTGCCCAATTTCGAGTTTTTCCCATATGATGTCAGCCAAGATTGCATCAGTATTCACAAGACCAGCAACACCAAATTATTCCATAAATCACTTGACAGGCTAGTTTTACCTACATTATAAGCAGGGCCAAATCCCCCTGCTCCACTCTTATTCCTTTTACAGCAGTTGTCTGTGTCAATGTATCTCTTGAATATAGACATGATATTTGCTTTTTGGATCAGCATGCATTTGGCTAAACATGAGTTAAAATTATTAGAGGTCAAACTATACTAGAAGACATCAACTTTGTCCTTATGAGGTGGTGTCAATTCGCTTCAGAATAAAAACTGTAAAGTTACCTTCACGTATGTATAGACATATATATATAACTACACAGAGACAAATACAGATTTGATCTAAAAAGATTTAAGAGAGACAAAAGATATCATGATATGAATGCAGACAGAAGAATCCAGAACATTGTAACCTAGGAAAAACCATGATCTTCCGAAATTCAAAGCTTTATTTATTTATTTATTTTTTTTTTTTGAAATTCAACCTTGAATCCTTTTCTAGATACATAAAGCTTCACCGAAAGAAGGATATTTGATTAAAAGGTCATATGTCTTTAGAGCGAGTCCTGAAGTAGAAAGAGGTCACCGTAAACATAAAGAAATCATGATATGCAGATACTGGAAGGGAGATCGTGAAGTTTAACGAATTCCTCATAAGATAAGGAAAGATAAAGGCCGGTTATACCATCAAAAGTATTGTATGGTGAAGCTATAATGTCTAGAGGCAGATGTAGCCTTTTACAAAGTGTTCAACAGAGCTCAATATAACTAACACAACATTTAAAAAAATAATTAAAATAATTTAGAAAATCAAATTCTAAATCCATAATTTCAACAATGAGTTCAGTCTAAGAACACTTTTAAGGTGGATGTCATCTAAGTTTAAGTTTTTGTTATGTGCTACGGATCTAGTTATATAATTTTTGTAGCTTTTAACATTAATTATGTTATTTTAATAGTTTATTTTAGGCTACTAGGTTTAGATTTATTTAAGGTAATTAGATTTCTTTTACTTCAAGTTATTAGGTTTCTTTTCCTCCAAGTTATTCATTTATGGTAGGACTTTGTAAGCTCTATTTAAAGAGCAATATTTTCGAGAATAACGAGAAGCAGAATTTAGTAAAAAACTTAGAGGCGTGAGACACTCTCTCAATGACTTTTAAGGTCGAAGCTCTTTTTAACGAGCCTATGGTGAGAGCTCCCTTTCATGAGAATCACGCCCAACTACGCCTATAAAAGGAATTAAGCGGTCACGGCAAATATAGCTCGGTACTTAAACTCCTGAGGTCGAATCCCAAAAAGAATACTCGAAATCTAGTTGCTAATTCAACTAATTTTTCTAACCAATTAACTTCGAAGGTTTGTGTTTGTATGTTGGTTTCAATGTAACAAAAGTAAATAGAAAATTATTATTAAATAAATTAATCAAGGATTTAGAAGCCTAGGATTGATCTACCGAACTCCTACCTATGTATTGGAATAATGCTTTAACAAATTCAACTTGATTCTTCCTATTGAACACTTGCTCCAATTTTACAACTATTCACTCCCATGTAATAATTATAACTTTCACTAACAAATTTTCCAATTAATTAATGAAGATACTTAGGACTACAATATAGTTCACAATCAGGGTCAATGTTCACAAATCACCTTATTGACAACCTAAGTAATACCTTTGTTTTAGGTTGAAATATTGCTAAGTGTTTAACCTAAACCTATGAATCTATCCCTAGACACACAAGAATAATGGGAACAATTAATTTGGGGCCCTTCTAATCAATAGCAATCAAAACATAAACACTTAAATAGGAAAATTTTCAAGTTTCATTCATTAAAATAAATATTCATAGCATATATGTATTGGAGTCGTTCAATCAACCCTAGAATGGGTGAATTAGCCACTCATATTCATGATAATCATGTCAATATAATTCATGAATAATTAAATTACAAAAAGTAAGGAAGAAATTAGGAAAAACTCTGTTCTTGAAGTCTCCAAAACTCTAGCCTCCTTTTTGCTTCTTTCCCTGTGT
Source organism: Petunia secreta (assembly GCA_029990175.1). Classification (NCBI taxonomy): domain Eukaryota; kingdom Viridiplantae; phylum Streptophyta; class Magnoliopsida; order Solanales; family Solanaceae; genus Petunia; species Petunia secreta. The sequence goes on from JARKIP010000102.1 coordinate 300,953, forward strand.
AAAATTAATAAAGAAGGCAAGAGAAGCTTTTATGCTCTTTAGGAAGCTAAGCAGAAGTCCCAAAAAGCCCTTAAATTTTCGCCAGAATTTCTGCTTCGGGTGCCACGCGGACTCTATTTCTTCAGCCAATTTAGCTCGCGTGGTGTTCGTGTATTTGGCCTAAATGCGCTGGAATTTTTATTCACTTCTAGGAAAAAACTCTATTTCTTCCCGTGTTACTCACGTGGCACACGGATCACTTGAAATATTTAATTTCATCAATTTTAATTCCAAAACTTGCGCTTTTTACCTCAATCCACCATGTTCAATTTCTACAACACCAAACAACTCAATTAATACTAAATCTTGATAGTTTTGCATATAAACTCTTAAATTTACTATCAGAACATGGTAAAAATACCATCCAAATATAGGTAAAATATCCAAACATTAATTAGCCTAAGGTTGGAGGTCCCTTTGACGAGCCCTATGATCTTCACCGCCCTGTGACCCGATCCCGAGAAGATAACAGTTTTGAATGCACCTCTGTTCTAAACTACTGGTCTACATAAATACCATGGTCTGCGATATAATCCTGAAATCAAGAGAGTACATTACCTCTTTTATTTGCTATCCTCTTGCAGAAAATGCCTGGAAAGATACCAACTATGAAAATGCTTGAAGCTATTGTGGTGCCGATGATGAGTGCAGCCATCGGTGTCTTTACGATTAGTATCCAGTGAAGTAGCATGAAGAAATATTCTGAAGACATTTCCAATATATGTGGCTCAAACTCAAAACGCTTCAATAAAATATCAAGTCAACTTGACTTAATTTTCCGCTCATCCATTCAACAAGCAATTCATGTCATCATGTTCTCAAAGCTCACAATACCTGCACCACCTATTTTTTTCAGGGTATACTTAACCAAAAACACAACAGATTACTTGGCAAGAATAATGCGAGAAACCAAGAAGCATAAGTTAGAAAATTTAGAGCTTAGATAATGAAAGCTATAACTAGTAACGAGTGGCCAGTATAGGCAGATATCAAACACTTATTTCGCAAGAAAAAGGTAAGAAAATACTGAGAATGAAAGAACTCAAACTGAACATTAGTTCCAATAAATAACTGAACATTTCAAGTGATCAAATACGTTTATTTAACAAGGAATCTTCATCTAATTAACTAACTATGGAAGCTAAGAATATGTACAACTACACAAGCAGACAAGCTACTAACACAACTATTCATTACATCTTTCCACCTCATGGGCGCCTTGACCTCAAGGTGTGAAGTCTTGGAACTGTGACTAGAGGAAGTTACTGTCTTCGCGAGTGGCTTCATCAGGAAACAAGTTGACCTGTTGCATAAGAATATGTATTCAGGAGAATTTCCTCGATTCACCATTCTCCTATTATAGCAATGGGCTCGACCATGAATAGCCATCTTGGGAACAAATTTAGAGGATCAATTGAAGGAACAATTGAATCCATTTGGCTATTGTAGATTATGAGTGAAAAGACTCATTAACATTTTATAATGCTACAAATAGACTGTATTTGTTGTGATTCATCCTGTTAAAATGGTAAATATTTTCAAAAAAATGCTTCATTTCTTCAAATTATCTCTGCTAAAGTACGAAACCATGATTATCAAATTATCTCTAAACATGAATATACTTGTATCAAATTCCAAGATGTAATTTGCTCATAGGACTGAAGAACCTAGCTCAAATTCTTGACTTAAGGTACCATAGCAGCACGGTCAGCTAGTGGTAGAACCATCACTCTCAACATCAGAAACAGAAAATGCAAGTCACTTCTTTTCAGCTCAAATCTTTATGTTTACTAATATAGTTCTTTATTACTACTTCACTATCCATCATATAGCAATATTGGTATTTAAGAAATACATTACAATGACATTTCTCCTTGACTTCAAACACTTTAAAAATATCAAATGGCTATACCTTTGTCACAGTTCAGAAAAGGAACAAGTAACATTATATGTGGTCAATCACATAGGCATTACTTGATTAACTACTCATCCAGTTGCAAAGCATAATGCATAACCCTTCAAGGGATTACTTGGGGCCTCAATTTGCAGCTGGCTCTATATATTAAAAAGAAGCTGTATTGAATATTCCTCCAACTTCATCGAATATCTCAGGTTCAAGCCTCGAGAATTGAGAAATTATGGATAGGAAGAGCTTCCCATTTTTTAATGGGCTCTACTAGGTGGGAATTCCAGAGGGTGTTTGCCTAAGCTTATCAGCTACTTTAAATCAGCTAATCCAAACGGACCCCTAACAGGGGCGGATCCAGGATTTTCAACAAGAGGTTCAACATTTAAAGAATTTTTTTCGTAGATATGAATAATAGATAACCATAAAAATTTTAAAATAGGGTTCATAATTTTTTTTAAGCAAAATATAAATTAAAGTATCATCTATATTATATAAAAACTAAAATAGCAGTATGCTAGTTTTAATCAAACTAACTTCTTTAAAATTATAAACACTAGTGTGAAACACAAATATTATAAAATATAGTGATATGTTTGCAAATATAAATACCTTAATAAATTAAAATTTTAATTTAAAATGAATGACACTACATAGTGTATGGAATGTATCTAGATACATATTTCTAACGAAAAGATGATAATTTATTATATTACTACATTACATATTATAAATGTAATAATATCTTAATAATAATACTTAAAAAAGATATAGAAGAAAAGGGTAAAAGTAGAATGTGAAAGAGAAGTCAAAAGCAAACTGTGCCATTAAAAATTGAAAGGTAAAATAAACATGTTGTGCTTGAAACAAGAATCGAACAACAGATCTATAGCTTAGCTTGAACCCCCTTGAGCACCGCACCATTCAAGATTTAGTGTTGAAGGGGGTTCAAGATGAAAGATAACATGTAAATAAGGTCATTTTAGAAAATTCCCACTTATAAAACTGGTACAATTTTGCGCAAAGGGGTTCAATTGACACCCCTTTGCACCATGTATCTCCGCCCCTGACTCCTAGTCAGGCCGGTGTATACCTAATACCTAATTGTAAAAACCAAAAGAGTACAAATATGACCGGGTACTTGTTCAATAAAGTGAGCACAAATGAAAATCAGGGTTCAAATGCAACCATCAATCACAAACGTCGGGTGATTTTTTTGAGCTGCTGAAGAAGGCAGACTCGGTACCTGAGTTGGGTAAGAAGTAGCAAGTACTTGATAGAATTATTAAGTACAAGTAGCGGATGTAGAAGCCTTACACGAGTTCGCCTAAATCGAGTAATTTTTACATAGACCCTGTGAAAATAATGAGGGGTATTTTTGTAAATGTGTAACTATTAGACTAGTCTTTTCTTTAATATATTATGGGCTTGACCCAATAGATAACTTGTAAGTAAAACTAGGTTAGGAAATTCAAGTGTATATAAACCACATTGATATCAATAACAAAGGCAAAAAAGTTTGCCTCCAAAATTTATATTTTCTCTTGAAATTTAGCATGGTATCAGAGTCATCGATCCATAGTTACCATCTTGAAGATCATCTTGAAATATTGAATAGTCGATCATCTTGAAATATTAAAGATCAGGGAAGACAGAATTTCATTAAAGAAGATTAATTAAAATTAATTTATGCTGACTCAATACTCATGGAACATGGCAAGGATCCGCAACACTCGAAGTGGTCATCATATTCTCTCCCGAACCGCTTTAGCAAATCCTTTTCTATACTCAATGATAGAATTCTTTCAATAACCAAAACAAAAAATGAAGAAGAAGGCCAAAAGAGAATCAAAAACAAGTCTTTACTAAAGCAACTTTAAATATATGAAATAGGATGACTAGTTCAGATTTAATAGTAATGAACCTTGCTATTAAAAATGAAAGAGCATTCTTTAAGGGAGGCTATTGAAGGTTATTCTTGTAAATAAGTTAGTTATGTAAATTGTAGTATAGCCTATGTAAATTGTATATTGGGCCAAGCCCATTAGGATTTACTTGGTCCCCTAAGTTAGGTTTTCTAGGTTTTCTCTTGTATAAATATAGGAGTCCCTTCATCAATGAAAGGCAAGAGTTTTCACCTAAAGCTTGTTTAATTTTGTTCGGTTTCCTTTGGTGTGTCCGGTTTTTTTACATGGTATCACAGTCACCGTGAAACTCTTCAAGTAGAAAAGTAATGGTAGCTCCGATATGCGGTGCTGGTAGAGGAGGCGTTACCCAAGGAGTGGAGGGTAATGCTGCAGTCGTACGGAAGACCATCTCTCCGTACGACATCACTTCGAATGATAATCCCGATTTGATTATCACACAGGTCCAGTTGACCAGTGAAAACTATGAGGAATGGGCACAGTCGGTTAGAACGGTGCTGTGTGCAAGGAAGAAGTTTAGTTTTGTTGATGGATCGATTGAGAAGCCCGGTGAAGATTCGGTCGATTATGAGGATTGATGGACTATCAATTCTCTTATGGTGTCATGGATTAGGAATTAGATCGACTGAAATATTTATTTGTTCGGTTGCATCGCACACTTTAATACAAATACAAAAGGGTATACCAAAAGAGTATACATAATACCAAAATGGTGTACTTTGTTGAAAAACTAAAATATCTATTTGTTCGATAGTATCTCACACAAAAAGAGTATACACTAAGGGTATACAGAATAATTTATTAATAACAATAAAAATAAAACATTCATTCATTCATTCGATAGCATTTCACACTATAGGCTCACCAAAAAAACTGAGGAAATAAAAGAAGCAACTAAGAGTTAAGTATTACTTCATCAGTTTACAAAAAATAATTGCTCATCCATTAACCTCACAAACAAACACAGGAGGCTCAATAGACTCAATGATAGAACAAGCTGGAACTACAAGTATTCTTGATTTTACTCTTGAAGCTATCTTGTATATGGGACATGCATCTTGCAATGATGGAGCAACAAATAAATTATAATAACAACATGTCCAATAGTCACTAAGTTCTCAATTAAGTAAGTAGAGAAATACACAGAAGGATATATTAAGGAACAAGAACAATCACTACTAGTAGTTATTCACTTAATATCGACTACTTAACAAATGCTTAATTAAATCATTGTCCTGAGCAACGCAAAATATTTCCTAGTTAATAGCTTCAAACATAAACCATCATCCACTTAATATTTTAAGTACAAAAATAATTTTATCCATTTTCAAGTAGAAGTAGTGCTGCCAAAAGAAAGGAACAAGAATAGTAAAAATTATGTACAAAAAGGAAACGATGGCCTAGCAATGGCATGACTCGTGAGTTGTCGTGCTTAGGTCTCTAGTGTTAATGAGTTAGCAAAGTAGACTACCCAACTCACTTCAATAAATGAAGGATCTATTAAAATTGAAATATGACTTCCGAGATAGTATTTACTGGAAAGAAACTTACTATATGTTTTTCTAGCCTTCACATAGAATTATTATTACAGTAAAAAAAAAAAATTACCACACTTTACAGGTACCAGCAAATAGATGGAAAAATATCCAAATGGAAATACCAAGCACATCTTAAAAAATAAAAAAGAAGCTTCACTACACCAGGACATCTTGTCTAAATTATATAGTATATAATATCTGTAGTTTATTAGGCGAATGCAGATTCCACGGGCACTTTAACCACAGAGACATTCCTGCACGATGTTTTTGAACATCAACAAAAAGCACTAAAAGAAATAAGAGGATTAGAATAGCACATCCATCACAAGATTTTACCTTCTCCATGACATTCCTGCACGATGTGAATAGACATGACAACTAAAGAAATGCTCGAAACACTTCGTAGATGCGGTTATAAGAAATTTGCAGCAGTGACATATTAATTGTACACAAAGCATCGACTGCCAATGCTACCCTTATTTTGATGATTGCTCGAGAATGAAAGAAGAAAATTGTGTAAAAAGTGTTGACTGTCAGTGTGATTTTTGTTTGAAGGAACCAAAACACCAAGTCAACGTGATAGAGTTGATGATAGAACCTGTTCAGCCAAACAATCACTCTAGTGAAAATATCTATCTTACAACGAAAGATAATGAACTAAACAAGTGTCGAAATTGAGGTTCGTTCTATTGATGAATGTGGGGTGCAAAAGGTGTTTGATAAAAGTCCACAAAGAGGTGAAACATGGATGGAGATTGACATAGTACAACATGCTCACCAGACACTCAAGTTAATTTAACTGAAATTAACAGTAAAAATCAGCTCTCCGAGCTGTATCTTAATGTCAATACTCTTAGTCAAAAATCTAGAATGACAACAACGTTTGTAAAAAGGGTGAGCGAATGGAGTTTCCTTCTTATGACACTTTTTCTGGTAACAACCATATTTTATTGAGGGCAAAGGTGTCTCAAAATATTCTTAGGATGCTTAAGAACCTTATTTTTTCATAATTGGCTTATCGTCCTCAAACGAAAAATATTCAAAGTACGATGAGTTTTGACCCCTAAAGGTATTAAACTTTATATTTATGACAGTAGGTATAGGAAGTCCATTGAGTTTATTTTTCCCTCATTACTATGTGTGTGCTCTCAAATAAAGTTACTAAGTTTTAGTGCAAGGGGAAGTGTTTGATTGGTCGACTCGACTGAAGGAGTTGCTCGATGGAGCCAAAGTTGTAACTTGTGCCTCATTTATTTTCTTTATGTATGTGTGGGTAAAACTATGCCACCTATGATTATAGGGATACGAGTCCAGCTGGCGAAGACTAGACTTAACCTATAAGTCACCGAGCACAGAGGATACACGCCTGCTCTACAAGCCACGGCTGCTCGGCAGGCACGTGCCATGCAACGCAAGGAATACATCCCCAACCTTAGTATTTACAGTCTCCTAGTTAGAGTTAATTTGCATCACCGCCTTGAGTAAACAGGCCTACGGCCTAGTCTTTGTATTTTACCGTAATTAGGACTGAGGTAAATCTATAACTATAAATACTCCTCTTTCTATTGTATTGCACATCAAGTAATTCTATAAGAATCCGACTTTATACAAAGAATACTAGTTATTTTCTCTGCTTTATTTACTTATCATTAGTATTTACGGTATAATTTGTGACCCTTTTATAAATTATTTATGTTTAACCTATTGAGAAATTTTTAGGCATAAACAGTTTGGCGCCCATGCTGTAGGTTTAAAACGAAAAAGCTCGGCGATGTCGAACGACAACGATGATGTCTCAAAGAACACCACTGATGCAATTGACGACTCCACAAAGGATCCCAGCAATCCCGATGGATAACCGAAGGACACTCCCAGGGATTCGATCTCTGTGGACAGTGATGTTGATGATAATCAACCGTGCAGAAGCAACTCTGTTTATGCCTAAAATTGTACGTATAGGTTAAATAATTAATCATGGTTGGGGTCACAAGCAATACAGTAATCACAATGAAAAAGTATGTAAATATAATAAAAATAGTAATGAATGAATAAGAGAAATAATTAATAGAAAGGCAGTGTAATTCTTATTCCTTGAGAATAGCCGGATTTCGTAGTGAATCACATGATGTACAATACAATGTAAGGAGGGGTATTTATAGTAGTGATACCCAGTCTTAAATAAGGTAAAATCAAAAGACTAATAAGGCTATAGGCCTATAACTCAAGTCGGTGGTATATACTAAATCTTAGCTAGGAGACTATAAACACTAGGAGGCAAGATGTATACTCCACGTCCTATGGTCGTGCCGCCTAAACAGTCGGCGGCTCCAGGAGCGGGCGTGTATCCTTTGTGCCCAGCGATAGTCGGTGGCATATTTTTGCCCACACAGTTAGTCCCTCTAGTTACTGATTCTGATGCAAGCAGTCAGGAAGTTAAAGAAGCGTGATAGCAGACGTAAAGGTGCGACGATATTGATGCTTGCCTCCTTGCCTTTTTGCGTGCATCACATTAAATGCAAATTCCTCGGTGCAACAACGTGTCCCCTATGATTGGAGGGGTTTTCTGTGTATCTTCTCAATGCTGCTACATGCTCTGTTCATATCCCGTAATTATAGGGATGGATATCACTTAAACCGTAGTAATCATAATTATGATCCCACGTGATCGAGATCATTCATCTTCCCCTTCAAATTATCCGCATAGACAGGTATATATATGTTGTAAGTACGAAAGTTTATTCATAACTCTCCATAGAATTCCAAGAACTTCTCCAAAGATAATAGTTTCCCACTCTTAACAATATTTTCGCCATGGCTCAAGGACCAAGTTTCCTTCCAGCAAACAAGAAGGCGCAAGATTATCTTACAACTTCCTTCAGTTTTGAGAACGATGGCCGTATGCTTGGCCAGACCCCTAAACAAGAGGGTTAAAACAACAATCTTTCCATAGATTTTTACCCTTCCACGGTTATGAGGAATGATTTGATGCTTATAAGGCATGAATGTCAATGGTTTGAGTTTGTTAATATCATCTCCCTTGACGCTGAGGAAAGAATTTCTTCTCATCGGGCTTGTTACTCGATGGTTCATACATATGCTTTCATGCTTCACCTTAATAAGCGTGTCCACTTGGTCGTCGAGGACATACGCCGCTGCTACAATTTCTGCTTGGGCCAGATCATCCCCTCCATCTGGTATTTAGTATCCGTACTGGTCCACTTGGCCAGCTATGCCCAAGTTGCCTTCTCCTTTGATCACCTTCTCTTTTTATTCTCCGCGCGTTCATAAAGTGGGCATACTGATGTTTATAAAGCGGGGAAGAAAGGTGTAATACCTAATAGTGAGAATTCAAGAGATCTTAGTTGGATGTACCGGAACGTCACTGTGCGAACGACCGACATAGTGTCCTCTCTTCCTTTTCCAGAGGTCTTCAATAGAAAGTGTGAGCCTTCACGAACTTGTCTTTATACATTGCCTCCATATGCTTCATACTGATCTTCTTCTTTTTTGTCTTCTGTGAACACCGTATCTGACATCTCCTTGAGTAATGATGAGTTGATGATGTGGATCACCGCAATTTTGATGAGAAACCCTCCTACTTTCTTGATATTCACAGCCCTGGCTAATGTGAACGGCTAGCAGACGAAAGATCATGGTAAGAAATTACCGTCAGACCTCCTACTTTGCCGAAACCTTTGATTTCTGCACTTAATTTACTGCAGCCTCAAGATTTTCTCATCGTGAAATGCCCCTGTCGAGGGAGATCAAGATTGCTGCCCGGTATATCACTCCCTTGCCTGATGTGCAAGCGCCTGGTGGGAGAATACTTGAGAGGGCAAGCTGTTCTTGTTCCTCGAAGAGGAGAAGATCTTCCAGATCTACTAGTATGGTAACTGCCAGTGAGACGTTGATAATTTCTGATGGCGAAGGTGAAGTCCCTCGAATGCCCGTGCCTTATGTCGTTGAGACAACACGAACTGATGCTGCTGAATCTGGTCCGTCCACGTGAAAGTGTAGGCATTTGATTGAAGAGAACCTCATAGTTGAGGAAGAAGCTAGGTTAGACCTTTGTATTATATGGGCATGGTATTTTGTCCTTGTGCGCTTTCAGAAATTGACATCTTCTTCTCGCACTTAGAACCCATTGCGGCAACTTCGGCCCCTAAAACTTCTTATTCCTTTCAATGTTGGCCTGGCAAAGAAGCGGGCATAGATGTTGTGCATAAACCCATGAGTGGAGCCCTAGAGGTGGTCATCCCTATTGCTGCGGGGGTTAACCTGATGAAGACTCCAAGGTTTGTGACGGATCATACCGCCAAATTCGTTAGCTCTACTGAACAAGAACACCTTTTCAATTATAACTGTCACGAGCTGCTTGAGGTCACCGCTGGATGTTCTCTTAGGATAAGCTTTTCTTCCTCGCTGTGCAAATCATAACATCATTTTCCTCCACTAACTGCTTGCTCTACCTATTTCCTAGGGATTCATGATTTACCATGAAATACTCCGCCGGGTTGGCCTGGAGGAAAATCTTTTTGAGGGGGTCGATGCCTTTCGCGGAGATGGCTGCTTGCGCCCACAATGGGACGACTTTAGCCCGTGTGACAACAAGCACTTTTGCATCCAATTTCGAACGGATCTTCTTAGTTACTCGAGTATTTAATACTTTCTGGCACTACATGATTAGGCATCCCCATCAGCGTGTAGGTGCAGTTGTTGAATTAACGAGTTCAACTTACGAATAATGCCTGGTAGCTGAGCTAGACGTGGTCTAGCTCTAAGCGAGTAATGTACCCTACTTTTGTCACGAAAAGTGGGTGTATTACTTCAACTTGTATTTGGCCTGGGCTATGAATATTTGGATCGTAGATGGATCTTAATTTGTAAAGAAAAACTGACTATATAAATAGTAGTTTATTAATAAAGGCGTGGAGCCTGGAATGTTGTGGGTGAAAACCCATAAGATTTCATAGAAGCATGAAAATGATGTAATCTAAGAACTAAACAAAAGTAAATTATGAAAAGAAAAGTAATTTCACTCCTCCCTACTCTTTCTCCCCTCCCTCCTGAAAAACGTCAATCAACCGTACCATCATAATGGTAGTCTTGGTTGTTTGAGATTTCTGGGTCTTCACGGACTTCAAAGGTGTTCACTAAGGGCACTTCCTCGGGGACTGCTGCTCCAGAATTGCGGTCGTGTATCTACTCTCTTGTTGCTTCCTGATCACTGTTTACTTCTTTTATTCCCCATTGAGGGGGGAATTTCAGCTTTTAGCGATACGTAGATGGTACTTCTTTGACTTGATGGATCCACGCCCGCCCCACGATTGCATTGTAAGGAACTCCCCCTCTGATTACTTGAAAAGATGAAACATAATCTGCACCTGGCAGGTGAACAGTAAGGTTTACTTCGCCGATGGATCTTTCCCAAGATTTATTGAAGCCAACGAGCATGTAGACACTCGGTACAATGCTGTCCTCGAGCCCCATCGCCTGTAGTGTATCCATCTGATGAGGTTTACAGTGCTTCTGGCATCCACCAAGACATGTTTGACGTCTGTATCTTCCATCCTGAGCGTTATAACCACGACATCATAGTGTGGAGCATTGCAACTGATGCTATCCTCATCACTGAACATAATCGTCTCATCTTGGGCGCGATCCTTAGGGGGTGTCACCACAATGTCGTTCGACCCTTTGAGCAATGTTGGACCTCCAATTATGACGTTGATGGACCTCTTAGGGTCAGGTAGATCTGGAGGTCCATCTTGGTTCTCGTTTTTGGTGAAAGTTTATTATCCCCTGTCGATGACCAGGTCCTTGAGATAACCCTTATTCAACAAACCCATGACTTCCAAGATTAATGCTTTGCACCTGGCCGTATCGTGCCTGTGGTCCCTATAAAAATTGCAATAAAGATTCTTATTTCTTCAGCCAGGTTCGACCCTCAGATTGCTTGGCCAACGTATTTGGGCATCCTTCATATGATCCCTTACGAACTTTATGGAGTTGACTTGCAATCCTAACTCTTCAAACCAATCAGGAACCCACTCCACACTGAGTGACCCCTTTGTTAACAGAGCCAGGGCCTCAGCACAATCTTCCCGCTTTGGGAAATAATCCTATAATCTCTCCTATTCTGCTTCCCTTTGTCTCTCGCTCGAGGTTCCTCCACATATCCCCATTTTTGTCCTTGGCGGATGACGTCTTGGATGGCTGGTCGAATTTCCTCAGGGGCGGATGGTTCTCCGAGCTCAAGGCACAGCTTCTCGGTGTACCTCTAGTGCAACGCACTCCATGTGGCCAATGGGTGCTGGGTTAAATTCCACTGCAACTCCCAGGTGGGAGTGGCCAACGATCCCTTCGAATTCAAACTCTTTCCAAAGGCTACCACATAAATTTTATCAGGAAGTAGAGGAAGCTTCATGCGTTCCTTCTAAAATCTGTCAAGGTAGTCTTTTAGCAACTCGTTGTCCCGTTGCCATATCTGGAAGATATCTTCCATGCGCTTCTCCCACTTGCGGGCACCAGAAAGCGCTTTCTTGAAAAAGTCTTGCATCTGAGTGAATGATTCTATAGATTTTATTGGTAGGTGAATGTACTAAGCGAGTGCCCCTTTAATCATGGTCAAGCCAAACTTCTTCACTAGAGCAGACTGGATTTCTTCCCCGGTAAAATCGTTACTCATCACTGATGTATAATACGAAGCAGTATGCTCGGCCAGGTCAGTCATTCCGTCATACTTCAAGTTATCCGGCAAGCGAAACTGCTTTGGTATGCAAATCGGTGGAGCCCTTGCTTTATAGGCATGTTTGTAAAACTTTTGCTCATTTACCATGGTAACTTGGGGTGGAGCACCTGACATATTACCAATTCAGTCGTGGATGGCCTTCATCTCTTTTATGAGGTCTTGAATGACAGGAGCTCCCTTGAGGTATTGGTTTTGATTGTTGATTGTTGACGAGCCTCCAGGGGTTGTATCCATGTTAAGCCTCCGGCTAGGAACGGATGCTGGTGAATTGTTCATGGGCGCTGGTCCTAGTGGGGATGCTGGCTGCTGAGGCGATCTAGAAAAAACATTCCTCGTAGCTTTCAAGATACACCCTCGATCACGTTGTTCGAGTTCTGTTCTGCATCTTCTGACATGGTTTTGAGGAGATTAACAATGAAAGTTCTGAACTCAGGATTAGCTTTCAGCGACCGGTCTCCTTCCCCATTACTGGCAATAGGGATCGATTCCTGGAAAAAGTCTTTGGGTTGTTCAACGGGATCTTTGGGGTGTACGCTTGGATCATAGATACCCTTGCAGACTCGTCTACTGTATCTGCAGTATTCTTTGGAATGCTATCATCGTCAGGCATGATTGTACCTTTTCTTTCGTAGAATACCTACAATTGCCTGGGCCTCACGATGGGCATCAAACTATTTATATATAAAATTGTACGTCTGGGTTAAACAATTAATTATGGTTGAGGTCACAAGCAATACATTAATCACAACAGAAAAGTATGTAAATATAATGAAAGTAGTAATGAATAAACAAGACGAAATAATAAATAGAAAGGCAATATAATTCTTATTCCTTGAGAATAGCCGGATTCTATAGTGAATCGCATGATGTACAATACAATGTAAGGAGGGGTATTTATAGTAGTGATACCCAGTCCTAAATTAGTTAAAATCAAAAGACTAATAAGGCTATGGGCTTATATATCAAGGCGGTGATATATATTAAACCTTATCTAGGAGACTGTAACCCTAAGGCGGCTGGATATATGCCTTGCATCCTACACGCACACCGCCTGAATGCTTGTGACTCATTGAACAAGCATGTATCCTTTGTGCCCGATGACTTGTAAGATAAATCTAGTCTCGCTAGCTGGACTCGTCTCCCCATAATAGTAGGTGGCGTATTTTTGCACACACAGTCAATCCCCCTACTTGCTGAGTGCTGACACAAGTAGTCAGGAATATAAAGCGGCGTATGATAAGTTGGTATTTTACCAACTTAAAGACTATCCTAAGCTTTCATTTTTGAATACAAAGACAACGTTTGGTGTTATTAATGTCGTAAATTGATCAATTTCAGGTTATACTAGATGGTAAGAACATAGATTGAAAAGTGAAGCTAAAAGAGAATTGGAGCCAAAAAGTCAAGAATTTTGTCACAGCTTAAGGCACTCCGCCTGAAGAGAAGGCGCTCCACCTAGAGGAACCAGTGTTTAGGTGCTCCGCCTGACAAGTAGGCGCTCTGCCTGAGCTTGGCCACTGTCCAATTATGCACATTTTCTAGGCGCTCCGCCCAAGATAAGTAATATCCAGGCGCTCCGCCGGAAGCAAGAAAGCATTGTCCACGTGCTCCGCCTGGCAAATGCGCGCCCCGCCTGAGCCAAGTCACTGCACAATTATGCACATTTCCAGGCGCTATGCCTAGAATTGGGGTGCTCCGCCTAAAACACGGGATCCTGAAGTTGGAGTCTTAACATCATTTTGTAAGCTTCTAAACTTGTATCTTTGAATATTAATTCATATATCAATCCAAAATCTATGTTTGATTTAAAAAAAAATGGTGCCGTTGCCGGGGAACTACGGTTTCAATATTGAGTTGCATTAGTTAATCAAAGTTGTTTAGCTCGCAAGTCCTAGAATTTTACTTTTATTTTTGGTTTTACCTGAACATGTCTTATAGGAGAAATCCTAATCGGATTTTGCGGAACCCCAATTACAATTATTATTATAATCAACAACATGGGGATCCGCAAGGCTATGAAGAAGAATATGATGAAGAGTTTCATATAGAACTCAACAAAGAGGGCTATCCATTCCATGTTGCACAAGTGGACAAAGATGAGATACAAGAGGAAGCTAATGATCCTCAAGTGGAGAATGTGAACCCTCATGATGATAACCCGTTTGGCCAAGTAAATGCGGGGGTCCAAGCAAATGAAGAAGGAAATCTTGGAGAATATGAAGGTGTTGCGGGTAATGCTAATCGGTGTGGCAACAATGAAAACCGAGGCGGCCGAGGTGTAAACCAAGGGGGTCGAGGTGTAAACCGTGGAGGTAGAGAAAATGTCAACCGAGGGGGCAATTCCAATAGAGTTAATGCTCGCAATGTCAACCGGAATCAAGAGTATGCTAGAGGTGCTCAAGACTATCAACAAGAGTATGCTAGAGGTGCTCGGGACAATCAACAAGATATGAGAGGCTCTGAAGATGATGTCTTGAACAATATGGTTTCTTCGGTGGTACTAAGAATGAAGATGCAAACGATCACTTGAGAAATTTTGTGCAAACTTGTAATCTGTACAAGTCGGCAAGGGTATCAGAAGAATCATTGAGATTGAGAGTGTTCCCTTAATCTCTCACCGGAAAAGCTAAAGATTGGTTGAACAAGTTGCCGAGAAACTCCATTTCACTTGGCAAGAGTTGGTAAAACAATTTCTAGGGAAGTTTTCACCAAAAGGGAAGAAAGCAGCATTAAGGGATAAGATCTACATATTTGAGCAAGAGGCATCCGATTCTTTGACCGAGGCTTGGAAGGCTTTCCAAGATGGGTTGCTCTGGTATCCTAATCATGGTTTCAATGGGAGCATATTGTTGCAAAGCTTCTATCAAGGGTTAAACAAGATGAACCAATGCGCCTTGGACACTTTACGTTATGGTGTCACCATGGACAAGAGGTATGAAGAGGTGGAAGATATCCTAGACAAAGTGACCAAGAGATCCCAAGAATGGCAATCAAGAGCTAAGAATCCGGGTAGAGAAGTTGGGATTAGTCCAAAGATGATGGAGAGATTTGAAGCCCAAGATGAGAAAATGGCAAGAATCTTGACGTCGGTGGAACTCATGAACAAGAATGCAAAGGCCGATAGGGAAGCTAATGAAAAGAAGTTGCACAAGGTGGAGAATATCCACACCACAAATGCCGGACATCAAGTGGACCCAATGGGTTATGTGACTCCCAGAGGTGTTCCTTTGTCCCTTATCCAACAAGGGCAAGAAGGATAATATCTGGAACAATGCTACCATGTGCAAGATGGAGAAGAAGTATATTATGTGGGTAACTATCAAGGGCAAAGAGGGTATGATCAAGGTGGTTATCAAAGACCTTATCGACAACCCTACCAACAACTATATCAACAAGCCTACCAACAACAAGGGCAATGGAGGCCGAGTCAAGGAAGAGGTAATTGGAGTAGCAACCAAGAGAGGAGAGGAGCCGGTTCTTCTCAACAATATGCTCCAAGACCTCCATTTAAGCAAAATGATCAAGAGACAAAGGCTCCTACAAAATTTGAAAAAATGATGAGTCAAATGCTTCAAAATCAACAAGGCTACTCCGGAGACATGAAAGACATGAAGCAAACTATGACATCACATTCTACATCCATCAAAGAACTTGAGTCGCAAATGAGTCAACTCGCACATCAAGTCAATCAAAGGCCGCAAGGAGCATTACCAAGTGATACGGTAGTGAATCCTAAAAGAGGCGGTAAAGACCAAGTGATGGCAATTAAAACTCGAAGCGGCAAGACATGGGAAGACCCAAAAGCCAGGAGTAATGATGATGCGGAGTTGAGAATGCAAGATGATCATGTGGGTGCCGAGTGGAATGATAATGAAGCTATTGGAGAGGAGATGGTGCAAGAAGAAATGGAGAGGCAAGGTGATGTATTGGTGAAAGAGTATGATGATGATGTTCAAGAATTCACTAAAAAGACTACTCCCCAAAACACCACTACCCAAATAGCCAAACCAAAGAACACTCCACAACCCAAAGGAAGCCCTTCTAACCCAAGCTCCATTCCTAAAATACCACTTCCTTTCCCTCAAAAGAGCAACAAACAAAGAGAAGTATCCCATGCAAAGAAGATTTAGGAGAAGATAGCAAGTACCTCCATAAATATTCCATTGGTTGATGATTTGGGACAAATGCTCAACATTACTAAATTCATGAAAGACTTGGTGACCAAGAAGACATATGGAGATATCGAGAAAATCAAGGTGACTCATCAAGTGAGTGAAATTGTGTCAAAACACATAGCTCCGAAGATGGAAGATCCCGGGGCTTTTACCATTCCATGCACAATTGGTGGAAGATACTTCAAGAAGGCTTTGTGTGACCTAGGTGCACGTATCAACTTAATGCCATATGCGGTGTATAAGACATTGGACACCAAAGCACCTAGACCAACAACCGTAAACCTTCAAATGGCCGATCGCTCAGTGAAAAGTCCGATTAGTATTATTGACAATGTGTTGGTGAAGGTAGACAAATTCGTCTTCCCGGCAGATTTTGTTATTCTTGATTGCCCCGTAGATTTTGAAGTACCTATCATTCTTGGGAGACCATTCTTGGCAACCGGAAGAGCTCTTCGTGATGTGGATAGAGGTGAACTTACTTTTAGGTTCAATGGAAAGAACGCTGTAATTCATATTTGCAAGGCCTTGAAGCAACCAATGGATAATGATGCGACTTGTTCTTATGTCGATGTCGTGGTTGATGCCCTAGTTGAAAAGGAGAGTGTGTTAGCTACTCAAGAAGACACGTTAGCGGCGGTAATTTGGAACATGGATGTGGAAAATGAAGAGAGTGTAGCAGAGGTGGTGAAGGCATTAGAAGGCTTTGGATCAAAACCCTATGTACCTAAAAAGATATCCTTAGACCTTGAAAATCGAGAAACCCCACCTACAAAACCATCCATCGAAGAACCACCGAAACTTGAATTGAAAATCCTACCATCCAATTTGAGATACACTTTCCTTGGACCCACCAACTCCACTCTACCCAAAATCATCTCATCTCACTTGACCAAAACTCAAGAATCTAAACTTGTGGAAGTAGTGAAGAAGAGGATTAAAGCTATAGGGTGGACCTTGGCGGATATAAGAGGGATTGATCCGGGGGTATGAACTAATAAGATCTTGCTTGAAGAAGGGTGTCGGCCAAGTGTAAAACACTAAAGGAGGTTGAATCCTCCTATGCAAGAGGTGGTGAAGAAATAAATCATCAAATGGCTAGATGCGGGTGTGATAGTTCCATTATCCGATAGCAAGTGGGTGTCACTCGTACAATGTGTGCCCAAGATAAATGACAAAGGTGAGTCCACTGCAACTAGACCCGTAACCGGGTGGAGAGTGTCTATGGATTATCGGAAGCTCAACACCTCTACAAGGAAGGATCATTTTCCTTTGCCATTCATTGATCAAATGCTTGATCGGTTGGCGGGTCGTGCTTACTATTGTTTCTTGAATGGGTACTCCGGCTATAACAAAATATCCATTGAGGCCGAGGATCAAGACAAGACCACTTTCACCTGCCCCTATGGCACCTTTGCATTCCGCAAAATGCCATTTGGTCTTTGTAATGCCCCCGCCACATTCCAAAGGTGCATCTTAACGCTTTTCCACGACATGGTGGAGAATTTTCTTGAGGTTTTCATGGATGATTTCTCGGTAGTTGGAGATTCATTCGATGATTGCTTGTCAAACTTGGAGATGGTGCTAGAGAGATTCAAAGAAACAAGACTTGTGCTCAATTGGGAGAAATGTCATTTGTTAGTTCAAGAAGGCATAGTGTTGGGATACAAAGACTCCAAGAAAGGCATCGAAGCAGATCAAGCAAAGATTGAGGTGATTTCCAAACTTCCACCTCCAATGACCGTGAAGGGTGTCCGAAGCTTCTTGGGGAATGGGGGATTTTATCGCCGCTTTATCAAGGACTTCTTCAAAGTTGTGAATCTTATGTGCAAAATTTTGGAGAAGGATGCCAAGTTCGTATTTGACCAGGCTTGCTTAGGAGTTTTTGAAGAAGTGAAGAAGAGGTTAACAACCGCACCAGTAATTGTGAGTCCTAATTTGGAGCTTCCGTTTAAACTCATGTGTGACGCTAGTGCCGTGGCTTTGGGGGCCGTGCTAGGTCAACGGGTGAACAAGATGTTTCATCCCATCTACTATGCAAGTAAAACAATGAACTGAGCTCAATTAAACTATACGGTGATGGAGAAGGAGCTCTTGGCTATTGTGTTCGACTTTGAAAAATTCTGATCATATTTGGTGGGGTCAAAGTCAATTGTTCATACCGATCACTCCGCCATCCGGTATTCGATGGCAAAGAAAGACTCCAAAGCAAGACTCATTCGGTGGGTGTTCATTCTTCAATAGTTTTATATTGAAGTAATTGATCGCAAAGGGACCGAAAATCAGGTGGCGGACCACTTGTCCTGCTTGGAGGAGGAGGGTAGGCCAAAAGAAGAGATAGAAGTGAATGATGCATTTTCGGATGAGAGGATCTTAGCCGTATCTTGGGAACCAATCCCTTGGTATGGTGACCTAGCCAATTTCATAGTTGGGGAAGTCTATCCCGAAGACTTCACATTCTATCAAAAGAAGAAACTAGCCAAGGATTCAGGATTCTATTATTGGGATGAACCCTATCTCTTTAGGGTTTGTTTTGATGGAATCATTCCGAGATGTGTTGCCGAGTCCGAACAAGAAGCTATTATGGAAGGGTGTCATTCTTCTCCTTACGGAGGACATCATGGTGGAGTGAGGACGGCATCCAAGGTATGACAATGTGGCTTCTTTTGGCCAACTTTGCACAAAGATGACCACGCTTGGGTGAAAATTTTTGATCAATGCCAAAGAATGTGTGGAATATCAAGGAAGCACGAGATGCCGATGAATCCCATTGTTGAAATCGAGTTGTTTGATGTGTGGGGAATTGATTTTATGGGGCCGTTTGTGAGTTCTTATGGCAACAAATACATTTTGGTGGCGGTTGACTACGTGTCCAAATGGGTGGAAGCGGTTGCGCTCCTCAATAATGAAGCCAAGAGTGTATTGAGATTCTTGAAAAAGAATATTTTCGCACGATTAGGGACCCCGAGGGCAATCATTAGTGATGGTGGAAGCTATTTTTGCAACCGAGCTTTTGCGAACCTCCTCCAAAAATACGGAGTGAAATACAAAGTTGCAACGCCCTATCACCCTCAAACAAGCGGGCAAGTTGAAGTCTCAAACCGAGAAGTGAAGAACATTCTAGCAAAAACGGTCAATGAAAATAGAACCGATTGGGCTAGAAAACTTGATGAAGCTTTATGGGCTTACCGGACCTCCTACAAAACTCCGATTGGGATGTGTCCATTCAAGTTGGTGTTCGGTAAAGCTTGTCATTTACCGGTTGAGCTTGAGCACAAAGCTTTGTGGGCATTAGAGAAATTGAATATGGATTAGAGCGATGCCGCAAATGCAAGAGTGTCAAACTTGCATGAACTTGATGAATTCCGGTTCTTGGCCTATGAAAATGCACTAATTTACAAGGAAAAATTGAAGGCGCTTCATGATTCAAGAATTTGGAACCGGACAAAGAGGGGGATTTAGTGTTGTTGTTTGACACTTGCTTGAAATTGTTCCCCGGGAATCTCAAGTCCAAATAGAAGGGTCCGTTTAAGATGGTAGGTGTTACACCTTATGGTTCGGTGGATTTGCAATCGAAGGAAGGAGGAAGAACGTTCCGAGTCAATGGGCATCGGGTGAAACACTATTTGGGATGCGACGCCGAGGTTGGTGAAGTGGCGTGCATCTATCTTGATGAGCCGTGAGTGGATAAGTCATCACCGTCATGCCACGACGTTAAATTATACTGACTCACTCAAGACTCGCAGTCTCATTGACCAAGAATGACGCTGATTTCTTTGAGAACTCCCCGTGCTTTTATCTGATTGGTCGATACCAATTCCATGCACCTCTCCAAGAAATGCTATTAACTGCTCCGGATCGTTTCATATCTCCAGCAATAATGACGCTTGAACATTTCATGTGTCATCCTTATCTCTTTTCTGCCTATATATATGGAATTCGTGACAGTAGAAAAATCAGAAACTCTTCTTCAGAAAATACTTCTCTTCTTCAACAATTTCTTACTATAGTGATAAAGTTCTCTTTCTTCAAAAAGATGTTTGCCTTTGATCCTGGTATGATGTTCCCAGAAAAATCTTCTTTATTTCGAATGGATGATGCATGAGGGAATTATAGGAGGAAAATCGTGTGCAATTACCTTCCTTTCTTTCATCATCTGCTGAGGAATTAACAAAGTCCCCGGAGTCATAAGGTTTAATCGGGATTCTAATGACGTCCTTTGGGATGTCTTCATTATGTCATATGCACTGATTACAGTGCGCTCATCTTCTAACACGGTAGTTGATGTCATATTTGTTGAGCTGAATGTTTTGAAGAATGACAAACGAAGGACTCGGTGGTTCTGGAGGTGAACTTGGTCCTTATGAAGAAGGGCATGACTGATCAAAAAGATTATGGAATGTCAATCCTTGCAGAACTATGAATAGGGGCGCATGAACTATTATGCATCTTAGTCAGCTAAAAGAGGTTGTGCCGTGGCTGTGTCTTTGAAGTATGAATAAGAGTTGGAGGTAAACAAGGAAAGAGTCACATGAAATTTTGTCTTGCCATAATTACAAAGTTTTCTTATGAAATATTACTAGGGTTACGAAGCCCTTATAAAAGCTAATAATCGAGACAGCCGATACTCAGTTATTCACAACGAGAGTTGAGAGCAATGAAAAGGTGATCCAATAACTTTCAAAGTGACTTAACTGGTGAAAACAATTGTTGAAGACTACATAGTTGAACTTAGATATTCTGTCTAAGTTCTTGTTTGGAATTGTCGTAGTTTTGTATTACCATTGTTTTTACCTACATGCTTAGTTTAGAAGCAAATTTATTTGGTGAACCAGTGTGAGATTACTTTGTAAAGCTAGAGTTTAGCTTTGTTGAGTGATTAGGGTCTAGAGTGTATCCCCTTGGTTACCGAGTTTTGTAATCTAAAACTAGCTCTTTGTGTTAGTGCACTGGTTCAAAAATCCCAGAGTGTGGGTCGTGGGTTTTCTCCCTTGAGTAAGGAGTTTTCCACGTATAAACACTGTCTTCCTTAAATTTGCAATTTGTGTGTGCTGTGGTGTTTGTAGTTGAAGCTGTTGCGACAAGGACAAGGTTCTAGATGATAAGAATCTGGTTCTTCGACGAAAATCGGAGGACACTATTCAACCCCTTCCCTCTTTTAGCGTCCATATGAGGTGCTTAGATTATAATAAGTGGTATCAGAGCAGGTCTTCTTGCTTTAGGTTATAACTTTGAGAAGGATCAATCATGAGTGCACCACCTTCTATCACTGAAGGACATTCAGTTTTGAGGCCCCCACAGTTTAATGGGCAGTGCTACGCTTGGTGCAAGAATAGAATGGAGAACTATATTTGTGCTTAAGATTACCAAATTTGTTTGATAGTGTCTGAAGGAAACTTGATTCCGACCAAAGTAGTTGGGGAAGGAGCTGCTGCTCAAGAAGAACCCAAAACAAAAGAGGAGTTCAATGAGGCTGACTACAAGATGGTGGAAAAGAACCACAAAGCCAAACGATTGGTAATTTGTGGACTTGGTCCTGAAGAGTTTAATAGAGTTTCATTTTATAAGACGGCTAAGGAAATTTGGGAAGCCCTAGAAGTTGCGCATGAAGGAACTACTAAAGTTAAGGATTCCAAGAGAAGAATGCTGAAATGACAATTTGAGTTGTTCACCATGGGAGAGCAGGAGTCAATACAAGACATGATGACTAGGTTGACTATTATCACAAACGAGATAAGATCTCTAGATATGGAGCTGCCGGAAGTAGAAATGGTGGACAAGGTTCTAAATGTACTTCCTGATGCCTGGAACCCAATATGACTGCTAGCATTGAGTCCAAACCTCTCAGGTCCATCAAACTTGAAGGTCTGGTTAGAAGCTTGAAAACATATGAGATGATGAAGGAATGAAAGAGTAAACTAGTACCCAAGGAGGACAAGACTCTTGAGGTAGAAGTTTAATCTGGGGAAGCTCAAGGGATTCAAAAGAAACAACAAAGAAAAATCTGGTAGAAAGAGCATTGTTGACAGCCCAGACTACTGAGGGTGCTTTAAATATTTCAAGAAGGATGCAGTTGTGGACTGTCCAATGTGGGAAGTTGATTGGATGAAGAATAGAGCTACAAAGGAGAAGGAGAATGAGGCATAAAAAGATACTGATAAAGACAAGAAGAAATTCATACGACCTCCACACTTTAGAGCAGAAAGAAAAAAGAGGAAGGAAAGCCTTTTATGCTACATGGGGACCTACTGATAGTGAATCTGACAAAGAAAAAGAATCTGAGGATGAGTCTCCACTAGCATTGATGGGAGTGTCAGGAGAGAATTCAAACGAGGAAGATCCACGGGAGTTCAGAGGAGGAAGAGATCCCTCCAAGCCACTGTGTTTAATGGAACCGGCTACAAATGGTCGAAGAAACAAATGAAAATCTTCTTTCAAGCGATGGATTATAGTCTCTGGCTGATCATAAAATGAGGACCTCATGTACCTGTGAAGAGAGTAGCAAATGGATCCTTGGTTCCAAATCTGGTAGAAGAACTTGATCCTCAAGATTTAGATTGGCTGCAAGCAAATGCCAAAGCTGTGCTATACTATAGAAAAAGGCTGACGACTGATGTGCTAGAAAAGGTGCTGGAATACAAGTCTGTAAAAGAAATTTGGGAGAAGTTGAAGGAGATGTACACAAAAGATGATCAGAAGAAAGAAACAGCCCTCATCGCAACCGATGGAGAAGAAGCTGCTCATTCAGCAGAGGTATGTCTTTCTGCACTAAAAGAAAACATGCACACATGCTCTACTGAAAACTTGATTTTAATAACTGCTACCTTAATTGAGGGATATGAAAAGGTAAAAGCTGAGAAAGATAAATTGACTGAAGATATGAGTGATCTAAGAGCAAAACAAAAGAGTCTTCAAGAGCAAAATATTGAACTTGAAGAAATTAATGTTGTTATGAAAGGACAGGCTCTTGTGTCAAACTCTAAAATCTCAGAACTTGAAATTGAATTAAATCAATTAAAGAAAAGTGTTTATGGTAAGCAAGTAATCAGTGAAGTTCAAACTTTCCTTGAAGATGAGCTTAAAAGAACAAATGAGATCCTGTATCACAAAACTGAGAAAAACAGGATTCTCAAACAAAAGGTTGAAAAAAATGACTATGAGCTTACCTAGTTAACAAAATGGAACAAATCCTCTGAGGAAATGAATTGGGTTCTTGAAAACAAGAACAAGGGTAAACAAGAGCTAGGATTCAACAAACCATTGCCTCCATATAATCCAAAAAGTAAATATGTGGGTTTGCCTTGCAACATGTTGTGCACCTTCTGTGGTGAAATTGGGCATTACAGACAAAGGTGCATGAATGCAAGCAAGACAAAGAGCAAAAATAAGAGGAGTACTTTACCTGAATGGGCTAAGAAAGTTTTGATTTATCCATTTTCTCATAAGAAGGGACCCAAGTTTGTCTGGGTTCCTAAAACTAACCCTTGATTAGTTTTGCAGGCTGGAGTGAGAGTGAACAACCCAAGCTGGATTCTTGATAGTGGTTGTTAAAGACATATGACTGGAGATAGAAGTAACTTTCTCTAACTCGCAGTATTTTAAGGAGGCAGTGTAGCCTTCAGAGGAAGATAAAGTGGCCAAATTATGGGAATTGGAAAAGTTGGGAGATCTCTGGATTAT
Source organism: Petunia secreta (assembly GCA_029990175.1). Taxonomy (NCBI): domain Eukaryota; kingdom Viridiplantae; phylum Streptophyta; class Magnoliopsida; order Solanales; family Solanaceae; genus Petunia; species Petunia secreta. Next base: position 324,964 of record JARKIP010000102.1, read on the forward strand.
GCAATTGAAAATGTATATTGTGTTGATGGTCTTAGACACAATTTGTTGAGTATCTCTCAACTGTGTGATAGGGGAAATGAAGTGAGCTTCTCCTCTGTAAGTTGTATTATGAAGAACCTACAAAGTGGAGAAATTGTCATGGAAGGAAAAAGGGTAAATAATGTGTACAAAGCAGCACTGAAATTACTGCCTGAAAAATTGAAAATAACTTAACATGCTTAAATGTTAAAGAAAGTGATTCTCAGCTGTGGTACAAAAGGATGGGACATGCTAGTTTGTCACAGCTCAACAAGTTAGTGTCGAAGGAGCTGGTTCGTGGATTGCCAAACAAGAAATTTGAAAACATAAAAATGTGTGATGTTTGTGTTAAAGGGAAACATGTGAGATGATCCTTCAAATCCAAAAAGGTGGTAAGTACATCTAAGCCACTGGAGTTGATACATATGGATCTATGTGGACCCATGAGAGTCAGGAGCAGAGGAGGAAAGAGATTCGTGTTCGTGATAGTTGAGGATTACTCAAGGTATACATGGACCATGTTCTTGGCACCTAAAGATGAAGCCTCTGATAGCTTGAAGGATTGGGCAGGAGTTGTGCAAAAACGGTTGAGCCTGGAATTGGTCAGCATCAGATCTGACCACGGCACGGAGTTTGAAATCATAAAATTCTCTGAGTATTGTACCAAACACAACATTGATCATAATTTCTCTGCACCAAGAACTCCACAGCAAAATGGAGTAGTTGAAAGGAAGAACAGGTCTTTGGAGGATATGGCAAGGACCATGCTGCTATCAAGTGGTCTTGCAAGGAACTTCTGGGCTGAAGCTATAAACACTGCATGTTACTTGCTGAACAGGTGTTCCATAAGAGCCATTCTTGACAAGCCTCCCTCTGAGAAGCTCAGAGGAAAGAAACCGAATATTGCACATCTGAGGCCCTTTGGGTGTAAATGTTTTGTTCACAACAACGACAAGGAACCATTGGGAAAATTTGATGCAAGAAGTGATGAGCAATATTTCTTGGGTACTCTACCCAAAGCAAGGCTTACAAAGTGTTTAACAAAAGAACACAAACAGTAGACGAGAGCATGCATGTGTTATTTGATGAGTCAGATAAGGAAATCAATGAAAGGGAAGTAGCTGATCAGGCTATTGGTCTTGCTCGAGAAGACTGTACAGGTAACTCTGAGGACCAAGAGGAAAAGGAGGAACCATGTGAAGAAGATGGAAATTCAACTCAAAGGGAACAAGAAGTCAACATGTCAGGGGGAACAACAGATAAAGTTGATGAACCTAATGATCAGGAAGAACCCACTCTAGATGTCATTGAAGGATATTCTCATCACATACTACCTCGACCATGGAAACATCAATGTTCTCATCCTCTGGAGAATGTGTTATCTGAGTTAGATACTGGAATTATGACTAGATCTGCCTTGAAGAACTTCTGTACATTCTTTGCCTTCCTAATATATATATGGAGCCAAAGAATGTAAAGGAAGCCTTGGAAGATCCTGATTGGGTCCTAGCCATACAGGATGAACTACATCAGTTTTAAAGAAGTAAAGTTTGGCATCTGATTCCTAAGCCAAAGGACATATAAATTATTAGAACAAAATAGGTGTTCAGAAACAAACTGGATGAACATGGAATAGTGACAAGAATTAAAGCTAGACTGGTAGTTCAAGGATACAGTCAAGAGGAAGGAATTGACTATGATGAGACCTTTGCACCAGTAGCCAGGATGGAAGCCATAAGAATGTTGATTGCCTTCGCTACATACATGAAGTTTATACTGTATCAGATGGATGTCAAGAGTGACTTCTTGAATGGATACCTGAATGAAGAAGTTTATGTGATACAGCCTCCAGTTTTTGTGAACAGTGAATTTCCTGATCACATTTACAAACTTGATAAGGCACTCTACGGGTTGAAGCAGGCTCCTAGAGCTTGGTATGAGAGATTATCAGGGTTCTTGCTTAAGAATGGATTTTCAAGAGGAAAGATTGACAACACATTGTTCCTAAAGAAGAAAGGAAAGGATCTATTGGTGGTTTAGGTATATGTTGTTGACATCATTTTGGAGCCACTGATGAGGAATTGTGCAAGGGATTTTCTAAGTTGATGGACAGTGAATTCGAAATGAGTATGATGGGAGAACTCAATTTCTTCCCAGGATTGCAGATTCAACAGACCCCTGAAGGAACTATGTTTCATCAATAGAAATATGTCAAGGAGCTTCTAAAGAAGTTCGACATGGAAGGAGCAAAAGAAATATCTACACCTATTGCTCCTGGAACAAAGCTGGATATGGATGAACTAGGTCCTTCTACAACTGAGACAAAATACAGAGGAATTATAGGTTTACTCCTTTATCTCACACCTAATCGACCTGATATTGTATACAGTATGGGACAGTGTGCTAGATTTCAGTCCAAGCCTAAGCAATCACATCTAACAGCTGTGAAGAGAATCTTGAGATACTTGAAGGGAACTCAGGATTTATGTCTATGGTACTCTAGGGGTGGTATTTTTGAATTAATTAGTTTTGCTGATGCAGATTATGCAGGTCATCTGGTGGACAGGAAAAGCACTTCAGGGATGACACATTTTCTTGGTCCTTGCTTAGTTTCATGGGCTACAAAGAAGCAGAATTCAGTAGCCTTGTCTACTATAGAAGCAGAGTATGTAGCTGCTGCATCATGCTTCTCACAATTCCTATGGATCAAATAGCAGTTGGAGGACTTTGGAATCAAATGCGGAGCTGTGCCTATTTTCTGTGATAACACAAGTGCAGTGAACATTGCCAAGAACCCAGTCCAATATAAAAAGAACCAAATTATATTATACACCATTTTCTTAGAGATAATGTGGAAAAGTGTTTAATCACCATGAATTCTCAGGACTGAGGATCAAATTGCTGACATCTTTACATAGCACTGAACAAAGTTCAATTTGAGAGGCATAGGTTGGAGTTAGGGATGACCAAAATACATGGATGACTAAGCATTTATTCTCCAAGGTTTGGCTAGTTAAGTGTTCATTGTTTTGCTTGTAACTATAGTTGCTATTTTCCAGTCTAATTTTGTACTTTATTTAAGTATACTTGCTCAACTGAGTACCACTATAGTGTTCTAATGTGTTCCCATGAATGAACCAACAAGGTACGTAGGAGGAACCAAGACAAGCATGAGGAACCATGTCCAGGTACATCTACACAACTATTTATGTTAAGTGATATAACTGAAATTGATTGACTTATGAACGTGCATCAAGGAAACCTTCTATGTTTGTGTAACCGCCCAGAATCATAGGAAAATTCCTTTTGTGGTTACACTTTTTAAACTTCAACCTACCCCACTTAATCTAGAAGCCTTAATCAGTTAATTAAATAACCGTCAAATCCTACACTTTCCCGGTTTCCCAAAACTCTAAAAAGTTGATCCACTTTTACAGCACCATCATTACTACCTATTCCCTAGACACGCTTGAACCCACCGTTACTCTCTCACATTATTTATCTGAAGCAAGAGAAAAAGAAACATTCATCAAAATTCCTTCTACTCTGTTCTCTCTCTAAAGTTCAAAACAAGGAAAAAACTTTCTCTCAAAACCCTAACCAAAAATTACACCATGTCTCAAGCACAATCATCATCCACTTCTCTGGCAAAACCTCAGAAACCCACACCTCCAAAGAATCCACACTCAAACCTCCAGCCTCTACTCTTGCTGAAAGAATCGCCAAAGCGAGGTTGAAGTTCCATAAAAAGATGGGAAAGAAGGTTCCCAAGAAAGCTGTTGCGAAACCCTCACCTCCGACGACAGCATCACCAGTTCCCGATGAAAAATCAGTTGAGGTAAGACATGACTCGACCCAAGCTAGTTCTACTGCTTTAGATTTAGCTAAAAGCCCTGGGAAATTGAGCACTGAAAATTTAGTTAAAGGGTTAGATGAACTTGTAGAAACAGTAGAGCCTAGTGGTACAACTGATAGGGGGAAAGTTAGTGATGAAAATCTGCAAGCTGTACTAGAGGACTTTATTCCTGAGGGTGGTTTTCATGTTCCTAGTGTAACTGACAAGGTGGTGGAGGTTGACGTGGTTGAAGACATGCTAGAAAGACTAAGAGAGCAGAATTCTGTAGAGTCTCAAAAAGGTCCCAGTCGACGAACCTAGTGCGGGGGCTGCTCCCATCGAGAAAGTTCATGTGGTGTCTGTGTTCGAAGGTCCAGTGGGTAGAGGACTTAGTTCTGTTGAAGCTACAAAGGAATTGAGTCAAGAACCTGGCTTTTGCTCAGTTCCTGCAGTAGCTGAGGATGCAGAACTTGATTGGACTGATTCTGAGGGAAACAGAGATGAGAAAATTCAGGTTGATGATGGTAGCAGTGAAAAGGCTGTGGCGAAACCAAAGAAAAGTATGAAAATAAAATTTGGTGAAGAGGATGAGAAGATGATGTGAGAAGAAGAAGAAGAAGAGGAAATAGTGTTTGTATGTGAAACAAAGTCAGTGACAGAAAAGAGAAGAAGATTGGAAAAGGTGGAAAAGTTGTGTCTAAAAGTAGGCTGATGAAGACTCTCAGGGTGAGAATGAAGGTGATGAAGAACCTACTGTGAAGGCAGTACCTAGGAGGGTGGCTACTAAGTCTGCTGTGAAACATCATGTAGAAAAAGTTGCAAATCTTGAGAAGAAGCAAGGCAAAAAGGTGGTAGAAGAGAAGCAGGAGAAAAGTATTGTTGAAGCAAAGGTGGAAAGTGATGAGGATGGGGATTATGTTGATCCTAGTGATTCTAACACTGACAGTGAAGTAAAAGGCAAGAAGAAAAATAAAGAGATTGATGAAGAGGTTGACAGGGCAGCCTTCTCTGCTAGGCACCAAGTACTGGATGGGAGCATCTTGAGTGACCTGGCTGAGCATAACATGAGGCCTTTGTTGAGGAAGGTAGAGGATCAGAGGTTGCTGAACCTCTTTGAAGAGGAGAACGGATTCCTATATGCTAAAGAGATCAGAGAGTTCTAAATTAACTGTAGAGTAGCTGCAAGAAGGGTGTTCTCTATGGTCAAAAGGGGTGGAGATAGAGTTTGGAAAGAAGGAGTTTGGGGTAATTCTTGAGGTTCCTGCTGAAGGATATTGCAGTTACATCAAGCTGGAATGGCCAAAGAGAACTTATGGTGTTACTCCTCTGAGTATTGTGATGAAATTCTAAGGAAAAACCAGACTCAGAAAGGAAAGAAAGGTTGAGAAGAAGGAGATGGAGCCTACACATCAGTTGCTCTTTGAATTTGTCTATAGATTCCTGTTACCTAGAGGGGAAAGGAACAGTGAGGCATGTGCTCTTGACTTAACTTATATGGATCTGCTGGATAGAAGAACAAAGATAAATCTACCTGGTCTGATCATCAGACATATAAAAAGGATTGTTGATACTGATCAAAAGCCACACTCTTTGGTGCATTCCTACATCCTACAGCAGGTCTTTGAGCACTTTGGGGTGCCCTTGGAAGGTGGAAAGAAGCCAACTCTGCATCTGATGTTTGGTCAGAATGTGCTGAAGAACTGTGACTTCTTCAAGGAGAAGAGGTCATCCAAGAGGCCAGTGCAAGTTAAGCAAGAGCAGCCTGAGGAAAGTGACAGATGAAGCAATTGCAGCTATGAAGCAATTGGAGCAGCATGTGTTGGAAATAGATGAATAGAATGCTGAACTGAAGAGGCAGTTACAGGTGAAGGATCAAGAAATTGATCGCTTGAAGATCGAGTGTCACAAGCATGAGGTCGAGCTGATGGTAGAAAGGGCCAAGAATTCAAGGAATACTGAGGCCCTTGTAAAGCACTTCAACCTGAAGACCTATGTCCTACCCATTTCCTTCCATGTCCTTGTCCAAATCCCTGCTTTCCTTTCCTATTTGTCCTTCCTTGATGTGTGTTTTGAAGACAATCATTTTATGTTGTGTACTTATTGGGACGTGGTTTGGCCACGCCCTGGATAAGTGATTTTAAATTTCTTTTGTTTGAATTGGGTCCTTTTATGATATATCTGGTGTTGGTAGGGCCCTTAGTTTCGTTCATGTGTATTCCGTTGACTTGTTGCCTTGTACTCTAGACTGGATTGTACTGGCTTGTTCTTGCAGGATTTTGAATCTTTTCGATGATGCCAAAAATGGGAAGAAGAAAATGTTGGGATGTTTGTGACCTAACTCATCTGTTTTAAATTTATCAACTATATTTTTGCTTTTGTGTCCTTGGTGTCTTTGTATGTCCAGGTTCTTTTGCAACATTTGTTTGTCATCATCAAAAAGGAGGACTTTTTTGAGTTGAATATTTTGAAGAATGACAAACGAAGGACCCGGTGGTTCTAGAGGAGAACTTGGTCCTTATGAAGAAGGGCACAATTGATCGAAAAGATTATGGAATGTCAATCCTTGCAAAACTATGAATAAGGGCATGAACTATTATGCATCCTAGTCAGCTAAAAGAGGTTGTGCCGTGGCTGTGTCTTTGAAGCATGAATAGGAGTTGGAGCAAACAAGGAAAGAGTCACAAGAAATCTTGTCTTGCAATAGTTACAAGATTTCCTTGTGAAATACTACTAGGGTTACGAAGCCCTTATAAAAGCTAGTAATCAAGGCAGCCGATACTCAGTTATTCACAATGAGAGTTGAGAGAAATAAAAAGGTGATCCAATAACTTTCAAAGTGACTTAACTGGTGAAGACAACCGTTGAAGGCTACATAGTTGAACTTAAATATTCTGTCTAGGTTCTTGTTTTGAGTTGTCGTATTTTTGTGCTATCATTATTTTTACCTACATGCTTAGTTTAGAAGCAACTGTATTAGGTGAACCAGGGTGAGATTACTTTGTAAAGTTAGAGTTTAGCTTTGTTGAGTGATTAGGGTCTAGAGTGTAGCCCCTTGGTTACAGAGTTTTGTAATCTAAAACTTGTTCTTTGTGTTAGTGGATTGGTTCAAAAATCTCACAGTGTGGGTCGTGGTTTTTCTCCCTTGAGCAAGGAGTTTTCCACATAAAAACACTATGTTCCTTAAATTTGCAATTTCTGTGTGCTGTGGTGTTTGTAGTTAAAACTGTCGTGACAAGGACAGGGATCTAGACGATAAGAATTTAGTTCTTCGACGAAAATTGGAGGACACTATTCAACCCCCCCTTCTAGTGTCCATAAGAGGTGCTTAGATTATAATAATATTCTTCTTGTCATGCGGGGCCAGGATGCTTAGCCCTTTCAGCTGTCATGGGGCTTCTCCACCAGGATTTTTCTGGTGCTTAGATTGCTTGGAGTAGGGTTGAAGTTCTTGCGCCCGACTTTGTTTCATAGCAGGCAAGAGGTTGTAGCTTCATGTCATTAGGTGATTAAGGTGTCACTGAGCTTTGTATCCCCTCGTGATTCATGGCTTTCACTTTGCTTATCTGCTTCATCGGACGTTGGCTGGTAGGTACCCAACTCAAGCCTCTCCGTCCTTGGTAAGCTCCCATTTTTGCTTGAGGATCTACGAGGCTGTGCACTCTAGTTTGACAAGTTGAGGTATATTCAGATGGTCAAGTTTTCTTTCTAAGCTCTGTGGCGAGTCTTCAAGTTTCTCTTTGAGTTCAGCGGGCAAGGTGGAGGAGGTGAGGCCTATACTCAAACGCATCCGAGGTCCCTTGCTTTGATCAAGCAGACGGGCTTTGGTTTTACCAACCGCCGCGTACCTTGCAGGAATGCTCGGGCTGACATATCTCAGACTGCCAGAAGAAATGAGAACTTGTGGCTATAATCTAGATGAAGGATTTTCAGCCATGTTAATCATGAGGAGCTCTTTGGTTTTAGTCTTCCCTTTCCATTTTTTTTACAATTGTTATGAACAAGAATTGTATTCCGAAAGAAGTAATTATATATTATGAGCCTACAGGCTGTTTGTTATTAATGAAGCGGCCACTAATTAATAGTTTAATACGTACTTGTGTAATTACATGTGGTGTAATGTGTAGTAGAGAAGTATGTTTTGTGTGCCTTTCTGGGCTAGTGTCTTTAAGAGATGGGTATGCACAGTGAAGGGCGCTTCATTTACATCAGTAGGTGACGGCTTAAATTGCGCCCACAATGGGTCGACCTTAGCCCATGTAGAAATGGGCTCTTTTGCGTCAAATTTCAAACGTCTCTTAGTGACTCGAGTATTTAAGATTTTCTGGAACTGTGCGAGTAGGCATCCCCGTCAGCATGTAGGTGTAGTTGTTGAATTAACGAGTTCAACATACGAGTAATGCTTTGTGGCTGAACTACACGTGGTCTAACTCTAAGCGAGTAGTGTACCCTACTTTTTGTAGCAAAAGTGAGTGCATTACTTCAACTTAGGTCTGGCTGTGGCTATGAATAGTTGGATCGTAGATGGATCTGAATAAATAAGTAAAACTAAATAAATAAAATAGTAGTTTTATTGATAGATGGGCGCTAGGCCTGAGATCTTTTGGGTGAATACCCGTAACATGATTGACGAGTATGAAAATACTGTGACTAAGGTTAAAGAGATCTTAACATAAGAATAAAAACTTTTAAAAAGCGAAACATACTTTATGCTCGATCCTCGGAAGGTTCGGTAGCATGTACTTGGGCTTCCCTGGTCAAGGGTGCTGAGTCTGGAGATGTTACCTCTAGGCCGCTGATGACCCGATGGTATCACTCTGTGCCAACCAAACAATAATAGGCTGCTTGCTTTCGCAGCTGTCTGCTTTCTCGTTTGTCTTCGGGGAGGACTCTTTTGCCTAGGTAGTTTATCAGCGCGTTCTCGTTTGTCTTCGGGGAGGATTCTTTTGCCTAGGTAGTTGATCAGCGCGTGATACTGTCCTGTGACGGATCCAGTGTCTGGAACTTTAAGATGAAATAATTAATAGAAAGGGAGAGTAATTCTTATTCCTTAAGAATAGCCGGATTCTGTGGTGAATTGCTCTGTTGTACAATACAATGAAAGGATAGGTATTTATAGTAATTGATACCCAATCCTAATTTAAGTAAAATACAAAGACTAATAAGGCTATGGGTCTATAACTCAATGCGGTAGTATGTGCTAAACCCTAACTAGAAGACTGTAACCCTAAGGCGGCTGGATGTATGCCTTGCATCTTACATCCGTACCGCCTAAATGCTCGTAACTCATACAACACATGTATCCTTTGTACCCGGTGACTTGTAAGATAAGTCAAGTCTCGCCAGCTGGACTCGTATCCCACTAATAGTAGGTGGCATATTTTTGCCCACATAGTCAGTATCCCCACTTGCTGAGTGCTGACACAAGCAGTAAGGAAGTGAAAGCGACGTACAGATGGATGTGAAAAGATATCTCACACACTCCTTGAGACTCGCAGTCTCTTTGACAAAAATGATGTTGATTTCTTCGAGAACTCCGTGTGCTTTTATCTAACTGGTTGATGCTGATTCCATTCACCTTTCCAAGAACTGCTATGACATGCTCAGAATCATTTCATATCTTCAGCAATAATGACGCTTGACCGTTTAATGTGTCATCCTTATCTCTTTTCTGCCGATATATAGGGACTTCGTCACAGTAGAGAAATCAAAACCTCTTTTTCAGAAAATACGTCTCTTCTTCAATAATTTACTATGATAGTGAGAAACTACTCTTTCTTCAAAAAAATGTTTGCCTATGATCCTGGTTTGATATTCCTAGAAAATCTTCTTTGTTTCGAATGGATAATTCATAAGGGAATTATATGAGGAAACTCGTCTGCAGTTACCTTCCTTTCTTTCATCGTTCGCGGAGGAATAAACGAAGCCCCCCAATGATGAGGTTTAATCGGGATTCTAATGACGTCCTTTGGAATGTCTTCATTGTCACATGTGCATAGATTACGGTGCGCTCATCTTCTAATACGACAGTTGCTGTGATATTCTTCTTGTTATGTGGGGTCAGGACGCTTAGCCCTTTCAGCTGTCATGCGGCTTCTCTGCCAGGATTTCTCTGGTGCATAGATTACCTCTTTGACGGAGTAGGGTTGAAGTTCTTGCGCCTGACTTCATTTTAAGGCAAGCAAGAGGATGTAGCTTCATGTCATCAGGTGATTAAGGTGTCACCAAGCTTTGGATCTCCTTGTGATTCATGGCTTTCACCATGGTTATCTGCTTCACCTGAATCTCTATTGCAACGCTTCATCGGCTGTTGGCTGGTAGGTTCCAAGCTCAAGCCTCTCCGTCCCTAGTGAGCTCCCATTTGTGCTTAAAGATCTACGAGGCTGTACACTTTGGTTTGACAAGTTGAGGTTGATTCGGATGGTCAAGTTTTCTTTCTAAGCTCTGCCGCAAGGCTTAAAGTTTCTCTTTGAGTTCAGCGGGCATGGTGGAGGAGGTTAGGCCTGTGCTCAGACGCTTCCGAGGACCCTTGCTTTGTCAAGCAGACGGGCTTTGGGTTTACCAACGACTGTGTACCTTGAAGGAATGCTTGGGCTGACATATCTCGGGCTACCAGAAGAAATAAAGAACTCCGAACTATTTACGGCTTGTGGCTATAATCCAGATGAAGGATTTTTAGCCAAGTTAATCCTGAGGAGCTCTTTGTTTTTAGTCTTCCTTTTCATTGTTTTTACAATTTTTATAAACAAATGTTGTATTCATGAAGAACTAATTATATATTGCGAGCCTACGGGCTGTTTGTTATTAAAGGAACGACTGTTCATCAATAGTTTTGTGCGTACTTGCATAATTACATGTGGTGTAATGTGTAGTCAAGAGGTATGTTTTGTGTGCCTTTCTGGGGTAGTGTTTTCAAGAGATGGGTATGCACACTGAAGGGCGCTTCATTTGTGTCAGTAGGTGACGACTTAAGTTTCGCCTACAATGGGTCGACTTTAGCCCATGTGGAAATGGGTTCTTTTGCATTCAACTTCAAACGTCTACTTAGTGACTCGGGTATTTAAGACTTTCTGGCACTATGTGAAAAGGCATCCCCATCGGCATGTAGGTGCAGTTGTTGAATTAATGAGTTCAACATACGAGTAATGCCTAAGCGAGAAGTGTACCCTACTTTTTGTAGCGAAGAGTGAGTGTATTACTTCAAGACATGTTATTTGAAAAGTGAGTAATTCCTGTTTGTAGTTTGGAATTCAGCAAGACTTCTTTTTTGAACTCTTCAATTCCTTGCCCGGAGTAATGAGATAGTCTTTAGATAGCTACCACTTGCCCAATTTCGAGTTTTTCCCATATGATGTTAGCCAAGATTGCATCAGTATTCACAAGACCAGCAACACCAAATTATTCCATAAATCACTTGACAGGCTAGTTTTACCTACATTATAAGCAGGGCCAAATCCCCCTGCTCCACTCTTATTCCTTTTACAGCAGTTGTCTGTGTCAATGTATCTCTTGAATATAGACATGATATTTGCTTTTAAAAATCTATTTCCTTCGAGTAATAATAAAGCTGCCGAACCTTTGATTTAGTTCATTGTGACTTGTGGGGTCCTTATAGAACTGAATATTCGTGTAGTGCATCGTATTTTTTTTTTTACTGTTGTTGATGATTGTTCGCGAGGAGTATGGGGTGCTTTTTTAAGTTGATAAGAGAGAAGTTGGACAAAATTGAAAGGTTTCTTTGCAATGGTAGAAAGACAATTGAATAAACGGGTTAAGTGCGTCCGGAGTGATAATAGAATCGAATTTGTAAGTTTAAAAGGGTATTTTCTCAAACAAGGGATCTTGTTCCAAACTTCCTGTATAGCGACACCTCAGCAAAACGGTAGAGTTGAACGAAAACATCGACATATCTTGATCGTAGCACGGGCGCGTACATTTTCAAGCCAATTTTCCGATTGATTTCTGGGGAGAATGTGTGATGACGGCATGTTATTTAATTAAGTGGACACCCACTAAGTTGTTGAATGGGCAGACACCTGACGATGTCTTAATGGGAGTGACACCAAATTATGATCATTTGACGGTGTTCGGTTGCTTATGCTATGCTCGCAATCAAAGACGAACAGGTGACAAGTTTGAGAGTGGGAGTCATCGATGCGTGTTCTTGGGTTATCTGAATTGAAGAAAGCGTGGAAAGTGAATGATTTGGAGGCAAAGAAGTTCGTGATATCAAGAGATGTGGTGTTTTACAAAACGGAATTTCCGTTCGCATCAAATGCGATTGAGAAAGAAAAACGGAGTCAGGATACGGTTCCTGTCACCGTAGCATTGGAGGAAGAATAAGAGAGTGTGCGAGGAAGGGGGTGTTGAGAATAACATTCAAATGACTCCGGAAATTGAACCCTAAGTTGTGACTCCGAAAATTGAACTTGAAGTTGTGACTTCGGAAATTGAACCCGAAGAATTGGGTCGTGGAAAACGAACTAAGAAAGAAAGAATTTTGCTGAGAGACTTTGTTACTAATACGGTCCAAAAGATGCGTCACCAGGTATTATACTGTGTTAGAAAGTCTGATTGTTCATCCGTTTCTCAACAACCCTCTGGTAAGCCCTATCCTCTAGCACACTATGTCAATTGTGATAATTTTTCTTCGAAACATGTGAGTTTTCTTGCAGCTATAACGCAAGGACATGAGCCTACCTCATATACGGAGGCGGTGAAGAATGATAAATGGAGAACGATCATGGGGCAAGAGGTGAAGGCGTTGGAAGCGAACAAGACTTGGGAGATAGTTCGTTTACCTCTAGGGAAGAAGGCCCTCGGATGCCGATGGGTATATAAGATAAAGTGTAACTCGGATGGGACTGTTGAAAGGTACAAAGCAAGACTGGTGATTTTTGGGAATCATCAAATCGAAAGAGTTGATTCCTTTGCACCGGTTGCAAAGATGGTGACTGTCCGAGTTTTTCTGGCAGTAGCGGCTGCTAAAAATTGGGAATTGCATCAGATGGATGTGCACAATGCATTTTTGCATGGTGATCTTCACGAAGAAGTATATATGAAATTTCCTCCGAGACATCGAATGACCGGGCGAGGAACTGTGTGTCGCCTTCGAAAATCATTGTATGGCTTAAAACAAGCTCCCAGGTGTTGGTTTGCGAAGTTGTCAATTGCTCTTAAGAAATACGGGTTCCAACAATCGTATTCGGATTACTCATTATTTACGATGAAGAAAGGAAATGTGCATTTGAATGTGCATGTCTATGTAGATGATTTGATCATATCTGGCAATGATTCGAGGGCAATTCAAATTTTCAAGTTGTATCTCTCGAAATGTTTTCATATGAAGGATTTAGGTATTTTGAAATATTTCTTGGGGGTTGAAGTGGCAAGGGCTCTGAAGGGAATCTTCTTGTGTCAGAGGAAGTATGCATTGGATGTCATATCAGATCAGACTTATTGGGGGGCAAAACCAGTTGGTACTCCGATAGAACAAAACCACCGCCTGGCACTTGCGACTGGTCGTTTTATTAAAGATCCTGAACTCTATCGGAGATTGGTTGGACGTTTGATTTACTTGTGTTTTACACGACCAGACTTGTCCTACAATGTGCATCTGTTTTCACAATTATTTATGCCGAGTCCCCGTGTTGAGCATATGAAAGCGGCGCTTAGGGTTGTTCGATATTTGAAAGGTTGTTCAGGACAAGGCATCGTATTGAGTTCTCAGTGTGATCTGCGCGTGTACGGATGGTGTGACTCCGATTGGGCAGGTTGTCCATTGACACGTCGATCTTTGACTGGTTGGTATGTATCTTTAGGGGTCTCACCGATATCATGGCGAACGAAGAAGCAACAGATTGTGTGGAGGTCCTCAGTTGAGGCTGAGTATCGATCTATGGCAACGACTGTGTGTTAATTGAAGTGGTTGAAAGGGATATTATGGAACCTTGGGATCGAGAACAATTCTCCGATAAATTTGAAGTGTGACAGCCAAGCAGCGTTACATATCGCTCGGAATCCTGTTTTCCACGAAGGCACTAAACACATCGAAGTCGACTGTCACTTTGTTCGGAATGAGATTATCGGATATTCGTCCCAGCTATGTGCCTACGACCACACAACTGACAGATATTTTTACGAATGCACTAGGATGGGCACAGTTCGAGTATTTCCTTAACAATTTAGGCATAAGAAATCCTCATGCTCCAACTTGGGGGGGGGGGGGGGGGTATTGAAGGTTATTCTTGTATATATGTAAGTTATGTAAATTGTAGTATAGCCTATGTAAATTGTATATTGGGCCAAGCCCATTATGATTTACTTGGTCCCTAAGTTAGGTTTTCTAGGTTTCTCTTGTATAAATATAGGACTCCCTTCATCAATGAAAGGCAAGCTTTTTCACCTAAAGTTCGTTCAATTTTGTTCGGTTTTCTTTGGTGTGTTCGATTTTTTTACAAGAGGCCTTCCGGGAAATATCCGCATCATACTTGAATTTAGCTGTCCAGAATGAATTGATGAGTAGTGAGGGTTTGCTCAATTGATCAAGTAACAATGTCAAAATAATTGGAGTACTGTTATTGATTCCTGGGTGGTGATAAAATAGAAAAATAAAGCTTGAATGACATGGTGTCACGCCGATAACTTAATGGTGAAGTAAACTAGTGAAAAAGTAAATCACGACTCAAGTATTATTTAGCAAATTGAATAGCAATGTAAAACAGAATATTGATTTGTATGCAATATAGTAAGTGCTCAAACTCAAGGGAAATTACTACGATGACTTGTTTTGTTTTAGACATGTTATGTGAGATGACTTTCCTAAGGCTTGCTTTCAATTAAAGACCAATTGGCTTCTAATTGTAAGTTTCCTGGTTGGCAATTAAGTAGCGGAAGAAAGTTCTTATAATATCCATTCAATATGATGAATCATGACAGAGAGTAATAGTTTTATGAAAAAGAGTATCTGAGAAGAAAATTAAAGATATTGGTTGAAAAGGAATAAATAGGATACTACATTAATCATTAGCTTGCTATTTAGCTGGCATTAGTTGGTTCATATTTTAGGATATATGATTAGAAAGAAAATTGCAAGAAAGAGGAAGCTAGTTTGAACAATCTCACGGATACTGTTATTTAATAATATGTGGATTTCAAACATTGGCTCAAATATTCTTGAATGAACTTTTCACAGATTTAACGAGATATATTTGAGAATTTTGTATTAGAAGAAAAGCATCATACGACTTAATTGATAAGATCTCACCCATCAGACAATATGGACGCAATAACCCGGCAATTTCATTAAAATCTATAAAAGGAATATGGTTGTCTAATCATGATAATTACATTAGAGACCATTAGTCGTCTGAATGGTGTTAAAAGTGTTACAACTAGGTGTACAGAAGTTAAAAATAATTGGTAAATACTAACCCTACCAAATCAGCAATTACGATTACTGTTTTAGGGTGGAATGGATGAATCTCATTAGCCTTTATTAAATATCTAAGGTTCAAGCCATTTGAAAAGAGAAATTTGTGTTAATAAATCCCACAAATGCGAAGATTAGAAGATTATGGGTAATTGGTTCCCTTCTAATCATTTTAAGTTATTGAATTTTAAATTAATAATATATACATATTAAATAAATTACTTAAGAAAGTATAAATTTTGGAGCAAAGCATTGGAATTTGACGACCGCAACCTACACTTTAACTCTGACCAAATTTTTCCTTCAATGGGTCCAATAGTTAGTCGGGTCAGTACATACACAGTAATTACTAAGAAAAATATATACACTAGGGAATTACTCTCGATCAAATCTAAAACTTTATTTCTTTAATGGAAAATGCCATCCCTGACATGTAATCCACCAAGCAATTGTTCTGCGGTACCATCCATGCAACTTCCCCGAAACTAATACTCCTTCCATGTTGGATTTCCTCAACCGTTATTTGTCAGCAACAATTTCTATCCTCATTCACTCCTTTCCTTCATTTGCATCTCCTTTGGAATCTTTCGACGAATATTTCCTTTACATCTTTCCTATTTATATATCCCTTTGGAACCATCACAATAACTCATCATCACCTTTTCTTATATCTTTCTATCTATCTATCTTGTCTTCAAATTATTAATTTAATGGCTGCATTGGGACGTGACGTCGTGTTCCAGGATTATTTCCCTTCTATGGTTGAGAAACTTGGAGCTGAGGGATTCTTGAAGGAATTGTCAAATGGATTTAGGGTTTTAATGGATGAGAAAAGAGAAGCCATCACGTTCGAGAGCTTGAAGAATAATTCAGTGTTTCTTGGATTGCAAGAAATGAGTGAGGATGAGTTAACGTGCATGTTGAGAGAAGGAGATTTGGATGGAGATGGTTGTCTGAATGAGATGGAGTTTTGTGTACTCATGGTTCGTCTGAGTCCTGATTTAATGGACATATCAAAGAATGTGGTTGGATGAGTCTCTTGCCAAGTTGTAGCAGCTACGCGCTCATTCCTTGTGATTCTTGAGTCACATTGGATAGTTCAAATTGAAATTGTTTATCTATATTGAATTTGTCAGTGCAATTTGTAGCTCTCCTCCATTTAATTTTGTGTTAGTTTAATTTAGTTTAGTTTATAAGCGTTGCCCTCTTATTTTTTGTTAGTGTAGTCCTTCATTACTTTCATATATTGACATTTTTAGTTTGTTATATACGTACGTATTTAACAAATGTTGATCGAGGTGGTTTTGTTTGTTAACATAATCTTGTTTACCAAGCGTTCTAGACTTTTCTATTATAGGAGTAAGAGACTAAGAGCGTACGAACACATCTTTCCGATATGGTACACAATGTTATCTAAATTGTACCATAAATTGTGGGCCCTATGAACATGTGGGTTGTACATATTGAAGGAAATTGGATCGGGTCACCCATGTGGGTCAACCCGGATCCATCCCAAAATAATAATTATATTATCAAATATATATTAGTTATATATTTATTATTATTATTATTATTTTGATTAAATAAAGAAGAAAAGGAAAAGACACAACTTTTCCTTTTAAACGTTGTTTTCACTGCATAAAAAGGAAGCGTCCCTTTTCCTGCAGAACACCTTTTTCCTAACGCAAGAAAAAAGCAATTTTCTTCCTCCTTCTTCTTCTTCTCTCAAATCCTAGTTCCTAAGTTATGGACTAATCGAAAACCCAATTTGAGTTTTTTAAAGCCTTGGGGTTGTGCTGCATTTATCCATAATTCTTCTTCCCGATATGGAAAATTAGGTCCAAGGGGAAGAAAGTGTATCTTCATTCGATACTCCGAACAATCTAAGGGTTATGTGTTCATAGGTGAACAAGATAATGGCACTGTAACTGAAATTGAATCACGTGATGTTACATTCTTAGAGAATGATTTTCCTAAGCAGAGGGAGATAGGTCAGGACTTGTCTCTCTTCGAAACTGCGGACCAGACCGCTTCCGCTATAGATACACAAATGGATTTGGATGGTATTCACCATCGTGATAATGAATCTGTTCCAATTGCCACCGATATACCATTCGAAGAAAATCCATTTAACGTTGCTGGTCCCAGTGGGAGTAACTCATCAATTGATAAATCAATTTGTCAATCTCAAGCTCGACGAACGAGTCGTCCGCACGTTCCCCGTCGTCGATTTGAGATCGAAGGGGAAGCATTTATGGTTACTCCACAAGACGAAGAAGAGCCAAGGAACGTAAATGAGGCTCTTACTTGCCCTGCTAAGGATAAATGGTTAAAAGCAATGGAGGAGGAGATGGAGTCTATGAAATCAAACCAAGTATGGGAGTTGGTTGATCTACCTATGGGCCGGAAAGCTATCGGGAACAAGTGGGTTCTCAAGATCAAGCGTAAGGCCGATGGTAGTATTGAGAGATATAAAGCTCGCCTAGTAGCTAAGGGGTATACACAACAGGAAGGAATTGATTATGAGGAAACTTTTTCGCCTGTTGTCCGTTTTACTTCAATAAGGCTAATTTTGTCAATAGTGGCTAATTTGGATCTTGAGTTGCATCAAATGGATGTTAAAACTGCATTTCTCAATGGAGAACTAGAAGAAGAAATCTACATGGCACAACCTGTAGGTTTCGTGAAAAAAGGCCAAGAGCATAAAGTATGCCGACTTCGTAGGTCAATTTATGGTCTTAAACAATCTTCTAGACAATGGTATTTACGTTTCCATAATGCAATCATATCATACGATTTCACTATGATTCATGAAGACCATTGTGTGTACATCAAAAGGTCCAAAGATAAGTTTGTGATCTTATCATTGTATGTAGACGACATACTTATAGCTGCAAGTGACTTTGAGTATGTGAAAGAAGTGAAAGAGTGGTTATCATCAACATTTGAGATGAAAGATATGGGTGAAGCGTCGTACATTCTTGGAGTTAAGATTTCAAGAGATCGTTCAAAGAGATTGTTGTCTCTTTCACAAGAGCCTTACATCAAGAAGGTTCTTGAACGATTTAACATGCAGGACTGCAAACCCATAAACACTCCTGTTTCTAAGGCTGAAGCTTTAAGTCGGAGGATGTGTCCTCAGACTCCACAAGAGATGGAACAAATGAGAAGGGTTCCTTATGCAAATGCAATCGGTTGTCTTATGTACGCTATGATGTGTACTAGACCTGATATCTGTTATGCTGTTGGGTTAGTTAGCAGATATCAGTCTAATCCAGGACAACAACACTGGAAAGCAGTTAAAAGGATACTACGGTATCTTAAAGGCACAGTTGACTACTCCTTGTGTTACCAAGGTGATGATCTGCAACTAAGAGGCTACACTGATGCTGATTGGGGAGGAGATTTAGATGAGAGAAAATCAACCTCTGGATATGTATTCTTGTTGAACAATGGCGCCATATCATGGAGCAGCAAGAAACAATCATGCATAGCTTTATCTACAATGGAAGCTGAATTTGTAGCACTTTCAGCCTCTGTGCAAGAATCTGTTTGGCTTAAACGTTTTCTGGTACACTTGGGTGTGTATGACAATGCTGTTGAACCAGTAACCATCAATTGCGATAGTCAAGCTGCAATAGCCTACACAAAGGATCCCAAGTACCATGGCAAGACTAAACATATTGATATTAAGTATAATTTTGTTAGAGACTTGGTAGTACATAAAGAAGTGAATGTGAAATACATATCTACGCATCATATGGTAGCAGATCCCTTAACGAAACCCATAGCATGTGATGCTTATGAGAAACATGTGAAGTCATTGGGATTGCGTAGGTGCTAATGTAATTTTTTTTATTATTTTACTTTTTCCCAATTCATGTTCATGTAAAAACTACATCATTTTTTTTTGAAGTTAATGATAGTTGAAGCCTAATTATCCATATTTGTTGGTTCATATACATATAAATTTTATGTTTGGAACATAAAATTCGAGTATAAGAAGTATGTCGGACAGACAAAAGATTGGCCTATTCACACAGGCAATCGCCTCTATTATCTAAGTGACTAATAGAGATGAGACAATTATAAACTTATTATTATCGAAAGTGATAATAATAAAGAGCGAAAAGTTTATAATATAAATGTCGTTTCTTTAAATATTTAATCAAGTGTGATTAAGAGTGAAGTCTGTCTTAATTGCCAGATGTGAGTTCTGTTGATAGAAAGTGGAACGAGTAGATTTGTGAACTCAAAGTTAGACATAGGTTGTCTGAACTATCATCTGCACAGTATTTATTTATTTATTTATTTTTTGAACAGACATACGCTCCATGGGAAAGGAGTTAATACTGTGATACGTGAATCATACCACGTATGCATAAGATGACCTTATGACGGTACAAGTTAAAATCTCTACTTGCTACCGTGTGAAGCCATGAAAATTACAAGTAATTTTCCCTATCATACCCTCATGACTTTGATCAGTTTCT
Source organism: Petunia secreta (assembly GCA_029990175.1). Taxonomy (NCBI): domain Eukaryota; kingdom Viridiplantae; phylum Streptophyta; class Magnoliopsida; order Solanales; family Solanaceae; genus Petunia; species Petunia secreta. The sequence goes on from JARKIP010000102.1 coordinate 344,738, forward strand.
CAAGATTCAATTTGGTGTTTGCTATCTTAGGGTGTTGCCAAGAGATCATGAATGATTCGGTCTGGCGGGACATTTCTAGAAAAGCAAATCGAGTTGAGATTAAGAGATTCTTGAGATGAGCAAGATCATTGAGTATTGTCACATTAGTTGTGTTCATTGACCGGTCCTTTATGTTTGCCTTGAGACAAGAACATAATGATGAACTCAAATTAATACAAAGAGATTGTGATAGAGATGAATGTGATAAATGATCTAGGGTATTGCATACTTTAATCTACTCCAAGACGCCGTTGATCGAGATGTTATATATTCCTAACAGATGTATAGCAATGCGCTCTCGTAGTATGCACTGGTCACACGGTCTAGTCGTAATGTATGAAAGTTACAGACTTGGGATGAGAGTTGACCCACTATGTGTGAGTGGGAGATGAAGGAAATTGGATCGGGTCACCCATGTGGGTCAACCCGGATCCATCCCAAAATAATAATTATATTATCAAATATATATTAGTTATATATTTATTATTATTATTATTATTTTGATTAAATAAAGAAGAAAAGGAAAAGACACAACTTTTCCTTTTAAACGTTGTTTTCACTGCATAAAAAGGAAGCGTCCCTTTTCCTGCAGAACACCTTTTTCCTAACGCAAGAAAAAAGCAATTTTCTTCCTCCTTCTTCTTCTTCTCTCAAATCCTAGTTCCTAAGCAATTTCAATTGAAGACACTTCACCGAAATTAGCAAGGAACAAACGTCCGTACAAGGTACGATTTTAGACTGTGGATATTTGATACAATTCTTGTTAATTTACATGTAATTGTGTTATTGATTAGTGAAACGAATACGGTTGTCTGGTGAACTTTGTGTTCTAGAATTATTCTTCACATATACTAGGTAAAAATTTATCCGCACCGGATGTTTACACCTCATCAATAAATTAATGACACGTGTCCATCTATTTAACTACAATTAAACTACTTAACCATAGTTAATACTAACTTATATAATAATATAATACTCCCTCTATTCCAAAATGGTTGTCATAGTTCGGATTTCGAGAGTCAAACGAGTTTAATTTTGACCGTAATATTTTCATATGTCTTTTAAATATTTTGAAATATTAATTATTGTGATTTATAGTACTTTTTATGTAGTTTCTAAATATATAAACATCGTTACAAAAAACTTAAAGATTATATGTTTAAATTCACGGTCAAAATGAACTCGTTTGACTCTCGAAATCCGAACTATGACAACTATTTTGGAACGGAGGGAGCACTTAATAATTGTAGCTTGTTTCTCCATTGTTTTTTAAGACTAATGGCAAGTTTTTAGACTTTCGGATCCTGGGCATTTCTTACCTAGCTTCGCCTTCTTCTTTTACAGCGAGTTCTTGTTTTCTTTTTCTAACTTCTCTTTTTCTTTGTAACTCTATCGTAACTTTGCATTTAGCAATACTAAATTTTAACCCTTAACCAAAAGATTTATCTTATATTAATACTTATACAAAAGCTTTACAAAATTGTATTGACTTTGCATACAATGTAATTGCACAGTTATACTGTATAAAAAAGTTATCAAACTCCGGAAAACAAAACTTTTACGTATGTTCTAATTACTATTCTTAAAGACAATAACAAAACTTTATCTAGTCCCTTTACCACTATTTATTAGTCCAAGAATACATAAACAAATGCTAGTTTCGTGTAGAGCTTCATTGGTAAAATTAACTCACTAAGCTTTGCAATGGAGAAACAAAAGAAGAACATTAGAAGATGCAGTAAGAACATAGAAAAGAAGATGCGGTAAGATTCGATAGAAAGAGATTATTCTAACGTAATTTTGAGTTAAGGACTATTACCTTTTTAAAATTATTTTTTATTAAAAATAAGACTCACAACCTAATTTATTTTTTATGGTTAATTTAATTAAATTTGGTGTAAACGGCCAGTGGGTAAGTTTTTACCCATATACTATCTCCATAACACGTGTTCCTTCTTTTTTTACAGTTTCCCCTAAAGCAGTCACACAGCTTTCCCTTCAAATTTTTGTTCCTCCAGCGGCGACACCACTCTCTCCCTCAAAAGTAAACCATAAATTTGGCTTTCATCTAAGGTACTCTCTACCTTTTTTTTTTTCTTTTTTTTTTTTGTGTGTGTGCATCTCTCAATCAACAAATACCTATTTTTATGCTTGCTCAAAACGTACTTTCTAGGTTTATATAGTGCTTAATCCAACGGTACTTTGTTATTTTCTTTTTCGGATTAAATTTCAGTTCGCTTTTTGTTTGATGGGTTGTAAATCTATTACTCCTTCCGTTTCAAAAAGGATGAACCTCTTCACTTTTTGAAAGTCAATTTAACTAATCTTTGAACCTAAATTAGACTACATTAAATTAATATTTTCAAATAAAAATTTACATATTCAAAAACTATACGAAAAGTACTATAACATGCAACTCTTTGCATATCAATATGATGAAAAAAATCATCCTAAATTGTTGGTCAAAGTTCATCCAGTTTGACTCTCGAAAAGCGAAAAGGTTCATCCATTCTGAAACAGATGGAGTAATTTATTATTAGACTTTACTTGTAATCACCATATTTATTCTCTTCACTTCCGGTAAAATCTGTAAGCTGATTATCTTCTGCATGCATGTCAGTATTGATCTGAATTCTTGACTTATTTCTGCAAAAAAAATTCTCATTATCCACTTTGTTACCATTTTTTCTTATGAACGACTTGATGCAGGACACAATATTTTGTGGTGGTGGTGATCGACTACAAGTGTTATGCTGGTTACGCCAGTTTTTGGACACCCCAATGTTATGATCTAATAGTAACGTAATGTGCCACTTTTTAATTGTTATAGAATTTGTGAGAGTTCTCTTATTTTCTGTGTTACTGTAAATTAAGGTTTTTTTATTAAGAACTCTTTTATGTGGTGACTCTTGTGAAAAAGGAGCAAATAGGTTGATACTTTGTTGAACTGTCTCCTGCTCTTGGCATTGACTTATTCACTCATTTCAAAATTTCTATTCCCGTAACAGAAATAGTAGTGAAAAAGAAAGAAAGAACTTTAATGCAACCAATGTTTGAAAATACCTAAAGTGGAGCATAGTGCTCTACAAAATTATTTCCAAAATCCTAGCAGCAAGGATGCGAAAGTTATGTCTAATATCATCCATGGAGCATAGTCAGGCTTTATTCCAGGCAGAAAGATAGCAGATAACACTGGCACATGAGCTGGTTAAATGTTAGCTTGGATAAGCTTGAAGTTTTGACTGATGACTAAGGAACAGTACATGTTCCATCACTGCAGCTAAATAGATAATTCATGCAAAATTATTTAAGCTGAGATATTATTAATTATCCTTAGACTAATGCTTATCTTGATAATTATGCAGGTCTAAACGTAAAATGAAAAGATTGCATAAAGAGTGGATAAAGCTAAAAGATTTTGGGTAATCATCAAGTAGGACTCAAACTCTTGGAAGCTTTGGAGTTTCAATTACTCAAGACTTCTTTGATTATGAAAGTTATAAAACCAGGAGCATTTTAGCTATTGAGGTGTGCACAAATACAGAGAGAATCGAGTCTTAGCTTTGAAAGAGTTTTAATCATATTTGTGTAATCAGTAAGCTACAGAGAACTAGGTAAGAACCTGTTCCTTAGATTGAGTCTTGTAAAAGTTCAGTCTTAGTTCAACTGTAGTAGGTACTAATCGAGTTGTATCATTTCATTTCAAGTCGTGTACTTCAGAAACTTCGCTGATCGTGGAAGGGGTCACTAGAGGATTAGAGTTAGTCATAGGTTAGTAAGAAAGTAGTCTTGTAATCAAGTGAGTCTTTTACATAGTGAAGTTGAAATCCTACTTGGAAGAGTAGGTCGAGGTTTTTTGATCCCGAGTTCAAGGGGTTTTTCCACGCTAATATTAGGTGTTCATTATTTATTTACAGTTTTAATTTCACATATAATACAGTAAAGGAATACATTTAAGGAACCGGTCCTTAAAACAGTAAAGTGGTGTATCTTGAGAAATAACAATTGGTATCAGAGCGGGTTATCCTTGAAAAGGCTAACACCTAGGATCAGAATGAGTACATCACAGGAAAATGGTGAGGGCTAGTCAACTGTTAGAGCACCTTTGTTCAATGGAAAATACTACTCATTGTGGAATGAAAGGATGAGAGATCATCTACAGGCTGAGGACTATGAGTTATGGGACATAGTGACTGAAGGTCTCATGATTCCAATGAAAAAGGATGCTGAAGTAAATGATGTTCCCAAAGCTAGAAGGGAATGCAATGCTGAAGACTTAAGGCAGTGGGAAAAGAATGCCAAAGCTAGGAAATGGCTTGTCTGTGGACTTAGTCCAGATGAGTGCACTAGAATTAGAGGGTACACCACTGCAAAGGAAATCTGGGATGCTCTACAGGTTGCACCTGCAGGAACAAGTCAGGTAAAAAGATCTAGAGGTACACTCCTTTTTGCTGAATATGAAAGCTTTAAAATGAAGGAAGAAGAATCAATTTCTGAAATGTATACTAGATTTAATGCTATTACATCTGAACTTATTTCTTTGTGAAGGGTTTTAACTGTTGAAGATAGACTAGAAAAAATCCTAACTAGGGTTCTTCCAGATTCTTGGGAGATTAAGGCTTGTGCTATTATTGATAGCAAGGATCTGACCACCTTATCCTTAGATGAGCTTATAGGTAATTTGAAAACTTATGAACTAAGAAAAAAGGTTAAAAACATAGGTGAATCAGTTAAAACTGAACCTAACCTAGCCTTAACTGCTGCTGATAAGCCTATTGATGATAAGGAACTGGTCCTTATCGCTAAAAGTGTTCAAAGATATTTGAATAAGAAAAAAGGGGTTAGTGGACAAGGTAGGTCTTCTAACATGGAACAGGCTGGAGATGCTTCAAATGTGGAAGCATGGAGCACTATATCAGCAAGTGTTCAGTTATGGAAGGAGAATGGAGGAAGAGATACGTGGAAGAAAGGAAAAAGGCTAGGGAACAGGTCCGAAAGAAAAGTGAAAATCCTAAAGCAATGGTTGCTGGTTGGCAAGACAGTGAGGATGAAATATCTGATGATGATCTGGATGAGGATCTTGCTCTAATGGCTCTTGAAGACTCAGATAATGAAGAAGATGTTGAGGTATTTGTTTCTAAACTTAGACAAGATGTAAAAAACATGCCTAGAGAGAAATTAGTTAAAGTATTTCATACTGTGCTAAATGAGTTTAAATCGCTAAGAGATGGCAAAAGTCAACTGCATGATGAAATTGAAAGTTTAGGAACAGAATATAAAAAGGCAGTAATTAAAAATGACTCTCTGAAAAGCAAAATTAGCATGATTGAGGAACAGGTCCTCACACTTGAATCAACTGTTCAAGAACTGGAAATGTTAAAATAGTTGAAAATGGTAAATGCATTGCTAATTCTCATCAAATCATTGCTGAAGAGAAACTGAAAGTCATAGTTGATGAACTGTGCAAGAAAGATGAAAAGATAAGATCATTGGAAGAGGACTTAGTTAAAAAAAAAAGGAGTTCGGAAAAACTGCAAAATGGAACAAGTCCTCTGAAGCACTAGAATGGTTACAGGAAAATCATAGTAGTAATAGGAAGGGTATTGGATCCATGAAAGCACATTCTTCACCCAAATGGGATCCAAAGAGTAAGTACGTATCACTTCCTGAAAACTGGCTATCCACTCATTGTGGAAACACTGATCACTTGAAAGAAATTTGTTAATCTCTAAAAATGGCTGCACAGAGGAACAGGTCCTATACACCAGTTCAAAGTTCTGTGAGAAAGAAAAGTGTTCACTCAAAGAAACCATTACCATTCTGGGCTAGGAGAGATCTGATTCATCCTTTTTCTCTTTGGATTCTTAAAATTAACCCCTAGTTTTATTTTGCAGGCTAGAGAAAAGGAAAGGAACCACAAATGGTATATGGACAGTGGTTGCTCAAGGCACATGACAGAACATAAGGAACTGTTCCTTTTACTCTCAGCCTTTTAAGGAGGAAGTGTTTCCTTCAGTAATGGTAAGAAAGGAGAAATTATTGTTATTGGAAAGGTAGGTAGGCCTGATTCACATAGTATAGACAATGTGTTTTAGTAGATGGGATGAAACATTGCTTATTGAGTATAGTTGATTTATGTGACAAAGGTAATAATGTTATTTTCTCATCTACTGGGTGCACTGTGACTAACCAAAATTCTGGAGAGATTATTTTGCAGAGAAATAGACATGGAAATGTCTACAAGGTAGATTGGTTAACACTATCTGATGGAAGCTTGAGTTGCCTAAGTGCGGTGCAAAATGATCCCCTCCTATGGCACAAAAGATTTGGCCTTGCTAGTCTTTCACAACTGAACAAACTTGTGTCCAAGGATTTGGTGATAGGTCTTCCTAACATCAAGTTTAAGGATGAAAAGGTATGTGAAGCTTGTGCCAGGGGGAAGCAGGTAAAATCCTCCTTCAATGTTACGAAACAGGTAAGTACCACCAAACCTTTGGAACTGGTCCATATGGATTTGTGTGGACCAATGAGAAAAATGAGTCGTGGAGGTAAGAAGTATGTTATGGTGTTGGTGGATGATTACTCCAGATTTACATGGACTATATTTCTTGCATCTAAAGAAGAAGCTTTTAATGCATTTTCAATTTTTGCTAAGAAAGCTCAAAGAACTCTAGATAATCACATTGTTGCCATTAGGTCTGATCATGGAACTGAATTTGAAAATCATATGTTTTTCAATTTCTGTAATGAAAATGGCATTAATCAAAAAAAAATTTCACCTAGAACTCCACAACAAAATGGTGTAATGGAAAAATAGGACTCTAGATGAAATGGCAAGGACTATGCTAATATCTGGAAATCTGCCACAAAACTTTTGGGCTGAGGCCATCAATACTGCATGCTACATAATAAATAGATGTATGACAAGGCCATTAATAGAAAAGACTCCATATGAGTTTCTTAAGGGAAGAAAACCAAATATCTCTCATCTTAGGGCTTTTGGGTGCAAATGTTTTATCCACAACAATGAAAAAGATGGCTTAGGAAAGTTTTATCCTAGAAGTGATGAGGGAGTGTTTGTTGGTTATTCTTCAAATAGTAATTCCTATAGAGTCTTTAACAAGAAAACATTCAATATCGAAGAAAGCATGCATGTTAAATTTGATGAAACTGACAGTCTTACTCAAGAACAGGTACAAGAAGATGAAGAGATTGGAATGCTGAAGCATGGTGATATTGAACCACAAATGCAGACATTGGATGGGGATACTGTAAGAAGTGAACTGCAAGGAACTGTTCCTCAGGACAGAACTGAGAAGAGTGGCACAGAAACAGGGGGAACAAATGTTGGTTCCACCCCACAAATTGGAAGTACTACTCTTTCAGGAACTGTTCCTCAGCAAGGAACTTCTGACAATAGATTGATACTCAAGCCTTACAAGTATCAAGGCTCACATCCTGTGGATCAAATAATCTCAGATAAGACTGCTGGAATACAAACTAGATGAGCTGTTAAAAATCACAATATGTGTGCCTTTAGTGCTTTCCTATCTCTTATTGAACCCATAAATGTGAAGGAAGCACGAAAGGATGCAGATTGGATCAATACTATGTAGGAGGAATTGAATTAATTCCAAAGAAGTCAAGTTTGGCATCTGGAACCCAAGCCAAGGAACAGGTCCATAATAGGAACAAAATGGGTTTTCAAAAACAAACTTGATGAGGATGGCATGGTAACAAGAAATAAGGCCAAGTTAGTTGTTCAGGGTATAGTTAATAGGAGGGCATTAACTATGATGAGACTTTTGCTCCAGTTGCAAGATTGGAAGCAATAAGACTCCTTATAGCCTTTGCTACATACATGGAATTTACTCTACATTAAATGGATGTTAAGAGTGCATTTCTGAATGGATACTTAAAAGAAGAAGTGTATGTTAAGCAACCTCCAGGCTTTGAGAATGAACATTTTCCTGAACATGTGTACAAGTTGGACAAGGCCTTGTTTGGACTCAAGCAGACACCAAGAGCATGGCATGAAAGGCTATCAAAATTTCTACTTCAGCATGGATATAAAAGAGGTAAAATTGATAGCACACTGTTAATGAAAGAAAAAGGTAAGTCTCTTAATTGTTCAAATTTATGTAGATGATATAATTTTGGTGCTACTTGTGAAAATTTAAGGAATTTGCAAATTTGATGGGGACTGAGTTTGAGATAAGCATGATGGGTGAACTCAATTTCTTTTTGGGTTTACAAATTAAGCAAACCTCAAATGGAACTATGATCCATCAACAAAAATATGTTAAAGAATTACTTAAAAGATTTGATATGGAAAATGCTGAGGAAATTGATACACCTATTGCCATTGCCACAAAACTGGATCTTGATGAACATGGAATATCAGTTGATCAAAAATTATATAGCGGTATGATTGGTTCTCTACTTTACCTTACAGCTAGTAGACCTGATATTGTGTTTAGTGTTGGTTTATGTGCTAGGTTTCAGTCAGATCCTAAGGAATCTCACTTGAAAGCTGTTAAAAGAATATTGAGATATCTGAAAGGAACAGGTTCCTTGGGACTCTGGTATCCAAAAGGTGGTAGTTTTAATCTTGTTGGATATACTGATGCTGACTATGCAGGTTTCCTTGTTGATATAAAAAGTACCTCAGGTATGGCACATTTTCTTGGTAAATGTTTGGTTTCTTGGGGAACTAAGAAACAAAATTCAGTGGCACTTTCCACTGCTGAGGCTGAATATGTGGCAGCTGCCTCACGTTGTTCACAGTTGTTATGGATTAAACAACAATTACAAGATTTTGGTGTTGATATAGGAACTGTTCCTATCTTTTGTGACAACACTAGTCCTATTAACATGACAAAAAATCCAGTGCATCACAAAAGAACCAAATACATCGATATAAGACATCATTTCTTAAGAGATAGCTATGAAAAAGTTTTGATCACCATAGCATTTTGTCCTACTGAAAAGCAAATTGCTGACATTTTTATAAAAGCTTTTAGAAGATATCATTTTGAAAGAAATAGTTTGTAATTAGGGATGATTAAATTTCAAGTCAATTTGAAATTTTCAGTCCATTTTGATACTTCATTGTATACTCTTATGCCATGATTTCTTTTTAGAGTTGCTAAAATTGAATGATGTTACCCTTATGCTCTTAGAATTTCAGATTGAACAAAGGTGATTAAATTCGGAAGGACACTGATTTTCGTGTTAAAATCAGGTATGTACTCCTTATTATTCATGTATCTTAGAAGGTTAAGATTGTAGGTAACTTGAAATTAGGATAAATCCCACTAAGTATCCTAATCATATCCAAACTGCCTATGAGTCCCATCAGAGGAACCAGTTCCCTATCAGAATAGTTACCTTGAAAGCTTAACGGCTCTTTTTCCGGGAGATTCCCAAGAGTCCTTTAACGGCTGAATTGCTTTCAATGAGGTCATAGTAATCGACTTACACTCAAACTCCACTACCTATTTCACTCTATAAATACACTTCTACTTCTTCATTATTTTCACTTTGCTCTAAATTGAATTCTCAAAATTTCAGAAAGAATAGTGAAATATCTTTTAATTCGTATTGCTAGAATGTCTCTCTCACCAGAAAATTCATCATCCCTACCCACCTCTTATCAACCACAAATTCCCAACCCTCCTTCACCCATGGACACCGTAAACCCAAACCCTGAAATTCGTGAAAATATCCCAGAAGTACCTGAACCAGAAATTCAGGGGGAAGGACCAGTTCCCACTGCTTAGTCGATTGTTGAACAAGTTGAGGACTTGTCAAGGGCTATCATTATTTATCAGTATCAGGTAAATTATGCCTCTCCCTTAAATGTAGTAGATGATGAAGGGGAAAAGGAAGAGGGGTCTGGAACTGTTCCTGAGGGGGAAGGGGAAACTGTAAAACGTTTGGAACCACCCATGCATGAATCATCTGGGTCTCCAGAGGTTGCTTTTAGAGCACCCATGGAAGATTTGATAAATGTTGAGGATGCAATGAGTGATAGTGATAGGCCTATTATTGATTTAATCAACATTAGGAGTTTAAAAAGAAAACTTTCTAGGAAGGGACCCATTGATGACCAAATGTCTGCTGAGATTGCTGCTAAGTTAAAGAAAATTAGTGATAGTTATAAGCCATGGATTAAGAAGAAAGGTGAAAGTTCCTCTAAGGAAAAAGGACCTGCTCCTTCTGTCTCTACTCCTGATACTGGGGTTACGAGGATAATGAGTGCAGTCAAGGCTGCTGATGAGAAACTGGTTGCTGCTATGGAAAGAAGCAGAAAAGGGAAGGGAAAACAGGTTGATGATCCTGTTGAGGAAGAAGAAGTTGAGTTTATAGAGAAAGAGAGGGATGTTATTGATGATGAGATGGAAGATATCGAGGTAGTTGTGCCTCAGTCTAAGAAAAGAAAAGTTGCACAGAGGCGTGTGACAAGGAGCTCTGTGAAAGCTGCTGTAGTAAAGTCTTCCAAGAGGACCAGGATCTCAAAAAGAACTCTGGTTGATGAAAGTTCTGATTCAAGTTCTGATGAGTCATTTGCTGGTGAGGATTGTGAAAGTGAGGATGACGGAGATGAGGTGCAACACTGTGTCCATAATGACATTATGACTAGGAAAGTTCTGAAAGAAATGTTGCTCTCTGATGTGGAAGAAGAGGGTATGATTTGGTTGTTGCAAAAGCTGCAAGTTCAAGGTTGTAGGGACATGGTCCTTCAGATCAAAGGACACTGTGCAAAGGAGATGGTTCAGGAGTTTTACCAGAACTGTTTATAAAGAAGGACAGGACGACCACCTCTGTCCATAACCATGAAATCACCTTTGACACTAAGGAACTGGGTGAACTGCTGGGAATACCATCTGTGGGGGTATGAAAGCTACATCAAGAAGGTGTGGCCTGATTTAACCAATTTGCCTACTGAGCTGGAAATTACCAGAAAATTTGCTGAAAATGATGATGAAGAATAACCAAGGGCTGTGCAGAAGAGTTAAATGCACCCTCAGCACCAAGTGCTATTTGAGTTTGTGAACAAAATTATGCAGCCAAGGCAAAGAAAAGAGGGATTGCCAACTTTATGGACCTGGTCCTTATGGAACTGCTTGATATTGATAAGCAGTCAATTGGCCCAGGTTCATGATTCACCTGATCAAAAGAGTTGTTATTGGGAAGAAAAAGCACTATTTGCACTTTGGCTTCATCCTCACTAATTTGTTTGCCAAATTGAACATTCCTTTGGAGGGGTTAGTTAAGGCCACAAAGAAGGAGAAGTTTGGATGTGCTACCCTAATCAGCAGTGATATGACTGTTCAAGCTGATCCTCCACTGGCTGGTGTTGGCAAACAGCCTTTGAACAATAAGGTGAGGGCACTGAGGCAACAGGTTGCCATACAAGCCGTTGAAATAGCACGGTTGTAAGAGGAAAAGAACTTGTAAGAGGAAAAGAACTACTGGAAGCCAGAGGCTACAAAGGCAAAGGAGACTAATGAGGGTATACTCAAACAGATGTTTGAGTTGTTGAACAAGTCTCAGGGACCTGGTCCTTCCACATCCTGATCACCTTAGCCATAAGCCATCTTTTCTCCAGTGGGATTTAGACTAGTTCTAGTACCTTAGTCTTTTTCTTTTCTAGTTTTGAATAATTTTGCAGTACTTGCTTGTATCCCCTGGTTTAACCTTTTGTTAATGATGACTTGTCATTGATGGCTAATATCATTGTTTTGCAGTTGCTTTAGTCTGAATTGTGTTTGCATTTTGAGTTGCCTCAATGGCCATGTGCTGATTTTTTCTAACACTTGAATTATTTTTATGCAACCTTTTCAATGACGTCAAAAGGGGGAAGAGTAAGTTGATTTTGCGTGAACTTTATACCTAATTGAAAATCTGATCCTTAATGATAAAATAAGTCTCTACTGATTGTTTTTGAGTTTCAAGTTGTACTTCAGGACATTAAGGATATGCAGCTATGCTTATGAGTTTGTCATCATCAAATAGGGGGAAAATGTTAGCTTGGATAAGCTTGAAGTTTTGACTGATGACTAAGGAACAGATCCAAAGGACATGTTCCTTTAAATCACTACGGCTAAATAGATAATTCATGCAAAATCATTTAAGTCGAGATATGATTAATTATCCTTAGATTAATGCTTATCTTGATAATTATGCAGGTCTAAACGTGATATGAAAAGATTGCATAAAGAGTGGATAAAGCTAAAAGATTTCGGGTAATCAAGTGGAGAAGTTCAAGTAGGACTCAAACTCTTGGAAGCTTTGGAGTTCTAATTACTCAAGACTTCTTCGATTATGAAAGCTATAAAACCAGGAGCATTTTAGCTATTGAGGTGTGCACAAATACAGAGAGAATCGAGTCTTAGCTTTGAAAGAGCTTTAATCGTATTTGTGTAATCAGTAAGCTACAGGGAACTGAGTAAGAACCTATTTCTTAGATTGAGTCTTCTAAAAGTTCAGTCTTAGTTCAACTGTAGTAGGTACAAATCGAGTTTTATCATTTCATTTCAAGTCGTGTACTTGAGAAACTTCACTAATCGTGAAAGGGGTCACTAGAGGATTAGAGTTAGTCCTAGGTTAGTAAGAAGGTAGTCTTGTAACCAAGTGAGTCTTTTACATAGTGAAGTTGAAATCCTACTTGGAAGAGTAGGTCATGGTTTTTTTATCCAGAGTTCAAGGGGTTTTTTCCAGGCTTACATTGGGTGTTCATTTACTTACAGTTTTAATTCGGCATATAATACAGTAAAGGAACACATTTAAGGAACTGGTCCTTAAAACAGTAAAGTGGTGTAACTTGGGAAATAACATTAAAGCTTATACAAGGAAAGGTTTTTCACTAGGAATGATGCTGAAAGTTGATCTCCAAACAGCTTATGACTCTGTGGAGTGGGGCTATTTGGACCAGGTAATGGATTGTTTAGGCTTTCCTCAAAAGTTCATGCACTGGATAAGGAGTTGTGTAGCAATAGTGAACTACACTATCAACAAAAATGGAGAGTACACAGAACCATTTGAAGCAGCTAAGGGCCTTAGGTGGGGTGACTCAATATCTCCCTACTTATTTGCCATTGCAATGGAGTACTTAAGTAGGAATCTGGATGAGCTAGTTGAAGTCAAGACATACAAGTTCCATCCAAAGTGTGCTAAGCTAAAGATCACACACCTTAGTTTTGCAGCTGATCTGCTTCTCTTTGCTAAGGGTGATCTGAGCTCAGCTAGAGCACTACATAATTGCTTCACAAAGTTAACTAGAGCCTCTGGACTAAGAGCTAATCCCACTAAAAGCTCTATCTACTTTGGTGGAGTTACACAAGAAGTGCAACAAGAGATATTGAACTGCATTGGTCACACTAAAGGTGAATTTTCTTTTAAGTACCTAGGAGTGCCCCTAAATACTAAAAAACTGAAAACAGCTCAGTGGTTACCTTCGGTTGAAAAGATCGCAGCTAAAATAACCTCTTGGACAACTAGAAAGCTCTCCTATGCTAGGAGAATCCAACTGGTTAAGGCTGTATTATTTGGGGTACAGGCATACTGTGCAAAGTTGTTTGTGTTGCCTGCAAAGATCATGAAACTAATAGAGAGCCAATGGAGGAGTTATATCTGGTCAGGCACATGTACAATATCAAAAAAAGCATTAGTGGCTTCGGACACACTGTGTCTGCCTAAATCAGCAGGGGATGGGATTAATGAACTTGAAATTATGGAATAAGACAGCCATTACAAAAGTGTGTTGGGACCTTGCAAGTAAGGTGGATAAAATGTGGATATAATAGGTCCATACTTTCTATATCAAGAACCAGCAAGTGGAAGTGATCAAGATCCCAGCCCAGACTTCCTGAATGGTGAGAAAGATTATGTCAACTAGGGAGAACTTGCACAATAGAATGAACTACAAGGCAACAACATATTAGTTTGATTAGTCATTGCTATCTTCAAATGATAGGTGATCAGCCTAAAGTCCACTGGAAATGCCTGATGTTCTCTAACAAGGCTAGGCCAAGAGTTATGTTCATTATGTGGCTGCAACTGTTAAACATACTCCTCACCAAAGACAGGCTGCTATCTTGGGCAATGGTAGTATATGGAACCTGTGTACTATGTGGCACAACTAAGGAATCAAAAGACCACTTGTTCCAAGAATGTGACTATGCAAAGATAGTGTGGCACAAGCTGGAAGCATGGCTTCAGCAACAAAACTCAAACTTCACAAACTGGCAGGAATTTCAGGAGTGGATACTGACTGGACAAAAGGGAAACAAAACAAGCTCACCTGATCAAGATAGTCTATTTAGAGTATGTACATAGCTTATGGAGTAAAAGAAACAACAGAATTTTTTAGAATAGAGATAAAGACTGGATGACTGTGACAAAAGCTATTGCCTATTCCAGCTGCATTCGAACTCCAAAGGATTTGCAGAAGCACTTAGCTAGTTTGAAATTCCGATCTGTTATTCATTAGCTAGCCTAAGTGTTAAATCTGTAGTCCAGATAGAGAGTTATACTGTGAGAGTTATATTTGAGTTTCGGAGTTAATTTTGATAGATCAAAGCTACTTGTATAGTAGTAGCTTGTTTTGTAAATATAATAACACTTTGGTGATTAATAAAATTGTTAGTTACTGAAAAAAATGTGTTCGAAAATATGCTTAAAAGTGATGAACTGTTTGTTTAATCTATTTCTTTTGCCATGGTGTTCTATCATGCGAATAAAACAGTGAAGTGGGGGAAATGAAATGTCCTAGTCACTTATGGGGATTGATAAAGCAATGAATAGCTATTCTCGGATTATTCCAAATGTTTTGTGAGACTATTGGTTTCTATTGTTCTCGTGGTAAAATTATTTCACCCTAATCACCTGTTTGTTTTCGTTTACTCTTTAGTTTTCTTCTTAATGATGATCATTTACTTTGTAGGTGTCTTTGCTTACCGCTGCACGAACAGGTGCCGTGGTACGGTGATATCTTGTTCGACCATGGACACGACTTACTGGATAATAAATTCTGATGTCGTTCATATAAACCTATTTGTAAGTATGAAAGTTTATTTGGAAAGTTCTGTGCTGTAAGTTGTTTTACTCTATTTACCTAAAGCCATTTGTAGAAGTTTGTACTCTGTTTTATCGCTGGTTCTTGGATTTGCCCAAGCCATTTGAAGAAGAGTTGGTAAAAAGGGAGGTTGAGTGAGGAATAATTGCTTGGGAAAAGGGATTGTACGTTACTTGCTTTTCCTCGATCTGAAGCTTATAATCACTCTTGCAGTATTACATATTTAATTCTATTAGCATGTTCGTGATGGATTTTTCTCCTTCACTTTAGGCCTTTTATAGAATACTTCTGCTTGATTAAAGATAAACTAGAAAATACGAACAATAAGACCAGAGAATGCGTTCCTTACCTTCTGCTCTCCATACACGTGTACTAAAGTTCTGTATATAATAGTTATGTCTTAATTCTAACGTGTTAATCTCTATAAGTTATTCCAACTGGGAATTTCCAGTTTTAGTGTTCGGAAGATGCATTTGGGTCATTCATGTTATGGCTCACGTTGACACCAGTTTCTAGCTCATAACTCTTGCCTCTGTCACTCGATCACTTTGAACTCTTCTCTCGGCACTAGAAGTTTGGACTTGATTGTCCCTATCACATCTTATACCTTTGCTTCAAGGAAAATGGTGCTACCAATGAAGTAGAAGGAGAATGCAAAACCTTATTTTTCCTAAGAATTGTTAACTCTTTGCAGTTTGAATGTTCCTTCTTAAACTTTATGCTTTCTTTCTTCACTAATATCAGCTATTGTTATCATAGGGCGGAAAAAGAGAAAACTAGAGTTTGAATCTGAAAACTATCAACAGATTTCAACATCTCGGGAAGAAACTGCAGTTTTTGGAATGGCAAAGGCTCACTATGAACTTGTGGATTAAACTAACACAAATAAGAGCCTGCTGAATAGGGTGTACGAGATTTCCACTGTTTTTGGAATGGCAAAGGCTGACAATGTGCTTGAAGATGTACGAGATTTCCACTGTTTTTGGGTGTACGCGTATGTATCTATAAGAACTAAGATACTAATACGCTAGAAGTATACACTACTACGCAGCTTCATTTAAATAACATGTTGTATATATATAAAATCTTTTCATGTGGTTGTGTAAAGTGTTCAACCAAAACACTTTTCTTGCATATTTTAATGTTACTCCAATACATCTAAATGCATTATCTATTAGAGGATTCCAATAGAAAGGGTACCTTAGAAGTCAATATGTTGAGCCCGAGTTCACGAGCCTTCTCTTGCTAGTTGGTTTAATAAGTCGATTAGAGTCTAAAGTTGTTTCTGTACATAATTAACTAAGAAAATTCTTATCAAAATAACGGATATTTTGTTAAATTAATTATTTATGAAATTAGATTATTTTATCCAGTCAAAATTAATTCAACTTTAAAACTCAAAGATGATGTTCAGTTTTTGTACGTTGTAATTGGCGTATTGCAGAGCGCCTCACAAAAAATGGTGTTTCTATGTTATTTTTTGTAAAAAATAACGATGTTGGTATATATGGAGAATTCTTCATTATATCATATGGTACAAAAAGGATGGGAGATACTATAAACTTAAATCATGTTGATAAAGTCATAAAACTCTACCCTTACTAAGTTTATATAACTACATAAATTTACATTCTTTTTTACACAAAAATATCAATATTATCCATTTTCAAATCATAGAAATATTTTTTTTCAATACTTAGCAAATTACTATATTAGAAGAGCTTGATGTTCCGACCAAGGCTATTTCCGTAATTTTACTTCATTTAAGATTAAAATAAAAATTTAACATATCGAGTCTAAAAAAAGGGGCCTACGTCCATTGTTGCAGCCAGTATTAGTAAAAATTTCCCCTAAAGGCCACTTTTGCTACTGGTATTTAGTTTTAAGCCATTTTTTTTATTGGTTTTACATCAGAGGCCATTTTTTGGAACTTCAATCTTTGTGGGCTGAAGTTCAAACCCAGTGGGTTGAACGAATTCATGCTTAAGTTATGAAATTCAACTTCAATCCGTAAGGGTTGAACTTTTAGGCATAGATGTTGTAAACTTCAACCCTTGTGGGCCGAAGTTTGAACTTCAATCCTTGTGGTGAGCTGAAGTTAAACTTCAACCCTTGTGGGCTGAACTTGTGTGAAGTTCAACCCAAAAGGATTTAAGTTCCAAAAAGTGGTCTCTCATGCAAAATCAATAAAAACAGTGGTCTCAAACCAAAGACCACTAACAACAGTGGCCTCTCATGCACTTCCCCCTGTATTCCTTTATATTTTGTGGACCCTACTTCCCACCCAAACAATGTCGCTAACACAAATAACTATACATAGTAAAAGTAATTGATAAAGATGGTTGATACTTTAAAAAATTAAAAGAGGCACGAATTATTTACGTTATGATATGTATTGAAGGAAAACTTATTCTTCTCAAATAAATTACTATTTATAAATTCAATATACATGAATGCGCTT
This sequence comes from Petunia secreta, assembly GCA_029990175.1. Lineage (NCBI taxonomy): Eukaryota > Viridiplantae > Streptophyta > Magnoliopsida > Solanales > Solanaceae > Petunia > Petunia secreta. Next base: position 362,323 of record JARKIP010000102.1, read on the forward strand.
AATACTCTAAAACCAAACAAGATATTTATTCCATAAGCTATATTTTTAGTCACTAATTTAGAAAGAAAAGTATAATTAACCAAGCAGACAATAATGGTATAAAATTTGGAACAAACTAGATAATTGTATTATTTAGTCCTGTCTCATGCATATTTATTGTTGAAGTATCATAAATACGTTATCTGATGCATTAGAATTTAGTTAAGAACGACCAAATAATTAGCAAAAGCACGTATATTTTTGACAATAAAAGAAAAATAAGGATAGAACATGTTCATGATAGTTAATATTGCATCTGTTACATTTTTTATATCATGGTAACAAAATCTTTAAAAAAATAAAAACAATATAAAAAAGAGATACAACAGAGAATCTTTCGAGAAATGCCTTTCTGGCTCACTCGAGATAAGGGTATGATCTATATACACATCATGATATAAGAGAAAATAGGCGGAATCAAATAAAGATAAGAATCGAGCATTCAACAAGAAACAAGGATTGGGAAGAACAGAAATAAGAAAGAAAGAAAGGATTAAACTGCAATAGATGAAAGAATAACCTAAGAGGGAAAAGAAACACGAACCATACATGGGAGACATGTTAGGGATGATCTCCATGAATTCTATGTTAAAGAGATAAGAGGAAGGTAAAGAGCTTCTTCAGAAGCTAAGCTTGTTTCTATGTTCTCTGTAATATTATGAATAAATTGATGAAAAATGCCTCAGGCAATAGCTTATATAGGTGTAGCCAAATTGCCTAACTAGTCAACGTAAAAACTACAGGGTGACTAAATTTAAAGTGACCACGAATGGCCAATAAAGTGTCATTATCCTACTATGGACTATCTATGCAAAATAACAACTAGGAGCTTGTTGAGGTGCTCGTTGAGAGAAAAAAAATTCTGCCCAACAATAAGCAAACCAACGCCCCAACAGTGTAGCTCGCCAGGTAGCTCATTGAGCTCTTCCATTCTCGGCATCAAGTCACAACCAACGCCCCTCCATCTTCCAAGCTGGCTAAGGTGCTCGTTGAGTCCTCTAACATGCTGCCCGCTACTCCAAAGCTCACGAACATGCCTTGCCTCAGTTTGGACTGCATCATCCTCCCTTTGTTGAAAGAATTTCATCCCCAAAATCACACCATCAAACCCTGCAAGCAAATGAAAACACAACCACAATATCCTTCCTGATTAGCTTAGTCAAGATTAGAGCATGACGTGCAAAAAATACACTTTTATGATATAGCCAAGCGTCTATGACTCTCATGAAGTCCAAGTCCTCAAAATGGACAATACGATCTTGGCTCATCAAAGAAACACGCTCAAAACGGCAAACTAAGAGATTAATAGGACATGAAGCATACTAACTCAAATAGTCAAAGATCCTATTACCCCTAAGTTCATGACTATCATACCATACCTCCAATATATTGCCCTTACAATTTAGTGTCGTGGTTTTGGCATGCTTACTATCCAATGTGTGATCAACAAATGGAGTAGAGTAGGTAAAATAATTCAACCTAGTAGTAACATCAACTACTTCACTCCCTTCTTTGGTTCATTCTTACTCAAACCAAGGGATACCTTCTCACTATCACTCTTACCTCTAAGACAATCCTCTTCAACTGACAAACTCCCAAGAAAAACTTCAATAATGGCTTCTTCATCATCACAACCCACACAATAAAGATTAGGTCTACTCGAAGGTGTACCATCATTTTCAACAATTGGAACTGCATCCTAGGGATTATCAACAGAGTCAAACTTATTACACCAAAGAGGTTCAAGCCCACTCTCTACTCTGGTTCGATACAAGTTACCACCCCTATTAAAAATGCCCCCAAATAAAGGGTTAGTAAAAGAAAAATTCTCAAGCTCACCACTTAACAAGGGTGAAGTATCAATACTAGATTTATCATGATCTAAGGAGTCATTCTCTACAACCCTATCCATTTCATTCACTAAGGACTCCTCGGAAAAAGTTTCAACCTTACTAAGACACGCAAGAACACCAAGATCAAGTATGTTATCAAAAGAAATAATAGGATGATCAAACAATTCATCTTTTCCTCTATCAAATACGGGTGGTGTGTCATAGTAATACTCTCTAACATGATCAACTACATTTTCATGAACTACTTTTTCATCACTAAAAAGAGGTTCATAGAACAAATGGTTCACATCATCATGTGACTTACAAACCTCCTCAATTAGTGACTCATGCTCACACACAAGTTGACCACTAGAACCTATACTAGTTGCAAACATATTATATTCATCAAAATTAGCAACAAGTATATTATTACTAATGCTCTCACAAGACAAGGAATCATTATGCTCATTGAAGGAAGAACTAATACTTACACTCGAGTTGCTGCCTTGATCACTTAAAGTACTTGAAGTGTCTTGACAAGCTCCTCCACCTTGCAGCTTGCAATGAGAATCTCCATCACCTTGCCATTCCACCTTAGAGCATGATTGAGGCTCCATCGGCTTGCCTCCAAGAATCCCTGTACAATAGCTAAAACAACAAGAAGAAGAAGTTGCAGAGATAGCATTAGAATAAAGGGTGCCCTCACTCTCAATTATTCTTTTTCCCTCTCTCTTCTCTCTCATTATTCTTTCAAGGTCAAGTTTTGATTGAGGTGACAACCCACTCACATCACTCAACACATCCTCTTCTTTTCCACTCGAGAGTTGTCACCGATCAATCCCTTACTCCTTTCTATCTTTTGTCTCCCATGTTCGGGCGAGTTGGGATGAGTCCCAAGAATGTCCTTAGCCAGAGTAGATGGACTCTTTACATAAACCCAAAATCTGGGACATACAGAATCATCACTTAACACCCTCTTCTTCTTAGATGATCCACTTGACTTTGAGTCATGCAGTTTTGGGCTCACCTTGTTGACAGTTGTCAACCCATTACTTGCATTTGTCCCACGGATTCTTGTCCTTATAGGACTTCTTGTTTGCACAACTTCAGTCATAAGGCTTCTTGCTTGTGCTTATTCAGTCACGAAATGAAGCTCTTTCCATATTCCATTTACTCTAATATAACTTAACCCACGGCCAGCATCAGAAGCAAAGGAATGTTTGTCAATCCAACGTCTTCCCAATATAACATGGCATCCTTTCAAAGGAAACACCTTACACCGGACCTCCTCTCCATCAGATTCTCCGTGGGAGATGATAAAGCGGGCATCTCTATTAACACAAGGTATTCCCAATTTCTTCACTATGGAAAGACTAATCCTGTTCACTTCTCCCTCATCCACTTGAAGCACAAAGGTTTTATAGCCATTTATTCTCGCTACGAAGTTACACCGCGCTCTTTTAACCCCACGCTCATCGTGGTAGCTTCCACTTCCCGTCATACTTCCAACATTATATATACTATTGAAAGTCGAGGAAGCAGTCTCATACCTTGATGCACCATCACAAGATTGGTAGCCCTCCTCAAGGTATCTATAAGAGCTTCTCCTAGTGGTATGAGAGTAGCAAAAGCTCTTTTCCTCCAACTCATCTCCATATCCATCCAAACCTCCCTTATGGCTTCGTGTACCTGCAAAAGACATATCAAGAAAATGGGGAAGGAAAAGGTTAGCGCAAACAACCTCACTTGCACTCTCTCACTTTTACTGGTGGCACTCACACTCTTTAGAGTTCACACTCCAAATACTCCCACCCAAAGATTTCTCGGTACTCTTAAGAACCAATGTGCAAAAATCACCAACTAGTATGCCCAAGTATTGGTTTGGAATAGAGTTGATGTGACTCTATGGATGGACGATTCTTTTAAAGTAAGGACTTGAAGCCAAGAAAGTTCTACTAGAGTTTAAAAAATTCAATTCTAAAAGCTCAAGAATTAGTATTAACTTGAGTAGAAAAAATTACCTAAGAGATAATAACAACAACAACAACAACATACCCAGTCTATCCCACAAGTGGGGTCTGGGGAGGGTGAGATTTACGCAGACCTTACCCCCACCAAGGTGAAGAGGCTGTTTCCGAAAGACCCTCGGCTAAAGAAACGTTGTGCATATACGTTAGAACTCCGCGACAAAGATAAGAACTAAAGTATATAAAAAAATAACCAGATAACAGAACTAGAAATAAAAGAGACGACTAAGATGAAAATAGCTTAAATATGCATCATACTACAACTAAGAAGATAGAAGGCACCTTCTCATTACCTACCCTTCTACTCTAATCCTCGACCTACATGCTTTCCTATCTAGGGTCATGTCCTCGGTAATCTGGATCTGAGCCATGTCTTGTCTAATCACCTCTGTCCAGTTCTTCTTCGGTCTACCTCTACCTCTCTGTAGACCCAATACTGCCAACCTCTCACAGCTTCTTACCGGCGGATCCACACTCCTCCTTTTCACCTGGCCAAACCAGCGTAACCTTACTTCTCGCATCTTCTCCGCCACTGGCGCGACGCACACCTTGTCTCGAATGACTTCATTCCTAATTTTATCCAACCTAGTATGCCCACACATCCACATAAGCACCCTCATTTCTGCTACGCTTAACTTCTGAATGTGTGAGTTCTTGACTGGCCAGTACTCTGCCCCATACAGCATAGCTGGTCTAACGACCACTCTGTAGAATTTGACTTTAAGCCTAGGTGGCACTCTCTTATCATATAGAACACCAGAAGCAAGCCTCCACTTCATCCAACCTACAGGTATACGGTGAGTGACACCATCATCAATTTCTCCATTACCTTGGAGAATTAAGCCAAGATATTTGAAGCTTCCCTTCTTGGGAATGACTTAAGAATCCAACCTCACTTCCATATCTGATTCATCAGTTGCGACACGAAACTTGCATTCCATGTATTCAGTTTTAGTCCTGCTTAGTCTCAAGCCTTTAGACTCTAAAAAAAAAATCCTAGAAGAAACTGCCTCTTTCCCTGAGAAAAAACATTCAAGCCTTCTCGTTATAGATAGGAATAAATTTTTCCACCTAATTTTATTTTCCAAATCAGTTTTGGAGAAGTTTTTTTTGTTTTCTCTCTCCTACTCTAACTGATTTTTCCCACTTTCCTTTCCCCTATGTTGCTTGGTTTTTACACTTCAAATCCTTGATGAAAACCAATTCTTCTTCCTTGTAAAAAAGGTAAGCTTCTCCCTTTTTGAATGAGAGTTGTTTTCCACCTCAACTTTGGACTAAGTTTTCTTCTTTTCTTCTAACAGTGTGCAGATTTTTATTCTACCTTTCTCCCTTAGTTTTAAACATTTTTCTTCACCAATATGGTGTAGAATCAAGTTTTTTTAAGGATCAATTCAGCTCAAAACGTATTTACATCAACACTACAAAACTATTCAAGAACCTCACAATTTCAGCCAAGAACTCGCCAAGAACAAGGTATTACATGCTGTCCCAATTGCTGCCTCTACTTCTTCAAGACTTTGTCAAGAACTCTCAAGAATTCAATCAAGAACTCTCAAGATTGTCCAAGAACGCGTCAAGAACACAAGAATCAAGGCTGAAACTACCATGAACTCCAAACTAACAAACCCTAGGTATTATCCAACACTTCTAAAGGCTGCAAATTTTACTAACACCCACAAAAATGTGAATTTTCAGTCCCATTACCCCAAAAAACGACTGATACTCTTCAAGAATCTAGACCAAATCAATCCACACAATCAAGGGTTTCAAGAAACTCAAAAAAATTCAACTTCTAGGTTCAAGAACCTCAAGAACTTCAATAACACTTTCAACATTGCTAAATATTCAACCTAGGGTTTCAAGAATTTTTCAAGATCAATCAAGAACTTCAATAACCCAAAGAATTCATGGAAAAAATGCAGAATCTAATCAAGAACTTCAAATCCTAGGGCTTGAAGCACCAAACACACGGATGAATCACCAAGAACTCAACTTTTTTTAAAAAATAAATAAAAACGAAAATTAAGAATACTAAACTAGAAACCCTAATTCTAGGCACGAAGAACATGATTGGGATTGTAAGAACAAACCCTTTCCAAGCTCTGATACCAACTGATGTAAGAAAAACTAGGAGGAATCAAATAAAGATAAGAATCGAGCATTCAACAAGAAACAAGGATTGGGAAGAACAGAAATAAGAAGAAAGAAAGGATTAAACTTCAATACATGAAAGAATAACCTAAGAGGGAAAAGAAACACGAACCATACATGGGAGACATGCTAGGGATGATCTCCATGAGCACTATGTTAAAGAGATAAAAGGAAGCTAAAGAGCTTCTTCACAAGCTACGCTTGTTTCTATGTTCTTTCTAATATTCTAAATTGCCTAAGTAGTCAACATAAAAGCTACAGGGTGGCTAAATTTAAAGTGACTACACAAGGCAAATAAAGTGTCATTATCCTACTATTGACTATCTATGCAAATAAGAACTAGGAGCTCGTTGAGAGCAGCAGAATTCTGCCCAACAATAAGCAAACCAATGCCCCAACAGTGTAGCTCGCTAGGTAGCTCGTTGAGCTCTTCCAATATTCTCGGCCTCAAGTCAGAAGCAACGCCCCTCCATCTTCCAAAGCTTTCTAAGGTGCTCGTTGAGTCCTCCTATATGCTGCCCGGTCCTCCAAAGCTCACAAACATGCCTTGTCTCAGTTTGTACTGCATACATCACCTTCTCCAAACTTCACCCGTGGCATCATATTGGATGTGTTGTTGTATAAAAGAGAGATGTCATTACATGAAAACATAATTTTTCACTTTGTTTCATTCATTTCTTCATTCACCAGTTTTGATTTTGAACAAATTTATTGTTAGCTTTAGTTTCAAAAGAAGATACTCCCTCTATCTCATTTTATGTGGCAAGGTTTGGCTTAGCATGAATTTTAAGAAAGAATTAAGATTTTTCAAACATGTGGTCCAAAACAAGCCATGAAAACTTGTGTGAGTAAATATCATTTCATAAAGCTAAAACTTTTTCAGTTATAAAAAGGTTACATTTTCTTTGGACATACAAACAAGAATTAGTGCCACAGAAATTGGGACAGAAGAACTACGAAGAAATCGAAAGAAATAAAATAAAATAACAAAAGCTAATCAATTGGGCCTGTGTTATACATGGAATATATAAATCTAGTACATATAAAAGGGTGATAAAATCTTAGATCCCTTCCTACACTATTATATAAGCCCCAGCCGCCACCCCTCACCGGTCATCGAAAAATAGTTTTTAGTATTTTTTTTTCTTTTTTGGATAAGTGTATTTTCATGTATGGATAATGATATAATGCAGTAAAAATATATTATGCAAACATCTCATACAATTATTGTATGTTTATATATTCTCTGTATGGTTACTGTATGGACAGTGCATGCCCGTTCATACGTCGAACATACACACCATATATAAATGAAGAAACCAAAATGTATTTTATACATTTATTTTATGCCAAGTGTGTACCCATTATATTGAAATGACCTCGGTTAGTCGTTTCGGAAGTTAGGACTCCGATTGACGTGCTGATAATTTTAAAATATTCGTAAGGACCATTGAGACTTATCTTTAAAATTTGAGCTAAATCAGACCTCGTTTGGTAGGCATCGGAAGAAGGTTTCAGTTTTTATTATCGATGAATATTAAAAGGAGATTTTCGAGATCGGTTTTGGCGAATGAGCTCCGATTCAAAATTCGAAAGTGCCGTTAGGTTCGTATGATTATTTGTGACTTTTATAAACTTTCGAAAGTAGATTTTGATATTGTTCGGCTAGTTTCCGCTAAAATGCCGAAAGTTAAATAATTTGACATTTTTCCATTTAAATTCGCATCTTGAGTTTCGAGAACCCGATTTGAGATCCACCTTAGCAAGTATGCTACATATGTATTGTATAACTTGTATGCAAAAGTTGGGCAAAATGGCTAAAGTCCACCCTGAACTATGCATTTTTTCTCAACTTGACACTTTAACTTTGCGGGGGTCCTAGTACCCCCCTTAAACACATACAAAGTGGAATTAATTGACCCTCGCAACCATTTTTTGACCAGCAGTGTTTGCAACATTTAAGGAGCGCATGAAGGCTTTAAAATACAGCCCTAAACCAATTAGAAAACGCCACCTAAACTTCTCTACTTTACATAGTAGCAAAGAACCCTTCTTCCCAAATATTTCAACCCACCATTGAACCTCTAATAGCTTTCCACCATTGCAGAATTCAAATAACTCCATTTCCACTCCTGCTAAAAATCTAACTGCCATTATAATCATTTTCAAAATCCAATGATTCTAAGATTTATAGCTACTCAAAATCTTTACATGTTTTTTTCCACTTAGAACCCACTAGATGAAAAAAATTAATTTCAAGATTTGAGTTTGATGTGCTTCTAATTAGTAAAATTATCCAATTAAGGTTCAATGTGACTGAATTACTTATTGGAGTTCTTTTGAGCCATGAATTCTCCTTCTTCTTCTTTTTTATTTTTTTTTTGTTTTATCCATTGATGATCTAGTGGTAATTTGCCTTTTCAGTATTGGGATTTGGTCAAGTTTTGCCTTTTCTTAATGGTGTTTATCGATGATTTTGATTTAGTGGTGAATTGATACTAATTTGATTTTCAGACTTTAAATTGGTGGCATGGTGGTGGTTCGTTGGTGACCATGAGAAGGTGGTGGCTATGACAATAGTGTTGTGGTGTCTATCGTATTGGAAGAGGAAGAGAAAGAGAAAGGAGAAAATAGAAAAATAAAAGAAAAGAAAAACATAAGAAAGAAAACAAAAGATAGAATAAAAATAAGTAGTAAATAAAATAGGTAAAATATAGTTTGAAAAAAATAATTACGTGGCACAATGTGATAGGTACGTGTTGCGCCCTATTGTTTTACAAAACCGATACTAGTCACAAAAGGTGGAATTTATACCACTTCAAACAACTACAAGGGGGTCATAAGAACCCCGCAAAGTTTGAGTGTCATCTTGAAAAAAACCTCATAGTTCAGGGGGACTTTAGGTATTTTGCCCAAAAGTTGGAATTATTACGAATATCGCATGGTACCATTTTAATTTTCGTCACAAAAAAAAAAAAAAAAATAAAAGAAAAGAAAAAGAGAAAAAGACAAAAAAGGAAAGAAAATGAAAGGTGACCATGGCGGTGGGTGCTAAGGGATATATCCCTTAACGTTCTTACTACAACATAAAACAAAAACGAAACAGAGAAAATGAAATGACGCAGTGGGAAAAAAATGCCAGAAAATGCGAAAAGAGCCGGAGAAAAATAGTATTTTCAACCCGAAACATTCAGGTAATGATCTTAACGCATTATTTGAATATATTTTAATGGTAAAACATGGAATATTAGACATCGTTTTAATAATTTCAATTAATAGTTCAAAGGGTCAAATGGACCCCGATAATGGAATTGATTATATATTCGTACTCAGTGAGTTATGGGCAACATATAAATATAATTTATTTAGAATTTGGTTATGTGACCTTAAACCCAGTACATAGGCCTGGCCTGCGTATTGCGTATGCGAATAGCATTTCAGGTTCCTAACCGGATTGCCCTAAGATGTGAGGAATGAAGCCTTTATCCTAATTTGATATATTTTTCTGCTCAATGAATAGAGTGGGATCGTTTGGCAATGAAAGCAAAGGATAAAGCGGTTGTTGATTAGCGATGCTAAGTTTTGGAAGAGGTAAGTGTTTATATCCATTTCTTTGGAGGCACCTGGCCTCGTGGATTTTCTACCATGTGTTCCTTACGTGTGTAGCTGCCGATAGGCGTACTCATTATGCCTTAGCTTTGGATTTACATTGTATATTATATGTTATGTCCTGTTGTTGGTGTTGCATTGAGGATCTGAGCATTGTACTCTGGCTGTGAGTTGGTATCTACTTCCCGGCTGTCGATGAGAGTCCCACGCCGGTGAAGGGTTATTATTGCATCACATTACATTCATATGCATTACATTGCATATCATATTGGGTGCAGGAGTATTCCGCCCCAGGAACAGGAGGATTCCGCTCCATTGTATCATATTGAGGGTAGGAAGATTCCGCCCCAGGAGAGTGCAGGAGTATTCTACCTCTGGTTTATATTTTATCGAGTGCAGGAGTATTCCACCTCAGGATAGTAAAGGAGTATTCCGCCTCTGGTTTACATTTTATCAGGTGCAGGAGTATTCCGCCTCAGGAGAGTGCAGGAGTATTCTGCCTTTGGTTTATATTATATCGGGTGCAAGAGTATTCCGACCCAGGAGCAGAAGTATTCCGCTCCAGTTGGTTATCAGATTGGATTCCCCTCGAATGCAGGAGTATTCCGCTTCGAGATGGGATTACGGGCACATGTGACCCTTTGCATCATATTTCATTTCAGCTTACTTCATTTTATTTCATCTCAATTCATACTATTGTGTAAACTTGCGGTACATGACTACTGTCCTGCTTATATGTGCATTGTTTATTTGTTGATATGTTTCTCGCTGGCATCCCTGGTTGAGTTTATAGTTTCTTACGTGTTTCCGGTTATTATCTGGCGCTGCCTTTTTATAATTTAAATAAGAGGAATTTGGTCTATCTGTTTCCTTTCTCCCTGGCTAGATATCCTATTCTTTGAGGTGGCTAGTCTACCCTACTTATAGATTCCTTTCGACTCACCCTTGTTTATTGTTTGTTTCTTGACTATTTATTTCGTTTCGGCAGGTTCGCTCTAGGATTGAGTTCGCCACGTTGTGAAGGAGCGAAGACGACTTCAGATGTCAGGGTGAGCCAGGTTTTATTCAGGATGGCCACTAGTTTTATGTGTATTATTTCAGTTACATTTTGCTCCCTTCAGGAGGTATTTGTCTTCTTTTATACTCTTGGATGTATCATCTGGATAGCCCTAAACCTAGTATGTTGGGTAGTCAGTTGTAATTTCTTTTGTACAGCTTAGAGGTATCAATATGTTTTTGCTTTTTTGTTAAGCCTTGTTCTTAATTATGAATTGAATTATATTTATTTTCCTAATTTAATTGGTAAGAGTTCGCCCGACGGGTCTAGGAGAAGCTGTCGGGTGCTCGCACGGCCTAGCCGGATTTCGGGTCGTGTCGGTTGGTATCAGAGCCCAGTTTAGTGTCTATCCAGACTAAGACAGTGTCTAGTAGAGTCTCGCTGATGGGTATGTAGACGTCCGTACTTATCTACGAGAGGCTATGATTGCATTTAGGAAGTTTCACTTCCTTCTTTTCTGATCGTGCGTCGGTCTAGGAGTCAAAAGTATTTTTGTTAATTCCTTCGTGGTAATTGTGAATCCTCGTGCGACAAATCAACAAATAATACGAGTTCAAGACGAAGTAGTCTAGGCAAGGGCTAGCACTGACGATGCCCGAGCGTTTTTGATCTTGCTGACGATCTAGTTACGGAGGTCCCAGCTGTACGAGCTCACGATGGGCAAGGGAGGAGGGCCTTGTGGTTCCCTTGGCTCTCTACGATGCTTTTATGAGAATTTTGGCGACGCAGATACCGCAAGAACCTATTATTCGCTAGGCAGCTTATTAGGTCGCCGCATATGCAGATGTTCGAATTTACAGAACTCTTGTTCTAGTTCCTGATATTGCCTCAGTAAATTATGTTCCAGAGGCAGCATGTGTTGCGCCACCAATTGCTCGGGCTGGTTTGCCAGCCGAGGTAACAGTTCGGTCCAAGTGCCCAAAGAGATTATATTATTTTATGCGGTTGAATCTTCCGATATTCTTAAGCACTATATCAGATAAACCTCGTGATTCTTTTTAAAATAAAATGATGTCAGCGTATCCTTCAGGCTCTTGATTGTATTGAGCGGTATGGTGTTGATTATTCTTCTTTCCAGTTTCAGGGGTCCAGCCTTGAATTTGTGGGCAGCTCTCTTATTAGTTAACTTAGTTCGGGTTTTCTTCTAGATTCGTGGAAAAGTTCCTTTCGAGTAGCGAGCGAGATGAAAAGTGTTCCCAGTTTGAGTGCATTGGACAGGGTAGCCTGTCAGTTAGCCTGTTGGTGTTTCAGAATACGAGATTTAATTCTATAGAATGGCTGAATATGTTGTAGAACTAGTCGAAAAGCCTTTCGAGAGATTCAAAGATTTATTGATGAACTTTCTCCTTCTTTGAGATCCCAGATGGCTCGAAAAAAATTGAGGTTGGGACTTCATTTGATATCGTTATTGATATTGCTTAAAGGTATTAGGCATACCATAAGTTAGAGCAAGAAGAGTTAGAGCGGGAGAGGAAGAGATCCCGTGGCCCAAGTGGGCAACCATGGTACGTCATTTGGAGGTAAGAGTTCTGATTATTTTGGGAGGTCACCTTCTTGGTTATCTCAGCTTATGTCACACGATTCTTAGAGTGCGCCAGTAGTTCGTCAATATCAGACCAAGTTTTTCTCTTTGTAGCTATCAACAACCTGTCCAGCTTCCATTTTCATTGAAAAGGTGTTATCATTATCGTGAGCCTTTCATCTTTGGTTGAGTTTTCCTTACTCCGGCAAGTAGGCATTCGTTCTTTTTCTCACCATCAGACTCCTGCATAGTCGTAGAGAATTTCATTTAGATCTTAATCAACCAGAGATATGCCCTCATTTGATAAAGGTCGAGAGTGTGGTGGTAGTGGTTCTTCTAGAAGTAATTATCAGGATATCGGCTCAACTCAGCTGCAGAGGCAGTTCTATGAACTTCTAGTTTGGCAGGATGCTAAGGCATCCGATGTAGTAGACTGGAGTATTTCTCCTTCCATTAAATGTGAGTAAGATTTGATTCTTTTGATCGGTCTGAACTTCGTTTATCTTACCGTATTTCCATGGCTTCCTTGGATATTGTTTCTATTAAGAATTGGTTGCAGTAGAGGGGTGAGCTTCTGATATGATTTATTCCTGGTATTTATGATGACTCTACTAGTTTATCTGGTTTAAATGTGAGAGATTTGTGAGTAAGTATCGACATTGCTTGCTTCGCATCTTGTTGTTCCTCATTCTGTTATAATGTCAAGTCAGTCTGCCTCTCTTTAGAACGTAATGTCGGTAGGGTAATGATATTCTTATTCGTCACCATCAGAAAGTGTCATTGTTTCATCCGGTGCAAAGTGATTAATAAGTAATATTCGATCTACGTATCTCCTCTTGGTTCAAAACGCTTTTAAAGTCATGTTATCCTATGAGTTTGTCTCGGTATAAAAGGGGTTTCGGGTAAATTGTCAGAGTTTCCTTTTTATAGGAAGGTTAATTGACATAGGTTTTGTTCCATAAAGCTCATTTAATATCTATTTCTTCAATTGCGATTCTTGGGCTACTTTGACTCGTAAGTAGTCTAGCTTTGGTAGCCAAGCAAATAAGAAAAACAAAAGCTTCCTAAAACTCTAATTATTTCTATCCTCAGTCTGTTGCCATCTCTTCTTTATTCGGCACTGGTGAGCTTAGGCGGTCAGTAACCTATTGTGATGTTCCATGCGTTGAGCCAGAGTGCGTGCCAAGGCAGCCGAGTATGTACATTGTCATTTTTCAAGGCTACTAAGGGTAATGAGAGGAGTCATTTGACCTTTGATCCATTAGGCGGTGGTGCTTATAGAAAATGTATGGAGTTGTGACTCGAGAGTTGCAGCTGTTTGGCAACTCGAAAGGGTAGTTGGTAGCTTAGGTCTGCCTACGTGTAGCTTTTAAGCTAAATCTTCTTTAGTCCAGCAGACTGTGTGGGGATGGTTATTCCTATTCAAATAGCTGCATGAGTTGTGCTTTAAGTGGAGGAGTCTTCCTCCAAATACTGAATGCTAATACTAAATCTCTAAGGCGTTGATACCACTTTTGTCACGACCCAACCTAGGGCCACGACAGGAACCTACAATGATTGTCGATCATTGCTAAACCCACTAATAATCTATTAATGATAGAGATAAGCTGGCAACCTGATCATATATACGTACCTGTCTGCTGAAAGCATAAAGTCTGGAAAGATGACACGACTTTAACTTGTTGGCAATTAGAACATTGAGCCACAAATTCCGCTGTGTCACACTTCATTGCGTCCCACCAATAAATCTGCTTAAGATCATGGTACATCTTAGTCGAACCTGGATGAACAGTGTAATTGGAATAATGTGCCTCTATCATAATCTGTCCACATAAATCTGCAACATCCGAAATACAAAGTCTATCTTTATACATGAGAACACCGATAGTAGTAACCCTGTATGGTGACTCCAGTTTTCTTCTGGCTATCTGTCTGTATTCAACTAGAACCGGATCCTCAGATTGACACTGTTTTACTTTATGAAAATTTAGAGTTAAAGGTCTAGTGCATCTTGTCGTCCATCCATCATTGGCGTATCTCCTTCACACCTAAACTCTTTGAGAAGTTACTTTAGCATTATAAGTGCACATGTAATCAACTTTGTTGCTGGTATTCCGCCTCAGCTCATTGTTTAACTACATGTCTCTTTTATTTTCACTTTTTCAAGTCATAATATTTCCAATTCAAAGACAATATCCTGAAGTAGATGTTCAGTCAGGAGATCATTCCTGGTCTGTATCAAATCTAGTAGTATTTGATTTGCATGATCCTTATCCTTATATGATAGACCATGTTCAGATGAACCTTTGACATACATTAGGAAATGAGTAACTACATTCCCACAAGGAGTTTGCGGAACAACAGTAACATCAACAGAGATGTTGCATAGTGCGTTCGTAAAAATAATATAGTTTGCATCAACTCTTCTTAGTGAGTGGAGACAAGGTACTTCAAAAGCATCCCCCTTTGCATCAAGCGTGAGCTCCATCGACCTATTCTATATGGAAAGGTATATCAAAAAGGTGATTATCGGCTGAATCATGTTAATCCATCCAAAGTTCTGAGTATCTTTATTTCAAAAATATAGAACTCTCATCTCATGATCGAGGAAGGATCATCTTAGTTAGAATAATCCGGGCAATGGTATTATCATATTATCCAGATATGTTTTATTGCAAGAGTTCGGTGTTCATGTTATAATTCTAATTCTGCAATCATGAGATAATGTCCGTGGAGTAGCTTATGAAGGTCGTGCAAGTTCTTTTGTTATTTGAGCGAATTTTTCTTTAGGCTTAGGCTCGTTCGAGGACGAACGAGAGTTTAAGTGGAGGAGAATGAAATGACCTCGGTTAGTCGTTTCAGAAGTTAGGACTCCGATTGATGTGCTGATAATTTTAAAATATTCGTAAGGACCATTGAGACTTATCTGTAAAATTTGAGCTAAATCAGACCTCGTTTGGTAGGCATCGAAAGAAGGTTTCAGTTTTTATTGTCGATAAATATTAAAAAGAGATTTTCGAGCTCGGTTTTGGTGAATGAGCTCCGATTCGAAATCCAAAAGCGCCATTATATTTGTATGATTATTTGTGACTTTTGTGAACTTTCGAAAGTGGATTTCGATGTTGTTCGGCTAGTTTCTGCGAATTTGACCTTTTTTCATTTAAATTCGCATCTTGAGTTTCGAGAACCCGATTTGAGATCCTCCTTAGCGAGTATGCTACATATATTTTGTATAACTTGTATGCAAAAGTTGGAATTATTTCGAATATCGCAGGGTACCGTTTTAATTTTCGTCGCGAAAAAAAAATAAAAGAAAAGAAAAATCGAAAAAGACAAAAAAGGAAAGAAAATGAAAGGTGATCATGGCGGTGGGTGCTAAGAGATATATATATCCCTTAGAGTTCTTACTACAACATAAAACAGAAATGAAACAGAGAAAATGAAATGACGCAGTGGGAAAAAAATGCCAGAAAATGCGAAAAGAGCCGGAGAAAAATAGTATTTTCACCTTGAAACATTCAGGTAATAATGTTAATGCATTATTTGAGTTTACTATGTGTGTTTGAATATATTTTAATGGTAAAACTTGGAATGTTAGACATCGTTTTAATAAGTTCAATTAATAGTTTAAAGGGTCAAATGGACCCGGATAATGAAATTGATTATATATTCGTACTCAGTGAGTTATGGGCAACATATAAATGTAATTTATTTAGGGTTTGGTTATGTGACCTTAAACCCTGTATATAGGCCTGGCCTGCGTATTGCGTATGCGAATAGGGTATCAGGTTCCTAACCGGATTACCCTAAGATGTGAGGAATGAAGCCCTTATCCTAATATGATATATTTTTCTGCTCATTGAATAGAGTGGGATCGTTTGGCAATGAAACCAAAGGATAAAGCGGTTGTTGATTAGCAATGCTAACTTTTGGAAGAGGTAAGTGTTTATATCCATTTATTTGGAGGCACTTGGCCTCGTGGATTTTTTTACCACGTGTTCCTTACGTGTGTAGCTACCGATAGGCGTACTCATTACACCTTAGCTTTGGATTTACATTGTATATTATATGTTATGTCCTGTTGTTGGTGTCTCATTGAGGCTCTGAGCATTATACTCTGGCTGTGAGTTGGTATCTACTTCCTGGCTGTCGATGAGAGTCCCGCGCCGGTGAAGGGTTATTATTGCATCACATTGGATTCATATTCATTATATGTCATTCATATGCATTACATTGCATATCATATTGGGTGCAAGAGTATTCCGCCCCAGGAGCAGGAGGATTCTGCTCCATTGTATCATAGTGAGGGTAGGAGGATTCCGCCCCAGGAGAGTGCAGGATTATTCCGCCCCAGGAGAGTGCAAGAGTATTTCGCCTCTGGTTTACATTTTATCGGGTGCAGGAGTATTCCGCCCCAGGAGAGTACAGGAGTATTCCGCCTTTGGTTTATATTATATCGGGTGTAGGAGTATTCCTTCCCAGGAGCAGGAGTATTCCGCTCCAGTTGGTTATCAGATTGGATTCCCCTCGAATGCAGGAGTATTCCGCTTCGAGATGGGATTACGGGCACATGTGACCCTTTGCATCATATTTCATTTTATTTCATGTCATCTCACTTCATTTCATTTCATCTCAATTCATACCATTGTGTAGACTTGCGGTACATGACTACTGTCCTGCTTATATGTGCATTGTTTATTTGTTGATATGTTTCTCGCTGGCATCCCTGGTTGAGTTTATAGTTTCTTACGTGTTTCCGGTTATTATCTGGCGCTGCCTTTTTATAATTTGAATAAGAGGAATTTGGTCTATCTGTTTCCTTTCTCCCTGGCTAGATATCCTATTCTTTGAGGTGGCTTGTCTGCCCCACTTATTGATTCCTTTTGACTCACCCTTGTTTGTTGTTTGTTTCTTGTCTATCTATTTCATTTCGGCATGTTCGCTCCAGGATTGAGTTCGCCACGTGTTGAAGGAGCGAAGATGACTTCAGCTGTCCGGGTGAGCCAGCTTTTATTCAGGATGGCCACCAGTTTTATGTTTATTATTTCAGTTGCATGTTGCTCCCTTCAGGAGGTATTTGTCTTCTTTCATACTCTTGGATCTCTAGTCTGGATAGCGCTAAACCTAATATGTTGGGTAGTCAGCTGTAATTTCTTTTGTACAGCTTAGAGGTATCAGTATGGTTGTGCTTTTTTGTTAAGTCTTGTTCTTAATTATGAATTGAATTTTATTTATTTTCCTAATTTAATTAGTAAGGGTTCGTCCGCAGGTCTAGGGGAGGATATCGGGTGCCCGCATGGCCTAGCCGGATTTCGAATCGTGTCATGTATGTCCGGCGTATATATATACAGTGCATACACCGCATATACAATGAGAATACACATGTATACAATTGGGAATACACGTCATATTTACTAAAAAATGTTAATATTATCTCATTTTCAAAACATAGCAATATTTTTCTCAATACATATCAAATACATGTAAAGGGCAATAAAATCCTAGATCTCCCTCCTACACTATTATACAACCCCCAGCCGCCACCCCCCGCCGGTCGCCGGAAATTTTTTTTTATTATTTTAGTCTTTTTAATTTTTTTGGATGTGTATGTATTTTCATGTATGGACTATGATACAAAAATATAGTAGGGAAACACCTCATACGATTAGTGTATGTTTGTATATTCTCTATATGGTTACTATATGCCCAGTGTATGCATGTTCATACACCGGACATACACACCATATATAAATGAAGAAACAAAATGTATTCTATACATTTATTGCATATCAAGTGTGTACCCATTGTATGTCTGGTGTATATTCACTATATATAAAGTGTATACACCTCACATACAATGGGATATGGATATCATACATTCCTTACAGTCAACAACCACAAAACATACGCCACAACTACCGTAGATCCACCGTGTTGCATAAAAAAATTCAAAAAATAAAAAAGGAGTAAAGCAGTAGTGCCGCAAGGTACTCGCCGGATCTGCTATGCTGTAGCAGATCCACTGCCATCGGAACTCAGGTGATGATGGCAGCTACAGTGATACAATCCGGATTGGTATCCAAAGCCGTGGGAAGCTTACGCTCAATATAGGGGACTTGGAATGCTTCAAAGAGAGCTTGGAAACCAAGAGTCAAGTCAAGAGATGACTAAAAGACCAAGTTGCAAGCTTGCTGGATTC
The DNA here is from genome assembly GCA_029990175.1 of Petunia secreta. Lineage (NCBI taxonomy): Eukaryota > Viridiplantae > Streptophyta > Magnoliopsida > Solanales > Solanaceae > Petunia > Petunia secreta. The sequence goes on from JARKIP010000102.1 coordinate 380,759, forward strand.
TGGAAACTGCTCAACCCTGCGCAATCGCGAGAGGAGGGGCTCTATCGCGCTGAAGAATTGCATGCCCTGTGCGATCGCGAGGTGCATGGCATGATCGCGATGACTAATTGATCAGCAGCGTTCTAGAATTAGCTTCAGGGGCATTTTTGCCCATTTATCATAGACTTAGGGGCTTTTAGTCATTTCACATTCATATATGGGAAAACTATATAAGCTTCCCTTAGTCTTTCATTTCATTAGTTAGTTTTTTATTGAGGATAGAGATAGATTAGGCCGAGCCTATCTTGTGAAAGCTCGAGGCTTCACGGATTCCTTTACTTGGAACCGAGTGGATGTCATCCTAGTATGGATCCTCGATAGGTTCAAGTTTCTTTCTCTCTCTCGGAGATTCAATCTTGTTCGAGTCGAATATCCTTTTTTTCTTCTATTTCTGTCCTTCCTCTTGCTTCCGTGTGGTTTGGTTCATATCATTTGGTAACAGAGCAAGGCTCGGGTTTTGTTTCTACAATCCCTCGACCCTTGATTCTTCGTGCCTAGGTTGGTTCCTATCTTAGATTCTTGTTTGTTATTGTTGAAAAGAAGAAAACACCCAAAAAAAAATTTTGAAAAGTTGAAAAATGCAAAAAAATCATGTTGTGGATTGGATTTAATGACCCGTTGATTGTTTGATATCGGGGATTGATCTATGATGTTTTACCATTGATTTGGTACCCTTGTATCACGATTTGGTGATATGGATTGAAAAATTGAAAATCAAAGTTTCCATTTTTGAAACCCTTGTTCTTGAGCTTCAAGACATTGATTTTTGAGTTTGATTTTTTGTTTGGACGTTAAATTCGTCGGTGTTTGTTGGGAAACACATTATACAACTTTCTGTACCTTGGAAATTGCAAAACAAGTTGAATCGAGGTGATTCGAGTGAAACGTGAAGCTTAAATATCGGATTCTGCTTCAGCCCAGCAGACCTGCGCTATCGCGCAAGGCCTGGCGCGATAGCGCTGAGTTCTTCTTCATTTCTTCTTCGCGAACGCGCAACGCCCCTGCGTGATAGCGAAGGGAAAATTAATTTCTGAATTTTTTTGCTGCGCAATCGCGAGCCTAGTGACGCGATAGCGAAGGGTAACATTTTTCTAGAATTCCAGTTTTGAGACAGAACGTTCGCAACAGCTTCCAAACAATTTTCAATCATCAAAACTCCAATTGTATCATCAAATATGGTGAGTTTCTAGTTCACATACAAAATTCCATCCAATTCCGAATATGTTTAGTGCCAATTCGATTCGAGTCTTTCTTGTGTCACTTTCTTAGTAGTCTTGTAACTTCTCTCTTTTGGTTTCATTGCTTGTTTTCTTTGTTCCTAATCCGTATGTGAGTCCTTATTCGTTTCTTTGTTTTCTTATAAACTCCATTCCGAACCTATTCTTGGACGTGCTAGTTGTTGATCTTCTCATTTTGGTTCCTATAAAGGGGATTATCTTTAAGAGGAAAAAGGCTAAGAGTGGTGCGAACAATAGAGTGTGGTCATAAAAGCCAAAGACCTTGAGTGTATACACGAGTGGAAAGAAAATTGAGTGAACATTACTTGAGTGATACACGTGAGGGAGTGAACTTGTGAGGTCTTTTACTCTTATTTGTTATAGATATGGCGTCGGATGATGATTGTGGAGGGTATATTTCGTGTGGATATGATGGAGACTATGGTTCCTATGATGATTCTGGGAACTATGGTTCGTACGAGGATGAAGCGGGTCACTATGATGATCGTGAGGTTGATGAGGACTATGAAGCTCATAATAATAAATGTGTTGATCCTTATGCTTCTAGTCAAGAATCCGAAGATGGCGACGCTTCAAGGTATGATGTTACTACTACTCTTCTTGTGATAAATTTGAACATGATGATAGTGACATAGAGAGAACAGATGATGAAGTTGATAATACGAATTGTGTATATGCATCTTCTCTTGCTGTTGCTTGTGGTGTGCAAGGAAGTAGTAGAGGCCATTCCATTAGTATGAGAGGACGAGGTGATTGTTCCATGGGAAAAGAGAGGATTGTCTATCCTACTTGTACTAAAGGCGATAATGCTCCTAACTCCTATGTGAAAGGTGGAGTGGGAAGTGGTGTTGCTCTTGCTACCAAAGGCTTGTATGGTTCTAACAATGCTAGGGGTAGAAGTAGTAGGATTGGTGCCATTGACTATGAGACTCCTTCCTCGACTTTCAATAATACTTCTAATGTTGGAAGAGTGATGGGAAGTAGAAGTTACACTAGCTATCTTGCTAGTAGAGGAGGGATAAGGGAGACCCATGTTGTTGGAGGTGATACTCTTGAATATTCAAGATCTTCCTTGGATGAACCTATACGATCCTTGGTTCATAGTAGGTTCGTTATTGAGGTAAATGTGTTGGAGGAAACTTGTTGAACCCGATATGAATTCGTACCAAACCGATGCCAATTGCATTAGCCCTTCGTTAGTTGATATGCTAAAGATACCATGCCATGCTTTAAAGTACCCCTATGAGTACAAAGGAGTTTGGGTTTCCAAGGAGGCATGGGTACTCATATCTCATAAGGGTTACAATGAGTATGTTTGGTGTGATATGTGCCCCATACCGGATGCGGGTGTTTTTCTAGGTGAACCATGGTTGCGCAACAAGAAGATTCAATATAATGCTAAGCAGGATATATATCTAATGGCCATAGGTCAATGGGTATATGAGCTTGTACCCTATGGATTGAGGGGTAAGATGTCACCTCGCTATTATTCTTGGGTCATCATGCAAAGGAGAAAGGAGCAAGAACTTCATTCCATGGTTGAAGTTGAGAAATCGAGAAGTCCTACAAACACAAGAATTGGTGGGACTATTGCTAGAAAAAAGTTAACAAATGTCAACAAGGTGAACCCGAATCCACAAGTTTCAAAGCCAAGTGGTTCACCAACAAAGAAGAAGGAGACTTCAAGTGATGAGTCTCTAAGTCCTAGATTCCGGGTTGATGTTAAAAGTCCACCTACTCCGGCTATGGGTATTCTTGGGCTTCGTCCCAATTCACCCGAATTTGAGAGACAAAAGATTGAGAGGAGTAAGGGAGTGACCGGTGACATTCCTCGAGTGGAAAAAGGAGAGGATGTGAGTGGGATGTCACCACCCGAATCTACACCAGACCTTGAAAAGAAAATGAGGGAAATTAAAGAGGGAAAAAGAATCATTGAGAATGAGGACACCTTTATCCCTTTATCTTTTTCTTCTACTTGTGTGAGTTCTTGTGTAGGTACTCTTGGAGGCAAACTAATGGAGCCTCAATCATGTTCCAAAATGGAAGGACAAGGTGAAGAAGATCTTCAATGTGAGCTTCAAGGTGTTGGAACAATTCGTGCCACTTCAAGTGCATTGAGTGAGCAATATGGCCACTCAAAGGTATGTGAAAATTCTTCCCTTGAACATGTTACTTCCTTGTCATGTGATAGTATTTATGAAAACTCAATACTAATTGATGAATTGTGTGATTACAATGTGTTTGCAACTAGTGTAGAGTCGGTTGGTCAACTTGTGTGTGATAGTGAACCACTAGTTGAGAGGGATGATAAGCCACATCATGATGTGAGCTCGGTTTTCATTGATCCTATATTTAGTGAAGAATGCGTAGTTGACCTAGCTTGTGAACCTTGTTATGACACCCCACCTATAATTGATAAAGGGGGAGACGAGTTGAATGAATATCCTATTCTTTCCCTTGATGAATTGCTTGATAATGGTGGACCTATGTGTCATAGTGAGGATGGTTGTGACCTTGAGGAGTCTCTAAAGTGTGAGATGGATCAATTTATTTTTGATGACTCCTCAAGTGAGAGTGAAAAACCTAGTCGTGATGCTATGCTTTTGTTGGACCATAAAATTAAGGTGCATGATTTTACATTCTCATTGTGTGAAGACAATCTCAACTGTGGTAGTGAATTGTATCGGACTAGGGTTGGTAGTAAAATAGAACCTCCATAGTTTGTGAAGTTAGACTCTATGGATGATCCATTGTTTGGAACTCCAAGTGGGATGAGTGGTCTTGATCTTGGTTGTATTGAACCATCTTCTAGCAGTCCTAGCCTTCGTTGTGTGGACTATCATGATGAAGAACCTATTTTGGAGACCTTCCTTCGGAGTTTGCCAAGTGAAGGAGATTGTCTTGGTGTTGGATTTGGAGGTGAGGACGTGGCTCTTGGTGTGTGTAAGAGTGCTTCCAAGAAGGGGAGTGGAGTGATTGATGTTAGTTGCCAATTGGACTATTTCGTTTACTTCACCCCACATGTTGATCACACCTTGGGTGTTGGGCATGCCAAAGCCAGTGTGTCATATTGTGATAATATCGATTTGAGGGCTTGGTATGTTGATCATAAGCTTAAGGGTTTTAGGAAATTTAATTGCTATATCTTGCATGTACCATGTCCTATTGATCTCTTTGCTTGTTCTTGTGTTGGATGCACCTTTCTTTGGAGTCAAGTACTTGTTGTTTCCTTTGGAGATATAAACTTATTACTTGTTATAGATGCTTGGATCTATCATAAGAGTGTGTTTTCCACACTTTTTGGCACTAACCTACTTTTGGAGTAGGAAGTTCGTTTGTCTTTGCCTTGCTTGTAGGTCTTGTTTGCTTGATTTCGAGGATGAAATCCTTTTAAAAAGGGGAGAATGATACAATCCGGATTGGTATCCAAAGCCATGGGAAGCTTACGCTCAACATACGGGACTTTGAATGCTTCAAAGAGAGCTTCGAAAACAAGAGTCAAGTCAAGAGATGACCAAAAGACCAAGTTGCAAGCTTGCTGAATTCTGGAAACTGCTCAACCCTGCGCGATCGCGAGAGGAGGGCTGCTATCGCGCTGAAGAATTGCATGCCCTGTGCGATCGCGAGGTGCATGGCGCGATCGCGATGACTAATTGATCAGCAACGTTCCAGAATTAGCTTCAGGGGCATTTTTGCCCATTTATCACAGACTTAGGGGCTTTTAGATATTTCACATTCATGTATAGGAAAACTATATAAGCTTCCCTTAGTCTTTCATTTCATTAGTTAGTTTCTGATTGAGGATAGAGAGAGATTAAGCCGAGCCTATCTTGTGAAAGCCTGAGGCTTCACAGACTCCTTTACTTGGAATCGAGTGGATGTCATCCTACTATGGATCCTCGATAGGTTCAAGTTTCTTTCTCTTTCTCGAATATCCTTTCTTTCTTCTATTTCTGTCCTTCCCCGTCCCTATTTTTCTCATTGTTGTATTTACTTTATCGCTTCCGTTCCTTTATCTTGCTTTGGCGTGGTTTGGTTCATATCACACGGGGAGAACAAGTGGTCCATAGGAGCACTGTTACCAGAGCAACGATGGGGAGAGCGGAAGGCACACAACAGTTCCATCATTGGATCTGGAACAAAGTAGTGACATGGATAAGGGAGGGGATGGGAGAATAACACGAAAGGAATGGGGGTGGGGAAGAGAGAACGACGATGGGAATTTGCCTGCAACGAGCGGCAGTGGGCGGGGATGAAAGTAGAGAGGAGAGAAAAGAGGGAGAACGAAACTTAGGATTTTTTATTTTTTGCTATGTTTGGTAACATAGCTCAAAAATGTTGCTACGTTTGGTAAAGTGATAAAATATTGCTATGTTTTAAAAAAAAAAAAATTATTACAATGACACTGAGTGTAATTTTTCCAATATATACATTAGCTACTCTCGTGTCATCGCCTTTCCTCCGTTTCTGCTAGGATAACTGTAAATTTTTTATAATTGTAGTTGTTTGCTTGTATTCTAAGCTTTATTATCCCTTTTGTCGACTTGTATTGGAGATGGTTTAAAGGTGAACATTGTACTCACTGCTCAAGCAATGGCACTGAGTTTCTGACCTGCATCTCGCAAAGGAGCCACCAATTGCGCAAGTGATCACTATACCAAATTAATCCTTTATTCTTTCTCAATCAAGTAAATGAGAATTGAGAGGGAAACAAATTAAACAAGGGTCTTTTCAAAAAGGTTTTGAACCTGAAGTAGCTCTAATGCGGATCTAGAAGAGGCCTTGCTGTTTAAAAGAGAGTAATCTCTAAGGGAGAGCAATCGCCATTATGAAGGTTATTTCTTCCTTATTGTGGCTGCATTAATGTTAACATACAGTTTCAAACCATTTCATTTGGTTCAGAATTTTTTTGTTACATGAATGGTTTTAACTTCATCCTTAATGGAAGTAACTACTTCCAATATTAATGCCCTTAATGCTTTATTGACGTTTTTTATGGGAAAAAATTGGTAATCATGCCTATAATGAAGCATTGTGAAGGTCCCCTATGTTAGAAATAGGAATAGAAAACAATGAAGAAATATGGTTTCGAGGTACGAAAGATCGCTATCTTTCAAGAGATATTGACTGTACATTCTTTTGGGGATTACAGACTAAATCTCTCAAAGGATACAACAAAACAAAAAATTTACTGCAAATTTTGATCACCAATTCATAGTAGGAAATTCTATATTTATAGAGCAAAAAACAGACCTCTTAAGAAGAGACACATCTCTTCTACAAATAGACACTTTCAGTTTCATCCAAATTCAAATTCGAAATTTAAATTTAAATAAAAAAGAATTTTCTGTCAAAATAAATAAATACAATATTTATTTCAAGGTCCGACCCGCGCCCGCGTCCCAAGTCCAAGTCCAAGTCTTTGTCTTTGATATTAATATAAATATATATATTTATATTATACAAGTATTGGACACATTCAAAGTGACTTGTGGAACACAAACTTATAAAGTCACAAAAAGTGACTTCTCCCACCGATGTGGGAGAGTTTCCTCTACAAAAGTGACAAACTACTCTTACATTCCCCCGCTAGTTTGTCATATTTCTCATAATATCACGCATATCGAAAAGTATCTTCCAGCAGATTTGAACTTTCCATTAGTGTAAATATTCTAAAGTTTTAACGAAGTTATTGGTTCCTTAAAAGGTTTGAACCACAACTTCTTGTGTCAAAACCGAGAATATCACACACATGATATTATATCCTGGCTAAAAAATCCAGTAATTGTTTTAGCACGTTTCTGGCCATGTGCTTATCCCAATTCATGAATATTAACAAAATCAACCCTTTGAATCTCGCTTGAAGCGGCACCACTTCAATATTCATATAGGTGGAATTTAGTCTCTATGTCCCTGTTACTAAAGACACTTGCTAATTCCATTAAGAATTTAATTCAACCTTTTTTTTGTAACAGTCAACACTTTGGAGTTTGTCCTTTGCTCCTGTTATTATGAGCAATTTAACAACTCCTTCACTCCTCAAATGACAGTAAACGGTACATCGAGCCGGGCTATTAACGAGGAGTCGTGTGTATAAACAACACAAATAACTTGTTGTTACCCATTGAACTTTTATTGTTAGAGTGTATACTAACTCAAAGTTGGGTTCCCATTACTTGTATTTAATTTAAGGGTTTTAGCCCCATTCCTTCTCCAGTTTGTTGTACCGCGTCTCTTGGTAATGCTTTGGTAAGTGGATCAACCAAATTGCTTTTTGATCTCACATACACAATAGCAATGGTTCAATTCTTTATTAATCCTCTAATAAACTTGTGTCTCAAGCTTATCTGTCTGTTTTTCCTATTATATATATCTTATTTTGAGCAAGAGACATCGTATTCTCACTATCACAAAATAAGGAAATGGCTGGCACAGGTTGTGGCCACAACTCAATATCCATTAATAAATTCCTCAGCCATTCCGCTTCTACTGAAGCATCTTTCAATGCAATGAATTCTGCTTCCATTGTAGAATGGGAGAGACACGTTTGTTTCTTGGATGCCCAACTAATGGCGCCACCCCCTAATTTAAATATCCAGCCAGTAGTCGATTTCGTATCATTAACACTCTTCACCCAACTCACATCAGTATATCCTTCTAATACAGTGAGAAATCCACTATAACAAATGCCCAAGTGCTTTGTTCTTTTCAAATATCCAAGCACCCTAGTTATTGCTTTCCAGTGATCATCACTTGGACTACTTGTAAGCCTTGAAAGTTTACACACTGCGAAAGCTATATCAGGTCTAGTACAATGCATTGCATACATCATACTGCCTATGGCACTTGCATACTCTAGTTGAGCCACTATTCTTCCACTATTTTTCGTAAGTTTGATAATAGGGTCATAAGGAGTTTTAGACTCTGTTATGCCCAAATGTTAGAATTTATCAAGCACTTTATCAATATAATGTGTCTGTGATAAAGTCACTCTCTTATCGCTTCTTTTAACCTTTATTCCTAAGATAGTATCTACTTCATTTAAGTCTTTCATTTTAAAGACTGAAGTTAGATACTTCTTAGTGTCGGTTATTCCAAGCATATTCGTACCAAAAATCAGCATATCATCGACATAAAGACAAATAATAACTCCATATTCCTTTGTGAATTTGGAGTAAATACATTTGTCTGACTCATTATGTACAAATCCATTTAATAGTATAGCACTATCAAACTTTTCATGCCATTGTTTTGGCGCTTGTTTCAAGCCATAGAGAGACTTAACCAACTTACAAACTTTATGTTCATTCCCAGGAAGAACAAACCCTTCGGGTTGTCTCATATAGATTTCTTCTTCTAGATTTCCGTTTAAGAAGGCCGTTTTAACGTCCATTTGATGTACATACAAATTATATATAGAAGCTAAAGATAAAAGGAGTCTAATGGACGTTATTCTTGCTACTGGTGCATAGGTATCAAAATAATCAATACTTTCCTTTTGAGTGAAGCCTTTTGCCACCAATCTTGCTTTGAAGGTTTGAATAGAGCCGTCTGTATTATATTTCCTTCTAAAGACCCATTTACAACCAATGGGTTTTGATCCAGGAGGAAGATCAACTAACACCCAAGTGTTGTTGGACATTATTGAGTCCATCTCATCATTGATTGCATCTTTCCAGAAAGCAGCATCTGTAGAAGACATTGCTTCCTGAAAGGTTTTTGGGTCATCTTCAACAATTAATAAGATAGGAATTTGTTCACAGACTTCTTCTCTACTTCCTTCAACAAGAAATACTATGGCTTGTGAAGCGATTAAATCAGAACCAAAATCATTTTCTTTTCTAATTCTTTTACTCCTTCTTGGTTCTATTTGCACATCGTCACTTTTCCTTTTAATAATTCCAGAACGTGACGGCTTGTCAACACCTCTTTCACTTGATTCAGGAAACTCATCAATAGGATCATGAATAAATCTATTTTCAATAAATTCAACATGAATAGATTCTACAATTACTTTAGATTCTAAATCTAACAGTCTATATGCTTTAGAATTTTATGCATACCCAACAAAAATACTTTTTATTCCTCTAGGACCAAGCTTTGTTCGATTATGATCAAGAACTCTATAATAAGATATGCAACCCCACACTTTAAAATAACTCAGATTTGGTTTCCTACCATTCCAAAGCTCATAAGGTGAAACATGCATACTTTTAGAAGGCACTCTATTTAGAATATATCAAGCAGTCAACAAAGCTTCACCCCATAAATTATGTGGAAGATGTGCATTTAGCAACATAGCATTAACCATATCTACTAAAGTCCTATTTTTCCTTTCAGCTAATCCATTTTGTTGTGGAGTATAAGGAGCACTCATTTGGTGAACTAAACCATGTTCTTCACAAAACTGGTTAAATTCATTAGAAAAGTATTCTCCACATCTATCACTTCGAATAACTTTAATTTTCTTTCCCTTTTGATTCTCCACAACTGACTTATATTCCTTAAACTTTTGGAAGGCCTCATCTTTAGTTCTAAGCAAGTAAACATATGTAAATCTAGAGAAGTCATCAATAAAAGTTATAAAGTATCTTTTTCCTCCTCTAGTTAATTCTCCATTTAATTCACATATGTCTGAATGTATCAAGTCTAATAATTCTGTAAACCGTTCAACTTTACGAAATGGTTTCATAGTCATTTTAGCTTGTATACATATTTCACACTTTCCTTTATGTTCACCATTGCACGTTATATAACCATGTTTGGACATATAATTTAAGGAACTAAAATTTAAATGTCCTAACCTAGCATGCCATAAAGAAGAATTAGACTCAACAATATAAGCAGAAACATAATTTATTGCATTGCTACTTAATTTGAACATGCCATTACAAGTGTACCCTTTTCCTACAAACAAGCAATTCTTAGATAATATTACATGATCAGACTCAATCACCATCTTGAAGCCCTTCTTAGACAGTAAACTAGCGGACATCAAGTTCTTCATAATGTCAGGAACATGGAACACATTTAACAGAGTCAGCTTCTGTCCAGAGGTGAAGTTGATTTCAACCGTTCCTTTTCCCGCAACCTCAGCAGTAACATGGTTGCCCATCAACACCTTTTCAGAATCTTTCACTTCTGAATATGTCTTGAACATATTTTTGTCATGACAAACATGAATGGTTGCACCAGAATCCAACCACCAGTCTTGATTCTTCGGAGTTGTTTCAGCCATATTCAACTCTTTTACCAGTTCAGTTGGTAATGGTTGAATCATAGCAACCAGTCCATGAGAAGAACTTTCCACGGCATTCACCTTTTCAGGATTTTCAGATTTTCCAGAATTTTTGGAATCAAAATTTATTCCTGCTTTCTTAAATCTGTAATCCTTTATCTTGTGACCTTTCTTCCCACAATGATGACAATTAAAGTTCTTTCTCTTTTTATTAAGAGACTTGGAAACTTTCAGATTTTTGTTTTCGTTTCCTGAATTATTCTGACTTACTAAATTAACTGTGGAACTTGAATTTTGAACAAGAGCATCACGAGTTCGAGTCTAACGTTCAATTTGAATGTGAGTTCGAAATTGTTCCACGGTCAGTTTATCAGAAGAATGCAGTACTTTCTTTCTATAGTCATTCCAGGAAGAAGGTAACTTAGACAGAATTGCACCAATCTGAAGTGCATCAGGAATTTTAACTTCAAGATCACTTAGTTTTGAAACTAATATTTGCAGTTCATGAATCTGATCCATAATAGGCTTAGTATCAACCATCTTAAATTCAAAATATTGCAAAGACAGAAATTTGTCGATACCTCTTTTTTCGTTTTCATATGCAGTTTGCAACGCTGTCCAGATTTCCCTTGGAGTCTTCAGATTTGAATATAGATCATACAGTCGATCCGTCAAAGTGTTCAGAATATGCCACGACATAGCAATTCATATTCTTGACGTTTCTTCCATTCTTCTTTAATTGCATCTGAATCCGTAGGGGATGGTTCTGGCAGATTAGGTAGCGTTGGATCAAGAACATAGAATATTTTCAACACTGTCAGTAAGAAGATCATCTTATCTTTCCAGCGGGTAAAATTGGTTCCATCAAAACGATCAAGTTTGATGAACTCCTTTGGATTTTCAACAGCAGACATCAATTTCTCCATTGTGGAATATCTCTTGAAAATTGTTAGAAATAGGAATAGAAAACAATGAAGAAATATGGTTTCGAGGCACGAAAGATCGCTATCTTTCAAGAGATATTGACTGTATATTCTTTTGGGGATACAGACTAATTCTCTCAAAGGATACAACAAAATAAAAAATTTACTGCAAATTTTGATCGCCAATTCGTAGTAGGAAATTCTGTATTTATAGAGCAAAAAACAGACCTCTTAAGAAGAGACACATCTCTTCTACAAATAGACACTTTCAGTTTCATCCAAATTCAAATTCGAAATTTAAATTTAAATAAAAAAGAATTTTCTGTCAAAATAAATAAATACAATATTTATTTCAAGGTCCGACCCGCGCCCGCGTCCCAAGTCCAAGTCCAAGTCTTTGATATTAATATAAATATATATATATTTATATTATACAAGTATTGGACACATTCAAAGTGACTTGTGGAACAAAAACTTATAAAGTCACAAAAAGTAACTTCTCCCACTGATGTGGGAGAGTTTCCTCTACAAAAGTGACAAACTACTCTTACATTCCCCCCCTAGTTTTTCATATTTCTCATAATATCACGCATATCGAAAAGTATCTTTCAGCAGATTTGAACTTTCCATTAGTGTAAATATTCTAAAGTTTTAACGAAGTTATTGGTACCTTAAAAGGTTTGAACCACAACTTCTTGTGTCAAAACCGAGAATATCATACACATGATATTATATCCTGGCTAAAAAATCCAGTAATTGTTTTAGCACGTTTCTGGCCATGTGCTTATCCCAATTCATGAATATTAACAAAATCAACCCTTTGAATCTCGCTTGAAGCGGCACCACTTCAATATTCATATAGGTGGAATTTAGTCTCTATGTCCCTGTTACTAAAGACACTTGCTAATTCCATTAAGAATTTAATTCAACCTTTTCTTGTAACAGTCAACACTTTGGAGTTTTTCCTTTGCTCCTGTTATTACGAGCAATTTAACAACTCCTTCACTCCTCAAATGACAGTAAACGGTACATTGAGATGGGCTATTAACGAGGAGTCGTGTGTATAAACAACACAAATAACTTGTTGTTACCCATTGAACTTTTATTGTTAGAGTGTATACTAACTCAAAGTTGGGTTCCCATTACTTTTATTTAATTTAAGGGTTTTAGCCCCATTCCTTCTCCAGTTTGTTGTACCGCGTCTCTTGGTAATGCTTTGGTAAGTGGATCTGCCAAATTGCTTTTTGATCTCACATACACAATAGCAATGGTTCAATTCTTTATTAATCCTCTAATAAACTTGTGTCTCAAGCTTATGTGTCTGTTTTTCCCATTATATATCTTATTGTGAGCAAGAGACATCGTATTCTCACTATCACAAAATAAGGAAATGGCTGGCATAGGTTGTGGCCACAACTCAATATCCATTAATAAATTCCTCAGCCACTCCGCTTCTCTTGAAGCATCTTTCAATGCAATGAATTATGCTTCCATTGTAGAATGGGAGAGACACGTTTGTTTCTTGGATGCCCAACTAATGGCGCCACCCCCTAATTTAAATATCCAGCCAGTAGTGGATTTCGTATCATTAACACTCTTCACTCAACTCGCATCAGTATATCCTTCTAATACAGTGGGAAATCCACTATAACAAATGCCCTAGTGCTTTGTTCTTTTCAAATATCCAAATACCCTAGTTATTGCTTTCCAGTGATCATCACTTGGACTACTTGTAAACCTTGAAAGTTTACACACTGCGAAAGCTATATCAGGTTTAGTACAATGCATTGCATACATCATACTGCCTATGGCACTTGCATATTCTAGTTGAGCCACTGTTCTTCCACTATTTTTCGTAAGTTTGATATTAGGGTCATAAGGAGTTTTAGACTCTGTTATGCCCAAATGTTTGAATTTATCAAGCACTTTATCAATATAATGTGTCTGTGATAAAGTCACTCTCTTATCGCTTCTTTTAACCTTTATTCCTTAGATAGTATCTACTTCATTTAAGTCTTTCATTTTAAAGACTGAAGTTAGATACTTCTTAGTCTCGGTTATTCCAAGCATATTCGTACCAAAAATCAGCATATCATCGACATAAAGACAAATAATAACTCCATATTCCTTTGTAAATTTAGAGTAAATACATTTGTCTGACTTATTATGTACAAATTCATTTGATAGTATAGCACTATCAAACTTTTCATGCCATTGTTTTGGCGCTTGTTTCAAGCCATAGAGAGACTTAACCAACTTACAAACTTTATGTTCATTCCCAGGAAGAACAAACCCTTCGAGTTGTCTCATATAAATCTCTTCTTCTAGATTTCCGTTTAAGAAGGCCGTTTTAACGTCCATTTGATGTACATACAAATCATATATAGATGCTAAAGATAAAAGGAGTCTAATGGACATTATTCTTGCTACTGGTGCATAGGTATCAAAATAATCAATACCTTCCTTTTGAGTGAAGCCTTTTGCCACCAATCTTGCTTTGAAGGTTTGAATAGAGCCGTCTGTATTATATTTCCTTCTAAAGACCCATTTATAACCAATGGGTTTTGATCCAGGAGGAAGATCAACTAAAACCCAAGCGTTGTTGGACATTATTGAGTCCATCTCATCATTGATTGCTTCTTTCCAGAAAGCAGCATCTCTAGAAGACATTGCTTCCTGAAAGGCTTTTGGGTTATCTTCAACAATTAATAAGATAGGAATTTGTTCATAGACTTCTTCTCTACTTCCTTCAACAAGAAATACTATGGCTTGTGAAGAGATGAAATCAGAACCAAAATCATTTTCTTTTCTAATTCTTTTACTCCTTCTTGGTTCTATTTGCACATCGTCACTTTTCCTTTTAATAATTCCAGAACGTGACGGCTTGTCAACACCTCTTTCACTTGAATCAGGAAACTCATCAATAGGATCATGAATAAATCTATTTTCAATAAATTCAACATGAATAGATTCTACAATTACTTTAGATTCTAAATCTAACAGTCTATATGCTTTAGAATTTTGTGCATACCCAACAAAAATACTTTTTATTCCTCTAGGACCAAGCTTTGTTCGATTATGATCAAGAACTCTACAATAAGATATGCAACCCCACACTTTAAAATAACTCAGATTTGGTTTCCTACCATTCCAAAGCTCATAAGGTGAAACATGCATACTTTTAGAAGGCACTCTATTTAGAATATATCAAGCAGTCAACAAAGCTTCACCCCATAAATTATGTGGAAGATGTGCATTTAGTAATATAGCATTAACCATATCTATTAAAGTCCTATTTTTCCTTTCAGCTAATCCATTTTGTTGTGGAGTATAAGGAGCACTCATTTGGTGAACTAAACCATGTTCTTCACAAAACTGGTCAAATTCATTAGAAAAGTATTCTCCACCTCTATCACTTCGAATAACTTTAATTTTCTTTCCCTTTTGATTCTCCACAACTGAATTATATTCCTTAAACTTTTGGAAGGCCTCATCTTTAGTTCTAAGCAAGTAAACATATGTAAATCTAGAGAAGTCATCAATAAAAGTTATAAAGTATCTTTTTTCTACTCTAGTTAATTCTCCATGTAATTCACATATGTCTGAATGTATCAATTTCTAATAATTCTGTAAACCGTTCAACTTTACGAAATGGTTTCTTAGTCATTTTAGCTTGTATACATATTTCACACTTTCCTTTATGTTCACCATTGCACGTTATATAACCATGTTTGGACATATAATTTAAGGAACTAAAATTTAAATGTCCTAACCTAGCATGCCATAAAGAAGAATTAGACTCAACAATATAAGCAGAAAAATAATTTATTGCATTGATACTTAATTTGAACATGCCATTACAAGTGTACCCTTTTCCTACAAACAAGCCATTCTTAGATAATATTACATGATCAGACTCAATCACAATCTTGAATCCCTTCTTAGACAGTAAACTAGCGGACATCAAGTTCTTCATAATGTCAGGAACATGGAACACATTTAACAGAGCCAACTTCTGTCCAGAGGTGAAGTTGATTTCAACTGTTCCTTTTCCCGCAGCCTCAGCAGTAACATGGTTGCCCATCAACACCTTTTCAGAATCTTTCACTTCTGAATATGTCTTGAACATATTTTTGTTATGACAAACATGAATGGTTGCACCAGTATCCAACCACCAGTCTTGATTCTTCAGAGTTGTTTCAGCCATATTCAACTCTTTTACCATTTCAGTTGGTAATGGTTGAATCATAACAACCAGTCCATGAGAAGAACTTTCCACGGCATTCACCTTTTCAGGATGTTCAGATTTTCCAGAATTTTTGGAATCAAAATTTATTCCTGCTTTCTTAAATCTGCAATCCTTTATCTTGTGACCTTCCTTCCCACAATGATGACAATTAAAGTTCTTTCTCTTTTTATTAAGAGAATTGGAAACTTTCAGATTTTTGTTTCCGTTTCCTGAATTATTCTGACTTACTAAATTAACTGTGGAACTTGAATTTTGAACAAGAGCATCACGAGTTCGAGTCTCACTTTCAATTTGAATGTGAGTTCGAAATTGTTCCACAGTCAGTTTTTCAGAAGAATGCAGTACTACCTTTCTATAGTCATTCCAGGAAGAAGGTAACTTAGACAGCATTGCACCAATCTGAAGTGCATCAGGAATTTTAACTTCAAGATCACTTAGTTTTGAAACTAATATTTGCAGTTCATGAATCTGATCCATAATAGGCTTAGTATCAACCATCTTAAATTCAAAATATTGCAAAGACAGAAATTTGTCGATACCTCTTTTTTCGTTTTCATATGCAGTTTGCAACGCTGTCCAGATTTCCCTTGGAGTCTTCAGATTTGAATATAGATCATACAGTCGATCCGTCAAAGTGTTCAGAATATGCCCACGACATAGCAATTCATCTTCTTGACGTTTCTTTGACACGACCCGGAATCCGGTTAGGCCGTGCGGGCACCCGACATCCTCCCCTAGACCCGTCGGGCAAACCCTTACCGATTAAATCCGGGAAATAAATATAACAATTTACAAATAAGGACAAGACTTAAAATAAAAACACAGACATACTGATACCTCTAAGCTGTACATAAGAAATTATAGCTGACTATCCAACATGCTAGGTTTAGGGCTATCCAGACCAGACATCTAAAAGTACAAAAGAAGACAGATACCTCCTGAAGGGAGCAAAATGCAACTGAAATAATGAACAATAAACATGTGGCCATCCGGAATAAATCTGGCTCACCCTGACAGCTGAAGTCGTCTTTGCTCCTGAACAACGCGGCGAACTCAATCCTGGAGAGAACGTGCCGAAACGAAATAGATGGACAAGAAACAAACAACAAACAAGGGTGAGTCAAAAGGACTCAATAAGTGGGGCAGACTAGCCACCTCAAAGAATAGGATAGCTAGCCAGGGAGAAGAAACAGATAAACGAAATTTCTTTTATTTAAATTATACAAAGGCAGAGCCAGATAACAACCGGAAACATGTAAGAAACTTCTAAAATCAACTAAGGGTTCGTGGCAGAAACATATATACAAATAAGCGATGCACATATAAGCAGAACAGTAGTCATGTACCGCAAGTCTACACAATAGTATGAATTGAGATGAAATGAAATGAAGTGAGATGAAATATGATGCAAAGGGTCACATGTGCCCGTCGTCCCATCTCGAAGCGGAATACTCCTGCATTCGAGGGGAATCCAATCTGATAACCAACTGGAGCGGAATACTCCTGCTCCTGGGGCAGAATACTCCTGCACCCGATATAAGGTAAACCAGAGGTGGAATACTCCTGCACACTCTTGGGGCGGAATACTCCTGCACCCGATATAATATAATGGAGCGGAATACTCCTGCTCCTGGGGCGGAATACTCCTTCCCTCAATATGATACAATGGAGCGGAATACTCCTGCTCCTGGGGCGGAATACTCCTGCCCCCAATATGATATGCAATGTAATGCATATGAATGACATATATTGCAGATGAATGCAATGTGATACAATAATAACCCTTCACCGGTGCGGGACTCTCATCGACAACCGGGAAGTAGATGCCAACTCACAGCCAGGGTACAATGCTCAGATCCTCATTGCAATACCAACAATATGACATAATATATAATATAATATATAAATCCAAAGCTAAGGCGTAATGAGTATGCCTATCGGCAGCTACATACGTAAGGAACACGTGGTAGAAAATATCCGAGGCCAGGTGCCTCCAAAGAAATGGATATAAACACTTACCTCTTCCAAAAGTTAGCATTGCTAATCAATAACCGCTTTTATCCTTTGGTTCCATTGCCAAACGATCCCACTGTGTTCAATAAGCAGAAAAATATATCACATTAGGCTAAAGGCTTCATTCCTCACATCTTAGGGAAATCCAGGTAGGAACCTGATACCCTATTCGCATACGCAATACACAGGTCAGGCCTATATACAGGGTTCAAAGCCACATAACCAAACCCCAAATAAATTATATCTATATATTGTCCATAACTCACTGAGTACGAATATATAATCAATTTCATTATCGGGGTCCATTTGACCCTTTAAACTATTAATTGAACTTATTAAAACGAAGTCTAATATTTCAAGTTTTACCGTTAAAACATATTCAAACACACGTAATAAACTCAAATAATATAGTAGGATCATTACCTGAATGTTCTGGGGTGAAAATACTATTTTCCTCCGTTCCCTTTTCTCATTTTCTGGCATTTTTTTCTTCCTCCCCATCATTTTATTTTTCTCTGTTTCATATTGTTTATACTCCTCTGCTTTCTTCGTTAATCACTTGAGCATATAAGCTCAAGTGACCGCCTAACTATTTTGTCTCGTTTTTCCTTTTTTCTTTTTTTTTGTTTTCTTTTATTTTATTTTCTTTTCTTTTCTTAACAAAAATTAAAACAGTGCCCTACGATATTCGAAATAATTCCAACTTTTGCATACAAGTTGTACAAAATACATGTAACATACTCGCGAAGGCGGATCTCAAATCAGACTCCCGAAACTCAAGATGCGAATTTAAATGAAAAGAAGTCAAATTATTTAACTTTCAGCATTTTAGCGGAAACTAGCCGAACAACATCGAAATTCACTTTCGAAAGTTCACAAAAGTCATAAATAATCATACGAACCCAACGGCGCTTTTGGATTTCGAATCGGAGCTCATTCGGCAAAAACCGAGCTCGAAAATCTCTTTTTAATATTTATTGCCAATAAAAGCTGAAACCTTCTTCCGATGCCTACCAAACGAGGCCTGATTTAGCTCAAATTTTACATATAAGTCCCAATGGATATTATGAATATTTTAAAATTATCGGCACGCCAATCGGAGTCCTAACTTCCGAAATGACTAACCGGGGTCGTTTCATTCTCCTCCACTTAAACTCTCGTTTGTCCTCGAACGAGCCTAAGTCTAAAGAAAAATTCATATAGATAGCAAGAGAACTTGCATGACCTGCATAAACTACTCCACGGGCATTATTTCTTGATTACAGGATCAGAATTATAACACGCATACCGAACTTTTGGAATAAAATATATCTGGATAATATGATAATACCATTACACAGCTTATTCTGACTAAGCTGATCCTTCTTCGATTACGAGAAGAGAGTTCTACATTTTAGAAGCAAAGATACATGGAACTTTGAATGGGTTAACATGATTCAGCCGATAATTACCTCTTCGATATACCTTTCGATATAGAACAAATTGATGGAACTAGGAATTAGCTCACACTTGATGCAATAGGGGAAGCTTTTGAAGTACCTTGTCACCACTCACTATAGAAGATTTGATGCAAGCTATATTATTTTTACGAATGCACTATACAACATCTCAATTGATGTTAGTGTTGTTCCGCAAGCTCCTTGTGGGAATGTAGATACTCATATCCTAATGTATGTCAAAGGTTCATCTGAACAGGGTCTATCGTATAAGGATAAGGATCATGCGACTACTACTGGATAGTATGATGTAGACCAAGAATGATCTTCAGACTGAACATCTCCCTCAGGGTATTGTCTTTGAATTGGAATTATTATGACTTGAAAAAGTAACTATAAAAGATACATGTAGTTGGACTTTCAGCTAAGGCAGAATACCAGCGACAAAGTTGATTACATGAGCACTTACAACGCTAAAGTAACTTCTCAAAGAGTTGAGGTGTGAAAGAGATATATATACCAATGATGGATTATCGACAAGCTGGACTAGACCATTAACTCTAAATTTTCATGAAGTAAAATAGCGTCAGTATGAGGATCCAGTTCTAGTTGAATACAGACAGATAGCCCAAAGAAAACCGAAGTCACCATACAGGGTCACTACTGACGGTGTTCTCATGTATAAAGATAGACTTTGTGTTCCTGATGTTGCAGATTTAGTTTACGATAAAGGCTCATTATTCCAAATACACTGTTCATCCAGGTTCGACTAAGATGTACCATAATCTTAAGCAAATTTATTGGTGGGACGGAATGAAATGTGACATAGCAAAATTTGTGGCTCAATGTTCCAATTGCTAGAAAGTTAAAGTGGTGTCATCTTTCCAGAATTTATGCTTTCAGCAAATAGGTACGTATATATGATCAAGTTGCCACCTTATCTCTGTTGCTAATAGATTATTAGTGGGTTTAGCAATGATCGACACTCATTGTAGATTTCTGTCGTGGCCTTACTTTGGGTCGTGAGAAAAGTGGTATCAATACCTCAGAGATTTAACATTACCATTCAGTATTTGGAGGAAGACTCCTCCACTTAAAGCACTAACTCATGCAGCCATTTGAATAGGAATAATTATCCTCGCACAGCCTGTTGGACTAAAGAGGATTTAGCTAAAAGCTGAATGTAGGCAGACCTAAGCTACCAACTACCCTTTCGAGTTGCCAAATAGCTGCAACTCTCAAGTTCACAACTCCATACCTTTGTCGTAAAAACCACCGCCTGATGGATGGTACTTCTATATAAAAATTTTGGCAGAGTTTCCCCTGAAACTGAATGATCCGCAAAAACAGAACCAACACTATACTATATATGGGAATGGATACCCGGATAAACTGATAACATAAACATGTTAAACGGATAACAAGATGAGACAACTGGACCCAAACAATAATATGCTACCAAAACAATAATATGCTTACCCGGCCATAATAACACGTACTCTGGCTCAACACAAGGAACATCACAAGCGGCTACCAATCGCCCAAGCTCACTAGTGCCGGACGAAGAAGAAATGGAAATAGATCGAGGATAGAAATAATTAGAGCTTCAGGAAGTTCATCTTCTTATTTCTTGGCTACCAGAGCTAGACTACTTCCGAGTCAAAGTAGCCCAAGAATCGCAATTGAAGAAATAGATATTAAATAAGCTCTAATGGAACAACATCCATGCCAATTTAACCTCCCAATAAGAAGGAACCTCTGACACTTTACCAGAAAACCCTTTTATAACCCAGATAAGCTCATAGGATAACAAACTTTACTAGCGTTTTGAACCAAGAGGATATACGTAAATCGAATATTACTTACTAATCACTTTGCACAGGAAGAAACGACAACACTTTCTGACGGTGACGAATAAAAATCTCGTCATCTTACCAACACTGAATTCCAAAGAGAGAGGTAGACTGACTTGACATAATAACAGAATGTGGCACAATAATATGCCAAGCAGAAAATACCGCCACTCACTCCCAATCTCTCACATTTAAACCTACTTGGTCTCACAAATACCAGAAATAAATCATATCAGAAGCTCACCCCTCTACCGCAACCGATTCTTAATAGAAACAACATCCAAGAAAACCATCAAAAGATTATAAGACACACCATTTCCAGATCGATCGAAAGAATAAAATCTTACTCACATTCAAGAGAAGAAAACAATCTCAGGGTCTACTACATCGGATGCCTCAGCATCCTGCCAGGCTGGCAGTTCATAAAACTGCCTCTGCGGCTGAACTAAGCCGTTACACGGATAATTACCTTCTGAAGAACTACTACCACCACGCTCTCAACCGCTACAGGATGGTGGCATATCTCTGCTTGATTAAGATCTAAATGAAATTCCCTGCGACTGTGCAGGTACCTGATGACAAGAGAAAGGACGGCTGCTAACTTATCGGAATAAGGAAAAAATTCTCAAAGAATAGCCAGACTCACGACAATGATAATAGGAAAAATCCTCAAAGGATAATCAGATTCACGACAATGATAACACCTTTTCGCTGAATATGGGAGCTGGGCAGATTGTTGAAAGCTACAAAGAGAAAGCTGAGTCTAATCTTGATAAACTACCCGCGCACTCTGAGAATCGCGCTCTACAAGTTGAGATAACCTGGAAGGTGACCTTCAAAAATAATTAGAACTCTTACCTCCAATTGAGGTACCATGGTTACCCACTAGGGCCACGAGATCTCTTGCTCTCCCGCTCTAACTTATGGTATGCCTCGTACCTTTGAGCAATATTAATAACAACATCAACTGAAATCTTGACCTCAATCTCTCGAGCCACCTGGGATCTCAAGAAAAAAAGAAAGGTCATCAATAAATCTTTGAATCTCTCAAAAGACTCATGGACTAGTTCTAATACATATTCAGTCATTCTATAGAATTCAATCTCAAATTCTCAAACACCAACAGGCTAACCGACAGGCTACCTTGTCTAATCCACTAAACTGGCAACACTTTTCATCTCGCTCACTTCGAAAGGAACTTTTCCACGAATCTAAAAGAAAATTTGAACCAAGTTAGGTAATAAAAGAGTGGACTACCAATTCAAGGCTGGACCCCTGAAAATTGAAAGCAAAATAACCAACACCATACCGCCTGTCAAGAGCCAGAAGGATACGCTGACATCATTTTATTTTAAAAAAAACTTACACCGGGATTATCTAATGTATTGTTTGGGAATATCGGGATGTTCAACCGCATAAAATAATATATCCTCTTTGGGTATTCGGACCGAACTGTTACCTCGGCTGGCTAACCAGCCGAAACAATTAGAGGTACAATACATGCTGCATTGGGAACAATATATTGGAACAACATCAACGATTGCAACGGAGCTCCCTAAGACCAAACATCTGCATCTGCGGCAACCTGATATGCTGCCTAGCGAATAATAGGTTATTGTGGTATCTGTCGCCAAGATTCTCGTAAAGTATCGTAGAGAGCCAAGGGAACCACCAAGCCCTGCTCCTTGCCCATCGCGAGCTCGTACGGCTGGGACCTCTGTAACTAGTTCGTCAGCACGATCAAAACTCTCGGAGCTTCGTCAGTGTTAGCCCCAGGCTAGACTGCTTCGTCTTCAACTCATACCGTTTGCTGATTTGTTGCACGAGGGTTCACAATTACCATGAAGCAATAACGAAACTACTTTTGCATCCTAGACCGACGCATGATCAGAAAAGAAGGAAGTGAAACTTCCTAAATGCCATCATAGCCTCTCGTAGATAAGTACGGACGTCTACGTACCCATCAGCGAGACTCTACTAGACACTGTCTTAGTCTGGATAGACTCTAAACCGCTCTGATACAACTGACACGACCCGGAATCTGGTTAGGCCGTGCGGGCACCCGACATCCTCCCCTAGACCCGTCGGGCGAACCCTTACCAATTAAATCAGGGAAATAAATATAACAATTTACAAATAAGGACAAGACTTAAAATAAAAACACAGACATACTGATACCTCTAAGATGTACAAAGAAATTATAGCTGACTACCCAACATGCTAGGTTTAGGGCTATCCAGACCAGAAATCTAAGAGTACAAAAGAAGACAGATACCTCCTGAAGGGAGCAAAATGCAACTGAAATAATGAACAATAAACTGGTGGCCATCCGGAATAAATCTGGCTCACCCTGACAGCTGAAGTCGTCTTTGCTCTGAACAACGCGGCGAACTCAATCTGGAGAGAACGTGCCGAAACGAAATAGATAGACAAGAAATAAACAACAAACAAGGGTGAGTCAAAGGACTCAATAAGTGCGGCAGACTAGCCACCTCAAAGAATAGGATAGCTAGCCAGGGAGAAGAAACAGATAAACAAAATTTCTTTATTTAAATTATACAAAGGCAGAGCCAGATAACAACCGGAAACATGTAAGAAACTTCTAAACTCAACTAAGGGTGCGTGGCAGAAATATATCAACAAATAAGCGATGCACATATAAGCAGAACAGTAGTCATGTACCGCAAGTCTACACAAAAGTATGAATTGAGATGAAATGAAATGAAGTGAGATGAAATGAAATGAAATGAAATATGATGCAAAGGGACACATGTGCCCGTCGTCCCATCTCGAAGCGGAATACTCCTGCATTCGAGGGGAATCCAATCTGATAACCAACTGGAGCGGAATACTCCTGCTCCTGGGGCGGAATACTCCTGCACCCGATATAAGATAAACCAGAGGCGGAATACTCCTGCACTCTCTTGGGGCGGAATACTCCTGCACCCGATATAATATAATGGAGCGGAATACTCCTGCTCCTGGGGCGGAATACTCCTGCCCTCAATATGATACAATGGAGCGGAATACTCCTGCTCCTGGGGCGGAATACTCCTGCCCCCAATATGATATGCAATGTAATGCATATGAATGACATGTATTGCAGATAAATGCAATGTGATACAATAATAACCCTTCACCGGCGCGGGACTCTCATCGACAACCGGGAAGTAGATGCCAACTCACAGCCAGGGTACAATGCTCAGATCCTCATTGCAATACCAACAATATGACATAATATATAATATAAAATATAAATCCAAAGCTAAGGCGTAATGAGTACGCCTATCGGCAGCTACATATGTAAGGAACACGTGGTAGAAAATCTCCGAGGCCAGGTGCCTCCAAAGAAATGGATATAAACACTTACCTCTTCCAAAAGTTAGCATTGCTAATCAATAACCACTTTTATCCTTTGGTTCCATTGCCAAACGATCCCACTGTGTTCAATAAGCAGAAAAATATATCACATTAGGCTAAAGGCTTGATTCCTCACATCTTAGGGCAATCCAGGTAGGAACCTGATACCCTATTCGCATACGCAATACGCAGGCCAAGCCTATATACAGGGTTCAAAGCCACATAACCAAACCCCAAATAAATTATATCTATATGTTGTCCATAACTCACTGAGTACGAATATATAATCAATTTCATTATCGGGGTCCATTTGACCCTTTAAACTATTAATTGAACTTATTAAAACGATGTCTAATATTCCAAGTTTTTACCGTTAAAACATATTCAAACACACGTAATAAACTCAAATAATATAGTAGGATCATTACCTGAATGTTCTGGGGTGAAAATACTATTTTCCTCCGGTCCCTTTTCTCATTTTCTGGCATTTTTTCTTCCTCCCCATCATTTTATTTTTCTCTGTTTCATATTGTTTATACTCCTTTGCTTTCTTCGTTAATCACTTGAGCATATAAGCTCAAGTGACCGCCTAATTTTGTCTCGTTTTTCCTTTTTTTTTTTTTTTGTTTTCTTTTATTTTATTTTCTTTTCTTAACAAAAATTAAAACAGTGCCCTACGATATTCGAAATAATTCCAACTTTTGCATACAAGTTGTACAAAATACATGTAACATACTCGCAAAGGCGGATCTCAAATCAGACTCCCGAAACTCAAGATGCGAATTTAAATGAAAAGAAGTCAAATTATTTAACTTTCAGCATTTTAGCGGAAACTAGCCGAACAACATCGAAATTCACTTTTGAATGTTCACAAAAGTCATAAATAATCATGCGAACCCAACGGCGCTTTCGGATTTCGAATCGGAGCTCATTCGGCAAAAACCGAGCTCGAAAATCTCTTTTTAATATTTATTGCTAATAAAAACTGAAACCTTCTTCCGATGCCTACCAAATGTGGCCTGATTTAGCTCAAATTTTACATATAAGTCCCAATGGATATTATGAACATTTTAAAATTATCGGCACGCCAATCGGAGTCCTAACTTCCGAAACGACTAACCGGGGTCGTTTCATTCTTCCATTCTTCTTTGATTGCATCTGAATCCGTAGGGGATGGTTCTGGCGGATAAGGTAGCGTTGGATCAAGAACATAGAATATTTTCAACGCTGTCAGTAAGAAGATCATCTTATCTTTCCAGCGGGTAAAATTGGTTCCATCAAAACGATCAAGTTTGATGAACTCCTTTGGATTTTCAACAGCAGACATCAAATTCTCCATTGTGGAATATCTCTTGAAAATTGTTAGAAATAGTAATAGAAAACAATGAAGAAATAGGGTTTCGAGGCACGAAAGATCGCTATCTTTAAAGAGATATTGACTGTATATTCTTTTGGGGATTACAGACTAATTCTCTCAAGGGATACAACAAAACCAAAAATTTACTACAAATTTTGATCGC
Source organism: Petunia secreta (assembly GCA_029990175.1). Taxonomy (NCBI): domain Eukaryota; kingdom Viridiplantae; phylum Streptophyta; class Magnoliopsida; order Solanales; family Solanaceae; genus Petunia; species Petunia secreta. The sequence goes on from JARKIP010000102.1 coordinate 406,628, forward strand.
CAATTCGTAGTAGGAAATTCTGTATTTATAGAGCAAAAAATAGACCTCTTAAGAAGAGACACATCTCTTCTACAAATAGACACTTTCAGTTTCATCCAAATTCAAATTCGAAATTTAAATTTAAATAAAAAAGAATTTTCTGTCAAAATAAATAAATACAATATTTCAAGGTCCGACACGCGCCCGCGTCCCTAGTCGAAGTCCAAGTCCAAGTCTTTGATATTAATATAAATATATATATATTCATATTATACAAGTATTGGACACATTCAAAGTGACTTGTGGAACACAAACTTATAAAGTCACAAAAAGTGACTTCTCCCACCAACGTGGGAGAGTTTCCTCTAGAAAAGTGACAAACTACTCTTACATTCCCCCGCTAGTTTGTCATATTTCTCATAATATCACGCATATCCAAAAGTATCTTTCAGCAGATTTGAACTTTCCATTAGTATAAATATTCTAAAGTTTTAATGAAGTTATTGGTACCTTAAAAGGTTTGAACCACAACTTCTTGTGTCAAAACCGAGAATATCACACACATGATATTATATCCTGGCTAAAAAATCCAAGAATTGTTTTAGCATGTTTCTGGCCATGTGCTTATCCCAATTCATGAATATTAACAAAATCAACCCTTTGAATCTCGCTTGAAGCGGCACCACTTCAATATTCATATAGGTGGAATTTAGTCTCTATGTCCCTGTTACTAAAGACACTTGCTAATTCCATTAAGAATTTAATTCAACCATTTCTTGTAACAGTCAACACTTTGGAGTTTGTCCTTTGCTCCTGTTATTACGAGCAATTTATCAACTCCTTCACTCCTCAAATGACAGTAAAAGGTACATTGAGCCGGGCTATTAACGAGGAGTCGTGTGTATAAACAACACAAATAACTTGTTGTTACCCATTGAACTTTTATTGTTAGAGTGTATACTAACTCAAAGTTGGGTTCCCATTACTTGTATTTATTTTAAGGGTTTTAGCCCCATTCCTTCTCCAGTTTGTTGTACCGCGTCTCTTGGTAATGCTTTGGTAAGTGGATCAGCCAAATTGCTTTTTGATCTCACATACACAATAGCAATGGTTCCATTCTTTATTAATCCTCTAATAAACTTGTGTCTCAAGCTTATCTGTCTGTTTTTCCCATTATATATATCTTATTTTGAGCAAGAGACATCGTATTCTCACTATCACAAAATAAGGAAATGGCTGCCACAGGTTGTGGCCACAACTCAATATCCATTAATAAATTCCTCAGCCATTCCGCTTCTACTGAAGCATCTTTCAATGCAATGAATTCTGCTTCCATTGTAGAATGGGAGAGACACGTTTGTTTCTTGGATGCCCAACTAATGGCGCCACCCCCTAATTTAAATATCCAGCCAGTAGTCGATTTCGTATCATTAACACTCTTCACCCAACTCGCATCAGTATATCCTTCTAATACAGTGGGAAATCCACTATAACAAATGCCCAAGTGCTTTGTTCTTTTCAAATATCCAAGCACCCTAGTTATTGCTTTCCAGTGATCATCACTTGGACTACTTGTAAACCTTGAAAGTTTACACACTGCGAAAGCTATATCAGGTCTAGTACAATGCATTGCATACATCATACTGCCTATGGCACTTGCATACTCTAGTTGAGCCACTGTTCTTCCACTATTTTTCGTAAGTTTGATATTAGGGTCATAGGGAGTTTTAGACTCTGTTATGCCAAAATGTTTTAATTTATCAAGCACTTTATCAATATAATGTGTCTGTGATAAAGTCACTCTCTGATCGCTTCTTTTAACCTTTATTCCTAAGATAGTATCTACTTCATTTAAGTCTTTCATTTTAAAGACTGAAGTTAGATACTTCTTAGTCTCGGTTATTCCAAGCATATTCGTACCAAAAATCAGCATATCATCGACATAAAGACAAATAATAACTCCATATTCCTTTGTGAATTTGGAGTAAATACATTTGTCTGACTCATTATGTACAAATCCATTTGATAGTATAGCACTATCAAACTTTTCATGCCATTGTTTTGGCGCTTGTTTCAAGCCATAGAGAGACTTAACCAACTTACAAACTTTATGTTCATTCCCAGGAAGAACAAACCCTTTGGGTTGTCTCATATAGATTTCTTTTTCTAGATTTCCGTTTAAGAAGGCCGTTTTAACGTCCATTTGATGTACATACAAATCATATATAGAAGCTAAAGATAAAAGGAGTCTAATGGACGTTATTCTTGCTATTGGTGGATAGGTATCAAAATAATCAATACCTTCCTTCTGAGTGAAGCCTTTTGCCACCAATCTTGCTTTGAAGGTTTGAATAGAGCCGTCTGTATTATATTTCCTTCTAAAGACCCATTTACAACCAATGGGTTTTGATCCAGGAGGAAGATCAACTAAAACTCAAGTGTTGTTGGACATTATTGAGTCCATCTCATCATTGATTGCTTCTTTCCAGAAAGCAGCATCTCTAGAAGACATTGCTTCCTGAAAGGTTTTTGGGTCATCTTCAACAATTAATAAGATAGGAATTTGTTCAAAGATTTCTTCTCTACTTCCTTCAACAAGAAATACTATGGCTTGTGAAGAGATGAAATCAGAACCAAAGCCATTTTCTTTTCTAATTCTTTTACTCCTTCTTGGTTCTATTTGCACATCGTCACTTTTCCTTTTAATAATTCCAGAACGTGACGGCTTGTCAACACCTCTTTCACTTGATTCAGGAAACTCATCAATAGAATCATGAATAAATCTATTTTCAATAAATTCAACATGAATAGATTCTACAATTACTTTAGATTCTAAATCTAACAGTCTATATGCTTTAGAATTTTGTGCATACCCAACAAAAATACTTTTTATTCCTCTAGGACCAAGCTTTGTTCGATTATGATCAAGAACTCTATAATAAGATATGCAACCCCACACTTTAAAATAACTCAGATTTGGTTTCCTACCATTCCAAAGCTCATAAGGTGAAACATGCATACTTTTAGAAGGCACTCTATTTAGAATATAGCAAGCAGTCAACAAAGCTTCACCCCATAAATTGTGTGGAAGATGTGCATTTAGCAACATAGCATTAACCATATCTACTAAAGTCCTATTTTTCCTTTCAGCTAATCCATTTTGTTGTGGAGTATAAGGAGCACTCATTTGGTGAACTAAACCATGTTCTTCACAAAACTGGTTAAATTCATTAGAAAAGTATTCTCCACCTCTATCACTTCGAATAACTTTAATTTTCTTTCCCTTTTGATTCTCCACAACTGACTTATTTTCCTTAAACTTTTGGAAGGCCTCATCTTTAGTTCTAAGCAAGTAAACATATGTAAATCTAGAGAAGTCATCAATAAAAGTTATAAAGTATCTTTTTCCTCCTCTAGTTAATTCTCCATTTAATTCACATATGTCTGAATGTATCAAGTCTAATAAATCTGTAAACCGTTCAACTTTACGAAATGGTTTCTTAGTCATTTTAGCTTGTATACATATTTCACACTTTCCTTTATGTTCACCATTGCACGTTATATAACCATGTTTGGACATATAATTTAAGGAACTAAAATTTAAATGTCCTAACCTAGCATGCCATAAAGAAGAATTAGACTCAACAATATAAGCAGAAACATAATTTATTGCATTGATACTTAATTTGAACATGCCATTACAAGTGTACCCTTTTCCTACAAACAAGCAATTCTTAGATAATATTACATGATCAGACTCAATCACCATCTTGAAGCCCTTCTTAGACAGTAAACTAGCAGACATCAAGTTCTTCATAATGTCAGGAACATGGAACACATTTAACAGAGTCAGCTTCTGTCCAGAGGTGAAGTTGATTTCAACTGTTCCTTTTCCCGCAACCTCAGCAGTAACATGGTTGCCCATCAACACCTTTTCAGAATCTTTCACTTCTGAATATGTCTTGAACATATTTTTGTCATGACAAACATGAATGGTTGCACCAGAATCCAACCACCAGTCTTGATTCTTCGGAGTTGTTTCAGCCATATTCAACTCTTTTACCAGTTCAGTTGGTAATGGTTGAATCATAGCAACCAGTCCATGAGAAGAACTTTCCACGGCATTCACCTTTTCAGGATTTTCAGATTTTCCAGAATTTTTGGAATCAAAATTTATTCCTGCTTTCTTAAATCTGTAATCCTTTATCTTGTGACCTTTCTTCCCACAATGATGACAATTAAAGTTCTTTCTCTTTTTATTAAGAGACTTGGAAACTTTCAGATTTTTGTTTCTGTTTCCTGAATTATTCTGACTTACTAAATTAACTGTGGAACTTGAATTTTGAACAAGAGCATCACGAGTTCGAGTCTAACTTTCAATTTGAATGTGAGTTCGAAATTGTTCCACAGTCAGTTTATCAGAAGAATGCAGTACTTTCTTTCTATAGTCATTCCAGGAAGAAGGTAACTTAGACAGAATTGCACCAATCTGAAGTGCATCAGGAATTTTAACTTCAAGATCACTTAGTTTTGAAACTAATATTTGCAGTTCATGAATCTGAATCATAATAGGCTTAGTATCAACCATCTTAAATTCGAAATATTGCAAAGACAGAAATTTGTCGATACCTCTTTTTTTCGTTTTCATATGCAGTTTGCAACGCGGTCCAGATTTCCCTTGGAGTCTTCAGATTTGAATAAAGATCATACAGTCGATCCGTCAAAGTGTTCAGAATATGCCCACGACATAGCAATTCATCTTCTTGACGTTTCTTCCATCCTTCTTTGATTGCATCTGAATCCATAGGGGATGGTTCTGGCAGATAAGGTAGCGTTGGATCAAGAACATAGAATATTTTCAACGCTGTCAGTAAGAAGATCATCTTATCTTTCCAGCGGGTAAAATTGGTTCCATCAAAACGATCAAGTTTGATGAACTCCTTTGGATTTTCAACAGCAGACATCAATTTCTCCATTGTGGAATATCTCTTGAAAATTGTTAGAAAAAGGAATAGAAAACAATTAACAAATATGGTTTCGAGGCACGAAAGATCGCTATATTTCAAGAGATATTGACTATATATTCTTTTGGGGATTACAGACTAATTCTCTCAAAGGATACAACAAAACTAAAAATTTACTGCAAATTTTGATCGCCAATTCGTAGTAGGAAATTCTTTATTTATAGAGCAAAAAACAGACCTCTTAAGAAGAGACACATCTCTTCTACAAATAGACACTTTCAGTTTCATCCAAATTCAAATTCGAAATTTAAATTTAAATAAAAAAGAATTTTCTGTCAAAATAAATAAATAAAATATTTATTTCAAGGAACGACCCGCGCCCGCATCCCAAGTCCAAGTCCAAGTCTTTGATATTAATATAAATATATATACTTATATTATACAAATATTGGACACATTCAAAGTAACTTGTGGAACACAAACTTATAAAGTCACAAAAAGTGACTTCTCCCACCGATGTGGGAGAGTTTCCTCTAAAAAAGTGACAAACTACTCTTACATTCCCCCGATAGTTTGTCATATTTCTCATAATATCACGCATATCGAAAAGTATCTTTCAGCAGATTTGAACTTTCCATTAGTGTAAATATTCTAAAGTTTTAACGAAGTTATTGGTACCTTAAAAGGTTTGAACCACAACTTCTTGTGTCAAAACCGAGAATATCACACACATGATATTATATCCTAGCTAAAAAATCCAGTAATTGTTTTAGCACGTTTCTGGCCATGTGCTTATCCCAATTCATGAATATTAACAAAATCAACCCTTTGAATCTCGCTTGAAGCGGCACCACTTCAATATTCATATAGGTGGAATTTAGTCTCTATGTCCCTGTTAGTAAAGGCACTTGCTAATTCCATTAAGAATTTAATTCAACCTTTTTTTGTAACAATCAACACTTTGGAGTTTGTCCTTTGCTCCTATTATTACGAGCAATTTAACAACTCCTTCACTCCTCAAATGACAGTAAACGGTACATTGAGCCGGGCTACTAACGAGGAGTCGTGTGTATAAACAACACAAATAACTTGTTGTTACCCGTTGAACTTTTATTGTTAGAGTGTATACTAACTCAAAGTTGGGTTCCCATTACTTGTATTTAATTTAAGGGTTTTAGCCCCATTCCTTCTCCAGTTTGTTGTACCGCGTCTCTTGGTAATGCTTTGGTAAGTGGATCAGCCAAATTGCTTTTTGATCTCACATACACAATAGCAATGCTTCCATTCTTTATTAATCCTCTAATAAACTTGTGTCTCAAGCTTATGTGTCTGTTCTTCTCATTATATATCTTAATGTGAGCAAGAGACATCGTATTCTCACTATAACAAAATAAGGAAATGGCTGGCATAGGTTGTGGCCACAACTCAATATCCATTAATAAATTCCTCAGCCATTTTGCTTCTACTGAAGCATCTTTCAATGCAATGAATTCTGCTTCCATTGTAGAATGGGAGAGACACGTTTTTTTCTTGGATGCCCAACTAATGGCGCCACCCCCTAATTTAAATATCCAGCCAGTAGTGGATTTCGTATCATTAACACTCTTCACCCAACTCACATCAGTATATCCTTCTAATACAGTGGGAAATCCACTATAACAAATGCCTAAGTGCTTTGTTCTTTTCAAATTTCCAAGCACCCTAGTTATTGCTTTCCAGTGATCATCACTTGGACTACTTGTAAACCTTGAAAGTTTACACACTGCAAAAGCTATATCAGGTCTAGTACAATGCATTGCATACATCATATGGCCTATGGCACTTGCATACTCTAGTTGAGCCACTGTTCTTCCACTATTTTTCGTAAGTTTGATATTAGGGTCATAAGGAGTTTTAGACTCTGTTATGCCCAAATGTTTGAATTTTTCAAGCACTTTATCAATATAATGTGTCTGTGATAAAGTCACTCTCTTATCGCTTCGTTTAACCTTTATTCCTAAGATAGTATCTACTTCATTTAAGTCTTTCATTTTAAAGACTGAAGTTAGATACTTCTTAGTCTCGGTTATTCCAAGCATATTCTTACCAAAAATCAGCATATCATCGACATAAAGACAAATAATAACTCCATATTCCTTTGTGAATTTGGAGTAAATACATTTGTCTGACTCATTATGTACAAATCCATTTGATAGTATAGCACTATCAAACTTTTCATGCCATTGTTTTGGCGCTTGTTTCAAGCCATAGAGAGACTTAACCAACTTACAAACTTTATGTTCATTCCCAGGAAGAACAAACCCTTCGGGTTGTCTCATATAGATTTCTTCTTCTAGATTTCCGTTTAAGAAGGCTGTTTTAACGTCCATTTGATGTACATCCAAATCATATATAGAAGCTAAAGATAAAAGGAGTCTAATGGACGTTATTCTTGCTACTGGTGCATAGGTATCAAAATAATCAATACCTTCCTTTTGAGTGAAGCCTTTTGCCACCAATCTTGCTTTGAAGGTTTGAATAGAGCCGTCTGTATTATATTTCCTTCTAAAGACCCATTTACGACCAATGGGTTTTGATCCAGGAGGAAGATCAACTAAAACCCAAGTGTTGTTGGACATTATTGAGTCCATCTCATCATTGATTGCTTCTTTCCAGAATGCAGCATCTCTAGAAGACATTGCTTCCTGAAAGGTTTTTGGGTAATCTTCAACAATTAATAAGATAGGAATTTGTTCACAGACTTCTTCTCTACTTCCTTCAACAAGAAATACTATGGCTTGTGAAGAGATGAAATCAGAGCTAAAATCATTTTCTTTTCTAATTCTTTTACTCCTTATTGGTTCTATTTGCACATCGTCACTTTTCCTTTTAATAATTCCAGAATGTGACGGCTTGTCAACACCTCTTTCACTTGATTCAGGAAACTCATCAATAGAATCATGAAGAAATCTATTTTCAATAAATTCAACATGTATAGATTCTACAATTACTTTAGATTCTAAATCTAACAGTCTATATGCTTTAGAATTTTGTGCATACCCAACAAAAATACTTTTTATTCCTCTAGGACCAAGATTTGTTCGATTATGATCAAGAACTCTATAATAAGATATGCAACCCCACACTTTAAAATAACTCAGATTTGGTTTCCTACCATTCTAAAGCTCATAGGTGAAACATGCATACTTTTAGAAGGCACTCTATTTAGAATATAGCAAGCAGTCAACAAAGCTTCACCCCATAAATTATGTGGAAGATGTGCATTTAGCAACATAGCATTAACCATATCTACTAAAGTCCTATTTTTCCTTTCAGCTAATCCATTTTGTTGTGGAGTATACGGAGCACTCATTTGGTGAACTAAACCATGTTCTTCACAAAACTGGTTAAATTCATTAGAAAAGTATTCTCCACCTCTATCACTTCGAATAACTTTAATTTTCTTTCCCTTTTGATTCTCCACAACTAACTTATATTCCTTAAACTTTTGGAAGGCCTCATCTTTAGGTCTAAGCAAGTAAACATATGTAAATCTAGAGAAGTCATCAATAAAAGTTATAAAGTATCTTTTTGCTCCTCTAGTTAATTCTCTATTTAATTCACATATGTCTGAATGTATCAAGTCTAATAATTCTGTAAACCGTTCAACTTTACGAAATGGTTTCTTAGTCATTTTAGCTTGTATACATATTTCACACTTTCCTTTATGTTCACCATTGCACGTTATATAACCATGTTTAGACATATAATTTAAGTCTTGATTCTTCAGAGTTGTTTCAGCCATATTCAACTCTTTTACCATTTCAGTTGGTAATGGTTGAATCATAGCAACCAGTCCATGAGAAGAACTTTCCACGGCATTCACCTTTTTAGTATTTTCAGATTTTTCAGAATTTTTGGAATCAAAATTTATTCCTGCTTTCTTAAATCTGTAATCCTTTATCTTGTGACCTTTCTTCCCACAATGATGACAATTAAAGTTCTTTCTCTTTTTATTATGAGACTTGGAAACTTTCAGATTTTTGTTTCTGTTTCCTGAATTATTCTGACTTACTAAATTAACTGTGGAACTTGAATTTTGAACAAGAGCATCACGAGTTCGAGTCTAACTTTCAATTTGAATGTGAGTTCGAAATTGTTCTACAGTCAGTTTATCAGAAGAATGCAGTACTTTCTTTCTATAGTCATTCCAGGAAGAAGGTAACTTAGACAGAATTGCACCAATCTGAAGTGCTTCAGGAATTTTAACTTCAAGTTCACTTAGTATCCTAGCTATTTCGCATTTAATTTTATTTACATGCTATTCAGTTCATAAAGTATGTATATTATATATAAATATTATTTAGATATATCTACTTTGATTATTTAAAAGATATCTAACCGTTGGTATCAGGCGCAATTATTACCTCTGCCTTGATATTATTTAACCCATGTGTATTACTTAAAGGATAGACAGTTTTTGTATTACTATAAAGTTTTCAGTAAACATCTGATGGTGGTTGCCTACAATTTATCATGATACTACTATTAACTAAGTACTCAGAGTTATCTGTTTCACTGGCATTTAATGAAAAATCAAAGAAAATTGACGTGTTAATGAGTTCTTATTTTTAAATACCATCCATGTCAAATGAATTTAAAAGCTTGATTAAAGAGGGTACATCATCTGATGATCAGTTACTAATCAGTTATTAGTTATTAATACATGAGATTCATTATATTATTTTTGTAGACAAATAAATTTTATTGTATTTAAATTCATATAATAAGTTGGTTATATGTTAAATTCAAGACATATTAGTCCAAATAAATTTAATGGGCTAGTATAATTGGATTAAGTATTTAGGTCAAATATCCATGGATTTAATAAAGTCCAAATCCATTGGGCCACAAATGATAAGCCCACTTTATTAGCCCAAATATAAATCCTAAAGACCCAAGCCAGTGACACGTGTCAAGTGACGTGATGCCAAGTCAAATAAAAGAGCCAATAGGATCATGCCATAAGCCAAATAACATGGCAATTCAATTGAAGTCCAAAAGGCCAATAAATATGCGCCACGTGGCCAAGTGACATGTTCTAGCTAATAAAATGCAGCCTTGTCACTGCTTAAATGTGATTGGCCGGTCCACGGGCCTTGGCCCGTTATAGTTTCTTGGTGGCTACTCCACCCCACATCTATTTAAAGGGGCCGAATCCCTCATTTGTGAAATCAGAAATCAGAATGAGGAATTTATATAAGGAGCTCGTGGATCAAAGGCTGCAAATTGCTATAAATCTTCAGGAGTTATTTATTTCTGTATAAGTTCATCAAGAGTAAGATTCAAGATCAAGCTCAAGCTCAAGCTCAAAGGCCCTTGGATTATCTCTACAAATTCATTATAAGGAAGATTCAAGATCAAGCTCAAACGCCCTTGGATTATCTTTACAAATTCATTATAAGGAAGATATTCAAGATCAAACTCTAAAACACTAGGATTTGTACTTGTAATATTTATAGTTGAAAAGATGAATCAGAGGAATTATAAAATTGTACTGCTCATTATATATTGAAATCAAATACTACAGTTGTTACAATATCTTCTTGTCTTGATTATTTATTTATTTCTTGACGCGAATTTACTTGTTACAAATTTTGACACGCCCAGTGGGAGAATCTCTAACTCTCATCTCAAATTTTCAACTCACAAAGTTCAATAATATTGAGATGGCTTCTAAGAACACCAACTCAAAATCTGTTGCTGCTGCTGCAAAATCTGCTTGGCCTCATGATCTTCATGCCAACTCCAAGTTCTCCTCTGAAGTTTAAAGCGTCATGAATTCTACTAAGAGAAGCTTTGGACCAGTTACGAGGAACAAAGCAAATTTGTTTGGACCATAAGCACTCCAAGTGCCGCCCACATTGACTCCACATTTAATTGTTCATCTTCGAAGGGAGCTGGATCCTCTACTGGTGGATTGGATGAAGAAAGCAACATTACTGAAATTGTTGAAAGAGCTTTAGCTCGGCTTAATATTTCTGGATCTAAGAAGAAAATTGTCACGACCCAATTTCCAAGGGCTCGTGATGGCACCTAAACAACATTTGCCTAGGCGAACGAATGAAACAAGATGCGGAAAAGAACAATAATGTGAAAAGATCATAAATGGATATATAAATATAAAAGTGTGAAATTCAAAAGAATATATCCACAAAAGAATTGGAGCATTCTAAGAGTGACTCAATAAAGTATGAATATACATCAAAGAAATCTGAGTCCTATCTCTAAGTGACTCCGGCGGTATGCCACCACGGTCTGTGTGGTCGGCTCACCTCAATCAAAAGTCTCAGAAGCCTCGGGAACTGCTAACGTCCGGGCTGCTGACTGGATGAAGGACCTGCGCACGTAGCAGAGTAAGTTATGAGCCGAAGCCCAGTAAGATCACCGACAGGCCCGCTAAGGTACCCTTGCGGGACAAGTCGCTACATGCATCATAAGCAACAACATACTATAGTAATCATACAATAAAGTAGTGAAATCACAAATAGATGTAACACATTCCATACACACAAGTAGTAACCAGAAGTCTCAAGGATTATGCCCATCCAACGTAAGGCATACGTCAACTCAGCGGCGGTTTGGAGGTCCAATCTCTACTCCCGTGCCGACTAACCTAGACCTACGATGGACTAGCAACACCACTACTAAGTATCAACCATATACCGTGACCCGAAGTCACTATCACAATCATGAATAAGTAGACCAACGACCCGTAGTCGTTGGCTCATCTCAAATCTGTCTACGATCGCACCACACCCCCTGTCAAGTGCGTCGTATCTCAATAAATCAAGTGACCACACCACACCCCCTGTCAAGTGTGTCACATCTCAAAGATCAAGTGTCCACACCACACCCCCTGTCAAGTGTGACACATCTCATAGTATAGGCGACACCACACCCCCTGTCAAGTGTCCCTCTAACAGTATTAATATCCACGACATTAATAACAATAACAGAAATAATAACAGAAATATTAATAATGATAATATTTCACAGTCACCGTAACCCAGGTTGGTTATGCTAGCTGAACGTAAGGCGAAGGTTAACCCGACCACAGTTTGGGGGTACAATCCCTACTCCCATGTCGTCCAACCTAAGGTTACGTATAGACAGCACTACCCAACCCGGCACGTGAACAAATCAAGTACCAGTATCATACAAAAGCCGGCAAAATCCTCGGCAAGACATTTATCATGACATGCCGGCAACATCCTCGGCCATGTCCCAAGTTCTTGCTATCTAAGCATGGCGTAGCAAGCGTTACTACGGTATAAATTTAAGCTACCTCGACGTAGCGTTTAGACCGGCACATACCTCGGTCGAGTCACAGTCTCTCTATTTATAACAAACAATAATAGCAAGTAATTCACATCATTAATCCTAACCATTGTTAGGTACATATATGCGTACATGAAGCATACTAGCATGAAGGAAGAGTCCACAAGCACAATAGAGGTCAAGTCTCACTTACCTCGAAATTCGGGCTCAAATGCCGGGAAGAATCTCCTTTCCCGCTCGCCTTGTCCGCGAAGGACTCTCCACTAGGTCTATTAAGACAAGATATAGCACATATGAGTGCTCAAATATAGCTGTTTAAGTCTATAGGCATCCTAGGGTAAAAATTACCAAAATGCTCCCGGGTGGGGCCGAGCCCTAAATTTACAAAATGTACTTTTCCGGACTCTCCACGCTCCCGTGAGTCCAAAAGTATACTTAGATTCCACATGCGAGCCTTGCTCCATGTCTTTCCCCAATTCTTAAGAATCTAGGGTTCGAACCCATTTCCAAGAATCAACCCTTTGATTGTTGTGTTAATCAACATAAAGATGGATTGAAAGGGCTTACCTTAAGTGTAAGTATGATTGGGTCTTCAAGAAATACCCAAAAATCGCCTCAAGAGCTCACCAAATGATTTTTATAAGTTATGAACCGAAATGGCCCGAAATGGCCTTTTTATAGCAGTTTTTGCCTCTGTGACAGCTTCTTTTGAAAAAATCATAACTTTTGATAGGAATGTCCAAATGATCTGAAACCAGCTCCATTAGAACCACAACTCAAAGGGCTACAACTTTCATGTTTTGAGTTTTTCCTAATTCCTTACGGATTGGCCGGAAAATTAGCTTTTATCTAGCTGTTTGCGCCAAAACAGAACAGAAAAGTCGCACCAGATTTTCTACTGTTTTAGGGGCAAAACGGGACCCTACGAAGCTCGGAATGATCCCAAAGTTTTCAAACAAGCCATAAAATACTTGGGTGACATGCTCGTCAAGACGGAACTCAATTCGGACCTCCAGAACTCAAAAAGTGCGTCCCACGGCAAAGGTTCAATATTTGACTTTCGCCAAAATAGCGAAATTTAACCAAACGACCTCGGGATCCGATTCCGAAAGTTGCTACAAGTCACAAATGACTATACGAACCTAACGGAACTTTCGGATCTCTCATCGGAGCTTATTTTCTCAAATCGAGCTCGGAAACCTCTTTTAACTCTTTTAAACTTCCGAAACGGGGACTTTATCAAAAGTCCTATCAAACGAGGTCCGTTTTCAATTTTGAAGGTTGCTACATATCATAAATGACGAGACGGACCTAACGGTGCACTTTGATTTTCCATCGGGGTTCGTTTACTCAAAACGACCTATCGAAACCCCAAATTCCTTTCCGGAATTTCATAAACGGATCCTTTTCTCGAAATCCTATCAAACGGACTCCGTTTCGACTCAGATTTCACAGACGGGTCATAAATGACCCAACGGAGCTTTTGGGACTATCGACACATAAATCGAGGTCCTGGATCCCGTAACGACTATTTGAGGGTCGTTACAAAAATCATGAAAGGACGCGATGATGATTCGAGTGTTGGATCATCTCCAACCACACCGCCAGACATAGGCAAATCAAGGATTAATGTATGGGAAAATTCATGTTACTCTCCATCATCTCCAATAGCCGTGCAAGCAATGGCGACTAATACGTTAACGATGGAGGAACAACTTGCAAACTTGGCAAAGGCGATTGATGGATTAACAAACTATGTCAAGGATCAAGACGCTCGCATCAACAAGATGGAAAGCATGATGGAGGGTAAATCTAGCCATGCGCCAGGGAAGCATCGAGAAGTTCAAGAGATGATTAATACTCCAGCGAAGCAAGCAACACCTGCTAAGGAAATCCAAGCTTCTGCTGATGGAGTAATTCCAATTGATCAACTAAAAGAGATCATTATGGCGACAATCAAGGATAAATATGAGGCTGCTTCAACTTCTTCTCTCGCATATGCGAAGCCGTACACTGCAAGGATTGATAGCTTAAAAATGTCTGCTGGTTATCAACCTCCAAAATTCCAACAGTTTGACGGCAAGGGGAATCCAAAGCAACATGTGGTGCACTTTGTTGAAACATACAACAATGCTGGAACATATGGAGATTATCTTGTCAAGCAGTTCGTTCGCTCGCTTTAAGAAAATGCCTTTGATTGGTATACGGACCTCGAGTCTGGTTCCATTAATAGTTGGGAGGAGTTGGAGCACGAGTTTCTCAATCGCTTTTATAGCACAAGGCGTACTGTGAGCATGATAGAGCTCACAAACACTTGCCAACGAAATGAAGAACCGGTTATTGATTTTATCAATCGGTGGAGGCATGCAAGTCCTAATTGTAAGTATAGGCTAAGTGAAGCATCGGGAATAGAGATGTGTATCCAAGGTACGCATTGGGGGCTCCGCTACATCCTGCAAGGCATAAAACCTAGGACTTTTGAAGAATTAGCCACACACGCTCATGATATGGAGCTAAGCATTGCTTCCAGTATAAGTGAAGGACCGCCTGTCTTAGAATCTCACAGAGGAAAAGACAAGCAAGAAGTCAAGAAATAGAGCAAGCTGGCACCCAAGGTTGAAAATAAAGAATCTATGAATGTTGATGCTGCACCATTGAAGTTCACCATAAAGGTAAGCAAGAAGCAAAGCGTGAAGGCAACTTCCTTTAAGGATAAGCCAAGTCGGAAGTTGAATTTAAAAGAGATGCAAGAAAGGGAATATCCATTCCTAGATTCCAATGTTCCCGCAATTTTCGATGGACTTCTGGAGTTATAGTTCATTGAGCTACCAGAGATGAAGCGTCCCAATGAAGCTGGAAAGACGAATGATCCGAATTATTGCAAGTATCATCGACTCATGGGTCACTCACTCGAGAAATGCTTCGTCTTCAAAGATAAAATAATGGAATTAGCCAATGAAGGGAAGATTGAACTGGAAGATAAAAAGCAAAATGTGAACCAAGTTTCTATCATGTTTGGCTTGCAAGACCCGGTGGTTACCTACAACTTCGCTGAAGGATATGAAGAGAATGACATCATGATCAAATTTGGCGACTTTGAACCTATCATAATAAATCATTCGCTACAGCTCTCCAAACTAAATATGGAGAGCTTGAAGCAAGCATCATTGGAAGAAGGTGAAACTCAAAATGATCAAGGAGATGATGAAGGTTGGATACTAGTGACTCGGCGGAGACGCTACAAAATGAAGTCGCGAAATGAATCAGCTGAGCAACCAACAAGGCAAAAGATAGTGAAAAGGACAAGAAAGCAAAATGCTATTCGACATCCACAAAAGCCAAAGGTGGAAGTTTACCACTATCAAAGGTCGCGTCAGCCAGTGACTCTGGAAGAGTTCTTTCCAAGTTGGTTTCATACGGAGATTCCCAAGGGTGATATTAAGGCTTCGTGTTGTAATACTAATAAAGAAGAAGAGAAGAGTGAAACTTCAGAATTGTTGCCACCGGCGCAATCAGAAGAACTCGTTAAGCCCATCTGCCAAGAAGCAAATACATGTGAAGCCAAGATCACCTTCACAAATGATGAAATTCTACTTGGTGAGACTCTTCATAATCGTCCCTTATTCGTGGTTGGCTATGTTAATGAGCAAAGAGTGAATACAAATCCTAATTGATGGAGGATCTGGAGTCAACATCTTGCCTATCCGCAAGCTGAAGAAACTTGGTATCTCTACTGAAGAACTAACGCAAAGTCGCTTGTTGATTCAAGGATTCAACCAAGAGGGACAAAGGGCTATAGGTGCTTTAAAAATGGATCTCACCATTGGAGAGATGACTTCAAGCGCATGGATGCATGTGATCGACGCAAGGACTTCATATAATATCTTACTTGGTAGGCCTTGGATACATGAGAACAAAGTGGTTCCATCCCCTTATCACCAATGCCTAAAATACCATGAGGGTGTAGTCGAAAAGATGATCGTTGCTGATGACAAGCTATTTACCAAAATAGAAGCACACTTCGTCGATGCAAAATTATACTTGAAGAATGTCGTGGCGGGAGTAAAAGCCGATAACAAAGCAACAACCAAAGATGCGGAGCTCGCAACTAAAAACGCTGAGGTGGCAGTTGGTAAAGCAAAAGTTGTAGTTGATGGAGATCAAATTCTCTTCAATCAAAGTAACATAAACAAGGCAAATGTTCCAGTCTCGAGCAAGAAAATAAGTCGTACACTTCGCTACGTTCCAAAATTGAAGAAAGAAGAAGGCCTGTTATCTAATCTCCAAAGTGATTAGCTGAAGGCATTAACTCTCCCCATCAAGCAAATTGATGCGATGAAATTGACCTCGAAGTTGCTTAGTAGTTTTGTGGCTAAAAATCCACCTTTAAATAATGAATTCCCTACGAAGCACACAAGTGAGGGATTTGATTCGAATGCTTAAAAGTTGTTTGCAAAGGCGGGATTTCATCCCAATGAACCACCTACATTAGGGAAGCTCTTACCTGAGGGTGCAATGAAGAAATCACGCGAAGGCTTGGGTTACGAGAAATCTCCACCGGTTCGTATCTCTATAATAAGGCAAGTATTAATCACATCACCATTGAAGATGAGCCGGATGTTTCAAGCAAGAGGCCTTCTATCTTTGATCGGCTGGGAAAACCATCTTCAAGAACTTCTGTCTTTGATAGGTTGGGACCTTCGAATAAGAAGAACAAGCCACCAAGGAAATCTAAAAATGCGAAGGTGCATGCCTATTCTAGAGATTGTCAAAGTCATATCCCTTCAAGAATGAGACGCAGAAAAATTGATAGTCTCATGCGGAGATGTGTTAAAGGCCAAGACTCATACCATAGTCCACACGAAGAAGCGTGATGAAGATGAAGAAAGCATGGGATCTTCATATCACATCATCGCACTAGAAGAGAAAACTGCTCTATCTCCAAATGGGATCATAAATGAGTTGGAGGATATTTCTTGTTGTCACCATATATCATTCCACAATGATGATCCTCATGAAGAAGAAGATACTACAAATGCTCCCATCCAAGAAAGGCTTACTGATGAAGAAAATGCTCGCTTGCGCTTTGAAGAATTAGAGGCCCTTGATGAAAAGAGACTTGAAGCTCAGCAAAATCTCAAATGTTACCAAGCTTGGTTTTCTCGTGCGTTCAATAAAAAGGTTCGCAAAAGGTCCTTCAAAGTTGGTTATCAAGTTCTCGCAGTAAGAAGGCCCATCATCACCTCCCATAAATCTGGGGGCAAGATCACTGCAAAATGGGACGGGCCATATGTTGTGCAAGAAGCCTATTCAAGTGTTGCTTATAAGCTTATTGATGCTAAAGAAAAATGAATCGGTCCCATTAATAGAAAATTTTTGAAGAGGCACTATCCTTGAAGAAGATCACTCCTTGACGCACGAGCATAAACTGCAAGTTACTCCTGACCCGCAGGAGTATAAACTGTGCACGACCGAATAAAAAAATGTCCGCTAGAGTGAAAACCTCAAAAGAGCCGGCCTAGGCAAAAGTTAGGACATACAAAAAAAATAAAAAGGTTCGCTAGGGCGAAAACCTTGAAAGAGGCGGCCTACGACACAAAAAAAAAGTACGCTAGGGCGAAAACTTCGAAAGAAGCGGCCTAGGAAAAAGTTAGGACCAAAAAAAAATCCCACTTGTACCAAACTACATAATGACTTCATCCTCTTCACTGGGGTACGCAGGCAGCTTAGAGTTTCATTTTAAATTCAGTCGCATAAATACAAAAAGGTGGGTGCAGCACGACGTAATGATGCCAGTTAATCCTTTCACATGTGAAGGAAAATGAAGAAGGTAGTCTCCACAAATCTATTTGAAAATCAAGTTTTTATTATCAAAGGTTACAACCTCAAGGAGAAAGCCGGATATTTAGTAGCTTGTTTTAGATGCCGAAGTCAAGATCAAAGCATTCTTCAAGACAAATTCAATAAATACTTGAGGTAGGAACCATCTTTGTGCATGAAACATGGTAAATTCATTTGTGCAATAAAAAGATGATTTCAACTTGCATACGTCTTGCCAAGAAAGCTGGAAACCTGACAGGATGTAAAGGTAATGAATATTTTACCTAAGCTGCACAAATCTCCAAGTCGGACGGACGGACGCGCCAAATAGTTCCTCGTCAATCAACAATATTGGACCAGCTTTGAAGGCGTACAAGAAAAGAACGGATCATGAAGTATGATGTCTAAAGTCATAATGTGCATATTGTTGAGTCAATTTCAAAAAATAATTTGCATAAGATCCATGAGGCTTTTGGCTATGATTTTCGGATATGTCTCAGCTCTTGAAGTTTCAAATATGTAGAACTAAGAGGCTCGTGACTCAGATTCTCCCAAGTCAAGATATGGATTTCCAAGCGAAGACAAATGCAGAGAATACTACTTGAAAGAATTTGATCCCGACTTCAAAGTATCTCCTGTAATTGTATAGATAGGTTTTTGCTCCAATTTCCTAATATGTTGTTTTCTTCTGAGTCTGGTGATAGGAAAATCAAGTGCCATGCAATTCAGACACTCCCACAAAAAGATATGATTTTTTCTGCCAAGAAGCTCAAAGCTGGGAAATTTGGCAGTCAAAACGTGACTTCAACAGTAAAACTATGCAACTTCGGATAGAATCAAGAACTGATTTTTTAATATATTATAGTTCAAGGAGTATTCTCTCAAATGGCACAGACGTCTTGTGATTTGGACACCCCTATCTCAGGATATGAATTTTTTTGACGAAAACGAGAGTGGCTGACACCTATGTCAACTTCATAAATGAATTCTGCCTTATCTTGAGGGAGTTTTATTCTGCATTTTAGAAATGTTGACACCCTTTAGGTTTGAATTTTGTAGGATCAAGTGGCTCGCAATTTGAACACTCCTCTATCGAGATGTGAATCTCTAAGTGAAGGTGCGCCGAGTTGTGAGGTAAAAAATCGCTGACATGAATATGATATTCAAATTTTGGTTCCGGCTAATCCTGCTCGAATTAAGATCTGGTCTCTGGGTATGTTATAGCCCTATGTATTGTGGTTACTAAGAATCAAGAGTCTTGTAATTTCGAAGCTCCTCCACCAAGATACGTATTTATGTATGAGGACGCTCGAATATAAAGATTAAACTTGGCAAGCGAAAGGATCATCTGCAAAGGAGATTCTCCGAGTAGTCTTTCGTGTGCCATAGAAGAATATTTCTCCACACCATTGAAGAATATATGTCCATTGAAGAATATTTCATTATGCATCATGAAAGACTATGCCTTTGCGCCATAGAAGATGATGCCTTCGCGCGCCATTGACGGATATATCTCCTTGACGAATATATATCTCCATGTTGTGTTAAAAGTTCTATCTCCTCGCACCGCAGAAGATATTATTGCAAGAAAACATTTTGTCGTTTCTTCACATTATTGGACGAAGCAAGCTCTTCAACAATTACTTACGAACCTGCGCAACAGGAGGAAGAAAAAAAAAGAGATTGATGACAGAGGAGATATACGTTACCTGTTGAAATGAGAAATACGATGCTTAAATTGCCAAAAGCTTGTTGCTTCCACTGTTCAAACGAAGGAAAATTTTCCTAGCCTTCGATAACTACAAAAAAGAAAAAAGGATAAGTCGAATAAGAAGAAGCCGATGTAATACCAAACACTGAAGGCATCGAATGATCGTAAAGTGACACGACTCGGAATTCGGTTAGGCCGTGTGGGCACCCGATATCCTCTCCTAGACCCGTCGGGCGAACCCTTACCAATTAAATAAGGAAAATAAATATAATAATTCATAAATAAGGACAAGACTTAAAACAAAAACACAGACATACTGATACCTCTAGCTGTACAAAAGAAATTACAGCTGACTACCCAACATACTAGGTTTAGGGCTATCCAGACTAGACATCTAAGAGAACAAAGAAGACAAATACCTCCTGAAGGGAGCAAGATGCACCTGAAATAATAACCAATAAATTGGTAGCCATCCGGAATAAAAGTTGGCTCACCCTGACAGCTGACGTCGTCTTCGCTCCTTCACAACGTGGCAAACTCAATCTTGGAGCGAACCTGCCGAAATAAAATAGATAGACAAGAAACAAACAATAAACAAGGGTGAGTCAAAAGGACTCAATAAGTGGGGCAGACTAGCCACCTCAAAGAATAGGATAGCTAGTCAAGGAGAAAAGAAACAGATAAACCCAATTCCTTTTATTTAAATTATAAAAAGGCAGAGCCAGATAACAACCGGAAACACGTAAGAAACTTATAAACTCAACCAAGGATACGTGCCAGAAGCATATCAACAAATAAGCAATGCACATATAAATAGAACAGTAGTCATGTACCGCAAGTCTACACAATGGTATGAATTGAGATGAAATGAAATGACGTGAGATGAAATGAAATGAAATGAAATATGATGCAAAGGGTCACATGTGCCCGTAATCCCATCCCGAAGCGGAATACTCCTGCATTCGAGGGGAATCCAATCTGATAACCAACTGGAGCGAAATACTCCTACACCTGGGGCGGAATACTCCTGCACCCGATATAATATAAACCATAGGCGGAATACTCCTGCACTCTCTTGGGGCGGAATACTCCTGCACCCGATATAATGTAAAGCTGAGGCGGAATACTCTTGCACTCTCCTGGGGCGGAATACTCCTGCCCTCAATATGATACCATGGAGCAGAATACTCCTGCTGCTGGGGCGGAATACTCCTACCCTCAATATGATAAAATGGAGTGGAATACTCCTGCTCCTGGGGCGGAATACTCCTACCCTCAATATTACTGTAGATCGACCTCAGAGATTTAATATTACCATTCAGTATTTGGAGGAAGACTCCTCCACTTAAAGCACAAACTCATGCAGCCATTTGAATAGGAATAATCATCCTCGCACAGTCTGCTGGACCAAAGAAGATTTAGCTAAAAGCTGAACGTAGGCAGACCTAAGCTACCAACTACTTTTTCGAGTTGCCAAACAGCTGCAACTCTCAAGTTCACAACTCCATACCTTTGTCGTAAACACCACCGCCTGATGGATGGTACTTCTGTATAAAAATTTCGGCAGAATTTCCCCTGAAACTGGATGATCCGCAAAAACAGAACCAGTACTATATTATACATGAGAATGGATACCCAGATAAACTGATATCCAAAACAATAATATACCTACCCGGCTATAATAACACGTACTCTGGCTCAACACAGGGAACGTCACAAGCGGCTACCAATCGCCCAAGCTCACTAGTGCCGTACGAAGAAGAAATGGAAATGGATCGAGGATAGAAATAATTAGAGCTTCAGGAAGTTCATCTTCTTTTTTGCTTGGATACCAATACTAGACTACTTCCGAGTCAGGCGAGCCAAAGAATCGCAATTGAAGAAATAGACATTAAATAAGCTTTATGAAACGACATCCATGCCAATTTGACCTTCGAATAAGAAGTAAACTCTGACAATTTATCAGAACCCATTTTATAACCCAGACAAGCTCATAGGATAACATGACTTTACTAGCGTCTCGAACCGAGAGGAGATACGTAGATCGAGCATTACTTACCAACCACTTTACACCGGAAGAAACAACGACACTTCCTGATGGTGACGAATAAAAATCCCATGATCCTACCAACACTGATTTTCGAGGAGCGGTAAACTGAATTGACATAATAACAGAAGGTGGCGTAACAAGATGTCAAGCAGAAAAATACCGATACTCACTCACAAATCCCTCACATTTAAACCAGATAAACTAGTAGGGTCATCATAAATGCCAGGAATAAATCATATCAGAAGTTCACCCCTCTTCCGCAATCGATTCTTAATAGAAACGACATCCAAGGAAACCATCGAAACGTGATAAGACACACCATTTCCAGATCGATCAAAAGAATCAAATCTTACTCACATATAAGGGAAGAAGAAAAACATGGGTCTACTACATCGGATGCCTCAGCATCCTGCCAGGCTGGCAGTTCATAAAACTGCCTCTGCGGCTGAACTAAGCCGCTACACTGATAATTACCTTCTGAAGAACTACTACCACCACGCTCTCAACCGCTACTGGATGGTGGCATTTCTCTGGCTGATTAAGATCTAAATGAAATCCCCTGCGATTGTGCAGGTGCCTGATGACAAGAGAGAGGACGACTGCCTATTGGCCAGATTAAGGGAAAATTCCTCAAAGGATAATCAGACTCACGACAGTGATAACACCTTTTCGCTGAAAAAGGAAGCTGGACAGATTGTTGATAGCTGCAAAGCGAAAGCTGAGCCTAATCTTGATGAACTAGTCGCGCACTCTAAGAATCACGTGACACAAGCTGAGATAACCTGGAAGGTGACCTCTTAAAATAATCAGAACTCTTACCTCCAAATGAGGTACCATGGTTGCCCACTAAGGCCACGAGATTTCTTGCTCTCCCACTCTAACTTATGGAATGCCTAATACCTCTGACCAATATCAACAACAACATCAAATGAAGTCCCAACCTCAATTTCTCGAGCCATCTGGGATCTCAAGGAAAGAGAAAGGTCACCAATAAATCTTTGAACATTCTTGGAAGGTTTATGGTCTAGTTCTAGTGCATATCCAGCCATCCTAAAGAATTTAATCCCATATTCTAAATCTGATAGGCTACCCTGTCCAATCCACTCAAACTGGCGATACTTTCCATTTCGCTCGCAGCACGAAGGGAACTTTTTCCACGAATCTAGAAGAAAAATCGAACCACGTTAGCTAATAAAAGAGAGGCCCACCAATTCAAGGCTGGACCCCTGAAACTGAAAAGAAGAATAATCAACACCATACCGCTTGATATAATCAAAAGTCTGAAGGATACGCTGGCATTATTTTATTTTAAGAAAATCACGAGGTTTATCTGATGCATTGCTTAAGAATATCGGAAGGTTCAACCGCGTAAAATAATGCAACCTCTTTAGGCACTCGGATCGAACTGATACCTTGGCTGGCTAACCAGCCAGAACAATTAGAGGTACAACACATACTACCTCCGGAATATAATTTACTGCAGCAATATTAAGAACCGGAAAAGGAGCTCCCTGAGATCGAATGTCTGTACATGCAGCAACCTCATAAGCTACCTAGCGAATAATAGGTTTTTTTGCGGTATCTGCATCACCAAGATTCTCGTAAAAGCATCGTAGAGAGCCAAGGGAACTACAAGGCCCTGCTACCTTGCCCATCGCGAGCTCGTACAACTGGCACCTCTGTAACTAGATCGTCAGCACAATCAAAAACTCTCGGGGCTTCGTCAGTACTAGCCCTACACTAGACTGCTTCGTTTTTAGCTCATACCATTTGTTGATTTATTGCGCGAGGGTTCACAATTACCACGAAGGAATTAACGAAAATACTTTTGCATCCTAGACCTACGCACGATCAGAAAAGAAGGAAGTGAAACTTGCTAAATGCCATCATAGCCTCTAGTAGATAAGTACGGACGTCTACGTACCTATCAGCGAGACTCTAGTAGACACTGTCTTAGTCTGGATAGACAACTAAACTGGGCTCTAGTAGACACTGTCTTAGTCTGGATAGACACTAAACTGGGCTCTAATACCAACTAAGAGAACAAAGAAGACAAATACCTCCTGAAGGGAGCAAGATACAACTGAAATAATAACCAATAAATTGGTGGCCATCCGGAATAAAAGTTGGCTCACCCTGACAGCTGACGTCATATTCGCTCTTTCACAATGTGGCGAACTCAATCCTGGAGCGAACCTACCGAAATGAAATAGATAGAAAAGAAACAAACAACAAACAAGGGCGAGTCAAAAGGACTCAATAAGTGGGGCAGGCTAGCCACCTCAAAGAATAGGATAGCTAGTCAGGGACAAAAGAAACAGATAAACCCAATTCCTTTTATTTAAATTATAAAAAGGTAGGGCCAGATAACAAGCGGAAACACGTAAGAAACATATAAACTCAACCAAGGATGCGTGCCAAAAGCATATCAACAAATAAGCAATGCACATATAAGCAGAACAGTAGTCATGTATCGCAAGTCAACACAATGGTATGAATTGAGATGAAATGAAATGACGTGAGATGAAATGAAATGAAATGAAATATGATGCAAAGGGTCACATGTGCCCGTAATCCCATCCCAAAGCAGAATACTGCTGCATTCGAGGGGAATCCAATCTGATAACCAACTGGAGCGGAATACTCCTGCTCCTGGGGCGGAATACTCCTGCACCCGATATAATATAAACCAGAGGTGGAATACTCCTTCACCCTCTTGGGGCGGAATATTCCTGCACCCTATATAATGTAAAGCTGAGGCAGAATACTCCTGCACTCTCCTGCGGCAGAATCCTCCTACCCTCAATATGATACAATAGAGTGGAATACTCCTGCTCCTGGGGCGGAATACTCCTACCCTCAATATGATACAATGGAGCGGAATACTCCTGCTCCTAGGGCGGAATACTCCTGCACCCAATATGATATGCAATGTAAGCATATGAATGACATATAATGCATATGAATGCAATGTGATGCAATAATAACCCTTCACCGGCGCGGGACTCTCATCGACAGCAGGGAATCCAATCTGATAACCAACTGGAGCGGAATACTCCTGCTCCTGGGGCGGAATACTCCTGCACCCGATATAATATAAACCAGAGGCGGAATACTCCTTCACCCTCTTGGGGCGGAATATTCCTGCACCCTATATAATGTAAAGCTGAGGCAGAATACTCCTGCACTCTCCTGCGGCAGAATCCTCCTACCCTCAATATGATACAATGGAGTGGAATACTCCTGCTCCTGGGGCGGAATACTCCTACCCTCAATATGATACAATGGAGCGGAATACTCCTGCTCCTAGGGCGGAATACTCCTGCACCCAATATGATATGCAATGTAAGCATATGAATGACATATAATGCATATGAATGCAATGTGATGCAATAATAACCCTTCACCGGCGCGGGACTCTCATCGACAGCAGGGAAGTAGATGCCAACTCACAACCAGAGTACAATGCTCAGATCCTCAATGCAATACCAACAACAGGACATAATATATAATATGCAAGGTAACTCCAAAGCTAAGGCGTAAGGAGTACGCCTATCAGCAGCTACACACGTAAGGAACACGTGGTAGAAAATCCACGAGGCCAGGTGTCTCCAAAGAAATGGATATAAATACTTACCTCGTTCCAAAGTTAACACTGCTGCCCAACAACCGCTTTATTCTTTTGGATTCATTGCCAAACGATCCCACTGTGTTCAATGAGCAGAAAAATATATCAAATAGGGATAAAGGCGTCATTCCTCACATCTTATGGCAATCCGGTTAGGAGCCTGATACCCAATTCGCATACGCAATACGCAGGCCAGGCCTATGTACGGGGTTTATGGTCACATAACCAAACCCTAAATAAATTATATTTATAAGTTGCCCATAACTCCCTGAGTACGAATATATAATCAATTTGATTATCAGGGTCCATTTGGCCCTTTAAACTATTAATTGAACTTATTAGAACGATGTATAATATTCCAAATTTTACCGTTAATATATATTCAAACATACGTAATAAAGTCAAATTATATATTAGGATCATTACCTAAATCTTTCGGGGTGAAAATTCTACTTTTCTCCGGCCCCTTCTACTTTTCTCCGGCCCATTTTTTCATTTTTTGGCATTTTTTGTCACTGCGTCATCTCACTTTCTCTGTTTCACGTTTCTGTATTGATATCTCTTTGTTTCTGTATTTCATTCGTCCTTAGCATATATATATGCTAAGGAACACCGCCCAACTTTATTCCTTTTGTCTTTTTCTATTTCTTTCTTTTATCTTATTTTCTTTTGTCAACGAAAATTAAAACGGTACCCTACTATATTCAAAATAATTCCAACTTTTATATACGAGTTATACAAAATATATGTAACATACTCGTGAAGGCGGATCTCAAATCGGGTTCCCGAAACTCAAGATGCGAATTTAAATGGAAAAGAAGTCAAATTATTTAACTTTCGGCATTTTAGCGAAAACGAGCCGAACAACATCGAAATTCACTTTCGAAAGTTCACAAAGGTCATAAATAATCATATGAACCTAAAGACGCTTTCGGATTTCGAATCGGAGCTCATTCGGCAAAACCGAGATCGAAAATCTTTTTTTATTATTTATCCCCAATAAAAACTGAAACCTTCTTCCGATGCCTACCAAACGAGGTCTGATTTAGCTCAAATTTTACAGACAGGTCCTAATAGACATTACGAATATTTTTAAATTATCGACACGCCGATCGGAGTCCTAACTTCCGAAAGTACTGACCGAGGTCGTTTCATAAACTACTGCTTCTAACTTCCAAAAATAATTCTGGGAAGTTCTCACGCTATTTGCTGGTTTCCAATCATATAAGCTAGCTTATCAATGGAAACAAAAAAACTAAAGGGAGCATACTGCTTTAAACATAAAGAAGTTACTGCAAATTGAAGATAAAGGAAAACGCTGAAGAGGGGAAAAGAATCACCGCACTCTAGCCGTCAAAAGAACGAAGTGAAGATAATGTGCAGCTTTGAGATTGATGTCAGCAGGTGAGGATCAAGCATCTATTTATAGGTGCTTAAGGCGGTATACATATTTTATCCCCACAAGGATTACTATTTGTGGTGGCCAATAGGATCAATCTCCTGAAGTAGTTGAGTTTCGTCTTTTCTGAATCTTACAGAAGGATACAGAAAACAGAAATAATGTTTTATGTTAACTATGATGTTATGTGTTCAGCCATGAGATGACAAAATCTCATTCAACAAAGGAAACAAGGCCTCCACGTGATTGGCCTACGTGTTTGCAACAGGATGCAAGAATTTGGCTCCAGTCCAAGTCGATGGACACTTTGAC
Source organism: Petunia secreta (assembly GCA_029990175.1). Classification (NCBI taxonomy): domain Eukaryota; kingdom Viridiplantae; phylum Streptophyta; class Magnoliopsida; order Solanales; family Solanaceae; genus Petunia; species Petunia secreta. The sequence continues at coordinate 433,811 of JARKIP010000102.1, forward strand.
TTTGGTAAACACAATTATTATCCTACATGAGACAAAGTTTCATGATTCTAGCATAGAGACAAAGCAGCAATGAGATATGAGCTTCTAAAAAAAATAGTGAAAAGCTTAAATCAATTGTTGGAAAATTTTAAATCATTTGTTGGAAAATTTCAGTTAGCTAAAGTGATCAAGTATAGCTTTATTTCAAGTCATTTTGTTTGGTACATTTCAGTTGGCTAAGATGATCAAGTGTAGCCATCATACATCAAGTCCTGTCGTACGTTTCGACAAAGTCTACACCCCGTCAATTCTTGAAGTAGGAGACATTTGTAGACAAATAAATTTTATTGGATTTAAATCCATATATAAGTTGGCTATATGTTAAATTCAAGACATATTAGTCCAAATCAATTAAATGGGCTAGCATAATTGGATTAACCATTTAGGTCCAATATCCATGGATTTAATAAAGTCCAAATCCATTGGACCACAAATGATAAGCCCACTTTATTAGCCCAAATATAAATCCTAAAGGCCCAAGCCAGTGACACGTGTCAAGTGACGTCACGCCAAGTCAAATAAAAGAGCCAATAGGATCATGCCATATGCCAAATAACATGGCAATCCAATTGAAGTCCAAAAGGCCAATAAATATGCGCCACGTGGACAAGCGACATGTTCTAGCCAATGAAATGCAGCCTTGTCACTGTTTAAATCTGATCGGCCGGTCCACGGGCCTTGGCCCATTAGGGTTTCTTGGTGGCTATTCCACCCCACATTTATTTAAAGGGGCCGAATCCCTCATTTGTGAAATCGAAAATTAGAAGGGGGAATTCATAACAAGAAGCAATAAGGAGCTCGTGGATCAAAGGCTGCAAATTGCTATAAATCGTCAAGGAGTTATTTATTTCTCTACAAGTTCATCAAGAGAAACATTCAAGTTCAAGCTCAAAGGCCCTTGGATTATCTCTACAAATTCATTATAAGGAAGATTCAAGATCAAGCTTAAAGGCCCTTGGATTATTTCTACAAATTCATTATTAGAAAGATATTCAGGATCAAGCTCAAAAGCCCTTGGATTTGTAGTTGTAATATTTATAGTTAAAAAGACGAATAAGAGGAATTATAGAGATTGTACTACTCATTATATATTGAAATCAAATACTACAGTTGTTACAATATCTTATTGTCTCGGTTATTTATTTATTTCTTGACGCGAATGTACTTGTTACAATTTTAAATATAATTTATGTATTATGGTGTAGCCACAACAAATTTAGTTATTTTAAATTATATATTTTGTGGTAATAGATCACCTATAGTAACATACGACATCAGTTGTAATTGATTATATTTGATATAGTAAATTTTTTCCCGCATCAGTTTTTATTATATTTGTATAATTAATTAGGATGCAATAACATATTATTTTCTTAATATACCCACATGAATTAAGAAAAGAAATATAATTTTATAGTTCCATCATTAAGCTTAAATATGAATCTTCGAATAAAATTTAGCCCACATGCAATTCTATTTGGTTTGTGATTCATGTTTGTAAAATTTCATGTTTTGCATTGGCACAACATGATAAAAGTTAATATCCCTCAATATTTTGTGATATAAGTATGTATATTTTATTTATGCAGCAATACAACCTGCTAATTTTTCTGATATCTAATGTGATATACTCGATTTAACCGGTATGATCCTTAACTCTAATTGTGAATTTTCTTCTAACCCTTTGCCTAGTGTGTTTGAGAATATCTTGAAGGATTTTGGGGACATGTTCCCGGATGAGATGCCGGATGGATTACCACCTTTGAGGGGTATTGAACACCAAATAGACTTTGTTCTGGGATCTCAAATCCCAAACAAGCCAGCTTATAGGAGCAATCCGGAGGATACAAGAGAATTGCAAAAGCAAGTTGATGAATTGCTCACTAAAGGCTTGGTGAGGGAGAGCTTGAGTCCTTGTGCCGTACCCATGATCCTTGTTCCCAAAAAGGACTGCACTTGGAGGATGTATATTGATTTTCGGGCCGTGAACAAAATAACGGTAAAGTACCGTCATCCCATTCCCCGACTTGATGATATGTTAGATGAATTAAGTGGTTCATGTGTGTTTAGAAAAATTGACCTTAGGTCCGGCTACCATCAAATCCGGATGAAACCGGCTGATGAATGGAAAACCGTATTCAAGACCAAGTTTGGTCTCTATGAATGGTTTGTGATGCCCTTTGGGCTCTCCAATGCACCTAGCACTTTCATGAGGCTAATAAACCATGTTCTAAAGCCATTCATTAACAAGTTTGTGGTCGTCTACTTTGACGATATATTGATCTATAGCAAATCAATAGAAGACCATGTTGATCACCTTAGGCAAGTGCTTGAAAAGTTGAGAGCCGAAAAGCTCTATGCTAATGTTAAAAAGTGTGCCTTTGGTGTTGAGAAGGTAGTCTTCCTTGGGTTTGTTGTGAGTGCCCAAGGAGTGGAGGTGGATGAGTCTAAGGTAGAGGCCATACGTGATTGGCCTACTCCCACTACCGTGACTCAAGTGAGGAGCTTTCATGGTCTTGCTAGCTTTTATAGACGATTTGTGAAAGACTTTAGCTCCATTGCCGCTCCACTCACCGAATTGGTGAAGAAGGACCAACCTTTTGTTTGGGGAGAGCCTCAAGAGAAGGCCTTCCAAGAATTGAAAAGTAGTTTGAGTACCGGCCCTCTATTGCAAATGCCCGACTTCGGAAAGGCATTTGAGGTTGAATGTGATGCCTCGGGGGTGGGAATCGGTGGTGTTTTAATGCAAGATAGCAAACCCATCGCCTACTTTAGTGAGAAATTGAAAGGGGCCTCCTTGAACTACTCTACGTATGACAAGGAGTTGTATGCCCTTGTGAGAGCCCTTGCCCATTGGCAATACTACCTTTGGCCTCGAGAATTTGTAATCAAGAGTGACCATGAGTCACTCAAGCATTTAAGAGGCCAAGAGAAGCTCAATAAGAGACATGCCAAGTGGGTTGAATTCATTGAGTCTTTTCCCTATCTGATCCAATACAAGAAAGGGAAAGACAATGTTGTGGCGGATGCACTTTCGAGAAAGTTTGCTCTAGCCACCACTCTCACCTCTAAGCTCATGGGTTTTGAGAGCATTAAATTGATGTATGCTCATGACCCAAAGCTAAAGAGTGTCCATGACACTCTAGAGAAAGGAGAGAGAGTTGACAAATACCAATGGGTTAATGGATATATCATCAAAAATGGTAGGGTGTGCATACCCGAGTCCTCTTGGAGGGAGTTGCTTGTGCATGAGGCACATTGCGGGGGACTCATGGGTCATTTTAGCACAAGAAAGACTTTGGCTATTCTTAAAGAACAATTTCATTGGCCAAAGATGGGGGTGAAAGTGCAAAAGTTTTGCAACAATTGCCTTGAATGCAAGCGTGCTAAATCCAAAGCCCACCCCCATGGGTTGTATACCCCTCTCCCCGTACCTACTAGTCCGTGGTTGGATATCTCAATGGACTCTGTTATGGGATTACCAAGGACTAGGGGGGGCCATGATAGCATTTATGTTGTTGTGGATAGGTTTTCCAAGATGGCTCACTTCATTCCATGCAAGAAATGTGATGATGCACAACATGTTGCTACTTTGTTTATTGAGAATGTTTTGAAGTTGCATGGTGTGCCTCAAACCATAGTGAGTGATAGGGACACTAAGTTCCTAAGCCATTTTTGGAGGAGTTTATGGGGTGCTTTAGGCACCAAGCTCTTGTTCTCTACGTCCCACCACCCACAAACGGATGGGCAAACCGAGGTGGTAAACCGAACTTTGGGTGCTCTTCTTAGAGCCATGACCCGAGGTAAGGCCGGGACTTGGATTGATCGTCTACCTCTTATGGAGTTTGCTACAATCGTACATTGCATAGCATGATAGGCATGACTCCCTTTGAGTGTGTCTATGGTTTTAACCATTTGATTCCCCTTGATCTAACCCCTTTGCCAAGGGAGATGGTTGTTAATTTTGAAGGTAAAGCTAGAGCCAAGGCCTTGATGGAACTACATGCCAAGGCAAAGAAGAATTTGGAGGAAGCTTATGCAAAGGTAGCTTCCAGGAAAAACAAGGGACGCAAGAAGGTGGAACTCAGGAAGGGTGACTGTGTGGGTGCACTTCCGGAAAGAAAGATTTCCAAACCTTAGGAAAGGGAAGTTGGCACCCCGTGGAGATGGCCCATTCCAAGTGCTTTCCAAGATAAACAACAATGCCTATGTGGTCAACTTGCCAAGTGAGTATCAAGTTTCTAATACTTTCAATGTTTGTGACTTGGTTCCTTTGGATGTAGGTAATGAAGAGGTCGTGAATGCTGATGAAGAGGTCGTGAATGATGCTTCAATTTCGAGGACGAAATCCTCTCAAGAAGGGGAGGATGATAAGACCCGAACCCCCACAAGACCCTTCACTCGGAGCCAAGCTAAGGACATCCAAGGAGTACACCTACACTTGATGAGGAAGGGACTAGAAGAAGGAAGCGATTGGAAGCCGTTCCGAGTGCTCAAAGTGCAAGAGGAGCAGCCCAGTCATCCAGGCGCTCCGCCTGAAGATCCAGGCGCTCCACCCAAAGATGCCTAGGCCTGGGTGCTCTACCCAAACTCTAGGCGCCCCGCCTAGGCCACCCCACTGTCCAAAATGTTGGGCGCTCCGCCCAAATCGCTGAAGCACGTGATTCTTAGTTATGTTATGACTATTTTGACCCTACGTGGTCCTTTATTCCTAAGCGTAAGTGTGGGCATTTTAGACCTTTCAATAGGTGCCTAAAAACACCTATAAATAGCTAGATTGCTAGTTTATTTTATTAGCTTACCTTGATGATTAAAAATACACTTGTGTTGAAGAGTTGAACTTTTATTGAATGAAACCTTGAATGGGACTTGTTCGTCCTCTAGCGGATCTAGATGAATTCCAATTCCCCCCGACCATTCTACTTGCGTGCTCACGTTAGTTCGAGGGTAGTTGCCTAGCATAGGTGTTCTTGACCTTCTCTCGGGGTGTAACGGAACGGGTTCTCCGTTGCTACTTGAGATTTGTGATCGAGATACGTCTTGTTTTTATCCTTTTACTTTCCGCGTTTGATTCTTATCAATATTCTACTTTTCTCCGGCCCCTTTTCTTATTTTCTGGTATTTTTTTCCATTTCTGTGCCAATTCATTTTTCTCTGCTTCTGAATCGTTTTTGTTACTGTTTCATATGTAGCATATGCTAAGTAGCATATATAGTCATATATGCCCACCGCCATTCCATTTAAGTTTTTGTCTTTTTCTCTTTTTCTTTCTTTTTCTTTTAAAATTCGTTGTTATGGTAAAAATTAAAACGACACCCTACGATATTCCAAATAATTCCAACTTTTGCATACAAGTTATAAAAAATATATGTAACATACTCACGAAGGCGGATCTCAAATTGGGTTCCCGAAACTCAAGATGCGAATTTAAATAGAAAAAGTCCAATTATTTAATTTTCGGCATTTCAGTGGAAACTAGCATTTTAAGTCAAATTCACTTCGAAAATTCACAAAAGTCATAAATAATCATATGAACCTAATGGTGCTTTCGGATTTCGAATCGGAGCTCATTCGCCAAAACCGAGCTCGAAAATTTCTTTTCAATATTTATCGATAATAAAAGTTGTCACCTTTTTCCGATGCCTACAAAACGAGTTCTGATTTTGCTCAAATTTACAGACAGGTCCTAATGCTTACGAATATTTCAAAATTATCAGCACGCCAATCGGAGTCCTAACTTCCGAAACGAATGACCGAGGTCGTTTCAGTTTGACTTTAGAGACGTGTTTGCTTGGTCGTATGATAACATGCCCGGTTTAAGCACAGATTCGGTGGTTCATAAATTACCAATCAATCTTGGTTTCCTTCCAGTCAAGAAAGACATGAGCAAGAAAATCCATCATAAAATCATGAAGCAACTATCTACGAAGGTGATCCAATCTCTTCAGTATTTCACCTGGCTAGCCCATGTCGTGCCGAGTACCCAAGAAAGATGGAAAGACAAGGATCTGTTTGACTATCGAGACCTAAATAAGGCCAGTCCAAGGATAATTTACCTTTACCAATATTCACATTCTCGTAGACAATTGTGCTAAACAAGATCCAGTCTTTCTTGGATTTCTATGCCGATATCACCAGATCCTGATGGATGAAGATCACTCAGAAAAGACGACATTCACCATACCCTGGGGAACTTTTTGTTCTAGGGTCATGCCATTTGGGTTAGAAAATGATGAAGCAACGTACATGAGAGCCATGACAACCGTCTTCCATGACATGATACCCAAAGAAATTGAGGTGTATGTGGATGTCATGATAATCAAAATCAAGAATGGTAGAGGAACATTTTAGGGACCTCAGGAAAGTCTGTGAAAGGCTTAGGAGATACAATTTGAAGTTGAACCCGGCCAAAAGTGCGTTTGGTGTTCCGGCCAAAAAATTGTTGTGTTTCATTGTGACCAATCAAGCAATACTTGTCAAATCTACATGTGTTTGTCCCGTCGCAGCCAGGCCAACCTTTGTTCCTCTATTTGTCGGTGATGAACAATTTATTTGGATGTATACTGGGACAACATGATGCCACATGCAAGAAAGGGCAGGCCATCTACGACATGAGCAAGAAGTTCACGAATTACGAGGTCAAGTACACCTTATTGGAAAGAGCGTGTTGTGCCCTCACTTAGGCAGCACAGAAGTTGAGGCATTATTTGTTGTCATACACTACTTACCTCATATCCTGGATGGACCCGCTGAAGTGACTCTTCCAAAAGCCAATGCCTACAGGGAGGCTCGCCAAGTGACAAATGTTACTCAAAGAGTTTGACATAGTCTATGTCACCAGAACTGCAATGAATGCTCAGACTTTGGCCGGTTATTTGGCCGAGAATCCGGTGGATGATGGATATGAACATCTCAAGACATACTTTTCAGACGAAGAGCTAGACATAATTGAAGCATTGCCATCTGACAATGATCATTATTGGAAGCTTCATTTTGATGGGGCCTCTAACTCTAAAAGTGATGGTATTAGGGCTGTTCTCATATCTCTAACAGGTCATTACTATCCGGCGGCTGCGCAACTTCGTTTCTGGTGTACCATAACACGGTAGAATACGAAGCTTGCATCATGGGTCTACGCATGGCGATAGACATGAATATCAAAGAACTGCTAGTGCTCGGAGATTCTAACCTGCTGGTAAATAAAATCAAGGGTGACTGGGAAACTCGGAGATGGAAAGCTCATTATGTATAAGCAATGTTTGGAAGAACTTCTCCAAAGATTTGATTCTAATGAATTTAGGCACATCCCAAGCATGCACAATGAGTTGGCTGATACTTTGGCTACACTAGCAATAATGCTTAGTCATCCTGACCAAACTTACATTGATCCTCTCGAGATACAAGTTCAGAACCAACATGCCAATTGCAACATGGTTGAAGAAGAACTTAATGGTGAGCCTTGGTACCTGGACATAAAAATTACATCAAGAATGGAGAATACCCAGCATTAGCAGAGTGCAATCAGAAAGAACCCTCCGTCGTCTTGCAAATGGTTTCTTTCTAAGTGGAGAGGTACTGTACATGACAGCCCCATATCTGGGACTATTGAGATGTGTGGACAGGCAAGAAGCCTCAAGAATTCTTAATCAGGTACACTCTGGAATTTGTGGGCCACACATGAACGGCTATGTTCTAGCCAAGAAGATCTTAAGAGCAGGTTATTTCTGGCTCACCATGGAGCGAGATTGCATCAGTTTTGTGCGGGATATTCCTACACACTATGATCACTATTTGAACAATTGTTTCATGACTATACTATGCAAATTATTTGAACATTTTTACTCACTAAAGCTAAACAAAATAAATGAAAGAAAAAACCAAGAAAACAAAAGTTTTTCTCTAACCCGTAGAGCAAACAAAGCAGCCTCAAATCCGAGCCACCATTGACACTGTCCAAACGCTGCACCAATTCATTGTCGCAGCCACCACAGCTACGTCACACCAAACTACAGCTTCCAAGAATCAGCCCGCCACTGTTACGCTCTACTACAACCCCGCTGCATCAAGCATCGTCTCCCAGGCTCAAGTCAAGTTACTTATCAGTCCGCAAACACCATTAAACAAAACTCCACACTGCCTCGCTGTCCTCACGCCATCACAGCCTCGCCCTCGCCTCATCAAAAGCATCATCATCACAGCCCCTATATCACACCAAACGTCAACCCTCCTATCTCATCTCCTCCACTGCCTAAACGACTCGCACCACTACCTCCCTCGTCTGAAACAAACCCCTCCTAACAAGTCAATCACAACCCCCCCCCATCATCATCATCAAATCCCTACAGCCCCCAAAACAATTTCATCACAGCCCACCAAAACATCATCATCACCATCACAGTGCAGTGACCGTACAAAACAAGAATGAAAAAAAAATGAGAAGAAAAGAAGAACGAGGCACAGAAACGGGAAAGAGAAACGGGCAAGAAAAGAAAGATTTTTGGGAAATGGGGTATGGGAGGTGAAAGAGGAGGGTGAGAGGAAGAGGAGAAGGTAAACTTACTGGAAAAATTCGAAGGTACGCCGGATTTCGGATTTGGCCGAAGCTTTGACCGCCGTTCTACGAGAACCGGCTAAGAATATGGAGAATCCGAGTTAAGAAATGGAATGAGGGTCTCGAGATCTTTCCAATGATATATAATTTGTATTTTTCCGGCCACCGGAGGTGGTGGCTGGTGGCAGCGCAGAGGCGGAAGACGGCGGAGCAATGGTGGGGCAGTGGTGGGGTGCAATTTCCGGCGGGGAGGGAAAAATTTGGCAAGCGTTTGCCTATTTTCTGAGTTTTGTGTAAAATGGCAATTTTTTGGGAATTAAGCTTATATATTGGGAGTGTGGGCTTGGGTAATGGAATGGGCTGATGGGCCAATATTTTGGGCTACTATTTTATTTTTAAATGGCCATTTAAAAGGTCTATTCTTATTAAAACCCACACAATTAACTACAATCAAAATTACATAAATCTATAATACTATCACAATTGAACATAGAATTATAGTTAAACACATAACAAGTAGTTTTTGCAATTTTCATATTTTCTATCCCAATTAAAGATAAATTTAGTTAAGAACAAACACTAAAAGTCCAGAAAAATTGGACGACACGTCCTAAGAATCTAATACGACTATTTTGAGCAATTTTATGAATTTGGTGCCAAAATTCGGTGATTACAGCTGCCCCTCTTTGTTCGGGATCACGAAGAGTTTTCGGACAAAGAAGTAATCGACAACTAATTTTGGTTTTTCAGTTCTAGCCGAGAGACATGCTCTGCAAAATGGTGACCGTACCTTGAATTTCGGTTCTAACCGAGAACAAAGTTACCTACTGTTGACACCCAATTTTGTCCCGAATTTTAATTAAAAGTATAATAATTTTAAAATTAAGTTCAATTTTGAAGATTGCAAATAAATAGCTTATTTTAAAGGAAATGGCCAAAATCGCAAGTCATCCCTTCATTTGTAGCGTACTATATAATTATTTGTTTAATTTAATTGAAGGATAATTACGTTCTTAACCTTAAAATTTAACCTACGTGTGCAATTATCTTATTTTACTTAATTATATTAAAAGGAGACTAATTTCGTTCTAAGCCTAAAAGTAACCCGTCTCCGCAAAATATATATTACATACAATACATCCATTTCATTTTTTATTGGAAGCCCATTCACTATCTCCCTCATTATATTCATTTTCCTACTACACCAGAAAACCCTACACCCACTATCATAAAAAAACCCCTCAGCCGCAACACCCCCTTCACAACTGATCCCGCGGCACCCTCACTGCTCCATTACTCAAAAACCATGATTCATTCATCTCTATCAAGACACACAAAGCACACAAGATTTCCAAAATAAGTCGTGCCCCTTCTTTTGGGGATTCCATTCACAGCACACGACATACATACACCAAAATCGATTAGAAGCAAGGGAAAACAAGCAGATCTGAACAGGGGCATCGGGGGTTAGGGAAAAGACCCCGTTTTCTGTTTTCTTCGTATTAGTTTTGCTCGTGAATCAGAGAAAGGAAAGGAGTTGAAGCGACGCCGGCGGAGTCGCCGGAATCTCCACCGGAGACCTGCTAGGCAGTTGCTCCTCCTCCTTGTGTTGGTGGCTGCGCTTTGTTCCTATTATTGCCTCGCCAGAAAACCACCATTGGAGTGTACTTTGTTTTTCCGACTCCTTTGTGTTTGTCCATGGTTTGTCGAAACTGAATGGAAATTGGTTTGGGGTTGTAGTGATTCCGCTATTGGTGTCGCTCCTCCGCCCCTCGCCTGGTTGTTCCGTCGATGCCGTTGCTCCCCTTGCCGTAGTTCGATTAAAAGCATCTAAAATTGGTTCTTGCATTGTGTTTGGGATGCTGATTACTGGGTTTAGTCAGCGATGCTTTATTGTTCTTTGACCTATACATTTCGTTGTTTGCTTTCTATGCTTCTCGCTTGGTTTTGTTTCCATATGTTTATTGTGCAGTTGATGGGTTTGGCTGATATGGTCTTGATTGATGATTGTTCTTCGTTTGGTTTAAGTTGTATGCGTTCCCTGTTATTGCATCTTAACATTTGTTGTTCAACGCAGTTTGATTTTGCCTATGTTGCCAAAATGTGGTTTTGGCACTGCCATGGTTGGACTGACCCGTTGAATTGCACTATTGACTATCATGATCATTCAGTATCCGTTACTGATTTCAATCTGAAATGCAAAGTCTATGAAAATACTTACTTGGGGTTTCCGAACTGATTTCGAACAAATACTACGCTTGCTATAGGCCTATGAAAACAATTTATTTTGAGGCCTACATAAGGATTTGACGGAAATAAAATGAAGTGACGGATGCATATGGACTGATATGAACACGACGTTACTCTGGCCGATGAAAAATACATTTGCACGTATTGAGGCCTCGGGACTGATTTTGAACATGACACTACACTTGAACTGTCCCGTTCCCGTGTCCCTAAAGCAAAAGGCGATGATGAATGCATTTTAACGCTAAGCAAGTTGAATAGAGTAGTGGGTTTGGTGCTTTGGCACGGCAACACGGTCCGAGCTCCGTGTTTGCAACCGTACCAAATCCCGATCCTCTATTCAACGCACCATGCAAACCTGAGCCTAAATTTTGCAAAAACAACCCCTCTATTATTATTATTATTATTATTATTATTATTATTATTATATATTCTATTATTATTATTATATATATTTTATTATTATTATTATTATTATTATTGATATCATTATATATATTTATTATTATTATTATTATTATTATTATTATTATTATTATTATTATTATTATTATTATTATTATTATTATTATATATTTTTTCTTATTATTATTATTAGTTTATTACTTTATTATTGTTATTTTATTAATTATTACACTTTATTATTGTACTAATCCCGTTTAATTCCCATTTTATTGCGAGGTATATCTTGGCACGAGCAATTCGGGAACGTTTTTGGCTAACTCGCGAATGAGAATAGTCCATTGCATTGAGGGCATTTGGAGATTGAATTCGGACCCGAGCTTTCAGAAATAAGACTTAGGAATTTTAGAAAAATCAAGACTCCCGCGAGTTGATCAATTTCCCGGTTCTATCTTTAACTTTGCCTTCCTTTCCTTAGATATTTATGTAAATAAAATGTGTGAATTATTTATTTGACAATAATATTTGATTGCTTGTATGTCGCTTTACTTTATGTCCATTACCTTTTATTGTGAAGTCGTTATTTAATTTATTGCAAATTGGGGCCAATTAGCAAAATACGTGCAAATTAAAGTATTTTTCATAAACAAATTTTATTTCAATTAATTATTTTAGATAATTTCTAGAAAAGCATATTTTGCAAATATTTTGGAAACCTGTCGGATTAACCGTATTTTTACGGAATTTCGGAAGTGCCTTAAAAACCTTCTTCCGAAATTAACAAAACCTCTTACCTTTAGAATCTCTGAAAGAAAGACCGTCTTTTATAAAAACGGAGTTTTTGCACGCATTTGTTAATTTGGTTCCCTGTTTTCCTTAAATTGGGTGGCGACTCCAAAAACTCCAAAAGAGTTAGTCCATCCTGTCTATATTCCGGAGTTTATCCCTTTCGGGGTAATTTTTGGGGTTCAACAGCATGGCGACTCCACTGGGGAGCAATAAAGGTTTTGACCATAAAGGTTTCCAATTATTGGCAACTAGCATGCTTAATTTATTTTGCTTTATTATATCTGTCTGTTTGTGTGCCACGAAAGAATGTCACTACTCTTATTTGCGCACATATAAACTGGCATTCCGTTCATATTTCCCCCACTCCTGGGAACCTCTTGCATTCTCATTAAAATATCCGCGAGGTGTGTGCATACGCACCCACAACTTCTTCCACTAAAGAACCCTTTGACGAGTTGGTGTACCGGCGGATTGTCGTGGGAGTTATTCGACCACGAAGCCGCATGCCACTCACCTGTTAGCCTCGACCGTTAACCCACTCTTAGAAGGAGATTAGGTCATGCATGCATATACACCTTAGTTTGGGGGAAAGTTCGGCAGATTTGGTTGGTTTGTGTTTTGGAGATGGCTTGGTGTAGTAAGATCTAAGAGGCGAAGCCCCTGGTGTCTTTAAAAGGATCAGTGGGGTCCCTCTCGTGAATGGCTTTGCGTGTGTGCAGGCCTATGTTGATTATCCAGCTGCAACTTTGTAAAAATTGATGTATGCTTGTCGCATACTAGGAGAGCGAAGCGCTGTGTCTTTGAATGACCAGTGGGGTCCCTCCTTGAAGACCAGTGCGGTCTTGGCTACCTAGGAAACTGAGAGGCTTTATTAAAGCCGAGGACCAGTGAGGAGCCCTATGGACAAGGTCTGTGCGCCTTGCAAAACCTAGGAAACTAAGAGGCTTGATCAAAGCCGAGGACCAGTGAGGTTTTATTTTGAAAGGCCAATTGGCGCCTTTCGTGATTTGCAGTCTGGTATTGTGGAGGCAGATGGAAATTTCTCCCTGGATGTTATAAAGCAATTGGGAATCGTATTTGGAGGAGTGTGGATGTTTGCGAAAGCTATGGAGGTTTGTTTCGGGTTTTAGGCATTTGGGTTTAGAATTTTATGCAGATGCTGTGGAGAGCATGAGCTGTGTTAAAATGTTAATTGTCTGTCTTGCCTTATTTGCTCAAAATGCGTTAAATACTAGGTGTTGCTTGCTTGTATGCAATCCTATGAATGACATACAAACTATTTTAGTTACCCTTTGTGAGGTTTCTTTTGTTTGTTTACTTCTCTATGAAATGTTGGATTTGTGAAGTGCCTGATCATTTACCATGCGGGGAATTCGAGATTTGATTGATGGTAGACGCTCTAGTTCGTGAACGATGCAGCACCAGAAGTTAATGGCATCGTTTGAAAGTACTTGGCGTTTGAACTTAGTAGCATTATTTTCAATTTTTAATTCGGGTTGAGGCCCTGAATCGCATTGTACTTTAAAGCTTATGTTATTCTGAATCAACTCATTTTGAATTTATGGAAGTTGAAATAAAATTCATCGCATTCTTATTATGTTATTTACGTTTGCATTTGTTTCCATTGCAAAATTAAAATTGTTAAACTTGCCAAAACTTTGCTTGTGATGTATGGCAAAACAACTGAACAATTTGAAAACGATGCACTGAAAGTTATTGTCTGCGCTCTTTGGATATTGCACTATCTGTTAGAACTTCAACTGGGGCAGCTTTATTTGATGGTATATGGTACTGAAGCAGTGATGCAGAACTACGCACGGTCTGATTCCCAAGGAGGGATACGTAGGCTCCCCAATCGGGCTCGACCCTTTAGCATTTAAGTTTTTATTTTCCCCCAAGAAGGATAATTGGGGCAATTTTCGCAAATAAGTTGGAAATGCGAAAGATAGCAACTGGGGCAATTTTGCAAAATGAGTTAGATATGCGGAAGATAATAACTGGGGCAGAATTTTGCAAGAAGCGGCGTTGGTTGTTAAAGATGAGTTGGCAAGAACTCTATAATTGGTTAAGCAAACAGTGCAAAGCCTAAGACAAAGGACGTTCAGTTTGTTTTAAAATATGTTACAAGTTTAAGTCAAGGCAAAATTTTCAAAGTGCATCTTTGACCTCATTTGCATGCTTATTTCACTCGCTATATTGCATTAATATATTTTATCTTGCCTCTATTTTTCAAAGTCTATGCTATTTGAGTTCATGAGCCAAGTTTCTGAAAGCAATTTGCAAATCCAAGTCCAATGAAGACGAGGAAGCAACAAGATCAGGATGAAGTCTGCACAAATCAAACGCTTCCCCTTTTCTCCCCAAAGCTAACAATTTTCTTTGAGAGCAGGAACATGAAACCTTGCAATGAAAGGATCATTCGCATTATGGATGATCAGTTTATGGAACGCGCGTTCAAAGTTGCCTTGCAAATTGCGTCGCGTTGCCCTTTTCATGACTTAAAGCATTATGCTTTGTCATGAGTTATTGCCGAACAGGCGGCATTTCTACCCCTATGACTTTCATTCTTAATAGGCGACAAAGCCGATGCTTGTTTTGTGTTTTCGAAACTAAGCCAAATAGGGCATCGTTTTGTTTTAGGCGATAATCCGCACAAGGCCATCCTTGCCGGATTGTCTCGCCAATTGATTTATCAATGGCTATCGCACTGACTACATTTCCGCACTACTTTGCTTTGCACTTATTTTGAATTACGCCTTCGCACTTGCTTTAAAATTAACGCCTTGCTTTACTCTTTCAGGTTGACCATCGGCTACGAAGATCCCCTTTGTTGGACTATCTCGCCTATTGATTCGCCAAATGGCTCTTGCATTGCTCTACATTCCCGCATTACTTTGCTTTGCACTTGCTTTGAATTATGTCTTCACACTTGCTTTGAAATTAATGCCTTACTTTACATTTTTCAGGTTGACCACCAGGCGGGGCTTCTCTCTTAGTGGACTTTCACGCCAGTTGATTTGCTAAATCGCTTTGGCGTTGCTTTACATTTCACGCTAAATTGCTTTGCACTTGCTTTCAATTATGCCTTTGCACTTGCTTTATATTATGACTTGCTTTACTTTTAGTTTAACAAGTCAGCCCTGATACCCTCCTTGCTTTGTGCCGGACCGAATCACCAGCTGATTTGTAGACAATCAACCCCAAGACCCTCCTTGCTGTGTGCCCAACCGGCTTGCCAGTTGATTTGTCAAGATGTTCAAATTGCCTTGCACTTGCTTTCAATTATGACTTTGCACTTGCTTTATATTATGAACCGCTTTACTTTTAGCTTAGCAGGTCAGTCCCGAGACCCTCCTTGCTTCGTGCCGGACCGGTTCGCCAGCTGATTTGTTCGACAATCAACCCCAAGACCCTCCTTGCTGCGTGCCCGACCGGCTTGCCAGTTGATTTGTCAAGATTGTTCAAATTGCTTCGCACTTGCTTTAAATTATGCCTTTGCATTTTCTTTGTATTATGTCTTGTTTTACTTTTCAGGTTAACAGGTCAGTCCCGAGACCCTCCTTGCTTCGTGCCGGACCGGTTCGCCAACTGATTTGTTCGACAATCAACCCCAAGACCCTCCTTGCTGCGTGCCCGACCGGCTTGCCAGTTGATTTGTCAAGATTGTTCAAATTGCTTCGCACTTGCTATAAATTATGCCTTTGCATTTTCTTTGTATTATGTCTTGTTTTACTTTCAGGTTAACAGGTCAGTCCCGAGACCCTCCTTGCTTCGTGCCGGACCGGTTCGCCAACTGATTTGTTCGACAATCAACCCCAAGACCCTCCTTGCTACGTGCCCGACCGGCTTGCCAATTGATTTGTCAAGATGTTCAAATTGCCTTGCACTTGCTTTCAATTATGCCTTTGCACTTGCTTTACATTATGAACCGCTTTACTTTTAGCTTAGCAGGTTAACAGGTCAGTCTCGAGACCCTCCTTGCTTTGTGCCGGACCGGCTCGCCAGCTGATTTGTTCGACAATCAACCCCAAGACCCTCCTTGCTTCGTGCCCGACCGGCTTGCCAGTTGATTTGTCGTGATTGTTGAAAAGGATTTGCACTATGCCTTCGCACTTGCTTTATTGCTTCGCCAGTTGATTGGAAGACAATTTATCAAGATATTGCAGCTTGCACTTACAAATTACGTCATGCCTACCATAAGCAATTGGAGGCCTTATTTTGAAGCCTATCATAAGCAATTGAAGGCTCTTTTATCATTGATCCTACTATAAGCAATCGGGGGATCTTATCATCAAGTCTATCGTGAGCAAGCGAAGACTCCATTAGCATTCATGCCTACCATAAGCAATTGGAGGCCTTATTTTGAAGCCTATCGTAGACAATCGAAGGCCTTATCATTTGAAACCTACCATAGACAATTGGAGGCCCTATTATGAAGTCTACCATAAACAATCGGAGACATCACATTTACCAAGTCTACCGTAGACAATCGGAGGCGTGGCTCTTTATCAAGTCTATCGTATACAATCGAAGACGTCATTATCATTTGAAGCCTACCATAAACAATTGGAGGCCTTTTATGAAGCCTATCGTAGACAATCGAAGGCGCTATTGTTATGGAGCCTACCGTAAACAATCGGGTGCCTCATTATGAAGTCTATCGTGAACAATCGAAGATGTCACTATCATTTGAAGCATACCATAAACAATTGGAAGCCTTTTTATGAAGCCTATCGTAGACAATCGAAGGCGCTATTGTTATGAATCCTACCATAGACAACTGGAGGCGTATCATGAATAAGGATCAGCTTAGAGGTTCACCGGGCGGAGTATCTTGTCAGTTGATCGAAGGAAGAACTTTTGATGATATCACCACTCGCATTTACAATTTTGTTATCACTTTATTTATTTCTTATTCCAATTATTACAGTTTATAAGCAGTTGCACGTTTACCGTTTGTTGAGATTATTACAGGATTTTTAGCAGCACCGCAGGTGCATTTGGAGCATTACGTGGAGCTTTTCTTAGTGGTGAACTGGGCAATTGTTGATATGAGCTAGACTCGTCAACGAAGACCTGAAGAATCGCACCCGCATAAGTCATCCACCCTAGAGGTAAGTCTCTTGTTAACCCTGAGTCTGAGATTTGAGATTGAAGACAAGATGGCTCGGTTATCGAGGTGTAGTGGAAGCTATGTCCGTGTAAACCCCTCTTTATGGGTGTGTCGTCGACCACATTTTCATAACTTGGGTGATTACAAGCCTCTTTTCCCGCGCTTGAGTAGTCGTTACTATCTCGTCTTTGATTTTTAAATCGTGTCGAACTACATATGGCCTGGTTCTCTTTCAGCCCGAGATATGTAGGCAACTCGGAAACCGAAGTTCGGCCATGTCCATAAGCCTCGCATTTGGATCCTAGGAATCGAAGTCTTGGCTTTACCGTGACAAAATTGTGTTTCACGTCAACTTCTTTACCCTGTAAACTCTTTCATCCTTTCCGGGTAAAGAGGGGCAGCTGTTGACACCCAATTTTGTCCCGAATTTTAATTAAAGTATAATAATTTTAAAATTAAGTTCAATATTGAAGATTGCAAATAAATAGCTAATTTTAAAGGAAATGGCCAAAATCGCAAGTCATCCCTTCATTTGTAGCGTACTATATAATTATTTGTTTAATTTAATTGAAGGATAATTACGTTCTTAACCTTAAAATTTAACCTACGTGTGCAATTATCTTATTTTACTTAATTATATTAAAAGGAGACTAATTCCGTTCTAAGCCTAAAAGTAACCCGTCTCCGCAAAATATATATTACTTACAATACATCCATTTCATTTTTTATTGGAAGCCCATTCACTATCGCCCTCATTATATTCATTTTCCTACTACATCAGAAAACCCTACACCCACTATCATAAAAAAACCCCTCAGCCGCAACACCCCCTTCACAACTGATCCCGCGGCACCCTCACTGCTCCATTACTCAAAAACCATGATTCATTCATCTCTATCAAGACACACAAAGCACACAAGATTTCCAAAATAAGCCGTGCCCCTTCTTTTGGGGATTCCATTCACAGCACACGACATACATACACCAAAATCGATTAGAAGCAAGGGAAAACAAGCAGATCTGAACAGGGGCATCGGGGGTTAGGGAAAAGACCCCGTTTTCTGTTTTCTTCGTATTAGTTTTGCTCGTGAATCAGAGAAAGGAAAGGAGTTGAAGCGACGCAGGCGGAGTCGCCGGAATCTCCACCGGAGACCTGCTAGGCAGTATCTCCTCCTCCTTGTGTTGGTGGCTGCGCTTTGTTCCTATTATTGCCTCGCCAGAAAACCACCATTGGAGTGTACTTTGTTTTTCCGACTCCTTTGTGTTTGTCCATGGTTTGTCGAAACTGAATGGAAATTGGTTTGGGGTTGTAGTGATTCCGCTATTGGTGTCGCTCCTCCACCCCTCGCCTGGTTGTTCCGTCGATGCCGTTGCTCCCCTTGCCGGAGTTCGATTAAAAGCATCTAAAATTGGTTCTTGCATTGTGTTTGGGATGCTGATTACTGGGTTTAGTCAGCGATGCTTTATTGTTCTTTGACCTATACATTTCGTTGTTTGCTTTCTATGCTTCTCGCTTGGTTTTGTTTCCATATGTTTATTGTGCAGTTGATGGGTTTGGCTGATATGGTCTTGATTGATGATTGTTCTTCGTTTGGTTTAAGTTGTATGCGTTCCCTGTTATTGCATCTTAACATTTGTTGTTCGACGCAGTTTGATTTTGCCTATGTTGCCAAAATGTGGTTTTGGCACTGCCATGGTTGGACTGACCCGTTGAATTGCACTATTGACTATCATGATCATTCAGTATCCGTTACTGATTTCAATCTGAAATACAAAGTCTATGAAAATACTTACTTGGGGTTTCCGGACTGATTTCGAACAAATACTACGCTTGCTATAGGCCTATGAAAACAATTTATTTTGAGGCCTACATAAGGATTTGACGGAAATAAAATGAATTGACGGATGCATATGGACTGATATGAACACGACGTTACTCTGGCCGATGAAAAATACATTTGCACGTATTGAGGCCTCGGGACTAATTTTGAACATGACACTACACTTGAACTGTCCCGTTCCCGTGTCCCTAAAGCAAAAGGCGATGATGAATGCATTTTAACGCTAAGCAAGTTGAATAGAGTAGTGGGTTTGGTGCTTTGGCACGGCAACACGGTCCGGGCTCCGTGTTTGCAACCGTACAAATCCCGATCCTCTATTCGACCCACCATGCAAACCTGAGCCTAAATTTTGCAAAAACAGCCCCTCTATTATTATTATTATTATATATTCTATTATTATTATTATATATATTTTATTATTATTATTATTATTATTATTATTATTATTGTTATCATTATATATATTTATTATTATTATTATTATTATTATATATTTTTTCTTATTATTATTATTACTTTATTACTTTATTATTGTTATATTATTAATTATTACACTTTATTATTGTAATAATCCCGTTTAATTCCCATTTTATTGCGAGGTATATCTTGGCACGAGCAATTCGGGAACGTTTTTGGCTAACTCGCGAATGAGAATAGTCCATTGCATTGAGGGCATTTGGAGATTGATTTCGGACCCGAGCATTCAGAAATAAGACTTAGGAATTTTAGAAAAATCAAGACTCCCGCGAGTTGATCAATTTCCCGGTTCTATCTTTAACTTTGCCTTCCTTTCCTTAGATATTTATGTAAATAAAATGTGTGAATTATTTATTTGACAATAATATTTGATTGCTTGTATGTCGCTTTACTTTATGTCCATTACCTTTTATTGTGAAGTCGTTATTTAATTTATTGCAAATTGGGGCCAATTAGCAAAATGCGTGCAAATTAAAGTATTTTTCATAAACAAATTTTATTTCAATTAATTATTTTAGATAATTTCTAGAAAAGCATATTTTGCAAATATTTTGGAAACCTGTCGGATTAACCGTATTTTTACGGAATTTCGGAAGTGCCTTAAAAACCTTCTTCCGAAATTAACAAAACCTCTTACCTTTAGAATCTCTGAATGAAAGACCGTCTTTTATAAAAACGGAGTTTTTGCACGCATTTGTTAATTTGGTTCCCTGTTTTCCTTAAATTGGGTGGCGACTCCAAAAACTCCAAAAGAGTTAGCCCATCCTGTCGATATTCCGGAATTTATCCCTTTCGGGGTAATTTTTGGGGTTCAACACCTACATATCCCCGAACTAAAGAATCAGGTCAGTGTAGTTCCTTACGTGCGGTAGCTGGGACTACCGCATTCAAACAGACACTAGACTCTTCTAGACTCACTAAGACAAACCTAGACACTCTAGACTATTACGACAAACAAGAGACTTATCTAGATACACTTTGAGCTGATACTAGACACTCTTAGGCACACAAGGGCTGTCGCTGCTGGTCACTGGTTGCTTGCTGATTGGCGTTCATTGCTTTACAGAGAAAATGAAAGTACAACATTGAAAATGTAAAGTCACAATTCCTATTCTAAGTCTTCATGCTTCCCGAGATGAGCTTCTTGGTTCTTGCTCCCCTCACTTGTTGAAAATAAAACCACCGCTCTTGTTTCAAGTGGGTCTTGCTCTTTGTAGAAAAGATAAACCCCCGATCTTGGTTCAGGTGGGTCTTCCCTCTTTACAGAATGGATTCCCTCGTTCTTCAGGTGGGCGCCTGGACTTTCAAGTGTATTCCCTCGTACTTCAGGTGGGTGCCTGGACTTCTTCAAATGTATTCCCTCGTTCTTCAGGTGGGCGCCTGGACTTCTTCAAGTGTATTCCCTCGTTCTTCAGGTGGGTGCCTGGACTTTCAAGTGTATTCCCTCATTCTCCAGGTGGGTGCCTCGACTTTCCAAATTACTCCCTCATTTACCAGGTGGGTGCCTCGACTTTCTCTAAACTACTCCCTCATTCTCCAGGTGGGTGCCTCGACTTCTCTAAATTACTCCCTCATTCTCCAGGTGGGTGCCTCGACTTTCCAAATTACTCCTTCATTCTCGAGGTGGGTGCCTCGACTTTCTCTAAACTACTCCCTCATTCTCCAGGTGGGTGCCTCGACTTCTCTAAACTACTCCCTCATTCTCCACAAGCTGATGAACTGATCTGAAACTCCAACTAATCCAGTGGATCTTTGAAACTTGAAATTGCCGCTCGGGCGGGCTTTAACTTGAAAGTTGAAATTTGCCGATTTGACGGGCTTTGACTTGGATATTGAAATGGCCGCTTTGACGGGCTTTGACTTAAAAGTTGAAATTGCCGCTTTGACGGGCTTTGAAAAACTTGTAATTGCTGCTGGGCAGGCTTTGAAACTGCATCTTGAAATCTGCATGTCATTTGATGATTTCCTTCATGGTACACTCCTTGGTGTGGCATACTTTGTGCCGATGTGGAACATTGGGCTCCAATTATCAAGGTTGGTCCTGACTTGCTCTGCTACAACTGCAAAACAGGTAAACAAGTTTTGCGAAACTTTCTTTTGCTCGTTTTGATGTTATTTTGACTGAGAGTCGAAAAATGGAAAAGAATCTGGACAAAGGACTCTGGACAAGAGATATCCTTTAGAAGATGAAAATGAACTTATCTGGAGGCAAAAACGATGATGACCCCAATGGACATGACATGCATCTTGGCCTCGAACCCTGATCGATTCACAACAGCTCTTCCTCGACCTTTCCCTCAATTCGAACATTCAGCAATGACTACTTGCCAAGCCCAGCTTGATGACAAATATAACATCTCTCATTCGGCTAGTGGTGCCCCATTTGGGGTTTCACCAACTAACCTCTCTCATTGTTCTTTTATCTCACTGTTTGTCATGCGGCGCCCTTTCAGGTTTTCACCGGCAGGACTTCATTTTCTTTCTTTTCATTTTTTTTTCTCTTTTTTTTTTCCTTTTTTTTTCACTTTTTGATGATAATGTCTTGGGTGCTTTGAGCCTCTTCCTGACTTCGAGACCAAAATTCCAAACGTCCCATGAACATGTGAAAAGATGGTACGAATAATAGAAGTTTGTTTTATTTTATTGACAAATAAAATAAAAACAAACTTCTGTCCCAGTTTAGCAGAAACTGCGGATTTGGATTTTCTTTGAATTTGGCCGCAAACTTGGAGGCAAGTTTTGCGTCGATATGAGATAGGGAAAAAGGAACTTTCCCCTAATATGAAGCTAGGGAACATTCAGAACTTTCACAGATATGACCGCACCTGAATGGTTGCCTACGTATCCTTTTGAGAGGAATCAGGTAAGACGTAGCTCTAGCAACTTAATGCCAAATTTGTTTTGGATCTTTCTTTCTTCATTTCATCGCAATTACAAAGATTCCCATTAAGGGTTTACAAAAGCAATACAAAGCCAAAGGCTAACAAGAGGGGTACATTTTCTAGATAAGGGAAACAAAGACTTTCGTTACTCCACCCAAGAACATCAAATGTAGTACCTCTTTACTGCATCAGCATTAACAATCATTTCAGCCATCGTGCCCTCGATGTCTGTCAAGAATAGAGCACCATTGGGCAACACCTTCTTCACCACATACGGTCCTTGCCAATTTGGAGCAAACTTGCCCTTTGCTTCTTCCTGATGTGGAAAGATGCGCTTCAAGACTAACTGGCCTTCACTGAACTTGCGTTGGCGCACTTTCTTACTGTATGCTTTGGTCATTCTCTTCTGATATAGTTGGCCATAACATACTGCATTTAGCCTTTTCTCGTCAGTCAAAGCCAATTGTTCCAAGCGGGATTTGACCCATTCAGTGTCCTCGATCTCAACTTTAACAATGATTCTCAAGGATGGTATTTCAACTTCTGCCGGAATGACTGCCTCAGTTCCGTACACCAGCTCATATGGAGTTGTACCTATTGAGGTGCGCACAGTTGTACGATAACCCAGAAGAGTGAATGGCAACTTTTCGTGCCAATCTCGTGATCCTTGCACCATTTTTCGAAGGATCTTCTTAATATTCTTGTTTGCTTCTTCGACCGCCCCATTTGCTTTTGGACGGTAAGGCGTGGAATACCTATGCACAATTTTGAATCTTTCACATACCTCATTCATCAAATGACTGTTGAGGTTGGCCCCATTGTCGGTGATAATGGTATTAGCGATACCAAATCGACAGATAATATTTGAGTGAACAAAGTCGATCACAGCTTTCTTGGTTACTGACTTGAATGTCGATGCTTCCACCCACTTGGTAAAATAATCAATGGCGACCAAGATGAATCTATGCCCGTTCGACGCCTTTGGTTCTATTGGGCCAGTGACATCCATTCCCCATGCAGCGAAAGGCCAAGGAGCAGACATTGTGTGAAGCTCCAAGGGAGGCGAATGTATCAGATCGCCGTGCACTTGACATTGGTGGCACCTTCGCACAAACCCTATGCAATCTCGCTCCATGGTGAGCCAGAAATAACATGCCCTTAAGATCTTCTTGGCGAGCACATAGCTATTCATGTGTGGCCCACAAATTCCTGAATGTATCTCATTAAGAATTCCCGAGGCTTCCTGTGCGTCTACACATCTCAACAGTCCCAGATCTGGGGTTCTCTTGTACAGTATCCCTCCGCTTAGAAAGAAACCATTGGCAAGACGGCAGAGGGTTCTTTTCTGATTGCTCTCTGCCAACGCTGGATACTCTCCATTCTTGATGTAGTTTTTGATGTCCAGGTACCATGGCTCACCATCAAGTTCTTCTTCAGCCATGTCGCAATAAGCATGTTGGTCCCGAACTTGAATCTCGAGAGGATCAATGTGAGTTTGGTCAGGATGACTAAGCATGGATGCTAATGTAGCCAAAGCATCGGCCAACTCATTGTGCATTCTTGGGATGCGCCTGAATTCAATAGAATCAAATCTTTGGCAAAGATCTTCCAGACACTACTTATACATGATGAGCTTCCCATCTCGAGTTTCCCATTCACCCTTGATTTGATGTACTAGAAGTTCAGAATCTCCGAGCACCAATAATTCTTTAATGTCCATGTCTATCGCCATGCGTAGACCCATGATGCAAGCTTCGTATTCTGTCGTGTTATTGGTACACCAGAAATGAAGTTGTGCAGCCGCCGGATAGTAATGACCTGTCGGGGATATGAGAACGGCCCCGATACCATCACCTTTAGAGTTAGAGGCCCCATCAAAATAAAGCTTCCAATAATGATCATCTTCAGAGGACAACTCTTCAATTATGTCAACCTCTTCATCAGGAAAGTATGTCTTGAGAGGTTCATACTTATCATCCACTGGATTCTCGGCCAAATGATCGGCCAAAGCCTGGGCTTTCATTGCAGTCCGGGTGACATAGACTATGTCAAACTCTGTGAGTAACATTTGCCACTTGGCGAGCCTTCCCGTTGGCATTGGCTTCTGGGACATATACTTCAGTGGGTCCATCCGGGATATGAGGTAAGTAGTGTATGACAACAAATAATGCCTCAGCTTCTGTGCTACCCAAGTGAGGGCACAACATGTTCTTTCCAACAAAGTGTACTTGACCTCATAATCCGTGAACTTTTTGCTCATATAGTAGATGGCTTGCTCTTTCTTGCCTGTGGAATCGTGCTGACCTAGTACACATCCAAATGAATTATCCATCACCGACAATTAGAGGAACAAAGGTCGGCCTGGCTCCGGTGGGACCAACACAGGTGGATTTGACAAGTATTGCTTGATTTGGTCAAAAGCCTCTTGGCATTCCTCGGTCCACTTGACTGCAGCATCTTTCTTTAGCAGCTTGAAGATTGGTTCACAAGTTGTAGTGAGTTGAGCGATGAACCTACTGATGTAGTTCAATCTTCCGAGGAAACTCATGACTTCTTTCTTGTTCTTTGGCGGAGGCAACTCTTGTATAGCCTTGATCTTTGAAGGATCCAATTCAATGCCTCGCCTGCTGACAATGAAACCCAACAACTTTCCAGCTGGAACGCTGAATGCACATTTGGCCGGGTTCAACTTCAAATTGTACCTTCTGAGTCTTTCAAAGAATTTCCTGAGGTCCTTAACATGATCCTCTACCGTTCTTGATTTAATTATCACGTCATCCACATACACCTCAATTTCTTTGTGTATCATATCATGGAAGACGGTTGTCATGGCTCTCATGTACGTTGCCCCAGCATTCTTCAAACCGAACGGCATGACCCTCTAACAAAAGGTTCCCCAGGGTGTGGTGAATCCTGTCTTCTCTGCGTCATCTTCATCCATCAGGATTTGGTGATATCCGGCATAGCAATCCACGAAAGATTGGATCTCGTGTTTAGCACAATTGTCTATGAGAATGTGAATATTAGGCAAGGGAAAATTATCCTTGGGACTGGCCTTGTTCAAATCTCGATAGTCAACACAAATTCTTGTCTTCCCATCTTTCTTCGGCACTGGCACAACATTGGCCAACCATGTGCAATACTGAAGAGATCGTATTACCTTCGCAGATAGTTGCTTCATGATTTCCTCATGGATTTTCTTGCTCATATCTGTCTTGAATTTCCTCCGAAGCTGCTTGACCGGAGGGAAACAAGGATTAATCAGCAACTTGTGAACCACCAAATCTGTGCTCAAACCGGGCATGTCATCATATGACCAAGCAAACACGTCTCTATAGTCAAGCAAGACTTGAACTATGTCATTTTTCACTTTCGGTACAGCGTGCATGCTTATCTTGGTTTCCCTAACATCATCAGGGCTTCCCAAATTTATATTTTCCGTGTCATCTAGATTGGGCTTAGGCTTGTTCTCAAACTGTTCTAATTCCCCATTTATTTCACTCTCAGCTCCCTCCTCATCATATTCTTTCTCAAACATTACTTCGGTATCAGTCCCTTCCATGTCATCTACCTCCTCAACTGTTACTTCATAATCATTCCACCCACCAACATGTATTTCCTCAATTTTTGGTTGATCCATTGAGACCAAGTTAAACTGTGTGTTTAGATCAGGGTGTGATTTCAGCATGCATGTCATGTTATTAAGGCCATCAGAAACATAGCTACATAAAGAAATAAAAAAAAAACAAAAATCAGGAAAGTAAGGAGATAGAATAAGGAGACAAGAAGCAATGTCTTGCTTTTCATTGAATTTGAAAGATAAAAGGGTTTGACATCATAACGAGCAAAATAAATATACTTGGATTACAACCCTTAGAATAACCAAGTATACAGAAAGGATAACAAAAACTTGCTACCAATAGCCCCTCCTAGTGGGGAGAGGCATGGATTCCCAGTTGTTCAGCTTCACATCAGGGCCAATGTCCTGGATTTCTGCATTGCTAGGTCCTTCGCCAGTTTGCACCATGTTGATGCCAAAGATGTGCCTCAGGTCTGACAGCAGCTTCCTTTGTTCTTCAGTCTCCTCAATATTCTTGGAAACGGCCTTGCCGCCACTAGGCCTTGTGAAAGATTGAGCGAGGCAAGGGACAGGCTTCTCGAGAGACCATTCTTGTTTCTTCATCTTCCTAGCTCTTGCTCTGTCTGCAGCTGTGGGCTTGTATCCCAGACCCCAGGTACCTCGAATGCCAAATGGACTAATTGGATGCGACATTCCTTGTAGCGCTGCCCCGAGACCTTTCCCGGACTGGAAACCGTGCTTCAACATTTCTGTAGCCATCATGAGTGCTGCTTCTGATAATCTTGCTTGGGGTAAAGGCTTGCCTTCAGGAACCTCCTCCACTTGGACCGCTTCAAATACTTGATACAACAGAGCTGGGCTATCATTAGTGACCTCAATAACTGGAATAGACGGATCCTTGTAGATTGACAAATCTCCCTCTCCGTGTACCATGATCATCTCACGATTCCATTCAAACTTGATAGTCTGGTGTAAGGTTGATGGTACTGCGCCTGCCATATGGATCCAGGGTCTTCCCAACAACAGGTTGTAAGACGAATCAATATCAAGAACTTAGAAATCGATAGCAAAATCCACGGGCCCGATTGTCAGTATCAGTTCTATCTCACCAATTGATTGTCGTTTCTCTCCATCAAAAGCACGGATACTCATGGTGTTTGTCCGAATTTTGTCCATGTTGACTTTCAATCTCTTTAAGGTAGACAATGGACAGATGTTCAAACCGGACCCACCATCAACCAGTACCCTTGTGATATAAGAATTGTCACCCTTGACAGTCAAATGCAGTGCTTTGTTGTGACCAGTGCCTTCCATTGGCAGTTCCTCGTCACTGAAAGTGATCCTGTTTACCTCAAAGATGCGACTTGCGACTTCTTCAAGATTGCTGACGGTCATCTTCTCGGAGACATGAGCCTAATTCAGTACTTTCAACAGAGCGTGGCGGTGTGCCTTAGAATGCATCAACAAGGACAACAAAGAAATTTGAGCAGGGGTCTTTCTCAGCTGCTCCACAATGGAGTAATGTTGCACTCTCATCTTCTTCAGGAATTCCTCTGCCTCTTTCTCGGTGACAGGCTCCTTGATGGGACCCTAATTTTCTCTAGCCTGCTTTGCTTTTCTTAACTCTTCCGGGGTAAAGCACCGCCCAGAACGAGTAAGACCACCAACTTGTGTTGTTTCCGCCACAACCTCTTTTCCTTTGTATGTTACCAATGCCTTGTCATAATTCCATGGGACAGCATTAGTGTTTCTCACAGGAATCTGAGGTGCGCTCTTTATGACAACAGGCTCACACAGCTTGTTTTGATCATCTTCACAGGGTGCTCTTTTTATAACCAACTTTGGTTTGGCCACACAATCCGCCTTCTCTCCATTTTTGTTGGTCCTTTAGATCACCAATTTTGGTTTTTCTGCCACCTCTTTCTTTCGCTCAACGGCTCTTCCCAATGTCAACACTGGCTTGTTTGGGTGGATAGGATGCCCCACTTTCCCCGGCACAACCGAAAGAATTGGTTGCTTCCTTTCCACTCCAATTGTTATAGCATCGACTGACACTATTGGCCTTGCAGATTTGTCTTCGAATCCCCCTTCACATATACCCACCATGTATACATCATGGACCGGCAAAGGATTACGATTAATGTTTGGCGTTTCTGCATCTTTGATCACTATTTGGTTATTATCAATCAGATCTTGCACTGCCTTCTTGAGATAATAGCAATCTTTTGTATCATGTCCTGGTGCGCCCGAATGGTATTCACAATGCCGAGAGTGGTCCACTTTCCCAATGGGCTGCATGTTTCCTTGAATTGGCTTTATCATATCCAAGGCTCTCAATTTCTCGAAGATACTGGTGTAAGATTCTCCGATTGGTGTAAATTCTCTCTTTTTCTCCTCTAGGGCTTTCCTAAATTCAGCTCTTGGACGGAAGCCTGCAGGACCTCTTGGTCGGTAGGTAGGGTTTGGCGGAGCCTGATAATGATTAGGGGGAGCTTGGTGCGTCTGATATGTAGGCTGTGGGGCTGGGGCACGCCATTGCGGATAGGATGTTGGAGCATATGGTTGTGCTGCATGCACAGAGTATTGGGGTGGAGCTATGGAGTATTGTACATTTTGTGGTGGGTAATAGTGTTGTAAAGGAGGGTGTTTGTGGAGCTTGGTATGAATTATGTTGACTGTATCGCTCCTCGTTCCACTTTCGCGGACCTGACCCTACCATGGATACATCCTCTTTCTTCTTCTTACCAAACCCTGCTGCCCCGGTCTGCACAACCTGTGTAGTCGCCTTCAATGCAGTCTGACTCACAATCTTGCCAGTTTTGACTCCCCTCTCAATCATTTCTCCCATCTTGACGACTTCACTAAATGGTTTCCCAAAGGCAGCGATCAATGCACCATAGAATGCTTCATCTTGCGCCTCAATGAACAAACGAACCATGTCATCGTCTGGTATTGCGGGGCTCACTCGAGCGGCCTGCTCGCGCCATCTGAGGGCGTACTCCCTAAAGCTTTCACTCGGCTTCTTTTTTATCGCATCCAAAGAGGATCGATCTGGCAAAACTTCAATGTGGTACTTGTACTGGTCGTAGAATGCCTGCGCCATATCCTCAAATGACAACCATTTAGCTAAATCCTGCCTCATGAACCATTCGGCAGCTGCGCCCCCCAAGCTTTCAGAAAAATATGCTATCAACAGTTTGTCTTTCTTGACCCCTCTCATTTTGTTGCAGTAGGTTTTCATATCAACCCTTGGATCTCATTGCCCGGTGTATAGATCAAACTTTGGCACTATGAACCCATCTGGCAATTGCAATTCAGGGTAGGGGCAAAGATCCTTGAAAGACATGTTAGTATGATCTCCATATCCTTGAATGGTCCTTACCGCTTGTTCTAGGCCCTTCATCTTTCTCAGAACCTCGCTCTCATCAAGCTTTCCTGATCAATCAACCTCAACTTGAGACTCGCGATGGAACCCCTGATCATATGAGTCACTGTGTCGGAAATTGGGTTCATGGTGCCGATCATAATGATGATCCCCAGCCTGGAGATGTGGTTCGTTGTTGGACCTGGCCATAGCAGGCCTAGCTGGGCCCCAAAAAATTGGAACCTGTGGGGGAGGTGGTCCATACTTGTCCCTGTGGTGGATGTTGTCCATACTGCCCTTGTGGTGGAGGTGGTGGTTGTGGTGTATGAGGGCGCACTTCAGCTTCTTTCGTTGCACCATGGTTAGGGCCAAAACCAGGGGGATAGGTCGGATCCTCGACCGCCGTAGATGTTCCTGGTGCTCGCTGGCTAGCTGTTGGCACAAGCCCCTCCAGGAGGTTTGGCATGGGAGGAGGCGCCCGTCCCGTGGTTATCGCATGATGCATGTCTACAAGGAATTGCTTCAGAGTCAAGGCCTCTTCTGTCGTCCTATCATTTTCCTCGGAACCAGCATCAGATTTATCTCCTTCAGTTGCCATGTTACCAAATGGAATTCCAGATCCTTTTGAGAGTGGGGTAATGGTAGAGTGCTAAACCAAATCACTGGTAATCTATACTTGTCTGCAAACAAAACAGGTTAGGAAAACAATTTTTACAAGTCAATCGTGCCTACAAGCCTAAGGTCGTCATGCGTCATCCCGAAACAGTTTAGATTAGATTCCCAAGTGTATTGTTTGAGTCTTTTTTTTTTCTTTTTCCTTCTTCTATTTTTTTTCCAAAGAGAAGCCAAAGGGTGAAACAAATTGACACATAAAAAATAGACAAAATATTTCCATTACTAAGATAATGCAAGACATACAGTGCTCTACGACACAACCTTAAAAACGTAC
Organism: Petunia secreta; assembly: GCA_029990175.1. Taxonomy (NCBI): domain Eukaryota; kingdom Viridiplantae; phylum Streptophyta; class Magnoliopsida; order Solanales; family Solanaceae; genus Petunia; species Petunia secreta. The sequence goes on from JARKIP010000102.1 coordinate 464,045, forward strand.
AAATGACTGAAAAATAGAAATAAATAACTACTACTAAAAGCAACATAAAATACAGTATGCCGAGATGCTAAATGAGTGACAAAACAAACAATAAGCTGCATCATCTCGGACTGATATATCTGCTAAGGCAACCCTAGCTCAACGTCAACTGGCTCCTCTAGGTCAGACTCTTGCGGCTCCTCGGGATCTTCTTCTACTGGTGGCAAAGGCTGGCTTAAAACATCATGCAATACGTGCACTCGCTGAGATATATTCCTGGCATAATCTGGAGCCTCAATGAGGATAGTCCTGTTGGATGAGTTCCTATGATCTTGGCACATCCTAGCCACATAGTCGGCCAGTTGCCGTACGTGTTCCTGACCTCGATCAATGACTCTCTTTGACACGGCTATCTGCCGAAGCTGGCTCGTGGCTAATCTCAACGTATAATTTTTCAAAATCACTGTCTCATCAAGTCGTTTATGAAGCAGATCGATGTTTCCCAGGCACTTATCTGCAAATCTATCGCTCTCAGCCTGGGCGGCTAGAGCGGTGTCCTTCTCAGTCAAAGCTTTACGATGCAAGTCATGCAATCGCCTGATAGTATCCGAGTATTGATGTGTCAAGTCCTCGCTTTCAGACTAAGCGGCTCTAGCAGCATCTCTCTCTGCAACTAAACCATGTATGGTAGCACGGTACTCCTGTTCAATCTCACGCCTGGCCATCCGAACCTGCATCTCCAATCGAGCCTCAACGTCAACCATGCCTATACTCGACCTAGCTGGCATCTCTCTAGGCATGGGCTGGTGGCGATACCATGACTCGTACTCCTGAGTGACCTCCCCTATGAGTCCATTCCGAACCTGAGTCTCTTTGGTGAGGTGACGCCTAGTGTCCCACAAGTTCAAGATCTTTCCCCTGTGGGTAAACAGTCCTGGAGGATAGACTAAGACATAAGAACTAATATCCTCAACTATTGGGACCACCTGTCGTCGCCCCAACTGTCTGAGTACCCGCAGAGGGGCATAAGGCTGGGCTGCTTCTAAACCCATCAGAACTAAAAAGGGGCGCTCGATGCATCGGTGCACAACCTTCTCCATAGAAAGCCAGTTATACTGCCACAATATCTTATCTGCTGTAAGGGAATCCAAGCACGACCTCCAAGCTCGCTCGCCATCTGGAAACTTAAACTTCTCAATATGCTCGAAGTGATAACCGAGATAGCCAAAGTCAAAGCAACTAGCAATAGGATGAGAAGGGCGGGGGCGTATGTGCTCCAAAAACCACACTTGCAATAGGAAGTTACACCCCTCGAAGAACTCACTTTCGCCTTTGCAGCATCGAGTCAAGGCATGAAAGATACTTCCCAGAATTGTCGGAACGATCGTAGGATTTGGTGCTTTTTCAAACAGGGCCACCATAATCCAACTAACTCTAATGGATATCCTTTTATGCGGCAATGGAAAGACCAATAACCCTAGAAGAGCAAACACAAAAACCTTCGGACAAAGTTGCACCCATTCATTATATGTTAGCTTGTCATGAAACTCAAAGCTATACCGTTTGAAACCACTATCACACCCGAATCGAGCATAGAGGTAGTCAAATGAGACCCAACCATGGCTAGTACTAGCAATAGAGGTATCTACTCGCATCCGGATGTTTTGAAAGAAATCATGGGCATTGACATTTTTTGGGGCAATCATTCTCTTTTCATGCAAATCTAGCTTAATGAGCCCGGCTATTTCCTCGAGTGTAGGCGCCATCTCAAAGCCTTTGAAACAGAAGGTATTACTGTTTGGGTTCCAGAGTCCGACCAGTGCACTAACCAGATCTCGGTGTGGCACAATATCTTTAGTCACAAGGTTAGTCAGAAAGCCAATCTTCTTTTGGACAGAACCTTGCTGCATCTCGCTCATACTCTTCCACCAAGACCTTAACAATTCGGGCGGGTCGTCAGTCATCATGATAGATGGTGGGGTGGCATCAATAGGATACTTTCTGTTGCTAGACCTAGAAGACGATGCAGCCATGGTACCTAAAACATATGTCACTTAATTTAGACAAAATAAAAAGTACCTCGAAACATTGACAGACAAAACAAACTGGTGTTTGAAACCTCCTCAAAATCTAACATGTGTTTACCATTTGAGACTCATATTTTTAACAAAGTTTGGCCATTACAACAGCATAAAATTGAACCAAAAAGACTTTCGGCCGACTGAGGCACTTGCTAACTGTTGGAAAAATTGCCATTCTAGAGACGCGAATAAATTGACTCAAAATACTGTCGCCAACACGAAACAGACTCTTGGACTTTCCACAAAATTGGGCATATGGCGGTCGCCACAATGGAACTCAAAAAATTTACCATTATAACGGCATAAAATTGAACCCAAAGAATCCTTCGACCAACTAGGGCACTTGGAAACTTTAAAATATTTTGCCATTATAACGGTATCAAGACTATCTCCAAAAGAGTTGACAACTTTGGTATGAAAATTCTTTTTCCTTTTCCTTTCTCTTTTTTTTATGAAAAAAATTTCGCCATTATGACGACGTAAAAAATACACTCAAAATTTTCCGACACATAAATCTTTGTAAAATTTCTGTTTTGACAGCATGACCCCAAACAGGAAATGTATTAAAACAACAAAATCTACAGACTGAAATTCACCCTACTTCCTCTCTTTCTTTCATTTTTTTTTCTTCTTTTTTTTTTCTCTTCTTTTTCTTTTTCTTTTGAAATCCGCCCTTTCCCGATTCGGTCAGCATGACGACCCTTCCTTCTAAATGCAACACAGAAAATGCTTCGGACGTATCTCGATACCAAGGAGTCATCCTAGACAAGTGCGGTACCGGTGTGCCGCACCTCACTAAAATATGATGCAGATAATTGGGCCTAAAGGTTTAACTCTAGGTGACACAACTGACTTGGTGTCTAGACTGGCTCATAACCCGGTGGACAAACCGGGCGGAAAGCGCGTCAGGGCCGTCCGGAAACAGTGTGTCCGGCCTAAAACCCTGTCACGCCTTCCTCCTAAATCATGGGTAATTTTAGTAAGAAGGCCCAGATGCCACAAGCAATCTGGTAAATGTACGTGTGCAAGTGTTCCAGAGACTCAGAGGGTTGCGGAGGAAGACAGTTTGTATATACAGTTCAACAATATCAAAGCAGTAACATTCAACCTTTCATGTGATAACGACAATAAAATATGACAACCAAATATTTAATAAATTAAAACATGCGACAATTTATCATAACCGGAGATTCTAGTTTTCACTAATTTCCCCAGCGGAGTCGCCAAGCTGTCACGACCCTTTTTTAACACACAAAACTTTAATAAATAGAATTGCGTATTTAAAAAGGTTATGACGAGTGTTAAAGGTACACATTTATTTAAGAGAAAATCGGAGTCGCCACTTGACAAGTTAAAGGTGTGCAAAGTCACTAAAATGGTGTACCTGGAACACCCTAGACTCGTCTAATAGTCTGCGTCAGAGATTCGGGTAAGGTTCTCAGTTGACTCTCGGGAAGTTATTAGGCACCCTCGAGTCCTGTGCCAAGCACATTTGCTTTATTGTCGCAGTTTTAATTTATTAAATATGGTTGTTATATTAATGCCATTAGTTTGAATTTGTACTTTGATTCAGAAAAAGTTTAAAAGTGTTAAATCTTAACCAACCTCACAGAGGACTGGTTTTATATTATAATTCAGGAAGTTAAAGTGTATCGTTCTTTTCCAACCTTACAAAGGACTGGACGAATTTACACTTCGATTTATAATAAATAAAACGTATTGCGTATCTCAACCTCACAAAGGAACTGGCACATTTTTTAAAAGAATTTAATTAACTTCAAAAAATAATTAATTTAGAATTAGTTTAAATCAATTTATTTTTTTCTTTTGGCCTAATAAGTAGATCACAAACCATACTTATAATATTGCCTAATTGGATTTGAAACCATATTTTGTCGCAAGATTCATCATTAACTTCTCTCAATTTAATTTGGCTCGTCTCAATTTGGTTTTTTTTATTTTTACCTAATAAGTAGATCACAAATCATACTTATATACTTGCCTAATCGCATGAGTCTTCTCGCTCCTACCTAATTTGCCTAATCGAGCGGATCTTTATTTTTCTATTGATTTACCTAGTCATACTCTTATCTTGTTAATTACATATTGTCACGACCCAAAATCTGGATCCGTGATGGCACCTAAACGATATTGCCTAGGCGAACCAACAGAAACAAAAATGCGGAAATAAACTGAAAGAAGAGAAACATGATGAAATATATATATAAAATTGGAATCCAAAAGAAGGTAGACACCCCTGTCTACTATACCCAAAAAACACCAATGGAGCATCTATAGAGTGACTCAATCGAAATAAAATACAACAGAAGTGAAGTGGAGTCTATCTCTATACAACACTGGCGGTGCGCCACCGTGGACTGTACGGTTGGCTCACCTCAACAAAATAATACAGCAGCCTCGAACGGTTGCTACTGTCTCGATGGCTATCTAGAAGAAGTACCTGCACATGTGGCAGAGTAAGTTATGAGCCGAAGCCCAGTAAGATCACTGACAGGCCCGCTAAATCACCCTTGCGGGACAAGTCGCAAACATGCATCGCAAGCAACTAAGCACGTCGTTTCTACGTAAATAAATAGCGCAGTCGCACATATTCACAATATAATTATCCAAGTATATATATATATATATATATATATCCATACGTATGTACCTATGTACATACAGATAGCATATGTCACATACACATTAAGTAAGCCAGTAGTCTCAGAATATCATACACAAGTCAAAGAGGATTATGCCCACCCAACGTAAGGCCTAGGTCAATCAAACAGTGGTTTGGAGGTCCCATCTCTACTCCCACGCCGACTAACCTAAACCTACGGTAGGCTAGCAACACCGCCAACGGACGTAGGCAACAATACATTCATCACTCAATATCAGCACGCACCCTGTGCGGCTCCGTCTATAGGCCATAACGCCATTGTCAACATAAACAACATACCAGTGACCCGTAGTCACTGTCTCAATCATAAGGAGGTAGACCAATGACCCGTAGTCGTTGTCTCATCTCATCTATATACGACCACACCACACCCCCTGTCAAGTGTGTCGCGTCTCAACAATCTAGTGACCACACCACACCCCCTGTCAAGTGTGACACATCTCAAATATCTAGTGACCACACCACACCCCCTGTCAAGTGTGTCACATCTCACTAATCAAGTGTCCACACCACACCCCCTGTCAAGTGTGACACATCTCATAGTATAGGCGACACCACACCCCCTGTCAAGTGTCCCTCTAACCGTATTAATATCCACGACATTAATAACAATAACAGAAATAATAACAGAAATATTAATAACGATAATATTACACAGTCACTGTAACCAAGATTGGTTATGCTAGCTCAATGTAAAGCGGAGGTTAACCCGACGACGGTTTGGAGGTACAATCCCTACTCCCGTGTCATCTAACCAAAGGTTACGAGGAGTCAGCACTACACAACCCGTCATAATAACCATACAAGTACCAAATTCGTACATGAGCCGGCAGAAACCTCGGCAAGACATAATCAATGATATGCCGGCAACATCCTCGGCCATATCCCCAGGTCCTTGCTATCTAATCATGACATAGCAAGCAATCCCACAATATAAGTCATCGCTATCTCAATGTAGCGTCTAGACCGGCACATACCTCGGTCAACTCATGTACTCACTATTTATGATCAAATAATAGTAAGCAATCCCACAATATAATTAATCGTTATCTCAATATAGCGTCTAGACCGGCACATACCTCGGTCAACTCATGTCTTTACTATTCATATTTAATTAATAGTAATATACCTAGCCAACGCTAGTCAATTCATATTTAACACATAGCCCTAAGCTAATCACATAAGAGTACCCGAAGCGTGCTAGCATGCTGGACGTATCCACAAGCAAAGTAGAGGTCAAGTCTCACATACCTCGAATTTCGGTTCAAAGCTAGGAAGCAATCTCCTTTCCTGCTCTTCTTGTCCTCGGGGAACTTTCCTCTAAGTCTATCAAGACAATATAGCACTCATTAGTGCTCAATTATAGAGAACTAAGCTCATATACGACTTAGGGTAAAATTACCAAAATACCCTCGGGTGGGACCGAGCCCAAAATTAATAAAATATACATTTCCGGACTCCCCACACTCCCGTGAGTCCAAATATGCAATTTGATTTCTCATACGAGCCTTGCTCGATGATTTTCCCCAAATCTTAAAATTTAGGATTCTAACTCATTTCCTATGAATCAAGCTTTGATTCTCATGATATATGATATGAAATGAGTTATGGAGGCTTACCTTATGATTATACACGTTTTGAACCTTCCAAAATCGCCTCCAAATCGCCTCCTTTGAATAAAAATTCGGTTTCCCGAAATCTGTCCCGAAATGACCCTTTTATAGCAGTTTTTACCACTGTAACAGCCTCTGTTCCAATAATCATAACTTTTGATAGGAATGTCCAAATGACCTGAAACTGATGGCATTAAAACCACAACTCAAAGGGATACAACTTTCATGTTTTGAGTTTTTCCTAATTCCTTACGGATTGGCCGGAAAAATGCCATTTTTCCGGATGCTCGCAACAGAAACAGTAGCAGAAACAGCAGTTTCGCACCAGAAAAATCCGAACTGTTTTGGGTCCAAACGGGACCCTACGAAGCTCGGAATGACCCCAAATTTTGCACACAAGTCATAAAATACTTGGGTGACATGCTCGTCCAGACGGAACTCAATTCGGACCTCCAGAACTCAAAAAGTGGGTCCCACGGCAAAGGTTCAATTTTCGACTTTCGCCAAAATAGCGAAATTTAACCAAACGACCTCGGAATCCAATTTCGAAAGTTGCTACAAGTCACAAATGACTATACGAACCTAACGGAACTTTCGGATCTCTCATCGGAGCTCATTTGCTCAAATCGAGCTCGGAAACCTCTTTTAACTCTTTTAAACTTCCGAAACGGAGACTTTATCAAAAGTCCTATCAAACGAGGTCCGTTTTCAATTTTGAAGGTTGCTACATATCATAAATGACGAGACGGACCTAACGGTGCACTCGGATTTTCCATCGGGGTTCGTTTACTCAAAACGACCTATCGAAACCCCAAATTCCTTTCCGGAATTTCATAAATGGATCCTTTTCTCGAAAACCTATCAAACGGACTCCGTTTTGATTCAAATTTCACGAACAAGTCATAAATGACCTAACGGAGATTTTGAAACAATCGACACGCAGATCGAGGTCTCGATTCCTGTAACGACTATTTGAGGGTCGTTACACATATCACAAGATAAAATACTTATCCTTGTTCGCTTTAACCCATTACTAAATAACTTTATTAAGCAGATAAATTACTTGTCTTAATTTGTTTCGATATTCGGGAATGTTAGACAAAATTCATTCGTTCCTATGTATTTGCCTAAACGACTATACAATCTCAATTTAACGGTATTGCAAAAATTTGAGCGTCATTACCTATTTCAAAGAAAACAAGAATATTGTACTACTTTATCACATTAAAAGGAAAACTAGATGTTAAGACTATTTATTAAAGGGGCTGTACGTAAAAGAATGATTGCTAAGCATGGCTAGTTATCAAAAATAAGAAGAAACAAAAGAACAGTGAACGTTATCTGAGATGGGCTAAATTGCTTGCGGGAGTAGACTGTTTTAAGGTCTGTCTTGCACATTTAAACACATTTTATTTTCTTGTTTAACAATTAACGGCTGTTTCATAAATTGTTGATCAAAACAAACTAAATGAAATAATTATGGCTTCAGCTAAAAAAAACGTTGCTGCATATTTCACTAACCCCATTTTGCAAAGTTGCCTACGAGTCAAAATCGCCTTTCATTTCTGTCCAGATTTTCATACGTAGCTAAAAATGATACATGGATCAAATTGCACCAATAAACACTGCCTAATTCTTATTTTTCACAAATAGCCAGTTTTAACTAAAATAAACTCATAACAAATGCATACGGTAAAGGGCTTTAGACATGCTGATTTTTACTTCATTTCATAGACAAGATAATAAAACATACAAGGTAAATTATGTTTACCTAATGAAGAATAAATCCCAAAGCAAACACCAATGAAGGCAAGCGAGCAAACCGGTGACGAGCAAACTGTGAACTCACAACAGCCCTCTTTACCCCCTTTCGAACTCCAAGATTTATACCCCAAAGACCCTTAATGTCAAGCCTTTGGTTCTAAATCCCTCTTTCCAACTTACTTTTTTTTAAAACTCTATTTTTTCTCTAAGTATTTCTCTCTTTTCTCTAAATTTCACTAGGTTCTCCTCTCTATTTTCAGCTTGTAGTTGGTGATAAATGAGGAGCAAAAAGCTCTATTTAATGCTGAAAAATAAGAGCCAAAGGTGGGGTATGGACTTGCACAAAAGTACAAGCCCACACCCCTACTACTTGAGAGTTTTTTCTATTTTTCAGCATGGTACAGCAGCTGTACAACTACTATTTCAGCCACTAAAGCAGCCCCAAAAAGCTGAAAAATGCAAGAAAAATGTCCTTTAAAAGGACACCCAAACACTCATTATATTGACTAAAGGACTAGGACAAACAAGGCCAACTAAATCAGCCCCAAAAACTAACTAAAACTAAACTAGAGAACAACCAAAAGCAACTAAGTCATACTTCCTAGCCTAACTAAACAAACTAGATTAAGACTTGTAATTTTAACAAAAATCAACCTAAATTCAATGCTTAGCTAGTGAAGGTAACTTGTGAAACTAATGGGATTCGACGCTTAATTATAACTAAACAAATGAGGTGAAATCATGCTTTCAAACAAACAAACCAAGAACACATTTATTCAGAACTTCACATTAATCTGGATAGCAAACATACATGTGATATTCCTACACACTATGATCACTATTTGAACAATTGTTTCATGACTATACTATGCAAATTATTTGAACATTTTTACTCACTAAGCTAAACAAAATAAATGAAAGAAAAAACCAAGGAAACAAAAGTTTTTCTCTAACCCGTAGAGCAAACAAAGCAGCCTCAAATCCGAGCCACCATTGACACTGTCCAAACGCTGCACCAATTCATTGTCGCAGCCACCACAGCTGCGTCACACCAAACTACAGCTTCCAAGAATCAGCCCGCCACTGTTACGCTCTACTACAACCCCGCTGCATCAAGCATCGTCTCCCAGGCTCAAGTCAAGTTACTAATCAGTCCGCAAAAACCATTAAACAAAACTCCACCACTGCCTCGTTGTCCTCACGCCATCACAGCCTCGCCCTCGCCTCATCAAAAGCATCATCATCACAGCCCCTATATCACACCAAACGTCAACCCTCCTATCTCGTCTCCTCCACTGCCTAAACGACTCGCATCACTACCTCCCTCGTCTGAAACAAACCCCTCCTAACAAGTCAATCACAACCCCCCCCCCCCCTCCGTCATCATCATCAAAATCCCTACAGCCCCCCAAAACAATTTCATCACAGCCCACCAAAACATCATCATCACCATCACAGTGCAGTGACCATACAAAACAAGAAAGGAAAAAAAATGAGAAGAAAAGAAGAACGAGGCACAGAAACGGGAAAGAGAAACAGGCAAGAAAAGAAAAGATTTTTGGGAAATGGGGTATGGGAGGTGAAAGAGGAGGGTGAGAGGAAGAGGGGAAGGTAAACTTACTGGAAAAATTCGAAGGTACGCCGGATTTCGGGTTTGACTGAAGCTTTGACCGCCGATCTACGAGAAACGGCTAAGAATATGGAGAATATGAGTTGAGAAATGGAATGAGGGTCTCGAGATCTTTCCAATGATATATAATTTGTATTTTTCCGGCCACCGGAGGTGGTGGCCGGCGGCGGCGCAGAGGCGGAAGACGGCGGAGCAACGGTGGGGCAGTGGTGGGGTGCGATTTCCGGCGGGGAGGGAAAAATTTGGCAAGGGTTAGCCTGTTTTCTGAGTTTTGTGTAAAATGGCAATTTTTTTTGGAATTAAGCTTATATATTGCGAGTGTGGGCTTGGGCAATGGAATGGGCTGATGGGCAACGTTTTGGGCTGCTATTTTTTTTTTTTTAAATGGCCATTTAAAAGATCTATACTTATTAAAACCCACACAATTAACTACAATCAAAATTACATATATCTATAATACTATCACAATTGAACATAGAATTATAGTTAAACACATAACAAGTATTTTGGCAATTTTCATATTTTCTATCCCAATTAAAGATAAATTTAGTTAAGAACAAACACTAAAAGTCCAGAAAAATTGGACGACACGTCCTAAGAATCTAATACGACTATTTTGAGCAATTTTATGAATTTGGTGCCAAAATTCGGTGATTACACTTGGGACTAGCGCTAGGGCTTAATGCATCAACTATTAGCACCGAGAGGTCAAAAGTTGGTAGTTTTGACTCTCACCCGAGAGGGGTGAGTTGGGTAGATGCTAGCAAGGTCCACGATGCGCACCTATGATTAATTGGTTGAGGCTTTTTACGTGAGATTGGTTAACAATGGGTCAATTACACTCCCTAAGCTCTACTACCTTGGATCCTTGCTTGTCTTGCCATTAGTCACTTTACATGCTTTCTTAGTGTAGTTGTAGTAGTAGCATAAATCATTAGTTATTTCCCTCATTAGGCTTAGTCAGTAGATTTAGTTCATCCACTCTATAAATCGCATCACATTATTCCCTGTGGATTCGACCCGACTCATAGTTGGGTGATTATACTGCATATGACCGTTTCATATCTCATTCAAGGTTTGAGTTGGACATCACTTAATTCCCCACTCATACCATCTCCCCCAAACTTAGGTGTTATCCTAAGTTGTAAATTTTTCAATGCATACACGGAGGTTAGGGCCAAAAGAGGATTGATGCCTTAGCACAAGAGAATTGGTTCAGTTTACAATTTGTGGTTTCCAAATGAACGGTTGAAGGCTCAAAGGGGTTGATTAGGATCAATATGTATAGGTAGGCCATTTAGGATTCTAACGGTCCAAGGGAAGCGTAAAACAAATTCTCAAGTCAAGTATCACCTAGGATTTCGTCTCAAAGTACGCTAAAGGCAAGTTTCGAGCTTTCAAGTCTCACACACAAGCTTATTGTTCAAAAATCTCACAACACAAGCAAGTAATCTTCCAAGAGCAAAATCTAAACACACACTAAGGACACTCACTCAAAAAGCATGCAATTGTCATTGATTGAACCACACCAACAACTCACTAAGCCAACAAAAGACCCTCACGGTCTACAACTTACGTTACGTCAATGAAAAATACACAACTACTTGTCAATTTCCATAAAAACAACATAATATAATGTAGTACCACATGGTTCACCAATACATTTTAAAAAGTTTTCATGTATATACTTGGTTCAAAAAGAACATTCGGAAAGAACCAAGCGAAGAAAACTAGAAGCTTATTTGAAAAACTAAAAATTTAGAACATAACATCAACAACTAAACTAGCACTAAGCAAGTGTATATACATCAAACTGGTTTGAATTCATACATGGATATCATTAAGCACAAGTAAAACTCTATCCAAAATACATATATGAATTCGATCCCCTCCCCTAACAAAAGACTCTTGCATCATCCCTGCATACTAAGTAAATAAAAGTAAACATCAAAGAGGGGTAGAAAAGGGGACTCCCTAGCAGTACTCATGAAATCTTCTTGCCCTTGCCTTCCATAGATGCAAGGGCAAGCTCAACATCTAGCTTGTTCTTCTCACTTCTGACCCGAACTACTTCCATAATGGACAACTCAGTCGCAAGCTGGTCTTAGACATCATCTGAAAGTATAGCAGCCCACGTAGTGTAAAACAAAGCTGAAGGGTCAATAGTGGGAGCTTGAGGCACATTCTCATCATCATCAAAGCCCATGGCATGAGTGGCCTTCACATATTGCCTCAAGTCCTCGACTTTTCTTTCGTGAGCCTTCTTTGATAGCTTATGAGCAGTCTTGGCACCTGAGGGTCCAGACACCTGGGTGGAAGCCTGTTCTGGAGTTAGAAAAGATGTACCTGAATTACCTAATTTTTGTTTAGTCAAGTTAATTTTCGTTTAATTTTGTGTATTTAATTAAAATAACATAATTGTTCAGTTAAATTTTTTGTGTCTGTCTATTTTTGTGTAATTGTATGGGCTAGAGTTCAATTTTCAGTAAAACACGAATAGTATATAGCCCATTTCCTTGACCTATATATTGATCCACAAGCCCACGAGCCAAAAACCAAGACTATATATGTCATTTTCCCAAATTTTTGCCTCATACCATACAAACCTCTTGGGTTTAGGGTCACCATGCCAAATTTTAATAAAGCCTCTTGCTAGAGGATTTTATCGATCTGGTAAAGCCCTTTGCCTTTCTAGTCAAATCTCTCAATTCTAACACAAGGTACTTATTCGATCTAATAGAATGATACCTACTCAAAACTAAGAGGGGATGCCGCCTACTACTAAAATCCCGGTTTTTGCAACGGACCGGAGGGAACAGCAGCATGGGGAATGTCGGCGTCTCGTCGCAAGGCTCATTTTGAGTTGTGGGTCATTGAAGAAAATAGAGAAAACTGCTAATCCCACCCATGTCGTAAATGGATGCCCTACCTGATCCATTTCAAATCCAGCCGGAGGTCTTCGAGGGGGAAATCTACCAAAGCTAGGCAGATAGATAGACTCCTTTCCCGCTGCTAAGGGAGAGCAAGAAATTTCTCCGTCTTAGACTTTTTTGACTACTTCGAAGATAGAAAGGGTCTTTCTCGCTTGTTTAGTAAAGTCAAGTTTTTGGCCTTATCTTGCAAGTGGCAACGTCACCAAATTCTCCTTTAGGTGCTTCAACTGCGGTATAGGTTGAAGGAGCTGGTACGGAAAAACCTTTTGTATAAGGTTCGAAATGGTGAATTGAAATAGAGTACAGCCGTCCACCAAAAGAATACCAGCACCCCCACTCACTGCAGAACTGCCGGAGCTCTGCCACATCCACCACTGCGCCACCACCGACCACCGCATCCGGTGGTTGGAAAATAAACAATATACACCTCTTTGGAACCGGCTCCACGTCCCCTTTCCATTTTTACAATTTGTTTTCCAAAATTCTTTCTCGTTTCGCGACATCTCAAAATCCAATCCTCTTTTTCCGGTATCTTTTTCCCGTTTCTTCCTTCTTACTGTTGTTTACGTCTCCCTTTTTCTGATTCCTAATGAAAACGATTAGTGTCATTTCTATTAGAAATTGGAATGAAGTTGACATAAAATAGTCATGAGAAGATGGTGTAGCCGTGAGGCAGAGGCATAGCAGCAGAACGGTGGTGTTGGTGTTGGCTCTACGGAGATGTAGCAGCAGTGTTGACATGCCCTTGTTTTGAAGCAGTTCGAGGCAATGTCGAGCAGTGGTTAACACAGCTGCGTCGAGGCAGTGAATGGCGGGAACGGCAGCAAACATCGTTGCCATTTTTGGTCCGTTTAATTGGTTTGCGATGAAGATTCATATTCTTGTTTTATTTTTCCTATTGTCTTTAGCCATTTTCTTATATGTTTAGTTGATAAGAATCGTGGCTAGTTTATGTGTTAGTGTTAAATCTCCACGTGCAGATATTTTCAATTGCGTATGATCTGTATTAGTGTTGTATTAGTATGCAAAATGTTAATTTTCGTACTTGTTTTGATCGCTTGTTGGAGTTAGACCTCCCGTTCCCATCCTGTATTAACTCATAATTACACTTTATGTTTTGATCATAAAAAGTTGGATAAGAATCGTCATTTGTCTTTTTTTTGGCTTCGAATCCAATACTCGCTCCCATCTGAAGCTATGGAGAACATGTATCCTAAATTTTTGCTCCAATTGTTTGAATCCGTTTTCTCGCTTCAAGCCTATGATTTTGTGCCATGTGAATATATTTGGAAAGTTAGGAGAACATTGGCTTCGTATGAGTAATTTTGATTAAGGGAAATTTAGGAGATTTTGTTTCTTTTTTATGCTTTGATTAAGTGTAGTGTTGGGCTGATTTTTAAAATAAATTTTAGATATGTATTTTCTTGTTTAAAGTAATTTTGAGTCTTGTTGTAAGCCCAATAGGCCCAATAGCCACTTAGTCCAAGCCCATGGGGCTGTCCCTTCAGTAGGACAACTTGCTTTTAGCTTTTAGGGGACAAGTAGGGTTGCTTGGAAGTGATGTCAAAAAGGGGCTAAAAAGTTTGGAATGGACATACTGAAGTACTTTCCACAAGTGGGCACCCCATCTCCTTTGTTTTGAATTTTCAGTATAAATAAGTCCTTCACTTCACATTTTAGGAGACCAATAATTAACCTGGACACATAACTTCACACACTTTCACACACTTGGACACAAAAAGAATATAAAGCAAGAACAAAATACTAGAGAGAAAAATAAGTAAGTTTAGTAGGAAGATTTAGAACCAAAAGGCTTTACATCAAAAGTCTGTTGGGGCGTAAATATTGTTTGTTTAAAGGTTTAATAGAGGTTTTTAAAGGGCTGTCTATTTTGCTTTTGCTGCATTCGATAGCTTATGTTGACTTGTTTGAGTCGTCATTGCTGAGCTCTAAGGCCTCGTATCACAGGTAAACACATCAACCTCATGTACTTTAATTTTTACCATGAAATGATACGAAAATTCAGCATGTTTAAAGGTCCATAAATGTGTATACAATTACATATATGTTTGTTTTGGCTAAATATTCAATAGCTGGCCATTTGTTGAACTTATGGAATATATGTTGTTTGACATATCTACTTTTAACCATGTATAATGTTTGAGATACGCATATAAAATTACATGGATAGAAACTTTAAGTTTGAACATTTGCAAAGATAGACCCATTTTTGTTATAAATAATAATCTGACCATTTTTGCAAAAATAGCCACTAGTGTGCAACATATAAACTGGGACATATCTGAAAGTGGAAAGAAATTAAGGACATTTTATAAATCAAGATTTGATAAGAAAAATAGGCTGCAATTTAGGGTATAAGCACTTTAACTTTGCAAAGGAACAATTCTGAAAGTGACAGAATGAATGGACTGGTCTTGCAAATGTTCTAAAGTCACCTCATAATGAACTCCGCTTTTAATTTTGAAAAACAACAATTTCTTTGATAAAACTGTCAAGTTTTTCACAGGTAGCCACGTTTTGCTAAAAGTGATTCATGTTTAATTAAATTGTTTTAAGTATTATTTTGCTTTTAACCAATGTAAATATTTTATTTATTTCATTTTTAGTATTGAATAACTCAAGAAAGTTTTGCTAAAGTTTTTTTTTTTAATTTATTTTAAATCAAAGCGTGATTTTAACTAAACGGCAAAAAATATAGCAATCATATATTTCTTAAATTAATTTGTGATATTAAAGTAATTGTGCTAGGCACGAGACTCGAAGGTGCCTAATACCTTTCCGAGAGTCAAGTAAGAACTTTACCCGAATCTTTGACGCAGACCATTAGACGAGTCATAGGTGTTTTCAAGGTACTTTTTTGGTGACTTGGCATAACTTTAACCTGTCAAGTGGCGACTTCAAGTTTTCTGTAAAATAATTTTTGTGCCTAACAACAGCCATTGCCTTTTAAAATACACTTTATTTAGTTATGTTTTGTGTGCGGAAAAAAAGGGGGGAAGGGGGACAGTTTGGCGAGTATGTTGGGGAAGTTAGTGGAAACTAGATTCTCCGGCTTGATAAAATTGTCGCATGTTTTAATTTATTAAATATCTGGTTGTTATATGTTTGTCGTTATAACATGAAATGTAGAATATTACCGCTTTGATTTTGTTGAACTGTACATACACAATTGTCTTCTCTCGTACACCTCTGAGTCTTCCGGAACAGTGCACACAAGCATGCCAGTTTCGCTTCAGCGGCTAGAATTTCTATCGTGTCTCATGACACAAAAAGTTAACCATGTTTTAGGAGGAGGTGCGTTGGGAAAGACCGTTAGATCTTGTCGAGCGGTGCCCCCGAGGCATTTCTATATGGCTGAATCACTAGATCATGAACCCATTGAGTCACCTAGAGTTTTGGCCCTCGCTCTGATATAGGTCGAATTATCTTCATCATCAGACTTAGAAAGGTACGGTACCCGCGGTACTGTGCCTTTCTAGGCGGACTTCCTGTTCTAAGTGGGGCCTTTATGGCTCGAGCATGAATATTTGTTACATTTAGGAAGGCCGTTATGTTGACACCCAATTTTGTCACGGAAGTTAAAATTAATTTTTAAAATTAAAGGTAATTGATAAATTTCAGTTAAAAGTGGCTAAAATTGCAATGGGTAGCCTTAATTTAGAC
This sequence comes from Petunia secreta, assembly GCA_029990175.1. Lineage (NCBI taxonomy): Eukaryota > Viridiplantae > Streptophyta > Magnoliopsida > Solanales > Solanaceae > Petunia > Petunia secreta. The sequence continues at coordinate 480,412 of JARKIP010000102.1, forward strand.
TTACCCTTTGCAATTCCTCCATTTACTTAATTATATTAGAAAGGAGGCTAAAATTGTTCTATGTCCTAAATCTGGCCTAATCGCGCAAGCATTATATATACATACAATGCACATTATCTACGCCTCATTTTAGCCATCGCGACCTGAGCCCAATCGATCGTCTTCTCCGTACGGTCGATGTGCTAGACAAGTAACACTGTTCCAGCTGTGGTAGTTTTGGCGTTTTCTCACTTATTCTCAGCAACGGGTATTTCATCCACTCCCTCCATTTCAAATCAAGCGAATATGAACCCTTGATCGATTTCTTCGAGATAAAGATGAGAGAGGTGTAGGTTTTACCACTTTCACCCTTATCTCACAAGGTATAGATCAAAAAAGGAGAAGGGTAATTTTGATTTTTCAACCGAGGTAAAAAACCCTAATTCTTTAGTATAAAATCGGTATTTATCTTCATTTTTTTTAAAGGGCTAGGTTTTGGAATACTATCAAAAGTGGCAGCATATATAACACTAGATTTTCTGAAAGTTTGAGAAGAAGAAAAACATTAATACATAACACAGTTTAAGCTCTAGAAAAGAGATTTTTGGATTTTAAGTTGTCAGACACCGCTCATCGCTTGTTCGAATCACTATATTTGAACCCTCGATCTCGTTCACTACATTTAAAAGGGTAAGAATTTCATTCTTATTTTTTTTCTCTTTTATGTTAAAATGTGATTTGTGTAATATTTTATGCATATTCATTGAAATAACGATCTTGAAGTATATATGTTGATTCAAAGCTGGGTTTGTAAATAAAAATTGAAAAACTGAATCCTTTATGTGTTTGTAACTTTTTTTAGGTAGCAAAGCTTTAGAAGTCATGTAGAATCTCATAAGATTATAAAGTCTAAATCTTGAAAAGTTATAAGGTTAAAGAAAATGTGCGTCTCATTTATCATTTATTTTTTGAAAAAAAAAAAAGAAAAGAAAAGAGATGAGGTTCTATGTCCCAAATGGTGGTTGCTGAATTTGTTCTGAGAGCATTTTAAGAATTTGAAAATGCAGCCTTTTCTTAAGAAGGTTTATGAATGGTTCAGGGGTTGCCTGGCTTATCTAGAAGGGTGTTTAGGGTATTGTGTGGCCTGATGCAAAGCTCTACAGGTTGTTCATGAGGGTTAAAGAGTTAGTGTCAGTAAGTGTGGTTGTCGCAGGGCTGTATAAGGCTGCAGGGGTCATGTTTTAGTTGTTCCAGGTTTTGTTCAGGCAGTGAAAGAGAATCCAGGGATTTTAGTGAGCAAGGGCCATTATTGTGGTTGTTGCTTGTCTGCAAGTGTTTAGAGGAGGTCTAGGTTAGGTGCAGGTGAGAGTGGTTGTTTCAGGAGTGTTAGCAGCTGGTTCAGGAGGAAGTAGAGCTCTTCTGGGCTTTATTTCAGGTGTTTAGGATGTTTTGGAGCTGGTTTTAGTGTGTAGCAAGGAGATGTAGGAAGTTTTCAGGTGGCTTGTAGTATGGTAAGAAGTCTGGTGTTTGTGTAGGTGATGTGTGTGTGTGTAGTTTATTGAAAGAGGGGCAGGGTGTTGTGCAGGAATGCAGGGGTGTGAGCCAGCAATTGTATGGGCCGTGCAAGATTGCTATGGAGCTTAGGTGGGTAGTGCTGATATCTGGACGCTAGTGTGTATGTTGCAGGCCTGGGAGTTGTGTCATATTGCTCTAGAGAAGGGCTGTCATGGTCTGCTTAGGCTTTAGAGTTGGTTCAGAGTGGTCTGTATCTGTAGGACTCCTTAGGGAGTAGAAATATCAAGTTTGGTTCCCAACTAGATGGTGTCTTCATTCAATTTCCAAGAGGTTCCCATTGTTCAAAATATGAGTTTGTTTATATTCATGCCTAAATTTATATGTATGTTGCGGCAATCTGACTTTAATAATGTAGGCATTGTTAAATTGATTGTCTCCTATTGTTCCTGGTGTGTATGTAAGCACCTAAATAAATATGGTTGGTCATTGCATTGGTTCTGGACTATTAGTAGGTAGTGAAGGAGTTGTAGCAGGGGTTTAAGAGGTTGAGAAAGAGGTTGTCTAAGATGCAAAAGGGTAGTTGAATGTGTGCAGGTGGTGTGTTAAGAAGCAGGTAGGGGTTAAGGGCTAATGTAAGTAGTTGCAGCAGGTGCAGGTGTTATGTTTGTTGGTGCAGGGGTCTTGTTGAGGTACCAGGTTGTTTAGGGAATCAGTTTGAAGTTGTTTGGGGTACGTAGGTGAGTAAGGTAGTTTGGTTTTTCTAGAATTAGTTTTTGGTGTATGAAGAGGTGTTCAGGTTGTTCTTAGGGGCAGTGCAGGTGTGGGAGATGTCTGGAGTATGTTGGAAAATATTAATGGGTGCAGGTTGGATCATGGTTTGATTTGTTACTGAATGGGTGATATAATGGGTATGCAAGTTGCATGCTAAGAGGTGAAGCCCCTGACGTCTTTAAAAGGTCAGCGGGGTCTCTCTTATAAAGGCCTCAGTGTGTGCAGGCTTATGTTATATGACCAGCTGCAATTCTTATGAAAATTGAAGTATGTTTGTCGCATACTAGAAGAGTGAAGCCCTATGTCTTTGAATGACCAGTGGGGCCCCTCTTTGATTAAAGCCGAGGACCAGTGAGGAGCCCGATTAGCAAGGTCTGTGAGCCTTGCAAAACCTAGGAAGCTGCGAAGCTTGACTAAAGCCAAGGACCAGTGAGGTTTATTTGTGAAAGGCCAATTGGCGCCTTTTATTATTTGCAGCCTGGTATTGTGAAAGCAATTAAAATTTCATCCTTGGATATTGTGAAGATAATTGGGAGTTCTGTTTGGAGTCTTTGGAGGTTGGTAAAGGCGTGGAAGATTGTTTGGGCGTAGGAGCTAGTCTCGGGGTTGTCCTACTTATTTTAGGTGATGGGATAGAATACTGTTGAAAGTCTCTGGTAAAATGTGTTGTGATTTGTGCGTGTTATTGCATTTATTTGCGATTGTTCTTTAATGAATGCTAATCCTTTATTTCTTGTTTTCTTTGCCATGTACACGGTCTTTGGGGCGAGTTGAATAAAATTCACAAACTGGGTAGGCTGTTTGCGTTGGAGTTATTTGATCTGCGACGCATATTTTTCGGGCTTGAGATCCCCGAAAAATGAAAAAATGAAAACTTGTAAAATTCAAGGCTCAATGATTGAGTTTGCTAAATCCGGGTTCCACCTTCTAAACTCCTTCTCTCCCATCCCCTTCAGAAAACTATGTTAAAGGAGCCCTGAAAACCGGACTAGGACTTAGCATGCTAGAAGCTTGGTAGGATAGTTGCTATATTTAATGTCACTATCTTATCACATGTTTAGAATTGTTTATGCAGTTGCTTATCCCGTTTCTTTGGGACGTGCCAACTGATTTAAGGCAATAGAAACCTCTCGTCAATTATTGAGTACAAAAGAATCAAAATTTATATAAATTATACAATCTTCATTTATTATTTATATTTAAATTAATAATTTATCCATTTATTATTTATTACTTATTTATTCATTTATTTAATTAATCAATTATTATTCATTTATTCCTTATCTAATTGAATTCTTATAAGTATTTATTATTTAATTAAATTATTATCTATTTATTATTTATCTATCTAATCAATTAATTAATCAATCATTATTATTTATCTAATCATTTATTTTATTTATTGACTTAATTTTATTTAGTCTCTTATTTATTTAATTAACTAATTAATCAATCAAGCATTTTTAATTATCTATTTAATTAATCTTAAATTTTGTTATTTATTTATCTAAGTATTGGCATAACCGAAATATTATCTTATTTATATTATCCGCATTTAAAATTAATCCTATATTTATTATCCTCAACAAATTCGTGAAAACCGCTGGATTAACCGCTTTTTTAGCGGATTTTCGAAAATATTCCCGCAAAAGACATTCTCTCGAATTTAATAGAACCACTTACCTAAGAATCTCTGAATTTTATTAATTTTTTTTAAGTAAGGGAATAATTGCACTCTTTAGTTAACATTTGGTTCCTAATAATCCTTAAATTAGGTGGCGACTCCAGAGAAGCTCTTTGGAATCCCATTTTGTTGAAAATTACATCCCCATGTATACTTGTATGTATTTTGAGAGGGTTCCACAGTATGGTGACTTCATTGGGGATAGCAAATGGTTCTAACCATAAGGCTTTCACGAATTTGTTTGTTTGTATTTTTTGAATTGTATGTCGATACTGGTATGCGTAGCTTAATTAATTATTGTGTTTGTATGTTGAAACTAGTACGATTATATCTATTGTTTATTTGCGAGCATGCTTAGTTAAGCTAATTGATTATTGTGTGTCACGAAAAGCATGTCACTACACCCTTATTTGTGCACATATATAAACTGGCGTTACGTTCATACTTCCCCCACTCTTGGGAATCTCTTGTATTTTAACCCCATATATCCGCGAGATGCGCCTATGCGTACCCGCACTTTCTTCCACTAAAGAACCCAATGAAGATTTGGCACACCGGCGGTCATCGTGGGAGTAACTCGACTGCGAGACCGCTTGCCACTCACCCGTTAGCCTCAACCATTAACCCACTCTTAGACGGATCTTTAGGAGCATGCATTCATTTACACCTTAGTCTTGACCCGGTCCTTGGTACCGCCTCCATAGTCAGGAATCCGCCCTTATGTCAATGGGTTCTTGCAACCCAGCGACAACATATTATGTATTTTGTGATAACGAATCTCCAGTTCCAGCCGAGTTTTGAGAACAATCAAATTTAGAAACTTTGTTTTCATTGCCTTATAGGTTAAAAAATGGAATAAAAATTTGACAAAATCTACATGGTCACTGAAATCCCAAAGAAGTTGAAGTTATGGTGGGAGAGCTTTACTGAGCGAGAGAGGACAACAATTCAGAAAAAAACTAGGAAGAATAGTGGACTTCCTTATTATATCTCCCCAAATTGCAATTTGGTTCAGGCTCTTGTCCCATTTTGGTGTCCATCACGAGCCGTATTTAAAATCAAGGACATTGAGCTGACACCCACTCTAGGGGATACAGTTGGAATAATCGGTCTGAAGTGTCAGGGCAGGGTAATGATTTTCCCAAATTATCAAGGGGGAAGGAAATTCCAGCAGAAGCTAGGGCTAGACAGAGATAATAGATTGGGTTGTGTCGATAACGATTGGGTTCATCTAGATTATTTATATACGATGTTTGGAAGTAGATGGGGTTACCGTGATTTCGGGCCGGAGTTTACTTGTTGTAAGGAGACTTGGGAAGAGAGGCGTGTGAGCGCTTTTATTGTTGCCTTTCTGGGTGCCATAGTCTTCCCTGAAGAAGAAAGACATATCAGAACATTTATCGGTTCGGTGGTCCATGTAATGTTTGATGGGATTAACAAGAACAAGTCTACCACCATTGTTCCTATGATTATAGCAAAAATGTATCGAGCCTTAAATGACTGTAGAAGAGTTCGACGTATTTCAAAGGTTGCAATCTTCTTCTTCAAGTATGGGCAATAGAACAAGTGTGCCATCGTGAGCCCATGAGGGATATCTGTCATGTGAAAGACATTCAGGGAGTAATAATCATATTGCTACACAAAACAGCAGAACGAAATTGGGTGAAAAACTTGAAAGTTTTGCGGGATGGTATGATTTCTTAGCTTGCCTTACCGATAAGCAAGTAATGTGGAAGTTAATTTATGTCCCTAATAATGAGATTGTGCTTAGGAATTCTAAGCGGTACTACATCGAGTTGATCGATTTAACTGGGCTTCAGCCGTATGCACCTTTGAGGGTCCTCCATCAGTTTGGGATGGAACAATTTATTCCCTTCTGTGCCGATATGTCAAAATCAGAAACTCATTACAACCTGCAGAATGCAGTTCCAAGAATGAAAAAAATTCTTGAGGATTGGAGGAATTTGCAACCAGTAAATGTATCAATAAAGCATCAGAGCTGTACACCCGAATATCTCGCATAGATTAAAGAGGAGCAGTACTTAGGTCCCAGTTTGCTGGGAAGTGTTGGTTATGAAGATACAGACATGACAAAGAAAATGAGACAGGCAAGAGCAGGAACCAGTCATGGTGAAACATCCACTCCCGCAAGCAAGAAGATGAAGCAAACAAGAATATGATGCAGTACTTAGCAAAATGGTAGTTTTATTATTTATTTTTGAAGTAATTTCTATTATGCTTTGTTTCGTTGTATTTTTATTGAAAAAAAAAGAAAAGAAAAAAAAAGACAAAAAAAGAAAAGAGAAATGAAAGAAAAGAGAAAGGAAGAAAGTTGATTATGAAGAAGAAGAAATGATGAGGAAGATGAAGCAAGGAAGCAGCATCCAGTCACGGCAATGCACCAACCTCAGCATGATGTAGTTGATTGGCAAAGTGGCAGCTTTATTTTTGTTATTCGATGTATTTTCAATTATGTCTTTATGTTTATTATATTTTCATTTGTTATGTAAGGATTATATTATTGAAAAAAAAAAAGAAAGAAAAGAAAAAGAAAGAGAAAAGAAAGAAAAGAAAAGAAGAAAAGAAGAGAAGGAAAGTGTGGTACTATGTTATGAAAGACAATTTTGTATCAACGTTATCTATTTAATGAAATGTCTTACTCGAAACATGAATTTCTCAAAAATGGCTGTGACTGTTTTTTGTTATCATTTACTTGCGCTATTAGGCTTACCTCTAGTACAAAGAGGCACCTTACAGGGTAGGACGCGTCTGCATTTTTATTTTACGCACGCTAGTTGTGGTTGCCACATGCCTAAATTTATCGCTCGTTTAAAATGCAAAGCGCTACGTGATGCGCGCTATGTGATTATGTGCAAATTTTACCAACAACATGCAAGCCAACACAGTTTACTTTTGAATTTTCCTTTTGTTTTGTTTATTCCTAAAGGAAGTTTGATATGTGCTGATTCAGCTGATCGAAAGACATCTCTGCACGTTGGTATACATTTTCGAATTGGACAATGACTGGTATTGAGGATTATCCTCCTACTCTCACTGACAAGAATCTCGAAACTCCTGGATCTTCAAAGGGAAATGTCATTCTTGCTCAAGATGACCTTATTCTAAGTACGTCTAGGAAAATACAGATTTTGAGTGACGAATTGGCAACGCTGAAAGGGCAAGTCCCTCAAAACACGCCGCTACGTGAGCCTAATATGTCCCGTTCTATGGACCAGACTGGGCAGTGTTCAAACCCAAATTATGGGATCGTCACTGCAAACACACCTTTAAATGCAAATCCTATTCCTAACGCACCCGCATATCAAAGCAACCCACTCCTCAACCAAACTCCATCACCAAACCGCACTCAAGTCAGTCAAAATACCCCGCCTACTCAATAAAATGCCCAACATGCTGGTTATTATCCATATTATCCATATCCTAATGACCCCACCCCTCATTATTAATATTTACCTGCTAAAGATACTCCTCATCCTCCATAATCCAAAGCACCCATTGTTGTGGATGTTGCTCCTCAAAATGCCAATGATCCCAGACAAGGATATCCCGAAGCTCAATATTATGAGCATGACCCTAATGGTAAGAATTTGGACTTCACAGACTATGCGCCACAAAATGAAGTACCCATAACTGTGGAGAAACAGGGGAAGACAGTTGAGCAAGAGGGGATAATCCAAATGATTAAAATCATGCAGCAATCTATCAAGGATTTGCAAGTGTCTAAAAGACGTCAAAGCGTCTCCTACCATAATCTTTATCCATACCCTGAGTTAATCCTCCTCCTGGGTTTAAAGTGCCAAAATTTGATATGTATGATGGTCATAGTGACCCATTTGCCCATTTGACCAAGTATCTCATCAGAATGAGAGTTGCAGGAGGTAAAAAGGAACTTCTGATGGCTTACTTCAGTCATAGTCTGGAAGGTATTGCTGCTGAATGGTTTGCAAGACAGGATATAAGCAAGTTCTATGAGTTTGATGATATAGCCAATGATTTCATGAAGCAGTTTAAATACTATTTTGAGATAGTCCCTGACCTCGTAACCCTAGCCAATTTGAAGAAAAAACCGATAGAAACTTTTAGGGAATACGCCCTGAGATGGCGTGAATAGGCTGCATGGGTACAACCTCCAATGACCGAGAAGGACATGGTGAAGTACTTCATTCATGCTCAAGATGACACCTATTACATGCATATGCTTCCTATGATGGGCGCGCCTTATGCCGAGCTTCTTATGATGGGAGAGATTGTAGAAGAAGGCATCAAATCCGATCGGATTGTGAGTTTTGCTTAAATGAAGTCGAGTGCCCAAAATGCATAAGCTGGCACGAGCCACTTCAAAACGAAAGAGAAGAAGGAAGAAGTCACAGCTGTTGTTGCAGACATTGACCGTCACCCGGCTAGAAGGCTGAATTTTGATAATCCACCCGCCTACCCGACTTACCAAAATGCCCCTCCTAATTACCCAAATGCCCCTCCTCATTACCCAGATGCACTTCCTCCTTACCCAAATATTCCTTCCCCCTATCCAAATGCGCCACCTCCAAATTACCCTAGTCACTATTAAATTCCTCCCGCTCCATATCCCGTCTACCAAGCACAACCCAGTTATTATCAACCAAGAGCACCCGCACCACAACAATACCCTCCTCGCAGCTAAATTACCAACAAACTCCTAACTTCCAAGCACCACAAAGTTACCAACCACGCGCTCCTGTCCGCTCGAATATGCAAGGACCTAACCAGAACTATGAAAGGAGAGCACCCAAAATCTATACTCCTATAGTCGAGTCCTACGGTCAGTTGTATGAAAGATTGAGAAGTGCCGGAGTTGTGCAGCCTGCTCCTGATAACACCCTCAATCCTCCTCCAAGATGGCATGATGTCAACAATCGTTGTGCTTATCATTCTGGGGCTGCGGGTCATAAGCCTTCAAGGATAAAGTTGAAGCTTTGATCAAATCAGGAACTATCCAGCTTACCGGCACCCAGCCGAATGACCAAGATAATCCTCTTCCTATCCATGGCAACAATGCTGTCAATATGATTTCTCTTGATGAAGAACTTGATTCGAAAGGAACCATTGTTCTCGTTAGCAATGTGAGGATTGCCGACATAACTAAAATATCTGTGCAAGTTAAAACTTCTATTCTGGTGCAAGCTGGTATTCCAAAGCCAACCATTATAATTTATGCTTGCCTCTTCCCCTAAATATGATAGCAGAAGGGTTCTCTGGAATTATTCTGAAGTTCCTGTTGGAAGTGGGAAGATAACTGTTGTCGTTGCTGCTACACAAGGCATGACTAGGTCAGGTAGATGCTATATTCCTGAGAAGTTGGGTCAAAGCCTTGGGGAAAATGAAGGCATTACGAGAAACGTGACTGATACTGAGGTTGAAGAATTCTGGAGGAAAATTCAATCGAAAACTACTCAATTTTGGAGCACTTGAGAAGTACTCCCGCTCGTATATCCATAATGTCTCTGTTGATGAACTCTGAAACACACCAAAATGCATTGCTAAAGGAAGCGGAAGTGCCCGCTGAGACCATGAGCGAGAGCCTTGCCGTCTTGGTTGGCCAAATCTTAGAATCTCACAAAGTGTCATTCTTCAAAGAAGAGCTTCCACCCGAGGGTCTGGGACACAACAAAGGCTTGCACATTATTGTCAAATATACAGAGAAGTTTGTTTGGGCGGGTGCTGATTGATGGTGGTTCCGGGCTCAACATATGTCCTTTGGCAACCTTGAAGGAACTTGGAATCGATTTTGGAAAAATTAGACAAAGCAATGTGAAGTCAAGGGATTTTGATGGGGCAAAAAGGTGCACCATAGAAGGATTCGATCTTGATTTGCAAGTAGGCCCTGTGAACTTCACTGTGGAGTTTCAGGTGTTTGACATTCCGTCTACCTACAATATGCTGCTTAGGAGACCCTTGATCCATATGGCTAGGGCCGTCCCTTCCACCTTGCACTAAAGTGTGAAGTTCATATGGGATAATGAAGAGATCATGGTTAAGGGCGAGGGAAACAACCCACTGCATGCCAACAACCTATGGTTGACAGTGCTACTGAGCTTGATGGGACCCTTTTTCACAAAATTCAATTAATGAATGTCACCCGAGCGTCTAATGATGATTCAAAAAGAGGTACATTACCCAAGGTCCACAAAATGATTGCTGCAAAAATGTTGAAGAATGGCTTCAAGCCTGGCTCGGGATTGGGACTAAATTTGAATGGCATCACTGAACCCATTTTCTTGCCAAAGAATGTGGGTACTTTCAGTTTGGGTTATTATCCGACCAAGGAAGAAGTTGATAAAGCCAAGTTCAAAACCAAGAAGCCGGACATTATCATTCCAAAGCCTTTGTCATCTCTAAACCAGTCATTTGTCAAGGCACCAGAAGTTATTGTGCAACATTTGATTTAAGGCGTTGGTAATCTGTTCATGAATGAGGAATGTGAATGCAGTGTGATCATTGAAGACTATGTTAACGAGTCACCTATGCAGAATGCCGAGGCAAAGGTTCCGATGGCTAATTAGACCTGTGTCCTAGTGGAAGAGACTTGGTGAATGAACTCACTAGTTTATTTTGACATCATAGTCAGATTGAGGCCCTGAACTGTGTTTTGCCTTTGGTTTATGTTTATGCTTTCAATTAATATATGTTTCTGTTTCAGCTTTCCATTTAACAAAACTGCCGAAACTTTGCTTGTGGCATATAATGAAACAACTGAACAAACTGATAATGATGCACTGAATGTTGGGGAATTTGATGAAGATTTTGATCCTGATGAAATAACAAGATAAGTTGATCAGTTTGAGAACAAGCCAAAGCATAACTTGGAAGAAACCGAGTCAATCAACTTGGGAACCTCAGAAGATGTTAGAGAAACCAGAATCAGTGTTTATTTGACATCCGAAGAAAGAAGAACCTATATTGAACTATTGAACGAGTATCGAGACATCTTTGCCTGATCTTATGATGATATTCCTGGTTTAAGTACCAATCTTGTCACTCACAAGTTGCCTACCGATCCTTCATTCCCGCCTGTTAAGCAGAAGAAGATAAACTTCAAAACTTCCACAAGTAAACAGATCTTAGAAGAAGTTCAAAAGCAATTGTCCGCTAAGGTGATTCGATCTCTAAAATACCCCACTTGGTTAGCAAATATTGTGTCGGTGCCCAAGAAGGATGGCAAAGTCAGAGTTTGTGTTAATTATCGTAATCTCAACAAAGCAAGTCCAAAAGATGATTTTCCATTGCCGAATATTTATATCTTTATTGATAGCTGTGCAAAACATGAGCTTCAGTCTTTTCTTGATTGTTTTGCTTGGTTATTACAGATTCTAATGGATGAAGATGATGCTAAAAAGACCGCTTTGTGTATTTTATTATACGGTTATGCCTTTTGGTTTGAAGAATATTGGGGCAACATATATGAGAGCGATGACAACTCTTTTCCAGGATATGATTCACAAAGATATTGAAGTCTATGTAGATGATGTTGTTATCAAGTCAAAGAAGAAAGAAGATCATTTGACTGATTTGAGAAAGTTCTTCAACCGCCTTTGGAGGTATAATTTGAAGCTTAATCCTGCAAAATGTGCATTTGGTGTTCCCGCCAGTAAGATGTTGGGTTTTATTGTAAGCCGGAGGGGGTATAGAATTGGATCCGTCTAAAATCGAGACTATCTAAGACTTGCCTCCTCCGAAGAGCTGAAAAGATGTGATGAGCTTTATTGGCCATTTAAATTACATAACCCGCTTCATTGCACAATCTACGGTTATTTGTGAACCAATAATCAAGCTGTTAAAGAAAGATGCTGTTGTTGAAAGGACAGAATATTGTCAAAAGGCTTTTGATAGGATAAAGGAGTATCTATCCAATCTGCCAGTGTTAGTTCCTCTTGAACCTGGAAGACCGTTGATTTTATATTTTTCCGTCTCAGAAAATGCATTTGGATGTGTTTTGGAGCAACATGACAAGACCGGGAAGAAGGAGCAAGCCATTTTATCTAAGCAAGAAGTTCACCCCTTATGAAGCCAAGTATACTCTTTTGGAGCGAACTTGTTGCGCCTTGACTTGGACCGCACAAAAGTTAAGGCACTATCTCTAATCATATACGAATTATCTTATCTCGAGGATGGATCCTTTGAAATACATCTTTCAAAAGCCGATGCCCACGGGAAAACTAGAAAACTGGAATATTCTATTAAGTGAATTTGACATAGTCTATGTCACTCAGAAGTGGTAAAGGCACAAGCATTGGCGGATCATTTAGCTAAAAATCCTGTTGATGACAACTATGAGCCATTGAGAACTTACTTTCCCGATGAAGAAGTCTTTTTTCTGGGTGAGGACATCTCTTCTAAATATGATGGTTGGCGTCTTTTCCTTGGCGGAGCAGCAAATTTCAAAGGTGTTGGTAGTGGAGCTGTCTTAATTTCTGAAATGGGCCAGCATTGTCCTGTTTCGGCCAAGCTCAGATTTCCATGCACCAACAACATGGCTGAATATGAAGCATCCATTTTGGGTCTTCGATTGGCGGTTGATATGGATATTCAGGAGCTTCTAGTAATCAGAGATTATGATTTATTGATTCATCAAGTGCAAGGGGGGTGGAACACCAAGAATGCAAAGATTTTTCCTTATTTGTATTGTCTCCAAGAATTGTGCAAGAGATTTGCAAAGATTGAGTTCAAGCACGTCCCAAGAATTCAAAATTAGCTTGCCGATGCTTTGGCAAATTTATCTTCCCTGATCCAGCATCCTGACTAGAATTATATTGATCCTATTGAAATTGAATTGCATGATAAACCATCTTATTGTTTTCAAGTTGATGAAGAAGGAGATTACCATCCATGGTATTATGATATCAACAATTATCTCAAGGTTGGAAGTTATCCTGAAAATGCAACAAGTGTTCAAAAGAAGAGCATTCGGAGGTTAGAAAATCAATTCTTCCTAAGCGGTGAAATCCTATATAGGAAGACCCCAGACTTAGGACTCTTAAGGTGTGTTGATGTCGTTGAAGCCAATAAATTTCATGTAGAAGTGCATACGGGAGTTTGTGGGCCGCACATGAATGGTTTTGTGTTGGCAAAGAAGATCTTGAAAGAAGGTTATTTTGGCTAACTATGGGAAGTGATTGTATTCAGTTTGTGCGGAAATGCTATCAATGTAAAATTCATGGAGATATGATCAAAAGACCTCCTTCTGAGCTTCATGCAATAAGTTCTCCTTAGCCTTTCATCGCTTGGGGAATGGATGGTATTGGTCCTATTGAGCAAGCCGCTTCGAATGAACATCTCTTTATTTTGGTGACTATTGATTACTTCACCATGTGGGTGAAAGCAACTTCTCACAAGTCTGTAACCAAGAGAGTGGCGTCAGATTTTGTGCGTAATAATATCATTTGTAGATTCGGAGTTCTTGAATCAATCATTACTGATAATGGTGCAAACTTGAATACTGATTTAATGAGATCAACTTGTGAAAGCTTCAAGATTACTAATCGTAACTCTACTGCATATCGGCCTCAAATGAATGGAGCTGTTGAAGCGACAAATAAGAATATCAAGCGTATTCTTCGTAAATGATTGATAATTATAGAGATTGGCATGAAAAGTTGACTTTTGCACTTCTTGCGTACCGCACCACCACTAGAACTTCAACTGGAGCAGCTCCCTATCTTTTGGGGTATGGCACAGAAGAAGTCTTACCCGCGGAATTAGAAATTCCACCTTCAAGGATCATTCAAGAAACTGAGTTAGAAAATGCTGAATGGGTGAAGATCAGGTGTGAACAATTGATGCTTATTGATGAGAAAAGAATGAATGCAATTTGTGATGGGCAACTTTATCAAAATCGCATGATCAAGTATTTTGGCAAGAAAGTGAGAGTGAGAGACTTCAAACTGAGGCAATTGATGTTAAAGAAGATCTTTCCTAATCAAGAAGAAGCAAGGGGCAAATTTGTACCGAATTGGCAAGGTCTATATGTGGTTCATCGGGTTTTATCCGGAGGATCACTAATTCTGGCAGAAATGGATGGTCAAGTCTGGCCAAAAGCAATTAACACAGATGCCGTCAAAAGAAACTTTGTCTGAAGGAATTGCAAGTTAGCATTGTTTTGAATGTAATCTTTGATGTAATGCGAACTACGCGTGACCTGAATCGCAAGGCGGGATACGTAGTAACTCACATAGAGTTTGGTTGTATTGACATAAGAGCTCCCCATTTCCTCTTTTATGTAAGTTAGAACTACTTTTTACTTGATTCCTGGAATGGTAACAGGATAAGTAGGAAATCCCATCGGATTCGGTTAAAATATTGTAATACTTTAGGCATGTTTATCTTTTATGATGTAATTCCGAACTATCCATCTGGGCAGATGTGTATGTTTTCCAATTTGGATGCGGTTTCGTACTTACATTGCCTTACTTCCCCAAAAAATCTTTATATAAGCAGAACTACATACAGTCTGATTCCCGTGGAGGAATACGTAGGCGCTCTTAACGGGCTCGACTCTATAATATTAAAATTTTTAGTTTCCCGTAAGGTAAGCAACTGTGGCAAATTTTGCAATATGGTTTGAGATTTGGAAGATAGAAACCTGGCAAATTTTCCAAAGGGAGTTTGAAGGTGAAAAGATTATAACTGGGGCAAATTTTGCAAGACAAGTTAAGGATATAGAGGATCATAACTGGGGCAAATTTTGCAAGATTGGTATTGCTTATTAAAGGATGGAATAACAAAGTACTAAGACATCCAAGATCGGTGCAAGTTGTGGATACAAAGGGTGTTTAGCTTGTTTCAAAATATGTCACGAGGTTCAGTTGAAGCAAAAATTTTAAATGCATTATAACTTTTCATTTACATATCAATGATTATTTGCTTGCTATTTTATAAAATTACTCTATTTTGCCTCTATCATAAGATGTGTTATATAGTGAGTTGATAAACTAAGTTTCTGAGTATCATCTTTAAGCCTAAGTCTCGCGAAGAAGAGGAAGCAACGACATCAAATTCAAGATGAATCAGTACAAATCAAACGCCCTTCCCCAAAACTAATTCTTTGAGAGCAGGAGCATGAAGGTTTCTGAAGGAAGGGCATTTACAAAAAATGGACAACGTCAATCTAATATTACCAAACCTGGGAGTTTCACTTTGTATTATGGCCAAGATCATTCCTCCATATAAGGTTCAGAGATATAATTTTATTTGATAAAGGGATTAATATGGATGGGTTCCTACCTTTTGGTTGGAGCGCAATCCAAGATTTGCATTGAAAGCAGCCATTTCATGATGTAAAAGCGCAATGTTTTGTCATGGTTTATTGCCGAATAGGCAGCACCTCTATCTTTATGATTCTTATAAACATTATGATGAAGCATTATATCATGTACTTGTTTAGATTATGAATCCACAAGTCAACTATGAGACACCATGTGCGGCGTGTCCCGCCGGTTGGTTGTCCTGCAAAAGCATTATATTATGTACTTGTTTAGATTATGAATCGACAAGTCAACTATGAGGCACCATGTGCGATGTGTCTCACCGGTTGGTTGTCCTGTGAAAACATTATATTATGTACTTGTTTAGATTATGAATCGACAAGTCAACTACGAGACACCATGTGCGGTGTGTCTCGCCGGTTGGTTGTCCTGCAAAAGCCTTATATTTTGCACTTGTTTAAACTATGAGTTAACAAGTCAACTATGAGACACCATGTGCGGTGCGTCTCGCCGGTTGGTTGTCCTGCAAAAGCTTTATATTTCGCACTTGTTTAAACTATGAGTTGACAAGTCAACTATGAGACACCATGTGCGGTGTGTCTCACCGGTTGGTTGTCGTTCAAAAGCTTTATATTTCACAGTTGTTTAGAGTAGAATAGACAAGTTAACTATGAGGCACCATGTGCGTTGTGTCTCGCTGATTGGTTGTCCTGCAAAAGCATTATATTATGAACTTGTTTGAATCATGAAATAGACAAGTCAACTATGAGGCGCCATGTGCGGTATGTCTCGCTGGTTGGTTTTCCTGCTAAAGCATTATGTTTTACATCAGCACAGACTAAAATTTGGCAAGGCAACTTGAGGCATTATGTTTCGTTAGTTGACTTATTTTGTTTATATTCCGCAATTTATTCCCGCTTTACTTATTGTCTTACTTTACTGTTTTAGAATAATGATCAGCCTAGAGGTTCTCCGGGCGGAGCGCCTCATAAGTAGATTGAAGGAAGAACTTATTGATGATATCACAACCAGCATTTACAGTTTATATTATTATTTTATTTTATTCCTTATTCCAAAATTATCAAAGTTTATTAGCAGTTGTTCGCTTACCGTTTGTTAAGATTTTACAGAATTTTAGCAGCTCCGCAGTAGCATTTGGAGCATAACGTGGATTTTTTTTCTTAGAAGTGAACTGGGGCAATCGTTGATATGAGCTAGACTCGTCAACGAGGATCTTAAGAATCGCACTCGAACAAGCAAATTCTATCCTAATCGTTTGTTTGGGATTAGGACGTCAGTTTGAATTCTTTCCTATTCGTGCATCCTTTTCTATCAATCGTGCGAGTTTTCATATCTATGTGTCGTCGAACTACATATGGCCTAATTCTCTTTCAGCCCGAGATATGTAGGAAACTCGGTCCGCAGTTCGGTCATGCCCATAAGCCTTGCACTTTGGTCCTAGGAATCGAAGTCTTGGCTTTATCATGACAAAATTGATTTTTCGTCAACTTCTTTACCTTGAAAAATCTTTCATCCTTTTCGGGTAAAGAGGGGCAGCTGTTGACCCCCAATTTTATCCCGGAAGTGTCAATTAAAAGCCTAATTATTTTAAAATTAAAATTAATTTTGAAAATTAAATTCAATTGATAAATTTCAGTTAAAAGTGGCTAAAATTGCAATGTGTAGCCTTAATTTCAGCTTACTCTTTGCAATTCCTCCATTTACTTAATTATATTAGAAAGGAGGCTAAAATTGTTCTAAGTCTTAAATCTGGCCTAGTCGCGCAAGTATTATATATACATACAATGCTTATTATCCACGCCTCATTTCAGCCTTCACGGCCCATTACCCTATTTCGCGACCCGACCCCAATCGATCGTCTTCTCTGTACGGTCGATGTGCTGGACAAGTAACACCGTTCCAACTGTGGTGGTTTTGGCGTTTTCTCACTTATTCTCAGCAACAGGTTTTTCATCCACTCCCTCCATTTCAAATCAAGCGAATCTAAACCCTTGATTGATTTCTTAGAGATAAAGATAGGAGAGGTATAGTTTTTACCTTTGTTTTTACCTTTCTCACCCTTATCTCACAAGATATAGATCAAAAAAGAAGAGGGTAATTTTGATTTTTTAACCGAGGTAAAAAACCCTAATTCTTTAGTATAAATTGATATTTATCTTCATTTTTTTAAAGGGCTAGGTTTTGGAATACTATCAACGCGGCAGCATATGTAGAAGTAGATTTTCTGAAAGTTTGAGAAGAAGAAAAACATTAATACATAACACAGTTTAAGTTCTGGAAAAGATATTTTTTGATTTTAAGTTGTCGACGCCGCTCATCGCTTGTTCGAATCACCATATTTTAACCCTCGCTCTCGTTAACTGCATTTAAAAGGGTAATAATTTCATTCTTATTATTTTTTTTTTCATTTTTATGCTAAAATGTGATTTGTGTAATATTTTATGCATATTCATTGAAATAACGATCTTGAAGTATATATGTTGATTCAAAGCTGGGTTTGTAAATAAAAATTGAAAAACTGAATCCTTTATGTGTTTGTAACTTTTTTTAAGTAGCAAAGCTTTAGAAGTCATGTAGAATCTCATAAGATTATACGGTCTAAATCTTGAAAAGTTATAAGTTTAAAGAAAATGTGCTTCTCATTTATCATATCTTTTTTTTAAAGGAATAAAAGAAGAGAAGAGGTTCTATGTCCCAAATGGTGGTTGCTGAATCTGTTCTAAGAGCATTTTAAGAATTTGAAAATGCTGCCTTTTCTTAAGCAGTTGTATCAATGGTTCAGGTTTTTAGGGTATTATTTGGCCTGATGCAAAGCTCTACAGGTTGTTCATGAGGGTTAAAGAGTTAGTGTCAGTAAGTGTGGTTGGTGCAGGGCTGCATAGGGCTGCAGGGGTCATGGTTTAGTTGTTCCAGGTTTTGTTCAGGCAGTAAGAGAGAATGCAGGGAGTTTAGTGAGCCAGAACCTTTGTTGTGGTTGTTTCTTGTCTGCAAGTGTTTAGAGGAGGTCTAGGTTAGGTGCAGGTGAGAGTGGTTGTTTCAGGAGTGTTAGCAGGTGGTTCAATAGGGAGTAGAGCTCTTGTAGGTTTTGTTTTAGGTGTTTAGGATGTTTTGGAGCTGGTTTTGGTGTGTAGCAAAGAGATGTAGGAAGTTTTTAGGTGGCTTGTAGTATGGTAAGAAGTCTGGTGTTTGTGTAGGTGATGTGTGTGTGTGTAGTTTATTGAAAGATGGGCAGGGTGTTGTGCAGCGATGCAGGGGTGTGAGCCAAAAATTGTATGGGGTGTGCAAGGTTGCTAAGGAGCTTAGGTGGGTAGTGTTGATATCTGGAGGCTAGAGCGCATATTGCAGGCATGGGAGTTGTTTCAGATTACAGTATAGAGGGGATGTCATTGTCTGCATAGGATTTTGAGTAGGTTTAGAGTGGTCTGTATCTGTAGGACTCCTTAGGGAGTAGAAATATCAAGTTTTGTTCCCAACTAGACGGTGTCTTCATTTAATTTCAAAGAGGTTCCTATTGTTCAAAATCTGAGTTTGTTTATATTTATGACTAAAGTTATATGTATGTTGCTACAACCTGACTTTAATAATCTAGGCATTGTTTAATTGATTGTCTCCTATTGTTCCTGGTGTATATGTAAGCACCTAAACAAATATGGTTGGTTATTGCATTGGTTCTGGACGATTAGTAGGTAGTGAAGGAGTTGTAGCAGGGGTTTAAGAGGTTAAGAAAGAGGATGTCTAAGATGCAATGGGTAGGTAAATTTTTCCAGGTGGTGTGTTAAGAAGCAGGCAGGGGTTAAAGGGCTAATGTCAGTAGTTACAGCAGGTGCAGGTGTAATGATTGTTCGTGCAAGGGTCTGGTTGAGGTAGTAGGTTGTTTAGGGAGTCAGTTGGAAGACGTTTGGGGTATGCAGGTGAGTAGGGTAGTTTGGTTTTTCTAGAATTAGTTCCTGGTGTATGATGAGGTATCCAGGTTGTTCTTAGGCGCAGTGCAGGTGTGGGAGATGTGTGGAGTATGTTGGAAAATATTAATGGGTGCAGGTTGGATTATGGTTTAATTTGTTACTGAATGGGTGATATAATGGGTATGCAAGTTGCAGGCTAAGAGGTGAAGCCCCTGGGTTTTTAAAAGATCAGTGGGGTCTCTCTTATAAAGGCCTGCGTGAGCGCATGCTTATGTTAATTGACCAGCTGCAATTATTATGAAAATTGAAGTATGCTTGCCTCATACTAGGAGAGTGAAGCCCTATGTCTTTGAATGACCAGTGGGGCCCCTCCTTGAAGACAAGTGAGGTCTTGGCTGCCTAGGAAGCTGAGAAGCTTCATTAAAGTCGAGGACCAATGAGGAGCCCAATGAGCAAGGTCTGTGAGCCTTGCAAAACCTAGGAAGCTGAGAGGCTTGACTAAAGCCAAGGACCAGTGAGGTTTATTTGTGAAAGGCCAACAGACGCCTTTTATGATTTGCGCCTGGTATTGTAAAAATAATTGAAATTTCAACCTTGGATATTGTGAAGATAATTGGGAGTTCTGTTTGGAATAGTTGGAGGTTGGTAAAGGTCTGGAAGATTGTTTGGGCGTAGGAGCTCTGAAAACCGGACTATGACTTTGCTTGCTAGAAGCTTGGTAGGATAGTCACTCTATTAAAAGTCATTATCTTATCACATGTTTAGAATTATTTATGCAATTGCTTATCCCGTTTCTTTGGGACGTGCCAACTGATTTAAGGCAATAGAAACCTCTCGTCAATTATTAAGTGCAAAGGAATCAAAATTTATTTAAAATTATACAATCTTCATTTATTATTTATATTTCAATTAATTATTTATCCATTTATTATTTATTACTTATTTATTTATTTAATTAATCAATTATTATTCATTTATTCCTTATCTAATTGAATTCATATAAATATTTATTTATTTAATTAAGTTATTATCTATTTATTATTTATCTATCCAATTAATTAATTAATCAATTATTATTATTTATCTAATCACTTATTTTATTTTTTTACTTAATTTTATTAGCCCCTTATTTATTTAATTAACTAATCAATCAATCAACTATTTTGTAATTATCCATTTAAATAATCTTAAATTTGGTTATTTATTTATCTAGGTATTGGCATAACCGAAATCTTATCTTATTTATATTATCCTCATTTAGAATTAATCGTATTTTTATTATCCTTAACAAATTTGTGAAAACCGCCGGATTAACCGCTTTTATAGCGGATTTTCGAAAGTGCTCACGCAAAGGACCTTCTTTCGAATTTAATAGAACCACTTACCTAAGAATCTTTGAATTTTATTAATTTCCTTTAAGTAAGGAAATAATTGCACTCTTTAATTAACGTTTCTTTGGAGTCCCATTTTGTTGAAAGTTACATCTCGATGCATACTTATATGTATTTTGGGAGGGTTCAACAACCATGTGTCGAGGGAAGCAAATTTACTTCTGAAAAAAAAAAGTGTGAAAATGAAAAAGGAAAGATATCATTAGTTTAAGAAGGGGCAATATCAGATTTTTTTTTTTTTTTTTTTAAAAAATGTTAGTATTGTCATTTTCTTAAGATTTAGCCTTTTTCATTGGCAATGTTTTTTGGAGTCAAATTTGATGCCATTATAATGTCAAATTTGGCATAGACCCAGTGTCAACGACCGATTTTAGTGCCATTTTTACTCAATATGAAAAATTTTGATTTTGTAAAACATCGAGGAGTTTATTTAGTGCCATCATAATGGCAAAATTTTCGAAGAAAAAAAATCATCAATAAAAATCATTTTTTTATTCTTAGTTTTTATTTATTCAGGCTAGTCAATTATGTGAATACTTATGGCTCGACTAGCACACCCCATGCTTGAATTATTTCACAATATTGTCCTAGTTTGCATAGTCCTAATTCTCATTTTTATATAGGGTAGCATGACTGCATCATCATCTAGATTGGGGAAGAGGAAATTTCCCGAGGGTTCCACCCCGCCCACCATTAGGATGATTGACAAATGCCCTGTTAAGTTGAGGGAATAGTAAAGAGCTGAGCGAATCTCAGAAGCTGATTGTCAATGGAAAAATAGGAGAAAAGTTGCATATTCTAAATCCTCTGTTTCACACACGATGAAAACTGATAAATGCTTTAATTCAGTGCTGGGAACAGTCCCAGAACACCTTTGTATTTGGTGGTTTTGAGATGAACCCACTTTAGAGGAGATTGCGGGTCTGATTAAGACGGAGTTTAAAATATGACCATGTATAGCACCTCAGTTTGTGAGAAGGGAAGAGTTCTTGAAGGAAATGAGCTTCCGCCCCGATACATAGGTTGAGAGCATTTCTTCTGGTTGGGTTAGTATGGATTATTTCTATGATCCCTAAGGGAGTGGAGAGGGTTCTGCAGACCATCGGTCAGAGTTCATCACTAGGTGGAGTTATGATCAATGGGACAGTCCCAAATTTTACCATTGTGCCAATGATTCTACGTAGCATTTATCGTGCTTTGACTCGATGTAAAGAGAAAAAGAGTTGATTTTTCAATGGTTACAAATTGTTGTTGCAAACTTGGTTTATTGAGCATCAGTTTTTGCATTCTGACCCTACCCTACCTTTTAATGTGCTTAAATGCAACCTAAACAACCATTACTATCACGCCTGAAAGTGTGGATAGTTGGACGCATTACCTGGATGAGCTTAGTTTGGAGAATGTCCAGTGGCAAGTGGACTAGTATCATTCAAAGGAGGGAATTTATGGCTGTCGGGATCGCCCTTTTCTGGTATTGATGGGTCATATGGGAGCCAAGTTTTATTGTCCTACGCATGTGTTACGACAGTTAGGATGCATTCGGGATGTCCCTAGGGTAGAGGCTGTGAACGAGTATGCTTTTGAGAACATTAGTGGTGATTTTCCTAGAAGAAAGCAGTGAATCTTCCTCTGGGATAATATAAGGAGAATGTCCACCACCACACAGGTAGTAGACCGACGCAATGGCGAGGTCACCCTCGAGTATACTTTCTGGTATGGACGACAGCCTGCTTTGACAGTCATGCCTCTGAAGGCAATCAGAGGACCCTATGATTAGGCTACAAAGATAGATATGAAAATTTCGATCAATAGGGCAGAGGTTGAGGCTCAGTATGCAGCCTTGGTCTACCGCCTCCGCACAAGGAGAGATTCCGCCCGAGCTGCTCATTTTGAGAGCAAAGATCTGGTGCAGCAGCACTTAGACACTATTAGGCGACTCCATGATTTGCACTCCCAAGCATCGACAGAAAAGGATACCGCCAGGGCAGCTCTGGTTGAGAGTAAGGATAGTCATCGACAGGATGCCACAGAAACTCGAGCCAGACTTGACAGGGTGTTGGAGCAGAAAGAACGACTTAGAGAGCTAGCACTGGGCGGACTTTGAGGTTGGCAGGCAGCAGATCAGGTCATCAGGGTAGCTCACAGATAGGTTTATGGGGACTTTCATCGACTACAGGAGGCAGCCTGCGGAGGAATTGCTTGCACATGAACTCCATTTGTCACCAGAGTCGTAGCAGATTTAGGTGGATTGCATCGTACTTTGGTAGGAGACCTACTGGTGGATCAGCAGGAGCCTCAGGAGGACATGTAGTTGTGCCAGGCTTAGGATTGGGTCGATGACTTTATGCATCTTGGAAGTTATTATGTTTTAGTGTTTTTTGGTTCTTTGAACTTCGTTGACGTTTGTATTTTTATTTCCTAATCTACGTCACGGTGTCTCCCCAAGATATGTCATTTGTCTTTATTTTGTTGGATACCATCAATGTATTTTTTGAAGCTTCAAATGAAATGCAACTTGACTTTGTCCCAAACTATGTTGCCACCTTGCTTCATAATTATCTTGAAAGAAAATTGAGATTTGCTTTGCCTTGACCCGGGATGACGCATAACGATCTTTAGGAATGGATTAGGACGACGAGCAATACATATTATATGTTATTTTGTTGCACTAACCTGCTTTGTTTGCGTATCATAGCCCTCAATTGCAGTGATTTGGTATAGCACTCCAGCATCATCACGTCGTAGATCAAAAAGACCTTTAGCTACACTTCTCGCCATGGCGTCTAACAGAGTAAAATCAGATACCAGTGCCTACAAGCTCTTTGCACTAGAAAGTGAAAGGTTGACAGGGGAGGTCCAAAGTTCAAAAAAAAATTTGGTTGACATGCATCACGCAGAAACCACAGGATACGTACCTCCTCCCAAGCCAGCTATCTTGGGTGGGTAGCACCATCAGCAGTTTTTCATACAATAGGAAAATCTACACCAGTCGAAGGTCCTCATTACCCTTCAAGTTTTGATCCACATCCGGCTACCAATAATGCTGCCGAACCCTCCAATGTACAGCATGAAGGACATTTCTCACATCAGGTACAACAGGTCCCACCCCAGACTCCTGCTCAAGCATTCACAGTTCTTGGGGGACCCACTTTTCAATGGTCAAACAGCGAGCCACATTGAAAAGCCCAACAATTCGGGCGAGCTCAGGGGAATATTTTTCACCCAACCGAGTCATATGATCAAGGGCCTTACCCAGAATCACATGAAAAAACAGACGACAATGATCTTTCTTGGAAATTGAAAAGTTTGGAGCAAACTGTGAAAAACATACAAGGTCAAGAGGGTAAACCTAGGGTTTCATCCAAAGAAATGTGTTTGTTTCGTCACGTGCCTTTGGCTGAAGGTTTTATTGTGCCCAATTTTCACCTGTACATTGGGCAAAGTGACCCAAAAGTCCACATGAAGATCCATCTTAAGAAAATGAGGGGGGATTGAAATGAATGAGTTGTTGATGGCGTACTTCGCTGACAGTTTGGGAGGACCGACAATAGAGTGGTTCATCCAGCAAGATGTTTCAAAGTGGGTCACTTTTGATGACATGTCCAATGCTTTCTTGGATCATTTTGGTTATAAAATAGAAGCTGCTCCTGATCGTTCTTCTTTGAAGACGATCACAAAGAGACCAGTTGAAACTTTCAGAGAGTATGCATACGGATGGTGTGAATAGGCAGCTCATGTGAGCCCTTTGATACCAGACTACAAGATGGTTAAGGAGTTCGTCGAAGTACTAGATGCGACCTACTACCAAGCTATGGCTGCTTCCATTGAAAAGCATTTCAGCGAAGCAGAGCGAACTGGTGAAATGATTGAAAGAGGGATCAAGACTGGCAAGATTGTTAGCTAAACAACTATGAGAGCCACTACACAGGCACTGCAGTCAGGCTGAAACAGTTTAGGGAAGAAGAAAGAAAAGAAAAAAGAAGTGGCAATGGTTGGCCCTGGACCAAGAAGAAATGACGGACGATACAACGACCACCAAGGGTACAATCAGACAAGTTCCCCACAACACTTCTGTCCGTCATATGGCCCTCAATATGCTTTGCCATAGTTCTCATTTCTTGTAAATGCAACATCTTATGCTCAAACACTGTCAGATCCACAATGGTGTCAACCCCCTACTTTAGTCCAGTATAACAATCAACATGCATATTCTCAATTCCTGGCTCAGCAAGAGATGCCTTATCAACCACGGGGTCCATGAGGTTTTCATCCAAACATGCAACAGGAAAAGAAACAGTTCATCCTATAGGGGGAAACTTATAAAAGTTTGATCAAAAGTTTCAGCAAGCTAATCTGTTGAAGCCAATCCATGGAAAAGTGAACCTCAATGGAAGAATTGATCATTCCTGACATTGCACATTTCATTCTAGAGCAGCTGGACATGACACGCAATCCTGATGGGAACTTAAAGAGGAAATCTAAGAAATGATAGATAACAATCAGATAAAGGTTGTGGGGGATGAGACTCAAAATGTGAATCAAACTCCTTTACCCGTTCATGATGTTCGAACAACATACAGATGGGAGGGGTGATATGCATAGAAGAAGACTTAAAAAGGATAGCCGCCAAGCAGATTTTAGCAGTTAGCCTCTCTCCAGACACTAAATGCCCAAAGTCGTTCACTGTGCAAGGAGCATGACATAAGAAAGCCCCAGTTTTTGAAGTCAAGGTAAAGAAATGTGAATCGTTTGTCATCACACCGACAACGCAACTCCCTGTCAAAAGTACCAATGTTGTTCCTTGGAACTACAACAAAAAAGTTGTATCTTACCAAGGGAAAAAATCATGAAAGTTGCTGCTGATATAAATGGTTTAACTCGTTCCGGGAGATATTTCCTTCTAGAAGAACTAAGAAAGGCAAGGCCAGGTCGAGATGACCAAGGACAGATCAAAGAGCCAATGTCTGAGAAAGAAGCTAAAGAATTTTTTAAGAAACTGAGATCGACAGATTATTCTATCATCGAAAAATTGAGAAAGGCTCCAGCTCAGATATCGCTCATGTCTCTGCTTATGAACTCTGAAGCACAGCGCAATGCGCTTTTGAAAAAACTGAATGAGGCCTACATTCTTGAACAAATAACTGTAGCCAATCTAGAAGCACTTGTTGGCAAAGTATTTGATACTAACCGTGTGAAGTTCACTGATGAGGAGTTACTAGTAGAAGGAATTGATCATAATTGGGTGCTTCATATTTCAGTCAAGTGTGAAAACTCCTCTGTCGCATGTGTTCTGATTGATGGCAGTGCAGGATTGAATATTTTCCCTTTGTCTATTCTGAAGAGCCTAAAGGTCGATATCAGCAAAATCAGACCCAATTCTTCTTCCGTGCGTGCTTTTGATGGAGGGGTTCGACAATCATTAGGCATCATTAATCTCAAGTTAATCATTGGTCCAGTAACCTTCAACATTGAGTTTCAAGTCATGGAAACTGATGCATCTTACAATCTGTTATTGGGCCGACCATGCATCCACTTGGCCGTTGTTGTACCTTCCACGGTACATCAGGAGGTCAAGTTTACTTGGGATAATCAAGCTGTCATAGTTTAGGGAGAGGATGACTCTCAGTTTAGCAACAGTTTGGACGTGTTGGCCCTTGAAGTCGTCGCTGCTCATCCAACCATCATGTATCAAACCTCTGATTTTGTGTATGTAGGAAAAGTGATAGAAAGGAAATCTATTCCTATCCCAAGAGTGTCAGAGAAATCCATCATGATGGCTTCTAAAATGCTGAAACATGGTTTCCAACCTGACAAGGGTTTGGGAACATAACTACAAGGCAGAGTGAATACGGTTGATACAATTGGTGTGCAAGGCATATGGGGACTACGGTTTAAGCCAAACTCAGCTGATCGCAAGCAAGCCAAGAAGAAAAAGTCAGATGTTTTCGGTTAGTCGTTTTGAGTTTGATCTCTCCCAAAGCCAATTCAGTGTCTCGCCCACTCTTTTGTGGGTTATGTGATGAAACCAAAGGCAGCTGCTACACATGTCAACACAGTGGAAGACAATCCAGATGCACCATTTCATTTGGGTGGCATCTTTTAAATCTGCATGGTCTAGCCTAGTGAAGGCTCCAGCAATGCTTCAATTCAGTTCATTGGCCCCAATGTGCACCTGACTAACTAGAATGCAACTCCCTTCCTCATCAGGAAGAGTTCTTGGTAGACTGTTGTTTTGCAGCTTTCTTTTGATACACTTGGATATTTTAAGGGTTGTATGCCAAGTGTATTATTTTTCTGATATTTCCCTCCCTTTTTTATTAATGAAAGGCCTAAGCACCAAGTTTTAATTCAATCACTTTTTATATTCCTAATTTTATTCTACTTTTTGTTTTATATGTAGTGATATATCTGCTGGTCCTGATATCATGACATGTGCAAGGAACCTACCGTCCATTCAAGAACCACAACATGATCTTGACTCCATAACCATAATTGAGGTTTAAAGTGATGAAGAAAGCTGTGGGGAATTTTTTCATTGGATTGAAAATGATGGGGAAGAGGCAGATTTTGAAATCGGCCTGGAGGTTGAACGCCACGAGAGCAAGCCTAAACACTATTAGGCTGATACTGAGGATATTAATCTTGGGAAGCCTGATGATGTGAGGGAAAGAAAGATAAGCATGTATGCCCAGCCTAAAGTTAAAGATGATATTCGGCAAGTGCTTTTTGAATATCGAGACATTTTTGCATGGTCATATGATGAGATGTCGGGCTTGAGCTCTGAATTGATACTCCACAAATTTCCAGTTCAACCTGGTTTCCCTCCAGTGAGGCAAATGCAATTGAAATTCAAAACTGATATGATCAAGAAAATCCATGATGAAATAATGAAACAGATGGATGCAAAAGTAATTCAATCGGTTTAGTACAACACTTTGGTTGCGAATGTTGTTCTGGTGCCTAAGAAAGATGGAAAAACAAGGATATGTATTGACTATCGAAATTTGAACAAGGAAAGTCCCAAAGACAATTTCCCGTTGCGTAACATTCACACTCTCGTAGACAATTGTGCCAAATATGAGATACATCCTTCATTGATTGCTATGTCGGATACTACCAGATCCAAATGGATGATGATGATGCATACCAAACAGCGTTCACCACCCCTTGGGGTACTTATTGCTACAGAGTGATGCCATTTAGTTTGGAAAATGCTGGGGCAACCTATGTGAGGCCGTGATTGCCATCTTCCATGATATGATGCATAAAGAAATTAAAGTGTATGTGGACGATGTAATCGTCAAGTCTAGAGTAGCTAAAGATCACATGAAAGATCTTACAAAGTTCTTCGAAAGGCTCCGTAAGTACAACTTGAAATTGAATCCAGCCAAGTGTGCATTTGGTGTGCCCGCCGGAAAATTGTTAGGTTTCATTGTCAACAGGCAAGGTATTGAACTGGATCCCTCAAAGATCAAAAAAAATACAAGAATTACCTCTACCTCGAACTAAGAAGGATGTCAAAAGCTTTCTAGGCAGGCTAAATTACATCAGAAGGTTTGTCGCTCAACTCACCACAATATGTTAGCTGATCCTCAAGTTGTTGAAAAAGAATCAATTGCATGGACTGAAGAGTGTCAAGAAGCCTTTGACAAGATCAAGTAGTACTTGTCAAATCCTCCTATTTTGGTTCCGCCCGAGCCTTGTCAGCCACCATTTTTGTACTTGTCAGTCAATGACAACTTCTTTGGTTGTATACTCGGGCATCATGATGCCTCAGGAAAGAAAGATAAAGCAATTTATTATCTGAACAAGAAGTTCACAGACTGCGAGTACAGATACACTTTGTTGGAAAGGACGTGATATGCCCTAACTTGGGTCGCACAGAAGCTTAAGCATTATTTTTTGTCCTATACCACCTATCTCATTTTCCGAATGGATCCGTTGAAGTACATATTTCAGAAGCCAATGCCAACGGGAAAATTTTCAAAATGGCAGATCCTGCTCACAGAATTCGACATAGTTTATGTTACCAGAACTGTAATGAAAGCTCAAGCTTTAGCCGATCATTTGGCTGAGAATCCGTTTGATAATGATTATGAGCCATTGAAGACTTACTTCCCTGATGAAGAGGTGGATGTGCCGGAAGAACTTATCAATGAAGAAGAGCACGTGTGGAAAATGTACTTCAATGGTGCTTCTAACTCAAGAGTCACGGCGATAGGGCAGTCCTCATCTCTCCCATTGGACATTATTATGCGGCGGTAGTGAACTTTGTTTCAGTTCCACTAATAACGGATCTGAGTATGAAGCATGCCTAATAGGTCTCCGCATGGCGTTAGACATGGACATCACAGAGCTACTCGTGATCGGGGATTCAGTTCTCTTGATACGCTAAATGAAGGGTGAATGGGAGACTCGAGACCCTAAGTTGATCATGTACAAGTAGTGCATGGATGATCTTCGCCATAAGTTCGACATTCTAAAGTTTAGACATGTTCCCAGAATGCATAATGAACTGGCTGACGCATTAGCTAGATTAGCCTCAATGCTTCTCACCCCGATAAAGACCATATTGATCCGTTAGAGATTCAAGTCCAAAGCCAACATGCCTACTGCAACATGGTTGAAGAAGAAATTAATGGTCAACCGTGGAATTTTGATGTCAAAAATTTTCTTCAAGATGGGACATACCTGCCAACTGCAGAAAACAATCAGAAAATAACCCTTCGACGAATGGAAAGTTGTTTCCTGGAGGAGTGGTGTATTAAAGAACACCAAATTTTGGACTATTAAGATGAATAGATGCAGCTGAAGCCACAAGGATTCTTAATGACATGCAAACGGAAATCTTTGTACCCCATATGAATGGGCACATGTTATCCAAGAAAGTTCTCAGAGCAGGCTACTTCTGGTTTACCATAGAACGTGATTGCATTAATTTTATGCAAAAATGCCACCAATGTCAAGTACACTGTGATTTCATACATTCTCCTCTTGTGGATTTGCACATTATGCCAGCTCCTTGGCATTTTGCAACATGGGGTATGGATGTTATTGGGCCTATTTAACCAAAAGCATCGAATTGACATAGATTCATGTTAGTCACCATTGACTATTTTACCAAGTGGGTGGAAGCCACAAGTGACACGATCCGGAATCCGGTTAGGCCGTACGGGCACCCGACATCCTCTCCTAGACCCGTCAGGCGAATCCTTACTAATTAAATTAGGAAAATAAATATAAAAATTCATAAATAAGGATAGGAATTAAAAAAATA
Organism: Petunia secreta; assembly: GCA_029990175.1. Lineage (NCBI taxonomy): Eukaryota > Viridiplantae > Streptophyta > Magnoliopsida > Solanales > Solanaceae > Petunia > Petunia secreta. The sequence continues at coordinate 510,210 of JARKIP010000102.1, forward strand.
CAGACATACTGATACCAATAAGCTGTACAAAAGAAATTACAGCTGACTACCCAACATACTAGGTTTAGGGCTATCCAGGCTAGACATCTAAGAGTGCAAAAGAAGACATATACCTTCTGAAGGGAGAAAAATGCAACTAAAATAATGACCAATAAACTGGTGGCCATCCCGAAATAAAAGCTGGCTCACCCGGACAGCTGAAGTCGTCTTCGCTCCTTCACAATGTGGCAAACTCAATCCTAGAGCGAAACTGCCGAAACGAAATAGATAGACAAGAAACAAACAACAAACAAGGGTGAGTCAAGAAGACTCAATAAGTGGGGAAGACTACCCACCTCAAAGAATAGAATAGCTAGCCAGGGAGAAAAGAAACATATAAACCAAATTCCTCTTCTTTAAATTATGAAAAGGCAAAGCCAGATAATAACTAGAAACACGTATGGAATCACAAACTCATTAACAACCAGGAACATAAGATAGCCAGAACATGTAGGTATCCCGAACATATCAACAATCAGAAATACATCCTGTTGCGACGTGCAACCCGATCCATATATTAATACCATTGCGGCGTGCAACCCAATCCACATATTTATACCGTTGCGGCGTGCAACCCGATCCCCGCAACCCAGAATACGAGCCAGAAATATATAGGCCAACTGAGATATGTCCACGACATAGTACACATACCGCATACATAAAACACAACACAATACACACGATAGTCAGTATGCGGTGTAATGAGATGAGATGAATGCAGTATGATGCAATGAGGTCACGTGTGCCAAATAGATGGAGCGGAATCCTCCTACGCCGAGGCGGAATCCTCCTACCGTCAATATAATGTAAGGAACAGAATCCTCCTGCTCCTGGGGCGGAATCCCCCTACCCCCGATATGATGCAATGGAGCGGAATCATCCTACCCCCAATATGATGCAATGTAATGCATATGAATCCTACATAATGCATATGAATGCAACATGATGCAATAGTAACCCATCACCAGCGTGAGACTCTCATCGACAGCTGGAAAGTATATGCCCACTCACAGCCAGAGTACAATGCTCAGATCCTCAATGCAATACAACCAACAACAGGACATAATATATAATATACAATGTAAATCCAAAGCTAAGGCGTAATGATTACGCCTATCGACAGCTACACACGTAAGGAACATGTGGTAGATTATCCACGAGGCCAGGTGCCTCTAAAGAAAATGATATAAACACTTACCTCTTCCAAAAGTTAGCTTTGCTAATCAACAACCGCTTTATCCTTTGGTTTCACTGCCAAACAATCCTGTTGAATTCAATAAGCAGAAAACTATATCAAATAAGGCTAAAGGCTTCATTCCCCATGAAATCCGGTTTGGTCGTGCGGGCACCCAACATCCTCCCCTAGACCCGTCGGGCGAACCCTTACCAATTAAATTTGGAAAATAAATATAACACTTCATAAATAAGGACAAGATTTAAAACAAAAACACAGACATACTGATACCTCTAAGCTGTACAAAAGAAATTACAGCTGACTACCCAACATACTAAGTCTAGGGCTATCCAGACTAGACATCTAAGAGTTCAAAAGAAGACAGATACCTCCTGAAAGGAGAAAAATGCAACTGATATAATGACCAATAAACTGGTGGCCATCTGGAATAAAAACTGGCTTACCCTGACAGCTGAAGTCATCTTCGCTCCTTCACAGCGTGGCTAACTCAATCCTGGAGCGAACCTGCCAAAACGAAATAGCCACATCAAAGAATTGGATAGCTAGCCAGGGAGAAAAGAAACAGATAAACCAAATTCCTCCTATTTAAATTACAAAAAGGTAGAGCCAGATAATAACCGGAAACATGTATGAAGCCATAAACTCAACCTGGAATACGAGCCAGAAACATAACAACAAAAAAAGCAATGCACGTATAAGCAGAACAGTAGTTATGCCCCACAAGTCTACACAATGGTATGGAATGGAATGAAATGAAATGAGATGAAATGAAATGAAATGAAACATGATGCAAAGGGTCACATGTGCTAAATGAATGGAGCGGAATCCTCCTGCTCCGAGGGCGGTATCCTCCTACCCTCAATATGATGCAATGGAGTGGAATCCTCCTGCTCCGAGGGCGGAATCCTCCTACCCTCAATATTATGCGATGGAGCGGAATCCTCCAGCTACGAGGGCGGAATCCTCCTACCCTCAATATGATGCAATGTAGCGGAATCCTCTTGCCCCGAGGGCGGAATCCTCCTACCCTCAATATGATGCAATGATAAGCCTTCACCGGCGCAGGACTCTCATCGACTTCCGGGAAGTAGATGCCAACTCAAAACAAAGAGTACAATGCTGAGATCCTCAATGAAATACCAGCAACATGACATAACATATACTATACAATGTAAATCCAAAGCTAAGGCATAAGGAGTACGCCTATCGGCAGCTACACACGTAAGGAACACGTGGTAGAATATCCACGAGGCCAGGTGCCTCCAAAGAAATGGATATAAACACTTACCTTGTTCCAAGTCTAGCACTGCTATTCAACAACCGCATTATCTTTTGGATTCACTGGCAAACGAAACTGCTTATTCAACAAGCAGAAAATATATCAAATTAGGCCAAAGGCTTCATTCCTCACATCTTAGGGCAATCCAGGTAGGAACATGATACCCTATTCGCATACACAATACGCAGGCCAGGCCTATGTACAGGGTTTATGGTCACCTAACCAAACCCCAAATAAATTACATTTATATGTTGCCCATAACTCACTGAGTACGAATATATAGTCAATTCCATTATCGGGGTCCATTTGACCCTTTAAGCTATTAATTGAACTTATTAAAATGATGTATAATATTCCAAGTTTTACCATTAAAACATATTCAAACGCACGTAATAAACTCAAATAATGCATTAAGATCATTACCTGATTGTTTCAGAGTAAAAATTCTATCTTTCTCCGGCTCTTCTCTCATTTTCTGGCATTTTTTCCTTCTCCGTATTCTCCTTCGTTTTCTATTTTTCGCTTCTCCTTTCTTTCTATTTTCCCGTTCTTAATCTGTTCGTTTCTTAGCTTTTATAAGCTAACCACATAAGTACTCAGAACCCGCCATTAACTTTTGTCTTTTCCTTTTTAATTTTTTTTTTAATTTTCTTTTCGCGACGAAAACTGAAACGGTACCCTACGATATTCAAAATAATTCCAACTTTTGCATACAAATTATACAAAATATATGTAACACACTTGCTACGGTGGATCTCAAATCGGACTACCGAAACTCAATATGCAATTTAAATGGAAAAAAAAGTCAAATTATTTAACTTTCGGCATTTTAGCGGATACTAGTCGAACAACATTGAAAATCACTTTCGAAAGTTCATAAAAGTCACAAATAATCATACAAATCTAACGGTGCTTTAAAATTTCGAATCAGAGCTCATTCGAAAAAACTGAGCTCGAAATTCTCTTTTTAATATTTATCGACAATAAAAACGGAAGCCTTCTTCCGATGCCTAAACGAGGTCTGATTTAGCTCAAATTTTACAGACAGGTCCTAATGGATATTACGAACATTTTAAAATTATCGGCATGCCAATCTGAGTCCAAACTTCCGAAACGACTAACCGAGGTCGTTTCATTCTCCTCCACTTAAACTCTCGTTCGTCCTCGAACGAGCCTAATTCTAAAGCAAGATTCACGCTGATAACAAAAGAACTTTCACGACCTTCTTAAACTATCCCATAGAATTTTTTTCATGATTACAGAATCAAAATTATAACACGCACACCGAACTCTTGGAGTGAAATATATCTGGATAATATGATAACACCATTGGACAGCTTATTCTGACTAAACTGATCCTTCCTTGATCATGAGAGGAGAGTTCTACATTTTTGAAGCAAAGATGCACAGAACTTTGAATGGATTAACACGATTCAGCCGATAATCACCTCTTCGATATACCTTTCGATATAGAACAGGTCGATGGAACTAAGAATTAGCTCACGCTTGATGCAATAGGGGAAGCTTTTGAAGTACCTTGTCACTACACACTATAGAAGATTTGATGCAAGCAATATTATTTTTACGAACGCACTATGCAACACCTCAGTTGATGTTAGTATTGTTCTGCAAGCTTCTTGTGGGAATGTAGTTACTCATATCCTAATGTATGTCAAAGTTTAATCTGAACAGAGTCTATCATTTAAGGATAAGGATCATGCAAATACTATTGGATAGTATGATGCAGACCAGGAATGATCTTCAAACTGAACATCTATTTCAGGGTATTGTCTTTGAATTGGAAATATTATGACTTGAAAAAGTGAATATAAAAGAGACATATAGTTGGACCATGAGCTGAGGCAGAATACCAGCAATAAAGTTGATTACATGAGTATTTATAATGCTAAAGTATCTTCTCAAAGAGTTGAGGTGTGAAGTAGATACGCCAATGATGGATGGACGACACGCTACACTAGACCTTTAACTCTAAATTTTCATGAAGTAAAATAGCGTTAGTATGAGGATCCAGTTCTAGTTGAATACAGAAAGATAGCCAGAAGAAAATCGGAGTCATCATACAGGGTTACTACTGACGGTGTTCTCATGTATAAAAATAGACTTTGGGTTCCTAATGTTGCAGATTTACGTGGACAGATTATGATAGAGGCACATTATTCCAAATATATTGTTCATCCAGGTTCGACTAAGATGTATCATGATCTTAAGCAGATTTATTGGTGGGACGGAATGAAGTGTGACATAGCGGAATATAGGGCTCATTTTTCTAATTGCCAGCAAGTTAAAGTCGTGTCATCTTTCCAGACTTTATGCTTTCTGCAGATAGGTACGCATATATGATCAGGTTGCCAGCTTATCTCTATCATTAATAGATTGTTAGTGGGTTTAGCAATGATCGATACTTATTGTCGGTTTGTGTCATGGCCTTAGGTTGTGTCGTGACAAAAGTGGTATCAACGCCTTAGAGATTTAGTATTACCATTCAGTATTTGGAGGAAGACTCCTCCACTTAAAGCACAAACTCATGCAGCTATTTGAATAGGAATAACTATACCCGCACAGTCTGCTGGACTAAAGAAGATTTAGCTAAAAGCTTAACGTACGCAGACCTAAGCTACTAAATTACTCTCTCGACTTGCCGAACAGCTGCAGCTCTCGAGTTCACAACTCCATAACTTTTCCATAAGCATTACCGCTCGATAGCTCAATTTAGGGGGTCAAATGACACCTCTCATTACCCTTTGTAGCTTTAAAACACAACAACGTGCTTACTCGGTTACCTTGACATGCACTCTGGCTCAACAAAGGGAATATCAAAAGCGGCTACTAACCGCCCAAACTCACTATTTTCCGGACGAGGAAGAAATGGTAATAGACCGAGGATAGAAATAATTAGAACTTTAGGAAGCTCATCTTCTTATTGCTTGGCTACCAGAGCTAGACTACTTCCGAGTCAGGCTAGTCAAAGAATCGCAACTGAACAAATAGACATTAAATGAGCTTTATGGAACAATATCTATGCAAATTTAATCTCCCAATAAGAAGGAAACTCTAACAATTTACCAGAAACTGTTTTATAACCCAGATAAGCTCATAGGATAACATGACTTTACTGGCATTTTGAACCAAGAGGAGTTACGTAGATCGAATATTACTTACTAATCACTTTGCACCGGAAGAAATGATAACACTTCAGATGCTGACGATTAAGAATCCCACCATCCTATCAACACTGAATTTCAAAGAGAGATAGACTAACTTGACATAATAAGAGAAAGTGGTACAACAGGATGCCAAGCAGACAATACCGGCACTCGCTCCTAAATATCTCGTATTTAGACCAAATAAACTAATAGGGTCTCACAAATGCCAGGAACAAATCATACCAGAAGCTCGCCCCTCTACCACAACTGATTCTTAACAAAAATAATATCCAAGGAAACCATGAAAACATGATATGACAAACCATTTCCAAATCGATCGGAAGAATCAAAGCTTATACACATATAAGTGAGGAAGAAATACTTGGGTCTACTACATTAGATACCTGAACATCCTGCCAGACTGGTAGTTCTTAGAACTGCCTCTGCGGCTGAGCCGAGCCGCTACCCTGATAATTACTTCTAGAAGAACCACTACCACCACGCTCTCGACCTCTATCGAATGAGGGTATATCTCTGGTTGATTAAGATCTAAATGAAATTCCCCGCGAATGTGCAGGTGCCTGATGACGAGAGAAAGACGACTGCCTGCTTGCCGGAGTAAGGAAAAACTCCTTAAAGGATAACCTGACTCATGATAGTGATAACACCTTTTTCGCTAAAAATTGAAACTGGACAGATTATTGATAGCTACAAATAGAAAATTGACTCTAATCTTTACGAACTACTTTCGCACTCTGAGAATCACGCGCCATAAGCTAAGATAACCTGGGAAGTAACCTCCCAAAATAATCAGAATTCTTACCTCCAAAAGGGGGGTATGGTGCCCACCAAGGCCGTGGGATCTCTCGCTCTCCCACTATAACTCTTCCCGCTCTAACTTATGGTATCCCTAATACCTCTGAGCAATATCAAAAACAACATCAAATGAAGTCTTGACCTCAATTTCTCGAGCCATCTGGGATCTCAAGGAAAGAAAAAGGTCACCAATAAATCTTTGAATCTCTCGATAGGCTCATGGACTAGTTCTAATGCATGTCCAGCCATTCTATAGAATTCATTCTCATATTCTGAAACAGGCTAACCGACAGGCTACCCTGTCTAATGCACTCAAACTGGCGACACTCTTCATCTCACTTGCTACACGAAAGGAACTTTTTCATGAATCTAGTAAAGAAACCGAACCAAGTTAGCTAATAAAAGAGTGGTCCACCAATTCAAGGCTAGACCACTGAAACTGGAAAGTAGAATAATCAACACCATACCGCTCGAAATAATCAAGAGCCTGAAGGATACACTGACAACATTTTATTTTAAAAACTTACACAGGGATTATCTAATGCATTGCTTGGGAATATCGGGATGTTCAACCGCATAAAATAATGCAATGGGTTAATCGGCGCTAAAAGTGCCGAGTTATTGATTGGCCCTAACAGCCTAGTGGCAAACCGAGACGGAGCTTGAATTATAATAACTCGCCACAATAATCGCCGAGTTGTAATTTCAATTAATTTTAACAACTGAGATCGAACATCTACATCTGCGCAACCTGATAAGCTACCTAGCGAATAATAGGTTTTTGTGGTATCTGCGTCACCAAGATTCTCGTAAAAGCATTATAGAGAGCCAAGGGAACCACAATGCCCTGCTCACTTGCCCATCACGAGCTCATACAACTGGGGCCTCCGCAACTGGATCATCAGCACGATCCACATCTCTCGGGACTTGAGTAGCTCCAGCCCCAGGCTAGACTATTTCGTCTTGAACTCATACCATGTGCTGCTTTGTCTCACGAGGGTTCACAATTACCACGAAGGAATTAACGAATTAATGAAAATATTTTTCAATCCTAGGCCGACGCACGATTAGAAATAAAGGAAGTGAAACTTCCTAAATGCCATCATAGCCTCTCGTAGATAAGTACGGATGTCTACGTACCCAGCAGCGAGACTCTACTAGACACTGTTTTAGTTTGGATAGACTCTAAACCGGGCTCGTATACCAACTGACACGACCCGGAATCCGGTTAGGCCGTACGGGCACCCGACATCCTCCCCTAGACCCGTCGAGCGAACCCTTACCAATTAAATTAGGAAAATAAATATAACAATTCATAAATTAGGACATGACATTAAAAAAAACAGACATACTGATACCTCTAAGATGTACAAAAGAAACTACAGCTGACTATCCAACATACTAGGTTTAGGGCTATCCATACTAGACATCTAAGAGTGCAAAAGTAGAAAGATACCTTCTAAAGGGAGAAAAATGCAACTGAAATAATGACTAATAAACTGGTGGTCATCCGAAACAAAAGCTGGATCACCCTGACAGCTGAAATCGTCTTCGCTCCTACACAACGTGGCGAACTCAATTCTGGAGCTAACCTCCCGAAATGAAATAGATAGACAAGAAACAAACAACAAATAAGGGTGAGTCAAGAGGACTCAATAAGTGGGACAGACTAGCCACCTCAAAGAATAGGATAGCTAGCCAGGGAGAAAAGAAACATATAAACCAAATTCCTCTTCTTTAAATTATGAAAAAGCAGATCCAGATAATAACTAGAAACACGTATGGAATCACAAACTCATTAACAACCAGGAACGTAAGGTAGCCAGAACATGTAGGTATCCCAAACATATCAACAATCAGAAATACATCATGTTGCGGCGTGCAACCCGATCAATAAATTTATACCGTTGCGGCGTGCAACCCGATCCACATATTTATACCGTTGCGGCGTGCAACCCGATCCCCGCAACCCAGAATACGAGCCAAAAATATATAGGCCAACTGACATATGGCCACGACATAGTACACATACCGCATACATAAAACACAACACAATACACACGATAGGCAGTTTGCGGTGCAATGAGATGGGATGAACACAGTATGATGCAGTGAGGTCACGTGTGCCAAATAAATGGAGCGGAATCCTCCTACCATCAATATAATGTAAGGAGCGGAATCCTCCTGCTCCTGGGGCGGAATCCTCCACCCTCAATATGATGCAATGGAGTGGAATCCTCCTGCACCCAATATGATACAATAAAGCGGAATCCTCCTGCTCCTGGGGCGGAATCCTCCTACCCCCAATATGATGCAATGTAATGCATATGAATGCAACATGATGCAATAGTAACCCATTACCAGCGTGGGACTCTCATCGACTGCCGGAAAGTGCATGCCCACTCACACCCAGAGTACAATACTCAGATCCTCAATGCAATACAACAAACAGCAAGACATAATATATAATATACAATGTAAATTCAACGCTAAGGCGTAATGAGTACGCCTATCGGCAGCTACACACGTAAGGAACACTTGGTAGATTATCCACGATGCCAGGTGCCTCCAAAGAAATGGATATAAACACTTACCTCTTCCAAAAGTTAGCTTTGCTAATCAACAACCGCTTTATCCTTTGGTTTCACTGCCAAACGAACCTTCTGTATTCAATAAGCAGAAAACTATATCAAATAAGGCTAAAGGCTTCATTCCCCACATCTTAGGGTAATCCAGTTAGGAACATAATACCTTATTCGCATATGCAATACGCAGGCTAGGCCTATGCACAGGGTTTATGGTAACCTAACCAAACCATAAATAAATTACATTTATATGTTTCCCATAACTCACTGAGTTTGAATATATAATCAATTCCATTATAGGGGTCCATTTGACCCTTTAAACTATTAATTGAACTTATTAAAATGATGTATAATATTCCAAGTTTTACCATTAAAACATATTCAAATACACGTAATAAACTAAAATAATGCATTAAGATCATTACCTGAATGGTTCGGGGTGAAAATTCTATCTTTTCTCCGTCTCTTTTCTCATTTTCTGTCATTTTTTCGGCTGTGTTCCGTTTTCTCATTTCTCGTTTCCCTTTCTGTTTATGTTATAACTTGTTATCATTAGAACCACCCCCCTCCCCCACCACCTAACTTTTCAATTTCTTTTGTCTTTTCCCTTCTTTTTTTTTCTCTTTTCCTTTAATATTCGCTGCTACGGTAAAAATTAAAACGGTACCCTATAATATTCAAAATAATTTCTATTTTTGCATACCAGTTATACAAAATATATGTAACATACTCGCAAGGCGGATCTCAAATCGGACTTCCGAAACTCAATATGCAAAATGGAAAAAGATCAAATTATTTAAGTTTCGGTATTTTAGCGGAAACTAGCCGAACAACATCGAAATTCACTTTTGAAAGTTCACAAAAGTCAAAAATAATCATACGAACCTAACAGCGCTTTCGGATTTCGAATCGGAGCTCATTCGCCAAAACCGAGCTCGAAAATCTCTTTTTAATATTTATTGACAATAAAAAATAAAACCTTCTTCTGATGCCTACCAAACTAGGTCTGATTTAGCTCAAATTTTACAGACAGGTCCTAATAGACATTATGAATATTTTAAAATTATCGATACGCCAATCGGATTCCTAACTTCTGAAACGACTGACCAAGGTTGTTTCAACAATATTCATGTCGGTAACCGAGAAAGTTGTGGTTGAGTTTGTCCATTCGAATATTATATCCCTAATACCATTATCACTGACAATGGGGGCTAATCTCAACAGTCATTTGATGACTGAGGTATGTGAAAGGTTCAAAATTGTACATCGGAATTCCACACCTTACCGGCCAAAGGCAAATGACGCAGTTGAAGCATCAAACAAGAATATCAAGAAGATCCTTAGGAAAATGATACAAGGATCTTATGAATGGCATGAGAAATTGTCTTTTGCTTTGCTTGGGTACCGCACAACTATACGGACTTCCATAGGTGCGACCCCAGTTTTTATTGGTATACGGAACTAAAGAAATCATACCCGCTGAAGTTGAAATACTGTCGCTTAGAATCATCGTGGAAGCAGAAATTGAGGACACGGATTGGGTCAAAACCCGACTAGAATAGTTGTCACTCATTGACGAGAAGAGGTTTAACGCAGTTTGCCACGGTAAGTTCTATCAGCAGAGAATGGCCCGTGCATACAACAAGAGAGTTCATCTCCGCAATTTGAAATAAGGGCAAGTGGTGTTGAAACGAATCTTTCCTCATCAGGAAGAAGCTAAAGGAGAATTCGCACTAAATTAACAAGGGTCATATCTGGTAAAAAAAGTGTTGCCAAATGGTGCCTTGCACCTTACTAATAAGGAAGGAAAGACAATCGAGATGCCCATCCATGCAGACGAGGTCAAGAGATACTTCATCTGACTCCAAGACAGCTCTTCTCAGTTGGAATCGATGTAAATGTACCAAAATAAAATAAAATTGAAAAGCATCAAAAGAAAGTGGGCATTTGCCCAGAGCTACTTCTTGACCTGATTCCTCTCAAAAAAATACGTAGGCAACCATTCCGGTGCGGTCGCAATAGGAGAAAATTCCCTTTTTTTTTCCAATTTTCTTTTATTCACGCAAAACTTGCCACAAAGTTTGTAGCCTTTGTATACAAAAATCAAAGGCCCCAATTTATCCTTAACTGGGGCAAAAGTTTGTTTTTAATTTTTAAGGAAATGGAGGAAATTCAATATTTCTTTCCATTTTCTTCGTGTTCGTACTAGGAGAAAGTTCATTATTCTCCTGTCCCACATTGACGCGAAACCTTGCCTCCAAGTTTGCTGCCAAATACACAAGAAATACAGAGCCCCAATTTATGCTAAACTGGGGCAGATAGTTAGTTTAATTTTTAAAAATGATCTCAAGGGTTGGGTCACCCGCCCAAAGAACCTTCAGGAATGTTTTTTTCCAGCTGCCAAGGAACTCCAAAGCGCCCTAGTTTATTCTAAACTAGGCAGAAGTTTTTATGTTTTTTGTTTGTTTTTTCTTTTTTTTTAAAAAAAGATGGGTCCAAGTGTGGTGAATTGTACACAGTCACCTCATGATGCATTTTGGACATTCATGTCAAGTTTTCCCTTTATGGCAAGTCGAGGATGCCATCAAAAAGGACATTTTGAAACAAAAAAGAAGAAAGAAAAAGTTTGCCGATGAAAATCTGAAAAGGCGTCTCAAGATAACAGTGAGGCAAAAGATTAAAAAAAGAGGCTAATTGGCGATAATCTGGAAAGGGCGCTGCTAGTCGACTTGAGATGTCACCTCTATTGTGTTTGGTTCTGGTCTAGTATCGGCCATGGAGCAACTCTCGATGAATGAGCGACACTAATTAGATGGTGGTCACCCAAGATACATGTCATGATCATCAAGGCCGATATTATATTGCCAGATATGTTTCCCTTTTCAGAAAGACATTTCTTTATTCAAACGACTTTCGCCCTTAAAGCTTTTCACACCATTTTGTATATCTTACCATACCATTAATGCCTCGCCCTATTGGAACTAACTTCACATGAGCAACAATAGAAAATTGCAAAACTCTGTCTTTTAGGATTGATGTTTAATTTCAGCTAGCAGGGCACATCATTGTCAATGGAAGGAGTTAAAGTAAGTCAGCATCATCCTTGACAGCCGGGATCTAGTGTCGCACATCAGTAGAAAGAATGATACACCAAGATTTGTACCATGAAAAGTCATCATGGAACAACATGTTGACTAAAACTTGGGACAAACTCTTGTATTGATGAACATTTGGTTGGGAGAGTTTACTGTGAAGAGCAAGAACCGCCCGAATCGGGAGCAGCTGTTCTATGTTTGAAATGGAACCCCATTTGAAGAATATTCGGGGTTTGCAATCTTCAAACGATACCCCATTATGATAATGGTTCAGAATTCGCAACCTTCAAGTTGAAGGCAAATGTGTGAAATGGTTAGTATCTTCAACCTCCAAACAGGAGCTTATCATGGTTAGGTGGACGGGAAATTCATGACCCACCAGAAAGGTGTCAACCTTCAGCATTGAGATCTGCTCTAAGATAGCGATCTTTTTCCTTTTCATGTCAAGATACGCTCAAAGATAGCAATCATTTTCTTTTCAGGTCAAGATCAGCTCAAAGATAGCAATCATTTCCTTTTCAAGTCAAGATCAACTCAAAGATTGAAATCATTTTCTTTTCAAGTCAAGATCTGCTAAAAGATAGCGATCATTTTCCTTTTCGTGTCAAAATCTGCTCAAAGATAGCGATCATTTTCTTTTTAAGTCAAGATCTGCTCAACGATAGCGATCATTTTTCTTTTTTCGTGTCAAAAGATCTGCTCAAAGACAGTAATCATTTCCTTTTTGAATCAAGAACTGATCAAAGATAGCGATCATTTTCCTTTTCAAGTCAATATCAGCTCAAAGATAGCGATCATTTACTTTTCAAGTCAAGCTCAACTCAAAGATAACAAATCACTTTCTTTTCAAGCTACTCAAAGATAGTGATCTTTTTCCTATTCGTGTCAAGATCCACACAAAGATAGGAAATAATTTTCTTTTCAAGTCATGATCAGCTCAAAGATAGCGATCATTTCCTTTTTAAGTGAAGATCAACTCAAAGATAGCGATCATTTTCCTTTTCGTGTCAAGATCCGCTCATAGATAGCGATCATTTTCTTTTCAAGTCAAGATTTGCTCAAAGATAGCGATCATTTTTCTTTTTTTGTGTCAAAGATCTGCTCTAAGACAGCGATCATTTCCTTTCGAGTCAAGATCCACTCAAAGATAGCGATCATTTCCTTTTCAAGTCAAGATCAGATCAAAGATAGCGATCATTTCCTTTTCAATCAAAGATCTGCTCAAAGATAGCGATCATTTTCTTTTCAACTCAAGATCAGCTTAAAGATAGAAATCATTTTCTTTTCGAGTTAGATCAGTCAAAGATAGCGATCATCTCCTTTTCAAGTCAAGATTCGCTCAAAGATAGCAATCATATCCTTTTCAAGTCAAGATTCGTTAAAAGATAGCATCTCCAGCTCCAAGTCAAGACCCGCTCGATCAGACGTGGCCTTTTCAAGTTTCAGATAGGATTCACCTACACAACATGCAGTTGGGTCATCTTTTAACACAAGGTTCACCTCGAGGAAGCATGCAGACCTAATCTAGGAATTGTAATTTTACATTTTTTGTGTATTTCTATTTCTTGTAAAGCAATGCCCACAAGCAAGCGGCCAGTAATCAGCAAACGACAGCCGTTTGTGTGTACATAAGTGTCATAATCAGCCCAGTTAGTCTAGAGTGTCTAGTTTTCATTTTTGGAAAATTCTAGAAAAGTCCAGTTGTCTATCTTGAATGCGGTAGTCCCAGCTACCACACGCGAGGAACTACACTGACCTGATTCTTTAGTCCGAGGACATGTAGGTAACCCTGTAGTCAAGGTACAGTCACAACTTAGGAAACCATGCCATCGGTTAGAACTGAAAAGCCAAAATTAGTGGTAATTATATCTTTGTCCGAAAACTCTATGTGTTCCCGAACAAAGAGGGGCAGCTGTAATCACCTAATTTTAGTTTAGTCAAGTTAATTGTCATTTAATTTTGTATATTTAATTAAAATAACATAATTGTTCACTTAAATATTTTGTAAGTGATTGTTTTTGTGTAATTGTATGGTTAGAATTCAATTTTCAGCCAAAAAAAAAAAAAATGAATAACATATAGCCATTTCCTTGACCCATATTTTGATCCACAAGCCTATGAGCCCACGAGCCCAAAACCTAGACTATATATGCCATTTTTTCCCATTTTTGCCTCAGACCATGTCGGCATTGAAACTTCTTCTTTTTGTCAACTGAGGGAGCTGTTGTGTCATTCCTACTTACCTGAGGACTCTTAAGGGAACATAGTGGTGAGTCCCACGGAACCCGATCAACATCAAGAATGTAGCGTCTTGACCCTGCACAGAGACGACTAAGAAAACACAATATTCTACCACCCACTGCACACTTTGCAACTCCTCGAACTTGGTATACAACCCATGCGTGCCTGTAGGTTTTCTCCACCGTACGGCGTCCAACATGCGAATACTGTGTAAAATGATGCCATTGGTCCTTAACGCCACTGGTGCGAATGGGTTTATCGTAATCTTGCGTAGATGTTCCATCAACCACATCTGCAGTAGGAATTTGCGCCCCTCGAAAAAATCTGCCCCTTTTCTAAACTTGGTTAAAGCTCAAGAAATGTAACCCACGATCATTGGAATCAAACTTACTTCATACCTGTGAGCACCCCTACGCAAGCCTTCAACTACCAGTCCCAACCTTATGTCGATCTTTTCTTCTTTTATAGGGAAAGTGATGCTTCATAGAAAAGCAATGGTGAATGCTATAGATTCGGTCCATTCCTAATCTTGGAATCCTGATGCCCCTTGCATATTGCACCGAAGAGTCATGTCTCAAAACCTAGAATACAAAAACTCCAAAGTAATCTTGGTATCTTGAACACCTTTGAAGTATGTCATGTAGGGAACTTACATCAACTCGAAAAATTCCTTAGGTTGCACTACCCGAGGGTAGATCATAGTCCCGGGTCCAGGTGTCAACCCTGCTAAACCTACAATCTCTTCCAACATTGGTGTCATTTCTATGTTGTTGATGTGAAACACCGCCCTTTCGTAGTCCCAAAAATGTGTAGCCGTTTCAACCAAATTGGGTATCGTTGTGTGCCCCATAAGGGATACCAAGTGCCCCAACAGATTCCTGACACGCACCCTGCTAGCCATAGCCAAGTCATCCCACCAAAGCCTGATAAGATAAGGAGTTTAGAAGACAGTGTCAAAATTGAGTGTTCCTCTTCCAGCCATAGTCTGAAAACAAAACAAAACAGAAAGATAAAAAATAATCCTATTGTTTTGACCACATTCAGGCAAACGATCAATATTTGGTGCAAGCATTTCTTCAAACCGATGCAAGGATGCAAATTTTTCGTTTTGCGGGTCATGGACCCTTTCCGATATTTGGACGAGGTTTAGTAATGGACTATGACAAGCCAAGGACGCCTAGCCTTCCAAGGTTTATCATGATATAAAAGAAAATAAGTACACATTTTGTTGCCAATTGTTCTCATAAATCCCCCAAAATAACTTATGCAATTCAACACATGAAGACTCTTTTGAAAACACAAAAGAAATGAAAATGACCCTAGACTAAGCAGCATGCTCCTTCTCCAGCCTGGCTCTCTTTGCTTCTCGTATAACCTCGTTGATTTCTTCCATAGCTTTGGTTAAGTATCCCTTGGCTGCAACGAGGTGCAAGATGTCTACTTCGGCACACTCAGAATTCCATTGTTCAAGTTTTGTCCCCAATGCCTGTACCTTTTCTTCTAACTCCAATGCATGTTTCCTCCATAACTCGATCTCTTCTCTATTTTTTTTGTCCATTTTAACAGCTTTCAACATGAACTCACGCTATCGAACATGAGCCTCCGATTCTCACTCTCTTATGTCATTCCCTTGGCATGGCCCAATGACCACATTTTCCTTTATGCTAGAACGCAACCAACTGATGTAATTTGGTTCGTATCCAGCGTTGTATCTGTCTGGCGCTATTGATTTCTCCTCCAGACACTATAGGATTTGAATTCTTTTCTACGGTCATCAAAAGCGGTCAAATACCCAAACCTTTTGTAGAGGTAGGAAAACAGTATTTTCTTTTGTTGCAAAAATTGCACCTCAGCACTTGCTACCATCCCAAATTTTTCAAGAAACTCCCCAGGTGTAGGCACGTGGGGAGCTAAAATACGACCCCCTTGCTACCTATGTTTATTCAAACCCAAATGTGTTATGAATCCCGCTATTTCTTCCAACAAAGGTGTCAAGTCAACGTCTCCAAATCTAAAAATATTTAGTTTTTATCCAAAACGATACTGACGCCTCAATCATTTCCCTACAAGGCTCTATTTCTAGTAAAGGTACCAAATGCCCCAAATGTTGGCGTACTTCCATTTGTTCACTTAATGACAAGTTGCTCCACCAATTAGTCAACATAGAAGGTGCACCCAAAGCCATCCCAAATTCGTGGAATTTTTTACTCATAATGACCTATAAAAAGGGAAGAAAATAAATGAATAAAAATTTCCAACCCCTTTTTTAGAACAATTAGACAACTAAAATTTTATTTATTTTCACCTCTCTTTTCTTTTCTCTTTTTTTTTTCTTTTCTCTCAAATGCACATAAGCATGTTCAAACATCCCTTCGGGGTCAAAAACCCGTCAAGTTGTTTGAAAAAGTTGAAAACTAGTTGGCTTATAGGAAGCCCTTCCTATTGTATGATGCATGTACATTTACATTTCAAGAGTGGTGTAGTTCTAGACAAGGTTCCCCGAGGTGGAGGACCAAGGGATAGGAACGTTTAGAATTACTGGTTGTACCACGGGCCAACTATATTCCAACTGTTCCCCCTAAAAAGAATTTTTTGAAGGTGAACGACCGTGAGATCCACGTAGTCGCTCATGTGTGTGCAAAGTGTCGGTTTTCAGGAATGGAGGAGTATGAGTAAAATACCACAAAATATTACAAAATATTTCATAATAATAAAAGAGAAAAAAAAAGAAGGAAAGGTTAATTTCGTAATAATAATAATAACAATGATAATAATATAATAATGACAATAAGAGAGAAAAAGAAATAACAACAATATTCAAATCCCAAAATTTAAAACTCGTTGTGATTAGGACTTTGAGTATCCCCAGCGAAGTCGCCATTCTGTTGCACCCCTTTTTTCCTAACTCGTTGTGAGTCAAGGCTCGGGTTTGACTAGGTAACTCAATTAAGTTGATTTGGAGTCGCCATCTAATACAGTCTTCTAAGGTGTATCAGGTCATCTAAATGTCTAAGAGTTATGATTTAACTCCAGCAGTCGTATTTTTCAGAGATTCTACGGGTATGAAGTCCAAATGACTCGGGGAAGAAGGTGTTTGGCATTTTCTCAAGTCCCACGAAAGGTGGTTCCCGGCCGAGTTTTTTAATTTTGGGATGTTGAAAGATAATTGAAAAAGTTCAAGTTTAATTCTAGAGTCACTTACTAATTTAGAGGCAAAAATCGCAATCAGTCAAACAAAAAAGCACATTTTTGTAAAACAATTTAGCATGGACAGGGTGGTATAGTTAAAACAGGTTCTGGGCTTTCAATCTTTGCAGAAATGGCCTAAGCCCTATGCTTAATCGCACTTTTAGCAACTGATATTGCAAACATTGAATTAAACAAACCAAAATAGCAAATGTTGTAAAATAGTTTATCTGTGGAAATTCAGTACTTGGACCAATTTGCAGAAATAGGCAGGTTTTTGAAAATTATTTTTAATTTGATGCAAAAACAAATTTGTGGTTAATATGTCAAAAAAATATTAGTCATTCCAGATTGGCGTGATTTGACATTAATTGTAAAACCATAACCTTAATGGCTATTGCTTTAGGGGTCAGTTTTTTGAAAATGTGTACATAAGTAGATAAATAGGTTGTTTTTGAAATCGCATTACACAAAGCATACAAATGCAAATAAGGGGCTTTCACACATAAGTATACATATATAAGCATGCAAGTACATGTTAGGTGATACAAATAAGTTTTAATATATATATATATATATATATATATATATATATATATATATATATATAAATATATTACGTAGTTGACCCCTAACTTATACTCCCCTATACACTATTAGATTAGTGTATAAGAGATTAAAGTTTGATCAAAAATAAATTTAACACATAAGGGCCAGATTTTAAAATATGGTTTTGGGCCCGCATAACAAGTGCAAAAAGGGGCAGTTTAATTTTGCAGGGATAGTCAAATTTTAGGCAGTCAGTCACAAAAGGCCCCTGTTGTTAAAGTTCCAGATTTTCACATGAAAGGCTTCAATTAAACACTATAAGGTTGAGTTTAAGTCGTAATATACCACGAGTAGGCTGATTCGAACGTTTAACTATCATTTAAACCTGATTTTCACATGATCACATGTTTAAATTAAGCATGATGCACACACATAAGGAGGAAGGTCAAAGTGGAGGCCCCTGGAAGCCAGGAAGTGATGATCGCAGATATAGGTACAGACAGGGAAGTCCTAACGAATAAATAAGCACATAGGAGAGTCTATAACATAACAGAATCTAAGAGATAAGTTAATGCATTGCATAAGTTCATCAGACTATGCCGCTGTTTTAGCCTAACTCATAAGCCTTTGGGTTTCATTCCCCTACACAAAACTGGTTAATAATATAAGGTTTTTCATGGCTTTTTTCTAAGAACTTGGAACTCTTACAATAGAAATCAGGGTATAGTTTCCAGAACTATCCCAAAAGGAACCTGTAGACATTCTTAGTGTCCAAAAGAAAGGCCCAGACCGATAACTCACATGCATAATACTAGGGAACCAGACATTCACATGTTTATAGGAAGTTAAAAGAGATTAGCTACCTCAATATTTTCTGAACAAGTGAGAAAAACCAAATAGTATGAATGTAGAAAAGAGAGGGTTTGCATCAATGAAACGACCCAGAATCTAGCTAGGCCGTGCGGGCACCCGACATCCTCCCCTAGACCCGTCGGGCGAACCCTTACCAATTAAATTAGGAAAATAAATATAAATCAATTCATAAATAAGAACAAGACCTAGAAAAAGCACAGACATACTGATAACTCTAAACTGTACAAAAGAAATTACAGCTGACTACCCAACATACTAGGTTTAGAGCTATCCATACTAGACATCTAAGAGTAGAAAAGAAGACAGATACCTCCTGAAGGGAGCAAAATGCAACTGAAATAATAAACAATAAAATGGTGGCCATCCGGAATAAAATTTGGCTAACCCTGACAGCTGAAGTCGTCTTCGCTCCTTCACAACGTGGCGAATTCAATCCTGGAGCAAACCTGCCGAAACGAAATAGATAGAAAACAAACAAGGGTGAGTAAAAAGGACTCAATAAGTGGGGCAGACTAGCCACCTCAAAGAATAGGATAGCTACCCAAGGAGAAAAACCGATAAACAAAATTTCTCTTATTTAAATTTTAAAAAGGCAGAGCCAGATAATAACCGGAAACACGTATGAAACCATAAACTAAACCAGGAATATGAGCCAGAAACATATCAACAAATATGAAATGCATGTATAAGCAGAACAGTGGTTATGTACAACCAGTCTACACAATGGTATGATATGAAATGAAATGAGATGAAATGACATAAAATGGAAAGGGTCACATGTGCCAAATGAATGGAGCGGAATCCTCCTGCTCCTAGGGCAGAATTCTCCTACCCTCAGTATGATGAAATGGAGCAGAATCCTCCTGCTCCTAGGGCGGAATCCTCCTACCCTCAATATGATGCAATAGAACGGAATCCTCCTACTCCTAGGGCGGAATCATCCTACCCTCAATATGATGCAATGGAACGGAATCCTCCTGCTCCTAGGGCGGAATCCTCCTACCCTCAGTATGATGCAATGGAGCGGAATCCTCCTGCTCCTAGGGCGGAATCCTCCTACCCTCAGTATGATGCAATGGAGCGGAATCCTCCTGCTCCTACGGCGGAATCTTCCTACCCTCAATATGATGCAATGGAGCGGAATCCTCCTGCTCCTAGAACGGAATCCTCCTACCCTCAATATGATGCAACGAAGCGGAATCCTCTTGCTCTTATATTATATAAACCAAAGGCGGAATTCTCCTGCACTTAGTAAATGATATAGCAACCCATGGCAAGAATGCAATGCTCATATGCTCAATGCAATACCAACAACCGGGGATAACACATAATATACAATATAAATCCAAAGCTAAGGTGTAATGAGTACGCCTATCGGCAGCTACACACGTAAGGAACACGTGGTTGAATATCCACATGGCCAAGGGCCTCCAAAGAAATGGATACAAATACTTACCTCTTCCAAAAGTTAGCATTGCTAATCCACAACCGCTTTTTCCTTTTATTTCATTGCCAAACGATCCCACTCTATTCAATAAGCAGAAAAATATATTAAATTAGGCAAAAGACTTCATTCCTCACATCTTAGGTCAATCCGGTTACGAACCTGATACCCTATTTGCATACGCAATACGCAGGCCAGGCCTATGTATAGGGTTTAAGGTCACATAACCAAACCATAAATAAATTACATTTATATGTTGACCATAACTTACTGAGTACAAATATATAATCAATTCCATTATCGGGGTCCAATTGACCGTTAAAACGATCAGTTTCACTTATTAAAATGATGTCTAATATATCAATTTTTACTGTCAAAATATATTCTCACACACGTAATAAACTCAAATAATATATTAAGATCATTATCTGAATGTTTCAGGATAAAAATTCTACTTTTCTCCGGCTCCTTTTCCTTTCTTTTCTCCATTTTCCCTAATTTTCCGCGGTATTACTTTCTTATTCTAGCTCCTGCTCGATTTTCTTGTTTCTGTTTGTGTTAGTCTGTATCTTTTCGTCCTTAGCTTAAAAAGCTAAGGACCCCCCACTGCCAAACTTCTCATTTTATTTCTTTTCCTTTTTCTTTTCTCTTTTCTTTTATAATTACTTTTTCTTTTCGTAACGAAAATTAAAACGGTACCCTACGATATTCAAAATAATTCAAAATTTTTCAAAAAAGTTATACAAAATATGTAACACACTTGCTAAGACATATCTCAAATTGGAGTCCCGAAACTCAATATGCAAATTAAATGGATAAAAGGTCAAATTATTTAACTTTCGGCATTTTAGCGGAAACTAGTCGAACAAACTCGAAATTCACTTTCGAAAAATCATAAAAGTCACAAATAATCATACGAACCTAACGGCGCTTTCGTATTTCGAATCGAAGCTCTTTCGCCAAAATCGAGCTTGAAAATCTCTTTTTAATATTTAACGACCATAAAAACTGAAATCTTCTTCCGATACGTACCAAACGAGGTCTGATTTAACTCAAATTTTACAGACAGGTCCTAATGGATCTTATGAATTGTTTAAAATTATCGGCACGTCAATCGGAGTCCTAACTCCTGAAATGACTGACCGATGTCATTTCATTATCCTCCAATTAGACTCTCGTTCGTCCCCGAAAGAGCCTAAGTCTAAAGCAACATTCACGCAGATAACAAGAGAACTTGCACAACCTTCATAAACTACACCACAGACATTATCTCATGAATACAGAATCAGAATTATAACACGCACACCGAACACTTGGAGTGAAATATATTTAGATAATATGATAACACCATTGTACAGCTTATTCTGACTAAGCTGATCCTTCCTCGATCACGAGAAGAGAGTTTTACAATTTCGAAGCAAAGATACACGGAACTTTGAATGTGTTAACATGATTCAGCTGATAATCACCTCTTCGATATATCTTTCGATATAGAACAGGTCAATGGAACTAAGAATTAGCTCGCGCTTGATGCAATAGGGGAGCTTTTGAAGTACCTTTTCATTACACACTGTAGAAGATTTGATGCAAGCTATATTATTTTTACGAACGCACTATGCAACATCTCAGTTGATGTTAGTGTTGTTCTGCAAGCTTCTTATGGGAATGTAGTTACTCATATCCTAATGTATGTCAAAGGTTCATCTGAATAGGGTATATTATATAAGGATAAGGATCATGCAAATACTACTAGATAGTATGATGCAAATACTACTAGATAGTATGATGCAGACCAGGAATGATCTTCAGACTGAACATCTACTTCAGGGTATTGTCTTTGAATTGGAAATATTATGACTTGAAAAAGTGAAAATAAAAGAAACATGTAGTTTGACCATGAGCTGAGGCAGAATACCAGCAACAAATTTGATTACATTTGCACTTATAACACTAAAGTAACTTCTCAAAGAGTTGAGGTGTGAAGGAGATATGCCAATGATGGATGGACGACAAGCTGCACTAGACCTTTAACTTTAAATTTTCATGAAGTAAAACAGCGTCAGTATGAGGATCCAGTTCTAGTTGAATACGGACAGATAGCAAGAAGAAAACCAGAGTCACCATACAGGGTTACTACTGACGGTGCTCTCATGTATAAAGATAGACTTTGTGTTCCTGATGTTGCAGATTTACGTGGACAGATTATGATAGATGCACATTATTCCAAATACACTGTTCATCAAGGTTCGACTAAGATGTACCATGATCCTAAGTAGATAGGCACGGAATGAAGCGTGAAATAGCAGAATTTGTGGCTCAGTGCTCTAATTGCCAGCAAGTTAAAGTCGTGTCATCTTTCAGGAGATAGGTACGTATATATGATCAGGCTGCCAGCTTATCTCTATGATTAATAGATTATTAGCGGGTTTAGCAATGATCGACACTCATTGTAGGTTTCTGTCGTGGCCCTAGGTTGGGTCCTGACAAAAGTGGTATCAACGCCTTAGAGATTTAGTATTTCTATTTAGTATTTGGAGGAAGACTCCTCCACTTAAATCAGAAACTCATGCAGCTATTTGAATAGGAATACCCATCCTCGCACAGTCTGCTGGACTAAAGAAGATTTAGCTAAAACCTGAACGTAGGCAGACCTAAGCTACCAACTACCCTTTCGAGTTGCCAAACAGCTGCAACTCTCGAGTCACAACTCCATACATTTTCTATAAGCACCAGCGCCTGATGGATCAAATCAAAGGTCAAATGACGCCTCATTACGCTTAGTAGCCTTAAAAAATGACAATGTGCTTACCCGGCTATCTTGGCACGCACTCTGGCTCAACACAGGTTAACATCACAATAGGTTACTGACCGCCTAAGCTCACTAGTGCCAAATGAAGAAGAGATGGCAACGGACTGAGGATAGAAATAATTAGAGCTTTAGGAAGCTCATCTTCTTATTTGCTTGGCTACCAGAGCTAGACTACTTTCGAGTCATGCTAGCCAAATGAGCTTCACGGAACAACATTCATGCCAATTTAAACTTCTCATAAGAAGAGAACTCCAATAATTTATCAGTAAACTCTTTTATAACTGAGAGAAGCTCATAGAATAACATGACGTTACTAACATTTCGAACCAAGAGGAGACACATAGATCGAGTATTACTTACTAATCACTTTATACCAGAAGAAATAATGACACTTTCTGATGGTGATGAATAAGAATCCTATCATCCTATCAACACGGAATTCCAAGAAGAGAGGTATACTAATTTGATATAATAACAGAAGGTGGCACGAAAAGATGCCTGGCAGACAATAGCGATACTCACTCACAAATCTCTCTCATTTAAACCAAATAAACTAGTAGGGTCTCACGAATGCCAGAAATAAATCATATCAGAAGCTCACCCCTCTACCACAACCGATTCATAATAGAAACGACATCCAAGGAAACTATGGTAAGATAAACGAAGTCCAGACCGATCGGAAGAATCAAATATTACTCACATATAATGGAAGAAGAAATACATAGGTGTACTACATCGGATACCTCCACATCCTGCCAGACTGGCAGTTCATAGAACTGCCTCTGCAGCTGAGCTGAGCGACTACTCTGACAATTACTTTCTGAACAACCATTGCCACCACACTCATAGCCTCAATTGGATGGTGGAATTTCTCTGGCTGATTGAGTCTTAAATGAAATCTCCTGTGACTTGACTGGTGTATGATGGTGGTCTGATGGTGGAAGAAAGGACAACTGCCTACTTGCCGGAGCAAGGGAAAACTCCTCAAAGGATAACCAAACTCAAGACAATGATACCACCTTTTCACTGAAAAATGGAAGCTGGAAAGATTGTTGATGGCTGTAAAGAGAAGACTGAATCTGATCTTGGCGAGCTACTAACGCACTCTAAGAATCACGTAACACAAGCTGAGATAGCCTGGAAGGTGATCTCCCAAAATAATCAGAACTCTTACCTCCAAATGAGGTACCATAATTACCCACTAGGGCCACGGGATCTCTTGATCTCCCGCTCTAACTCTTCCCGCTCTAACTTATGGTATACCTCGAACCTTCGGGCAATATCAACAACAACATCAAATGAAATCGCGACCTCAATCTCTCGAGCCATCTGGGATCTCAAGGAAAAAGAAAGGTCATCAATAAATCTTTGAATCTCTCGAAAGGCTCATGGACTAGTTCTATTGCATATTCAGTCATTCTATAGAATTCAATCTCATATTCTGAAACCAACAGGCTAACCGACAGGCTACCTTGTCTAATCTTCTCAAACTGGCAACACTCTTCATCTCGCTCGCTACTCGAAAGGAACTTTTCCATGAATCTAGAAGAAAAATCGAACGAAGTTAGCTAATAAGAGAGCGGTCCAACAATTCAAGGCTAGACCCCTGAAAACAAGGATTATCTGATGCAATGTCTGAGAATACTGAAAGGTTCAACCGGGTAAAATAATGCAACCTCTTTGGGCACTCGGACCTAACTGTTACCTCAGCTGGCTAACCAGCCAAAACAATTGGTGGCGCAACACATGCTGCCTCTGGAACATAATTTACTGGGGCAACATCAGGAACTGGAACAAGAACTTGCTAAGTCCGAACATCTCCATTTGCGGCAACCTAATAAGCTGCCTAGCTAATAATAGGTTCTTGCGGTATCTGCGTCGCCATGATTCTCATAAAAGCATCATAGAGAGCTAAGTGAACCACAAGACCCTGCTCCCTTGCCCATCTCAAGCTCGTACAGCACGATCAAAAACACTCGGGGCTTCGTCAGTGCTAGCCTCAGGCTAGACTGCTTCGTCTTGAACTCATACCATTTGCTGATTTATCGCACGAGGGGTCACAATTACCATGAAGGAATTAATGAAAATACTTTTGCATCCTAGACCGATGCACGATCAAAAAAGAAGGAAGTGAAACTTCCTAAATGCCATCATAGCTTCTCGTAGATAAGTACGGACGTCTACGTACCCATCAGCGAGACTCTACTAGACACTGTCTTAGTCTAGATAGACTCTAAATTGGGCTCTGATACCAACTGACATGACCAGGAATCCGGCTAGGCCGTGCGGGCACCGGACATCCTTCCCTAGAATCGTCTAGCGAACCCTTACCAATTAAATTAGGAAAATAAATATAACTCAATTCATAAATAAGAACAGGACCTAGAAAAAGCACAGCCATACTTATACCTCTAAACTGTACAAAAGAAATTACAGCTGACTACCCAACATACTAGGTTTAAAGCAATCCAGACTAGACATCTAAGAATACAAAAGAAGACAAATACCTCCTAAAGGGAGCAAAATGCAACTGAAATAATAAACAATAAATTGGTGGCCATCCGGAAAAAAATCTGGCTCACCCTGACAGCTGAAGTCGTCTTCGCTCCTTCGCAACGTGGCGAACCCAATCCTAGAGCGAACCTGCCGAAACGAAATAGATAGATAAGAAACAAACAAAAAACAAGGGTGAGTCAAAAGGATTCAATAAGTGGGGCAGACTACCGAGGGAGAAGAAACAGATACACTAAATTTCTCTTATTTAAATTATAAAAAGGCACAGCCAGATAATAACCGGGAATACGTATGAAACCATAAACTCAACCAGGAATATGAGGCAGAAACATATCAACAAATAAGCAATGCACGTATAAGCAGAATTATAGTTATGTACCACAAATCTACACAATGGTATGACATGAAATGAAATGAAATGAGATGAAATGAAATGAAATATGATGCAAAGGGTCACATGTGTAAAATGAATGGAGCGAAATCCTCCTGCTCCTAGGGCGGAATCCTCCTGCTCCTAGGGTGGAATCCTCCTACCCTCAATATGATGCAATGGAGCGAAATCCTCCTACTCCTAGGGCGGAATCCTCCTATCCTCGGTATGATGCAATGGAGCAGAATCCTCCTGCTCTTAGGACGAAATCCTTCTACCCTCGGTATGATGCAATAGAGCGGAATCCCCTTGTTCCTAGGGCGGAATCCTCGTACCCTCAATATGATGCAATGGAGCGGAATCCTATTGCTCCTATATAATTATAAACCAGAGGCGGAATACTCCTGCACTCTGTAAATGATATAGCAACCCATGGCCAGAATGCAATATTGGTCAATTTCCAATCTTTAGAATCTATGACAGTTTGAAATGAACCCTGATTGATCCATATATTTTGCAGTGCATATGATCACTTATCCTGTTAAATGCACAGTTTCCTTGATCACATGACTTAACCTAGCCTAAAATATTGATTTGCATGATTTAAGGATTCGGTTTGTTCAATTTACATTCTTTGATTGAAAACTTGAATGGACGTTTATTCTAGTGATTGATCTAGTATTAATTAAGGTCTGTTTGGAACCTATTTAGTTAGCCAAGATATTTTCGAGCCTAAATTAGCCTGGAACACTTTTGTGAATTGATTCTTGAATCTGGATGTATTATTGTTTAAAGGGAGAGAATCCTACTTATTTTTTAATCCTGTTTACCTTAAACTTGGGGTTTTGACTAAACTATACTTGGAAAGTCCACCAAAAGGGATCTTTTTAATTGTGGGAAGCAATATTTCATTACCTTATGTGTTTTGCCGATTTGAATTTAAGTCCCTCACCTGTCACCTATATAAACTAGTCATGTTTCTTCACAACGACACACACAATTCACACATAGAAACATAGAGAACATAGCACTCACACACTGAAAGCAGTCTCTCTCTCTCTCTTTGTCACTCACTGTTCTTTTCTGCTGGAAATTAGAGGACTTCACCTCACTGGTTGAAACGACCTCGGTCTGTTGTTTCAGGAGTTAGGTCTCCGATTGGCATGCCGATAATTTTAAAATATTCGTAAGGGCCATTAGGACCTGTCTGTAAAATTTAAGTTATATCAGACCTCGTTTGGTACGTACCGGAAGAAGATTTCAGTTTTTATTGTCGTTAAATATTAAAAAGAGATTTTCAAGCTCGGTTTGGCGAATGAGCTTCGATTCAAAATTCGAAAGCGCCGTTAGGTTCGTATTATTATTTGTTACTTTTATGATTTTTTGAAAGTGAATTTCGAGGTTGTTCGGCTAGTTTCCGCTATAATGCTGAAAGTTAAATAATTTGACCTTTTTTCCATTTAATTTGTATATTGAGTTTTGGGATTCTGATTTGAGATCCGCCTTGCAAGTGTGTCACATATATTTTGTATAACTAGCATGAGAAATTTCAAGTTATTTTGAATATCGTAGGGTATCATTTTAATTTTCGTCACGAAAAGAAAAGAAATTATAAAAGAATAGAGAAAAGAAAAAGGAAAAGAAAGAAATGAGAAGTTTGGCGGTGGGGGCTCCTTAGCTTAATAAGAACAGATACATAAGTTACTAGCATAAACATAAACAAGAAATCGAGCAGGAGCTTGAACAAGAAAGTCATACTACAAAAAATTAGAGAAAATGGAGAAAAGAAAGGAAAAGGAGCCGGAGAAAAGTAGAATTTTTACCCTGAAACATTCAAATAATGATCTTAATATATTATTTGAGTTTATTACGTGTGTTTGATTATATTTTGACGGTAAAAATTGGGATATTCTACATCATTTTAGTAAGTTCAACTGATAGTTTAAAGGGTCAGTTGGACCCCGATAATGGAATTGATTATATATTTGTACTCAGTAAGTTATGAGCAACGTATAAATGTAATTTCTTTAGGGTTTGGTTATGCGATCTTAAACCCTGTACATAGGCCTGGCCTGCGTATTGCGTATGCGAATAGGGTATCAGGTTCCTAACCGGATTGTCCTAAGATGTGAGGAATGAAGCCTTTAGCCTAATTTGATATATTTTTCTACTTATTAAATAGAGTGGAAACGTTTGGCAATGAAACCAAAGGATAAAGCGGTTGTTGATTAGCAATGCTGCTTTTGGAAGAGGTAAGTGTTTGTATCCATTTCTTTTGAGGCCCTTAGCCATGTGGATATTCTACCACGTGTTCCTTACGTGTGTAGCTGCCGATAGGCGTACTCATTACGCCTTAGCTTTGGATTTATATTGTATATTATGTGTTATCCCCGGTTGTTTGTATTGCATTGAGCATATGAGCACAGGGCTTAAGCTGCATACGTAATAAAATTCAGGCATTCAAGGTTCAAACAATGCTCGAATTTATCAATGAGTTAAAACAAGGACCAGTGATCACATGAGCTTTGCCCTAACTAATCGACATGTAACAATCATTTAACTAAGCATGCAAATATGTAATCGACGAAAAAAATTAACTAAATCAGTCATAGGTATCACATGGGGTCAAGAACAACATAAAAGAAGGGTTAAGGGTTACCCATCTTGGATTAGGCCGAGCCAGTTTCCATCACGTTTCAGTCAAGGGATTCCCCTTTTAAACTTAATTTTCCATAAAAAATGTGTAAAGGGTTCATATCTCGACCATCGTATCAGTTTTCCAATGACACTGACAGAGGTCGAGGTGGGGATGGATTTTCGATCTTTGTCAAATGGGAAAATCGTTGTAGGGGTTTTGTTGCGGAGAGTGTGAGGAGCAAGGAGATGTAATTTTCATGAATTTTGATGGCCGGAGGTGACCGGAATCTCCTTTAGCAGCACCGAGTTAGGGTTTCACGGGGGAGGAGAGGAGAGAGTGATGGCGGCGTGGGGTTTGGGGGAAATGACGAGGGGGGTTAGGGTTTGGGGGTGTGAGAGTGTAATTAAAAATAGAAAGTTGGTTTCCAACCGTTGGATCAAGTGTTTGGATGGTCAGGATGATGCCACTTGGGCATGAGGTGGAGCTGATGTGGAGTGCGAGCAGGGGTGGACCCACGTGGTGTCCATTGAACCTCCTTCCCCAAAAAAATCAGTAATTTTACACGTGGAAATTTAAAAAAATATCACTAATAATATAGATATATATGCTTTGAACCCCATCAACAACGAAGAAAGGTTGGCGTAGTGGCCTAGGAGGTTCCAGATTAGCGAGGGTAACAATGTTCGAGACCTCATACTCTTGCTTTACATTTTTTTTTTTTTTTCCATATCTACAGAAAGAGTCACCATCTATGTCATAGCTTTGTTATGTCCCACTTAGTCCTTGATGCTTTTTCTCCCTTTCCCTCATTTTGACTTTGCGTTTCTTTTACCTTTTTTCCCCTTTAACTCATTCCTTCTCCATTTTTTTTAGCTACTGCTTATTAATTAGAAAATTATTATATGTGGAGTAGTAATAAGCAAATTTGTTATGTTTTAGTTAAGGATTTGTATTTGTGCATCCTCCGCAACATGTTTTGTTGTTTTACTTCTACTTTGCATCTTTATTAATTATTTACTTTATAATAATTAGTAGTTGGCTTTTTTTAAATGATTAAACAACATTATATATTTAAGAAGAGAAAGTTATTCAAAGACATACTTTTGATCTAAAATCAATTTGTTCAAAACAATAGTTTAATGCATATTTTCTTTAAAAATATTTATGAACTCTATTGTCGAAAAAAATTTTGCTCGCCTCTATAAATGTCACTGAAGAAAAACAAATTCTTTAAATCTTGAACCCCCTGCTAATAACCCTGGGTCTGCCACCAAGTGTGAGGTGTATAAGCGTGCAAGTGTATATTTGTGTATAGAAATAGTATAAAATTTGTATAAACATATGTAAAATGAATATAAAATTATAAAAAAATACAAAAAATTAATTTTAAATGCTAAAATGACTAAAGAAATGTATAAAAAGTATTATTTTGAGATTTAAAATAATTTGAATAATTTTATCAAAAAAATAGAAGTAATTGCAAAATTCGTAATTGGTCAAGAATATTTTCTAAAATAGTCGTAATTTGTGATGATGCTTTTAAAAATAGTCTAATCGGCGTGCTTATGTGGGATGAGGGCTTTGAATAGGATTTGAAATGAAGATGAATGCATGGTTATCAATGTAATTTAATCTGAATATGGCTACTGACATAGGAGGGACAAAATTGGGTGTCAACAGAAACAGCGTGACAGTGTTCCAAGGTATATAGCCTGACGCGGCAAGAAATTATCTACTGACGAGAGGCACTTAGCAGCTCCTAACATCCCCAGAGGAGAGACACATATTTCCTAGCACTAAAAGCTCCAGAAAATAGATATTCAGCTCAGCAGGGGAGTTTACTTTATCTTTATCTCTATTTGCACTTATCTTGATTTTACTGCAAGGCAATCTTTGATCTCTCGACAAACCCCTGGGCCATTTTCCATACTCTTATACTTGCTCCCAAAAAATCACTACCGCACACGAATTGTGCAACCGCAAAACCTCAAATACATACTACGCACCATTCTGAAACTCTATTCAAAAAGCTTAGTCCTTTTGACAATGCTTTTGCTACACCCGCTAACTATCAATTTTGTCGGGTTCCAAAGTGCTCAAATTTACATTTCCATACTGGCACCAGTAATCTACCTAATCTCTCCTTGTAGATTGGATGTTAGTTCTGTATTCTTTCCTATTCGGGCCTACCTGTGTCAATCGTGCGTGTTCTCGTGCGTAATCATCCTCATCTGGTTGAATCATGCGCATTTATCGTGCTTTACTTCTCGATATTCGCCAGTTTGGTCGAAACAATATTGAAGCCAAGATGACTCATTTATCGAGATGAAGTTGAAACTATGTATGTATAAACTCCTTTTTACGGGTGTGTAGCACGACACATTATGATAACTAGGATGATTATAAGCCTATTTTCTCACGCTCGATTTATCGATGTTATCTCGCTTTCGATAATGCCTCTGTTGTATCCAGCAATCATATATCTCAGCATATTTCATATGTAAACTTTGCATACTCGGACAAGTTTACCCCTAAATCGTGCGTCATAAATATCTCATACAGACAACATGCCATTCTAGAACTAAACACAGCCTGATTCTCATGAAATCCAATATCTGTAGGCAACTCAGAGACTGGGTTCGACCGAAAATACCCCAAAACTCTTATTTTCCTTTCCACCACTTTGTCTGTCCATCGTGATAAAATTGGCTACTGCGTCCACTATCTTTTCCCAAAGATTCTTTCATCATCCCCGGGCAAAGTGGGGCAGCTGTTGACACCCAATTTTGTCCTTCTTTTTTCTGTAATTCGCTATAATTTAACTTAAAGGTTGAATTTAACTGTTTGAATAAATTTGCATTAGAAGGAATGCATTTACTTGTGTTATCCTTTATTTATATGATATGTACATAATTGTGGCTATATTACATAATTTTGTATTATGTTAGACTATTTATCAAAATAATGGTTGTTTGTGCAATTTAGCGCATCACCGGCGACGACGCTATAAGCCACCGCCAGAGTTTTGATTGGAAACTCCATCACCGGCGACTATGCCCTGCCCTATCCGTCCCTCTGTTTCTAGACTCATTCCCCAACATCTCTTTTACTCTTCCTTTTGTACTTTCTCCCATCCGTTACTGAAATTGAAGGAGAAGTGCAGGAGTCTGCCAGCGACGCCACCGGTTTCTTCCAGTTGGTGTCGCTCGTCTTCCTCCTCGGCGCTTGGTTGTGTTTCTGATCGCTCCTATTCCCCATTTTGACTGCTGCGTTGACTGTTTGTTTTTACCAGCGAATCGTTGTTGTTTTTGATCCGTTGAAACGAGTTGTTTGGTGATTGATTACACGAGCTCTGGTCCTCGAAATATGTGATGCATTGGACTTCCTGTTTGTCTCGTTTTGACATTGAATCACTGGCTTCTGGATTTAGTTTACCATATCATTACAATTGGAACTCGTTTAAGCAGTTATTTATCCCGTTTATTTTCATTGAGTTGCTAGATTATTATCGAAACATTTATGCTCGCTTTAACTGGTTCTTTATTGAAGGAATTTGTTCAGTTGGTTCATCACGTAATTGGCAGTGGATCACTTTGCAAGCTTTGCTAATATATGTTCAGTTACTATGCTAAATGGGCCTATGAAAATATTTATTTTGAGGCCTACTCATTTGAACATAAAACTACACGGCCAATGACATTTTGGAAGCCTATGCAAGTCCCGTCCCATTCTGATTGCAACAATACAATCCCTTATGATTTTTGACCCTTCGAAAGACGATTACGATACATATTACTTTGCAAAATAAGCAATACTGAAGTAGTGGGATTGGTCGTACCTGGCATGGCAATCGGCCGATGCTGCCATACAATTATCCAAAACCTCTACTTGATGCAATACACCAATCTGAGCCTAAAATTTTACAAAATATTTTTTCCTTATTTCTATTATTATTATTATTATCATTATTATTATTGTTTTATTTACTTTTTTTTATTGTAGTAATTCATAACTTTATATTTTTTGTGAGGTACGTCGTGGCGGAATCACAAAAGGACGACGCTTTTGGAAAAGGAAAAAATATTTCAAAACTATTACTTATACTTAACTTCGTTTTATTCTAAGTAATTTTGTTAACTTGTTTGTCTTATTTGTGAGGCACATTTGGACGAAGCTCGTTAAAAAGAAGATATTAAAAAAGATGAATATTTATTTCATATTGTAGTTATTTGTTTACTACAGTCGATTATTAAATATTTTATTGCTTATTTAGTTTAATTATCTGCTTTTGAATTTCAATTATATAGTCCGACCGGGAACCACATTTGGTGGAACTTGAGAGGTGCCTAGCACCTTCCTTTCGGGTTAACTTGAACCCTTACCTAGCATTTTTAGTTTGCAAGACCATGTTTTCGGAGTTAACTATAAAAATTGGCTAGAAACAAAGTAGGTGACCTAATACGCCTAGTTAAAAAATATGTTAGATAGCGACTCCAAGTCGTTACCCGTGAGTTCTAATAACTCGATCCCTGTTTTCGAATTCTAACCGGTTTGGAAAAATTTGTTTTCGAAAGTAGCAAGAGCTTTCTTGGCTCTAGACTTTTCCTTCTTTGTTGGTGAACTTCAAGAGCGTCTTCTGCACCCATACTGTCAGTTGCAACTCTAAGTGGCGTCGGAAGAATATCGTCGCCGGCGGCTGTTGATGCAGTATCAATGATGCTCTGTTCGAATTGATGAAAAGAATTCTGAGTAGAATTGTTAGGAGCATGGTAAAATTTAGGAGATGAATTTGTATGGGCCTAAATCGTTTTTAGGTTCACAAATCGAATTTGGATTCGAATATAAGCAAATCTTTGTATCAAAGCTGTAAACGACGCATGAAATAGACGAAATACGCGTAAAATAACTTGCTTTCAATATATGAATGTTCAGTAGAAATTTGGGCAGAGTTTTTGTATATATTTCTGGATGCCTATAATACAAAATGAACTTCTATTTATAGGCCTAAGGGCCAGACCCACGTTCTCCACCATCAGCAAATGTCTCTGCCACGATCTGATCAGCAACTTGGTGGGGTTAGTGGGATGAAGTAGTGGGCTGCAAAGCCGCTGGAACCGAGGTGGTAATCGAAGCCTTGTCACAAGACTTCGGTCGTTTGACCTTACTGTTGGAGCAGGATGACTTGTCGCCGAAGCCCCAGGTCTAACTTGTCTTCGGGCGCGCCATAGGGCGTTGGCTTCGGT
Organism: Petunia secreta; assembly: GCA_029990175.1. Lineage (NCBI taxonomy): Eukaryota > Viridiplantae > Streptophyta > Magnoliopsida > Solanales > Solanaceae > Petunia > Petunia secreta. Next base: position 544,250 of record JARKIP010000102.1, read on the forward strand.
GGCTTGGCCACGAGATCGATAACCCTCTCTTCGGAGCATCAGCTCGTTTTGCCTTCGGTCTACCATCTCGAGGTGCTGACGGAAGGTGACGATTTTTACCCAATACAGATAGTCCCCCCACTCCTTGGTAGACTCCGAAGTCACCGAGGAGTGGAATGAGTTTAGGCGGGAGGTTGACGTGGCAAAACCCTATCCATGAATTTCAAAAGTTGCGTATCTGTAGGTTCATCGTTCCGCGTTACGTGGCGGCTCGCGATAGGTCTCTGAACGGTCACGCCGTCTTTTTGTTTTCTCCAATGTTTTAGTCATCATTAGCTCTTCCACTTGCACGTGTGCAAGACACTATAAATACCTCACTTCAGTCTCTTTCTTCTCCACTCCATATTTCGACTTAAAAACAGAATTGACAAGAGAGCTTTTCCAATCGCCATTTCTGCCGATACCCTTCACGTTCAAAACCCTTTTTTAGCTTCCATTACCGACTTCTATCATATCTGCTACCAACTCAGGCCGTGGTTCGAGTGATTCCGGCGAACGAGCGGAGCGTTTTGCCGCTATGGCAATGAACGAAGAGGCCACTGCTTCTTTGCCACCTCTGCAGGTGGTGGCAGCGGGTGACGGTGGGGAGGCCACGTCTGCCGCTCCCATCCCATCGCGGCGCAAGGCCGGCCGCGGCACGGCTGAGGTCAGCGAATATGTGGACCCTGACGTGGTGGATGACGTTGAAGGAGATGACGTCGAGGGAGATGACGCCACTAGCGTTAAGGAGGTGGGTGGCTCGGTCGGAGGGATAGAGACGAGAGAAGTTAGTGGCTCGAAGGGGGAGGCAGAGGTTGGCCCTTCGAGGAAGTCAAAGAGGAAAATCCCACTCGAGGTGGAGATCGACCCTCGGTTGGTCATCCCCTCGAGCTTTAATAACGAAAAGGATCTGAAGGTCCACGCCCAATCAGATGCTCAGAAGGGGAAGAAAAGGAATATCCCCGTTCATGTCACCTCGAGCATCATAACCGAGGAAAGAGTTGAAGCGGTTCGAGCTGATTGCCGCTGGGGCCCCGAGGTGGATATTAGGCTTCCGGCGCCAGGCTCGGCGGTGTCAACGCACGTGGAGGGATACTCTTCGGTTTTCACCTATCCCTTCACCATTGGGTTTGATCTGCCAGTACATCCCATCATAGATGTATTTTGCAGGTCCTATAATCTTTGCCTAGCCCAACTTGGGCCCGGGGTTTTGAGGGTAGTCCAAGCCCTCGTGTATTTGAGCAGTAGGGCTGGCTTGCCTTTTACCTTTCAACACTTGATTTCCCTCTATTATCCCTACTTCCACAAGGCTGGGGTGGTCGCTCTCTTGCCCCGGGCCTCATACGCGATTTTGAGCAAGAGTGAGGACCACGGGGACCGAGGATGGAACGACCGGTTCGTGCTCATTCCCACGAGGCTATTGTCGGCTAAGCCAGGCTTTCTCGAAGTGTGGAACGCTCAACGTAAGTGTTTGCTTTCGCTTTCCCTTCGATTTTATGTTGTAACCATTGCTTATCTTGTCATCCTCGGCTTGCAGCTGCAAAGGTCCCAATCAACCCGCCGAAGGATTTACTCGAGTGGGTCACCAAAACTATGAAAGTGAAACTGTGCCCCGAGCGGCAGTGGATGGTGCTAGCTGGTTTGGAAGAAAACCGGTGGGCGTGCAAGAGGCACGGTGAGTTGTTGGTGACTTCGGGGTGTTAAGCTCACTTAGCGTCTATTTGACTCTCTTTTTTTTTTGTTACTTCGCTTATACAGGTCTTCCCAGCAAGGCCATGAGGGAGATCGAGGATGAAGACGAAGCCGAAGTGGAGGCTGAAGGCAGAGAGGAGGAAAGGGGAAGCAAGAAATCGAAGAGGGACTCGAGGTTGGTGACCGATGTCACCAAAGGGGTCGCCAAGATGGCTGATTTGGCGAAGAGGATGATCGAGGAGAAGAAAGCTAAAGCCTCCTCGAGCCAAGGGACCTCTCAAAGTGAAATTTTCTTGGGTAGGTTTTCTTGCGTTTCCAACGCCACTTACACTTATACTAAGCGAGATGCTCCCCTCCCTTCCCAGGTGCTAAGAGAAAGAGGGTGACCTCGAAGCGAGCGACCAAGGCAAAGGGTCCTCGAGTCGAAGAGGCTACAGTCCCCGCTGCTGAAGTTCTGGTCACTACGCGTCGGGGACTGATTGACGAGCCTAGCAATGAAGAGCTTCCCCCTCCAGTTCCCGAGGAGAGACCAGATCTTGCCTCCGAGCCTGTTCCCGAGGTAAGAGCTGAAGTGGGTGGACCGACCGAGGTCATACAGGTGGAAGAGTCTGATTGAGAGGCTGAGAAGCGCAAAGGCAAAGCTAAAATGGGCGAAGGTTTGATTAAAGGTTTGGTTAAAGCCTCCAGGGGGTCGTCGAAGCCAACCAACGTTGCAGCTCGGGCTCTGGAGATATACCCCGACGCTAACTTGTTAGATGCCACCAAGGAGGATATCATATCCCGTGATGGTCTACTCGGCCCCGCCGAAGCTCACGCCCTTCGCAATCTCAATCCCATGAGCTTGATGGGTGTTTCAGCCGCTTCAGCTCTTCGGGTAAGTTTCAGTTTATATTCTGCATGGCTTCGTTGTCTTGTGGATTCTGACATCATGCTTCGAATGTAGAGTTTGGTTCTTTCATTGAGGGCCGTTCACCTCGAGCGCGATCGAGCTGCCGAGCTGCAAGCCGCTGCCGCTGCCTGGGATGGCCAGAAAAAGGTCCTTAAAGGGCAGGTTGCTGAATTGGAGGCTCGGTTTGCAATTTTGAATAATGAGCTAGAGCGCACCAACGAGGCTTCGGCGAAAGCCGAAGCTGATCTTCGGGCAGCTGAGGATTCTGCCGAGGCTCGTGTTCAGGCTGGGACGAGAGAGTTCACCACCGTGCGCTCGAGGTTAAGTCTTGAGAACCCTCGCCTCGACGCAGAGCTGTTTAGAGCAAAAACCGAGGCGCTGGAGGCGGGGGAGAAATACCGCAGCAAGCTTGGGGAGTATAATGCTAAACTCGTTGAGCTGCAAAGCCAGGTGGATGAGGTGCCTGCCCTTCGGGGCAAAGTATCCAGGCTCGAGGACAGGATTGCTTATCTCAATGAGCGGGCCGAGGTTAGGGCGACAAGGGCAAAGTTTGAAGAAACATGGGTCGTTGTCAAGACCAGGCTTAGCGCGCTCGAGCAGGTCCAAGCTGGGGAGATCGTGCTTGAAGATGAGATTGTTAAAGCAAGGGAGGCAGCTGCCGAGGCTCATATTTTGGACCTTCGGGTCATATTTTAGGTGTAAATAACTTTAGCCTTCGGGCTTTTAATGGAAACTTTCGCATCTTTATTTCATGTGATGGCCTTTTACCAGTATCGAACACTTTGATGCGAATTTTAATGTTTGCTTGCAAGACTTTAAGCAGAATTTAACCGATGCGAACTTGGGGCGACGTCTCGCCCTCGAGTCGATGCGTTGCGCGGTTTTTAAAAAATGTAAGATTCACAGATAACATGAGTGCAAACGAAGCCGTTTTATTGATATCGGTGAGCCAAAGAATGTACAAAGAACCAAGTCGGGGCGGACCTTGGGTAGAAAACGTTATAACAAAAACATGCCGCTATCGGGCTAATTACAATGCACTAAATCTAATCCTCTGGCATCAGTCCCCGGTTGTCGGATAGATAAGCTTCGGTTGGGAGGCTCGATGTCGACCTCGCTATCAACCCCTTCTCACTCCCCCCCAGTGTTCGGTTGTGAATCTTGATGAAGATCCGAGCACTGGAATCGGTTCGGTTCGCTTCCTGAAGAGGTCAAGCAAAAAGAGGGAACGAGGAGTAAGTTAGTTCATTGTTTATCAATGCCACGGGAGCGTTGTTCGGCTCGGGGCTGTTTAATTTAAAAAGATTTGAAAGATATTTACCTCGGGTAAAAGTAATATCGCTTCAGATGGGAGATATTCCAGTTCAGAGGTTCGGGTTCCCCTTGAAGAGACTCGATTTGATAAGAGCCTTTTCCAACGATTGCTTTGATCCTGTAGGGTCCTTCCCAATTTGCAACAAGCTTCCCCCCGTTGTCCTCCTTTGTTGATTGGTTGACAGTTTTTAACACATAATCTCCCACTTTGAAATCTCTAAATTTAGCTTTCCTGTTGAGGTAAGCCTCGATCTGCCTTTTTTGGGCAGCAAGCCGAACCAAAGCTAATTCTCTCTTTTCTTCAAGCAAATCTAGCTCAATGCGCATCGCTTCTTGATTGGCGTCTTCGGTAGTATGAGCATACCGAAGGCATGGTTCGCCCACTTCTACTGGGATGAGAGAATCCATGCCATAGGCTAGTGAAAAGGGAGTCTCATCGGTGCTGTTCTTCTCAGTTGTTCGCATGGCCCACAGCACCCCGTGCAGCTCCTCGGGCCAGGGACCTTTCTTCTCATCAAGTCGCTTCTTCAAATTTTCAATTATGATTCTATTTGAAGACTCAGCTTGGCCGTTAGCGCTTGGGTGATATGGAGTCGAGGCTATCCTTTTGATTCCCCATTGTTTGAAAAAGTCAGTGATAGCAGCCCCCATGAATTGTTTGCCATTGTCACAAGCGATCTCTTTTGGGACGCCGAACCTATAGATGATATTCTTTCTAATGAAGTCGATTACTTGCTTTTGCTTCACTTCAGTGAGAGCTGCCGCTTCCACCCATTTTGTAAAGTAATCGGTCAACACTAAGATGAACCGAACACCACCTTTTCCTTTGGGCAATGGTCCCACGACATCCATTCCCCATTTCTTTGGCTAGCTCTAAGCCTGCTAGAGCCGCTTCATACTCTGCTTCGTTGGTTGTTACTTTTTTTAACCGAACCGAATGCCTGATCTTCTCCCCGGTGGGTGCCCTCAGTACAATGCCTAGCCCCGAGCCTTTTGAATTTGTTGCCCCATCGGTGTGCAGTACCCACAATCCCGAAGGGGATCCTTTTGTCATGGAATTCTCTTTTTCCGCCTCGGGCAGAATTCCAATGCTAAAATCAGCCACGAAGTCTGCCAAGACTTGGGACTTAATGGCTGTTCGAGGTTGATAAGTGATGTCATATTCACTTAGCTCAACCGCCCACTTGGACAATCTCCCCGACAACTCTGGCTTATGCAATATATTTCTCAAGGGGAAGGTTGTAACTACTGCTATTGGATGGCATTGAAAGTAGGGGCGCAGTTTTCGAGCAGTAATTAGTAAGGCAAGAGCTAGTTTTTCCAAGTGTGGATACCTGGTTTCGGCATCGAGGAGTGTCTTACATAATAGATGGGCTGTTGCTTGCCATCTTCCTCTCGAACCAGCACCGCACTGACTGATACTTCGGACACTGCTAAATATACCAGCAATGTCTCTCTTTCCTTTGGCTTGGCAAGCAACGGTGCGTTAGCCAAGTACTGCTTCAGATCTTTCAACGCTTGTTTACACTCCGGTGTCCACTCGAAGTGATTGTTCTTTCTCAGAACGGAGAAGAAGTTGTGGCATCGCTCCGAGGACCTTGAGATAAAGCGACTCAAGGTAGCGACTCGGCCAGTTAAGCGTTGGACCTCCTTTACCCCGGTTAACTCCTCGGGGATTTCTTCAATGGCTTTGATTTTATCTGGGTTGGCTTCGATTCCCCGTTCGGAGACAATAAAACCCAAGAATTTGCCTGATCCTACGCCGAAGGCGCATTTCTCAGGGTTCAGTTTCATCCCATATTGTCTCAATACAGCAAAAGCTTCCCTCAGATGAGTCAAATGATCCTCGATTTGGATCGATTTGACGAGCATATCGTCTATGTAGACCTCCATAGACTTCCCGATGTACTCTTTAAACATGCGACACACCAACCTTTGGTATGTCGCCCTGGCGTTCTTTAGACCGAAGGGCATTACTTTATAACAGAAGGTACCTCGGTCTGTGATGAACGAGGTTTTCTCTTCGTCCTTCGGGTCCATGAGGATTTGGTTCACCACCAATTGTGAATCGCATCTTAGTTCAGTTCTTTCAACCCCCATTTCTTAACGGCCCCGTAGCTAATTATGTTAACTGAGCTACCGGGGTCGATCAAGACTCTTTTGATATCGGAGTCATTGATCCTCAACATGATGACTAGCGCGTCGTGATGGGGAAACATCATCCCATCACAGCCATCGTCATCGAAAACAATATCTTTGCCCGAGCCTCCTACTCGAGTTCTTTTCTCCATAGTAATGGAGAGCTTAGCGAACTTTTTGGCGGCGGCAAAGTTCACGCCGTTCACTTCGGATCCCCCAGTGATGACATTCACTACTCTTTCAGGGGGTGGAGCTCGAGGTGGTTGTCCATCACCTCGATTCTTGGAAAAGTTGTCCTTTCCCTTATCGGTGAGGAAATCTGCCAAGACTCCTTTCTTCAGTAGGTGGGCCACCTCGAGGCGTAAAGCTTTGCAGTCCTCGGTTCTGTGGCCGTAATCTGCATGAAATTCGCAATGCAGATTCTGATCCCTTTTGTCCGCCGGGGTTCTCATATCTTTGGGAACCCTTACCCCGGCTGTCCCTTTGACAACGTCGACCAGCTCCGAGGTCGATATGTTGAAATTATAATCTTGGATCCGAGGAAGATCCTTTCTTGGGACCGAAGCGGAGCTCGAGGGATTTATTTGGTTCACATTGGTTAGAACCTTCCCTCCAAGCCTTTGGCTTACATGAAAGGCTGGGTATGAGTTACCGGGGTTGTTTCCCAACCTCTGGCTAACATGTTGCCTCGGCGAAGTGTAAGGCTCGTACCTCCCCTTCGAATTGTTTCGTGGCGCCTCGGCGCGATTTGAAGTATCACCTCGGTTCTGATAACCTCGGTTCTTGAACTCTGCCTCCTCCAATCTGATTTTGGAGTAAGCTCTTCTATGCAGATCCTCCCACGTCAGGACCTGATACTGTTGCAACTCTTTGCGCAATTCAGTTGCAGCACCTGAATTGCGACTATTGATACCTTTTTCGAAGGCCATGATAGCCAAGGTATCATCCATTCGAGGCAACTCCATGCGTTCAGCATGGAATCGCTCGAGGAACTCCTTAAGTGGCTCACCGGAGCGCTGCTTTACTTTACATATATCCTCCTTTCTCTGGAGGATCTTTTGCGCGCCGGTGTGAGCTTTGACAAAGGCGCTGGATAGTTCTTTAAACGAGGAGATTGACCCCGCTGGCAAGCACAAATACCACCGAAGGGCACCTTTTTCTAATGAACTACCAAACATCTTTAAGAACATCGACTCGAGCTGTGTGGATGTCAAGTCGTTGCTCTTTACCATGGACATGTATTCCCTAATATGCTCCTTGGGATCAGTTATCCCATCATACTTTTTAAGGAATGTGAGTTTGAAACCCACAGGAGTTGGAGCGGGATCAGCTTCGGGTTTATAGGGCTGCTCCCTATATTTCTCGATGTCAAGGTCATCTTCCTCCTTGCTTATCCCCGGTACGCCTTCGAGACGCTTTTCCACGCGCGCCTCGATGCGCACCTCGATTTCTCTCCTCATTCTTTCAACGTCGACCGAGGACGTTGTCTCAGCCACGGTGGGAAAAGTCCCGAAGTGTGGCGATGCAGTTGGGTTATTCCCCGAGCCCCCAGACGTGGCTCCATTGTGGGGTCCCCCTGTTGTCGCGCCCAGAGGAATGAAAGGCGGGGTGCCTCCCCCAGGAGACGAAGGCTGAACGCTGTTTGGGGCTGCGCTGTTTCTCACTTCCAACGAAGCTCGAAACGCAGCGTTGATACTAGCCTGCTCATCCTGCTTACTTTGGAGAGCCCTTAGTGTGGTGACAACATACATTTGGAATTCTTCAGTTGTCATTGGGGCGAAAGATTGTTGGTTCGTCGGAACGTCAACCCGATCATTATTACCGCTGTTGTTGTTATCAGCCATAACGTTGGATCACAAATTTCTTGACAAAAAACGGATTTTGAACTTTGGAACAAAGCGTTATTGCTTATTTCCCCACAGACGGCGCCAATTTGTATGGGCCAAAATCGTTTTTAGGTTCACAAATCGAATTTAGATTCGAATATAAGCAAATCTTTGTATCAAAGCTGTAAACGACGCATGAAATAGACGAAATACGCGTAAAATAACTTGCTTTCAATATATGAATGTTCAGTACAAATTTGGGCAGAGTTTTTGTATATATTTCTGGATGCCTATAATACAAAATGAACTTCTATTTATAGGCCTAAGGGCCAGACCCACGTTCTCCACCATCAGCAAATGTCTCTGCCACGATCTGATCAGCAACTTGGTGGGGTTAGTGGGATGAAGTAGTGGGCTGCAAAGCCGCTGGAACCGAGGTGGTAATCGAAGCCTTGTCACAAGACTTCGGTTGTTTGACCTTACTGTTCGAGCAGGATGACTTGTCGCCGAAGCCCCAGGTCTAACATGCCTTCGGGCGCGCCATAGGGCGTTGGCTTCGGTGGCTTGGCCACGAGATCGATAACCCTCTCTTCGGAGCATCAGCTCGTTTTGCCTTCGGTCTACCATCTCGAGGTGCTGACCGAAGGTGACGATTTTTACCCAATACAGAATTGTTGTTGGTGATCGAAAATTCTGTGAAGGTTGGGGGAAAGAAGATCGCTGGAATAATATATATGAAAAGTTGAAGAAGGTAACGTTTGTAAAAGGATGATCAGAGCATAAATAGCTGGAGGAGTAATCATTACCTCGGGAATTGACATTGTCGTTAGCACCGATTGCAAGATACCACGTGGCTCGAATGGGAATGTGAAATGTCAATCGCCCTTTTTGAATTACTAAGCACACGAAAGCCAGCTTATTTTCTTACCTTGAGCGTTCCACTCCCTGGGCACTTTCTTAATCACTTAAAAAGTAGGGAGACTATCTGTATTGGTAAGATTTCATCACGGATATGTTGCGTGTAGACAGGGCACCACAGAAGAAACGTAGGGGAGGTAACTATACGGTCAAAGGGCAAGAGTTGGAGAACGGAGGCTTAGTGCACGAAAGCTCGCGTAAGGAAGTCCTCGGATGTTTGTGTCTGTGATACTATCAGACAATAGAGAATCATGGAGTGTTTGAATGGATCGTATCAGACTCCCCGTGGCCGTAACTGCTAATGTTCGTTCATTAAATGAGTTGCAAAATGTGCAACACCCCCCTCCCCCCTCCCCCCTCCCATGACCAGACATCGGGGATGTGGCTCATTAAATGTGAGGAACTGGTGCGACTTTGGGACACTGTAAATACTCCCTTTTCCCTTTGTAAAAGGCATTCCCTAATACATGCCAAAACACTATTATATAATACTCTCATATTCAAAGTAATAAGATTATCCTTATGTTCTTGTCCTAATCGATTAATTATTTACTCTTGTATTTACTAACTGTTATATATCTTGATATGGTCGATTTCTTGTAACCTAAAGAATCAATATTATGCCATACATGTTAAAACACAAAAAAGCTTTACTGATTAATCACGACAAATAAATACAGATTTTCCATCTCGGCGAGCTTATTCACTTGTTCTACTTGACGCCATTGTTTCTGGACTTGAATATTTTCATGTTACTGGTAAAAGACCTTTTATTTAATGAAATTGAAGTTGATTTTATGAGTATATACGAGTTCAGAATAATTTTTGTATTATATTAACACTCATCGATCATATCAAACTTTAATAAAAAGATAATACCTATAAATGTACAAAATTAAACAATCAGCCAAAAGTGTGATGTTATTTACTTTATACTATTACTTTAGAAGAGACCGTTTTAGCTCGTTACTTATCATGGTGTTTAATCTAGATCCGATTTTAGGCCAATTAACAATTAAATTTATATTTGTGGAGTTACGATCAATAGTTTAGATTAAGAGCTCAAATGACGAATTGTATTAAACACTAGGCTGCTAATATATTCGTGATTTCCAATAATGATGAACAATAATATGGAAATAAGATATAATCAGAAGCAAATGGAATTAAAACTTTAATAAAATGAGTAGAAATAACCGTGTTGGATCACTTGATCCTGGCGAGAGTTTCTCACTACTGATCGTACTAGGAGACTTGAGGACAAAAGTATTCAGCGAATGTAAGCAAAGAGCAATATTTGAGCAAACGTAAGAGAGTATTCTTATTGATATTATAGATCGGAAGTCAAAAGTTATGTTACAATGGTTTAGAACGAATGCTATTTATAGGTCCCGTAGGTGTCCGTTGAGTATTGTAACCGCTGGGCACGTATCCGTTGGATATGTAACCGCTGAATTGTAATAACTGCCTTAATGACCATTCATTGAATAATCGCGCATGATCAGGTTAATAACTACTCATTTAGATCGAGTTTGACTGACGAAGTGTTTTATTGCTGCTGCCCATGCTCACCATCTGGTTGGTTATCTTTCCGTCAGATGTCTGTCCGTTGGATATCTGTTCCGCCAATTCTCTGTCCGAGCCACGTAGCAGAAACGTGTCACCTCATTAGACGATATTAGTTTTTATCCAATACAGATAGTCCCCACATTTCTCGGGCAGAATTTCTGCTCGATGAGTGGATGTGAGTTTTTTGCGGGAGTCTCCATTCTGCAAGGTCCAATCCTTGTATGACGAAGTTGAATGACGTACGCATCTTATCAGCTATGCGACAAATCCCTATGACGTGCGTATTTAATGCGCCGTATAAAAGAGTAACTGTAGCTGGCACATCTGCACGTCTACAGCCTACTCCGAAATGACTATTGCGCGTCCCAAGGGTAAAAATAATGATTTTAACCGCCTCCATCACGTGCATATGTCGAATGTTGATCGCGAGGTGACCGCTGCACTTCAGGGTAATGATGATATCTCAAAAGTTGGTGAAACCTATATCCTCTTTTGACGGTTGGATCTGATCGTGGCCTCTTTGAAATATCTCCACGTGTCTCGCGGGAATTTGATGGGCCGGATCTTTGCTCCTATAAATAGAGGTTTGTTGAGTGGGAAACCTTTTTTACTTGCTTTCATTTTCTTCTTGCTAAATCTTTGAGAATTCTTCGAGTATCTTTCAACTTTTCTTCCGAATCTCTGAAATTATGTATTCAAAAAAAAAGGAGAAACCAAACTATGGATGTAGCCGGTAGTTCTTCGGCTACCAACCCCAGGTCTAGGGCCGCTCAGGCTACTGCTGCGGAGATTATCCCCAAGAAGTGGGGGTGAATTGGAAAAAGACTGAAGCATCAAAGCTTTCAACAACTACGGAGATATACGCGTTTGGCCGGCGTATAGGTTTAAGTCTGGGATCACTTCGGAGCTTATCCCACGGGTTAGGATAGATTGCAATTGGGATGCGAATATTCCCCTCTTGCCGGTCTCCGACGAGGAGAATATTACTTTACACATGCCTGGGTGGACAGCTATGTGCACCTACCCTTTCACGGTTAGATGTAAACTACCCCTGCACCCTGTGCTTGAGAGGCTCTGTAGGGAATATATGCTCTGCCCGGCGCAGCTGTGCGCCAGTGTGTATAGAACAGTTACACTCATGGATTAGTTTGCAGCAGAAACCGATCAACTTTTTGAGTATAAGCATTTTATTTCTTTGTACAGTATAAAAATTTCTAAAGACGGTTTTGTGAACGCTAGGATGCGTGGGAGTAAGGGCTTGGTGCGCAGTTCCGAGGACACAAGTGATCGGGGATAGTTACACCGGTATGTGTTCGTGCGTACCCAGGCTCTGACTTTTAACTCCAAGACAATCCTTCCTGAAATTTGGAACAAGAAGCGTAAGTCCCCGAGTTTTCTTTCAAGTTCTTTTCGTGCTTCTTCATCTCTTTTGTTTGCTTATCCCTTTGATTCCTTTTTGTAGCCGCCAAGCGACCCTACGACGAGCTCATATCAGTCGATGAGCTAACGGTGTGGGTTGAGGCAATTTTGCAAGAGTGTTCTCCTGAAAAGAGAGAATGGGCATACTTTGCTGCGTAGAAGAATTTGACCGTAAAGACTCACGGTGAGAATTTTCTGCTGTTGTAGTCATTTCTTCTTTTTGTATTTTCTATCTGACCGTTCTGCCTTCACGCAGGTCTGGGAACTCTGGGGGACTTTTTCCCTCCTCCCCCTCAGGTCGTGCCTTCTGAGTCTGTTCTCGATCCTGATGCTGAAGCCGCATCTATACTAGCTTCAGTGTAGGCACTGCGCGGAAGGAAAGGTGGCGAGGAGCTTTTATCCAGTGGCCTTGGTTCTTTGAAGAGGAAAAAGAAGAGCCAAAATGAGGGCGGAGCACGGAAGAAGTCTACACGTAAGGCTTCCGTTGCTACCCGGGCAAACCTCAACTGCTGGAGGTGAATCCTCGCGCAAAGCCAATGTACCAGAATCTGCATAAGAGAAAATCAAGACCGCTGCCGAAGTCCCCAAGTCCGCACGGGGAGAGGGTTTGGATAAGGTGGTGATTAATGTTTAAGATATTAAGACTAAAACTCACGAGGCCCTTGTGCGAAAACCTTATCTCCGGAGCGATAAGAGGAAGATTGAGGAGGAAGCTGCCCGTACTCCGGAGAAGGGTCCCCGGTGGACAAAGAGAAAAAGAAAGTGGGTGAGGAAGAGGAAAAAGAAGAAGAAGAAGAAGAAGAAGAAGAAGAAGAAGAAGAAGAGGTTCCCAAAGAGAGTGGCTGAGGTCCTCGTGTTTTTCGTTTCGAGGATCTGGAAAATGTGGCCACTGAGGGGGCGACGCCTGTTGTTCTTCACGAGTGCGTTACAATAAATCCTGGAGTGGAAGGTGACTCCGAATTATCATCAACAATGTTTATCGGGCGGTCAGTCATCAACGGTCATACCGGGTTGAAGGATATCAGGGGTTTGCGCTATATGTTTGGTCCAAACTATCCCTCCGAACAGGCTTGGGAACCCAAGTTCTGCGAGAGGAAGCATACCATAAGGCTAGCCCCTGATGTTAACTTCATATCCAAGCCGGGCAATTTAGCCAAGGCGGTTTCGTCACTTATAGGTCCACGAGAGGAGTAGATAATGAGGGAAATGAGTGACGAGGAGTTGGCTTTTACCATTGCTGCCGATTCTTCTCGGGTAAGTTTTTACTGCTAGTGTTAGAAGTAATTTTGATTTCAGACTTCTAACTTTTGCTTATTTTACCTCTCAGTCAAGCATCATGTCTGCCGAGCTTATGTTCCGTTCCAGGATCAACAACGTCGATCAAGTTCTTGAGGTAAAGAAAGAGTTGCTGGACGCTCTGAAGGAGAACAGAATGCTGGCAGAGCAGTGTGGTTTCCTTGGGGTGAAGTTAATCGATTATCCGAAGCTAACAATGAGCGAATTGAGCAGATTAACGAACTCACCAAGGAGAAGGACCATCTTTCTGAAGAGAAAGAAGGGTTCGCACGATCTGCCCAGGGTCTAGAGATTCTGCTCGAAGAATGTAAAGCTTCATTGAACAGAGCTATTGATGAGCATAGGTCTCTTGAGATGGATCTGCAAAGAGCAAATAAAGAATCTGCCAGGGCCAGAGCTGAGCTTCAGGCTGCTAGGGATCAGTTTGCCCAGTCGATGAGTGCTCAAATTGTGTTATCTAAGGACTTGGCAAACCTTCGTGATCAATCTGAAATTAAAGCAAAGCTCGTTGTGCTCGAGGTTAAGCGTTCACTGCTCGGGTAGGCCCAGGCTAAGCAGATTAACATCGAGGAGATGCTGCAGAAGACAAAGAGCGTTGTTCGCGGAGTGAGACAAATATTGAATCTTTCTCCTAAAGAGTCCGAAGGTGAAGACGATGAAGATGAGGATGATGGTAAAAACTCGGGGAACGATGACAGAATAGACGGAGCTAGTGCGTCGAGTTCTGATCGTAGCCCCAAAAATTGATTGAGTTGCAAGTTAGTTCATCTGGCGAAAGCCGGATTAGTTGGTCGTGGATAGAGGTCTCGTGGGGACATTCTGATCCTTGTTTGGCCGGTTTCATTTGGCCTTTAGTCACTCTGTAAAATTTCTGGCTACCTTTTTCGGCATTTTATCATTTTACAGGATTATGTATATATAACTTCAGATCTTTTCAATGACTATATTTAGCCTGAATTTCTGATCTTTCGTATATATATGTTGTGGCCTTCGTGCCTTATGTTTAGGAACGTTTTTTTTTTGAAGTTTGAACTTTATTAAGTTCTGGTCTCCAAAAGTCTATTCGAATGTTTTAACTTAGCCTTTCCCAAGAAAGAGGTCATAAGTTGTGAGTAATCTATGTAGATGTTTTTATTCTGACTGAGTCGTGGTCTATAAATTTCTGGCCGAGTCGTTGGCCTCTGCGGACAACTTTGCTTATCGCCCGGATAGTTGAAAGCTGTCTCAGGAGTTTGTAGCTTAATTCTGGCCGAGTTGCTGGCCTCGTGAACGACTTTTCTTATTTTCGTGGAAGCTTGTCACATAAAAAGTTTCTGAAAAACTCGCCTTTTCGCACAAGGTCTTTTGCCTTTATGAAGGTCTTATCTGGCCTACAGGGGCCTCTCACCACCCTCCTAGTTTTTATGTTGGAATACGGGAAGTGATAACATTAAAGAAGTTAAGGTAAGTCATTGATAAAATAACACATATAACCAAACGAGGAGTGTGTCCGTTGTGGGATTCGAACCCATAGCTGCGAAGTTGAAGAACTTCGAGCTCTACCAGTTGAGCTAAGTGGACCTGACCTTGTTCACGTCGTTAGTACCATTTAGAAGAAGTATAATAAGAGTAAGAATTATCAAAAGTAAAAGGTAGGAAGAAGACAACTGACCGTTTTACCACTTAGAAATGATACCTCTTAAGGTGAATCACGTTCCAACTGTTCGGGACGGATGAACCATCTGGTCGTGCCAGGCTATAAGATCCCTTGCCGACTGAAGCGATTACTTTGTAAGGGCCTTCCCAGTTAGGGCCTAGCTTTCCAGCATTCGCTTCCTGAGTGTTTTGCGACACCTTTCTTAGTACAAAGTCTCCGATCTGGAAACTTCGTACGCGCAGTCCCCGATTGTAATATTTTTCAATTCGTTCTTTCTGGGTGACTACTCGTACGAGTGCTAGCTCCCTTCGCTCTTCGAGGAAGTCCAGCTCTTCGGAGTGGTTGACCGAGTTGGACTCTTCAGTGGCGTGTGCATATCGCAAGCTAGGTTCTCCGATTTCGACTGGGATTAAGGCGTCAGCGCCGTACACCAGTGAGTAAGGTGTCTCTCCAGTACTCATTTTTATCGTCGTGTGATAGGCCCACAATACGCCGGGAAGCTCCTCTACCTAACATCCCTTGGCCTTCTCGAGGCGCTTCTTGAGAGATTCCACGATTATTTTGTTTGTAGATTCTGCTTGTCAATTGGCCACTGGATGGTATGGAGAAGAAGTAATTCTCTTGATGCCCAAGTCATCCAAGAATTTAGTCACTTTCTGGCCGATGAACTGCGGGCCGTTGTCCATGACTATTTTCTTAGGCGCTCCAAAGCGACATACGACGAATTGCCACAGGAAGTCAATGACCTCCGTTTGTCGTATCTTTGTGTATGCTGCTGTTTCGACCCATTTTGTGAAGTAATCGGTGATGATCAACAAGAAGCGCATTCTTTATGGAGCTGTGGGAAGAGGACCAACTATGTCCATCCCCCATTTCATGAAGGGCCACGGAGAGATTATCGAGAGGAGCGGTTCTGCCGGTTGGTGAAGAAGATGTGCGAACCTTTGGCATTTGTCACATTTTTTGACGAACTCGTTTGTATCTTTCTCCATTTTATCCCAATAGTATCCTGCACGAATCAACTTATGGGCTAATGCTTTACCTCCAGAATGATTGCCACAGCAACCTTCATGGACCTCCCTCATCACATAGTTGATTTGACTTGGTCCGAGGCATTTTGTGAGGGGTCCTGCAAATATTTTGCGGTATAAATCGCCGTTGACGATTGTATACCAAGAAGCTTTTATTCTGAGCTTGCGTGCGGCTTTTGCGTCAACGGGCAGAGTTCCATGAAGAAGATAGTTCGTGATTTCATTCCCCCAATCCCAAGTTGAATTGATGGTGTTGACTTTGAGCTTTTCCTGGTCTATGGTCGTGTAAAGGAGTTGAACGACAGCTGAAGAGCTGGCCGCCCCCATTTCTGCCACTGACCCTAGATTCGCGAGAGCATCGGCTTCATGGTTCCCTTCCCATGGAATTTGAAGTGCCTCCCATTCGTCAAACTGGGCCAGGAGTTCTTTTACGCGGGCAAGGTACACTTGCATTCTGGATTCTCGTGCAATGAAGCCTCCGGTCATCTGGTTGACTACCAGTTGAGAATCACTCTTAGGCTTGATGATGTTCACTCCATAACTCCGGGCTAGCTCCAATCCTGCAATATCGACCTCATATTCGGCCTCATTGTTAGTAATAAACGGGCATTACGGTCTCTCCAGATGGGGCGATGAGAACCAGTCCGAGACCGGACCCTTTGACGCTTGAGGAGCCATTAGTGTATAGGGTCCATGCGCCAGGAGCCTGCCCAGCATATAGAACGGCATCCTTCTCCGCTTCAGGATGTATATTAGCGCTAAAATCTGCCACGGAGTCTGCTAGGGCCGGTGATTTTATTGCTACCCTAGGTTGATAGGTGATATCAAATTCACTTAACTCTATAGACCATTTTACCAACCTTCCCAAAAATTCAGGCTTGTGTAAAACATTTCGCAAAGGAAAAGTTGTTACTACAGCCACTGAATGACTTTGGAAATAAGGGCGTAGTTTACGAACAACAGTTACTAATGCTAAAGCTAATTTTTCAAAAGGCTGGTAGCGTGTCTCTGCATCAACTAGAGCCTTGCTAATGTAATAGATGGGAATTTGCTTACCTTTTTCTTCTCGAACCAGTACTGCACTTACCGAGGATTCTGATACTGCCAAATATATCAGCAATTGCACCCTGTGTTGAGGTGTGGAGAGTAGTGGCGGCTTGGACAGATGCTTTTTGAGATCCTTCAACGCTTGTTGGCCTTCAGGAGTCCGCTCGAACTCCTTATTATGCTTCAGAACATCGAAGAAGCTTTTGCATCGGTCTGACGATCGGGATATGAATCTTCGCAGGGCTGCCACTCTTCCGGTAAATTTCATGACGTCTTTCCGGTTATGGAGTACGTCGGGGATTGACTCGATGGCTTTGATCTGAGCGGGATTGACTTCAATTCCGCGCTGAGAAATAATGAAGCCTAGGAATTTTCCCGACCCGACTCCAAATGCACACTTCTCTGTGTTCAGCTTCATGTTGTACTGATCGAGTATTCGAAAAGCTTCTTTTAGATGCGCTAGATGGTCCTCTGCTCGTTTGGATTTTACCAGCATGTCATCGATGTAGATTTCCATAGTCTTACCGATATGGTCGTGAAACATCCGATTGACTAGGCGTTGATACGTTGCACCTGCATTGTTCAATCCAAATGGCATAACTTTATAACAATACGTACCTCTGCAGGTTATGAATGTTGTCTTTTCTTGGTCATCGGGGTCCATCAATATCTGGTTATACCCAGAATATGCGTCGAGGAAGGTGAGCACCTCGTGTCCGGCTGTTGCATCGATCAGTTGATCTATCCTGGGGAGAGGATATGAATCCTGCGGACAAGCTTTATTTAAATCTGTGAAGTCAATGCAGACTCGCCATTTGCCAATTTTCTTGGGTACGACGACCACGTTGGCTAGCTAGTCTGGGTATTTGACTTCACGTACAGATCTGATCTTCAATAGCCGGTCAACCTCATCGTTGATGACCCGATTCCGGAAAGCTCCTTGCTGGCGCTTTTTCTGTTTCATCGGGCGGTGCTATGGGTCGACGTTCAACCTGTGGGAGATAATATCAGGAGAAATACCTGTCATATCTGCATGAGACCAGGCAAACGTTATATGCCGTTCTTTGAGGAACTGTAGGATGTCTCCTCGTAAGCGTTCGTTCAGCTCGGTCCCCAAGTAGACTTTTTGCTCTGGCTTATCTGCGAACAGTTCTTCGGACTCCAATGTTTCCACAGTTGGCATGTGGCTCTCCCGTTCGTCCAGCTTTGTGTTGAATTCCAAGACCTCGTATTTTGCTTCTTCATGTGGCATGTCTGGTCCCGGTCGCTGTAATTGCTATTTGTTCTCCTCGGGCAGCTTGAGAGCCACTGAATAGAAATCTTGAGTAGAGCGTTGCTCTCCTCGAACCTCACGTACCCCCATTCAGATGGGAACTTCAACACCCGGTGATAAGTGGAAGGAACAGCTTGCATGTCATGGATCCACGGTCTCCCTAGGATGATGTTGTAAGCTAGATCTGCATCGACAACATGAAATTTCGTCTCCTTCGCTACCCCTTCGGCAAGAATCGTGAGACTAATCTCGCCAAGGGTCTTCTCACTCGAGTTGTTGAAACTGGAGAGAACTCGCGATATCGGCACGATTTTGTCCGACAGCTGCATCTCTCTTACAACTCGTGATTGGATAATGTTTGCAGAGCTACCCGCATCGATGAGCACTCTCTTAACGTCAAATTCCGCCACGCGTAACGTTATTACTAACGCATCAGCATGTGGGAACTGCGAACCGTCTGTGTCGGAGTCTTCAAATGTTATCGTCCCTTCGGTCGTGGCGCTTGGTATTTGTGATGAAGACCTTTGCGTACTTCTTCGATGTGAAGGTGATGAGATCCACTTCGATCCCACCTAATATAACATTGACTGTCCTTCTTGGGGAAGATGCTCGAGGAGGGCCAGATTTGTTCTGCTACGCCTTCGCGTGGGTCGGCTTCCCCTTCTCGGTCAGGAACTCCTTCAAGAATCCCTGTTTCAATAAATGTGCAACTTTATACCTTAGTGCTTTGCAGTCCTCGGTGGCATGACCATGGCCGCGATGGAACTCGTACCACAAGTCCTGGTTTCTCTTGCTTGGGTCGGTCTTCATGTCTTTCGGCCATTTGACCTTCTCTCCCATATCTTTGAGTGCTGCCTCTACTTCAGACATTTCCACGTTGAAGTTCGGCAGGCTTGGAGCCCCGCGGAGACTGGATTCTGAATCATCTCTTCGGGATAGCCCTCTGTTGTTACGGCTTCGTCCTTTGGAGTTGGTGCGTGACTGGTCAGGGTACGGCTCGTAACGTACGTTTGACCTCTCTGTCTCCGCCTTTCCACCGGAACCGCCACTACGCGTCTGAGACCTTCCTTTGGGGCTGCCTCTTTCTTCCAGGGCCGCTGGGAATACCATTGGACATCAACTTTATTTAACGTGGGTGGAGCACCTGGTAGCTGGTCGATTCTCTCGTGGAGAGATTTCGGAAGTGCTTTCTGGCTCTCCTAAAATTGCTTGGTAAGAGCCTCCACGACGATGCTCATTTCGGTGGACGCCATGGATCCTCCATTGTTTCTCTCTCCACCTTGCCTTGAAGTATGTGAAGAAGGAACATCTTGAACTGGTGCCTCAGTGTCAGCTCTCGTAACCGGAGGGTTTTGTCCTCGGAGAGAGTTGAGCGCCTAATTTATTCCTCGGTCGACCTCCGTCTGTTCCTGCATAAATACGTAGAGTGTCTCCTGGAGGTTCCCTTGGCCGGGGGAGAGACTCCTGTGGCGTCTTCTCCTAGGCGGAGTGGCGCTCTGAGAGTGCCTACGCCTATTACGCTGCCTGACCTGTCCTTGGGAAGACTGTTGCTGCCCGTCGGACGAATAATCGGGAGAATAATTGGCACTTGATGAAGGGGTGCGTACCTGACTTCCATCGACGATAGTTCGTTGTGAACTACTTTCTGCCATGTTAGTTGTGAAGCAAAAAGATTGACAAGAGGAAATGTAATATTAGAAAAATAACCTACGAAAAGCTATTGACTGACGAGGTGTTTCATTGCTGCTGCTCGTGCTCACCATCTGGTTGGTTATCTATCCGTCAGATGTCTGTCCGTTGGATATATGTCCGGGTGATTCTCTGTCCGAGCCATGTCACCTCGTTAGATGATATTAGTTTTTATCCAATACACATGGTCAGAGGTATATTCAAGCTGTCACTAACTTTGTGTTTCATTGTGGCTAAACAATTAGGCTTCTATAGTTGTGATTTCCCGAAGATGGCCAGTAAAACCTAGTGCATTATGTAAAATTCCTTGTCTACCTTATTTCTAACCAGCTGCTTTAAGGATACTAAAGGTAATTAGTGTTTTTATGTGTTGTAGCTTATTGTATATCATGAATAAAAGATATAGCACCCTCATTTGATTTAAGTCTATTGCTCGCTTATTGGTTTGATGATGTATCACCAGCCACTGTTAAGCTTCGACTTCCTTGGTTTAAATTTTTTTAAATATGTCAATCATTATCCTGTAATAATACCAAATGTATGGGCCTAAATCGATTTAGGATCACAAATCGAATTTGGGTTAAAATACAAGCAAAACTTCGTATCAAACTCGATAAAATGCCAGGAATGAGCGTAAAATGCCAGAAAATAACTGGATTTCAATATATTGCACTGAGTACAAAATTTGGCAGAGTTTCTGTATGTAATTCTTAATCTGTACAATACAAAATGAAGTACTATTTATAGGCCTAGGGGTCTTGCCCATGTTCTCCACCATCAGTCATATTTAGACCCACGTTCTTGGCATTAATGGAAGGAGTTAGTGGGCTGCAAAGCCGCTTGACTCGAGGCGCTTCATCGAGGTGCAAGTGTATGGCTTCGGTGATTGGGCCTTGCTGCTTGACTGAGATGAATATCACCGAAATTTAGCTTACGGCTTGCCTTCGGTGACAACTTCGGTGATCCATTCTCTTGCTTCGGTTTCTAGCTTATCGCCACATGCTCGGTTGCTGTCAGATCATGCTGCCGAGGCGACTCATAGTGAGCCGATTTTTACCCAATACAGATAGTCCCCCCACTCCTCGGTCAATTACCGAATTTACTGAGGAGTGGAATGAAATTCCGCGGGAAAACGACGTGGCTTGATCTTATCCAAGCGTTTCAAATATTGTCAACGGTGCGCGTCCTTTCAGATTACTATTCAAGGAGGCGTAACATCCATTCATTGGGCATCAAACGGCCAAGCCGTTTTTCTCTCGTTCCAACGTTACAATGATGACCCTTTGCCAGTTGTCTCCCCACCAACTATACATATATCCTCTCAGCAAACTCTTCTCCCCATTTCCAATATTTGTAATCAACAGTAGCAAGAAAAAAAGAGAGAACTTACTTCCCCTTTCTGATCAATTCTCCTTTGTTACAAATCTCAAGCTTTTGCCTCTATAACCATGTCTGTAACACACTCAGATAGGATTCAAGCGATTCAGGTGAGAGGGCAAAGATCGCGCGTGGCGGCGAGTTCATCACCACCGTGCCGGCGCTACAGGTGATAGAGGCAGAGGGAGGCGGAGAGGTGACTTCTAGTGCTGGTGGCGCCCAACGGCGCAAGGAAAGAGCTAGGCGTCACGTCGCTGCGGTAAGTAAGGACGTCGCCCTTGAGGGGGTTGATGACCTCATGGGTGATGATGCCATGGAGGTAGGTGAGAGTAATGTCGGCCGTAGAGATGATGAAGCCAAGGGCGAAGGCTCCGTGGGCGAGGGCGAGGGTGGAAGTACCGCCGAGGTAGGACCCTTGGGCCTGATGATTCCCCTCAAGCAAGTGCTTGAGCCGCACCAAATCATTCCCTCTCACTTCGACAACAGCAAAGACCTCAAGCTGCAAGTGCAATCTGCAGATCTAGAGGAGAAAAATAGGAATATACCGATGAACAAAACTCCAACTCGCATAACGCAAGCTCGCATAAAGCGGGTTCGGAGGAATTGTGGATTTGGAGTCAAGGTGAAGGTCGTCATCCCCGACCCCACTAGTAGGGTGTGCCACCACGTGGAGGGGCTATCCTTTGCATATACATACCCGTTCACCCTCGGTTTCTCCCTTCTTGTTCATAGAATCATTAGTGATTTTTGCCGAGCATACAACCTATGGTTGGCTCAACTAGGCCCCAGCGTCTGGATAGTTATTCGGTGCATGGATTGGCTGAGCAAGAAAGCTGGGGTGGACTTCACCTTGCAGCATCTCATCTCCCTCTACTACCCTTACTTTCACAAGGCCGAGGTTACGGCCTTAAAAAACCGAGGTAAATATGCGCTCCTCCATAAGAGCGAGGACCATGGGGACCGAGGCTGGAGTGATCGCTACGTCCTTTTGGAGACTAGTGTTTTATCCGCCGAGCCCAATTTTCCGGAGCGATGGAACAACACACATAAGTGTCCCTTCGCTTTTACTTCATTTCCAGTGACCATTCATGGTTGCTAACCTCATTTCATTTTTGCTTCTTAGCCAACAAGGTTGACACCGTTCCTCCCGAAGGGCTGACTGAATGGGTGAAAGCTATGACTGGGGATCGTGAGCGCCCAGAGAGAACATGGATGAAGATGGCTACTGAATTTGGTTGGCAATGTAAACGGCATGGTAAGTTCCTTGTGGTATCTTACTTGATGTGTTGTTTTGGAGTTTTTGCTTCGTTTATTGACCTCCCTCTCCTCGGCGTTAGGTTTTCCAAACCGTGCTATTAACACGAAGAAAGGCAAGAAGAAGAAAGATGAAGAGGATACCGAGTCAGATGACAATCCGGCTTCGGTGACAGGTCTGGCAGGTTACCTGAAGGAGTTGAAAGCTTCAAAGTCTTCAAAAGTTTCAAAGGGGGCCCCCGATCAACGGTCCTCCAAAAGTAACCACCATCCTTGGTCATCTTGTTGATCCTTGCTTCTCTTCAATCTTTTGCTTAAAATTCTTTCGTGTTACCTTTTGCAGGCGTGAAAAGGAAGAGGGCAATTTCCAAAAAGCCCTCCCGTTCTATGGCTCCTCGTACCGAGGTAGCAACTTCTCCTGGGCCCGAGGTTGCGGCGGAACCGCACCGAAGGCTGATCGACGAACCTGACAATGTCGCTGCGGAGAACTTAGCGGCCCGAAGAGCAGTTGAGGTCGTAGATCTTGAGGATCAGGAGCAAGATACCGTGGCGATGGTTGCTAAAGCCAAGGGCAAGGCCAAAGTTGGGGAGGTTGCATCTGCTTCTGTCATAATGGAGGGTGAAGCTGGAGCGGTTCGAGCGCAATCCGAACCCGCGAAGATTTCATCCTCGGTGGGATCTTTTCGGAGGCTTGAAGTGCGAGCTTCTTCAAACCTTCTGGCCTGCGACCGGGGTGACATGTTGAGTCTCACGGCTTTGCTCGGCCCAGTAGAGGACAAAGTCGTGCAAGCTTTCTCCGAGGCCAGCTATATAACACTATTGCTGCCAATGCTATGAGAGTAAATTTATCGCCTTTTAGTTTTACCTTTTGTCTTCGTCCTCGGTCCGTAGCTAACAATTGATTTTCTGATTGACTTCTATTCAGAGTTTTGTTCTATCATTGAGGGCTATCGAGGTTGAGACCTTAAGGGATGAAGAGGTTTGGCGCGTCGCTCGTGCATGGGATAGGAAAAAGGACAGCTTCAACGCACAAATCGCGGAACTGGACGCTAAGTTGTCCAAATCCCAATCTGATTTCCACAAAGCCGAAGCTGCCTCCGAAGTGAAGATTAAAGCCCTCGGTGATGGCTTTCATGCTGAGCATTCGAGGCTGGAGGCAAAGCTGCAAGGTTAAATGCCGAGTTGGTTCAAGCAAGGGGCAAGGCCGAGGAGATGGCCAGAAAGCATCATGACCAGTTGAGAAAGCATGTGCTCCATATTCAGAAGTTGGAGGGTGAAACCTTAAAACTTTCAGCTCGTGAGGCC
Source organism: Petunia secreta (assembly GCA_029990175.1). Taxonomy (NCBI): domain Eukaryota; kingdom Viridiplantae; phylum Streptophyta; class Magnoliopsida; order Solanales; family Solanaceae; genus Petunia; species Petunia secreta. Next base: position 567,942 of record JARKIP010000102.1, read on the forward strand.
AAGGTTGAAGCTCTTCAGGACGAAATTGCCGATCGCAACGATAGAGCTAAGATCAAGGCTAAAAGGGCCGAGCTGGATAAGCAATGGGCCATTATCAAGTCTCGGTAGAAGCTGCTCAAGCAATATCGCGCTGGCGAGCTCAACTTGGAAGAAGAGATAATCAAAGCCGAATGGAAGGCAGCAACGGCTCAAGCTATCATCGATGACCTCCCATCAAGTGAAGCTTCGAGTGATGATGAAGAGGAAGATGAAGAAGATGCCGATGGGGACTCCAAGGAGGGGAGTGACACCCCTGAGGCTTAGACTCCTGTTTGTATTTTTTGTTTTTGTGTAGGCCTTCGGGCTTTTATGTTTATGTTTTAGATCTTCGGGTCTTTTTGATGTAGATACTTTCAGCCTTCGGGCTTATTAATGGAAAGACATAGCGTCTTTTATTTTACGTGTTAGTTTTTGCATGTACCGAACACTTAGAATAGATAACTTGCTTGCAAGACTTAATAGAATCGATGCAAACTTAGAACGACGTCTCGTCCATGAGTTGATGCATATAGTGCAGCTTCGGGGTGCAAAGTTGTAGAAACAAATAGATGCAGAATCAAGTTTATTTCATTGATAACATTAACAAGTCGAAATTGGCTTTTGCATGAAACCAAGTCGAAGCAGACCTTGGGTGAAAAAACGAATTAACAATATGCCACTACTGGGTGAAATTACAATGTACTAAATCTATTTCTCGGGTGTCAATCCCCGGTTGTGAAATAGATGGTCTTCGGTTGGGAGGTGCATTTTCGACCTCGGTTGCAACTCGCCCCCTTACTCCCCCCAGTGTTCGGGTGTGAATCTTGATGAAGACCCGAGCACCGGAAATCATTTAATCTGCTTCCAAAAAAGGTCAAGCAAAATGAAACGAGGAGCAAGTTAGTACATTCCGACCGAAGCCCTTGGAGCGTTGTTCGGCTCGAGGCTGTGGGTAAATTTTTAAGTGTATCTATTCAATTTAATTCTGAATTCTGAATTTATTTCGAATATATGATATATTAATTGTGCTAAAGATTTTAAATCTATTTTCACTAAGTAAGTCCAATAGATTTAAAACTTATTTTTTGCTAAATCAATTACGAAATATTTTTCTAAAATGCCCAATATCTCTTTTACATCTTCTCTACGAAAATGTTCAATTTTCATAAGATCTTCTTGTCTGTTATTCAAAAGGTCCAATAATGTATATATATATTGGACATTTTGAGGCAATTATAGATCCTGGAAGGCAATTCTGATTGGTCAATAAAAATCGATTTCAATGCTTTTTTTTTTTTATATTTACCTCGATTTATGAAGTATTACCGCTTAAAATTGGAGATGTTCCAATTTAAGAGTTCGGGCGTGCCCTGCAGATCTTCAATTTGATAGGATCATTTCCCAACAATTGCTTTGACTCTATAAGGTCCTTCCCAATTCGCAACAAGCTTTCCCCCATGTTCTTCCTTCGTTGACTGGTTTGTAGACTTTAGCACATAATCGCCAACTTTAAAACCCCTAAGTTTGGCCTTCCTATTAAGATATCCTTCGATCTGTCTTTTTTGAGCATCTAGCCGGACCAAAGCCAACTCTCTTTTCTCTTCGAGCAGGTCCAATTCTATGCGCATGGCTTGTTGATTCGCATCTTCGGTGGAGTGAGCGTACCGAAGACTTGGTTCGCCCACCTCCACGGGGATAAGGGAGTCCATACTATAAGCAAGTGAAAAAGGAATCTCACCGGTGCTGTTCTTCTCCATTGTCCGCATGGCCCACAACACACCTGGCAACTCCTCGGGCCAAGGACCATTTCTCTCATCGAGCCTTTTCTTGAGATTTTTTATTATAATTCTATTTGAAGACTCAGCTTGGCCACTGGCTCTTGGATGATAAGAGGTAGAAGCAATTCTTTTGATTCCCCATTGTTTGAAGAAATCAGTGATGGCTGCTCCCATGAACTGCTTCCCATTGTCGCAAGCAATTTCCCTCAGGACACCGAACCTGTAGATAATGTTCTTCTTGATGAAATCGATTACTTGTTTCTGTTTAACTTCGGTGAGAGCTCCTTCTTCCACCCATTTTGTAAAGTAATCGGTTAGCACTAGAATAAACTGAACACCACATTTTCCTATTGGTAATGGACCGACAATATCCATCCCCCACTTCATGAAAGGCCATGGTGACATGACCGAATGCAGAGGTTCGGCCTGTTGATGGATCATCTGTGCGTGGCGTTGGCACTTACCGCATTTTTGTACGAAGGCTTTTGCATCTACGTTGATGGTGGGCCAATAGTACCCAGCTCTAACTAACTTGCGCAATAAAGACTTTCCCTCTGAGTGATTGCCACACTCGCCTTCGTGCACTTCGGCCATCACATACCTAGCCTCATCGGGACCCAAACACTTGGCCATTGGGCTGCAATATAACCTTTTGTACAAATTTCCCTCGATCAGATGGTATGAAGCCGCTTGGGTCCTCAGCTTTTTGGCCTCCTTTTTTTCTTGGGGGACAGTCCCGAATCAAAGTAAGAGATGAACTTACTACACCAATCCCATTTGTGGTCCACCGAGTCGACCTGCAATTTCATCTCTCTCATTTGTGCAAACAGCAACCGAACCACTGAATCAGTCCCCGAGTGGGCTTCATCGACCGCCGAACCTAAATTTTCCAGGGCGTTGGCCTCGGTATTTTCTTCTTGAGGCACTTGTTTAATTTGCCACTCTTGAATTGTGCCAAAATCCTTTGTGCTCAGTCTAAGAATAGCAGCATTCTGGGCTCTCGAGCTGTGTATTCGCCGAGCACTTGGTTCACAACTAGCTGGGAGTCACACCTTAGCTCAATTCTCTTTTCCCCCATTTCTTTAGCTAACTCCAAGCCTGCTAAAGCTACTTCGTATTCAGCCTCATTGTTGGTCACTTTTTTTAACCGAACCGAGTGCCTTATTTTCTCCCCGGTGGGTGCTTTCAACACTATGCCTAATCCCGAACCCTTGGAATTAGTTGCCCCATCGATGTGTAGTATTCACAGCCCCAAAGTTGTTCCTTTCGATATTGAGTTCTCCTTTTCGGCTTCGGGCAGAATCCCAACACTAAAATCAGCTACGAAGTCGGCCAAGACTTGGGATTTGATGGTTGTTCGGGGTTGATAGGTGATGTCATATTCGCTTAACTCTACCGCCCATTTTGATAACCTCCCCGATAGATTTTCAACTACCGCTATTGGATGATATTGGAAATAAAGTCGTAGTTTTCGGGCAGTGACAATTAAAGCAAGTGCTAGTTTTTCCAAATGTGGGTACCTGGTCTCAGCGTCGATGAGTGTCTTGCTCACATAGTAGATGAGCTGCCTCTTGCCATCTTCCTCCCAAACCAGTACTGTACTGACAAACACCTCGGACACAGCTAAGTAAACTAGCAATGTTTCACCATCCTTACACTTGGCGAGCAACGACACGTTAGCCTAGTAGCGTTTCAAATCTTTCAGCGCTTCTTTACACTCCGGTGTCCATTCGAAGTGATTGTTCTTTCTCATAACAGAGAAGATTTTCTGGCATGACTCCGAGGACCTTGAGATGAATCGACTCAAGGCAGCGATTCGGCCAGTTAAGCGCTGAACTTCTTTACCCCGGTCAACTCTTCGGGGATTTCCTCTATGGCTTTGATCTTATCAGGGTTTGCTTCGATTCCCCGTTCGGAGATAATGAATCCCAAGAATTTTCCTGACCCAACACTGAAGGCACATTTCTCAGGGTTCAGTTTCATGTCGTATTGCCTCAGAATTGCAAAAGCTTCCCTCAGATGGTTGAGATGATCCTCCATTCGAATTGACTTGATGAGCATATCATCTATGTAGACGTCCATATATTTTCAAATATACTCTTTGAACATGCGACATACCAACCTCTGATACGTCGCTCCAGTGTTTTTCAAACCGAAGGGCATTTCCTTATAGCAAAAGGTGCCTCGATCAGTGACGAACGAAGTCTTTTCTTAATCCTTCGGATCCATGAGGATCTGGTTGTAGCCCGAATAAGCATCCAAGAAGGTTAATAATTTATGTCCAGCTGTGAAGTCTATTAACCTGTCTATTTTTGGCAATGAGTAGGAGTCTTTGGGGCAAGCCTTGTTCAAATTAGTGTAATCCACGCACATCCTCCACTTGCCATTCTTCTTTGGTATAACGACCACATTAGCCAGCCATTCGGGGTACTTTACCTCCCTTATGAAACCATTTTCCTGCAACTTCGTGGTTTCATCTTTGATTGCTTTCTTTTTTACCCCGGTGTGAGGTCTTTCTTATTCTTCACCGGGTGAATTTTGAGTCTACATTCAGCTTGTGGGTCATGATCTCCAGATCGATACCAATCATGTCTGAATGAGACCAAGCGAAGCAATCGTTGTTGGACTTTAAAACTTCAATGATTGCACTCTTCGACTCCGGGACCAACTCCGAGCCGACAAATACCTTTCTTTCGGGGTACTCTTTCAATAAGTTGAAAGACTCCAATTCCTCAATGGTGGAGTCCTCGACTTTTTGCTTCCCAAGGTCTTAAATGCAAACCAGGATCTTTTCAAATTCTCCTCGGAGGTCCTCCTCGCTCGACCCCGGTTGCATTAGTTGCTATTGTTTTGGCCCGATCGGGGCGACTCCACTTCTCAATGCAACCGAATAGCACTCTCTTGCTATTCGTTGCTCTCCTTTTATTGATCGAACCCCTCGAGGCGTAGGGAATTTGATCACTTGATGAAGCAGGGAGGGAACAACCTCCATTGAGTGAATCCACGGTCTGCCGATGATCATGTTATAGGCAATGTCCTCGGGTAACACAAGAAACAGTGTTTCTTTGTTGACTCTTTCAGCAAACGTTTTGAGTGTAATTTCACCCAAAATTTTCTCAGTGGAGTTGTTAAGACCAGTCAACACTGTCGCTTTGGGGACAACTTCCTATTTGGGCCACATCTTCTTAACAGCCCCGTAGCTAATTCTGTTGACCGAGCTACCGGGGTCGATCAGGACTCGCTTGATGTCGGAGTCGTTGATTCTTAACATGATGACCCAGGCATCGTGATTAGGGAACATCATCCCATCACAATCGTCATCATAAAGTACGATCTCTTTACCCGAGCCCCCAACTCGAGTTCTCTTTTCCATTGTGATTGATAATTTGGCGAATTTCTTTGCAGCTGCGAAATTCACCCTCGTTCACCTCTGATCCCCGGGTTATGATATTTACAACTCTCTCCGTGGGTGGAGCCCGAGGTGGCTATCCATCACCTCGGTTCTTGGAGTAGTTGTCCGTTCCCTATTAAGTAAGGAATTCGGCCAACACTCATTTTTTCAACAAATGATCCACCTCGAGGCGTAATGCTTTGCAATCCTCGGTTCGATGGCCATAATCCGCGTGGAACTCACAGTGCAAGTTTTGGTCTCTCTTATCCGCTGGAGTTCTCATGTCTTTGGGCACTCTTACCCCAGCAGTCCCCTTGACTACGTTGACCAGCTCCGAGGTCGATATGTTGAAATTGTAGTCAGGGATCCGAGGTAGTTCCTTCTTCAAAGCCGAAGCTGGGCCTGAGGAATTTCTTTGGTTCGTGTTGGAGTGAACCTTTCCTCCGAGCCGTTGGCTTATATGTGGGCTTGTGAATGAGTTCCTGAAGGATTTTCCCAGCCTTTGGCAGACAGGCTATCTTGTAAAGGTGTATGGTTCATACCTCCCATTCGGATTTCCTCGCGACGCCTCAGTGCGATGTGAGGATTTGCCTCGGTTTTTTAATTATAACCTCCGCTTTTAAGCTTAGCCTCCTCCAACCTAATCTTGGAGTAAGCCTGTTTGTGTAGATCTTCCCATGTCAAAACATGGTATTGTTGGAGCTCCTTTTGCAATTCAGCAGCGGTGTCAGAATAGCGAATATTGATACCCTTTTCAAATGCCATGATGGCCAAAGTATCATCCATCCGAGGTAGCTCCATGCGCTCAGCATGAAAGCACTCAAGGAACTCCTTAAGTGGCTCACCGGGCCATTGTTTGACCTTGCATATATCCTCCTTCCTTTGGAGAATTTTTGAGCCCCGGTGTGGGCCTTAACGAAAGCGTCGGTCATTTCTTTAAAGGTGGAAATCGATCCCGCTGGTAGACACATGTACCAACACAGCGCTACTTTCTCCAAGGATTCGCCAAACTTTTTAAGAACATTGACTCGAGCTCTATTGTCGTTAAATCATTGCACTTTACCATTGCCGTGTATTCCCTTACGTGCTCTTTAGGATCGGTGTCCCATCATATTTTTTTAAGAACATGAGCTTGAAGTTTTTAGGAGTTGGAGTTGGAGCTGGAGCCGCGTCAGGCTTAAATGGAAACTCCCTGTATTGATCTATGTCAAGCTCGTCTTCTTCTTTGTTATCCCAATATGCTCTCGAGGCGCTTTTCTACACGTGCATCGACGCGAGCTTCATGCGCGCCTCGACGCGTGCCTCAATCTCCCTAGTAAATCTCTCAACGTCGACCGATGTAGTTTCTGCCATGGTGGAAATCGTCCTGAAGTGTGGCGTTACGCCTGGTATGCTTCCCGAACCCCCAGACGTGGCCCCATTGGGAGGTCCCCCTATTATCGCGCCTGCAGGAATGAAGATCGGGATGCCTCCATTTGTAACCAAAGGCTGGGTGTTGTTCGGTGCTGAACTGTTACTCGCCTCTAACGAGGCGCGGAATTCGGCGTTGATGTGTGCTTGCTCATCCTGCCGTTCTTAAAGGGCTTTGAGCGAAGCAACAACAAAAGCTTGGAAGGCTTCAGTTGTCATCGGAGATGAGGACTGTTGGTTCGACGGAACGTTAGTCTGATCATCTAGATCCCTACTGTTGTCAGCCATTTTGTTGTCGAGAAAATTACAGGCTGTAACGAAAAAAAAAAGAACGTTGAACTTTGGAACAAAGCGTTTCTGCCTATATCCCCACAGACGGCGCCGATTTGTATGGGCCTAAATCGGTTTAGGATCACAAATCGAATTTGGGTTAGAATATAAGCAAAACTTCGTATCAAAGTCGATAAAATGCCAGGAATAAGCGTAAAATGCGAGAAAATAATTGGATTTCAATATATTGCAATGAGTACAAAATTTGACAGAGTTTCTGTATGTATTTCTGAATGTATACAATACAAAATGAAGTATTATTTATAGGCCTTGGGGTCTTGCCCACGTTCTATACCATCAGTCATGCTTAGACCCACGTTCTTGGCATTAATAGAAGGAGCTAGTGGGCTGAAGTAGTGGGCTGCAAAGCCGCTTGACTCGAGGCGCTTCACCGAGGTGCAAGTGTATGGCTTCGGTGATTGTGCTTTGCTGCTTGACCGAGATGAATGTCACCGAAGCTCAGCTTACGGCTTGACTTCGGTGACGACCTCGGTGATTGACTTCGGTGATCCATTCTCTTGCTTCGGTTTCTAGCTTATCGACACATGCTCAGTTACTGTCAGATCATGCTGCCGAGGCGACTCATAATGAGCCGATTTTTACCCAATACACCAAAATTTCGAAAATCCTAGGTGTCTTTATCACACAACTAAAACTTTATCAACAAAAGGTAGTTCGACTTACTAAGTAAACCATGGTGCTGGACATATCAATATTTACTAGTTGATTTAGGCTAACAAAGATTGTCTAAATTGGTCCAGTTAAGAGGGCTTAGGATTGGGTTAATTAAAAAGGTTATTTTTGTGATTTGCTAGAAATTTTGTATTTCCCCATGTTTTTTTCAAGAATCTTTGAAGTACATCCCAAAAACCCAATTTTAATATATTACTAGGAATTGTGCTCAGTGGCTCGATCTCTGTTACTTTTAATGCGTTAGTATTTTGTTTTTAATGTTTCGATCGGTTTCATTTTATTTCCTCTTTTTGTTTTTTCCTCTCTTTTGTTTGAATGGTGTGTTGGCCTAAATCTGATTAAAATAATAAATCAAATTTGTTTTAGGTTATTTGTATCAAGGCCGTAAAAAGATAAGAAATTGGACAAAGAAATGCAGACAAAAAATTGAAGACAAAGAATAAGTGTATTTGATATATTTGTGGATGTCTTACATAATCTTTTCATGGCTACTTATAGTCTACAAGAATGAGAATAGCAATTACTGCGTTAATGGCCATTACTCCATGTTCAATCGTGATCTGACCATGATCTCCCCATTTAATACATGAGCAACGATTGATGGTGATAGAGGCGAGTGTTCGTTCACCGATGAGCGAATCTTCACCGAGAGGTGAATAGATGTGGGGCAAATCGTGACAACACACTTTCCAACGTGTGCCAAGCTTGGAAGATTCATCCTTATGCAGTGAGCTCTCCAGGCGGGGTGCCTGGATGTGCTGGGCCTCCCTCCTCCTCCTTAGGCGTGGGGCCTAAAGCTGAATCTTCCAAGGGGCACCAGGTGCCCCGCCTGCCTAGGCGCCCGCACCAGGTGCCCCGCCTACCTAGACGCCCACCCCAGTCACCCCTCCTAGCTTCAGCACAATCCAAGCGCCCCTCCCAGCTACTGAATTTATATTTCTTTTACTGTTTTGCCCTACGTGTCTTATTTGATGAACTTATTAGTAAGGGTATTTTGGTCATTGTGTAAGCTTAGGAAACACTATAAAAACTCAAGTATAGCTTATTTTTCACTTAGCATATTATTGATGAATGTGAAACTTGAGCAATGCTCTTTGAGATTGAATGAAGGAACCTATGTTTGGGATTTGTGTGCTTCTAGTGGATTCTAGTTGGACAACGACCCGGCCCCGATCATTCTACTTGCGAGTTCCCGTTGACTCGAGGGTAGTTGCGTAGTGCAGGTGATCCTTTACATCCACCAGAGGTATATCGAAACAAGTTCTTCGATGCTACTTGGGTCTTTGCTCGAGCCTCGTCTCGCTTTCTATCTTACTTTATCGCTTCTGTATTTTTCCTGCATTAGTTTGGTATCAGAGCAAGGCTCGGGTTTTGTTTCTACAAATCCCCGACCCTTGGTCTCTTCGTGCCTAGTATCTTTTCTTTTAGTTTTCTTGTTGTTGAAGTTATTGAAAGAAGAAAATTACAAAAAAATTAAAAAAGTAAAAATTCAAAAAAAATGGTCATAACTTTTTGGTGTGTTCGATTCTTGTTATAGGTGTTATAGAATATTGATCCTTGTTGAAAACCCGACATTTGGGTACTACAATCTCGTGGATTGGATTAGAATCAAGAATTTAAAGATTTGAAACCCAAAATTTCCTTAAACCCTTGATAAACCTTGTTCTTGATGATTTTTGCTTGATTCTTGGGTTGAATGAGTGTTGGATTGAAAACTTGATATTGGGGATTGATCTTGATTGAAAATAAACGATTTGGTACCAATTTTGTGGGATTTGAACCTGTATAACACCAAATTTGATGAATCACAATCCATGTTGAAACCCTTTCAAAAACCCTTGTGTTCTTGAGTTTCTTGGCTTTGAATCTTGAATTGATTGATTGTTTTGGTTGTAAATTTGATTGGGGTTTGTTAGAGAAGATCAAAAACAACTTTGGATATCATTGGATTGTGAAAACAAGTTGAAAACATCGGATTTGTAGATTGAAAATCGGATTGGAACAAGTTTGGAACGAGTTGAAACTGCTCCAGGGCCAGGCGCGCCGCCTAGCTTGGCCACTGCATAAGACCTCAGGCGCCCCGCCTAGGTCCTAGGCGCCCTGCCTGAAATCCTGCACAATTTTGAGCGCCCCTCCTGCAGTCTAGGTGCCCCTCCTGCTTGCTGAAAGTGTCTGTTTAGGGTAGTTTTTCCTAAGTTTTCCTATTTCTTTGTTTGCATAACATCTAACTAGTGCTACTTTGGGTAACCTTTCTACCTAATTGGTACTAGCATTTGAAGCTTTTAGGTGACTCGTGCCTAGATAGGAGAGTAGAATTCGAAGAAGACTCATAGAATCCTTTTAACTTAAGTCCTCACTTCAAAGCGCTTAGCGTTCATTGGGTCATATCAACTCCACTTACCCCGGAGTACAATTGACTTGTGAATAGTTGGTTGAGTTGAGGATTGTTGTTCAACTACTTGAAGCTTTTAGTATTCAAGTTCGAGTGAAATATCCACCACCACTAAATGAGAGACCCGAGTACTATACACGTGAGGGTGTGTGAGAGGTGTTTTCACTAACTAATTGTTCTTCTTGTAGGTACAATGGCCAATGAAGGTGTTGATTTCATAAAGAGTACGTTGGCTAGTATCTTAGCAGAATTGGATAGTATGAGCCTAAGGATTGAAGCTCTTGGAAGAAGGGCCTCAAGTGCCCAAATTGAGAAAGGGACCCCGAGTGCCTAAGTTGAGGCCGGAGAAGGCACAAGTGGTTCAACCTTTGCCCCAGAACAAGTTGTTTAATTGCTTAGTCAACAACGGGTTAAGGAAGACCGTAATAGAAATGAACAAGTGTTGGCCAATCCCCAACGAGTGGGCAATCCCCACCTTTTGGGCAATCCCCAAAGGAATACTACACTTCCAAGACCCATTCAAAATGTTCTACCTCTTGATCATATTGAGGAGGCCATAGAGGAGGGAGATGATCCTCAAATGTTCTGGTAGTTAGGAGGAGTTTGAGTACCATTTTCATGGAAGAGGAGGTGGAGTATGTTCAAAGGGAAAACCTCTTTCATGCTAGATGCCGAGTCATGGGTGTATTTTGCTCCATGATTATTGACTCGGGAAGTTGTGCCAACATAATTATCCAAACCTTGAGATCCCAATTGAAATTACCCACTCTAAAGCATCCAAACCCATATCATTTACAATGGCTTAGTGAGTGTGGTGAACTAAAGGTGGTGAAGCAAGTGTTGCTTGAGTTTAGCATAGGAACTATAAAGATAAGATCATGTTTGATGTGGTCCAATGCAAGCGTGCCATCTATTGTTGGGAGACCATGGCAATATGATAGATGTGTTGTGCATGATGGTTTTACCAACTCTTATACGGTCAAGCAAGATGGGAAAAAGTATGTGCTTAGACCTTTGACTCCAAGGCAAGTAAGGGTAGACTACAAGCTAATGAGGTAGTTGAGGGAATCGGCTAAAGCAAAGTCACCCATTGTACTTGAACCCGAGGCAAACAATCTCATTGTGTTGCCAATGCATGGTGAAAATCAGAGTCACTCCACTTCAAATGAAAGAGAAAAGATAGAGAGAAGTGAGGGAGTGACCGGTGACAATCCAAGAGAGGAAAAAGGAGAGGATTTGAGGAGTGATGTGAGTGGATTGTCACCACAAACTACACTTGACCTTGAGGTAAAATTGAGAGAGAAGAGAGGTAAGGAAAGAAAAATTGAGAGTGAGAGCACCCATTGTTCTAACAATTCTTCATCTTCTACTTTTCCTTGTGAAAGATCATGTGTAGTTACAATTGAAGACAAGCCATTGGAGCCTCAACCATGTGCTTGGAAGGAAAGACAAGAGGGGAAAAGTTCTCAAAGTGAGCTTCATGAAGGAGGAGTTGCATATGACACTTCAAGCCTTGTTAGTGATCCAGGAAGTACAACAAATGTAAGTGTTGCTTCACCTTTTCATGAGCCTACTAACTACTTGTCTTATGATGACTCAATACTAGTTGGTGTTTTTTATGCATCTAGTGAGTATACCACTAGTGAAGAGTCTAGTTGTCAACTTGAGTGTGCTTGTGAAACACTATTTAGGAAGGATGATATGCCACATCATGATGTGAGGTCATTGTTCATTGAACCCTCCCTAGTATAGATTTGATAGTTGACAATGATTGTGACCTTTGCTATGACATACCACCAACCTTTGACAAAGGAGAAGAGGAGATAGTTGATCATTCCCTTATTGATTTGCTTCTATTTGGTGGACCAATGTGTTGTAGTAAAGATGGACTTGACCTTGAGGAGTCCAAATTGCATGAATTGGACAAGGTTTTCTATGATGACTCCTTAAGTGAACCTAGTCTTGATAACTTGTCTATGCTTGATCATGATAGTGAGATGCATGTTTTTACTAATCCATTGTTTGAAGAAATTCTCATTAGTGGTAGTGAGTTGTATCGGACTAGGGTGTATAGTAAAATGGAACCCCCATGGTGTGAAGGATTTGATTCCTTAGGCAACCCATTGTTTGAGAATTTGGGTGAGGTAGATGGTTCTTTGAGTGACCCTACTATTGCTTGTTGGGGTTATGATGAAGAAGAATCCAACATCAATGCCTTCCTTGAGAGCTTGACTTTTGAGAAGGGTTGCTTAGGTGCTGAAATGAGGGGGAAGAGGAATCCTTTGGTGTGAGTAAGTATGCTCTAAAGAAGGGGAGTGGAGTACTTGATACTACTTGTATGTTGAGTTATTCGACTCAATCCACTCCACTTATTAATCACACCTTGAGGATTGATTGGTGTGTTGATCTTGAGCTTAAGGTTCAAGGGGATTTTGATAGCTTGATCTTGCATTTTCCATGTCCCCATGACCTATTTGCTCATTATCGTGTTGAATGCATGTTGTTAATTAACCAAGTACTTGTTGTTTTCCTTGGAGACTTGATTTTTGTGATTAGTATTGATGCTTGGTTATACCACAAGAGTGTGTTTTCCAAATTTCTTGCACTAACCTACTTTCAAAGTAGGAAATCTTGTGTTTGCTTGTCGTTGCTTGTAGGTTCTAAGCTCCATGTTAAGGCAAGGGAAATCTTGGAAGAGATCTTTGTCAAAGTGACGATCAAGATTTACAAGCGAGGAGAGCATTGGGCACCCCAAAGAGATGATGCCATGGACGTGAATGCATTGATTTTGAGAACGAAATCTCTTCAAGAAGGGGAGGATGATGCGGGGAAAATCGTGATAAGACACTTTCCAACACTTTCCAACGTGTGCCAAGCTTGGAAGATACAAAGGACTTGAAGTCAAGAGCTTTGGAAATATTTCGGATGGTTTCAACTTTAGGCCCCACGCCTAAGGAGGAGGAGGGAAGCCCAGCACATCCAGGCGCCCCGCCTGGAGAGCTCACTGCATAAGGATGAAAAGGGGCATAGGCGCCCCGCCTGCCTAGGCGCCCACTCCAGGTGCTCCGCCTGACCCTAGGCGCCCCTCCTAGCTTCAGCATAATCCAGGCGCCCCTCCCAGCTTCAGGTGCCCCTCCCAGCTGCTGTATTTATGTTTCTTTTATTATTTTGCCCTACGTGGCTTATTTGATGAACCTTATTAGTAAGGGTATTTTGGTCATAAGCTTGGGAAACACTATAAAAACCCAAGTATAGCTTATTTTACACTTAGCTTATTATTAATGAATGTGAAACTTGAGCAATGCTCTTTGAGATTGAATGAAAGAACCTATGTTTGGGATTTGTGTGCTTCTAGTTGGACAACAACCCGGCCCCGATCATTCTACTTGCGAGTTCCCGTTGACTCGAGGGTAGTTGCGTAGTGTAGGTGATCCTTGACATCCACCCGAGGTGTATCGAAACAAGTTCTTCGGTGCTACTTGGGTCTTTGTTCGAGCCTCGTCTTGCTTTCTATCTTACTTTATCGCTTCCGTGTTTTCCCTGCATCAGAATTACACGCCTCGTGATGGTTGTCTTCCAATCACCTCGTTGGATAACTTGTTGCCAAAATTCATTTCGTGTCTGAGGCAACTAGCCTCGAAGTTGAGCGTGCGACTTTAAGTGACCGTTTCTAAAAGATTCAATCATACCATACATCGAGCCCTGTTGTTAAGGCCTCGGTGAAGCACTTGAGTACCATCTTTCCTATAAATCCACCATCTTGTTCTCTACTTACATTGTTCCTCAAATCTATGATCAACAGAACCAGCGTTTCTCCAAATCTCCCTTCCGTTAAAATCTTGATGTCATGTCTTCTAGCAAAAATTCTTCAGGATCTCCAAAAGTAAGAATAATATATGATAACACCATGATAACGAGTGGTGATTTGGCAGATGTACCAGTGCCATTAAAGTTTATTCCACCAGAGAAAGGTGACAAAGAAACCACCTCCGACCATCGCGACACCACTAACCAGGAAGAAGTATCGGTCGGCGATGATGGAACCGTGGCTAAAAAAACCACTAATGTTGATAAAAATGAAACTGAAGCCGCTGAGGCCTCACAGCCCAAAAAGAAAACTTTCACCGAAGAGCTTAAAACCCAATTAGGTGATCCCCTTGAAATATGACCACAGTAAAGATTTCAAGATGCAAAAAACAACCTGCTTCCGATCTTGAGAAAAATAGAAAAAGTGTCGTTTAAACAATCACCGAGCCTAATCGGACAAGCTCACGTAGACCAAGTTTGAGAAGATTCTAGTTGGGGCCTCGAGGTTCAGATCGTGGTCCCTGCCCTGGAGCATCGCACCTGTGATAGAGTCCCTGAGCTCTCATTCATTTGCACCTATCCTTTTACGATAGGTTTTTCACTCCCAATTCACCACATAGCCAACACTTTCTGCCTAACATACAACTTATGCTTCGCTCAGCTCGGTCCTGGCGTTTGGAGGGTCATTCAATACCTCGAGTTTCTAAGCCATTGAGCCAAAGTCCCTTTTACTTTTGACCATTTTATTTCCCTTTTTCGCCCCACCATGCATAAAGATGGGGTTGTCCAGTTGAGAAATTGGGGCATGTTTTCCATAATCACAAAGGGTGACGATACCGAGGACCGTCGTTGGTGCGATCAGTTCGTTCTTATTCCCACCGCTTTTCTTTCTTCTGAGGCTGGATTCCCCAAAAGTGTGGAACAGAACTCGTAAGTTGCCAAACTGAGAAAGATTGGGGATGGCTGGGATCGCATGAGGGCTAAACATCAAGCCAAGGTTGCCGATTTAGAGAGAACCACTTGCTCAACTCTGAGATTGACCTGGACCGAGCTCGCAAAGCAGCCGAAGAGTCCCGCCTCGATCTGGACAAGTCTCGATAGACCATTGCCAAGCATGAAGCTGAAGAGAAAGCTTAAGAGGAAATTCTCCGAGCTGAAATTGAAGCGGCGAATGCAACAATTGATTATTTAACCGAGCAGCTTCAAAGCCAATAGAAGGAACTCTCATCAAAGGTGAACGAGCTTGAAACCCAATCCCAAACTCTCGAGATAAAGGTTGAGACCCTTCAGAATGAGGGAGCCATGTTTTCGTCAAAGCTTAAGTCCAAGATTGAGACCAAGCTGAAGTCTTGTGATACTAGAGCCCGAGTTGATAGGAACATGCAATTATCTAGACCAAACTGAAAACTCTCAAGCAGTGCAAAGCTGGCATAGACTTGGACGAAGAAATAGCTAAGGCACAAGAGGATGTTGCCAAGGCTCAGCTGTTGATGAATAATCTTCCTTCGAGCAGTGAAAGCTCGAGTGATGGAGAAAATGAGGGTTCAAAAGCCTCGTCTGCTGGCGATTGAACTCCGTCTGTGCTTCCTTTGTTTTTTGGTTTTTTGTTTGGGCTTCGATAACTATTTTGTAAATCTCTTTGTATCGGCCTCCGAGGCATTTAATGAATATTTGGTGGATGCTGATGTTTGGCATTTTATGCCAATGTTTCCTTGATATTTCCGCATGTTTGAGCTTGTTATTCGCCCGTTTTATAGTTTATGAATGTGGTTTTGCACTAATTTGATGTCGTGCGTGTGTAGGTTGTTACGCAGTGCATTTGGAGTTTTTAGGAGCGTGATTGAGCAAGGAATGATTGGAAGTTGATTGAGGATTGGATTGAGCAAAAGAGGGCACGACACGAGGCGAGTTGCGGAGCAAGGAAGAGCGAATTTTGGCATGGCGCCTTGGGGCACGTGGCGCGCCAGTTATAGCACCCAGTGCCTGGCGCGGTTCTCCACGTGGGGCTCCCCAAAGGCGCTCAACTTTCGACGTCTTCTAGTTGTGGTAGCGCGATCGTGGGCGCGGGGTGCCCGTTATAGTGCCCCTGGAGCGGATTTTTACTTCCTATTTCGTCTAGGCTTAGGTCTAACTTATTACCAGGCCTTTGTAAACTTTATAAATACTATGTTACTTAGATTTTAATGGGGGTTGATACTTTGGAGCAATTGGAGAGCACCATACTTCATTGAACAAGGGTTTATTCCTAATCTTTCATCTATTACATTATTTACATCATTATTACATCAAATCTTGGCCTTGTGATTATGAATATGCGTGGCTAAATATTACGTTCTAGGGTTAGAGTTTACATGAAAGTTGATTGTTTGAAGATTGATTCCCATTAATTGAATCCCATAACGGGTTGCTTATTCTTTGTTGATTTCACTTGTGTAATTGTTAGAGCTCGATAATTATGCATTATCTATGGTTTTTAGATTGAACTCGAAAGAGGGAATTTAATTACATAATAAGAGAGAATAGAACTAGTTTGTGAACCCGGGCATCGGGGAACCAATTCGCGAGTAGGATAGACATATACTTGCTTGCCTAGTTTAACTCATAACAGAATTCGTTAATGCGTGCAAGTGATTTAACCCATAGACATATAGGGATTGAAGTAGCCTGCATAGACTGTGAAGAACTGAAAGGTTTTCATAGTTACATATACTCTGTCAGTTAGTAACCCGGGATTTAAGAAGTGGAATCAATTGGATAACTCAACTGGATTGTTCGTAACTCTGACCCTGGACCGTCCTCTTAATATTGTTAACAACCAAAGTATTGCACCATTGCTTTACTACACTTCTAGCTCTTTAATTACTGCTTTTTAGTTACTAAAACTCTCACCATCAAAGAAAAAGATCCCTGAATAGTCTGTTTAGCAATTGTTTGTTAAGTATTAGTCTGCATAGTCCACGTGGGAACGATAATCGATTGATCACTTTATTACTTGTCGACCGCGTATACTTGCGTGTGCGTTTGGAGTGCAGTTCCAGAGTTAGAAGCAAGCTTCCTCAGAAATTGAAGGATCCTGGCAGTTTTACTATTCCCTTGAAAATTGGGGAACATGAGGTTGGTCGAGCTTTGTGTGATTTGGGTGCTAGTGTGAATTTAATGCCTTCTTTAGTTTTCAGGAAGCTAGGCCTGTGTGAACCACGACCCACTACTGTGACTCTGCAGCTGGCTGATAGATCATTGACATGCCCAGAGGGGATTATTGAGGATGTGCTTGTACAAGTGGGTCAGTTTATATTACCTGTTGATTTTATTATTCTTGATTATGAAGCTGATCCTGAGGTTCCTCTCATATTGGGAAGAGGATTTTTGGCTACTGCTGATGCTGTTATCAGAGTTAGAGCTGGAAAGATGATCATGAAGGTAAATGGGGAAGAAGCTGTGTTTAATGTGTTCAGAGCTACCCAGCTTCCTTCTCATTATGAAGAGTTGTCCATGGTAAAAGTGGTAAATGATGAGCTGACTGCTGATGAGAGGTCGTTCTTGGCTTCTAATGTTGATTCTTTATAAAGGGAACTCTTATGTGATGATGATGATATCCGAAAGGATGATGACATTGAAGAATATTTGGAGGTTCTTAATATGCAGAGTAGATTCATCCTAGGGTGGAAGAAATTTGAGGAGCTTGATAGACCGTTGACCTTAACTCCTGCTAAACCGTCTATTGAGAGAGCTCCTACTCTTGAGCTCAAACCTCTACCCGCGCATTTACATTATGCTTATTTGGGTGAAGGTAATACCTTGCCCGTGGTCCTTTCTTCTTTGTTGTCTGATGTGCAGGTTGAAAAGGTGTTGCGGGTATTGAGAGAGCGCAAGAGAGCTATTGGCTGGACTATTGCTGATATTAGAGGGATTAGTCCTTCTTTCTGCATGCATAAAATTCTCTTGGAAGAAGACCATAAGCCATCTATAGAGCAGCAGAGGAGGCTAAATCCAATTATGAAGGAGGTAGTGAAGAAAGAAGTTATCAAGTGGCGGGATGCTGGTATTATTTTTCCTATCTCTGACAGCAAGTGGGTGAGTCCAGTGCAATGTGTTCCAAAGAAGGGGGGCATGACAGTGGTGAAGAATGAGCACAATGAGTTGATTCCTACAGGAACAGTTACAGGGTGGCGAATTTGCATTGTTTATAGGAAGCTGAACAAGGCCACCAAGAAAGATCACTTCCCACTCCCTTTTATTAATCAGATGCTGGATAGACATGCAGGGCACGAGTATTACTGTTTCTTGGATGGCTATTCGGGCTACAATCAAATTGTGATAGCTCCTGAAGACCAAGAGAAGACTATTTTTACCTGTCCATATGGCACCTATGCATTTAGGAGGATGCCATTTGGGTTATGTAATGCCCCGGGGACTTTTCAGCGGTGCATGATGGCTATTTTCACCGACATGGTGGAAAAATTTGTGGAGGTATTCATGGATGATTTCTCAGTGATTGGTGACTCTTTTGATGAATGTTTGAAAAATCTCGATGCTGTGCTGAGCCGTTGTGAAGAAACAAATCTGGTGCTGAATTGGAAAAAATGTCACTTTATGGTTCAAGAAGGCCTAGTACTTGGGCACAAGGTGTTAAAGCAAGGGATCGAGGTTGACAAAGCGAAGATTGAGGCTATTGAGAAATTACCACCACCTATCTCTATTAAGGGGGTGCGCAGTTTCTTGGGACATGCAGGGTTCTATAGACGTTTCATAAAGGACTTCTCCAAAATTTCCACTCCCTTATGAAAATTGTTAGAGAAGGATGTGAAATTTGTGTTGAATGATACTTGTCTCAAGGCAATTGAAGAGTTGAAGAAAAGGTTGGTGACCGCACCAATCATATTGCTCCTGACTGGTCTTTGCCATTTGAATTGATGTGTGATGCGAGTGATAATGCTATTGGGGCTGTTCTAGGCCAAAGAATTGGAAGAATCTTTCACTCCATCTATTATGCAAGCAAGACGCTTGATGCAGCCCAGTCTAATTATACCACCACTGAGAAGGAGTTGCTAGCCGTATTGTATGCTATTGATAAATTCAGATCTTATTTGGTTGGCACTCGTGTTGTTGTCTACACTGATCATGCTGCAATCCGGTATTTGTTTGAAAAGAAGGACTCCAAGCCTAGACTCATTAGATGGGTTCTCCTATTGCAAGAGTTTGATGTTGAAATTCGAGATCGCAAGGGGAATGAGAATCAAGTAGCTGATCATTTGTCAAGGCTGGAGAATAGAGATCATGTAGATGAGGGGCCTGAGATTAAAGAGGTATTTCCTGATGAGCAACTTTTTGCTTTAGATGCAGCTGAGGTACCATGGTATGCTGACATGGTGAACTTAATTGTGAGTAATGTGTATCCTCCTGGGGCTACTGCTGAGCAAAAGCGTAGACTCCTTCATGAGAGCTGATTTTATGTGTGGGATGAGCCCTATTTGTATAAGATAGACGTTGATCAACTAGCTAGGAGATGCATTCCAAGGGAAGAGGTAGAGCCGATTCTACAGAGCTGCCATTCCTCTCCTTATGGTGGCCACCTTGGTGGAGATCGAACAGCTGCAAAGGTACTTCAATCTGGTTTCTTTTGGCCTACTTTATTTAAAGATGCTCATGCACTAGTGAAGCAATGTGATCGTTGCCAAAGAACGGGTACTATTTCTAGGCGTCACGAGATGCCTTTGAACAATATCCTGGAGATTAAGCTGTTTGATTGTTGGGGGATTGATTTTATGGGTCCATTCCCACCTTCTATGGGCCATAAACACATCCTCGTAGCAGTTGATTATGTGTCTAAATGGGTGGAGGCTATTGCACTTCCAACAAATGATGCGAGTGTGGTGGTGAAGTTCGTGAAGAAGAATATTTTCACTCGTTTTGGGACACCGCGGGCTATAATCAGTGATGAAGGTACGCACTTTTGTAACCGGTTGTTCAATAAATTGTTGGCCAAGTATGGGGTTCGTCACAAGGTGGCCACTGCTTATCATCCCTAAACTAGTGGCCAAGTGGAAGTATCTAATAGAGAGATCAAGCAAATCCTTGAGAAGACTGTGAATGCCTCGAGGAAGGATTGGGCTATGAAGTTAGATGATGCTCTCTGGGCCTATCGAACTGCATTTAAAACACCTATTGGAACCTCTCCATATAGGCTTGTTTATGGTAAGGCCTGTCACTTGCCTGTTGACTTAGAGCATAAGGCGTATTGGGCAATTCAAAAGCTCAACCTTGATATGGCCTTAGCGGGTGAAAAGAGGATGCTTCAATTGCATGATCTTGAAGAGTTCCGGTTCCATGCGTATGAAAATGCGAAATTGTATAAGGAACGGACAAAGAAGTGGCATGACAAGCATATTGAGCGTCGTCAGTTTGAGCCCGAGCAGCTGATGTTGTTGTTTAACTCAAGGTTGAAATTATTTCTGGGCAAGTTGAAGTCTAGATGGTCGCGGCCTTTTGAAGTAGTTCGTGTTACCGCACATGGAGCGGTTGAATTGAAAGCCCCGGATTCTAAGAAAACACTCTTGGTTAATGGTCAAAGGGTGAAGCATTATTGGGGATGTTCGGTGAATCACCGTACTTCCATTACTTTGAGGGACCCTTGATTTATACCCGTCGTACCACGACGTTAACTAAGGCACTTCTCGGGAGGCAACCCGAGTTTGTACTTGTAATAGTTTAGTTATATTTTGTTTTATAGTGTCACGTAGTTTTTGTTTTTGTGTCATTTTTGTAGGTATCGGGAGAGCTAAACAAGGTGAAATTAATGTATTGAGGGGTACGGGATGCTTTGAGACATGTCCCGCGCTTGGGTTCGCACTTGCAATCGAAATTTGGTGCGAAAAAACATATTCGGGCGCGTTTGGGAGTGCCCCGCGCCTCCCAACGCGCGAAATTGCAACCTGAAGCAAAAGGCCTGGCGCGTTTGGGAGCGTCCCGCGCCTCCAAACGCGCCTGGTTAGGCAGTAGCTTAAATTTGAGGCGCGCGTTTTGCCCGCGCCGCGGAGGCCAACGCGCCTGGCCAAAAGGTTTTTAAAATTTCGGGTCAAACGGGTTTTGACCTGCGACCCGGTTTCCCTCAACCCCTTATACCCGATTCCTACACTATTTTCTTCACTATTTTCTCTCTAATTACTCCCTAAACACTCCCCAAATCACCTCTAACTCTTGGAATCATTCCCAATATTGTTGCAATCCATTCTAACACTTTCAAGTAAGTAAATTCCTACTTTTCTCTCTCCATTACATGTAAGATGAACTAAATTTTTCCATGGTAGGTTTCTTAACTAGTTGCAAGTTTATGTGTAAATATTACTCTTGAAGTGCTTCAATTGTTCATTGTGCTTGATAGTTAGCTTGTGACTTGTAAAAAGAGATCTCCCAACAATTTGGGAGGGTTAGCACATTACAAAAACCATTGAACTTGATAGTTTCAAAGTGTGCACACCAAGTGTTTGTGAAAAAGCCTCAATGATGAAAACTGTATAACATTGTGAATTCTTGAGTAGCAATGCAATCCTTAGGCTTATTATGAACATTAAGTGTCTCACACACTAGCTTGATCTTGATAACCACAAACGCGGCATATTTTGTACGAAGCTAGTTTTGTTTAAGTGTGGGGTTGCTTGTGCTATTGAGTTGAATTGATTGACACATAGAGTGTATGATAAGTGTGGGGTGGTACCCTACCAATTGAGCTTGAATTGCATTTTTTGTGCTTAATTTGACATCTCACATTGATCTATTGATGTGTAGGTACCATGGTGATTACACCTCTACCAAGCAAGAGTTCTTCATCCACCTCGGCCCCGAGGAGAGCACTCTAAGCCGGGCCTTCTTCTACCAAGCAAAAGGGCAAGGCACCGGCCAAGCCCAAGGCCAAACCAAAGGCCAAGGCAAGATTCACTAAGGACGCGGTGCCGATACCACGACCCGGGGGAAAGACACGATATGGCCTCACTTTTGTGAAGAAAGGTGAGTGCCAAACTTGGTATAAAAATGTGAGGCTTGCGGGGTACATCCCCGAGCAAGCAATTGACAAGCGGAGGGTAATGCAAAAATTTCGAGGGGTGGCCGATGCGATACTTGCTTTACATTGGGACTTGGTATTTGAGAGTCCGGGGCATGCCAACCTTGACTTAGTGCAAGAACTTTACGCAAACTGGGAGCCGGAGGAGGCATGGAAGGAGGATGACATGGTTACTGTGATGGGGGTGAAGGTGAAATTGGACCACACGGCATTGAATGCTCTTGGGGGTCGAGGACCCTGATTATGATGATCTGAGAGAGTTCATTAGAAAGCCTGACTATAAGGCTCTGCGGGATACATTCTGTGGTGAGAGCTCCACGCATAAATGGGAGCGAAGTGTGTCCGGCAGACACAAGTATATGTTCTTCTCGCAGTTTCTGAAACCGGCTCACGTGTGGATGCGATTTATAAATGCACGCATATTACCATCTTCTCATTATTCCGAGGTCACCAAGACTCGGGCGTGCATGGTATATTTCTTTATGACCGGGCGACCGGTCAACATCGGCTACTACATATTGCGAGTGATGAAAGAGCAACGGGAGTTGCAGTCATTTAGCCGTTTGTACTTTGGGAACATCCTGACCCGGTATTTGGAGCAGGCTGGCGTCCCCGTGGATGAGATTGGGGATCGCATTGTCCCGGACATCGGGAAGTCGTTTGATATTACCTCGGTAAAGGGTGTGACCACGACTGCACCTGTGAGACTGACGACGGACGAGTGACGGGATACAGACGCCAACTTGTCTGCACGTCAGTATTTGATGATGGAGCGGATGGCCCGGCAGTCGGGCATGGATATGACAGCTATTGATCGCACTGTGCCTTTACTGGAGACCTCGAAACGCCTGCTGGGCATGACTCGAGCAGTAGAGATGCCTCCGGAGGAGGATGAGAATACTGATTCGGATATTGTTGATCGTGATCCGGACAGTGAGGCTGTGGAGACTGATGCTGAGGGCGGTGGCACTCCTGCGCACTACCCAGTGTTGGTCAGATGGATTTCAGGGCAGTTTTCTTTACTTTTGCACTTACTTCTTTGTCGCACTGAGGACATTGCTTAGTTTAAGTGTGGGGTGGGGTACTGCCATTTATCTATTTTTGAGGTTATGGATGCATGTACCGTAGGATTTTCTTTTGTCACTTGACTTTATTTTGATTTTTTTCTTGCTTTAATATATGAGAAAAATTGAAAAAAAAAATTAGAAAACCAATGAAAATTTCCAAAAAGATTTTCCTTTTAGTTTTATTAGTGGTACATGTCATCCGCCCCATGGTTTTTCTTATGGCCTCGGTTCTTTTCCACGGGGAGACCTTTGAACCGGGTAGTTTTTATTTTTTTTAGGATTAGAATAGTTAGTAGAGGTGACCCTAGACGAAGGAAATAGGTAGAATGCTAGGTGCCTTTGATTTGTTTGTTACCGGTGGACTTGAATTGATTGCATGTGCTATTTGTGGTGTCCTTGCGTTTTAAATTGTGATGCATGCCTAGGAAAAAAATAGAACGACCCCCTTGAGATGCTTGAGTCCACTTGCTTGACTTTATTGTGAACCTTTGTGCATTAGTGCTTAAATTTCCACAAGTTGCACTCTAGATGCTTGATTGAGAGTTGTTGATGGAACCTTTTTGTGTGGATCATGTGCAATGTGTGTGTGAGGCATGTTATTCGTTTGTTAGACTTTCATGAGACTTTCATGAGAGTGAGTGAATTGTTATACATGTGAGACTTTCATGAGAGTGAGTGAATTCGTTTGTTATTGCCCCCGTTCTATTCATGATATTTACTGTTGTGTGTGATCTTTGAGGGGGCACTCTTTTGCTTCATATTGGTGAGGGCGCATGGTTTGCATGAAATAGGTGAAGTTGATGGTTCATGGTTGAGAAGATAGGTGTGATTTTTGGGAGCATGGTTGCAATAAGTTAAGTTTGTGCATTTGAGCTATTTTGGGGTGGTTGTTCTCATATTTTTTAGTTTGGTAAATTGTTGGCATGTTTGTGGATCCATAGTAGTCATGTGTGCATTGGTTCAATGGTCGGTATCAACCATAGTCAAAGACAGACCTGTTTTACCTAGGTTGGGAAGTTAGTTGTGACTTGCTCGAGGGAGAGCAAAGGTTCAAGTGTGGGGTGGTGATGTTTGGCATTTTATGCCAATGTTTCCTTGATATTTCCGCATGTTTGAGCTTGTTATTCGCTCGTTTTATAGTTTATGAATGTGGTTTTGCACTAATTTGATGTCGTGCATGTGTAGGTTGTTACGCAGTGCATTTGGAGTTTTTAGGAGCGTGATTGAGCAAGGAATGATTGGAAGTTGATTGAGGATTGCATTGAGCACACGAGGGCACGACACGAGGCGAGTTGCGGAGCAAGGAAGAGCGGATTTTGGCTTGGCGCCTTGGGGCACGTGGCGCGCCAGTTATAGTGCCCAGTGCCTGGCGCGGTTCTCCATGTGGGGCGCCCCAAAGGCGCTCAACTTTCGACGTCTTCTGGTTGTGGTAGCGCGATCGTGGGCGCGGGGCGCGTTACAGCGCCCCTGGAGCGAATTTTTACTTCCTATTTCGTCTAGGCTTAGGTCTAACTTATTACCAGGCCTTTGTAAACCTTATAAATACTATTTTACTTAGGTTTTGATAGGGGTTGATACTTTGGAGCAATTGGAGAGCACCATACTTCATTGAACAAGGGTTTATTCCTAAACTTTCATGTATTACATCATTTACATCATTATTACATCAAATCTTGGCCTTGTGATTATGAATATGCGTGGCTAAATATTACGTTCTAGGGTTAGAGTTTACATGAAAGTTGATTGTTTGAAGATTGATTCCCATTAATTGAATCCCATAACGGGTTGCTTATTCTTTCTTGATTTCACTTGTGTAATTGTTAGAGCTCGATAATTATGCATTATCTATGGTTTTTAGATTGAACTCGAAAGAGGGAATTTAATTACGTAATAAGAAAGAATAGAACTAGTTTGTGAACCCGGGCATCGGGGAACCAATTCGCGAGTAGGATAGACATATACATGCTTGCCTAGTTTAACTCATAACAGAATTCGTTAATGCGTGCATGTGATTTAACCCATAGATATATAGGGATTGAAGTAGCCTGCATAGACTGTGAAGAACTGAAATGTTTTCATAGTTACATTTACTCTGTCAGTTAGTAACCCGGGATTTAAGAAGTAGAATCAATTGGATAACTCAACTGGATTGTTCGTAACTCTGACCCTGGACCGTCCTCTTAATATTGTTAACAACCAAAGTATTGCACCATTGCTTGACTACACTTCTAGCACTTTAATTACTGTTTTTTAGTTACTAAAACTCTCACCATCAAAGAAAAAGATCCCTGAATTGTTTGTTTAGCAATTGTTTGTTAAGTATTCGTCTGCATAGTCCTCATGGGAACGATACTCGATTGATCACTTTATTACTTGTCGACCGCGTATACTTGCATGTGCGTTTGGGAGCAACAAATGCTTCAAAATATTATATCTTTTACTTCACATTGGAAGTATCTGTTTCATATCACTTGAGTTTTTTTCTTGCAAGACTTAGATAAAATATAAAATAAAGCTAGCTTAGAACGACATCTCATTTACGAGCTGAGGCGTAAATGTGGACACTAGCTTTAAACATCGAATAAAAAAGAAACTGAATCAATTTTTATTGATGAAATTCGAGCCTATTTACATAAGTTTAAGTCATAACCAGACTTTAGGAAAAAATTAAGCAAATTCTTATTACAACAGCCACCTCGGGCGATGGAGTTAAACAAGACTAGCTCTTAAGGAAACAGTCCCCGGTGTAAAGATTGACAGTCTTCGAATTTTTTTTTGAAGTCCCCAGTTATTTGTGGCGTGAGTCAAACGAGTCGAGAATTGACTTAACCCACTCCTCTTGCATCCCCCCATTGTTCGGGTGTGAAGAATGAGGACTCGAGCACTGTTTGCCATTTCCTCTGCTTCCTAAAAGGACAAGCAAAGAAAAATGAGGGGTAGCATCATTCGGCCCAAATGTTGGGGCATTGAAAGTTCGACGCTGTAAGTATAAGATTGTGTTTGACGAGGGGTAACGTACCTCAATGTCAGAAATCATAGGCCCCTTTTTATTTCCCCTTTGAGATCCCTTTTCAAGAACCGAGCTCTCCTCTTCATCGAGCCCCGAGCCGAGTAATTGCTATTTTGATGGCTCTATTGGAGCTACTCCACTCCTCATCGTGATCAACTAGAACTCACGAGCTATTCGTTACTCTTATCGGATAGCATGAATTCCCCATGGTACTGGGAACTTAATCACCTGGTGCAAGGTAGATGGAACAGCTTCCATCTCAAAGATCCAAGGCCTTCCGAGGATAACATATAAGCCATATCCTCTGCTATTACTTGGAAAATAGTTTTCTTATCTACTCCTTCGACAGTTGTAGTAAGAGTAATTTCTCCAAGTACTTTTTCGGTTGAATTGTTAAACCCTGTCAATATGGTTGCCTTCGGGATGACAAGGTCCTTCAACCATATTTTCTTAACCGCTCCATAGTTGTTGATGTTCACCAAGCTGCCAGGATCAACTAGAACCCGCTTGACGTCGCAGTCATTGATCCTTAACATGATCACCAAAGCATCATGATGGGGAAACATCATCCCATCAAAGTGTTCTGTAACAAAGACAATCCCATTCTTCGACCCACCAGCTCGGGTCATTTTCTCTACAGTGATTGAAAGGGTTGCGAATTTCTTTGCAGCGGCAACGTTGACACCATTCACTTTCGATCCCCCGGTTATAACAATTACCACTCTTTTTGGAGACTCCACCTTCAGCTGCTATCTTTCTCCCCTATTCTTGGAGAAATTTTTCTTTCCCTTGTCGGTGAGATACTCAGCTAACAGACCCTTTTTAAGAAGATGAGCCACCTCGAGCCGCAGTGCCTTGCAATCCTCGGTGGCATGCCCATAATATATATGAAACTTGCAATGCTTAGTCTGATGTCTTTTCCCCGGGGGCATTCTCATATCCCTCCGTAACCTTACACGTTGATCCGTCATCCCTTTTATGGCATTTACCAGCTCGAAAGCAGAAATGCTAAAATTATAATAAGGGACTCGGGGCAGATCTTATCCTTGGATACGAAGGATGGTCCACAGGAGTTCTTGTTATTGGTGTTTGTGCTAACCTTCCCCCCATCCTTTGACTTACATGCTGCTAATTATAAGGCTTACATGTTTCCTCTGCGAATTATAAGGCGTTGGCTTACATGTTGCCTCTGTGAATTATAAGGCTTGTTCCTCCCTTTTGAGTTCCCCTTTGGCGAATCGGCGCATCGAGAGGACTCTACATGGCCTCGGTATGAATTATACCGACCTGCCATCCTCCATTCAGCCTTTTCGAGCCTGATTTTTGCAGAGGCTCTGTCGTGTAGTTCACCCCAAGTCTGCGCCTGATATTGCTGAAGCTATTTCTTCTGTACAGCAGCAGCGTCGGAGTTGCTCACATTTAAATTCCTTTCGAAAGCCATGACTGCCAGAGTATCATCCATTTTACGCAAGTCCATCCTTTCGGCTTGAAAGCACTCGAGGAAGTCCTTGATTGGCTCGAGGTATTTTTGTTTAATCTCGAAGATATCCTCATTTCGCTTTAGGATATTCTGGGCCACAGTATGGGCCTTGATGAACATATCAGTCAATTCTTTAAAATTTGATATTGACTCGGAGGAAAGGTGCATCTACCAGCGCAACGCTCCTTTCTCAAGGGTATCAGCAAACTTTTTAAGAAACATTGACTCCCTTTCCACCGGGATCAATTCGTTGCTCTTGACCATAGCCATGTATTCAATTATGTTGTCGATGGGGTACTTGTCCCATCGTACTTCTTCAAGATTTGCAACTTGAACTGCTTGGAAATGAGAGAGCGTGCAGCCTCAGGCTTGAAAGGTTGCTGCCTGCATTTCTCAATATCTATAGCTCGCTAAGGTTTTCTTACCCCAGGGGCATTTTCAAGCCATTTTTCATGCTCGCCTCAAACTCTTTCTTCCATTTCTTAAAGTCCGACAGGACACTAATTTCAGCCACCGATGGAGCTGCCCCGAAGGGTTGATTCCCTAATCGCGCAGACCCCGAGCCATAAGATGCGGCCCCATTTGGAAGTCCCCATGTTGTTGTGCCCATAAGAACAACGTTCGGGATGCTTCCATTGAGTGTGGCAAGAAGAGGCTCGGCGGCTGTTGAACCCTCCTGAGAAAATGCACACAAGTATGCATCGGGATTGGACTTCAACAAAATGGGACTCCAAAGGATTTTCTTTGGAGTCGCATTTTGTTGAAGTCCAATCCCGATGCATACTTGTGTGCATTTTCTCGGGAGGGTTCAAAAGCGTGGCGACTCCACTGGAGATAGCATTTAATGGTTCTAACCATAAGGCTTTCACGAATTAGTTTGTTTGCATTGTTTGCGTTGTATGCAGAAATTAGTATGCATAGCTTATTTAATTATTGAGTTGAAACTAGCATGATTATATCTATTGTTTATTTGCGAGCATGCTTAAATTAATCTAATTGATTGTTGTGTGTCACGAAAGCATGTCACTACACCCTTATTTGTGCACATATATAAACTGGCATTCTGTTCATGCTTCCCCCACTCCTGGGAACCTCTTGCATTTTCACCCCAAATATCCGCGAGGTGCGCCCATGCGCACCCGCACTTTCTTCCACTAAAGAACCCTGTGACGAGTTGGTACACCGGCGGCCATTGTAGGAGTAATTCGACTGCGAGACCGCTTGCCACTCACCTGTTAGCCTCAACCGTTAACCCACTCTTAGACGGAGCTTTTAGGAGCATGCATGCATTTACACTTTAGTCTGAACCCGATCCTTGGTACCGCCTCCATATATAGTTAGGAAACCGCCCTTATGTCAACGGGTTCTTGAAACCAACTGACAATGCATATTATGTGCTATGTGATAACGAATCCTCAATCCTAACCATGTTTTGAGCAAAATCAGATTTGGAATTTTGTCTCCTATGTTGTCTTTTAGGTCAGAAAATGGAAGAATTTAGCAGAATCTATGTGGTCATAGCAGTCCACATAGAATTTGAGATCATAGACAGAATTGCAGTCCATAGGAAGTTAGGCAGATTTGATTGGTTTGAGTTTTGGAGATAGTATGGTGTAGTGAGATCTAAGAGGCGAAGCCCCTGGTGTCTTTAAAAGATCAGTGGAGTCCCTCTCGTGAACTGCTTTACGTGTGTGCAGGCCCATGTTGACTAACCATCTGCAAATTCTTATGGAATGAAGTGTGCTTGTCGCATACTAGGAGAGTGAAGCCCCTATGTCTATAAACGACCAATGGGGTCCCTCCTTGAAGACCAGTGCGGTCTTGGCTGTCTAGGAAACTGAGAAGCATGATTAAAGCCGAGGACCAGTGAGGAACCCTATGAACAAGGTATGTGAGCCTTGCAAAACCTAGGAAGCTGAGAGGCTTGACTGAAGCTGAGAGGCTTGAGTAAAGCCGAGGACCAGTGAGGTTTTATTTTGAAAGGCCGATTGGCGCCTTTCATGATTTGCAGCCTGGTATTGTGAAGGCAGTTGAAAATCTCACCTCTGGATATTGTGAAATAATTGGGAGTTGTGCTTGGAGGAGCGTTGATGTTTGCAAAAGGTATAAAGGTTTGTTTCAGGTTTTAGGCATTTGGGTTTAGAAATTTGGTGCAGATGTTGTGGAGAGCATGGGCTGTGTTAGAATTTCGAGTTGACACGAACTTTTGGAAGTTAGTTGGGATAACGGAGAGCTAATTGCTATCGATTATTGTTATTATTTATCACTTACTCTAAATCTGAATTGCTCAAAACTGGCATGAACTATTTTTCGTTACCACTTGTTTGCGCGTCTTAGGCCCACCTCTGGCACAAAGAGGCACCATACAGGGTAGGATGCGTTCGCATTTTTTATTTACGCTCAACTACTTGGGTTTGCCACATGTCAACTTGTTTAAAATGCAAAGCGCTACGTGATGCGCACTATGTGATTTGTGTGCAATTTTGCCAATGACATGCAAACTAACATGGTTACTTTTGAACTTTTTCTTTTGTTTTGTTTATCCCCCCAAACAGAGGTTTGATTTGTGCTGATTTAAGCTGGATGATCACTCCTATTACACAAGGGCGAAGGACCAATCTGCATACTGGTACACATTTCCACAACTGACAATGACTGGAATAGATGATGAACCTCGCAATACCGAGAAAAATCCTGCAACTCCTAAATCGTCAAGAGGAAATGTCATTATTGCTCAACACGAACTGATTCTTTAAATGGCTAAGGAACTACAGATGTTAAAAGATGAGCTGGCTGCGGTAAAAGGGCAGACTCCTAAAAACACGCCGCTGCGTGGGCCAGATGCATCCCACTCTCTGGGTCAAATGAGGCAATCTTTGAACTTAATTGATGGGGTCGAATTATGAACACACCTTTGAACACCCACAATTCTCTAAAAGCACCAGTCCACCAAAGAACCTTGCCACTTGCCCAAGCTCAACCTCCAAATAACGCTCAATCTAGCCAAACAATCAACCGACCACCCATCTACCCATCACATCGACAATACCCATCATACACCCCGCACCCTGCCAATACTTATTATCCGACACACACTCCATATCCATACCAAACCTCCACTTACCAAAATGAACCCATCCCGCAAGTTTATACTGAAAATCCATCCGCACCATTAGTCCAAGTGGCGGTATCTTGCGGGCAAGATGTTCCTATTGTGCAAATTGATGATTACACCAA
Organism: Petunia secreta; assembly: GCA_029990175.1. NCBI lineage: Eukaryota > Viridiplantae > Streptophyta > Magnoliopsida > Solanales > Solanaceae > Petunia > Petunia secreta. The sequence goes on from JARKIP010000102.1 coordinate 598,614, forward strand.
TCCTCCTTATGTGAAGTTTCAAAATGGTGTTAGAAGAGCCGAAAAACGGTCGATGGGGGTGAAGATTTGGATAAAAAGGTACAAGGTTGGGTGATGAGTGCTCTTAGCAAAGCATCAAAAGACAAGGACAAGGAAAGTCTAGAATATGAAGACTTGTGTGTTCATCCTGGGATTGAATACCCAGAAGGGTACAAAGTACCAAAGTTTGTTAAGTTTGATGGCAAAGGCAACCCCCGAGCCCATTTGAGAAGGTACTGTGAAACCTTGGGAGTGGGAAAGAATAAAGAGCTCCGTATGAAATCATTCCTTCATAGTCTTGAAGGTGAAGTTTTAGACTGGTACTCCGAGCAGGATCCCTCAAAATGGATTAACTGGAGGAGTATGGCTCACGACTTCATGGAGTGTTTTGGTTTCTATGCTGAAATACCATTAGATCGGTTGGCTATTGCAAGGTTCAGGACGATGTCGACCGACACTTTTAGGGAATACGCGGTACGTTGGAGGAGTGAGGCGGCCAAAACTAAGCCTCCCATGAGTGAGGAAGAGTTTGTGGGACATTTCATCGAGACATTGGATGAATTCTACTATGATCGAATGGCATCCATGACTAACTCTACTTTTGCCAATCTAGTGAAAATGGGGGAGATGTATGAAGCTGGTTTGAAATCTGGTAGGATAACAAATTTGGCCACTTTGCAAGCTACAAGCAAGGCAATCCAGTCTGGGTCTGGTAATGGCTTTAACAAAAAGAAGAAAGAGGAAGTGGGAGCTGTTGTGGGAGACATCGAGCGTCGACCGGCTGGAAAGTTGAATTTTGACAATTCGTCTGCTTTTCCCACCTACCAAAGCCCATATTACCCAAATTACCCCACTCACTACCAGATGCCACCTGTTCCTTATCTGGTTTACAATGCACAAGCAAATTACTACCAACCTAGAGCACATGCACCTAATCAATACCCTCGTCAGCCAAATTTTCAAGCACCTCAGAATTACCAGCCTCGTCCTCCTGTTCGTCCCAATGTGCAAGGATTTAATCAAAATTATGAAAGGAAAGCAACCAAAACCTATACTCCCCTAGCCGAGTCATATGGCCAGCTTTTTGAGAGATTAAGAAATGCGGGAGTTGTGCAGCCTATCCCTGATAACACCCCAAACCCACCTCCAAAATGGTATGATGCAAATAAGCACAGTGCTTATCACTAAGGGGCAGCAGGCCATGATATTGAGAGATGTTATACTTTCAAAGACAAGATCGAGGGTTTAATCAAACCAGGCACCATTCAACTCACCGGCACTCAGCCAAATGTGCATGATAATCCTCTTCCCAATCATGGTAACGATGCAGTTAATATGATTTCTCTTGAGGAAGAGCCAAATCTGAAGGGCACCATAGTCTCTATTGATGATGTAAAGGTTGATAATATTGCTTCTAAGGTACCTAAGCAAGCACTAACTCTATTGCCAAAGAACGAGGGAACTTTTAGCCTAGGTGGCAACCCCCCTGAAGGAAAGATGGAAAAGGCTGAGTCTGAGAAGAAGCCGACTAGTTTCATACCACAACCTCTTTTACCATTGAACCAGTCATTTGTCCAAGCACCAGAAATGGCCATGCAGAATTTGATTGAAGGTGTTGGCAGCCTATTCTTGAATGATGGATTGAAATGCAGTGCAACTACTGAAGATTCTGAGAAAGAGCCACATGTACAGAATGTTGAACCAAGTGATATGATGGCTAATTGGACTTGTGGCCGAAATGAGACTTGATGAATGAACTCGTTATTTTTGTTTTGGCATCACAGTCAGCTTGAGGCCCTGAACTGTGTTTTGCACTTTGTTTATGTTTATGTCTATGTCTTTCAAATAACTCTTTTAAATGCTGCATGTTTACTTTTATGTTGTATGCCTCCCTAAATTAGGTTTTGAATAAACAAATGCACTGCATTCCTACCTTATTATTTTGCTATACTTTAATTATTTATGTGCTTTATTATTTGCTTCCGATTAATATACTTACTACTGTTTCAAATTAAAATTAACAAAACCTGCTTGAACTTTGCTTGTGATGTATAACGAAACAACTGAACGATTTAAGGATGATGCACTGGAAAGTTACTTTTTGCACTCTTTGGATATTACATTACCGTTAGAACTTCAAACTGGGGCAGCTTTATTTGTCGGCAATTGGAGCCGAAGCGGTTTATCTATACAAATGGAAGTCCTTTATTTGAGAAACCATTCAAGAAGATAAGTTGGAAGATGTTGAGAGCGCAAAGAGAAGATTTGAATAGTTTACTTCAAACCGGGGCAATTGGTGTTGAAGAAGCTCTTTCCTAATTAAGAAGAAGCAACGGGAAAATTTGCGCCAAGTTGGCAATGTCATTATGTGGAAGAACACTAATCCTGGCAGATATTTATCATCAAGTTTGGCCAAAGGTAATCAACGCAGATGCCGTCAAAAGATACTATGTCTGAAGCAACCGCAAGTTAGCATTGGTTTGGATGTAATATTTTATGTAATGCGAACTACGCGTAACCTGATTCCTGAGGCGGGATACGTAGGCAACTCATATAGAGTTCGATTGCACTAGCACAGGAATCCCTTATTTCCTCTTTTATGTATTTTTGAACTACTTCTGACCTGATTCCTGGAATGGAAACAGGATAAGTAGGCAATCCTTATCGGATTCGGTCAACATATTGTAATACCTTAAGCTTGTTTATCTGGGCAGATGTGTAGGCATTCCAATTCGGATTCGGATTCATACTTAGATTGCCATATATTCCCAAAATTTTTTTATGTAAGCAGAACTACGCACAGTCTGATTCCCGTGAAGGGATACGTAGGCGCTCTTAACGGGATCGACTTCATAATATTAAAATTTTCAGTTTTCCCAAGGCAAGCAACTGGGGCAAATTTTGCAAGATGAATTGAAGATAAAAACTGGGGCAAATTTTGCAAAAAGAGTTCGAAGGCATAAAGATTATAACTGGGGCAGATTTTGTAAAATTGGTATTGCTTATCAAAGGATGAAGTGGCAAAGTTCTAAAAGTATTCAAGATTAGCACAAGTTTCAAAGACAAAGGACGTTCAGTTTATTTCAAAATATGTCATGAGTTTGAGTTAAAGCAGAAATTTTTAAATGCATTATAACTTTCAGTTGCATACCAATGATTATTTGTTCAATATTTTATCAAATTACTTTACTTTGCCTCTATCTTGAAATATTATACAATATTGAGTTCCTAAGTCAAGTCTCTGAGTATAATTTGCAAGCCCAAGTCTAAAGAAGAACGAGGGAGCAGCGGCAGCAAGTTCAAGATGAATCAGAACAAATCAAACGCCCCTCCCCAAAACTAATAATTTTTCTTTGAGAGCAGGAACAAGAAAGCTTGTAGTGGAAGGATTCTTCACACTACAAATGAAGAATTTATTGAACACGGATCCAAAGTCGCCTTGCAGATTGCGTTGCATTGCCTTTTTCATGACTAAAAGCATCATGCTTTGTCATGAGTTATCGCCGAACAGGCAGCATTTGTACCTCTATGACTTTTATTCCTAATAGGTGACAAAGCCGAGGCTTCTTTTGCGTTTTCAAAACTAAGCCAAACAGGGCATCACTTTGTTTCAGGTTATAATCCGCACAAGGCCGTCCTTGCCGGATTGTCTCGCCAATTGATTTATTAATGGCTATCGCACTGACTACATTTCCGCATTACTTTGCTTTGCACTTGCTTTGAATTATGTCTTCGCACTTGCTTTAAAATTAACCTCTTGCTTTACTCTTTCAAGTTGGCCATCGGCTACAAGGACTCCCTTTGTTAGACTATCTCGCTTATTGACTCGCCAAATGGCTCTTGCATTGCTCTACATTCCCGCGGTGCTTTTCTTTGCACTTGTTTTAAATTATGTCGTCGCACTTGCTTTAAAATTGATGCCTTGCTTTACGTTTTTCAGGTTGACCACCAGGCGGGGCTTCTCTATTGTTGGACATTCACGCCTATTAATTAGCTAAATCGCTTTTGCGTTGCTTTACATTTCACGCTAAATTTCTTTGCACTTGCTTTCAATTATGCCTTTGCACTTGCTTTATATTATGACTTGCTTTACTTTTAGTTTAATAGGTTAACAGGTCAGCCCTGAGACCCTCCTTGCTTTGTGTCGAACCGGATTGCCAGCTGATTTGTCGACAATCAACCCCAAGACCCTCCTTGCTGCGTGCCCGACCGGCTTTCCAGTTGATTTGTCAAGAAGGTTCAAATTGCTTTGCACTTGCTTTAAATTATGCCTTTGCATTTTCTTTGTATTACAATCTTAAATTGGGTCATTTATTTATCTAAGTATCGCCACGCTGTTGAACCCTCCCGAGAAAATGCACACAAGTATGCATCGGGATTGGACTTCAATAAAATGTGACTCCAAAGGGTATTCTTTGGAGTCGCCACCTAATTTAAGGATTATTAGGAACCTAAACTAATTAAAGAGTGCAATTTTATTCCTTATTTAAAAGGAAATTATTAAAATCAGAGATTCTTAGGTAAATGGTTCTATTAAATTCGAAAGAAGGTCCCTAGCGGGAGCACTTTCCAACATCCGCTAAATGCGGTTAATCCGGCGGTTTTCACGAATTTGTTAAGGATAATAAGTATATAAAGCTAATTTTATATAAGGATAATAGGAATAATATAAATAAGATAAGATTTTAATTATGCCGATACTTAGATAAATAAATGACCCAATTTCAGATTAATTAAATGGATAATGAAATAATGATCAATTGGTTAATTAATAGAATAAGTAAGGTTAAATGAAGTTAGATAATTAAATAAACAAACTACATGAATAATTAGATAATAATAAAGGATTAATTAATTAATTAAATAAATAGATAAATGAATAAACAAATACAAAACTTAATTAAATAAATGAATACTTATAGCCATGGTGCACAGTAGCAATAGGTGAAGAGTTCAACACTTATTTTTCTAATGAATATCATTAGGAACAAAACTACTGTTAAAAACAGTAGAAAAGAAGAATATGAAATGCCACAGCATTTAGATTTACTTAATAAATGGACTATTCCTAAAGTTCAACCTAGGCTGATATACCAGCTAGGAACCTTTGAAAAATTGGGTTTAAAACAGGTAGTGAAAACTACTGAAGAAACGATCACGGTTGATAGCGATCATGCTACTTTTAATTTATTGTCTGAGCATGATTTAACACCGTATATGCATACTCACAGATTCATTCTTGTTGGTTTAATTCAAGTTGCTTTTAAACCTTTAACCTTAAGAGGTTTACCTGAAAGTTTTATAGCTGCTCTCAGGGATGGTAGAAACCATAATTGGAAGAAATCCCTTATAGGGATTGTTCAATCAAGTTTGGCTTATGGCCCAGTATATTTTAATGCTTATCCGAATTTACAGATATCGTTGTCGGATGAAAATACTTTAAAAGCTTTGGTTTTAAATGTTAAATTACATGGTTATGATTATATGCCTAATACAGAAGTAATATGTATCTGTTATAGGATTTATTTTAAGCCACTATATACTTTGAATCCTATGTGCAAAATTATGGATTTTAAAAATGAAACTATTTTAATGGAAACTAATTTTGGTAAATCTAAAATTACTACCAGAAGACCTATCAAATGGGATGAAATAGACTTCCCTAAAGAGTGGGTCATGGAGGAAGTGGTTCCTCCAAAGGACTTTAAAAATATAGATCTAACTGGAATCGAACAAACTCCAGAAGGAAATGTAAGAATCAGGTTTGAACCTGAAGATGACAGGTCTAGTTTTCAAGGTTTATCTAGATCTAATTCGTTACATCATTCTTATATTTCTCCAATTGATTATATTGTTCAAACTCCTTCTAGAGCTTCTACTTCTCAGTTAAGAGAGGAAGTGCCTAGATATCATACTTTGAAAATTGATAAAAATAATATTGTTACTCCTGTTGCTCCTATAAAGGAACAACAAATAAACGATGTAGACATAACTGCATCTGAAATAGATTTTGGTGAAATTTAATGGATTTTAAGTCTACAATTAATTTTAGTCGGGGATCACCCGCAAGAAAGAAGGTATCTGAGGATTTTTATAAGCCTGGAGGGGAACAATTTAGAAAATGGCTTTTTAAGAGTTTTAATAAAACTGAACAAAATGATTTTCAAGAAGAATTTTATAAAGATCTTGAGAAAGTTAATAAAATTATATCTTTCATTCCATGGTTTATGGGAAAATATATAGCAAATAATATCGCTGTTTTGGAAAGACAATTTGAATTATCAAATGGTAAAATCATTGACGCTGTATTACCTCCACAGCAACCTTTCAAAATAAAGAAGGAGGGAAAAATGATTGATTTTGCAGCTTTTTCTGCAATGATTGAAGATAATACTCTTCAAATTACTGTTAGACACATTAATATAATGTTGAAACAGCAGAACTATACAAATATTTATGTTCATATATTGGGTGAACATATTGCGTCTTTACATGATAAAGTAGATAAATTATTATCGATGAGCAGTAATACTGCCAGTACATCAGGAAAAGAAAAATTGGAAGAGCCACCACGGGTAGCCATTCCAACCATTCAACCTCCTCCTGATGTTGAAAATTTTAAAATAAAACCTGATGCATCTAATATAGAAAAGTTTTTAAATGAAAAATTTAAAGAGTTATCTCTAAAGCCTCTAATTAATACAAAGGGGAGTGATAATGAATTTTCTGATAATGATTTTCCTGAATTGAATTTTGATCAAATTAATAAACTAAAGTCTTCTTATAATTCAAAATTTGCTGAAAAGCCAAGGCAAAGAATGTTTTACTACCCGAGGCCTACTCCTCAGGATGTACTATTCGAAGAACAGGATGATATGCATGCTCCTAATAGCTTCAGTGGTAAGCAAATTTATGAGTGGAACATTGATGGTCATACCAATAGGCAGATTTATATTGTTATACATAGAATGATGATGTATAGCACTATCTGTAAAACTAATGGTAATAGTGATAAAACTGTTGCCAATATGATTGTTGCAGGTTTTACTGGTCAATTGAAAGGCTGGTGGGATAATTATCTTACAGCTGACCAGCGAAATAAAATTTTGAATGAAGTAAAAAATGAACCTGGAACATCTACAACAAATAATTCCAATGCTGTTTATTCATTGGTTGTTAATATAATTGAACACTTTTCAGGTAGATGGTCTGATAATAGTGAGACTATTCGAACCCTCTTACAGAATATGAGATGTAAGACTTTAACTTCATTTAGACTCTATAAAGATACATTTCTTTGCAGAGTTATGGAGTTACCAGAGTGTAATAGCACTCATTAGAAATCCAAATTTATAGATGGACTTCCTAACCTCTTTGCAGAAAGAGTTAAGAAAGCTCTTAGACAAGGGGGAGTTCATATTAATTATGATGAGCATACTTATGGAAGTTTAGTTGGAATATGTATCCAAGAAGGATTGGCGTTATGTAATGAAATTAAGCTAAATCAGGAGCTCAAACGCCATCGTCTTAATGAAAGACAACAGTTGGGTGAATTTTGTGGACAATTTGGTATGGATGATCCACGAACCAAATCGAAGTCTCATAAGCTTCATAAAAGCAATACTGGTAAGAAGCATGTCTACCAGGAAAGGAGACAAAAATATTTAGAAAGACGCACAGAAAAACGTGCTAGAAGGAAAAAGGCTTTTAAAAAGCAAAAGGATATTGCTAGATCCAAGAATTCACAAAATTGTTATAAGTGTGGAAGATTTGGTCACTATTATAAAGATTGCAAAGTAAAGAAAAAGATCGAGGCTCTTAATATAGATCAAGATCTGAAGGATTCTTTATGCAAGATCTTATTAAATTCTGAACCAGAAATATCGGATCCAGGTGAAGAAAATATCCCTACCAAGGAAGAACTAAATAAAGTCTTCCAGGATGAAAGTGATATTGTCACTAGTTCTGAGGATGAATGTGATCCTTGCAAGATTGGACAACCTTGTGATAATGAAGAAAATGGTGAATTTTATAATTTATTTTCTCAATTTAATCTTAATACTTTGGATAATGATAATTTAATAGAATTGTTGAAGATGGTGCAGGATTCCGAAGTTAGATCTAAACTTATAGATCAGATCAAGAGAAATTTCGAACAGAAGGAATCCCAAGGATTGAAAAAGGGTTTCTATGCCCCTATGGATAATACTCCATACACCATGAAAGAAGTTAAAAGACTTCTAGAACAAAGAAAAATGAGTCATAGTAGTTCACCTACTACGTCTCAGGATTTGGAAAAAGAGGTTTATAACCTTAAACATGAGATTTATAATCTCAAGAAGGAAAATAGGATATTAGAACAAAGGATTTCCAGAATTGAAGGAAAAGGTAAAGAAAAGGATGAAATCCTTACCCCTTCTAATTTTGAGGATCTTGATGAAAATATTATTAACATTTTTAGTGATATGCAGGATGTCAGGAAAAGAGAGTTTCTAACCACTTTAGAAGTTTTTACTTCACAAAAGTTTTTTATAAAAATTACTCTTCTTATTGATTATAATTTCAAAAAAGAATTTATAGCTCTTGTTGATAGTGGAGCAGATTTAAATTGTGTTCAAGAAGGATTAATTCCTTCACGATATTTTCATAAGACTACTCATAGTTTAAGGTCTGCTAATGGTGAGAAAATGCAGATTGAGTACAAATTGCCAAAAGCTTCTATATGCACAAATAAAGTATGTATACCTCAAAGCTTTGTTTTGATAAAAAATATGTCTAACCAAGTTATACTAGGAACACCCTTTTTACAAAAAATATTTTCTATTACTAGAATAGATAAAGAAGGGATAATAGGAACTTTTCAAGAAAAACCTATTATTTTCCAGTTTATAACTGAACCTATTACTAGAGTTTTAAACCAGTTAAAGGATATGCTAGCTAAGAAAAGTCAGCATATCAATTTTCTTCAACAAGAAATTTATACTTTAAATATTGATGAGATTTTAAAAAATCCCAAATTAAGAGAAAAAATTGATTTTATAATAAATCAGTTTTCATTACAGATTTGTAGTGAACATCCAAATGCTTTTTGGAATAGGAAAAAACATGTAGTTATACTTCCATATGAGGAAGGATTTTCTGAAACTAATAGTATTCCTACTAAGGCAAGACCTTGCCAAATGAATTCAGAATATTTGGAATTATGTAAAAAGGAAATAGATTCTTTATTACATAAAGGTCTTATTCGATCTTCAAAATCCCCATGGTCTTGTACAGCTTTTTATGTTAATAAACATGCTGAACAAGAAAGAGGAGTTCCAAGGTTAGTCATAAACTATAAACCTTTGAATAAAGCTTTGAAATGGATTAGATATCCTATTCCTAATAAAAAGGATTTATTGGATGACTTCATAATGCTATTATATTTTTTAAATTTGATTTGAAATCAGGATACTGGCAGATTCAGATAGCTGAAGTTGACAGGTATAAAACTGCTTTTAATGTCCCAATAGGACAGTTTGAATGGAATGTTATGCCATTTGGATTAAAAAATGCTCCTTCTGAATTTCAGAAAATTATGAATGATATATTCATTCCTTATAGCAATTTTATTATCGTTTATATTGACGATATATTAGTATTTTCAAATACTATTGAAATGCATTTCAAGCATCTTGAATTATTTAAGAAAATAATTATACAAAATGGTTTAGTTATATCTAAAACGAAAATGTTTTTATTTCAAACAAAGGTAAGATTCCTTGGTCATAATATTGAAAAAGGAAAGATTATACCTATTAATAGAAGTATTGAATTTGCTTCTAAATTTCCTGATATTATAACAGATAAAACTCAATTACAGAGATTTCTAGGGAGTTTAAATTATATTGCTCCATTTTATGAGAATCTTGCTAAAGATACAGCTATCTTATATGATAGATTAAAAAAGATTCCAAAACCTTGGACTGATGTTCATACTAAAACAGTCCAGAAGATCAAGGAAAGAGTAAAGAATCTTCCTTGTCTTACGTTGGCTAATCCTACTTGGCCAAAGATAATTGAAACTGATGCTTTCCGACATTGGTTATGGAGGGATTTTAAAGCAATACTCTCCAGAAGATAGAATTGAATATTTAGTTCAATTTCATCTGGTAAATGGAATAATAGCCAGAAAAATTACGCAACAATAGCAAAAGAAATACTTGCTATAGTAAAATGCGTATTAAAATTTCAAGGTGAATTATACAACCAGTAATTTATAATAAAGACTGATTGTCAATCAGCTAAATTTATGTTTAATAAAGATTGCAAACATGATGTTTCTAAACAAATGTTTGCAAGATGGCAGGCATTGTTGGCCCCATTTGATTTTGAAATCCAATATAAAAAAGGAGAAGAAAATAGTCTTCCTGATTTTTTAACTAGAGAATATCTGTCTAGTTAAAGGTGATTAATTACTAACATTTTATGTGCAGACAATCAGATATGTGCAGGCGTAGAAATGTTTATTGTCCTTATTGCCAGCACCAGATTATATCAAGACAAATGAGAATATTATATTGGGATTTGCTTAATACAAAAAAGAAGTTAAAATACTGGGAAAAAGAGTCCATGGATTTATTATCAAAAGCAGATTATACAGATAATATCTCAAGTATCCTTCAAAGGATTATTGATAGAATTAAGGAGATAGATACGGACATAATGGGAATCCGTAATATTTTAGATAATTATCCTATGTTTCTGGCCTAATAGGTTTATGAATTATCATGTGCAGATTATGCGCCCTGGTCACAGCAACCCAACCTCTAATAGGGGAAGGGGAAACAGAGGAAGAGGCACCGGTAGAGGTGCTGTATTAGCCCAATTGGGAAAACAAAGGCTTATAGCCGAAGATTTGACAGGATCCTCCTCATCAAATAATAAAAAGGATGATACTATGTCATACCAACAGTATCAGCAGTTCTTGGAATGGAAAAATTCGCAGGAAAAGCAAATGAGGGAAAGGCTAATATGCCAGAATCGTACTCTTCTGTTATACTAGAAGATGACAATGAAAACATACAGTCATATGTCAAAATAGACTACAAGGAGTTAATATTATTCCTTGAACATCGAGACCTTCAATGGAAGGATGAGCCATGGAAATTAATGGCAAAATATCTGAATAATACATCATACCCAAGCTGTACTTATAAGTACAGAGCTCATTTTGAGATGATACTCTCAGGCACAGGATCATGCGAAATATCGCATTTTTATCCAGCGAACACAAGAAAAGTTTATAACTTTTCCAAGATTATAATCAAACATATTATATTGCCAGAAGAATGGGGTTTGAGCACCCTGACTGAAAGAAGTTAATCCATCCTGAACAGAAAGTTCCAGTGAAATTCAATTACTGGGATTATGTTGAAAGCTTTCATAAAGCTTTATTATACGAAAATGATAATAGAAAACATTCTTGGTTTATAAAAATATGTGGAGAAGTTTATAAACAAAGCAATATACCAAACTGGTTTTCTCAATGGTGGATTACTTATGGTCCTACCGTTAAAATATTACCAGAACCATTGCTCAGTTTATATACTGATTGGTTGGAGGTATCTCCAAAAATTCAAGAATTACAAAGAGGTAATACTCTAATTGAAGGAAGTTGTTATATGAATTTCTTCATTGAATAGTCTATCCCATGGATAATTAAATGGACCGTGGAAGTGGATTATACTCCACAAAATATTCCTGCTTTATACAGGAATTTTTATACAAGATTTTGGAAGAAGATGATCCAGAAAACAACTGATGGTCATATGCAGTGTCAGGATACGATTGATAATATAAAACAATCGATTGAGGAATATAAACAGACTGATCATATGAAACAGCAAAATACTCCAAGTCCCTATCAACACATAATTAATAAAATCCAAATGAAGAAAGGGCTGATGATAAAAGCGGAAATTTTAGCTTCGTATTTTGAAGAAGTTACAAAAGATTTAATAAAAAATCGTGAGATCGAAATTCCTTCGGATGCATCTATGGCCTCTGCGAATAACACAGAGGATGAAGAAGAACAGTGTTTGGCAGGAGAATCTCAGTCAATCACTGACAATGATGTGGATGATTATATCACTAACATCATGACACAGGTAGCTGGTGAAGAATTGCCGAAAGTAGCTGGGGAAGCATCTTTCTCCAAAAAGCACAACACCAAAGGAAAAGACAAGGCATAGAGAATTATTGAAGAAATCTTCAACTTTTATAAAGTAGCTTTAATAAAGTTACAAAATTATTGGCCACTTGTCGGCCATGTTTTCCATACTTTAATTTTTAGCCGGCCATTTGTAAAGGTTTGGGCCATTCTAGCTTTATTTTTCCCTAGAATTTGTCTATACAAAACTTAATTAAATAAATGAATACTTATTAAATTAATATTAAATGAAGGAGTAAATAAATAATAATTGATTTATTAAATAAATAAATATTTAATTGATTAAATAAATAAATGATTAATTGAAATTAAATAAATTAGATTAAGTAAATAAATAAATAATGGATTAAAATTTAATTGATTAACTAAATAAATAAATTAGATTAAATAAATAAATAATTGAATATTAATATAATCAATAAATAAATAATTCAAATGCAAATTATGACGAAGGTACAATATTAATCGAATTTTATTTGCACTCATTAATTGACAAATGATTCTAAACATCCATAAATTAATTGGCGATTCGCAAAGAAATGATACAAAGCGTTCATTCTAAAAAAAAAATGATACAAAACGTTCATATAAAAATAATTTAAGTAATTTACAATAATTATTCACAATTCAAATATCATTTCTATCCTACAGGGCTCCTAATCCGGTCTATGGAGAAGTCCTATACAATATGCATTTTCTAAGGGAGCGGGGAAGGATGGAGTTTAGAAGATAGAACCCGGAAAAGCAAACTCAATCATTGAGCCTTGGACTTTGTGATTTTTATTTTTTCTTTTATATTTTCGGGGATATCAAGTCCCGAAAATGCGGAGCGGATCAAATAACTCCCAAATGCACGCCATCCCAATTTGTAAGTTTTAGCCAACTCGTCCCAAAGTGATTACATGCCAAGAAATAAAGAGAAGAAGAAAAGATTAGCATATGTCGGGATTACTATAATAGGAAGGAGCAAAGCACACACTCAAATATATAAGCTATTAAAAATAGACTAAAGCTTAATCTTCTTTTATGAAATAATGTATTAGCAGGCAAAACCAGAAACCATCTAGAGATTTTAAGAGCCTAAAGAACTGATCTAAGCTAGCAGATTACACTTAACGGAATAGGGATGGAAGCCTAATAGCTGACATTGAACCTGCATGATTACAAGAACAACTGACTTCATCACATTGCCATGAACAAGAGTTCTTCCTGCATACACCACTTCACACACCAAGAAACAACCTTCATCCTACTCGATTCCTCAGGATACAAACCTACTCATGCCCTGAATCCTCAACTCCTAAACATACTTACTACATCCAAACTTACTACACCCACCATACTCCCTGACTACCAGAACAACTCTAACTATCCTAAGCTACCAAAACCAAAATTGCCTAACTACCTGCACTTCCTGAAACAACAAGAAAAAAACAACCCAGCATCACCCCTTAAAAGCACCAGCTGCAAAAACCATAGCAACCACCAGACTTCTTCTTAAACACCACCAGAAAAGACTCACTAACTCACAACTACTGCCTATGAGCACCTGCACACTCTGAACATTCAGCAAACACCCCTGAACTGCTTCTTTAACTCCCTGGACAACCTACTATTTCTAACCAGTTACAAACACCATTCATACTGCCTGCATCCAGCATCCTAACCACTTGAAACAAACACCCACCTAAAGAAACAAACCTCCCACACACATCCAGACATCTTCCAAACAGAGAACAGCAACAAGAAACCTCGCAGACCTCTCACACCTGAAACCTGAACCAGCAGCTTCTAAGAAAAAAAGAAAAACTCACAACCACCCTCTTAAATCATTCCTTGCCTGAACAACCATCCATCAACCTACCGGAAACAAGAACAAACTCCTTAGAACTACCTTTCCTCACACAAAAAACAGAAATCCGGGATTTTCTTAACACGCTGAGCTTCCAGGAATAACTCCTTGACTCCCTGAACACATAGCATACTAACCCTAAACTCCTTCTACAACCTGCAACCCCCTAAAGCAACCACTCATACTACAAAGACCCTTGAAAACAACCCCAAGGACATGAATCACATGGCCATAAACTAGTTTTACATGCTTATCCATACTAAACCAGATTTAAAGCAATCAGGCTCTTTCAATCAGAAAAGAGATGCCAAAGATTCAACTTTTACCATTTCCTTCTAAAAGGGATAAAAACAAAAATTTAACTTTGAAGTTGTATCTATTCAACGACGAATACTGAACTGAGACTAAGCAAGAGGACCTCGAAGCATATTCTATATTAGAGAAACTTAAACGAGTAGTACTCATAAAAATATCATTGAATCAACGAGGTTAAGTATATTCTGTTTTCAATTAATGCAACTAGTTTCTAAACAAGAACAAATGAACTTGGAATATTAAATAAACACAAAGAATATATAACGGAAAGATTATCACCTTTTTAAGTGCAGTGAATGGGGCTTAAACTGAAGCGACACAGCTCGAAACGACTCGAATGAGCGAAGCGACGACACGAAAGAAAAAGCTATGTTTGAATACAAACAGAAACTAAAAATGCTCTATGTATTTCCTTTTCAAGATTAAAACTGCCAAATGCTTATAAGCTCTGCCTCTCTCTATTTTCTGCCGTTTTTTAGAGACGCAAAAAACCTAGAACCCCCCCTAAAAACATAAGGAAAAGAGGATTATATACCTGCGCCTCTAGGGTTTAAAGCTGAGATATTCTTTTCAATTTTAACCCTAAATCGGACATTTCACCTGAAAAATAGGGGTGAAAATCGTAAATCCCCTAAAGGATCGTATGTTTTCCATCCTTATCTTTCAAGAAACGTCTGTTATCTTCAATGAACGAATCAGATCGATTTAACTTGAAATGGACACTTGAGATTCTATCCAGCAAGGCTTTGGTACGGTGGAGATGAGGTAGAGGGGTGAGGGACCACTGGTGGTAACGAGATTTTGGCTGCTAGTATATCAGATTGATGGAATTGGGTCTAGGTTCTTAGAGATGGGTTATCGGGTTTGGGCTGAGGAGAAATGGGAAACGAGTTAGGAGATTTGCTAAGTATAGCCAGGTGTGGGCTGCGCGTGTATGTAATGTATATGTTTACAAAAATAGGCTGATGGGGTGTATAGAAGGCAATTTTAGCCCTTTCTAAAGGTTGAATCAACTAAGGGATTGCACAGGTAAGCCTGACTTTAGGCTTAAGAGCGATTTTAGCCATGCTTTAAGATTAATTAGAAATTTAAGGAGGTTGCCCGAGTAAGATATAATTAGGCTATGTTTTGCAAAATTTGGCATTTTCCTCAGAAAATAATCAATTACATTTAATTCTCAAAATTGTCCATAAATTAAATAATTAGACATTGATTCGAAATATTGGGACAAAATTGGGTGTCAACAGTGGGATTTGTTGCATTCCTCCTATTCTCAGAGAAAGCCGCAAATTGTTCTTGAAGCCACTGTAAAGTGGCCATCACATACAACTGGAAAAGGTCGTTTGAACTTAATGATAAGGGATCAGTTGGCGGTGGTGGAGTAACCTGATCGGGGGGCTTAAACCAGTTCAGGGAGGCAAACCAGCAGGCGGTGTTAGGTCAGGTGGTGTTAGGTCAGGTGGTGTCAGGTCAGGTGGTGTCAAGCCAGGTGGTGTCAAGCTAGGTGGTGTTAAGCCAAGTGGTGTTAAGCTAGGTGGTGTTATTAGTGTTCCACCACCTAACGAAGTGACGCTAGTGGTTGGGTCGAGAGTTTGGATCGTTGTGTTATCGGAGGTGTTAGTGTTGTCTGCCATTGAATGAATTGATAAGAATACTCTATAAAACTGGGATTGAGACATCGGAACAAATGTTATTTCTAGTTCCCCACAGACGACACCAATTTGCGTTGGCCTAAATCTTATTAGAACAATAAATTGAATTTGTTTTGGGTTAACTAGCAACTATTTATATCAAAGCCGTAAAAAGACAAGAAATTTGATAAAGAAATGCAGACAAAAGATTGAAGACAAAGAATAAGTGTATTTGATATATTTGTGGATGTCTTACATAATATTTTCATGGCTTCTTATAGCCTGCAAGAATGAGAATAGCAATTACTGAGTTTAATGGCCATTACTCCACGTTCAGCCATGGTCTGAACATTATCTCCCTATTTAATACGTGGGCAACGGTCGATGATTTCAGAGGCGAGTGTTCGTTCACCGATGAGGCGAATCTTCACCGAGGGGTGAATTAGATGTCTCGTGATAGTTGTCTTCCAATCGCCTGGTGGGATAACTTGTGGCCAAAATTCATTTGGTGCCCGAGGCAACTAGCCTCGGAGTTGAGCGTGCGACTTTGAGAGACCGCTTCTAAAAGATTCAATTAGACCATGCATCAAGCTATGTCGTCAAGGCTTCGGTGAATTTTTACCCAATACAAATGAGTTATTGGCAAGTTTTGTCATCTGTTAGTGGTATATATATTTTTACTCTTACTGTTCTGCTGAGGGGTAGAAAATATGTTAATAAAAGTATTCAATTAGTTAAATTGTTGCTTAAGTTATGTTGTTGCCACTCCACTTAATGTTATCTTCGAGTATGGTGGATTTGAAGTGAAAAAAGACATAGTCAATGATGAAAAATAAAATGCGGAAGCAAAGATAATGATAAAATCAAGCATTCAACAGATAAATAAGGATTGAGAATAACAGAAACAAAAGAAAGAAAGGATTGAACTCACAAAATAGTATTAATCCAAGAAAGAAAAGAGACTTTAACAATTCAAGGAATCATACTAGTGATAATATCCATGGGCTACAAGGTTAAGAGATAAACGAATCTTAAGAGCTTCAAAAAGAAGGCAACGCCTCTCATTATCTATTTTCTATGTTCTGGAAAACTAACTAATGAGGCTGAATGTGGCTTTTGTAGGCTTATTTTTACACGCCCTAATGTTTAAAAGATAGCCACAAACCGGATCTAAAATAGAGACCACGCAGGGTCATAAAATCACTAGCATTTTCAAAGAAAAACCCAATTCCCGTAAGAAGTCTAGTGTCTGGGGTAGCCAGCCTTGAGCAGAAGCAGCCAGGCTTGGTGGTCATGGGTGGTCTGCCTCCACGGGTTGGTGGTCCGCTCCCCCAACTTCAAAGAGGTCGCACTTTGGGACTTAGCTATTTTCAGAGGTTTTGATGCATGGGTCGTCCGCCCTTCTTTGGAGGCGCTCTGCCCTCCAATTGCTTCCCCTAGAAATATTTTCCACAAGCCTGGGGTGCTTCACCCTTCACAAAAACTGCAGCTTCGTTCAATCGTTCCCCCTAAGTCTTCTCTGAAACTCACGCCTTCACATCCCTTTAGCTTGAGTCTTGATGGATGTCATGTTGGCCCAGATTGGACTGCATTAGTTGGGGTGAAGTTTCCCAGTTGTGGTTTATCATTATTTTTGCTTCCACATTTTATATCGTATCAATCAAATTATCCTGGGCAACGATCAGGGTTTATGTGGTTCATGTCTCATAAAATCAGAAGACCGAAAAAGAGTAAGCAAAAGAAAATTATGTCGCAGTGTATTAGAGGGAGCATCTTCCCCATGCGTTGAGAATGATATTTATGCTTTCCGAAGTTACATGTTTTCGTAGCCTATCCATGCTTTGCCCCTACTACATATCTCAAAATGCAGTTCTCTTTGAGCTATTCTGTTTATTAACGTGAAAAAAACTTTTTTGGTTATGTTGTACATCCAGGAATACAATCTGGTTATGCATTAAGCTACTTATATGGTCCAAATCCTATTTCTAAAGAGAACTCATAATTTAAGATGGTTTGTAATGCTTTATGATTATTTGGGTTCCGACTAGATGATGTTTTCACCTTCCTACCGTATTATAGGAACTTTTTTGTAAGTAGTTTTATTCAACTATTATGCAAAATATGCAGAAAATAATACAAACTTTTGAGAAGCAAATTGCGAGAGATATCAATATTGTTGGTATAGAGAATGCAAACTCAAGTATAAATCATCTAAAATATAGAAAGAACTTGAGCAAAATCCTCATAACTATATTGTCGAGGATCCAATTGTCCTAAAGCCATAAGTTTTACTTATTGAGAAGGAACAGATAACCAATTAGTTGCAATATATGCTTGATATTCTTTTGAAAGAGAACTGATTTATTACGATTATATTCTTATTTACACTCCAATGAATTATTATTATTATTATTATTATTATTACTATTATTATTATTATTATTATTCTTTTTTGGCCATGTAATATTCTCACAAAGCATGGCCGAACTAGATTTACTACCATAATCTAAGTAGGCGCTCAGTAAAAACTAAAACAAAACTATTTTGATTTGAGTGGGCACAGATAAGTTTTGTGTTTTGTTCTTTCATAACTAACTTTGTTGCCAACAGAGGAAACAGAACCAAAGATTCGCTTCACCTCTTTTATCAATTAGTTGGCGTATATGTGTTGGATATTGGAGTACTCAATCGCTTGTCTGCAACCTTTATACTGATAATTGTTCTGCTGAGCTTTTCTTGGTCGACTGGAAATTGTAAAGGACATAGAATCTTTTTGTTTTTTTAAAAAAAATTTTCTGGATGAAGTAAGGAACATAAAGGACATAGAATCTGTTGTTCTTACACGGATGGGTGAAGCTCACTAGGTTGGTTGTTGGAATGTTGAAGTGAGATGGATATCAAGAAGAACGAGTGGAGGCAGACCTCGGGCGAGCATGTTGGCATTCTTATTTGCTGCAACAGTCTACCACACTTGGATTGGAAGGAACATGAGGAGGTTCCAAGGGCAAAACCAAAGCTGTACTCACAGAGTCAAGGACATCATCCTGCAACTACATACCAGAGGGCAGGAAAGACACCAGTGGAAGAGTCTTCTAGAAAGTTTAAATAGGTATTCTGTTTGAATTGTAATGAATAGTATAGCACAATAGGTAGCCTAGGAATTAGTGGATCTTACTAAAGTGACCTGAAACAGAAAGAACACGTTGGAGATATGTTCACTCCTGTATATTACGTTTTGACTACGAATCTACTTGAGTTCTCTCTTAGTATATGTACTTTCTGATATGCTTTCAGAAATTAGGCTTGATTGAAAGACTATGGTAGAATTTTCCGCAGTAAGATTGTAATTGGGAACTGATGCAACAATCTACCCGACACTAACTATAGTCGAGAAAGGAAGAGGAAAGCAAACAAGTTTACCCAATGATTTTTGTGTTTGATGATTACAGGAAGTCGGAGAGCGAAGATTTGAAGAATGAAAGAGATGCAAGTTGATGGAGTTTCAAAAGAAAATGATTTGTGCGTGAAGTTTTACGAACCCAAAGCCTTTCTCTAAAAAGAATAGGCATAGTGTGTTAAAAAATATCGTGTAGCTTTCTTGTGTCTATCATTGCCTTAAGCAAAAGTTAGCCAACATTTCAAGTTTCAACTGGTCAAGAGTTCCCCTTAAATTTGGAAGCCATGCAATAAAGTGTTTCCTTCCATTTCTTTCTCCATTCCTTTCCTATTTTCTTGATTTTGTCTTTGTTTCCCACAATTGTATGTACGCTTATAAATAGGGGAAAAGAACAAAAAATATGAGTATCTGGGGAAATGAGAAGAAACGTGAAAAATGATACTACGTACTTAATAATTGAAAAAAGACTAAAAAAAGTAAAACAAAACCCAAAACCCCTTTTCCCCATAAACTTAGCAAAGTGCAAAAGTATAGGTGAGATCCATTTTCAATATAAAAGAATGACCTAGAATTTCTATTTTCTTAAACATTGCAGTCTGCAGAGATTTTTTTTCTGTACATTAATTCTAATCCACACAGTTATCATAATCAACTCTCAACCACCTCATCAATCAATAAAATCACAAGCTCATCACATATGTATTCTCCAAAAGTACACCATTCAATCACAAATAAAAAATAGAACAAATCTCCTTTATCTTTAACCATTTTTTTTATTGTCTTAGCACACTGCCACTCTCATCGATAACCTCTTCAAAAAATGAAAATGAGTGCAAAACTTACCAGCCATGCTACAAAAGAAACCAATAAGAAATTACGAACACTCTAGACTTAGTATTAAACCCTAATAAAGAATAAATATCAGGAACAAAATGCATTGCAAGTGTCAAATGTTACCTTTTCCTAAAGAAAGCAGCAGAGCATATATTGTATGAAATGTCGTCTAAAACAGTGAGTCGGAAGAGCAAAAAATTGAATTGCTTTTGCGAAATGTGTATATATCGTACCACAAATGTCTCTCTTTATATAGTTTTCAGAAAGATCATACATATCCTCATTTGCAGGTTCATCAATTTCATTTAGGACTTTAATTAGTGACTTAAATAGGGGTAGGGAAAATAAAGTGATATAATTACATACCTCTAGCACAAATTTCTTTCCGTTATGTATGAAGAAGATTAAATGAGATTGATTGGAAGGAACTAAATTGAAATGAAATATAAATGACGTACAGCTATCCTTCAGTTATGAATGGAGAAGATTAATTGATAATAATTAGAAAAAATAAACAGAAGACAAAAATATAAATGAGGAAGTTACAAAATGAGCTGAGTTGAATGAGTGAATGAGAAATGGTGAAAAGAGGCCAAAATGAGTAATTTTTGGTAAAACAACTATGCTACATCACTCTTCTACGTTTCTCAATTAATAGATACTAATTAACTTGCCCAACGCAATGCACGATCCTTAAAACCTCATTTAATTCTTCTTTTTTCCTATTTTTTAAATCTTATTTTCGTTCTTATTTTTCTACGCATTCATCTTCTCTTTTTAGAATTAACAATCATGTATGATAAATAATATTTCATTTTAAAATTCATTGGCGTTGATTGCTGCAGTCCTTGGAGAAGCAGTAGAATTGAATGGTCTCGGCTTTACAATCACCTTAGCTTGTAATGTCTCGATTATATCACTCCATATTCTTCATCAAAGTTATCTTTTCTTAAATCATCAGTAATAGAAATAACATTAATGAAATCAGCTCTAACGGTGCGGTGATACTCACACCCCAAAAAATAGAAGTGTTGTCTTCAGCTAAATAACCTCATTTGTGCATTCTTACACAAATAAAGCAAAAGTATGTCACATTTGTGGCCATTCTTCACTTCATATACTTACAAACTCTTTCCTCATGCAGTTCCTAATTTAATTAATCTTCATTTTGGTGCAAAATATTCATATGATGTAGAGTCAACATATATGTAAAAAAAAAAATATAACATAATCTAAAATATGAAAATCATAGGTAAAGCAAATCACATAAACCCACTATTTCTCTAATTTAAGCGAAAGAAAAGAAAAAAAAAAGGAAGATGAACCATATACGCTCTTTAGGGGTTGCTTCCACTATGTGCCTATTTCGTCATTCATTCCAAAAGCTGTATACAAATAATAAAAAAAAATTGTCAATTAATATTATGATAATTCAGATAATGAAAGTGTAACCTCACCGATAGAATACGGGGACATAGTACCCATATTGCATATCATAATTTTTGCATCCACACTGGTAGACTAGATATCAAAAAAATATGCAGAGCCATTGAGACTAAAAAGATGAGTGGAGCTGGGAGTGAGGTTGGATTTTATAACACAGTAAGTTCATAGGATTTGTAACGTAAATGTTGGCATTAAGTACATTGATAGCATTTCAGTTACTCGTAGTTTTATAATTACATTCGGTTGATGTTCCCCTCCCCCCATACCCCACATGTAGATGGGATTAGTAAAATTTGGTAGTATTGCAATTATATTGATGGTATCATATATTTATGAACAATGAAAGCATAAGAATTATTGTCATCAAAATGAAGGGAAATAACGGTCTAAGAAAAGAAGTTAATAGAACAATTCAGCTCTATAGCAAAGAAGAATTGTGTCCCTACGTATAACATGTATTAAGTACTAACATTCAAATGCATTAATTTGGAAAACAAATGAAGAAATTAACGATAAGAAAGAATAGGAGCATATGTATGCCACATAACCCAAATTTGAGTGATTTGAGTGAAAATAAGAAAGTGAGAAAAATAGGCCAAAATGAGGAATTCTTGGCCATAGAGGCATGCCACATCACTCTTCAATATTTCTAAATTCGAAGATATATAGATATAGATTGATGTGATGATCCGCCATGCCATCATCCAACGTAGGCGTCATTTGGCGCATGTTTTTGCCATGTGGAAGCTTACTTGGAAAGGAGCCTAGCACTTTGATGGAATATTCTAGAGAGGTATGGAGATATTCTTTTGGGAATACTCTAAATCTTTATGGACTTGCTAGGAAGAATCCTTAGGAATGTCTTAGAATATTCTAGCTTGTAGATAATTCTAGAGGGGGGTCTATTTGTAAATGTGGAGGATTCTAGAGAGGGACTTGTGTAATAATTAATATTTATACACTAGCCCCTAAGTAAGTAGTATAAATAGAGAGGCCATTCATTTGTAAACCATCAAGCAATCAAACAACAATCTTCCAAATAATAAAATACTTTCTTTGAAAATGTTCTCTTGTTCATTTTCATTCTCTTAGCGATCCTTAGTAGTTTCGCCTGACTTGACATAGTAAGATAGTGACCAAAGTGTCAAGTGCCGCACGATTCGCTTAGTTCAAGACTAAGGTCGTGACATGGTAGTATCAGAGCAAAGGTTGTGACTAAGGGAATGACCAACGTAGAGGAAACCAACAACCAACTCAATATTGCTAACGTTCCAACCAATGTCGTTCGGGAGTCCGCCACCAAGAAAGGGCGAAGTAGAAAGAGAAATGCCAACCAGAGTAAGGAAGGGTCGTCTAGTATCATTCCAAGCAAAAGAGCTACATCCCCCGACCCACCAACCACCGAGGCAAGTGAGGAGGAAGACGAGGACCTCATACCCGGGAAGGAATGGATCTTGAAGGTCGAAGCGGGGATGGAAGCTATAGACATTGTTGACCAACGCTTGGGAAAACAAGAAGGCGCTTTTGACACTCTTGAGATGAACACCCTTGATGAGATTGAGGACGTCCAGAAGGAGTTGGAGGGACTGTTTCTTCATCAAAATCAATTGTTACAACAAGAAGGAAAAAAGGACAAGTTTCAAGAATGCATTCATTGCTCCAACAGAAATAACCAGACCATCACTACGTTAGAGTGCAGGCTCATGGACGCACTGAGCACTATCGATGCCATGAAGACAAAGATGGAGGCACTCGAAGAACAGGTCGATGCTGCTGTGACCGAGACAGCCAGCAATGTAGTTGTGATGAGAGAGGCTAAGATTGAGGCTCTTAAGCCGCCAGTGTTCAAGGGGGTTCGTGACGCGCAAGAGGTAGAGAACTTTCTTTGGCACTTGGAGAACTACTTTAGGCATGGCAAAGTGAGGGACGAAGAGGTCAAAATCAATACTGTTATGTTATACCTCTCAGAAACTGCCATGCTTTCTTGGAGAAGGAAGACGACTGACATCGAAAAAGGCTTGTGCACCATTTGCACGTGGGAGCAGTTCAAGGTAGAGTTCAAGCGACAGTTCTTCCACAACAATGTCGTGTACGAGACAAGGCGCAAGTTTAGGGAGTTGAAGTAGACAAGTAGTATTCAAGTTTAGGGAGTTGAAGCAGACAAGTAGTATTCAAGAGTACGTGAAAGAGTACACCACCCTCATGTTTCAAATTCCCAACCTTACTAGTGATGACTTGTTATTCCACTTCATGGATGGGTTGCAAAATTGGCCTAAATAGCAGTTGCACCGCCGACAAGTCACCAACATAGACCAAGCCATAGTTGAGGCTGAGTATTTGATGGACTTCAGGCATGATAGGCATGACAAAAGCAAGGGAAAGGAGTCAAAGGGTAGCCCTGCCAAAGGTGGGGGAAACCGTGGTAGAGGTAAGGAGACTCAACATCAACACCCTAAGACTCAAGACACCAACAATTCTGATGGAAAGAAGGGTGCACGTCAGAGTTATGCCGAGAAAAAGGCGCGGGCTGAGAAGAAAGGATGCTACATATGTAGAGGGTCGCATGGCTTTAGGAATTGTCCTGACCTGAAGAGTCTCAGTGCCATAGTACGAGAGCGAAAAGAGCAAGAACAAGGAGATAGTTCGGGCACAACACAATTGGGTACGATCGGACTATATGGAGCTGTCACGAGGCAAGCTAAAACCAACGAGTATAGCACTCAGTACGTGGATCTCACTATCAACAACAAGCCTGCTCGTGCTATGGTCGACACTGGAGCAACAAACAACTTCATGATCGAGGCTGCATCAAAGGGACTAGGGATGAAGCTTGCCCAAAGAAACACCCACCTCAAGACATCAATGCCGAGCAGACAAAGGTATGCGGTGTAGCCAATGATGTTAGTTTAAATTTGGGCAGTTGGCAAGGTATGACAACCTTCACCATTGTACCTACGGATATCTTTGACATCATACTTGGACAAGAGTTCTACCAGCATTGTCATACTGTGATCGATCCTTATCTCCAACGTCTCTTAGTCATGGAGCGGGAAAGATGTTGCGTGGTACCTACAGTGACTATGCTGCAGGGAAAAGGTCAGACCCAACTTTTGGCTATGCATCTTGTCAAGGGGCTCAAGAAGGGGGAGCCAACATTCATAGCAACCCTTGGAAGCTTAGAGAATGACGGTGGTGATTCAGAGACATTGCCACTTTGCATAGAGAAGTTGCTTGAGGAAAACAAAGACGTTATGCCCGAAGAGTTGCCTAAGCACTTACCTCCAAGATGCGAGGTGGACCACAAGATCGAGTTGGAGCCAAGAGCTAAGCCACCCATATTTGCCCCATACCAGATAGCACCACCCGAGTTGGAGGAGCTTAGGAAACAACTGAAGGAGCTACTAGATGCTAGCCATATCCGCCCATCAAAGGCACCCTTTCGCACACCGGTATTGTTCCAAAAGAATAAGGATGGATCATTGCGCCTATGCATAGACTACCGGGCACTCAACAAGATCACGATGAAGAGTAACTACCCGATCCTGGTCATTGTTGACTTGTTCGACAGATTTGGACAAGCCAAGTACTTCACCAAGGTGGATCTTCGCAAGGGCGACTACTAAATTCGTATTGCAGAAGAGGATGAGCCAAAGACAGCATACATGACGAGATACAGAGCCTTTGAGTAGTTGATGATGCCCTTCGGCTTAACCAACCCCCCTGCTACATTTTGCACTCTCATGATCAAGCTTTTTCATCCCTACCTTGATCAGTTCATGGTGGTCTACTTGGATGACATAGTCATCTATAGCAACACTCTAGAGGAGCACGTAGAGCACTTAAAGAAGGTTTTCCAAGTCTTGCAGGAAAATGATCTATACATCAAGTGGGAGAAGTACGAGTTCGCCCAGTCGAAGGTGCACTTCTTGGGGCACGTCATTAGCAGTGCTGAGTTACCCATGGATGAGGCTAAGGTACAAGTTATCCAAGAATGGGAGGCCTTAACTAAGGTAAACCGAGTTGAGATCTTTCCTTGGCCTGAGTTGAGATCTTTCCTTGGCCTTGTTAACTACTATCGTCGATTCATTAGTGGCTATTCAGCCAAGGCCGCACCATTGACTGAGTTGCTGAAGAAGAATAAGCCGTGGGATTGGATGGAGCATTGCCAACAGGCGTTTGAAGGCCTTAAGGCAGAGGTAACGGAGGAACCAGTCTCAGTATTGCCAGACTTTTCCAAGACGTTCGAGGTACATACAGATACTTCAGAAGTTGAATGATGGGGGTATATTGATGCAAGATAGGCATACTATAGCCTTCGACAGCCACAAGTTGAATGACACGGAGCGACACTATACAATGCAAGAGAATGAGATGACCGCTATTGTGCATTGCCTATGCACATGGCGGCATTATTTGCTTGGGTCAAAGTTCGTGGCCACTAGCTATTTTCAGACGCAAATCAAGCTAACACCGAAGCAGGCTAGATGTCAGGATTTCTTGGCCTAGCTTGACTATGTGCTGGAGTATAAGCCACGAAAAGGCAATGTTGTGGCCAATGCCTTGAGTCGGAAAGCCGAACTTGCTGCCATCACTTCAGCAAGTTGTGACATTCGTGAGGCTATCAAGGAGGGTATGCAACATGACCCAACATCCAAGCAGCTCATGGAGTTAGCCATCCAAGGTAAGACAAGACGCTGTTGGGAGGAAGATGGACTATTGCTTACCACAGGACGGAGGGTTTACGTGCCTAAGTTTGGAGACATCAGGCGGCACATCATAAAGGAGAGCCATGATACTACATGGGCCGGTCATCAAGGCCAACGACGCACTAGGGCCTTGGTTGAGTCTGCACGTAGAGTGTTATTTGCAGACTTGTCTTGTGTGCCAACAGGACAAGGTTGAGCAGCAGAAGCCGGAAGGACTTTTGGAAACACTACTTATTGCAGAGAGTCCATGGGAGAGCATGACTATGGACTTTATCACATGCTTGCCGAAGTCCGACGGTTACAACACTAATATGGTGGTCGTGGACATATTTTCGAAGTATGCCACTTTTATGCTCGCCTCAGCCAGTTGCACAACCAAAGAAGCCACCAAGTTATTCTTCAAGAACGTGGTTAAGTGTTGGGCTTACCGAGGCACATTATCAACGACCGAGACCCTCGCTTCAGTGGAAATTTTTTTAGGGAGCCATTTATCATGCTTGGTACGGAGCTACACTTTTCAACTAGCTTTCATCCGCACACAGATGGACAGACAGAACGGGTCAACGCCTTGCTGGAGTGCTACCCGAGGCACTAGGTGAGCTTACATCAGAAGGATTGGGCAAGACCCTTGGACATAGCCCAATTCTCTTACAACTTGCAACAGAGCGAGTCCAACGGGCAGATGCCATTTGAGCTAGCCACTGGCCAACGACCACAAACACTACAAGAAATTGGACTTTTAACGACCATTTCTTAACGAAGGGATATGAATCCAGACGTTAAAGGTATACTTATAACGTCCAAAAGTTTTCTCGGTGGTTAAAGGCGATTTCTGAGTGAATATTAACGTGGGGATATGATTTGGCCCTTAAAAGGTACCATATCCGGCAGTTAAAACTAAATTAATTATACTTAAAACAAGGCGCTGCTATATATTTTCCCTCTTTTATTTTCCCACCCTCAACCCCCACCCCTGCGCCTCTCCCCTAACCCAGCCAAAAAAACAAAAAAAAAAAAACTCCCCTTCTCTTTCTTTGTTCATATCACAAATTAAAGCAGTTATTCGTGCACTGAACAAAAAACTCTAGCCTTCCCTCCGTTTCGATCTCAAATCAGTCCT
Organism: Petunia secreta; assembly: GCA_029990175.1. Classification (NCBI taxonomy): domain Eukaryota; kingdom Viridiplantae; phylum Streptophyta; class Magnoliopsida; order Solanales; family Solanaceae; genus Petunia; species Petunia secreta. The sequence goes on from JARKIP010000102.1 coordinate 626,144, forward strand.
TGGAGAGCCAGATTCTCTGAAGCCCATTAATAAATTTCTATCAAGGTAATATTTCTTTCATAAATTTCATCTTTACAAGAAATAAACTTCCAAACTTTGCTCATTATTCTATATGTACAAATATCAGTTCGTTACGTTTTTTAGTTTATAATGTTGGGCTTAACCGCTTATGAAATACATGTATTATGTCAATTTTTTTACATAATTGTGGTAGTTTTAGTGCTTGAATCTTTAATCGCCATAAAGTTTGGATCTTTATACAGATTTTCTAGAGTGTAGTTTATTTATTCTTTATGTTTATAATTGTGGGCTTAGGTAATATATATATATATATATATATATATATATATATATATATATATATATATATATATATATATATATATATATATATATATATATATATATATGTGTGTGTGTGTGTGTGTGTGTGTGTGTGTGTGTGTGTGTGTGTGTGTGTGTGTGTGTGTGTGTGTGTGTGTGTGTGTTATATTTTCTGAATCTCTTTGTGCTATTCATTTACTTGCCATAATTTTCAATCTCTACTCACTATACTGGAATTTAGAATTTAGTCAATTGATTCTTAGTGTTTATAGTTGTGGGCTTAGGCAATAAATGTAGTAGGTAGTGTGTGTATTTTTTGCTAAATATGATTTTGTAACATCTGATTTGTACTTGCCACATAAAGGTCCAATCTTCAGTATCTTTGGGTATTTATACTCCGTTCAATTTGAAAATAATATGTGTTTAAAGTTAATGGCATTAGAAAATATAAGTAATGGGTTTATATTTTTCTGGGTCATCCAAGGGAATCTACAATAATATTTCACCCTTTACTTCTCAACTCTCTATCTAAGCTCAAATAGTGATCGCTTTGTATCATTTCAATCTATGCTCACCATAAAGTTTCAATAATTTTTTATACCAGTTAGAAAAAGTTTCAATCTTTTTTCTGGAACAACTCACCATGAAGTTTCAATCTGCCCTCATTATTTTGTACTCTTGACTTCACTTTGTTAGTTCTTTGTGCGCATAGTTGTGGAGGTATTAGATAAAATAGTTAATGAGTTATGTTAGTTCTTACTATTGTGTACTTGTGTACTCTAATTACTCAAGTAAGGTGTAGATATTTATTCTTTGTGTCTTGTTGGAATTTGATTTTGATACTGAAAAATGTTAGATTTGGTCTTATTTCATCATGAGGAGAACCCCACCCTTGTCCAATTTCAATAAATGGGGACAAGTATATTGAAGTAGAGGTAACACCAGTAAGATCTTGCTTATGCCTCAATGAATCAAGTTAATCTCTGATTTGGAGGCAGATAGTCTTCCTCATTTCTTTCGGGTGGCAGCACTGCAGAGTAAAGTACGGCTCAAAACTAAGGTAATTATACTGCTTTTTAAAATAATCTTTCCTTATTGTGTATTATTGATTATTTATTAATCTCTGTGATGTTGTAGTTTATATGCACTTTCAGTATATTTAGTTGGATTTGTGTAGTTACAACTCAAGTTGGCTATTGAGAGACCATAGTGTTGTGATCATGTGAGACTTCAATTGTTATGTTCTTGCTTGCTTTCACTTGAAAGCGGCACATGTTTGTAGACCTTGTAGTCTGTCAGTGGCTAATGTAAAAAGCCTCAATCCGAACACCTTTTTCGTCTCCATAAAACTAGGCTAAAGTTACTAAGTAATCGATCTAAACTAGAGGTCTTTGCACAACATATGCTGGGATTGAAACCGTGTGTTTACCTTTCCTACATTTCTTTTTTACTGGCTGCATCATTAATATGACTAATGGGTTACTTCCCTACCTATTATGTGCTACATCTTACTTTTGGTACTCTAAAATCTCATATTAGGTTTCACTAAACAAGTATTTTGGAACATGATATTATGTTAGTCTCAGAAAACTGAGACATAATATTGTGATTCGCTTTAGCTTTTCAGTAATGAACATATTTTATGATCTTACTAAAGGAACATATGAAGTGAGATATCCTTTTGTTCTGATATTTATTTCAAGTTGACTGCTTAACCTTGAAAGGAAATTATTTAGATTTTTCACAAAAATATTTTAGCCTTGTTGAAGTATGTTATAGAATTATCCTGAAAAATAATATCATGCAAATATTTGATCATAAGATACAAAAATGAAGCTGTACCTCTCATCTTTCTATGTAAAAAGGAAAGAGTGCTTACTCTCCCAGTTAGTTCTTGCTTTTCCACTAGACCTTTCCTTTTTTTGTTGACATCTTCCTCTTCCATTTATTTAGTACTTCTCGTAGTTTCGCCTGCAAGGAGGTTTTCTATCGCACTCGATTATGTACAAATAAAGATAGCAGGACTTATAAAACAATTGCTTTTGTGTGAATAAAAGATTATTATGATGGTAATAGCTTATATTAAAAGTATCCTTTAAGAGATTAACAAGGACTAGGCATATTTATATGATGATAAGACACTCTTTTTCCCCTAAGATTTGTGTTTTTAGGCCTATATTTTTTGTTAGTATTATTATTGATAATTATTGTGCACTTGCCAGAATAGTTTGGAGGGGAAGTGTCATTTGACAGAAGATAAGGTTCTTTTCTATTCTACAAGATTGTATGAACTGAGATATTGTTTAGTTAGTTGCAGAACCTTTTAATTTGATAAATACAATGGTCATATAAATGAGAGGCTTTAAACAAAATATGCTTTCAATATATTCTGAAATATCACTATCTCTATTATTGTGGAAGAATGAATAAAGCTAGACCTAACCAGTATTAGAAATTGCGATGTTTCGAAAGCCCCTGCTCTGGCACTAAAGGAGAAGGTCTGTTACATGTTGTACTAGAACTAACAACTTTCAAGTTATAATGAGCTTATTCCCTCTAGAGAAAAGCATGTAATGGTTCCTATAATAATCACTGTGATCGTGGTTACTTGTGTCATTACAATTGAAGATACCTTGTCTGTTTTGGTGTCGGAGTAGAAATTACTATCTGTTATTCTTTATTCTCATAGCAAGAAATTTGAGTTCTAATGCAACGTTTACTTTGTCGCCTTTTGGTTCATTACTTTTAGGTTTTATGTCATTCTACCGGCTGGTTATTTCTACTATATTGGTGCTTACTTATTGAGCATATGTTTAACATACATAGTGGCTTTTCCATATGGTATGCCTTGCTAAATTCTTAATTCTTAATTCTTAATACTTTGCTCCCCTGCTCTTTTTTCTCACAGCTTTGTCAGAATCTGACATGTAACTGAAAAAGTTTTTTAGTTGTATGTTACACTGGTACTACATTTCATAGGATTTAATATATTTTAAGGATCAAATCACTTGATTGTTTCAGCAAAATATTTTCACTTAGTGTGAAACTTATTTTAAAAAAAAGTAGTTAATAGAAGTTCTGTTACTAACCTGCAGGAATTTATTCTTTTTATGATGAAGAATTTGAAGTCTGAAGAACATATCCTTGAAGAAAGAGCACAGAAAGTTGAAGCAGCATATGTTTTTGGAATTGTTGGGAGTCTCCTTTATATATAGCCTACAATATTTTCTTTTTTAAAGGAGTCATATAGGAGACAATTCAGATATGGATATATTATTTTAGTAATGTGGATGATTTTTTTCTTTGTAATTAACAATGAAATATTATGAGTATTGTTTATTTAGTTTATTCAAATTTGTGTATTTATGTGTCAATAGCATATTAAATTATTATTACATTTGATAACCGCAGGAACAAATATAAATATGATTTCATATTATAATAATCTCAAATTAGCGATATACAATTAACGAAATGAATTTCGGTCGCAATAATCACATAACGATCAAATATTTTGTTGCCATTTAAAGAGTTATAACGAAGGGATGTATGATTAACGAAGGGAAATTCTGGTCGTTAAAATGAGGACAACGACCGGATATTATGCGGTCGTAAAAGAATGTTTGGCGACCGGATCCAAATCCGGTCGTTAAACTTTTAACGTGAAAGCCTATAACGACCGGCGACGATCGGTTTTCATCCGGTCGTTGTTGGCCTATAACGTCCGGATTTACACTTTTAACGACCAAATTTCCCTTCGCTAAAGGCCAACTTTCTTGTAGTGAAACTCCACATTCACTACCTGCAGCATTCGAAGGCAAGAGTTTGGGGGCTTATCATATGGCCAAAGGGTGGAAGGAGAAGCTTGACACCGCTAACTCCTACTTGGACAAGGCAGCTAAGAGGATGAAAAAGTTTGCAGATCGTAAGCAGCATCCCACAGACTATAAAGTTGGAGACATGGTAATGGTGAAGTTTAATCTAAGGCAATTCAAGTCACTACGGGGCATGCACCGAAACTTGATGCGCAAGTACGAGGGCCCATTCAAGATCATTTCCAAGGTGCGCAAGATTTCTTATAAGCTTGAGTTGCCACTACATCTTAAGATCTATCATGTCTTCCATGCCAGCATGCTGAAGCCATACCACGAAGACAAGGATGATCCGAGCAGGAGCGAGTCGAGTCATGTTCCTATCACTATCACTGCTTCTCATGAATGGGAGATTGAAGCTATCATTGACTATCAAGGCATTCGGAAACAAGGACAAAAGGCCACAACCATGTTCCTCGTACACTGGAAGGGACAAGCACTAGAGGAGGCCACATGGGGAACTGTATGAAGACTTGTGGCAATTTAAAGATAAGATTCGAGAGTTTATGCAGCAGCATTGCGCCGCGCTCGTTGCTATATTAGGTGGGGAAGAGTGTGATGACCTGTCATGTTATCATGCCACGTAGGCGACATTTGCCGCATGTGTTTTGCCATGTGGAAGATTACTTGGAAAGGAGCCTAGCACTTTGATGGAATACTCTAGATGGGTATGGAGATATTTCCTTGGGAATACTCTAGATCCTTATGGACTTGCTAGGAAGAATCCTTAGGAATGCCTTGGAATATTCTAGCTTGTAGATAATTCTAGAGGGGGGTCTATTTGCACACTAGCCCCTAAATGAGTAGTATAAATAGATGGGCCATTCATTTGTAAACCATCAAGCAATCAAACAACAATCTTCCAAATAATAAAAAGCTTCTTTTGGCAATATAATTCTCTCTTATTTATTCCCATTTTCTTAGTGATCCTTAGTAGTTTCGCCTGACTTGACACAGTAAGATAGTGACCAAAGTGTCAAATACCGCGCGATTCCCTTAGTTCAAGAGTAAGGTCGTGACAAAAATCTCTTAAATAATTGATTAAATCCTTGTTGTTTACGCTGGAAGATATATGTCCATATCAGCGTGCGGATTGAAAGCGTGATCAAACACCTGCTTATGATGCTTCCTATGTCAAACTTATATAGCTTGCTATATTATTTTGGAAATTTTACGGTCTATAGACTTTTAAAGTGTTAATTAAATAAAATAGATACATTTTAACTTATTTGTGGTATTTAGACCTTTAGTCATATGTAGGTTTCTTTTGTTAGCCATTTTCAAAATCAGTTTAAGTCCCTTAACCGTGCCTATTTTTATGGGAAGATGTGACTTTCTGTTGGACTCTATTTATTAGTAGTTATTAATCTGTATTAACTACGTTTTAACTCTTCAATTTCCTCCTATTTTTATTCGACGAATATGCATCTTAAACATTCGTAAGCTAGTACCATTATGTATGAAATACATATCAGCTATGAAATAAATATTCATTAGGTATTCTGTATCTGCATATCAGCTTGTTGTAACTAGAGGGTGGTGTAAAATATATATCAGATATGAAATAAATATTCATTAGGTATTCTGCATCTACATATCAGCTTGTTGTATGTGATATTCTGAGGTATAAATCATGCATATAATGATAATATTATATGAATAAAAAAATAAAATTTTCTTGAAAATGTGAATACTCTAAAAATAAATAATGAATACCTTATAAATAAAAATTGAATACTATATGAATAATATATTTAATAAGATATAATTAAAAAATTGATGTAATAAAAATTGGAACTCTTTATATATTTACCATCTAAAATTATGGGATTCTATTTATTGCATATATGTCATGCAATTTTTTAGGGTCATCATTTATCACTAACTCCACGATTCAAGGAACCAATATATATTGTCATCAACATTGTTCAAACTACAAGAAATATAGAACAACTTAAGATTTTTTTTTTTTTTTATAAAAAAAAACCATTGAAGCTGTAGGAAAACATTTGCTCTTATAATAGACGACTGAATATTCATCCAGTACTTTATCACATATATAACTTTTGTATCTCGTTGAAAGGGCAAAAATATCTGCAATATATCTAAAATATTTCTAAAATAAAAAGTGCATATATTTTACATATTTGCATATATCGAAATATATCTAAAATATTGACATATTTGCATATATTGAAATACATCAAAAATATTGTACATATTTTTATATATTAAAATATTAATATATTGTAATATATCTAAACTAAAAATTGCATATTTTGTATATATCTGTATATATTGAAATACATCTAACTTATTGTACATATTTGTATGTATTGAACCATATCCAAAATATTTATTTTATATTTCATACATGAATAACGACTAAATATTTGGTGAAAATTATAGGTATAACGACTAAGAAAAAAAATTGGATGAATAAATGTGGAAGAAAAACTTAAAAGAAAGAAAGAAAGAGAAATCGTAATTTGATGGAAGTGGAGAGAGATGCCTAATTTTTAGGAATGAAATCAGTGAATGCTGCTAATATTTAGGATAAATGATATACATAAACCTATTTATTAACATCTTTTTGGCTAGCCATTGTTGTATAATAATTGTGTCTATTAAACTGTAGGGCCATATTATATATTTGGTTAAATATGAAATTTTTCCTATTATTTTCTCTATATATTTCATTGTGAGATTGGGCCCATGATCCTGCATGGGCATACTATCATTGGTATTACATAAAAGCATGAGCAATATAATACCAGAAAACCCTATAATAAATGAATTCAATATGTTACTTTTACAGATCATAAAAGATTTTCTTCTGAAAGCCCAAAAAAAAAAAAGTTTGATTCATATCGACAAAAATGTATAGCGGAAGTAGTTATAATATTATACAAATAAATTCTGGGGAAAGATTAATATTCGTAGGGAGAATGGGAACAATTAGGACCATTATTCAAAATGTAAAATTACACAATTCAATTAACTTGCACATATCAATAAATTTAATAGTAATAATAAAGACTCAAGAATCTAATACAATTGAGAATAAGAAAGAGTGAGAAGTGTTTAAATATATAAAAAGTACTCCATCCGTTTCAAAATGGTTGTCATAGTTTGACTTGGAGCGGAGTTTAAGAATTGTGGTAAGACTTTTGAAACTTGTGGTCTAAAATAAGTCATACATAAATATGTGGCTATAAATCATTTCATTAAGGGTAAAGTAGTAGTTTTAACTCAAAAATATTTTCAAATTTAGAATTGTGCCATTCTTTTTTAAACGGACTAATAAGGAAACTATGACAATCATTTTGGAACGGATGACTGTTTACGAATTACGACGTAGAGAAATGCTATGCCAACATATTCCCAATGGACTCTACATTCATAATTTCCTAATGGATTCTAGAGTCATATTTTTAAAGATATTTCATTAGTGAAATCAAATCGAAGTTCTTTATATACAAAATGATTAGAGGAAAAAAAGGGAGAGAGAGACCTAAACATATATTTGTTGAACATAATATTAAATAAAAATTATTAAAATAAAGCAGCAGATATATAACCAATTAAGCTCCGTTTATACTTCAAATGAACTTAAATATCAACTTGTAATAAGATATAACACAGCACCTAGTCCTAGATGAATGAATAAAATACAGTGGCGAACGCAGGATTTTTTGCAAGCAGTGTCACCTTTAAAAAAGTTTTTTGTTATTTACAAGTGGTTTCGTACTTTTTAAGTTAGCTAAATGTTAAAAGTTCAATCCCTACTTTAAATGATAAACATTCAAAAAAATTTAATGAAAAAACTAAGTTGTGCTACAAGCGGGATTCAAATTCTCACAGTTCTAGACTTTCTCAAGGTGCTAAATCACTAGACCGCTAATTCATGGTGTTTCAAGCAGTGTCACTTTCTTTATTTATACTGAATATTATGATTTTTTATATATTTACATACCTATATATAGTAAAAAAAATCGGCGCAGCGGTGTCCCGTGACACCCCTTGCTATAGGGTAGTTACGCCCCTGATAAAATATCTTAACGCCAAAACTGTTGAAGGCGGCTATGGAGGGGAGGGTATTTCAGGAATACAAAGTTACAGAATTCAACTGCTATATGTGCGTTTTGAATAGACATAAAATTTCAAAAAGAAATGATTTTCTTTTAAATTTTTATGGTTACAAAAGTATCTTAATATTTTTATGACCATAAAGCTACTGAAACTTGCTGCCTAATTATAGTTCTATAATATTTGTAAAATTATAAAAAAAAATTTAAAGTTAATTATCTTCAAATTTTAAAAGCTATAATGATTTTTGTGGCTTATTATAAAAATAATGTCATATAAATTGAAGTAAAATAAAAAAGAGATTACAACAGCATGAACGATTCTATAGTGAGCACCAGGGAAATGTATGAGGGTGCCACCATTAAATGGTTGGATTATAAATTAGTTTCTTTGGCCAGACTTCTGTGAAGTTAAAAGTACTTATTTTTCTAATAAACACTTTTGAGAAAAAATAATGTATTTGGTCAAAAAAATAAATAAAAATACTTTTGTAGAAGCAAAACCAGTTTTTCTGCTGTTGGATCTTGGGAGAAACTACATGTTTCTAATTTTTCTCAGAAGAAGAAACAGTTTATTAATTTTTTAAGACGAGTATATGCTTACCAAAAATATTTATTTAATATATTGTTTCCTATTATTTAAAGCAATATATCTCTCAAATAAAACAAAATTTTATTCTCTGCTTCCCTATTTTTTTTTATCTTTATACCTCTTAATTAATACCTTAAAATATATTTTTACATTATAGTTTACATTTAAACTGAATGAATATAAAAAAACCGAACTAAGCCTTTCATTGAAAATATAAATCTATTCCACATTTAATTGACAAAATGAACCTTAATATTGTATTGTTTTACTAATCAACCTTACACTAAAAGACACTTTTTGAAAGATTATTAAAAAGTACTTCTTTAATGATTTGGCAAAAACAAAGTACTTATTTTGGACATTACGTATTTAAACAAAAATATTTTTCTTAAAATACTTGTTAAAATAAGCACCTTTTGACCGTTTCAGTAAATATGTGGTAAGCTTGATTAATATTGGGGTCGGCGGCTTTGGAGGGGATTTCAGGAATCGTTGTGAATATTTGACTCAAGGCTGTATGAAAAGTCTTCCCATTACCACTAACACTAAATTATTTTATTGCAGTGACTGAAGCAGAGGCGGACATGGCTACAAAATTTGAATTCCGAAACATAAAAATCTTATATATTTTTACTTTATTAGACCTATTTAAAACACATATACAAGAAATCAAAAACTGGAGATCTTAGCTTTCTATATTTGCAATTTTATTTTAGATTATCTAATTCACCTATAAAGAAATTTTTTTATTACCACACAAATGTTATGCTTTTTAATTAGATAAATTTCAAAAATTTTACTTTCTTTTTAAAATCAGGTATTTATTCAATCTAGTTTTAGTGTACGTGTGTTGTACGTGTAATCTTACGTAATTATTTAAAAATATAGAAAAAGTAATCTAACGGCACAAAAAAAATATTTGAAAACAGTTATGCTAAACATATATTAAGTATGAAAACTATTTGTATGTCTTGTAGCTGTAGTTAGTTGTGGAGAGATCAATACAATACTCATTTTGTAAAGTATATGAGAAATGTATACATGGGTAAGACGTAAGTTAAAGTCAAAAGTTTAGGGAGGAAAAACATAGCTGCAAGTATTAAAAAATGAGAATAAATCATTGATCGATCTCAAAGTCATTGTTATATTTTTAAGATTTTTTACTTCGGTTGTGACAAATTGATAAAATATTTAAGTCTAAATTAAATTAGTTCAAGTAACATGTTTTTATCTTAAACTTTCTGAACATCTTAAACTTTCTAACTCTAGGTGAATATGTATAGTTGAAAATTTTTACGGGCAAGTCTCTAGCAACTATTACCTTTTATCAGAAAACGAACACTTTATATCTCTAATTAATGTACCAATGTCAAATCCCATAACTCCCCTCCAAACGATATTAAGTGAATGATATACTTTAAATTGTAGTCGTGGTGATTAAGTGTTCTTATTAATTTGGAATTTGGAATTGATGTGACTTCACAACTTCAACATAATAGGACCTAGGTAAATACTATTAGAATTTTATTATGCAAACGAATTTTAGAAAGAAGTTTTAAATATATAATTTATCGAGTATGGGAGATACAATTTTGTTGATAAGTCGAATTACAATTTTTTAAGCCTAATTATTGATAAAAAATCACGCTGAATTTTATTACAAAATATTGAATTTTATTTGTATTAAACTACTTGTTGAGATCCCTATTCTTAATAGATATTCTTCTGTAGATTAGATTAAATCCCAACTCAAATTCACGTTTTGTTCAAATTTTATCAAAATTAGTAAGATTATTAATATATTATGGTTATAACTTTATCTAGTATCAAAGGCACTTATGAAGTATAAAGAACCGATCAACATTTCACCAACATCTTCGTGCTTTTCATAGTCTTTAAGTACGTGCATTATGTATGTATCGTTTATTAAATAGTACAAATTTTAATGTATTTGATTTATAAAAAATGATATTAGAGTAAAAAGGTATAAGTTGAATGACGATTTTAGAAAAGATAAATTTGAATCATCAAACAAAGATAAGCTTCCTTGTTAAAGAAAAGTTGATGAAGGTTGAATGTTTGTTTAGCTAATACAAACAATACCTTTTCCCATAAGTATATTGCTCTGAGAGGCTTCCTTAATATTGTTTTCCAATAAAGAATATTGTCTGTCAATACGGTTAACAAAGACTAATTAAACTGGATAGCCATATGATGAATACAAATGCCTATTCAAGCGTTATATCAATGAAAATTAAGTGATGACAAGAATACACTAATGAGTAGCCAATGAGATTATTATGAATTTATAATAGTTAATGATTCTTCAAAAACAGGGAATTAAACGAATTAAGCATATGCAAGACCTACTCTTTTGCTCATGAAACTAATTGCTAGAACATAGATTATATAAAGCACTTCTTCTATTTGAATATATGTGACACTTTTGCTATTTGATTCAAATCAACAAATTACATATACAGAGATACAATTCAAGAAAGTATGCAATTAAATACACATACAAGATGTTGACCTGCAATGAGAATCTCAGTAACTACTTATTATTAGGTCGAAAAGCACCAAAAATTTCGTCAATCTATGGAGCTAGATATATACCTGCAGAATTATTATTGAACAATCAATATAAATAGACTTCTTCAAGCCTCCGGATTGGAACAAAATTGAAGGAAATAAGGACCTTCAAGTTGGAAGGAAATTGAAGGAAATAAGGAATCTCATGAAAGGACAAAAATAACTACTAATAAATTAATACACAAATTCGTGAGCGCATTTTGCTAATAACAGTTATTATTAAATTAAAATGTTATCCAATATAAAAACACTTATAATGGGTAAAAAGATCTATTTTATATCTTAGAAAAGCAAAATTTATATTCTCATAAGCAAAAAGCAAACACTTTTTTCAAATTACCTTGTCTGCGGACGAATAATCTTTTCTGTAGATAGTCATCTATTCTTGGATTGTGCACCTAAACATGCACAAAGAAACAAACAATTAGGCTTACATTCATATACCCAAAAATACGTAAAAATGAAATATATTTTCTATACTCATAAAGATTTATATTCACATGTACTAAGAAATAGAAGAAATTGAACAAAAAGCCACAAAGTAACAAATAAGCATATTTAGGTGCATCTACTTTGCAAAATACCCTAAAAGACAAAAAAAAAAAAAAAAAAAAAAAACAAAAACAAAAAACAAAAACCAACTCAATAGAAAAGTGCCAATTGTTTGGATATAAAAGGTTTGTCCTGTATTGGAAAAAAGATGACATCACCTAAAAGTTGACACGTGCCCCCCATGTGGCACGGGCAGAAGTTTCACCGCACAGATATCTAACGGACAGACAGTTATCGCGAGCAGACCCAGGGGAGTTATGAAACGCCTCATCAGTCAACACGATCTGAATGAGAAGTTAATCACCTGATCATGTGCGATCACTCAATTAATGGTCATAAAAACAATAATTACAATCCAGCGGTTACATATCCAACGGATACGTGCCCAGCGGTTACAAAACCCAACGGACGCCTATCAGACCTATAAATAGTATTTGTTCTAAGCCATTGTAACACAATTTAACTTCCTGTCTACAATATCAATAAGAATACTCCCTCTCTCTTGCTCAAATATTACTTTTTACTCACATTCGTCCAGCACTTTGTTCTCTAATCTTCTGAGTATGATCAGTACCGAAGAACTCTCACCAGGGATAAGCGATATAGCGCGGTCACTTCTATCTGTCTTTATTTACGCTTTATCTTTGCTAATTCCTGTTTATATCTCGTTCCCGTATTATTTACGAATCTATCGCTGCTTTAGTTCGTCATTTAAACTCTTAATCTAAACTATTGATCGTGACTCCGCAAATATAAATTTAATTGTTAATTGGCCTAAAATCGGATCTAGGTTAAACAATTTGGCGACCACAGTGGGAGCCGGTCAATAGCCTTCATAGGTTAACAATTTATCTTTTCTGATATTATATCTCTTTACGTCGATCTTTTTGTTCTACAACTAACATGGCAGAAAGCAGTTCACAATGAACTATCGTAGGCGGAAGTCAGGTAAGTACTCCTCCACCTAGTCCCAACTATTCTCCCGATTATTCGTCCGATGGGCAGCAACAATCTTCCCAAGGACCGGTCAGGCAGCGAAATGAGCGTATGCGCTCCCATAACACTACCCCACCCAGGAGACGACGCCATAGGAGTCTCTCCCCTGGCTAAGGGAATCTCCAGGAAACACTCTTTGCATTCATGCAGAAACTGGCAGAGGTAAACCGAGGGATAAACGAGGCGCTCAACTCTCTCCGAAGGGCAACCCTCTGACTGCAAGAGCTGACGCTGCAACACCTGGTCGTGACGTCCTTTCTTCACATACCTCAAGGCAAGGTTGAGAACGAAACAACGGAGGGACTGCAGATCCAACGACCCAAGTCAACCAAAATTGGAATGGAGGATCTATGGCATCTACAGAAATGAGCCTTGTTGTGGAAGCTCTCACCAAACAATTCAAGGAAATCCAGAAAGCACTTCAAAAGTCTCTCCACGAGAGAATCGATCAGATACCAGGCGCTCCGCCCATGTTGAAGAAAGTCGATATCCAACGGTATTCCCAGCGGCCTTGGAAGAAAGAGGCAGCCCCAAAGGCGATACCTAAGACGTTCAAGATGCCGAACATTCCGAGGTATCGTGGGACATCTGATCCAAGCGATCATCTCATGATGTTCAGGAACTTTTTAAAGGCTAGCGATCTCACCGACGAGGAGATCGAATCTGTTCAATTGAAGAAGTTCGTGGAAACCCTAGCAGATGGAGCTCTACGATGGTACTCAATGTTGCCACCAAACTCAATTGGGTCTTTCGCAGAGATGGCCGAGTTGTTCGTGAAGGCGTACACAGGCGCTCAGAAGACGGAAACCCCCGTAGAGGATATCTTCGAAATCAAGCAAAGGCCCAATGAGTCTCTCCGCAAATACGTGGATCGCTTCCAAAGAGAGCGTATGATGCTTCCCAAAGTACCGGACAGATGGGCAGCGATTGCGTTTACCAACAGCCTAGATATTAGGAGCTCAGAGGCTACACGCAGACTTTACGAGTCTCTTCGCGAGTTCCCAGCAGCCAGCTGGTCGGACGTCTACAACCATTACAACTCAAAGGTACGTATTGATGAAGATAAACTGATTGGAACCGGTACCCGAGGAAGGGCTCAGGCACGTAATGGTGGCCCCGGTGGAAAGGCGGAGACGGAGAGATCTGACGTACGTTACGAGCCGTACCCTGACCAGTCACGCAGCAATTCCAAAGGACGCAACCGCAACAATAAAGGACTGTCCCGGAGAGATGACTCATAATCAAGCCTCCATGGAGCCCCGGGCCTGCCAAGCTTCAACGTGGAAATGTCTGAAGTAGCAGCAGCGCTCAAAGATATGGGAGAGAAGGTCAAATGTTTGAAAGACATGAAGACCGACCCAAACAAGCGAAACTAGGACTTGTGGTGCGATTTTCATCGCGACCACGGTCAGACCACCGAGGACTGTAAAGCCCTAAGGTATGAAATTGCTCATTTGTTAAAACAGGGATTCTTGAAGGAGTTCCTGACCGATAAGGGGAAGCAGACTCACTCGAAGGCGCAACAAAACAAACCTGGCCCTCCACGAGCATCCTCTCCAAGGAGGACAGTTAATGTTATTTCAGGTGGAATCGAGGTGGATTCCGTCAACTTCACAGCGAAGAAGTATGCAAAGGTCTCCATCACAAACACCAAACACCCACGATCAGAAGGAATAATAACATTCGAGGATTCCGATGCAGACGGTTCGCAATTCCACACGCTGATGCGTTAGTAATAACGTTACGCGTGGCGGAGTTCGACGTCAAGAGAGTACTCATCGATGCGGGCAGATCTGCAAAAATTATCCAATCACGGGTTGTAAGGGAGATGCAGTTGTCGAATAAGATCGTACTAATATCTCGAGTTCTCTCCGATTTTAACAACTCGAGTGAGAAGACTCTTAGCGAGATTACCCTTACAACTCTCGCCGAAGTAGTAGCAAAGGAGACAACTTTTCATGTTGTTGATGCGGACCTAGCCTACAACGTCATTATGGGGAGACCTTGGATCCATGATATGCAAGCTGTTCCCTCAACTTATCATCAAGTATTGAAGTTCCCATCTGAATGGGGGGTACGTGAGGTCCGAGGAGAGAAACGCTCTGCCCGAGATTGCTATTCAGTGGCCCTCAAACTACCTGAGGAAAAAGAATAGCAATTACAGCGACCGGGACCAGACGTGCCACATGAAGAAATGAAGTACGAGGTCCCGGAATTCATCACGAAGATGGACGAAAGAGAGAACCACATGCCGACCGTGAAAGCTTTGGAACCCGAAGAATTGTTCGCAGATAAGCCGGACGGAAGGTATACTTAGGAACCGAATTGAGCGAACCTCTACGAGGAGATATCCTCCAGTTCCTCAAGGAGCGGCATACAACGTTCACCTGGTCTTACACAGCTATGACAGGTATTTCTCCAGACATTATTACTCACAGGTTGAACGTCGACCCATACCATCGCCCGGTAAAACAGAATACGCGCCAACAAGGAGCTTTTTGGAACCAGGTCATCAACGACGAGGTCGATCGGCTGTTAAAAATTGGATCTGTACGCGAAGTCAAATACCCGGACTGGCTAGCCAATGTGGTCGTTGTACCCAAGAAAAATGGCAAATGGCGAGTCTGCATTGACTTCACAGATCTAAACAAAGACTGCCCGAAGGATTCATATCCCCTTCCTAGGATAGATCAACTGATTGACGCAACAGCCGGGCACGAGGTGCTCACCTTCCTCGATGCATATTCCGGTTATAACCAGATATTGATGGACCCAGAGGACCAGGAGAAAACAGCGTTCATAACCTGCAGAGGTACGTATTGTTATAAAGTTATGCCATTTGGGTTAAAAAATATAGGTGCGACATATCAGTGCCTAGTCAATCGAATGTTCCATGACCATATCGGAAAGACTATGTAAGTGTACATCGATGACATGTGGATCAAGTCCAAACGAGCAGAGGACCATCTGGCGCATTTAAAAGAAGCTTTCCGGATTATGGATCAGTACAACATGAAGCTGAACCCGGAGAAATGTGCATTCGGAGTCGGATCGGGAAAATTCCTGGGCTTCATCGTTTCTCAGCATGAATTGAAGTCAATCCCACTCAGATCAAAGCCATTGAATCAATTCCAGACGTACTCTACAACCGGAAGGACGTCATGAAATTGACAGGTAGAGTAGCGGCTCTGCGAAGATTCATTTCCCGATCATCCGACCGATGCACGAGTTTCTTCGACGTTTTAAAGCAAAACAAGGAGTTCGAGTGGACCCCTGAATGCCAACAGGCATTGAAGGATCTGAAAAAGTACCTGTCCAATCCACCACTGCTCTCTACACCTCAGTAGGGGGAGCAGCTGCTGATTTATCTGGCAGTCTCAGAATCGTCGGTAAGCGCCGTTCTAGTTCGGGAAGAAAAAGGTAAACAAATTCCTATCTATTACATTAGAAAAGCTCTGATTGACGCAGAAACGTGCTATCAACCCTTGGAAAAATTGGCATTAGCACTAGTAACTGCTGCTCGTAAGTTACGCCCTTACTTTCAAAGTCATTCAATAGCTGTTGTAACAACCTTTCCTTTACGAAATGTTTTGCACAAACCTGAATTTTCGGGAAGGTTAGTAAAATGGGCTATAGAATTAAGTGAATTTGATATCACCTACCAGCCTAGGGTAGCAATAAAATCACAAGTTTTAACAGACTTTGTGGCAGATTTTAGCGCTAATATATACCCTGAGGCAGAAAAGAAAGTTGTTCTTTATGCTGGGCAGGCTCCTGACGCGTGGACCCTATACACCGACGGCTCATCGAGCGTCAAAGGGTCCGGTCTGGGATTGGTTCTCATTGCTCCATCCGAAGAGACCGTCAGGCAGGCTATCAAATGCCCATTTATTACTAATAATGAGGTCGAATATGAGGCCGTTATTGCAGGATTGGAACTAGCCCGAAGTTATGGAGCGACCGTCATCAAACTCAAAAGTGACTCCCAGCTGGTAGTCAATCAGGTAACTGGAGGCTTCATTGCACGAGAATCAAGAATGCAGGTGTACCTCGCCCGAGTGAAGGAACTCCTGGCACAGTTTGATGAATGGGAGGCACTCCAAATTCCACGGGAAGAGAACCATGAAGCCGATGCTCGCGAATCTAGGGTCGGTAGCGGAAATAGGGGCGGCTAGCTCTTCAGCTGTTGTTCAACTCCTCTACACGACCATAGACCGAGAAAAATTCGAGGTTAATACCATCAACACTACTTGGGACTGGCGGAATGAAATAATAAACTATCTTCTCCATGGGACTCTACCCGTTGACACAAAAGCCGCTCGTAAGCTCCGAATAAAAGCTGCTCGGTATACAATCGTCAACGGCGATCTTTACCGCAAAATGTTTGCAGGACCTCTCGCAAAGTGTCTCTGACCAAATCAAATCAACTACGTGATGAGAGAAGTCCATGAAGGCTGTTGTGGAAAACATTCTGGAGGCAAGGCGTTAGCCCGAAAGCTGATTCGCACAGGTTATTATGGGACAAAATGGAGAAAGATACGAACAAATTTGTTAAAAAATGTGATAAATGCCAGAGGTTCGCACATTTTCTCCATCAGCCAGCAGAACAGCTCCATTCAATAATCTCTCCGTGGCCCTTCATGAAATGGGGAATGGACATAGTTGCTCCTCTTCCCACAGCGCTGAGAGGAATGCGCTTCCTGCTGATCATCACTGACTACTTCACCAAGTGGGTCGAAGCGGCAGCATATTCGAAGATACGACAAACTGATGTTTTCGACTTCCTTTGGCGCTTTGTCGTGTGTCGCTTTGGAGAACCTAAGGAAATAGTTATGGACAACGGCCCACAATTCATCGGCCAGAAAGTGACTAGATTCCTCGATGATCTGCACATCAAGAGAATCACTTCCTCTCCGTATCATCCCGTTGCTAACGGACAACGAGAAACTACCAACAAAATCATCGTTGAATCCCTCAAAAAGCGCCTCGAGCAAGCAAAGGGACGTGGGGTAGAAGAGTTACCTGGCATATTATGGGCTTATCGCACATCGATAAAAATGAGTACTGGAGAGACTCCTTACTCGTTGGTGTACGGTGCAGATGCTTTAATCCCAGTCGAAATCGGAGAGCCCAGCTTGCGGAACGCACATGCCACTGAAGAATCTAACTCAGTCAACCTCTCCGAAGAGCTGGACCTCCTCGAGGAACGAAGGGAGCTAGCCGTTATACGAGTAATCTCCCAGAAAGAACGAATTGAACAATATTACAATCGGGGACTACGCGTACGAAGCTTCCAGGTTGGAGATTTTGTACTAAGGAAAGTCTCCCAGAGCACACAAGAAACAAATTCTGGGAAGCTAGGCCCTAACTTGGAAGGCCCCTACAAGGTAATCGCTTCAGTCGGCAAGGGATCTTATCGCTTGGCACGACCAGACGGCTCCACTGTCCCGAACAGTTGGAATGTGATTCACCTCAAAAGGTATCACTTTTGAGTGGTAAAACGGTTAGTTATTTTATGATTGCCTTTTACTTTTACGAAAGTTCTTACTTTTATTATATTTTCCCTAAATGGTACTAACGGCCTGAACAAGGTCAGATCCGTTTAGCTCAACTGGTAGAGCTCGAAGTTCTTCAACTTCGCGGCTGTGGGTTCGAATCCCATAATGGACACACTCCTCGTTTGGTTATATGTGTTCTTCTATATGCAGCTTGCCTCAACTCTTTTTATGTTATCACTTCCCGTGTTCCAACAAAAAAACAAGGAGGGTGGTGAGAGGCCCCTGTAGGCCAGATAAGACCTTCATAAAGGCAAAAGACTTTGCCAAAAGGCGAGTTTTTACGTGACAAACTTCCACGAAAATAAGAGAAGTCGTTCACAAGGCCAGCGACTCGGCCAGAGCAAATCTACAAAGTCATGCGACGAATTTCGATTATCAAGACGATAAGCAAAGTTATGCACAAAGGACAATGATTCGGCTAAAAATCTAACGACCAGGACTCGGTCAGAATAAAATATCTGCGCAGATTATTCACAACTTATGACTTCTTCCTGAGAAAAGGCTAAGTTAAAACTTTCGGGCAGACTTTTGGAGATCAGAACATAATAAAGTTCGAACTTCAAAAAGCTCCTAAACATAAGGCACGAAGGCCACAATACGTACAAACAAAAGGTCAAAAATTCAAGCTAAATATAGCCATTGAATATATCTAAAATCATATATATATATATATATATATATATAGTAAAACGATAAGATGCCGGAAACGGTTAACAGAAGTTTACAGAGTGATCAAAGGCCAAATGGAACCGGCCATACAGAGATCAGAGAGTCTTTACAAGACCTCTAGCCACAAACAATTAAATCCGGCTCTCGCCAGATGAACAAACTCAAAGATTGGGGAAGGGCATCAGCTTTTGGGGCTACAATCAGAACCCGACGCACCAACTTCGTCGATTCTGCCATTGTCCCCTGAATCCTCGCCATTGTCTTCATCTTCATCCTCATCTTCACCTTCAGACTCCTCAGGAGAGAGATTCAATACTTGTCTTATTCCACGAACAGCGGCTTTTATTTTCTACAGCATCTCTTCAACATTAATCTGCTTAGCTTGGACTTGCCCAAGCAATGAACGTTTAGCTTCGAGCGCAGCAAGCCTGGCCTTAATTTCAGATTGATCGCGCAGGTTTGCCAAGTGTTTGGATAGTGCGATTTGAGCACTCATCGACTGAGCAACCTGGTCCCTGGCAGCCTGGAGCTCAGCTCTGGCCCTAGCTGATTCTTCGTTAGCCCTTTGCAGATTCATCTCAAGAGATGCACGGTCATCAATAGCACTGTTTAATGAAGCCTTACATTCTTCAAGTAGACTCTCCAGACCCTGGGCAGAGCGTGCAAACCCTTCTTTCTCTCTAAAAAGAAGGTCCTTCTCCTTGGTGAGTTCGTTAATCTGCTCAAGTTGCTCATTGCTAACATCCGTTAGTCGATTAACTTCACTCCCTAGGAAACCACACTGCTGTGCCAGGATCTTGTTCTCCTTCAGAGCATCCAGCAACTCTTTCTTTACCTCGAGTACTTGATCGACGTTGTTGATCCTGGAGCGGAACATGAGCTCGGCAGCCACCATACTTGACTAAAAAAATAAAGTAAGCAAAAGTTAGAAATCTAAGGTCAAAGTTATTCCCAACGCAGAGCGGTAAACACTTACCCGGGCAGAATCAATAGCAATCTGAAAGGCTAGCTCCTCATTACTCAGTTCCCTCATCACCCATTCTTCCCGGGAGCCGATGAGTGAAGAGACAACCTTGGCTAAGCCACCCGGCCCGGATATGAAGTTAACATCAGGGGATAGTTTCATGGTATGCTTCCTCTCACAGTACTTGGGTTCCCAAGCCTGTTCAGAAGGATAGTTTGGCCCGAACTTGTAACGCACACCCTTAATATCCTTCAATCCGGTTTGGCCGTCGATGACTGACCGCCAAATGAGCCTTGTTGTTGATAAGTTGGAGTCACCTTCCACTCCAGGATCTATCGTGTCACACTCGCGAATACCGACAGGCGTCGCCCCCTCAGTGGCCACATTTTCCAGGTCCTTGAAATGAAAAACACGAGGACCTCGGCCACTCTCTTAGGAAACTTCTTCCCTTGCTTCTTCTTCTTCTTCTTCTTCTTCTTCTTCTTCTTCTTCTTCTTCTTCTTCTTCTTCACCTACTTTCCTTTTCCCTTTGTCCACATGGGAAGGAGCTGCCTTCACCCCGTCATCAACTCGGGGACTCCTCTCCGGAGTACGGGCAGCCTCCTCCTCAACTTTCCTCTTATCACTCCGAAGATAAGGTTCTCGCGCAAGGGGTTCATTGGCTTCGATCTCAGTATCTGAAAGATTGATAACCTCCTTGTCTAAACCTTCTCCCCGTGTAGACTCGGGGACTTCGGCAGTAGTCTTGACATTCTCTTCTGCAGACTCTGGTACATTGGCTCTAGGTGAAGGCTCACCCCCAGCAGTTGAGGCTTGCCCGGCAGCAACGGAAGTCTTACGTACAGACCTTTTCCGTGCTCTGCCCTCATCCTGGCTCTTCTTCTTTCTTTTCAAAGAACCAAGGCCACCGGACAAGAGTTCCTCGCCACCCTCCCTACCACACAGTTCCTCCACTGAAGCTAGTATAGATGCAGCCTCAGCATCTGGATCAGCGACAGGTTCGGAAGACACGTCCTGGGGGGGAGCAGGAAAGAAGTCCCCCTGAGTGCCCAGACCTGCAAAAGATAAAACAATCAGACGTGGAGAAGCTACAAAGGAGAGGAATAATCACAAAAGTAGAAATACTCTCACCTTGAGTTTTCACGGTCAAACTCTTATGCACAACAAAGTGCGCCTATTCTCTCCTCTCAGGGGAGAATTCCTTCAAAATTGCCTCGACCCACGCCGTCAGCTCATCAACAGATATGAGCCCGTCGTAGGGTCGCTTTGCCGCTACAAAAAGGAGTCAGAAGGAGTAAGCAGATGAGAAGAAAAGGAAGAGCACGAAAAATCCCAAAAATACTAGGGGACTTACGCTTCTTGTTCCAAACTTCAGGAAGATAAGTCTTGGAATAGAAAGTCAAGGCCGAGGTGCGTACAAACACATACCGGTGTAACCAACCCCGGTCACATGTGTCTTCAGAACTGCGTACCAAGCCCTTGCTCCCGCACATCCTGGCGTTCACATAACCATCTTTAAAAATTTGTATACTATACAAAGAAATAAAATGTTCATATCCAAAAGATTGGTCGGTTTCCGTCGCAACTAATCCAAAAGCGTAACTATTCTATATATACTGGGGCACAGTTACCCCAGGCAGAGTAAATATTCCCTGCAGAGCCTTTCTAGCACAGGATGCAGGGGTAATTTACATCCCACTGTGAAAGGGTAGGTGCACCTAGCTGTCCACCCAGCCCTGTGGGAGGTGATATTCTCCTCTTCGGAGACCGGCAAAAGGGGAACCCTATCATCCCAGTGACATTCCATTCTGACCCGAGGAATCAGCTCCGATGTGATCCCAGATTTAAATCTATACGCCGGCCAGTTGCGCATATACCCATGATGATTATTGAAGGCCTTGATGTTGCAGTCTACCTCTAACTCACCCCATTTTTTGGGGATAATCTCTCAGCGGTAGCCTGAGTAGCCCTAGGCCTAGGAGTGGCCGCTGAGGAACTACCAGCCGTATCTATATTTTGATTTTTTCTAGCTGTTGAAGACATAATTTCGGAAGAGTTAAGAAGTTCGCAAGAAAAGTTGAAAGTTGTTCAAAGATTTTCAAGAGTTAACAGAAAGGAAATAAAAGCAAGTAGAAGGTTTCTCATTCAGCAAACCCCTATTTATAAGTGTAGAAATTCGGCCCATCAAGTTCCTTCGAAACACGTGAAGACTATCCAAAAGACCACGATCAGATCCGACCGTCAAAAGAAGGAGTAGGTTTCACCAATTTTTATAGTATAATCATTACCCTGAAGCGCAGCGGTCACCTCGCAATCAACAGTCGACGTGTGCACGTGATTGAGGCGGTTAAAATCATTACTTTTACCCTTGGAACGCGCAGTAGTCACTTCAAAGTGGACTACAAACGCGCAGGCATGCCAGCCGCAGTTATTTTTTTATACGACGCATTTAATGCGCACGTCATAAGGGTTTGTCACGTAGCTGATAAGATGCATGCGTCACTGAGCTTCGTCACACAAAGGTTGGATTCTACAAAGCAAAGATTCCCGCCAAAATTCACATCCACTCCTCGAACATATACTTTGCTCGAGAAGTGCGGGGACTATCAGTATTGGATAAAAGCTGACATCACCTAAAATTTGACACGTGCCCGCCACGTGGCACGGGCAGAAGTTTCACCGGACAGATATCTAACGGACAGACAGTTATCACGAGCAGACCCAAGGCAGTTATGAAACGCCTCATTAGTCAACACGATCTGAATGAGCAGTTAATAACCTGATCATGCGCGATCACTCAATTAATGGTCATAAAGGCAATAATTACAACCCAGCGGTTACATATCCAACGGATACGTGTCCAGCGGTTACAAAACCCTATGGACGCCTATCAGACCTATAAATAGTATTTGTTCTAAGCCATTGTAACAAAATTTAACTTCCTGTCTACAATATCAATAAGAATACTCCCTCTCTCTTGCTCAAATACTAATTTTTACTTACATTCGTCCAGCACTTTGTTCTCTAATCTTCTGAGTACGATCAGTACCGAAGAACTCTCACCAGGGATAAGCGATACAGCGCGGTCACTTCTATTTGTCTTTATTTACGCTTTATCTTTGCTAATTCTTGTTTATATCTCGTTCCCATATTATTTACGAATCTATCACTGCTTTAGTTCGTCATTTAAACTCTTAATCTAAACTATTGATCGTGACTCCGAAAATATAAATTTAATTATTAATTGGCCTAAAATCGGATCTAGGTTAAACACATGCAATTTAAACCCTATAAATTATTAGGATTTCCTTGATTTATATAAGCATATCAATTGTTGGAGTCCTAATTGGAATTAACATCTAATTACTAGTTATCCTGCATGGATTCATCTACCAATAACAACCCGGATATGTATCACTTTAATATTATTAGTTTTTAATTAATTACGTATGTATGTAATTATAATTTTGTCTACTGTAGAATCTTTTAATGAAAGGTAAAAAGTTAAATCAATATTCTAAGGGCCTTTATGCTTTTAATATACTCCCTCCGTCCCAATTTGTTTGTCATAGTTTGACGTGGCATAAAGTTTAATAAAGAAATGAAGACTTTTGAAACTTGTGGTCTAAAATAAGTCATGCATATTTGTGTGGCTATAAATGATTCAAAAAGAAACTTTGGAGTTAAATTGTTCCAAATTTAGAAATATGACAATTTTTTTGAGACAACTAGTAAGGAAAGTATGATAAACAAAGTGGGACAGAGGAAGTAATATAGTTTTAGATAGATTTTCCTACTAGAGGGACGTAACATTCTCCAAAAATGAGCACATTAGTTACAATAACATTTTGCACGAATGTAGGTCTTAATGCAGGCATAGTATTACAGATCGACCAAAATAGGGTGGTAGACCTATTAGCGAAGGAAAGAGCAAACACCAATGTTTCGACCAAGTGATGTATCTTGTGCTCTCTTAGTTGCAATTGCTGTGGCAAACACCAAATATTTTGACCAGGTTAAGAGAAAGCAAAAGACTAATATTAGTTATAACGTATTTCACAGTATTTGTTTGATTATAAGTTTTTTTCTTTAATGATAAAATGATTACATAAGTTGATGATAAATTGTTTTTAGGTTTAGAAAATTATCATTCTTCAACAATGAAATAAAATTGAAATTTCCTTTTAAAAAAACTAATGTATAGTTCTTCATTTAATGGTCCAACTTGACCATGTATTTTTTTTAAAAAAAAAAACACCCATATTAATGGGGTAGTATTTATGAGAAGATTTAACTAAAAGACCCCCAAAAAACTTGAGTTAACTAAATGACCTCTTCTTTTCTTTTTTTGACTTATTTTTTTAGGAAAAAATAGTTAAATGAGGTTAAACGGGAGTCGGGGCTAGATTAGAAATAGAAAAACTCGTGGGTAAAACATTGTAGGAAAGTATATAAACAAAACAAAAAATGGGTCATATAGCAGGTCAAAAATAAAAAATGGGTCCTGGACAATTTTTAACCAAATTTCTCTTCCCTCTCTTCAAATTTAGAAAGCATTTCATCTTTTGTTTCATTTATTTTATTGTCATTACTGCTCAACTTTCAAAATCTTGCATAGCTTTCGCCCGGTTTTGAAGATAGAAGTAGCAGTTGAAGCAATTTCGAGAAATCCTGATTTATTTAGGTGAGAAATCCTAATATCATTATAGTTTATTTTTTTCTGGTTCTTCTTTGTTAGTTTTAGAGCTTATGAAGAAACGTCAATGGTGTTTTTCGAAGAATTTAAGTTTTTTCTTTTAGATGAAATGAGTTTATTTAGATATTGATTTGACTGGTTGTGTGTGTAGATAAAGTAATGACGAGGCTGAAGTTACTCGAATACAGATCCGCCAAGAGCTAGAAATAGCTTAAGAATGAAATTAAAATTACAACAGGTAAAGAAGAAGCAAGTTGAACAAGATGACAATGAAATCGTTATAGTTCCTAAAACATATGTTGCTGAGATTGATAAATATTCAGAAGAAGGTGACAATCGACCTCCAAGTGGTAGAGGAGATGAAACTGATGTTGCTGAGATTGATAAAAATTTAGCAGAAGGTGACAATCAATCTCCACGTGGTAGAGGAGATGAATCTGAAGTTGTTGAACTTAATAAACATCCAGAAGCAGAGGACAATCAATCCATAAGTGGTGGAGGTCCTAAGAGTGTTAAAAATACAGGAGCAGATGAGAATCAGTCTACAAGTGGTAAAGTGGCTGAAAATGAAGTTCCTGAAAACGATAAAACTATAGCTGCAGATGACAATCACTCAGCACAAGATATTGTGGTTTTGAAGACCCGAGTCGAACCCCAAACTGAAGATAGTTTGGGTGACATCGAAAATTTTCAAGCGGGTGAACTCTTTGAACCAGAGAAACATAAGGAAAGCAGGGATGAAGGTGGTGATGATGATGGAAAAAGTGAGTCTACTCGTGAGGAAGGAAATGGAGATGAATCAGGAGAAGATGAAAGTGGTGAAGAAGAAGAAGGTAAATAAGAAGGCGTAGAAGAAAGTGGAGAAGAAGAATATGAAGAAGAAGAACAAGAAGAAGGTGAAAAAGAAACTGAAGAAGAAGGTGAAGAAGTAGAAAAAGAAGAAGAAGAAGAAGAAGAAAGTGATGCATAAGCTGATCAAGAATGGGATGAATCCAGGGAGCCTGAGTGTGAATCAGACTATTTATCAGTGGTCCAATGCATCAGAGAAATCAACATTCGAGGGCATCGACTCAAAACTTGGCTTGATGAAATTTCTTCTTTTCCTTCAAAGATATCTGTTCGATCTAGCATTAAAAAGTTTTATGAATTCAACAAGTTGTTGAAAAGGTTGAAACTAGAAAAAAAACTTAAGTAGTCTGTGTTTGGGCAGTTCTTTGGATTGTCCCAATTTTGGAGTTTCAATGGACGGATGGTCCACTCCCTACTTCTGCGTAGAATAAAAGATAGAAAGCATCGTGAGATATGGTTCTTGGTTGATGGGAAGCCAGCTTGGTTTGGGCTTAGAGAGTTTCTCTTATGATTGGGTTGGAGTGTGGGTATTACCCAGCGATAAAGAAAAGAAAAAGGTTGTGAGGAAAGATAAGGAATTTTATGAAGAACTTACTTATAATTACTCTGCTGATGGAATAGCTAAAGTGACATCGTCGAGGCTTTTGAGGTTATTGAAAACTAATGGATTTTACAAGAAGGATCAATTGAAATTATGTCTTTTGTGGTTTCTCCACACGATATTGATGGCAAAGGATCTTTCAAAGTCAGTTGAGAAGGAATAGATTTGTATGGTTGATGATCTGGAGTTCTTCTCTAAGTATCCATGAGACAGTTTGTGCTTCGAGTTGGCGATTGAATATTTGAAGCCCAAGCTTGACATGGAAAGGCATTATAAAAGCTTCAGTGAGAAAGGAAAAGCACCTGGACATGCTCATTTTGGCTTCCCCTGGGCATTTTTGGTAAGCTTACAATAAACCAATGGTTAATTGATTGCTAAGTTTTCATTTTTTTCTGTACTCCGATTTATTTTTTCATCTTAGGCTTGGGTCAATGAAGCATTTCCTGTCATTGGAAAGAGATCTGCACTGACAGATCAGTCTCCTATGTGGTGCCCTAGGATGCTCAAATGGTACAGAAAAGGGTGCCTAAATCCTTCGATCCATTATTGGAAGGAGAAGATAAAATTAAGGTAACGCTACGCTATTTTTATGTCATGAAATATCTTTTAAATTTGTAACAAAAAGTATTAATTAGCTCGACTTATATCCAGATCATCCGCACTTACTTATTCCCTACTGATCAAGAGGTGAGCTTGGGGTGGGAGGATTTATATGTGCCCTATGCAGACTAAGTTGAGGATGTATCGGTGGATGCCTTTAAGGCTGAATTGGAGAGGGCCACAGCCATCAAGAAGTCTGCTTTGAATCCTGCTGATGAAGATGATATGGATGTAGATAGAGAAGAAGATGCAAGAGGTGATGTAGATATTGGTGGAGCTTGTACAGAAATTGTTGGTGAAGGTGCAGGACCTTCAAGTGGTGGTGTTAGATCTGCAGGTACTTCTTTGCGTGATGTGCTTGCTAAGCTGGAAGTAGTGGAGGCCAAATTGGCTAATGTTGCTAAGCTGGTAGTGGAACAACAGAAAAGGTCAGTATGCAAATGCTTGTACCGTCCGTCTGCGTGGTTGATGACGTACAAGAAAAAGAAGGGAATCGATTGTGGTACCAATGCAAATACCACTTCAATTTTGAGAAAGAAGCGTAGATTTGATGATGTGGATGCTGCAGTTGATGCTAAAGTGGATGCCCAGTGTCAGTGCAACCTGTGCCATTTCCAATGCCAATGCCAATGAAGTTGATGGTGAGTTGATGCCACCAATGCCAATGTTGGAGAGGAAGCCACTATGAATGATAGTGAAGTGCTGATGGAAGATGGTAAGGATGTTGAGGAAGAGTTTTATAAAGTGGAGGATCCATACCATGTTACATTGGAAGATAACTTGAATGGAGGGGTTGGAGAAAATGTTGAAGACCCCAACTCTAAAATTGTCGGTGTCTTGAAGAGTTTGAGCAAAGAACTTATTGACAATGATGAGTACAAATATTGATTTGTCAGTGGTTGTGTGTTTTGATGAACAATAGTTAACACTTATATTTTTAAGTCTTGTCCGTTATTTTTGTTGTTGTTTGAATATCAAAGGGTTGAAAATACATTATGCTAATGTGTTTGATATTTCGCTTAGCAACCATTATTGTTGACAATCCATTGTGGTAATGTGCTACATGTTTCGTTTATTAACCGTTATTTCACAATTCATTTTGCTAGTATTTAAAATGCAAACAATCGTCGTGGATCCCTAAATAATTTAAAAATTCTGGTGAACCACTCAAGTTAATTGTTCATTGTTGTAGAGTCTATCATCGAACAGACCTACTTATTGGATAAATTTGCAATTTTGTGCGTCTTCCATTATATAGTTTGATTTATACTATATGAGTTGGACAATATTCGAGCACAGGACAAATGTGCATAGACTAAAGACAAGATAATATTTTAAACAAATATAACAAAAAAGGAGTTTATTAATAGACGTGAAGTTAGTCAGTAAATAGAGTAGATCGTGCGGTAGATAATAGAAGCATGTGCCAGAGTCTAATTGGTGCAATTTAAGTGGTCACTCTCACAAGGGTTGCAACTCTTTATGACCATCTCTATATAAACCCCTCAAATATGTTTGCCTCTCCCATTCCATTTTTAATTCGAAACATCAGCTCTCAAACTATTTATTAGTCAACCAAAATGGCAAGACCATCCAACTCGTGTGAAATCGTGCAAACAAAATCGTTTTTCCAAAGCGAGGTTGGTTATTTTGGCAGCGGATGTAGAGGAATAATGATATCATATGGGGAGACACCTATGACAGGTTAAATCAATTAAAAGCGATCAACCATAGACTTTATGCACTTGGTGCACCACCACATCATGAGGCAAACATCATAGAGGAAGACGCATCTCCACCAAATGCAGGAAATGTCATGGACGGTGCTAATCCACCAAACTTGTTGTCTGTATTATCTGAGAAAGTAATTTTGTTTATTTTTATGTTTAATCTTTAGTACTGAATTATTGTATTGTTTATCTTAGTTTCAATTGTATTTTTTGATTCTCCACCAGTGCAGGTCTATAAAATCTGAAATCTCTATGTATCAAGTTTGATTTTATCGTTCCACCTGTGATTTTGATTGTTTACCACGAATGGTTTATTACATAAATTTAACAAAGAGAGAAAAAATGTGCATAATTCATAGTGATCAATCAAACAAACAAGACAATTAAATTGCTATCACATTAACAAAATTAACTAGACCCACCATTTACAAACTAAGAAAAATAATTCTCCGATAAGAAGCCTGTGCACCAACTTCTTAAATCAATCCCTCTGCCTCTCAACCTCTTTCAACTGCACTTGGATTTGTTCCTTCTCCATTTGAACTTCCCTAAGTTGGGTTTTGAAGAAATCCCTTTGTTTCTTAGCCTCGAGAAGCAACAATCTAAGAAGCTTCACTTGTTCTTTATATTCATGGATCTTTTGAGCGAAGTCAAACCTCGCCGCTCCTTGTGCACTGGAGACTAATTGGGACAATACTTCCCTTGTTTCTTGAGCAAGTGGACCATCATGTCACCTAAAGTAATCACATCCACCATTGTCCTAAGCAGGCCAGAAATTAGCATTACTGGTCAAGTATTAATTGTAAATTTTACTAGACGTAAATAATTACCTACCTTCGACGTACTACAACCCCAAAATCTGCGACCAGAATTTGTTTGGGTCCGTGATATTTTGAGTTCCCCATTTTGACCGCAATTGCATATATCGGATTTCATCAAAGAAGATGATGCAGATTACGAGGTATGGGACATTTGTGTTTTATTATCATAGTCAATGATACACGAATAGAGAGAATTATAATTTAGTCGGCGGTTTATATGTAAAGATAATTTATTACCATTGCAAACAAAAGTAAAAAGTTACCGTTGGAAAAGTAAAAAATAAAAAATAAAAATCACCTTGAGACAAAACAAATTAGAAGATGCTAATCAACATCTGTTTGGTCTATTGTAGAATTACTGCACAGCTGTGTGTTGAAATGATGTCGTTCAGGATATTATCACGTGCGCCTTTGGTATTTAGGGTTTGGAATTTGGGTTTAGGATTTAGGGTTCATGCGCTTGAGGTTTGGGGTTTGGAGTTCGGGCTCTAGGGTATTTGTAGATGACTTTTGCTTATTGGGTATATTATCGACGACCGCAAATTACACTATTTGTTATTATCAACTTTCCTCCGTTGACAATAAACTCATATGGTTTTCCTTAAAATAATATAAAAAACCTATATTAAAAACTATTAAGGGGTAATTTATTGGTCTAACAACTACGAAACCACTCACATGACAATGTTGTTGCATAATGTACCTTCCTAATGGTCAATAACATTGCTAAGGACTAACATCAGATGACATGTATGTTATAATGAATATTAGTGTTAAGGTTCTGAGAAAGCAAGACCTCTTTGTCTAAGCTTGGAAGAAGATCGTGATGTGAGAAGAAGGTAATGCTTTGATTTAGTTATATCGATTAATACATCCTAACACTTCAATGATGATAGCTAGCATTGGATTATGTTCATTAATTAACGTACACGAATGATAAAGTGGCGGTATAACAAAGCCTCCTAATAACCTTCAATTTAATCCTTATTCTTTGTAATCGATGATGAAATTTGATAAAGAAGATTCTCAACTATGTACAATCCAGATGAATTGACGGAGACATGTGGTCATTCATAATTTATTTATTAATTCACCTCATTGTCGGATATTATCATTATTTCATTACAAAAAAAATTTGTCCGTCAAATTAATTCAAGTTTAGCAGTGGTGAGTGTAAACCATATATGGTTGATTATCAACCACCGGTTAATTCCACATCAATGACCTTCAATTTAATCCTTATTCATTGTAAACGATGATAAACCTTTATACAGATAATTTTCAACAAGCTACAATCCAGATGATTGTTAGCCAATCATTAATTCCACATTGATTTAGATTTTCCTTTTACAGTTAATTACACTTTTTCCTTGTCATAATGTTAGTTGCTTACTAACTTCAATTGGTTTATTATATATTTCATCATATCTACGTTACAAATCTCTCCTGTCGTGTCTTAATGTTTAGTTGTTTAGTAGTTTAGTTGATTATACACTTAAACTGGCCTATTATTCATTTGAGTCAGAAATTTCTCACATGGTTCGTCTAATCGTCTCTATGTTCAGTTGTTTATCAACGTAGATCCATCTATTATTATGTTTACAGATCATTTCGTCTTCTCCGATGAAACAAACGCAGAAACAGAGAAACAATAGAGAATTAAAGATAAAAAACACCAAATTAACTAGCCGCCAGGCCAAAAAGATACCCTCATTCCATTAATATTTTTTAAATAATTAAAAAAAAAGAGCTTTCTGATTTCTTTAATCAGAAAGCTCTTTAAACTA
Source organism: Petunia secreta (assembly GCA_029990175.1). NCBI lineage: Eukaryota > Viridiplantae > Streptophyta > Magnoliopsida > Solanales > Solanaceae > Petunia > Petunia secreta. The sequence goes on from JARKIP010000102.1 coordinate 657,435, forward strand.
GAGCAAAATAAGAAAAGAACATAAAAACATAAACTAAATACATAAAATTTAAGGAGAATTTGGGGGGAGGGGAGTGATGTAGTTGTCGGCGTTTAAGCCGACGCGGTGGCACATTGCACCCAAAAATGCGTGCAATGCGCCGGATGTTTATCTCCTGGCACATACGGTCCTCGTGAATCTGTCGGATAAGAGTGTCTAGTGCTTGGCGGATCAGAAGGGCATCTTGGGTTGGTGGGGAAAGGAAGACCATTTTTTTGCAGAAATAACTTAAGAAAATTTCATATTGTAGTCGGAAGTGTGCGATAAAATGAAAAAATAATTGTCCAATTTATAGATGTAGAAGGTGAAGGGATATAGGGGTAGGGGGTAAACCGTCATGATTGTTAACTATTCACGGTGAGACTTTTCATTTCCTCCATTGAATCCGACACGACTTTTGAAGCTTGGGGCAGTGCACCCATTTATTACTGACACACGTAACCTATTATCTACCACACAATCCATTAAACTTACTCATTAAGCTTCACGTCTATTAATATACAGAACTAAAGTTATCATTGTTTTGAAATGTAGTTCTACCTTTAGTCTATGCACTTTTGGTATATGATCGAATAACTAACTTGGACAAAATATTCAATATAGTAAAAATACAAACTTATATATTATTGACCATGTATAGTAGTTTATAAATTATCTTATAATTTGTTGTGTCCAATTAAATTTGCCAACTACAAATATCAATAAAGCTAGTTAATATTTATTGTCAACCAAAATATGATCATCATAAACTACATATGTATAGTAGTTTATACACTATCGTATAAATTGGTGCGTCCAAAAAAATTTGCCAACTACAAAGATCAATAAAGATAGTTAAAGTTTATTATCAACCAAAATATGATTGATTATAAACTACGCGTACTTCGCCAAAAAATACCAATTGCTAGCCCATCAATAGTCTATTATCAAATATTAAACAATAAGACAGAGTGAACATAGGTAAATAGGAAGTGAACATACACATTAGTCAACTGACATTTTTTAACAAATGTTCATAAATAAATTATTACATTCAATAAATAACAATAAATTCACTGTTGGTTTTGAGCAAGAGGACAAGTTATTTTCTTGTGGTCAGGTCGTTTCCATTTTTAACATCTATTCTTTCTCTTCTTGGACGAGTATGATTCTTCCCCCATCGATGGAATGCGCTTAATTCTTTTCCTGCCCATTTTGAGCTGAACATGAGGTGGCTTTATGGTTGTCGGCGTTTAATCGGGAGGCAGAATCCATTCTCTTCTGGAGGAATGAGACGAGTATTATGTCCATATGCTAATAAGTACGTCTCTCTCCCATAATACCAAGAAGTGTACTGGTAAAAAATACTACCATGCTCATCTCCAAAGGCCAGACAAATTACTGCCATCGCATGAATGCACGGAATCATGTCCAAGTCAAATTACCTACATGTACAGGTTTTTTTAATCAGACTCACAAGTTTTCTTGGTTTTTGAGTCCGCTGGATCATTTTCTCCCATAACGAAAAAATCACAGCTGTCAAGATTATACGCCACAAGACAACTGGAATCTTCCATGAGCTGCCTAAGCATTTTTACAATTCGAGGGGCACAGCTGCTGCTCACACTGTTGACATGTGCACGACGCTTCATGAAGATTTGATAGAACCTCTCATTGATAGAGTTAAACAATGCGACCATTGGGAATTCCCTTTCATCCAGGAACATTGAGTTTACAGATTCTGAAATATTTGTGGTGATGATGCCGTACCTGTGACCCGGGAAATATGCCCTGCTCCATTTTTCTACACCAACTTCATTCTCAAGACAGCCAGCAGCCACTGCATTTTTTCCACGAAGCTCTTCCATTTCTTTATCGAAAATCTTGCGGCTGTCCGTTTTAGCTACAGTATAATAATTATCCATGAAATAACCCCTAAACCTTTTGCGAATGTTATCAGCTAGGTGCCTCATGCTACATCTATGATGCGCTTGAGAGTAAACCCGTAAAATTCCATTAGCTATGGTATTAGCGCGATCAGAGATGATGCACAGCTCCGGATTGTCCGGTACCACCCACTGTAGATTCTGAAAGAAGAACGTCTAAGAATTGTCGCACTCCACATCGACTACACAAAATGCCAACAGAAAAATATGGTTCTCCGTGTCCAACGCCACAACATCCAACATTACACCTTCGTAAGGCCCCTACAAATGAGTGACATCCATATATATTACCTTTCTCAAATATTGATATCCTCTAATCCAAGCAGCAAATGATACGAAAAAATAACGAAACAACATGTCCTCCTCATACACAGCTACTATAACATGAGTTCCCGGATTCTCTCTTTCAATTGCTAACCAGTATGCATCTAAAGCAGCGTACCCATGCTCCGTCGTCCCCCTCACCATATTCCTTGCAATGTTCCTCGCATTCCAAGTCTTCCAATAACTAATATTTGTTTTCAGATCATGAAAAACAGTGGCGCTGATATCTTTGGTCGATGGACCCTTGTTTTCAATAAATCTATTTTTAACAAGACAAGCGAAGACCTTTGCCGAAGCTTGAGGATGGTGGCTCGTAACATCCTCTACCCCACATGTGTGATTATCACAGTACTTGGTGATCTTAAATCTCTCACAAGTTTTGTACATGGTAGCGCGTACCATCTACTTTCAGTTCGTCGATGCACATGCCACAGAATACAAAAGTTTTTTACTCTTCTTCGTGCGGAAAGTATACATCTTCTTAACCGCCACTAACTTCAATGAGCAAACCACCTCATTCTTGTTCAATAATTTTTTACCCTTAAAAAAACCTGTGCCATCATTTAGAATATTACTGGACTTATTCCAGCAGACACCCCAACAACATCGATCTGCATTTCACTGGTATGCGTTTCAGCAGGCCCCTCACACTCAGATTCATTACTTCCATCACTGCCGGTACTCTCCTCTTTATCCACGCGCACTGGATAATCTCCACTATCCTCAAACACATTCCTAAAAACATCTTCTCATTGATAATCATCAACTTCTAGAGGAGATGCTGCTGCAGCATATAAAGCCGGGGCAGATCCGTCGACCATCGAAATATAAAGAATTTGCCTACTTCCATTACCATTTACATCTAGGAGGTATATGCGCAAATCACTATCATTCCTAATGAATGAAGGAGATATTTCCCCCCTCGTAGGTGCAGCACTAAGCATATAACTAATGGCCACATCACCTCGATCACAAGTTAATTGTCTGCATTCAATGACGTTATCAATTAACTCGTCAAATGTACCATCCAATTTCAATGCAATAAGTACTGTTGCACTAGAATTCGAATGCCAAGATCAACATTTAGTTGTCTCTACCCATTTCCCCAAGAAATCAGCACCCACTACTGCATAGTCCTCATCTCAGCTCAAATTACATATATCAGTATAGTCGATAATAAACTGCAACAGGTCGATGAACAAAAGTAGAGCTCTAATCGAACAAAAATAATGGCGGAGATATAAACTAGCTTACCAGCTCAGTAAAGCACCGCGTTTACCACGAAAAAATTGATACTTACCCAATTATGTGTCAATGCACACACCACAAGCGACAGATTTGAGCTTTTGAAAAAAGATCTAAAATTCAAAATTTAAAACCTTCCCATGATCACCAATCATGAAATGAGGACAAATTGATGATGAGAACTGGATTTGTGATTGGTTTGATTGATTATTCAAGTCTGGTATGAATTTGGAAGAGGGGGAGAAGGAGGGGAATTTCTGAAGAAGAAGCCAATGAATGAGCTTGATAAGAAGAAGAGAGGTGGGGGGGGGGGGGGGGGGAGGAATTTCTAGGTGGAAAAATTTGGGGGGGGGGGGGCTTTTTTTTTTTTTTGGGTATGGGTCAAAGTGTATTATTTGAAATTTGGGGGGGGTTGGGACGTCTACTTATTGTTTAGGTCTAATTAAGTTATATTCATGATTAAAAAGGAGGAGGTCATCTATCAAGTTTTTAAAATTTGGAAGTCATTTTTTTAATTGAAGACTTGAGGGATGTCAAATACCAAAATGCCCCTATATTTATTTACAGAATAGCCGTACAAAGGAGGGGGACCAAATTTGATATGATGCATATCAGCTGTTACGATATTGTCTTTTCTACCCAAAAAAAAAAAAAAAAAAAAAAAAAACAGTATAAAGGCTGCTAACTGTGCGATTAATACTATGCATTGAGGAAAATTTGGAGCATATAAAAAAAGTCCATTCCGCACCCAGCGTTCTTATTATAATCATTTACCAGCAATATAATACACTTAATAATTAACCTTTAATGGTTGGATTTCCCTATTTAAAGGAGCCAAAAGCACATAAGAAAATTATCCCAAAGAGACAATAGCTCTTAAAACCCTTCTCTTTTCACTTGATCATGGCTTTTAGTGCTAGTCGTGTGAGTTTTGCCCTGAGCCTTTTGGCTCTTACCCTTGCTGGCATTTCTATTTACAAGAATACGTATGTAGCCAAGGATGGCCTTGGAATACTTAATTCCCAACTAAAACAACCAGATGTTGTGCAAGAAATTGATGAGATGATGGAGTCAGCAGCCAGCAGCACTGTTTTGGAGCAAAATACAGACATGTTAAGTCAGGAAATGTGCATCTTCTCAGCTGTTTCGACAGTTGTGGCAGATGCCATTAGGAAGGAGAGGAGAATGGGAGCATCTCTCATTCGTCTCTTTTTCCATGACTGCTTTGTCGATGTGAGTTTTTTATCATCTTCTAATGATTTAACAGCATAAACTATACTGATGTAAATATTTTTTTTTACTATATATGTTTAATTTAACTTATTATTGCTGAGAATTCTTTCAATATTATTAGTCTCACATTTTAATGAATAGTTACTTGAAGCTATCTTCTATGTGAGATCATAATGCAAGAAACTTTAAGCATGCTCATAAAAGATTTTAAGATGCATTTCTTAGTACTTTCTTGTCACTGCTTTTGTCTCTGGCAAACTACGAGAAACATGTATCTTTTTAAGATCATGTAAATATGAGAACATGCAGCTTAAATACTTAATTAAATAAAAAATAAATCAAGCCTGCATATATAGATCAAATACGTAGCAAAAGAAATAAAATTTTATTTTCTTTGAACTTCTAAACTTTTAATTGAAAAAGGACCTCACCTTCAACACTTGTGAATCTTTAAGTGGGAGAGTAGTTGGAGATGACGAGAGAAAGTAGCTTCGTGAGTGCATGCCTATTTACTTAATTTCTCATTATCTTCTTGCATCCACTATAGCTATTTACCATATCGTAATATGGTTAACCTAACATAATTGTTGGGTGATTATTTTAGGGATGTGATGGAGGTATTCTTCTAGACGATATTCCTGGAAGGTTCCAAGGAGAACAAAGTTCTCCACCAAATAGTAACTCAGCCAGAGGTTATCAAGTAATAGCTCAAGCTAAACAAAGGGTCAAACAACTATGCCCTAGGTCACCTGTCTCTTGTGCAGATATCCTAGCCATTGCTGCCCGTGACTCTGTTGTTATGGTAAGTTATCATGACCTATACACTAAAAGAATTTGACTTGTTATGAACTGCAAACAGATCAGTTATGCGATAATAACAGATAAGTTTCTGTTATAATCATTAATATATTGGTGGATTAATTAATCTGATAAAAATGATAACTAATACTGGTATAATATAGTAAGTTAAACTATATTAGTAATGCAAGTAAATTTTACACAATCAACAGTATCTATAATATAGTTTCTACTAAAATAATTGTAATATGTCTTAAACTGCTGAGATTAAGCCCCAGCAGGTGAAAAAGCAATTTAACACTTTTCTAAAATATGGAGAGTGTTTATAATTTCAATGGACGTTGAAAAACTCTATTTACATAAACTAATTGCAGGTCTAGTACGCTATATACTAATCAATTAAAAGAAAGATCTTGAGACACTGTCAATATTTTTTCCTTCAAACACTTGTCAAGATTTTCTTTTGTTTATTGGTATAAATACGATAAGATATTACTAGTACTTACTACAGACCAAATGTTACTTTCCTGAGGAGTCATAGTTGATGATAAGAGATTACATGCCCAAATTTTCCTAACACTTGTCAAGGTACCACTATATATGTATAGCAGATATATGTTCTCTCATAGGTAAACCGTAAAAATAGTGAAGCAAATAGTCAACAAAACCCGAAATTGTAAATATTATTTGTGGGTGGGGAGGAACCCACTTGTTGCTCTATTTAATTCACATTTACCGACTCCAGGAAATAAAAGTAATAAACCGTGGATGTCACAATAAGCAGCTCGTGGCTACCTTAATCGACGTAAACAGACTTAAAGGTGGCAATATACTATTTCTTGACATTGATTTGTAGTCGTACGTGCTTGTCTTGCATTCTCTGTCTTCAAAGGCCATAGTGGTCGTACGTACATAGTCGATTCATGAAATCCACAACAGTTATTTTCATAGTAATTAAATGGAGTTCGGTTAATAAGCACTTTTTGATTTTTCTCCGTCTTTGGTAAACACAGAAGTTTTAATATAAGTGAAAAATCAAAATTGGTCCCCCTCAAAGCATAACTTTTTTATTTTGAACTGAACACTTTTGGTTTCATCAAAGTTTTACTAATTTATCCTTGATGATTTATATCTTGAATTACAGTTCGCAAAAAAATTAACTCATGATTCCCCTTGCCATTCCATTTTAGGGATGCGTCATTTAGAGATATTTTGAATCTTATATTTTCTGTATACGTATCTACTGAAGACACCGATGAAACTTTATTATCATATTCAACATGTAACACTTTATTTAAAAAATTATCACCACACCACTTGATACTTATCAACTACTTTTAAATTAGCAAACTCAAACCGCTTCTAAATCCAACTCGTTACTGCAAAATATATAACTTTTCTCGAAGTGAATTATTTCTATTAATATTGGTTTATTTGATCAACAGTTGGGAGGAGTATCATACGGAGTACAATTAGGACGAAGAGATGCAAGAACTGCAAATTTCACAGGAGCTTTAACTCAACTTCCAGCTCCATTTGACGATCTCAACACTCAATTAAGGAAGTTTAGTGCAAAAGGCATGTCGGATAGGGAAATGGTAGCATTAGCTGGAGCCCATACGCTAGGTTTTGCAAGGTGCATTACAATGTGTGATAAAAGAAACATTAATCCAGCCATGCAATCAACTCTAAGGTGTAATTGTCCTGTCAACAATAACAACACCAACTTGGTACCATTGGATTCAACTCCTGGGACTTTTGATAAGGTTTATTTCGATATGGTAAATAATAACCAAGGACTTCTATTCTCTGACCAAGTGCTGATGGGGAGTAGGCCTACTGCTGATCTTGTTAGAAGCTATAGTAGGGATGTTGGTCTTTTCATTCGTGACTTTAATAATGCCATGCACAAAATAGGGACCTTGCCTCCTTCCTCACGAGGTGCTCAACTGGAAATTCGCGATGTTTGTAGCAGGGTCAATGGCAATTCCATAGCAGACATGTGAAAAAAAGAAGAAGACATAAAGTCCTACTTCTATTTCAAAAATAAACAACGAATGATGGGGCTTCTTGATCATCTAGTTGTATTGTTTTAGGACTTCTATATATACCCATGTCTTTTGTTATACATGTAATACTAAATAATGGAAGAGTCTTCCTCCAGCACTTTCTTACTTTTGCAATTGTTCTAATTACTATTTTCATTCTTCTCTTTTGTTCTTGCAATCTTCCAAAACTTTGTTCTTTCTGTAGTTTTTGGTTAGTGTTATTTCTAAGGAACTTTACCCTAACCAGAACGTTTGTTTATTTTCTTCTCATTCAAAAAGCTGCCAACTCTAAGTTACTTTACCAACCATTGCAATTCGAGTAGACAATACACTATTAACCACATGCCTGTTAAAAGAATGAGTTTATTACATAAATGGTCATCAAATTAATTCTGCCCGTGTATAATGTTATGATGATGATAAATAAAATGTACTTCACTTGTTACAATGAAAAAGAATGAGACATTATTTGTGAAACAAATTTTCTTTGAAAAATATCAAATTGTGAATGATGATATTTCAAAGAAAAGTTGTGAAATGGATAATAAATTTTGATTGTCTAAATTAAATGTAATTTTTGTGTAGCAATGTGCGGTGATTAAGTCAAACTGATTTGCTAAGAGTCTTTGTTATTTGATTCTTCTATGATTTTCTACAAGATTTGGAAAATAAAGTAGAGTTGACTCTAGGATCACTATTTGATTAGGAGGAGCGATAGATTTTAAATTGTATGACTATATATCCTAGATATACTTGGACTATAATTTTACTTATCTTTGTTGATCTATAAGCGTCCACAACTCTTAAAATGAAGAGAGCTTGAGTATTCAAGACAAAAAAAGTTCTGAAATAGTTCGAACAGATATTGGAACGATTTTAAACGAGTTTTTATTCAAGTCATATTAAGCTATGTGAGTCAAGTTCTTAATTCTTGTACTAGCCGCTAAATTATAATCTGGTTCAGCTTTTAAGAAGTTCCTTTTGAGATTGTAATATATGGAGTTAAAATCCTATTGGATGAAGAGCTTAATTTTTTTTTTTAATTCAAAGCTAGGGTGATTTTGAAGGGTAGCAACATTATAGTCTAGGATTGTTGTAAAATGACTTAGAAATAGGCCGTTAGAGTTATGTTTGTAATCTGATTTTGAGCCGTGGTGTTTTTACACCTTTTAGCCAAGATGTTTTCATGTTATAACATGTGCCTTGTCTCCTTTTTTCTCCTTTATTATTTTGTCAAGCTGTAGTTGGAATATTATCTGGAACAAGTTCAACAAAATTGATCTATCTTTAGTCATCTTGTTTAAAATTTAAAAGAAAGCAAAAACTATTGATGACCCAATTCACACTATTCTTGTGTCAAGTGTAATATAAACTAACAATTGGTATCAAAGTGAGTTTTTCATATCTAGAGTAACATCTTTGAGTGATCCTTGAAAATGAGTGCACCACTATGACTACCAGAGGGTCAATTCATCACTAGGGTCAGCTCTATAGCTTGCGAAGAAATAATGCAGAAATAATTTTGGAAATTGAATATTACCAATATTGAAAAATTATCATGAGAGGTCCATTAGTTCCCACTATAAAAGGTTTTGAAGGACAAAATGTCTCGAAAATTGAAGATGAATTTACTGTGGTGATCTAAAGTGATAGAGAAAAATGTTAAGGCAATTAAAATATTATATTTTTGTCTCGATTCTGATGAATACAACAAATCTCCGGATGTAGTTCTGCCAAAGAAATTTAGATGAAGAAAACTTTACCATGCTTGCTCAAAAATTTAAAAGATTCCTCAAAAAGGAAAATAACCCAAAGAAAAGAAACTCCAACAAGTCTACGCTTACTAAAAAGGCTCAGGTTAGAAGCTGCAATGCGAAAAGCTTGTTCTTATAATCAAAGACTGCTAACAAATCAGGAAAAAAAGAGGAATGAGCGTTCCACTGACTATTCCAAGAGGCAAAATATTAGCTTCCATAGCTTTCAAAAGTGTCATGATTGCTACTTATGAAGACTCTTCTGATGAGGAATCAGAATGTGAAGATGAAAGAGATGATGTTTCTTTGATAGCCAAGAGTGACTTTGAGACGGAAAATAAATGTTCAAAGGTAAGCCTTACTCAACTTACAGAAAAAATTCATGACTTATCCAAAAATAAGGTAGTTGAACTCTTGTTTTCTTTAATAAATGAATTTCATTTTTCTTTAATAAATGAATTTCATAATGTGATTGCTGAGAGAAATGAGTTAGCTACTATTGCGTTTGGAATCTGATTGGAAATGTTTGCAAAGAATAAAAACGAACTTGAAAAGATTATAAGGTATTGAATGAGAAAAATATCAGAATTGGACGAAACATTTTCATCTTTGAATAAAGAAATTATTGTGAAATCTACATCAATTAGTAAGAACAGGTTAGTGTTGATTAAATAAGTCTTGAATTTGAGCTAAATATTCTCAAAGAGGAGTTAAGTCATGAAGTTAAAAAGATTTGAGAGCTTAAAAAAAAAATTAAAGTTAACAATGAACTTACTACGATAAAAATCGAAACAGGTTCAATGAAGCATTAAGTTCGCTAAATGAACACCAAAATAGGAAACATAGTGGTACGGGTTAAAAAAGTAATTGGATTAAGTGTGATGACACAACCCTAAATCTAGATAGGTCGGGCACGTACCTGATACAATTCCATATTCACATTGCGTGAACCCTTTCAAAGATAATCAACTAATATCAATCTTAAATGACTATGACTCTCTCTCTCTCTCTCTCTCTCTCTCTCTCTCTCTACATATATATATATATACACACACACACACACACACATACTAGCGGCGAATCCGGGCCCAAGCTTAATATAGATACTTCAATGCATGGTTTAAATTTTGGTCCCCTTAAAAGAATATTATTCTTCATCAGCAAAGCGTGGATATTTTTTAGTGGATAGTAAAGAAAATTCATGAGAGATATTAAGAAATGTTTCTAAAAATCAAACTTTATTGAGCAAAAGTTTCTACTGATTTTATTTGTCAACTTCACATTTTTTTCCAAGTGAAATTTATGTCCATGGAAAAATTATCTTTCATACCATCTTTTTATTTATACTCACGTTCTTCTTCTCCTGGTCAAACTTTACCAATTTAAATTGTACTTGACTTTAATCATTTCATCCTACTAAAGATTAAAATCTAGTTGAAAGCGAATACCACAATGTAGTATCTTGAAATAGCCATCAGAAATGATGTGCTTGCCATGAGCTTCATTGAAGACCATGATTTAACAAACACACCCATTATGGGTGCGGTAGTATTTAAATTGATGAACTACAACCACAATACCATGGCGGCATACGTAGAAAGCCCATCCACTATGGGTGGGCAAAACTTTCTTAAAAAAGTAAAAACAATTAAAAGCGAATAGCTTGTTTGATTTTTTTGAACTTTTTAAAAATTAAATAAATTCTAAAAAGAATGACAGAGTTTTAAATATGAAAAAGATTCAACTTTAAACTTTACTTTAGACTATGTATTTAAAAAATTATTCTTTCTTTTTTAAACTCCAATACAAGCTAAACCATGTCATCTTTTTTAAAACAGATGGAATAGAGTTATTCGGATAATTTCAGAGACTTTTCACTGGGTTTAGCTTCATAACACGCTTAATTTGTTATCTTGCATGACTGTGTTTGGATCACTCTTCAACGCATTTAATTCGATTTGGTGTTCGCTCTTGGAACACTTTAACAGAATAAGTTTGTTTGGGGTAATTTTTCAATAAATACTCATAAACTTGACAATTTGATATGGTAACCATCAGATTCAAAAGTCATCTGTTGGATCTATCTATATATGTTATTACATTAAACACTTTATCTTATTTTATTTAACATATAATCTATCCTTTTTTTACAAAGAAATAAAGGTAGAGTTAAAATGAAACCTGATTTGGTAGACTTTGACACTGTTTGGGTAAGCTTAAAAATAGCTTAAAAACGCACATGTGTTTTTTGGGTGTTTGGTACCTTAAAAAATACTGAGTTTATAAACATTTTTGTGCTTAAAAAAGTAAAAAATGAGAAGTTAGAAATGTTAACTCTCAAAAATGACTTATAAGCAACTTATAGCTTATACGAAAATTATAATAAGCTAACCCAAACTGGCTCTTATCATTTTTGTAGGGTCACTCTAAATCCACTAATATAGCTTGACACGTATGAAGGATATCCATAAATTCATGAGATAGCAAAGGATGGAGTCAGGTAGAATTAAGTTAACATTGCCCACATGCCCCAGTACGTTCCACATGGCTTTATGTCATCACTGACAGAAGAATTAGTTTGTCAAGCACACCTAAATTTTATACTGGGGCAACAGTAACAGCTTTTGTGCGCCAATAGGATTACTTTATTATGCTTCATTTACCAAAAAGCCCTCGTGGATTCGAATTGATGCAGCTCACTCTTTACTGGAGGCAGCTCTCCTACCACATTTATATAGTAGTACTAATATGCATATTACTTTCATGAACATCTAAGAGTACGTATATAAATCTTGCTAGAGAAAAATACATCCAAAATAAAATAAAACAAAAGATGGTGACCACCACAAGCAAAGTGTTGGCTCGCCACAAGCGATAAAATAGACCTCGCTGCTTAGTCATGCGGTGCACTTGGTCCCAAAGTAAAATATGTCAGAAAAATAAATTTATAGAGAGAAAAGGGAGGTGTGAGCCGGAATAACCTATAATGAAGGCCAATTAGCCACCAACGAATAACATGTAAGCTAGTCATGTTAAAAGAGTAATACAAACAATATCAAATAATCAACAAATAGCATACATCAACAAGCCAAGCAATATAAAGAATGCACTATCTCCACATTACACGCAAGCTAAGAATAATACTCAAGAGATAAAATGAGCTGAAATGCGATGCAATATGCAGCAATGTAAGGCAATCTACCCCTCCGGATCTGACTCCTCAATGCATCCGGGTCAATATATATATTGGCGCAGACTCCTCAGTGCTAACTAGAATAATGAAAAGAGCCGGCCCGTAGGCCCAACCTCGCGCACACACCTCTATTTATACAACCATATGGTACGATATTTGCACAACAGTCCAAAATTCCATATTTTATGCTAAATCAAATACAACATAGAATTAGTAATAACATCATGCGAAACAAGTCTTATGGCATAGTATGTACGCCATTTTCGGAACCCACACACGTAAGAAAGACATGTATTGGCATCATATGACCTAAGGCTATCAAAGGTATAGATGAGATCACCTGTATCAGTTCGGAGCTAATACAAGCTACTTGAAAACCTCTTTCCCCTTCCGAATCTCTTCTAAGTAATCCTGCATTAGGCAATTAACGGATAATTTCATAAATAAGCTTCACTGTGATAAGCTAACATCTATAAATCAACATATACAAAAGATTTTTCTATATGCGGCCAATACCGTGAAGCCTGACAAGAAGCGCGTTCCCGGAATACCTATGACTCCACGATACCAATTATATGATTCAATTTCTATTCGGGCCCATTAAACCAAAAATCCCCAAATTCTAAAGCTTAGGGTTCCTAACTTGAAACCCCTAACATCTCCCCAACCAAACCAAAATAAATCCTAGAATTCTTATCATGTGATTTCATAGGAATAGGGAAACATTACCTTGATATTAGAGGTCGAATAACTATCACAGAAATGTTTCCGACGAGCTCCGCCATGCCAAAATTGAAAGAAATGGTGTTCCAAACACACTGCTTATTTATATGACTTGCACTAGCATCGACTCTGTAGGCCTGCCACTATTGCAGATCTGGACTTCAATGACGAATGGCTCGCAATCCTGCTGTCCAAGTAACATGGTTTCTCAGCTCGTTCATACCACATGACTCACGGTCGTGATGGTGATGGACTTGGTCCTCCGCGATCATGCCAAGGTCCTCGCGGTCGCGCCTTCACAGACCTGACCTACTGGCAGTTCAAGCACGGGGATACATGACCGAAGACATCTTTCTTCATCCCCTTTTACCAATTTAATTCCCGAGATCCTAGTACATCTTAGTAATACCACGATCAATGGAATACCTCAAACTATGAGCTTCACTCACTAACATCCACCTCAAACACCAACATTAGGAACATAAATTCTACCATAAACCCGAAGAATACCATCACCATCTAGCTTAGAGAAAGGGACTCCTCCACATTTAATATGCCCATGCAACTCTAGAGAGTATGGATCCTCGAGCTGTCTATACTTAATCTGGCTAACTAAGCAAGACTAGTTTGCCATACAAGAAAATACTCAATCCAGTGTGAGCTATAAATTTCATCCACGACTCGCCTAGAGACTACAACTTTCAGCCAATGGCCTCATTTCAACATCAAGAAAGGCAAGGATACCCACAGACTTTCAACTCATGGCACTTGCCACCATAGTAGTAAGATCCTAATCTTTAATCAACTCAAGCTATATGCACTTCCTACAATTCAGATCCTAATGAGAAAGCAAGTGTTGCAAGCTCTTGTGATCTGTGAAGATCTCACAAGGCTTACCGTACAAATAATGCTTTCAAATCTTCAAGGCAAATACTACAGCCACTAACTCAAAATCATGAATCAGATAGTTTTTTCATTCATTATATACTGTCTGGAAGCATAGGCAATGATTTTACCATGTTGCATTGCAAACAAATACGAGAAGCTTTCATAATAAACCACAAATCCACAAATTCCCGAAGGAAGAGATACTACTGGCACGGTAGACAATAATACTTTTAGCCTTGAATGCTCGCCTAGTATTTATTTGACTCGTGAATGTGAAATTCTGTCGGGTCAAGCGGGCTGACGAAGTTACGATAGATGAGAAGTTCTCCACAAAACTATATGGACAAAAGTACGCCATTTATGACTATGGGGATACGAGTCCAACGGGAGAGACTAGGCTTCGTTTACAAGTCACCGAGCATAGAGGATACATGCCTGCTCCTCAAGCCATAGCTGCTCAGCTGGTACGGGCATAGAACACAAGGTTTACATCCTGCCGCCTTAGGGTTTACAGTCTCCTAGTTAGGGTTTTGTATATACCATCGCCTTGAGTGTATAGGCCTATAACCTTATTAGTCTTTGTATTTTATCATAATTCGGACTGGGTAAATCTTAGCTACAAATACCCCTCCTAAACATTGTATTGTACGTCAAACGATTCACACTGAATCCGACTATTCTTAAGGAATAAAACTCTTTACTTTCTTGTCTATTACTTTTCTCTCATTTTTACTTACTTTTCCTATGTATTTACTGTATACCTAAACGACCAAATTTAGACCTAAAGAAAAATGCTGATAATATCATGCCAAACCATGAAAACTATGCATCTCTGTTGGAGTAGTAGGGCATGACCAATTTTGAACAGCCTCAACCTTTTCTGAACAACCTCAACCTTCTTTGGATCAACTTTGATACTCTTTCTAGACACAACACATCCCAAGAAAATCACGGAGTCTAGCCAGAATTCACAGTTTGAGAACATAGCATAAAGCACCTGTCTCGAAGTGTCGCAAAAGTCAATCTCAAATGATACTCATGCTCCTCGTGGCTGCGAGAATATATCAAGACGTCCTCAATAAATACAATGATAAAAGAGTCTAGAAAGGGTCTAAACACTCGATTCATAAAATCCGTAAAATTTGTTGGGACGTTGATGAGCCCGGACAACATTACTAAGAACTCGTAGTGGTCATAACTGGCCCTGAATGAAGTCTTCAGGATAATCCACTCCCGAAACTTTAACTGATGATTTTTAGTTCTAAAATCAATCTTTTAAAAAAATTTGGCCCCCATGCAATTGATCAATAAATCGTCTATGCGAGGCAAAGGATAATTTTTTTTGGTGGCTTTGTTCAACTGCCTATAGTCAATACACATCGACATCCAATCATCTTTCCTTTTAAGGAATGACACTGGAGCTCCACAAGGAGATATACTATGCCTAATAAATCCTTTATCTAATAAAGTTTGCAACTGCCTTTTCAACTATTTCAATTCTACTAGAGCCATGCGACAAAAGAGGGATAGATATGAGCTGGGTACATGGCAAAATATCAATGTCGATCTCAATATCCCTATCCAGCAAATTATTAGGGAGCATATCAGGAAATTCCCTCACAAATGAAAAAGAAGTTAAGATATGGATGGTCCATATTAGTGTCCGAAACCAACAAAATATTAGCCAAGCGCCCTTTATTCATCATTCACCTTGCCTCTATGAAACAGATAACATGTCTTGTGAGTGGAAAATAAGAACCCCTTCCACACTACTGACATAAAGCTTGGAAGAAAAGGCCAGATTGTCTTGTAATGGCAATTACGGGTAGCATAACATGATGCCAACTTGTTCATGTCAATAATCACATCAAAATTCACTATATACAAAACCAATAGATCAACTAGGGCCTCACGACCTCCAAAGGACACGACTAAACAAGGATATACCCACTCTACCGTAATAGATTCTTCGACAAGACTAGAAATACAAAACGACTCAAGAAAGTCACATATAATCAATGCCAAAACCCGCAGCAAAATAAGGAGACACATAAGAATGCTAGGACTCTGGATCACTCAAAGAATATTTATCATGCGCACAAAGAGAAAGAATACATGTAACCAATGCATTGGATACCTCAATATCCTGCTTAGCTAGTAAAGCATCAAACTATCTTTAGGGTTGAGCTGAGCTGCTCTCCAATGAACACCTCTCAAAGGACCACCACCACCATTCCCACAACCTCTGACTTGCGGTGGTGCACCCCTAACAAGTTGAGAATTTGTTGTAATATGCAGAGTCTGCACAAATGCCTAGGTTCAGTGTAAAGAATGACCACCTCCCTACTGTAAGTCTCATAGATGCAAGTAATATCCACTGCCATATAAATGAATTACCGGCCACTATCTCACGAGCCATGTTGGATCTCAAGGCAGGAGAAAGACCATCAATGAACCTCCCCACACTATCTAATACTACACGAACCTAGGTTAGAGCATAACGGGACATTTCCAAAAATCGAATCTCATACTCTTATACGATCATATGGTCTCGCCTCAACCTCATAAACTGCCTACTCTTCTCATCATACTCATTACAAGGAAAAAACTTATCCATAAGCCTCTGAGAAAACTCGCCCAAGGCAGTCTAAGCAAGCCTCGATCAATTGAAATAAGTATGGTCCACCATGCAAGAGCAGGACCTGTAAACTATAAAGAAGTATAACCAACCCCATGCTCCTCAAAATATCACAAAGCCTGAATATCCACTGGCAGCGATCTAGAAACTCCATAGGGTTCTCCAATCGAAGGCCTTTAAAAGTCGGAGGCTACAATATGGTGAAATGATAAAGTTTCACTTAGTTCCATGTCGGAACCACAATCTTTCTTGGCTGACTAGCCTAAACAACTTGGGGCATAGCACCTGCTGTTACTACCTCTGGAGTATGCATCTAGGAGCAATATGCTGCAATAGAATCTACATACCTTTAATTTGAACACCCACCTCTACGGCAACCTTAGATGCTTCTTGAGGCTCTGGAGATCCCTGGGGTAAATGAGTTGCAAAAGCCTAAAAGCCTCGGATGTGTTAGAATTTTTTATGTATTTACAACTCTTGTAGGCTAGCTTTCAAATTCTAAAAGCTTTTTTATTTGAGTAAACCTTATGCTTATTTACATATTGCAGGTCTACAAAGAATATCAATGTACAAAGCAAAAGGAATGAAGAAAAGAACAAAAGCAAGCAAACTTTGGCTACATTTTGAAGAATAAGGAAAATAAGTCGCAGCTTGATCGGCTACCAAGCAAAGAGGCGGACTGCTGAAGAAGCTGTGCAATCCCGCAGAAGCTAGTGCGGCTCTACCGACTACATCAATGAGTTCACAAGACATCTGCGAGCGAGAGTTGTCCGCCACTGATCCTGCACCTCACCGAACCTGTACCACAGAACAAAACAATTGAGAAGTTAGAATCGCATTCGGCAGCCGCACAACTGATTTTCTAGCCCGCCCAATAACCGGCGATTTGACAAAAAACAAGGAAAAATGGCATTTTTTTAAATATTTGCCTAGCTTTTAAGCCCATGCCTATAAATAGGCTATTATGCCTCTGAGAAACAAGACCTTTTTTCAGCTTAGAATATACATTAACATACTTTTGAATATTCTTGGAGGCAAAGGAAGGGCTATAACTTGAATCTTTTGTAAGAATTTCTTCTATTAATATATATATGTATATTTACACTTTTTTTTAAACCCCATACTTTTCTCTCTCTCGGAGCAAATAGTGGTTCTCCCACATTTTGCTCTTATGTTGACTCGAACTCATGACCTCTTGAATGTAGGTGAAGGGTGCTTACCATCCGATCAACTCTCACTTGTCCTATTCTTTATATGATTCTTGCCATATTCTCTTTTACTATGTGTGTGTTAGACCCTAGTATGAGTAGCTAAACTTATACTAGGGGTTTATTCATGAATACTTGATGATTGTTACGTAAAACTTGCTTTTAATCTTGTGTAATCAATGGGTAAAGATAAATCTAGTTCTTTTTCGTACTTTCATTGACTAGGGTTTGAGGCACGACCGTATTTGAACCTAACCCTACTTTGCTTTCATCACCCTAACGGGATTGAAGGTGTAGGTTAATGAAAACTAGCAAGAATTTGGGTTACAATGGCTACAACCTACCCCATCTAAAGGGAAAGGCCTTAAATAGGTCATTCCTGCTCGGGTCTTTGGACTATGGTTTATCGCACCCCATTATTAACCCTAACGGGCTTTATGTGGTAAACCTCTCTATCCCTAACGAGTTTTGAGGAATATATTTGAGGTCCGACCATTTATACCACCCATATGATTTACAAAGTTAAAGCAAGGGTTTGATTGAAAAGAATCTAGTCGGAATGAGTAAACCCCTAGCTCATTCTCCATGTTTATATCCATTTTAAAGTGTCGAATTGTTACATGCTTTTAGTGTTAGTCATTAGTGTTACTCGTAGTAATTCAATCCTATTTAATCTATACTTAGGAATCAATAAACAATTCATGAAACCCGTCACTACTCAATCCAAGATTAATAGATTATAAGTAAGCTCCCGGAGGAAATCGACCCCAACTCTAGTTGGGTACTTGTTGACACCCAATTTTGTCCCTCATTTTTCTAAAATCGGCTATAATTCAACTTAAGGGTGCAACTTGGCTATCTGTACAAAATGGACATTAGAAAGCATGCATTTACGTGCGTTATCCCCTACTTATATATTATATACTAAATAATTATGGCTATATTACGTAATTTTGCATCATTTAGGCTATTTGTCAAAACTCGAACTATTTGTGCAAATTAGTACATTTATAATATTCGTTGCCATATTATATGATTGCATCACTTAGGCTACATGTCAAATTTGTTTCAATTTGTGATTATTTGCGTGATTTAGTAATTATCCGTGATTATCTATATTTAAATAATTTTATTTGAGTTTATTTAATAATTATTTGTACATTTTATAAAATACGTATATCTATATTTTTTATTTACACCTTTAAGTTGAACAATGGCCAATTTAAAAGAAAATGTCCATTTTTATTTTTTATTTACTTATTTTCCTTCTCCTTTTGTTAAAAAATTCCTACGAACCTGGACAAGAGTCTGTCTAGGTACATCCATTCTGTTAGAAATAAATTGTGATTTTCTTCCAATCATTTCGTTCAAATTCTCTTGAATATTCATATAATTATTTTATTCTGAAATATTTCTTTTTCTATTATTTTAAAATCCTCCTTTGTCTTGAACCTAGACAAATGATCGTCTAGATACGTTCATAGTTGTATTTAAAATTTCATTTTCCTCATAATTTATTTTTGAATTAAATCATTCCTAAATCCCTATAATTATTTTCGTATCGAACCTAGACCAAATTTCTAACCAAACACATCCTTGCTTTTTAAATTTTGAAAAGAGTATTTTTTTCAAATCTTTTTCTTGATTTTGTTATCTCCTAAATCATTTCCCCAAAATTCCTCAATCTCCTAAAATCCCAAAATGAATCCCCTAATCTCTCTAATTACCCAACAACTACTTTTTTCAAATTCTTTATTATAATTGTTTTTCTTCTTCACATCATCATGAATTATTCACCAACTTCTCCATACCCACACTCCAAACACAGTACCCGAAATCAGGGACCCCACTGCTTCTTCTCTAATCATCCCTCCATTGTCTTCTCCACTCAACAATACCATACGAACATACACAGTAACATATACAGACAAAAATCAGCAGATCCCCTTGATCTCTTCCTCACCAAATACATACATACCGTACAATTGCAATCATCAGAACCCCCTCCGTCTTCATCATCTCCTTTCCATCACCATACCTAAAAATCACACACACTATTACCAATACCAGTACTCGCCACCTTTTTCTTCCTTAAACCTTCACACGACCTCCCTCATCTTCCTGACAACTTCACCTCTCCTTTCGACATCACACAGAAACATACAACACATACAGACACAAATCATACTACGCCATTGTCTTCTCCAACACCTACAACACCATACACAGACACCCCAAGATCGATACTAGCACACCTCTTTTACCTTATTTTCCCAACCACAAACATATAAACACAGATATAGGTACATACAACACCACACGCCATACGCACATCAATTACTCCCTCTGTTATCTTCCCCGACACAATCCATACAATACACCCACATATATACACGGAAAACCCCACCCCCTTGGTCTTCTTCTCATCCTTTTTCAACGTCACACACCCACACCACCACCTGCAAAATACGGATCGAACGGAAGGGGATTAGGGGAGACAGATCTGGGGAAAGTCAGTAGCAGCGGCAAAACAAATCACCACCGCTGTTGGAACTCGACTGGGAAAACCCGTCTCCGGCGATCCCCTTTTTTTCCGATTCTGATAGCCTAATACTGAAATAAAGGAAAGTGGTGAGGAGAAAAGTTAGGCGAGGAGTTGCAGCGACACCGCCGCTCACTGGCCGAGCAAGTGCGGTCGCGCCTCCTTACCTCTCTTTTTCGTCTCATTGGCGATTGATTGTTTTTCACCGGAAAACGCCATTCTCAGTCGATATGTTGTTTGTTCCTATTTCGTTCATTTGAAAGGGGTATTTCACCGTGTTTACGAATTTTGCAGGTCTCTCCACAAGTTTTTTCGCTTGTCGTTTGGTTTCCTGGCAGTCGAAATGAATAAGGGAGATGCTTGGCCCCTTTTTCCTTCGTCACAGTGACTGGATCGTGGTCATTGTTCTTTTCTCACCACTGGCTCTTTGGTTGTTCCGGCGATGTTTGAGCGCAAATCGCCGATGTTATTGCTTTCTATTACCTTTGTGCTGTCCTTGTGTTAAATCGCTATAATATTCTGCCTAAAATGTTTTTTTGACTCAGCTTTGTCCTTTGTGAGACAAATTACAACTCTTGTAGGCGTTGTCTGCTACTGATCCGTACAAGGCTATGAAAATGCTTGAATGTTTACTAGAGATGTACTGATTTTGGAACAGATATAGTGCTATAAAGCTTATGAAAATAATTCAATAATTAATTTGAATTTGAGGCTTATTTTGACTGATTTGAACATGATACTACACTTTGGCCAATGACGTTTGGAGGCCTAAAATCAGTCCCGTTACATACCCCGCATCCCTAAAAACAAATAGCCGATGACGATGCATATCACTTTGCAAAGTAAGTGATAGTTGAGTGGTGGGATTAGAGGTGCATGGCATGGCAACACGACCGGCTCCATGTTTGCAGCAGTACCGACATCCCTAACCTCCAGTTGACGCAATACATATTCTGAGCCTACACTTTTAAAAATCCCTTTTCCCTTTATTTAAAAACTATTATTATTATTATTATTATTATTATTATTATTATTATTATTATTATTATTATTATTATTATTATTACTCTTATTATTATTATTATTATTATTATTATTATTATTATTAGTATCATTTTCATTATTTTCATTATTATTAATATTATTATTATTCACTAACTCATTTTCTTTAAATTTTGCGAGGTAAAATTGGATGAGAGACGACAACCTATTTTGGAAGAAAACAAAAACCCTTTTATTATTATTATTATTATTATTATTATTATTATTATTATTTTATTCTGATTATTATTATTATTATTATTATTATTATTATTATTATTATTATTATTATTATTATTATTATTAATATTTATTATTATTGTACTAATTCATTTTACTCTTTTTGCAAGGTGAACTTCTCAAAGGAGGAAGCCATTCGCAAATCACACTATTTTTTATTTAATACTATATGCATATTTCACTAGTGATTCAAATTATTTGTCTATTCTTAGTTACTTAGTTATTTACTTAGCTGTTCTAGTTTGAATTCCAATTATAAGTCCGGTCGGTAACCTCATTTGGTGGAGCTTGAGAGGCGCCTAACCCCTTCCTCTCGAGTTAACTTGAACCTCTTACCTAGATTTCTGGTTCGTAGACTAAATTTCGGAGTTAATTATAAAATTAGCTGGAAACTAAGTAGGTTCCCTAATACGCCTAGTTAAAAAATATGTTAGGTGGCGACTCCAACTTTTTACCAGTGAGTTACCCACTAAGTCGAGCCCTATTTCGAACTTTAACCGGTTCGGGTAAAAATAGGATGCAATAGAATGGCATCTCCGCTAGGGATATCAAGGTTCAAACCATAACGGGCTTTTAATTGGGATTCTTTACTTTCTTTATTTTTTTGTCATTTATTTCGATACTAACTTTTTTTCTTTTTCTTTTTGTAGGATTAAGGTTTAATTTTTTGAATTTTCAAGTTTATCTATTTTATTCTGGAATTGTTTGATTATATTTTATTATTATTCATGTCACTCACATTTTCCCACTCCTGGGAAACGACACTTTGCACACACGCGGGCGATTACGTGGATCCCACGGTCGCTTCACCATAAAAACCTTTCAGGAGGGACATTTTGGAATATGTTTGTCCGTGGTACAACCAACAATTTCAAATGGTCCCACTCCTTGGCCGTCCGCCTTGGAAAACTGTGTCTAGAATTACCCAACTCTTAGTGAAGACTCTTTTAAGAATCATGCATCATGTCATGTTTAGGAAAATTTCGTCTCATGTCTAAGTCTACTAGTTCACCATATTTGAATGAATTGAACGGGTTTTCGACCCTAAGGGACGTTTAAATATGTTATGTGTGCATTTATTTAAAGTTCAACATGTCTAATATAGACCATTTGTACACATAAAAATGGGTTCTCATAACAAAATCAATTATTTACCTAAAATTATTATTTCTATATTTATACAAACAAAACCAATTATTTTATAAAATTATTTTTGGGTTATGGACGAAATTAATTTTTCTACTTTTATGAAAATAAAATCATAGATTTTAAATTAATTTCCTCTACTTTTAATATAGCAAGATCAATTGTTATTCCTATTTACCTAAAACAAAAATGTTATTTCTACATTTATACAATAAAATTAATTATTTTATAAAATTATTTTCTGCTAATTTTGGGTTATTAGAACAATTGGAATGATACAAAATACACGTTCAATTTTAAATACCATAATTAAATTAGGAAGACTTAACATCGTTGGTATGTTAAAGTCCATTAGCCACTTTTGTCCAAAAACGTCATAATATGACGCCTGTCATGCATATTATGTGCTTTGCATATGAAATTATTATCTCAATACTAACTTGTTGTTTCATGTGTTAGTTTTATTCCCACTCTCGAGGTTGACTTGTGCATTTATTTCAAAACTTGTATATTTTTGAACTTGTGCATATCATGCATACCTTCCGCTACTTCTGGCAACTTTCTAAAATCGTGCGTTGAAAACACGGTGGTTACAACCACATCTTCCCTCACATAAAAATTCCTTTAGGGGGAACGATTTGGAATCTATTTGGTCCGAGACGTTCCCGCTCCCGAGCCGTCTGCTTGGGAGGATAATAACACCTGGTCTAGCTAACTCCATTCCTTAGTAGCGGTGCTAGGAATTATGCATCATGACATGTCATTAGTCGACTTGTTCTCAAGTTTGATAGGCCAACTTGTTCAAACAAACTGAACGGGTTTTTGACCCCAATGAGCGTTGAACATGCTTTCTTTGCATTTGCTTAAAGGGCTGAACGTGCAAAATATGGACCGTTCATTGGCATTGTTCTACATTCAGTGCTATGCAAAGGCACAAAGGTTACTCAATGGCCGTTAAAAGCCCAAATTGAATCAGAAATTATTTTTTATTTATAAAGAGTTGGCATTATTCTGTATTCAATGCCAATCAAAGGCACAAAGGTTACCCAATGGGCGCTAAAAGCCCAAATTGAATCAGAAATGATTGCTTGTCTATGAATAGTTGGCATCATTCTGTATTCAATGCTATTCAAAGGCTTAAAAGGTTACCCAAAAGGCATTAAAAGCCCATTTCGAAGCAGAAATGACCGTTCAATAGACGGGATGACACATAATGCACATTTATCCTTTAAGCATTATATAAAGACTTGACGTCCTTAGCATGTCACAAATCCATTAGCAACTTCCTTCTAAAGTGTCTAAAGGGTTCTCAACTCAGAACGACACATCTCCTCATATCCTCTGTTGCATTGTTTTCAAAAGCTTGTGCCACACGTTTATCATTTTGCTCACAATAAAGCGATTCTTGGGCATTTCCTTCTCCCTTTTTCCTATCATCCTTCACCTTTTCCAAAAGATCATGGCCACTAGAACATTTGACATGATTGTTGAAATCCCTTAGTTGCTCAGAGATTGGTGGTCAAACCTATGCATAGATGAAAAAGACCAAGTCAAAATGGCGTTGGGTAGTATCATTTCACTAATGGAGCACACTGCAGTGGAATGGATGATAGAAGCGTCAGTACATTATTGGGATGTAGACCAAGCGGTCTTTCACTTTGGGAGTGTAGAATTGTCACCATTACTGGAAGAAATAGGTGGATTAACTCAATTACCATTTGAAAGTGAAGAAGTCTTGATGCCTAAGAGCATTACACCCGAGGGTTTCTTCGAAATGGTAGGGTTTAAGCCCGAATTATGTAAAGACAGTATAAGGTAATCGAGAATTTTTCTAATTTCCCTCTAAATCATATTTGGGTATAGAGAAGCATTTTAAGAATCTGAAGACTATTTCAGCATTAACCAGGAAGATTGGCAAGAGCGGAGGATACTTGCTTTTGTCACCAGCTTTCTAGGGATTGTCGTCTTTCCACAACACAAAGGACAAGTTGATGTTTACATGGTCACAATTGCTGATGCATTACTCAAAGACATTAACAAGAGATACACTTTGGTACCGATGATTGTTGTAGAGATGTACCGAGCTTTAGAAAGATGCAAGAACGGCGCTAGTTTCTTTGAAGGTTGCAATTTTCTTTTACAGATTTGGCAGATGGAGCATTTGCAAAGGATGGCTAGCACAGACCAAGCTTTACATTCCATAGCAAAGGAAAACTACATCTTGACTCATACCCCCCCGCATGAACAATGCTTTTGGGAAATGGGACCAACCAACAACTACCAATGGTTGGCACCACATGTTCTGTCAACTGACACCTGAAAACATTCAATGGATGTTTGATTACATTCCCAGCACAACAGTAATCACATGATCCGAAAAAGACTCATTTCTCATCTTAGTGGGTTTTAGAGGAGTTTATCCATACACTCCTTTAAGGACACTTAGACAAGCAGGGAGAAAGCAGACAGTACCCCAAATTGCAGACATCAGAAGTTTCAAAGCAGATATTCTCGGAGGAATGATACCTTTTAAGGACAAGATAATAGAACTTTTGTAAGAAAGGCAACGAATGGGAATCAAGACTATTGGACGAGACAGGTTTGACGCTGGTTATGACGAAGATTACCTAGACTGGCTTAGGAAAGACATAGCAAGGGCAATTCAATCAAGTGCAACAATAAAAAAGAAAAGAAATACTGATGAGTTAGAATTTGAGTACAAGAAGTTATGCAAACAACTGGCAAGGGCACGAGGGAAAATAGCAAAGACGCAAAGTTTGGTCAAAGCAAAGAACGAAGAAAAAAACAAATGGTGCAGTAAGGCAGAACTCCTAACAAAGCTCATAGAGTCTATCGGTGTATGGGCTAGCAAGGGAATGAACTCTGTGGAAAACAAAGGAATAGAAGAGAATGGAAGAAAGGCTTGGGAAATGGTGAAGAACTTCACATTTGACATATCCCGGCTCTTGACTGGTGCAGACAATATCATCTTCCAAGGATACTCATCAGAGGCCAGTTTGTCTGAGGAAGACTCGTCTGAAGAAGAAGAATTATCTTCTGGGGATAGATCATCATGTAATATGTTCACCTGGCCATGATCTAACCCTTCAGCAAAGTTTTCTTTCTCTTACACTATTTCAATATCAGCCAATGTAATAAAAGTCCAATAAATGCAATATTATCTTTTAGGCTTCGCATTTTGTTAGCAAATGAAATGATGCATGTGGCACAAAGTGCTTTCCAAAATCATCGTGCATTTCTTATTTGATATGTGTGCATTGCATGAATGTGTCTGTTGCTCTTGGTCTCTAAAGGAATTCTTTCTCCAAATTCATTCTCCTGCTAAGCCACCTCCTCTCCCGATTCTATGATTAAAATTATGGTATCTAAAATCTTTCGCATGTCCATACTGTCTCTAAATTCACCTACCAAACTCAAAAGTCTATTACCCAAAAGGTTGGCTCGAGTTGAATACCAAGGCAAAAGACATGGTTAAGCGAGTACACTTGTCGGTGATTTTCCAAAATAAGGGAGTTTTTCACAGCAATTCCCACCAGCCCTCTCCTATCTCTACATTACCCCCGCTACGCTACAAACTACTAATAAGGTTAGCCAGTCTGAAAATACGAGCCTTTTCAAAAGAGGAAAGATAAAGTCTCTTTTGTCGCAACCATTCGAGACCCCACCTTCAACCACTGTTATCAAGCAGAGCCACCATTTTATCCCTACCCTCATATACCACCTAAATATCCCGCTCAGCCCACTTGACATATATTCCACATCCTAGCACCAAATCATCCACCATACTAGCAAAACACTCAAGCCAACTACCAAAATACACCCTCCTCGGCCTCGCCTTCATGCAAACCAAAGACCAAAAGGAAACTACACTCCACTTGCCGAATCCCACACTCAAATACTCGAGAGATTGGAAACTGCCGGGCTTATTGCCCCAGCACCTCAAATATTCCAGCAAGCATTATGCAGATGGAGAGAAAAATTGACAAAGCAAGAAAATGCTGGTCAAACTCAAAGGCACACATGACTCACCTTAAGACCTTTGACACCAACATCAAGGATCATTTTTGTTGCACATGTCTACACAGTCACACCACTTACAATACATGATTGTGACCCAAAGCACTTTTCAACTCGGTCCGAGCATTCAAAAGGCCAGTGAAAGATAATATTGGAAATTACAGAGGCGTAGCAAATACTTTTGCACAACAACCACAACGAGCAAGCTGATTCAACTTGTAAAGGAGAGACAAAAAATACAATGACAAAGCCAAACCTGGAGATCCCTGGAGCATTAGGAAGTATATCTTTACCCGCTAGCAAAGATAAAGCAAGGCAGTGAAGTTATTTGAGACACTTACAATAGCGAGGGTCAAGTTGATTTTGGCCGAAGGCTTTATTTGGGTGATATAAATTCTCATGACAACGACCACAACAAGATGCAACAATCTAAGAATGAACATGATATGTAGCCAACCTGCATCGAGTTCAACGACTCAACAATACGATATTTTCCAACAAGGAAAGTAGGTGCAAGGACTATATTGCAGCATTTGGTTAACGAGTATGAAAGACGTTGAGAACCTCTTTGAAAGACACATAGACATCATGACGGACAAGTTATAAGAAAGATGACAAGTGCACTCAAGGTCTTGGTGTTCGACAAAAGCCAGCCTCCCTTTCTGTTACACAGTATAATCTATTTCTTGCACAACATCTGTCACGACCCAATTTTCGGGGCCGTGATGGCACCTTAGTGTTACATCCTTAGGCGAACCACGAATTATTAAACTGACTCATAATGATAATTTAGATAGAAATATTTCAATAAAATGTAGGTGCAGACATCCACCCGAAATACAGTGTCAATAAAGCATCTACGAATTCTGTAGGAAGCGTCTAAACAATAAGGTGGATCAGACAGTATGCCACCGCGAACCATGCAGTTGGCTCACCTCAAGCAAAAATAGTCACAGCCTCGAACGGATCATATAAGTCCAGCTGTCTGACTAGTAGAAGGATCTGCACATTTAAACAGTAAGTTATGAGCCAAAGCCCAGTAAGATCATCGACAGGCCCGCTAAATTAGCCTTTCGGGACAAGTCTTTGATAATGCATAAGGAGATAACGGAAGTACAATCCACACCTTTGCAGTAACCCATAAACATTCATACGATAATATAATTATACAACAACACAAGCAATAATACGCGAATACATAACATGGTCAATAATATAAAGATACATAATATAGGCAGCATATACAATATTATATTGATACTATGGCATAAGCAATAATATAATTAACACACAGCATGGGGATGATATATCTCGCATACCACATAGGTAATGATATACCTAGCACATAGCATAAGCACACACCCCGTGCGGCTTTGTTTATAGGTCATAACGCACCACATGCCTCTGTCCCTATAAACAACTTTACTTATAGGTCATAACGCACCACAAGCCTCTGTCCCTATAAGTCTCCACATCTAGGTCATAACGCACCACCGGCCTTTGTCCCTAGATGGAATTTTGCTTCTAGGTCATAACGCACCACCGGCCTCTGTCCCTAGAGCATATCAATAATACACCGGCACACAACATCGACTATACATAAGTCACGTTTGTGCTTTCTCCTTTTTGTAGAAATATAACGAGTAGTACATAATACTATCTACTAGACAATGCTAGTCAATTGAGTACTCGACATCTTACTTAGCAAGATCAAATCTTATCCGCAAGCAAAATAGAGGTCAAGTCTCACTTACCTCAAATCGGCTCAAGTGGCTAAGGAACGACCTCCTTTCCCAAACGATGTGCCTCCGTAAGACTCCTCTCTGAGCCAAAGAAATAGTGTCGCACTCGTAAGCATACGAGGAAAGGATTCTAAGCCCTTACGCAATTTAAGAGGCAATATACCAAAATACCCCCCGGGTCAGACGTACCCAAAAACACGTAAAATTTATGTTTCCAGACTCCCCATACTCCCACGAGCTCAAAAGTACCATTATTGTACATACCCGAGTCCAACTCGGTCATTTTTCCCATTTCATAAATTTAGGGTTCCAACCCTCTTTCCCATGATCGTCACTTTGATCCTCGAATTAAAGCGTTAAAAATGGGTAAGAATAGTTACCTTGTGTTTAGGAATGATTTTGGTACTTTAAATTCCTCTTGGAATCACTTTTAGAAGCTCAAAACATGAAAATAAAAATGAATGCCCGCCCTAGCATATATAGCAGCCCGCAGCTTTAAAGAGTTGTACCACAGGCTGTCCAAATTGTACTTCACTGTATAGTATTCAGTAAAATACCCATAACTTTTGATTGAAATGTCCAAATGATACGAGGTCGGTGGCATTAGAACCATAACTCAATGAGCTACAACTGTCATGCTTTGACTGTTTCCCAATTCCTTATGGATTGATCTGAAAAATCGATTTCTTTCCGGCTGAACAGTAAAAAACAGAATTCAGCAGCTTTTTTTGGCTTTGCACCAGGTCAGCCACTGTTTTTGGGTCCAAACGGGACCCTACGAAGCTCGGAATAAACCCAAATTTTGTACACAAGTCTTGTGACATGCTCGTCAAGATGAAACTCAATTCGGATCTCTAGAACTCAAAAAGTGGGTCCCACGAGAAAGGGTCAAATTTCGACTTTCGCCAAAATAGCGAATTTTAATCAAACGACTCCGGAATCCAAATTTGAAAGTTGCTACAAGTCACAAATGACGATACGAACCTAACGCAACTTTCAGATTTCACATCAGAGCTTATTTGCTCAAATCGAGCTCCGAAACCTCTTTTAGCCTTAACGAATATGCGAAACGGATGTCTTTCTCCGATACCTATCTAACAAAGTTCGTTTTAGCTAAACAATTTCAGGCATTTCATAATGGACCTTACGGAGCTTTTGGGATTGTCGACACGCAAATCGAGGTCCCGATTCCCAAAACGACTATTTGAGGTCGTTACAACATCTTTACCACTTTTCATTGACATTCAACTCCTCACCTCCCGCTTAAACAAGCGTCGGTCGTTTGGTCAAAATCCTTTCTTTGACTGCTACATAAAGCACTTGGGAAATCTCTTGTGGTATTTAGGCGTTTTATCACAGCCTCCAAATTCAAGCGCTAATCTATCATCCATGGTCTAGGCATTTTCTTAAGCTCATGTGTCATGTTTGCTAAAAGTCTTTGGTAACATGCCCACATTCTTTTGTGCATTTCACCACTTTGTTAGGGTTGCCTTGCGCTTGAACACTAAAATCGGTCAAGAATCTGCATTCAAAAAGTCGAAATGGCAAGCCAAGCTGAAAATATTTTCTCCAGCAACAAAGTCTTTAAACCATCAGCATATGACACCAAGAGTATTTCACACAATTCCAATACCGTACAACCTTCATTATACTCACACGAGAGTCACAACAAAGAAATCCAATTACTATATGACCGAGCTCACAAAACTCACACTATACCCCAACTTACACAATAAACAACTTCTAAGCTGTCAAGACTTTCGACTACAACCCTATCAAGCTCAACCCAAACATGGACATAAAAAGACAAAACCTCACGCCTTTATTCTTTTAGCCCAATCAAATGGCATTCAACCAGCAGACAAACTACTCTTTAGATACCTATTCC
Source organism: Petunia secreta (assembly GCA_029990175.1). Classification (NCBI taxonomy): domain Eukaryota; kingdom Viridiplantae; phylum Streptophyta; class Magnoliopsida; order Solanales; family Solanaceae; genus Petunia; species Petunia secreta. Next base: position 688,088 of record JARKIP010000102.1, read on the forward strand.
TAAAATTCGATCCAACAAGACCTACACTCATCAATCAAACATTCCATACCATGATACTGCAAGACATCCAACACTGAAACACCAAGTTTAGAGTCTGATCGACCAAAGCAGGACGATAGTGCGACCAAAACCAACAAAGGGAAACTCTAACCCTCAAACCACAAACACACCTTCTACAAAGGCCAATCCATCGAAGTTAGCTCCATGACTTTCGAAAACAAAAGCGTGAAGCATGAAGGCACCCTATCACAACCCAAGACAAATATAATTTTTGACAATATCCAAGTCCGGTGAAATCCAAATATCAAGCCCCAGTCTGAGTACACAAACATCCACATACTCATAATCATCAACACATCCAATCGCCACACTAAAGGACGAATGCAGACTCTAGCCAATACATTGGTTTTCAGTGTAATGCAACCGCCCTCTCTCGGTGATCTGTCATAAACAATAAACTGGGGCAGAATTTTTGAGGATCCCCTCAAAAATTTCGAAAGACGCAAACTTGACACTGGGGCAGAAATTTTTGAGATCCCCTCAAAAATTTCAAGAAAAGTCCTTACAACAGCAACATGATAGCCTCCATAGCACATCGCATGACATACTACAACATTCTACTTGTTGCACTTTACTTTACTCTTGATGCATTGACTGAGGGTATACAGCCCAATGTCGAATTTTTATTTTAATTAGCTGAGGGTAAAGAGCCCGAAGCGTCGACTGAGGGTACACAGCCCAATGTCGATTTGTCATTTAAATTAGCTGAGGGTACACAGCCCGAATCGTCGACTGAGGGTATACAGCCCGATGTCGATTTGTCATTTAAATGAGCTGAGAGTACATAGCCCAAGGTATCGGTTGAGGGTACACAGCCTGATATTGATTTGTCATTTAAATTAGCTGAGGGTACACAACCCGAAGCGTCAGTTAAGGGTACACAAACCTGACATCGATTTGCATTTAAATTTTCCGAGGGTACATAGCCCGAAGCGTCGATTGAGGGTACACAGCCCGATATCGATTTGAATTTACATTTTCTGAGGGTACACAGCCCGAAGCGTTGGTTGAGGGTACAAAAACCGATATCGATTTGCATTTACATTAGCTGAGGGTACACAGCCCGAAGCGTCGGTTGAGGGTATACAGCCCGATATCGATTCGCATTTACATTAGCTGAGGGTACACAGCTCGAAGCGTCGGTTGAGGGTATACATCCAGGTATCAATTTGCATTTAAATTTGCCGAGGGTACACATCCCGAAGCATCGATGGAGGGTACATAGCCTGATGTCGATTTATATATAATTTTTGCTGAGGGTACACAGCCCGATGCACCGACGGAGGGTACACAGCCCGATGCCGAAACTGACACCGCAGAGGGTACACAGCCCGATGCAAATTTTGACATTGTAACAGGAAGACAACCTGGAGGGTAGACGGCTCAGGGAGAGGAAAACATAACAAAGGGTAGACAGCCCGGCGAAAGAATAGCATAACAAAGGGTGCACGACCAAGATGGAAAAAATGATAGGCAACCCTGCATGAAGAGATACACAACTCAATACGAAAGGAGTATACAGCCCGACAAGACAAGCACACATTTAAAGGACGAAAAGAAATGGACATACAATCTAGCGTTACACTGGCAAGATGATCCAACAACAGTTCAACACGACAAAGCAACTACTTCCTGACGAGAAGCACTTAGCAAATGGATATCCCCCAAAGGAGAGGCACACATTCCCTAGAACTAAGTATCTGAAGGCGGACCAGACAAATGAGAGCTCAACTCAACAGGGAAGTTTACTTTATCTTTATTTTTATCTCAATTTGCATTTGTCTTGATATTTCTATTGGGACTCTCCGATCTCTCGACAAACCCCTGCGTCCCACACTCACACCTGCTCCATAAACCACTACCAATTGTGCAACCACAAAACCTCAAAAACATACAAAGCTTCATCCTAAAACCCAATTCTAAATGCTTTGCTACACCCGCAAGTTGACTAGTTTGCAGAGTCCCAAAGCGTTCAAAGCTACAGTTCTGTACTCGCATCAGTGATCTACCCAACCTTTCCTTGCCAATTTGGTACCAGCTCTGTATTCGTTCCTATTCGTGCCTATCTGTTTGAATCGTGCATATTTATCGTGCTTCACTCTTCAATGCTCCTTAGTTCATCCAAGACAATGTCGAGGCCAAGATGACTTCTCTATCGAGTTATAGTGGAAAATGTGCCCATGTAAACCTCTCTTTATGGGTGTGTTGTGCACCACATCTTCATAACTAGGGCGTTTACAAGCCTATTTCACCACACTCGATCTATCGATGTTATCTCGACTTTGACGAAGCCTTTGTGTTACCTGCAAAATACCTATTTTGTCGAATTCTGACATGCCCAAAAGCCGATCATTTCATACCCTCACAACTAATCTTCCTAATCCTCCACTAGGAATTAGGATGTCATTTTGTATTTCCTTCAAACCAATGCCTACTTTGTCTAGTCAAGCCTACCTGCATCAATCGTGCGTGTTTTCGTGCTTAATCTTGCCCATCTGTTTGAGTCGTACGCATTTACAAAACTCGCTCCTCAAATTCTTCCCAGCTCAGTCAAGGCTATATTGGAGGCGAGTTTAGTCATTAATCGAGACGAAGTTGAAACTATATACTTATAAACTCTTTTTTGGGTGTGTAGCGCGCTACATCTTCTTAACTAGGATGATTATAAGTCTCTTTTCCCACGCTCGATCTACTGATGTTATCTCATCTTTGGTAGTACCTTTGCTTTATTCTTCGTTTATCCCGCTTAAAGGAAAAGCATACACGAATCTAAACTTTACATACTTAGATAAGTTTAGTCTTTGCATCCAAATCGTGCGGCATAAGCATCTCATATAGGCAACATGTCATTCTAGAACTACACACGGCCTGATTCTCGTGAAATCTGAGATATGTAGGCAACTCAAAGACCGGGGTTCGACCAAAATACCCCCCCCCCCCCCCCCCAAAACTCTCATTTCCCTTTTGCTTTGTCTGCCTGTCGCGAAAAATTAGCTACTCCGTCAACTATCTTTGCCCAAGGACTCTTTCGTCATCCCTGGGCAATGAGGGGCAGATGTTGACACCCAATTTTGTCCCTCCTTTTTCTAAAATTGGCTATAATTCCACTTAAGTATGCGATTTAGCTATTTATGCAAAATGTGCATTAGAAAGCATGCATTTACGTGCGTTATCCCCTATTTATATATTATATACTTAATTATGGCTATATTACGTAATTTTGCATCATTTAGGCTATTTTTCAAAACTGTAAATATTTGTGGAAATTAGTACATTTATAATATTCGTTGCCATATTATATAATTGCATTACTTAGGCTAAATGTCAATTTTTTTTCAAGTTGTGATTATTTGCGCGAATTAGTAATTATCCGTGATTACCTATATTTATATAATTTTATTTGAGTTTATTTAATAATTATTTGTGTACTTTATAAAATACATATATCTATATTTTTTATTTATACCTTTAAGTTGAACATTAGCCAATTTAAAAGAAAATATCCATTTTTATTTTTTATTTACTTATTTTCCTTCTCCTTTTGTTAAAAATTTCCTACGAACCTGGACAAGAGTCCGTCTAGGTACACCCATTCTGTTAGAAATCAATTGCGATTTTCTTCCAATCATGTAGTTCAAATTCTCTTGAATATTCATATAATTATTTTATTTTGAAATATTTCTTTTTCTATTATTTTAAAATACTCCTTTGTCTTGAACCTAGACAAATGTTAGTCTAGATACGTTCACAGTTGTATTTAAATTTTATTTTCCTCCTATTTTATTTTTGAATTAAATCATTCCTAAATCCCTATAATTATTTTTGTATCGAACCTAGACCAAATTTGTAACCAAACACATCCTTGCATTTTGAATTTTGAAAAGAGTATTTTTTTCAAATCTTTTCCTTGATTTTGTTATCTCCTAAATCATTTTCCCAAAATCCTTCAATCTCCTAAAATCCCAAAATCAATCCCCAATCCCCCTAATTTCTCTAATTACCCAAAAACTACTCTTTTCAAATTCTTTATTATAATTTTTTTTCTTCTTCATATCATCATGAATTATTCATCAGCTTCTCCATAACCACACTCCAAGCACAGTACCCGAAATCAGGGACCCCACTGCTTCTTCTCAAATCATCCCTCCATTGTCTTCTCCACTCAACAATACCGTACGAACATATACAGTAACATACTGAAACGACCTTAGGTAGTCGTTTCAGAAGTTAGGGCTCCGATTGGCGTGCCTATAATTTTAAAATATTCGTAAGGTCCATTAGGACTTATATGTAATATTTGAGCTAAATCAGACCTCGTTTGGTATGTATCGGAAGAAGATTTCAGTTTTTATTCTCGGTAAATATTAAAAAGAGATTTTCGAGCTCGGTTTTGGAGAAAAAGCTCCGATTCGAAATCCGAAAGCGCCGTTAGGTTCGTATGATTATTTATGACTTTTATGAACATTCGAAAGTGAATTTCGAGGTTTTTCGGCTAGTTTCCGCTAAAATGCCGAAAGTTAAATAATTTGACTTAGTTTCCATTTAAATTGCATATTGAGTTTCGGGAATCCGATTTGAGATCCGCCTTAGCAAGTGTGTTACATATATTTCGTATAACTTGTATGCAAAAGTTGGAATTATTTCGAGTATCATAGGGTACCGTTTTAATTTTCGAAAAGAAAAGATATTATAAAAGAAAATAAAATGAAAAAAGGAAAGGACAAAAGAAAAGAGAAAATGAAAAAATTGAAAGATAGAGGCGGTGGAATTGGCTAAGGGATATAGAGAAAGAAAGAAAGACGATCTATGATTAATTTTGTAAAAGAAAACTTATATCTAAGGGTGGTCCAACTTAGTCAAAATACATTTTATTACATGCTATAGCTTCTCATGAAGTTCCTTCTAGCGTTTTCTTTATTTTATGAATATTTTTAGTATTTGAATGTTCCTACAAAGAAATTATCATTATCACCTAAGATAAGAGCCGGACCTCTTTTTTTGATAGAGACAATGTACTTTTTTTATAAAAGAAAAGTATGCTATTTACTGTTGCTTCATTTTGGCAGTATCTTGTTTTTCTCCATTTATCCTAATTAATAGGATAATGGGATCCTAATTCGTCACCTTCAGAGAGTGTTATTGTTTCTTCCGGTGTAAAGTGGTTTGTAAGTAATACTCGATCTATGTGTCTCTTCTTTGTTCCAGACGCTAGTAGAGTCATGTTATTCTATAAGTTTGTCTCGGTATAAAAGGGTTTTCTAGTAAATTGTCGGAGTTTCCTTTTTATAGGAAGGTTAAATTGACACAAATTTTGTTCCATAAAACACATTTAATATCTATTTCTTTAATTGCGATTCTTCGGTTAGCCTGACTCATAAGTAGTCTAGCTCTGGTAGACAAATAAATAAGAAGAAGAGCTTCCTAAAGCTCTAATTATTTTGTAGCCTCAGTCCGTTGCCATCTCTTCTTTGTTCGGCACTGGTGAGCTTAGGCGGTCAGTAACCAATTGTGATGTTCCCTGTGTTGAGCGAGAGTGCGTGTCCAGGTAGCCGGGGAAGCACATTGTTGTTTTTCAAGCTACTAAGGGTATTGACAGGCGTCATTTGACCTTTGATTTGATTCATCAGGCGGTGGTGCTTATAGAAGATGTAAGGAGTTATGACTCGAGAGTTGCAGCTGTTTGGCAACTCGAAAGTGTAGTTTGGCAGCTTAGGTCTGCCTACGTTCAACTTTTAGCTCAATCTTCTTTATTCGAATAGACTATGCGAGGATGGTTATTTCTATTCAAATAGTTACATGAGTTTGTGCTTTAAATGGAGGAGTCTTCCTCCAAACACTGAATGGTAATACTATATCTCTAAGGCGTTGATACCACTTTTGTCACGACCCAACCTAGGGCCACGACAGAAACCTACAATGAGTGTCGATCATTGCTAACCCCCACTAATAATCTATTAATGCTAGAGATAAGCTGGCAACCTGATCATATATACGTACCTATCTACTGAAAGCATAAAGTCTGGAAAGATGACACGACTTTAACTTGCCGGCAATTAGAGCACTGAGCCACAAATTCTGCTATGTCACACTTCATTGCGTTCTATTAATAAATCTGCTTAAGATCATCTTAGTCGAACCTGGATGAATAGTGTATTTGGAATAATGTGTCTCTATCATAATCTGTCCACATAAATCTGCAATATCAGGGACACAAAGTCTATCTTTATACATGAGAACACCGTTAGTAGTAACCCTGTATGGTGACTCCAGTTTTCTTCTGGCTATCTGTCTGTATTCAACTAGAACTGGATCCTCAGATTGATGTTGTTTTACTTCATGAAAATTTAGAGTTAAAGGTCTAGTGCAGCTTGTCGTCCATCTATCACTGGCATATCTTCTTCACACCTCAAATCATTGAGAAGTTACTTTAGCATTATAAGTGCACATGCAATCAACTTTGTTGCGGGTATTCTGCCTAAGATCATGGTCCAACTACATGTCTCTTTTATTTTTAATTTTTCAAGTCAAAATATTTCCAACTCAAAGACAATACCCTGAAGTAGATGTTCAGTCTTAAGATCATTTCTGGTCTGCATCATACTATCCAGTAGTATTTGCATGATCCTTATCCTTATATGATAGACCCTGTTCAGATGAACCTTTGACATACATTACGATATGAGTAACTACCTTCCCACAAGGAGCTTGCGGAACAACACTAACATCAACTGAGATATTGCATAGTGCATTCGTAAAAATAATATAGCTTACATCAAATCTTTTATAGTGTGTAATGACAAGGTACTTCAAAAGATTCCCCTATTGCATCAAGCGTGAGCTAATTCTTAGTTCCATTGACCTGTTCTATATCGAAAGGTATATCGAAGAGGTGATTATCGGCTAAATCATGTTAACCCATTCAAAGTTCCACGTATCTTTGCTTGGAAAAAGTAAAACTCTCCTCTCGTGAACGAGGAAGGGTCAATTTATTAAAATAAGCTGGGAAATGGTATTATCATATTATCAAGATATGTTTTATTCAAAGAGTTCGGTGCACGTGTTATAATTTGATCCTGTAATCAGAAGATAAATGCCCGTGGAGTAGTTTATGAAGGTCGCACAAGTTCTCTTGTTATCAGCGTGAATCTTGCTTTAGACTTAGGCTTGTTCGAGGACGAACAAGAGTTTAAGTGGAGGAGAATGAAACGACCTTAGGTAGTCGTTTCGGAAGTTAGGGCTCCGATTGGCGTGCCAATAATTTTAAAATATTCGTAAGGTCCATTGGGACTTATCTGTAAAACTTGAGCTAAGTCAGACCTCGTTTGGTATGTATCGGAAGAAGATTTCAGTTTTTATTGTCGGTAAATATTAAAAAGAGATTTTCGAGCTCGGTTTTTGGCGAACGAGCTCCGATTCAAAATTCGAAAGCGCCGTTTGGTTTGTATGATTATTTATGACTTTTGTAAACTTTCGAAAGTGAATTTCGAGGTTGTTCGGCTAGTTTCCGCTAAAATTCCGAAAATTATGACTTCTTTTCCATTTAATTTGCATATTGAGTTTCGGGAGTCCGATTTGAGATCCGCCTTAGCAAGTATGTTACTTATATTTTGTATAACTTGTATGCAAAAGTTGGAATTATTTCGAGTATCATAGGGTACCGTTTTAATTTTCAAAAAGAAAAGAAATTATAAAAGAAAATAAAATGAAAAAAGGAAAAGACAAAAGAAAAGAGAAAAGGACAAAATTGAAAGAGAGAGGCGGTGGAATTGGCTAAGGGATATAGAGAAAGAAAGAAAGACGATCTATGATTAATTTTGTAAAAGAAAATTTATATCTAAGGGTTGTCCAACTGAGACAAAATACATTTTATTACATGCTATAGCTTCTCATGAAGTTCCTTCTAGTGTTTTCTTTATTTATGAATATTTTTAGTATTAGAATGTTCCTACAAAGAAATTATCATTATCACCTAAGATAAGAGCCGAACCTCTTTTTTTCATAGAGACAATGTACTTTTTTTATAAAAGAAAAGTATGCTATTTACTGTTGCTTCATTTTGGTAGTATCTTGTTTTTCTCCATTTATCTAATCTTTCCCTTCAAGCCATATTCCCTATTTTATCTAAAGGGTCCTCCATATTTGCTCTCTATGGTTTCTTTAGGCATTATCCCTTAGCTCATAAGTGCACGAGAAACAGAGAACTGAAATTGAGAAATGGAACACAGAAACGTAACAAGAAAAATGCAAGAAAATGAGAAAAGAGCCGGAGAAAGATAGAATTTTTGCCCTGAAACATTCAGGTAATGATCTTAATATATTCTTTGAGTTTATTACGTGTATTTGAATATATTTTGATGGTAAAAATTGGGATATTAGACATCGTTTTAATAAGTTCAATTGATAGTTTAAAGGGTCAATTGGACCCCGATAGTGGAATTGATTATATATTCGTACTTAGTGAGTTATGTGCAACATATAAATGTAATTTATTTGAGGTTTGGTTATGTGACCAACCCTGTACATAGGCCTGGCCTGTGTATATGCGAATAGGGTATCAGTTCCTAACCGGATTGCCCATAGATGTGAGGAATGAAGCCTTTAGCCTTATGTGATATATTTTTTTGCTCATTGAATACAGTGGGATCGTTTGGCAATGATTCCAAAAGAATAAAGCGGTTGTTGGGCAGCAGTGTTAACTTTGGAACAAAGTAAGCGTTTGTATCCATTTCTTTGGAGGCACCTGGCCTCGTGGATTTTCTACCACGTATTCTTTACGTGTGTAGCTGCCGATAGGCGTACCCATTACGCCTTACCTTTGGATTTACGTTGTATATTATATGTTATGTCCTGTTGTTGGTATAGCATTGAGGATCTGAGCATTGTACTTTGGCTGTGAGTTGGCATCTACTTCCCGGCTATCGATGAGAGTCCCGAGCCGGTGAAGGGTTATTATTACATTAGATTGCGTTCATATGCATTACATGTCATTCATATGTATTACATTGCATATCATATTGGGTGCAGGAGTATTCCGCCTCTGGTTTATATTATATCGGGTGCAGGAGTATTCTGCCCCAGGAGCAGGAGTATTTCGCTCCAGTTGGTTATCAGATTGGATTCCCCTCGAATGCAGGAGTATTCCGCTTCGGGATGGAATTACGGGCACATGTGACCCTCTGCATCATATTTTATTTCATCTCATTTCATTTCATACCATTGTGTAGACTTGTGGTACATGACTACTGTTCTGCTTATATGTGCATTACTTATTTGTAGTTGATATGTTTCTGGCTCGCATCCCTGATTGAGCTTACAGTTTCTTACGTGTTTCTGGTTATTATCTGGCTCTACCTTTTTATAATTTAAATAAGAGGAATTTGGTTTATTTGTTTCTTCTCCCAGGCTAGCTATCCTATTCTTTGAGGTGGCTAGTCTGCCCCACTTATTGAGTCCTTTTGACTCACCCTTGTTTCTTGTTTTTTTGGTCTATCTATTTCGTTTCGGCAGGTTCGCTTCAGGATTGAGTTCGCCACGTTGTGATGGAGCGAACACGACTTCAGCTTTCGGGGTGAGCCAGCCTTTATTCCGGATGGCCACCAACTTATTGGTTATTATTTCAGTTGCATTTTGCTCCCTTTAGGAGGTATCTGTCTTATTCGTACTCTTAGATGTCTAGTCTGGATAGCCCTAAACCTAGTATGTTGGGTAGTCAGCTGTAATTTCTTTCGTACAACTTAGAGGTGTCAGTATGTCTGTGTTTTTTTAAGTCCTGTCCTTATTTATAAATTATTATATTTATTTTCCTAATTTAATTGGTAAGGGTTCACTCGACGGGTCTAGGGGAGGATGTCGGGTGCCCGCACGGCCTAACCGGATTTCGGGTCGTGTCAGTTGGTATCAGAGCCCAGTTTAGAGTCTATCCAGACTAAGACAGTGTCTAGTAGAGTCTCGCTGATGGGTACGTAGACGTCCGTACTTATCTACGAGAGGCTATGATGGCATTTAGGAAGTTTCACTTCCTTCATTTCTTACCGTGCGTCGGTCTAGGATTCAAAAGTATTTTCGTTAATTCGTTAATTCCTTCGTGGTAATTGTGAACCCTCGTGCGGCGAATCAGCAAATGGTATGAGTTCAAGATGAAGCAGTCTAGCCTGGGGATAGTATTGACAAAGCCCCAAGAGTTTTGATCATGCTGACGATCTAGTTACGGAGGTCCCAGTTGTACGAGCTAGCGATGGGCGAGGGAACAGGGCCTTGTGGTTCCCTTGGCTCTCTACGATGCTTTTACGAGAATCTTGGCGATGCAGATACCGTAAGAACCTATTATTCGCTAGGCAACTTATCAGGTTGCCGCAGATGCAGATGTCCAGTTCTTAATATTGCCGCAGTAAAGTATGTTCCGGAGGCATCATGTGTTGTGCCTCCAATTGTTCTGGCTGGTTAGGTAACTGAGGTAATTATTGGGTCCGGGTGCTCAAAGAGGTTGCATAATTTTACGCGGTTGAACATCCCGATATTCCTAAGCAATGCATTAGATAATCCCTGTGTAAGTTTTTTTAAAATAAAATGATGTCAGCGTACCCTTCAATCTCGATTATATCAAGCAGTATGGTGTTGATTATTCTGCTTTCCATTTTCAAGGGTCCAACCTTGAATTGGGGGGACGCTCTCTTATTATCTAACTTGGTTCGATTTTTCTTCAAGATTCGTGGAAAAGTTTCTTTTGAGTAGAGAGCGAGATGAAAAGTGTTTCCAGTTTGAGTGGATTGGACAGGGTAGCCTGTTGGTGTTGCAGAATATGAGATTGAATTCTATAGAATGGCTGTATATGTATTAGAACTAGTCCATGAGCCTTTTGAGAGATTCAAAGATTTGTTGATGACCTTTCTCCTTCCTTGAGATCCCAGATGGCTCGAGAGATTGAGGTCGAGATTTTAGTTGATGTTGTTGTTAATATTGCTCAGAGGTGTGAGGCATACCATAAGTTAGAGTGGGGGAGCAAGATATCTCACGGCCCTGGTGGGCACTATGGTACCTTATTTGGAGGTAAGAGTTCTGATTATTTTGGGAGGTCACCTGCTATGTTATCTCAGCGTGTAGAGCATGATTCTTAGAGTGCTCGAGTAGTTCATCAAGATTAGGCTCAGCTTTCTCTTTATAGCTTTCAACAATCTGTCCAGCTTCCATTCTCATCATCAGGTATCTGCGCAGTCGCAGGGGATTTCATTTAGATCTCAATCAGCAAAAGAAATTCCACCATCCAGTATAGGTTGAGAGCATGGTGGCAGTGGTTCTTTAGAAGGTGATTATCAGGGTAGTGGCTCAACTCAGCTGCAAAGGTCGTTCTATAAACTGTTAGTCTGGGGGGATGCTGAGGTATTCGATGTAGTAGATCCTGGGATTTCTTCTTCCCCTAAATGTGAGTGAGATTTTATTCTTTCGATCGATCTTGAAATGATGTGTCTTATCATGTTTCGATGGTTTCCTTGGATGTCGTTTCTATTAAGAATCGGTTGTGGTAGAAGGGTGAGCTTTTGGTATGATTTATTCCTAGCATTTGTGAGACCCTACTAGTTGATCTGGTTTAAATGTGAGAAATTTGGGAGAGAGGGTCGGTATGGTCTGCTTGGCATCTTTTTGTGCCACCCTCTATTATTATGGCAAATAAGTTTACCTCTCTCGTCGGTATTCAATGTTGGTATGATAATGGGATCCTAATTCGCCACCTTCAGAAAGTGTTATTCTTTCTTCCGGAGTAAAGTGGTTAGTAAGTAATACTCGATCTATGTGTCTCTTCTTTGTTCCAGACGCTAGTAGAGTCATGTTATTCTATAAGTTTGTCTCGGTATAAAAGGTTTTTCTAGTAAATTGTCGGAGTTTCCTTTTTATAGGAAGGTTAAATTGACACAAATTTTGTTCCATAAAGCTCATTTAATATCTATTTCTTCAATTGCGATTCTTCGGTTAGCCTGACTCATAAGTAGTCTAGCTCTGGTAGACAAATAAATATGAAGAAGAGCTTTCTAAAGCTCTAATTATTTCTATCCTCAGTCCATTTTCATCTCTTCTTTGTTCGGCACTGGTGAGCTTAGGCGGTCAGTAACCAATTGTGATGTTCCCTGTGTTTGAGCGAGAGTGCGTGTCCAGGTAGCCGGGGAAGCACATTGTTGTTTTTCAAGCTACTAAGGGTATTGACAGGCGTCATTTGACCTTTGATTTGATCCATCAGGCGGTGGTGCTTATAGAAAATGTAAGGAGTTATGACTCGAGAGTTGCAGCTGTTTGGCAACTCGAAAGGGTAGTTTGGCAGCTTAGGTCTGCCTACGTTCAGCTTTTAGCTAAATCTTCTTTAGTCGAACAGACTGTACGAGGATGGTTATTTCTATTCAAATAGTTGCATGAGTTTGTGCTTTAAGTGGAGGAGTCTTCCTCCAAACACTGAATGGTAATACTATATCTCTAAGGCGTTGATACCACTTTTGTCACAACCCAACCTAGGGCCACGATAGAAACCTACAATGAGTGTCGATCATTGCTAAACCCACTAATAATCTATTAATCCTAGAGATAAGCTGGTACCCTGATCATATATACGTACCTATCTACTGAAAGCATCAAGTCTGGAAAGATGACACAACTTTAACTTGCTGGCAATTAGAGCACTGAGCCACAAATTCTGCTATGTCACACTTCATTGCGTCCTACTAATAAATCTGCTTAAGATCATCTTAGTCGAACCTGGATGAACCGTGTATTTGGAATAATGTGCCTCTATCATAATCAGTCCACGTAAATCTGCAATATCAGGGACACAAAGTCTATCTTTATACATGAGAACACCGTTAGTAGTAACCCTGTATGGTGACTCCAGTTTTCTTCTGGCTATCTGTCTGTATTCAACTAGAACTAGATCCTCAGATTGATGTTGTTTTACTTCATGAAAATTTAGAGTTAAAGGTCTAGTGCAGCTTGTCGTCCATCTATCATTGGCATATCTTCTTCACACCTTAACTCATTGAGAAGTTACTTTAGCATTATAAGTGCACATGCAATCAACTTTGTTGCTGGTATTCTGCCTAAGATCATAGTCCAACTACATGTCTATTTTATTTTTACTTTTTCAAGTCATAATATTTCCAACTCAAAGACAATACCCTGAAGTAGATGTTTAGTCTTAAGATCATTCCTGGTCTGCGTCATACTATCCAGTAGTATTTGCATGATCCTTATCCTTATATGATAGACCCTGTTCAGATGAACCTTTGACATACATTAGGATATGAGTAACTACCTTTCCACAAGGAGCTTGCGGAACAATACTAACATCAACTGAGATGTTGCATAGTGCATTCGTAAAAATACTATAGCTTACATCAAATCTTTTATAGTGTGTAATGACAAGGTACTTCAAAAGCTTCCCCTATTGCATCAAGCGTGAGCTAATTTTTAGTTCCATCGACCTCTTGTATATCGAAGAGGTAATTATCGACTAAATCATGTTAACCCATTCAAAGTTCCGTGTATCTTTGCTTTGAAAGTAAAACTCTCCTCTCGTGATCGAGGAAGGGTCAATTTAGTCAAAATAAGCTGGGAAATGGTGTTATCATATTATCAAGATATGTTTTATTCAAAGAGTTCGGTGCACGTGTTATAATTCTGATCCTGTAATCAGACGATAATGCCCGTGGAGTAGTTTATGAACGTTGCACAAGTTCTCTTGTTATCAGCGTGAATCCTTCTTTAGAATTAGGCTCGTTCGAGGACGAACGAGAGTTTAAGTAGAGGAGAATGAAACGACCTTAGGTAGTCGTTTCGGAAGTTAGGGCTCCGATTGGCGTTCCAATAATTTTAAAATATTCGTAAGGTCAACTGGGACTTATCTTTAAAATTTGAGCTAAATCAGACCTCGTTTGGTATGTATCGGAAGAAGATTTCAGTTTTTATTGTCGGTAAATATTAAAAAGAGATTTTCGAGCTCGGTTTTGGCGAACGAGCTCCGATTCGAAATCTGAAAGCGCCGTTAGGTTCGTATGATTATATATGACTTTTGTGAATTTTCGAAAGTGAATTTCGAGGTTGTTCGGCTAGTTTCCGCTAAAATGCCGAAAGTTAAATAATTTGACTTCTTTTCCATTTAATTTGCATATAGAGTTTCGGGAGTCCGATCTGAGATCCGCCTTAGCAAGTGTGTTACATATATTTTGCATAACTTGTATGCAAAAGTTGGAATTATTTTGAGTATCATAGGGTACCGTTTTAATTTTCGAAAAGAAAAGAAATTATAAAAGAAAATAAAATGAAAAAAGGAAAAGACAAAAGAAAAGAGAAAAGGACAAAATTGAAAGAGAGAGGCGGTGGAATTGGCTAAGGGATATAGAGAAAGAAAGAAAGACGATCTATATTCAACTTTGTAAAAGAAAATTTATATCTATGGGTGGTCCAACTGAGTCAAAATACATTTTATTACATGCTATAGCTTCTCATGAAGTTCCTTCTAGTGTTTTCTTTAGTTTATGAATATTTTTAGTATTAGAATGTTCCTACAAAGAAATTATCATTATCACCTAAGATAAGAGCCGAACCTCTTTTTTTCATAGAGACAATGTACTTTTTTTATAAAAGAAAAGTATGCTATTTACTGTTGCTTCATTTTGGTAGTATCTTGTTTTTCTCCATTTATCTAATCTTTCCCTTCAAGCCATATTCCCCAGTTTATCTAAAGGATCCTCCATATTTGCTCTCTATAGTTTCTTTAGGCATTATCCCTTAGCTCATAAGTGCACGAGAAACAGAGAAGTGAAATTGAGAAATGGAACACAGAAACGTAACAAGAAAAATGCCAGAAAATGAGAAAAGAGCAGGAGAAAGATAGAATTTTTACCCTGAAATATTCAGGTAATGATCTTAATATATTATTTGAGTTTAGTACACGTGTTTGAATATATTTTGACGGTAAAAATTGAGATATTAGACATCGTTTTAATAAGTTCAAATGATAGTACATGACTACTGTTCTGCTTATATGTGCATTGGTTATTTGTAGTTGATATGTTTCTGGCTCGCATCCCTGGTTGAGCTTACAGTTTCTTACGTGTTTCTGGTTATTATCTGGCTCTTCCTTTTTACAATTTAAATAAGAAAAATTTGGTTTATTTGATTCTTCTTCCTGGCTAGCTATCCTATTCTTTGAGTTGGCTAGTCTGCCCCACTTATTGAGTCCTTTTGACTCACCCTTGTTTGTTGTTTTTTGGCCTATCTATTTCGTTTCGGCAGGTTCGCTTCAGGATTGAGTTCGCCACGTTGTGAAGGAGCGAACACGACTTCAGCTGTCGGGGTGAGCCAGCCTTTATTCCGGATGGCCACCAGCTTATTGGTTATTATTTCAGTTGCATTTTGCTCCCTTCAGGAGGTATCTGTCTTCTTTGTACTCTTTGATGTCTAGTCTAGATAGCCCTAAACCTAGTATGTTGGGTAGTCATCTGTAATTTCTTTCCTACAGCTTAGAGGTGTCAGTATGTCTGTGTTTTTTTTTTTAAACTCCTGTCCTTATTTATGAGTTGTTATATTTATTTTCCTAATTTAATTGGTAAGGGTTCGCCCGACAGGTATAGGAGAGGATGTCGGGTGCCCGCATGGCCTAACCGGATTCCGGGTCGTGTCATATACACAGACAAAAATCAGCATATCCCCCTTGATCTCTTCCTCACCAAATACACACACACCGTACAATTGCAATCATCAGAACCCCCTCCGTCTTCATCATCTACTTTCCATCACCATACCTAAAAATCACACACGCTATTACCAATACCAGTACTCGCCACCTGCTTCTTTCTTAAACCTCCACACGACCTCCCTCATCTTCCTCACAACTTCACCTATCCTTTCAACATCACACACAAACATACAACACATACAGACCCAAATCATACTACGCCATTGTCTTCTGCAACACCTACAACACCATACACAGACACACAAGATCGATACCAGCACACCCTTTTTACCTTCTTTCTCATCCACCAACATATACACACATATATTGGTACATACAACACCACATGCCATATGCACATCAATTACTCCCTCTGTTATCTTCCCCAACACAGTCCATACAATACACCCACACATATATACGCCAAACTCCACCCCTTTGGTCTTCTTCTCATCCCTTTTCAACGTCACACACCCACACCATCACCTGCAAAATACGGATCGAACAGAAAGGGGTTAGGGGAGATAGATCTGGGGAAAGTCAGTAGCAGCGGCATAAAAAATCACCTCCGCTGTTGGAACTCGACTGAGAAAACCCGTCTCCGGCGATCACCCTTTTTTCCATCTCTGATGGCCTAGTACTGAAATAAAGAAAAGAGGGGAGGAGAAAAGTTAGGCGAGGAGTTGCAGCGACGCCGCCGCTCACTGGCGGAGCAAGTGGCGGTCGCTCCTCCTTACCTCTCTTTTTCGTCTCATTGGCGATTGATTGTTTTTCACCGGAAAACGCCATTCTCAGTTGATATGTTGTTTGTTCCTATTTCGTTCATTTGAAAGGGGTATTTCACTGTTTTTACGAATTTTGCAGGTCTCTCCACAAGCTTTTTGGCTTGTTGTTTGGTTAGCTGGCAGTCGAAATGAATAAGGGAGATGTTTGGCCCCTTTTTCCGTCGTCATAGTGACTAGATTGTGGTCATTGTTCTTTTCTCGCCACTGGCTCTTTGTTTGTTCCGGCGATATTAGAGCGCAACTCGCCGATGTTATTGCTTTCTATTACCTTTATGCTATCCTTGTGTTAAATCGCTATAATATTCTGCCTAAAATGTTTTTTTGACTCAGCTTTGTCCTTTGTGAGACAAATTACAACTCTTGTAGGCGTTGTCTGCTACTGATCCGTTCAAGGCTATGTAAATGCTTGAATGTTTACTAGAGATGTACTGATTTTGAACGGATATCGTGCTATAAATCCAATGAAAATAATTCAATAATTAATTTAAATTTGGAGCTTATTTGGACTGATTTGAACATGATACTACACTTAGGCCAATGATGTTTGGAGGCCTAAAATCAGTCCCGTTACATACCCCACATCCCTAAAAACATATAGGCGATGACGATGAATATCACTTTGCAAAGTGAGCGATAGCTGAGTGGTGGGATTGGAGGTGCTTGGCATGGCAACACAACCGGCTCCGTGATTGCAGCCGTACCAACATCCCTAACCTCCGCTTGACGCAATACATATTCTGAACTTACACTTTTAAAAATCCCTTTCCCCTTTATTTTAAAACTATTACTATTATTATTATTATTATTATTATTATTATTATTATTATTATTATTATTATTATTATTATTATTCTTACTATTATTATTATTATTATTATTATTATTATTATTATTATTTTCATTATTATTAACATTATTATTATTCACTAACTCATTTTCTTTAAATTTTGCGAGGCAAAATTGGATGAGAGACGACAACCTATTTTGGAAGAAAACAAAAATCCTTTTTTACTATTATTATTATTTTATTCTTATTATTATTATTAGTAGTTATTACTATTTATTATTATTGTACTAATTCATTTTCCTCTTTTTGCAAGGTGAACTTTTCCAAGGAGGAAGTCATTAGCAAATCATACTTTTTTTTATTTAAGACTATATGCATATTTTACTAGTCATTCAAATTATTTGTCTATTCTTAGTTACTTAGTTATTTGCTTAGCTGTTCTAGTTTGAATCCCAATTATAAGTCCGACCGATAACCATATTTGGTGGAGCTTGAGAGGTGCCTAACCATTTCCTCTCGAGTTAACTTGAACCTCTTACCTAGATTTCTGGTTCGTAGACTATGTTTTGGAGTTAATTATAAAATTAGCTAGAATCTAAATAGGTGCCCTAATACGCCTTGTTAAAAAATATGTTAGGTGGCGACTCCAACTCTTTACCCGTGAGTTACCCACTAAGTCGAGCCCTATTTCGAACATTAGAATGCGACAGTACTACTATAATTGGCGATCGCCCCACACCTTTATAGGTGGGTGGATTGAGTGTGGCTTAAATTTTGGTGCCGTTGTCGGAGAACTACGATACATCTATTAGATTGGAATTTCGTGTTCTTGTCTTGTAGGTTATAACTACCATTTTACTTCTTGTTTTTGGTTTACCCCGTCTACAATCGGGCAAACGAGGGAGTTCCATTTCCAAATGCTCCAATGGCTCCAAATGATTATGATGGAGAAATCGAAGAAGGTTATGATGACACTTCTCTTAGTGAGGAGAGTTATGGAATTCATGATGAGTTTAAAGAGAATGACCAACCGAAAGTGGAAAATGGTGCCTCAATTAAAGGAAACCCCATTGGAAACAATCGAGCCATTGTGAGAGTGAATGTTGACAACAATGATGGTGTTGTGGGCAATACACAACAAAGAGGCAACAATGCTAACCGAGGAGGCCGAGGTTCAAACCGAGGTGTTCATGTTAATCAAGCTAATCAAAGAGCCAATCAAGTGAATGTTCACAATATCAACTAGAATCAAAGGAATGCAAGGGGTGCCAAAAATTCAAATCCACCGATGCAAGATGTGGAAGAGTCCGATGAAGAAGTGAATATGGATAGTTTTTATAGTGCAATTGTTCTACCACCCATTCGTGGTAATGTTACTTTCAACACTCTACAAGTGATCTTGCACGGGCTTGATCAAAATAGATACTTTACTGGAGGCAAGTATGATGATCCAAATGAGCACTTGAGGAATTTCATCCAAACATGCCATCTCTACAAGTCGGCCCATTGTATGGAAGAATCTTTATGCCTAAGGGTCTTTTCCTATTCTCTATCCTAGAAGGCCAAGACATGGTTGAACAAGTTGCCAAAGAATTCAATTTACACTTGGGAGGAACTTGTGAAACAATTTTTGGTAAAATTATTATCAAATGGTAAGCAAGCTTCAATGAGGGACAAAGTCTATATGTTCAAACAAGACCCAATCGATTCATTGTCTGAAGCTTGGGAAGCTTTTCAAGAAGTTCTACTTCATTGCCCAACTCATGATTTTGGAGAAGCATGCTTTTACAATGTTTCTATCAAGGTCTCAACAAGATCCACCAATTGGCCGTGAACAATTTGTGTGGAGGTGATATCATTGATAAGACGTATCAAGTAGTCAAGGATATTCTCAACAAGGTTGCCAAATAATCTCAAGATTGGCAATCTAGAGCCCAAAATCCAAGTGGAGAAGGAGGAATGAATCCAATGATGATGAAGAGATTTGAAGATCAAGAAGAGCAAATGGCTCGAATTCTTACCAACATTTAGCTTCTTAGAGGTGCCAAGGAAGACAGGGGGAAGAAAGTAAACAAGGTGAAAAATCATTAAGTTACAAATGCCGGTCATCAAGTAGCCCCTATTGGTTATGTGAACCCCGAAGCTCCACC
This sequence comes from Petunia secreta, assembly GCA_029990175.1. Taxonomy (NCBI): domain Eukaryota; kingdom Viridiplantae; phylum Streptophyta; class Magnoliopsida; order Solanales; family Solanaceae; genus Petunia; species Petunia secreta. The sequence goes on from JARKIP010000102.1 coordinate 707,585, forward strand.
TCTTACCCTTCTTCAAAGAGGGCAAGAAGAATACTTTTCGGAACAATGTTTCAATATCCATGGTGAAGAAGAAGCCAATTATGTGTCTAACTATCAAGGTGGTTATCAAAGGCCATATCAACAAGGTCAATATCAACAAATTCAATGGAGGCAAGATAGAGGAAGACAAAATTGGAACAACAATCAAGATGGAAGAGGAGTTGGTACCTCTCAAGGCTATGTTCCAAGAGCCCCATGATGGTGAGAATGAAGGAAAAGGTCCATCCAAGTTGGAAGATATGATGGGAGAAGTGCTAAAGAATCAAGAAAGTTACTCCAGTGACATCAAAGATATCAAGCAAATGGTCACATCTCACAACACTTCCATTAAGGCTCTTGAATCTCAAATGAGTAGCCTATCTTATCGAGTGAATCAAAGACCTTAAGGAGCACTACCTAGTGATGCGGTGTTGAATCCTAATAAGAATGGAAAAGATCATGTGATGGCAATTACAATCCGGAGTAGAAAAACATGGGATGATCCCAAAGCAAAAGATGATGGCGTGTACATAGAGATGCAAACTCATGAGCAAAACAAAGGGGAATAGTTAATTCAAGTCAAGGCAATGGACGTGGATGTAGAAATTCCAAGGCATGAAATTGATGAAGAGGCAATCCCTCAAGAACCAAATCCTGAAGTCACTTCCACTTAAAAAGCAAAACAAAAGAAAACTCCATCACCCAAACAAAGCCCTCCAAGTCTAAGCTCCACTCCCAAAATTCCACTTCCTTTCCCACAAAAGAGTATCAAGCAAAGACAATCATTAAAAGCCAAGAAGTTTTGGGATAAGATAGCAACAATATCTATCATCCTCTCTTTGGTTGATGCATTAAGCCAAATGCCAAATGTTGCCAAACTCGTGAAAGATCTTGTTACTAAAAAGACTTATGATGACTATGAAACAAGAAAGGTGACTAATCAATGTAGTTCAATTATTTCCAAGCACATGGCAAAAAATATAGAGGACCCCGGAGCCTTCACGGTTCCATTTACAATTGGAGGGACTCACTTCCTTAAAGCTATATGTGATCTTGGAGCAAGCATCTATTTGATGCCATATGTTGTGTACAAGACTTTGACTACCAAAGAAGTTCCAACAGCTACAAAAATGAAACTTTCAAATGGTTGTCCGTTCCATGAAGCAACCAATTGGAGTTGTCACTAATGTTCTAGTGAAGGTAGAGAAGTTCATATTCCCGACAGATTTTGTAATTCTTGATTGCCCGGTTGACTTTGATGTCCCCATTATCCTTGGGAATCTATTTCTAGCTACCGAGAGATCATTATGTGATGTGGAGAAGGGAGAGCTCACTTTTCTGATTCAATGGAGAGAAAGTTGTATTCCATATATGCAAAACATTAAAATAACCTATTGATAAGACCCAAACCCCCTCAAGACCCTTCACTCGGAGTCAAGCCAAGTTGATCCAAGATACCCATCTTCACTTGATATGGAAGGGTATGGAAGAAGGCCCCGAGAGCAACTTGAAGACCATGCTTTGGTGTACCATGGATGGAGGACCCTCTAGGACACTTGGAGAGGCCCAAGAGACCCAAAATGAGACACCCCAAGGGGCTCCAGAACAAGGCGGAGCGCCTCCCAGCTGAGGCGGGGCGCCTCCCAAAATCCAGAGGCTTGAAAGGTGCAGGGCGGACCGCCTCCCAACCTAGGCGGACCGCCTCCCTCAGATCCAGAGAAGCTGAAGGCTGCTAGGCGGCCGCCTCCCCCTACTAGGCGGACCGCCTACCCCTGTGACCCACATGCGGGATTTTTAATGACTTTTGCTTGAACTTCCAACTTTAGCCCTACGTGGCCTTATTTGTTTAAACCCACTTTGGGGGTATTTTAGACCTTTTATTTAGACCTAAGTGAAGCCTATAAAAACTTCACTTAGCCTCTTTAAACCATTAGCTAACTTTGATGATTGAACAAACACTTGTGTTGAGAGTTGAACTCTTTGATTGAATGAATGAAACCTTGATGGGACTTGTTCTTCCTCTAGCGGATCTAGATGAATTCCAATCCCCCCCCGATCATTCTACTTGCGTGCTCACGTTAGCTCGAGGGTAGTTGCCTAGTATAGGTGTTCTTGTCATTCTCTCGGGGTGTAACGGAACAAGTTCTCCGTTGCTACTTGAGATTATCGTACGAGTTACGTCTTGCTTTTATCTTTTACTTTCCGCATTTTGATTCTTATCATCTTGGTATCAGAGCAAGGCTCAGGTTCTGTTTCTACAAACCCCCGACCCTTGATTCTTCGTGCCTAGGTCGATTTCTATCTTAGGTTCTTGTTTGTTGTTATTAAAGGAAGAAAACTACAAAAAAATTGAAAAATTGAAAATCTAAAAATTTGGTGTAACTTGTTGGTTTGAATGATTCATGATATGGGTGTTATAGATTCTTGATCGTGGTTGAAATCCCGTCGTTTGGATATCGAAAACACTTGGATTGGTGAAGATTGAAAATCAAAACCCCAAAACCCCTTAAAACCCTTGATGAACTTGTTCTTGATGACTTTTGATTGATTCTTGGGTTGGATTGATATTGGATTGAGAACTTGATATTGGGATTTGATCCTTGTGTGATTCCCGTTCTTTTGGTACCTTAAACACCCAGTTTGGAGTTGTATTACATGAATTGAGAATTTGAAACCCTTTGAAAATTTGAAAATTTTGAAACCCTTGCTTTGAAGAAGATGATCATGGTGGATTGTTTGTTTTCGATTGGGGTTTGATAAAAGTTGTTGGGGTTTGATCTTTGTGACTAATACAACATTTGGGTACCTTTGAATTGCTAAAACAACGTTTGGATAGTTGGATTGTTGGGTGAAAAACCAAGAAAACACGTGGTTGAACTGTGCTGAAGGTTACAGAGGCGGAGCGCCTATATTCTGAGGCGGAGCGCCTCAAAGCTGTGACCTCTCTGGAAATTGCTGAGGCGGAGCGCCTCCCTGCTGAGGCGGAGCGCCTCCACCTGGAGCTTTACCCTGGGCGGACCGCCCACTATCTGAGGCGGGGCGCCTACTTCCTGAAGCTTGGGAATTGGGTAGAAACTTCTAGGATTTCTTGTTTTGTTGTTTGCATTGCTTCTAATTGGTACTATTAGAGTATAATCCTACTTGATTAGTACTAATTACTTCGAGCTACTAGGATCATCGTGCCTTAGGAAGGAGACTAGAATTCCAAGAAGATTCGTAGTTTCTTTTGATTCAAGTCCTTTACTTCAAAGTGCCTAGCGTTCATCGAGTCCCATTAACTCCACTCACCCCGGAGTGTGCTTGACTCGTGAATAGTTTGGTTAAGTAGAGGGATTGTTAGTCATCTACGGGAAGCTTTGGAATTACAAGTTGAGTGAAATATCCACCGCCACCCAAAAGAGTGATCCGAGTGAACACAAGTGAGGGAGCGAGTGAGGTGTTTTAACTAACGCTTGTTTCTCTTCTTTGTAGGTACAATGGCCAACGAAGGTCAAGATTTCATCAAGGAGGCCTTGGCTAGCCTTCTTGCCAAGATGGATGTCATGACTCAAAGGATTGAGTCACTTGAAAAGGGTGCCTCGAGTACCCAAGGTGACCAAGGGACCCCGAGTGTCCCAATTGAAAAGGGGACCCCGAGTGTCCAAATTGAGGCCGGTGAAGGCTCGAGTAGCCCTACCTTTACCCCGGAGCAAGTTGTTGAATTGCTCAATCAACAACGGGTAAAGGAAGATCGAGAAAGAATTGAACGAACGGGCATTCCCCGTATCTTGGATAATCCTCCAAGAAATGTCCCATTACCAAGGCCCATCCGAAACGTGCAACCTCTTGAGCAAGTCGATGAAGCTCAAGAAGGGGAGGAAGCCGAGTATGATGATGAGGCTTATGGTTATGAAGATCACCTTCAACCGAGACGAGGTATGAATTGGGGTCGAAATGTGGATCGGGGTAGAGGCCGAGGTCGAGGGCCACCCTTAGGATATGGAGGAAGGAATGCGAGGAGGGACTATGTTGCTTATGATGATCACTATGGGGGCCAACCGGAGCCATTCCAAGGGGGTCGTGATAACAACAACAATCTTAATAGTGTGAAGCTCACTATTCCTTCTTTCAAAGGAAGTAGTGACCCGGTGGAGTACATTGGTTGGAAATTGGCTATGGAACGTATCTTTGACACCAATGATATGCCCGATGTGAAGAAAACCAAGTATGCAATATCCGCCTTTGAATCTTTTGCTTCTACTTGGTGGGAGTCGGTGAAGAGAAATAGAAGGAGGACGGGTATGGCTATTAATCTTACTTGGGAAGAGTTGATCCGTGTGATGGATGAGAAGTATTTGACTAACCAATACCGGGTTGAACAACAAAGGCGTCTATATGATTTAAAGCAAGGTTACAAATCGGTTGGTGAATACTTCAATGAATTTGAGCAAATCCGAATGATCCTTGACTTAGATGATGAGGACAATGAGACGGCCATGATCCGTTTCAAAGGGGGCTTGAACCGAGACATAGCTTCACAATTGAAGTTCCACAAATATGATGATCATTACAAGCTATGTGAAGATGCGGTTGAGGCCGAGAAATGGCTCAAAGAGGAGAAATCCCTTCGCTACAAGAGTAGCACTACTACTCCAACAAGCAAACCGAAGGATTGGAAGCCTCCTACTACAAATGCAAGGTTCCCAAGTGCAAGTGGAACAAGTGGTGCAAATGCTACCAAGGATGTGAAAAAGCCGTATGAGAAGAACACACCTAATGTGGGAGGTAACTCTAAAACTCAATTACATGCTCCTACTTCTTCTTCCATGCAATGCCACAAGTGCAAGGGCTATGGTCACTTTGCTAGGGAATGTCCTACAAAGAGGACCATGATTGTTGTTGGTAATGATGCATATGAGAAAGAGAGTGAATCGGAAGATGAGGGAGTGGGGAGAGAAGAGGGAGATGAGGGAGTAGAGGAGGATGATTTGCTTGATGACACGGGGGAGGAGGAGGATCCTCATACTTTCTTGGTTGTAAGAAGGAGCCTAGGGGTTATGATTGTGGAAGATAGTGAAACCTTGCAAAGGGAAAATCTATTCCATGCTAGGTGCCGGGTCAAAGATGCCGTTTGCTCTATGATAATTGATTCCGGAAGTTGTGCAAATGTAGTGAGTCAATCACTTGTGTCTCAATTGAAGTTGACGGCCATGAAGCATCCTAAACCTTACCGGTTACAATGGCTAAGCGAATGTGGGGAGCTTAAAGTGGTAAAGCAAGTGATGATTCGATTCAAAATGGGGAGTTATGTAGATGAGCATTTGTTTGACGTTGTGCCCATGCAAGCGTGCCACCTACACTTAGGGAGGCCTTGGCAATTCGATAGGCAAGTGGTGCATGACGGTCGTGTCAATACTTACACGGTCAAACATGAAGGGAAAAGATATGTGCTTAAACCTCTCACTCCTAAACAAGTGAGTGATGACTACAAGAAAATGAAGGAGTTGAGAGAGGTGGCAAAGGCTAAGTCAATCATTGAGACTAGTCCTTTGTCCAAAAGCTTGGTGGCAATCCCACCTACTTCTACCGGTGGCATATGTGCCATGATGCAACCGGGCGAGATCCTAAAAGGAAATGATGGCAACAAGCTTCTCATATGCCTAGTGCACAAAGGTATGGTTCTAAACTCTAATTGTGATTTTTCTTCTAACCCTTTGCCTAGTGTGTTTGAGAATGTTTTGAAGGATTTTGGAGACATGTTCCCGGATGAAATGCCGGATGGATTGCCTCCTTTGAGGGGCATTGAGCATCAAATAGACTTTGTCCCGGGATCCCAAATCCCGAACAAACCGGCCTATAGGAGCAACCAGGAGGATACAAGGGAGCTGCAAAAGCAAGTTGATGAATTGCTCACTAAAGGCTTGGTGAGGGAAAGCTTGAGTCCTTGTGCCGTGCCCGTGATCCTTGTTCCCAAGAAGGACGGCACTTGGAGAATGTGTGTTGATTGTCGGGCCGTGAACAAAATAACGGTAAAGTACCGTCATCCTATTCCCCGACTTGATGATATGTTAGATGAATTGAGCGGCTCATGTGTGTTTAGCAAAATTGACCTTAGGTCCGGCTACTATCAAATCCGGATGAAACCCGGTGATGAATGGAAAACCGCATTCAAGACCAAATTTGGTCTCTATGAATGGTTGGTGATGCCCTTTGGGCTCTCCAATGCACCTAGTACTTTCATGAGGCTAATGAACCATGTTCTAAAGCCATTCATCAACGAGTTTGTGGTCGTCTATTTTGACGATATATTGATCTATAGCAAATCAATAGACGACCATGTTGAACACCTTAGGCTAGTGCTTGAAAAGTTGAGAGCCGAAAAGCTCTATGCTAATTTTAAAAAGTGTGCCTTTGGTGTTGAGAAGGTGGTCTTCCTTGGGTTTGTTGTGAGTGCCCAAGGAGTGGAGGTGGATGAGTCTAAGGTCGAGGCCATACGTGATTGGCCTACTCCTACTACCGTGACTCAAGTGAGGAGCTTTCATGGTCTCGCAAGCTTTTATAGGCGATTTGTGAAGGATTTTAGCTCCATTGCCGCTCCACTCACCGAATTGGTGAAGAAAGACCGACCGTTTGTTTGGGGAGAGCCGCAAGAGAAGGCCTTCCTAGAGTTGAAAGTAGGTTGAGTACCGCCCCGCTATTGCAATTGCCCGACTTCGGAAAGGCATTTCAGGTTGAGTGTGATGCCTCGGGGGTGGGAATTAGTGGTGTCCTAATGCAAGATAGCAAACCCATCGCCTACTTTAGTGAGAAGTTGAAAGGGGCTTCCTTGAATTATTCTACATATGACAAGGAGTTGTATGCCATTGTGAGAGCCCTTGCCCATTGGCAACACTATCTTTGGCCTCGTGAGTTTGTAATCAAGAGTGACCATGAGTCACTCAAGCATTTGAGAGGCCAAGAGAAGCTCAATAAGAGACATGCCAAGTGGGTTGAATTCATTGACTCTTTTCCCTATGTGATCCAATACAAGAAAGGGAAAGACAATGTCGTGGCGGATGCGCTTTCAAGAAAGTTTGCTCTAGCCACCACTCTCACCTCTAAGCTCATGGGTTTTGAGAGCATTAAATTGATGTATGCTCATGACCCAAAGCTAAAGAGTGTCCATGACACTCTAGAGAAAGGGGAGAGAGTTGACAAATACCAATGGGTTAATGGTTATATCTTCAAAAATGGTAGAGTGTGCATTCCGGAGTCCTCTTGGAGAGAGTTGCTTGTGCATGAAGCACATTGCGGGGGACTCATGGGACATTTTGGCACAAGAAAGACTTTGGCTATTCTTCAAGAACAATTCTATTGGCCAAAGATGAGGGTGCATGTGGAGAAGTTTTGCACTAATTGCCTTGATTGCAAACGTGCCAAATCTAAAGCTCACCCTCATGGGTTGTATACCCCTCTCCCCGTACCTACTAGTCCGTGGTTGGATATCTCAATGGATTTTGTGATGGGATTACCAAGGACTAGAGGGGGCCATGATAGCATTTATGTTGTTGTGGATAGGTTCTCCAAAATGGCTCATTTCATTCCATGCAAGAAATGTGATGATGCACAACATGTGGCAACTTTGTTTATTGAAAATGTTTTGAAGTTGCATGGTGTGCCTCAAACCATAGTGAGTGATAGGGACACTAAGTTCCTAAGTCATTTTTGGAGGTGTTTATGGGGTGCTTTAGGCACCAAGCTCTTGTTCTCCACGTCCCACCACCCCCAAACCGATGGGCAAACGGAAGTGGTAAACCGAACCTTGGGAGCTCTTCTTAGAGCCATGACCCGAGGGAAGGCCGGGACTTGGATTGATCGTTTACCTCTTATGGAGTTTGCCTACAACCGCACATTGCATAGCATGATAGGCATGACTCCATTCGAGTGTGTTTATGGATTTAACCCCTTGATTCCCCTTGATCTAACCCCTTTGCCAAGGGAAATGGTTGTTAATTTTGAAGGTAAAGCTAGAGCCAAGGCTTTGGTTGAGCTCCATGCAAAGGCGAAGAAGAACTTGGAGGAAGCTTATGCTAAGGTTGCCTCCAAGAAAAACAAAGGCCGCAAGAAGGTGGAACTCAAGAAGGGTGACTATGTTTGGGTGCACTTCCGGAAAGAAAGGTTTCCAAACCTTAGGAAAGGGAAGTTGGCACCCCGGGGAGATGGACCATTTCAAGTGCTCTCGAAGATAAACAACAATGCCTATGTGGTCGACTTGCCAAGTGAGTATCAAGTTTCTAATACTTTCAATGTTTGTGACTTGGTTCCTTTGGATGTAGGTAATGAAGAGGTCGTGCATGATGATGAAGTGGTTGTGGATGATGCTTCGATTTCGAGGACGAAATCCTCTCAAGAAGGGGAGGATGATAAGACCCAAACCCCCTCAAGACCCTTCACTCGGAGTCAAGCCAAGTTGATCCAAGATACCCATCTTCACTTGATATGGAAGGGTATGGAAGAAGGCCCCGAGAGCAACTTGAAGACCATGCTTTGGTGTACCATGGATGGAGGACCCTCTAGGACACTTGGAGAGGCCCAAGAGACCCAAAATGAGACACCCCAAGGGGCTCAAGAACAAGGCGGAGCGCCTCCCAGCTGAGGCGGGGCGCCTCCCAAAATCCAGAGGCTTGAAAGGTGCAGGGCGGACCGCCTCCCAACCTAGGCGGACCGCCTCCCTCAGATCCAGAGAAGCTGAAGGCTGCTAGGCGGCCGCCTCCCCCTACTAGGCGGACCGCCTACCCCTGTGACCCACATGCGGGATTTTTAATGACTTTTTCTTGAACTTCCAACTTTAGCCCTGCGTGGCCTTATTTGTTTAAACCCACTTTGGGGGTATTTTAGACCTTTTATTTAGACCTAAGTGAAGCCTATAAATACTTCACTTAGCATCTTTAAACCATTAGCTAACTTTGATGATGGAACAAACACTTGTGTTGAGAGTTGAACTCTTTGATTGAATGAATGAAACCTTGATGGGACTTGTTCTTCCTCTAGCGGATCTAGATGAATTCCAATCCCCCCGATCATTCTACTTGCGTGCTCACGTTAGCTCGAGGGTAGTTGCCTAGTATAGGTGTTCTTGTCATTCTCTCGGGGTGTAACGGAATAAGTTCTCCGTTGCTACTTGAGATTATCGTACGAGTTACGTCTTGCTTTTATCTTTTACTTTCCGCATTTTGATTCTTATCACCTATGGAGGAAGAAGCCACTTGTTCTTATGTGGATATGGTTGTGGATGCACTTGTAGAAAAAGAAAGTGTCCTAGTGAGTCAAGCGGATGAAATGGCCGCAGCCATTTGGAAAATGGATATTAAAAATGAGGAAAGTATTGCCGAGTATGTGAAGGCATTGGAAGGTTTGGTCACTAGAATCTACGTTCCCTAAAAGCTCTCACTTGACCTGGAAAATCGAACCACTCCACCTACAAAACCATCCATTGAGAACCTTCCAATCTTGAGCTCAAAGTCCTACCAACTCACTTGAGATATACCATCCTAGGTCCAAACTCCACTCTTCCCGTAATCATTTCTTCCCACTTAACCAAAGAACAAGAAGATCAACTAGTTGAAGTTGTGACAAAGGGAATTAAATCCATTGGGTGGACTCTAGCAGATATAAGGAGAATTCATCCAGGAGAGTGTACTCATAAGATTATAGTTGAAGAAGGTTGCAAACAGAAGGTGGAGCATCAAAGGAGGTTGAATCCTCTAATGTAACAAGTTGTTAAGAAAGAGATCATAAAGTGGTTAGATGCAGGGGTGACTGTTCCACTCTTCGATAGTGAATGGGTATCACCCATTCAATGTGTGCCCAAGAAAGGAGGGATGATGGTGTTCACATTGAGAAGGGTGAAGCTATATCAACTAAAACCGTGATTGGTTAGCGAGTATGTATGGACTACCGAAAGCTCAACAATGCAACAAGGAAATATCATTTTTCCCTACCTTTCATTGACCAAATGCTTTATCGTTTGGCGGGCCGTGCTTACTATTTTTTCCTTGATGGATGTTCGGGGTACAATCAAATCTCAATTGAAGCAAATGATTAAGATAAGACAACCTTTACATGCCCATATGGCACCTTTGTATTTCGCAAGATGCCTTTTGGACTATGCAATGCCCCGACTACCTTTCAAACGTGCATGCTCGCACTCTTTAATGATATGGTGGAGAACTTTCTGGAAGTTTTCATAGATGATTTCTCGGTAGTTGGTGATTCCTTTGAAGATTGTCTATCTAATTTGGAAAGAGTCTTAGAGAGGTGTGAAGAGACAAAACGTCTGCTAAATTGGGAGAAATGCCATTTCCTTCTCCACGAAGGAATAGTTTGGGCACAAAGTGTCCAAGATGGGAATTGAAGTTGATCATGCCAAGATGGAAGTTATCTCTAAACTTCCACCTCCCACAACCATTAAAGGAGTAAGAAGCTTCTCGGGACATGCGGGTTTCTACCGGCGCTTCATTAAAGACTTTTTCAAGATTGCGAACCCTTTGTACAAATTGCTAGAGAAAGATGCCAAGTTTGAATTCAATGAGGCATGCTTGAAAGCCTTTGAGGAGGTAAAGAAAAGATTGACAACTGCACCAGTGATAGTGAGCCCAAGATGAGATCTTCCATTTGAACTTATGTGTGATGTTAATGATGTAGCATTGGGGGCCGTGCTTGGCCAAAGAGTTTAGAAGATGTTTCATCAGATCTATTATGCTAGAAGAATATGAATGGAGCTTACTTGAACTATATGGGATGGAGAAGGAATTATTGGCCATCTTATTTGCTTTTGAGAAATTCTGATCTTATTTGATAGGATCCAAAGTCATTGTGCACACCGATCACTCTGCCATCCGGTATTTGATGGCCAAGAAATACTCAAAGCAAGATTGATACGATGCGTGCTGTTGTTACAAGAATTTGATCTTGCGGTACTTGATAGAAAGGCAACCAAGAATCAAGTGGCGGACCACGTATCCTGTTTGGAGGAGAAGGGCTGCCCAAAAGAAACCCTTGAGATCAATGATTCTTTTCCGGATGAGAGAATATTTGCGGTATCTTGGGAAGAGATCCCTTGGTGTGCGGACTTAGCCAATTTTATAGGATTTGGATAGGTCCCGAGGAATTCTTATTCAATCAAAAGAAGAAGTTTATGAAAAATGCCCGACAATACTTTTGGGATGATCCATTTTTATTCAAAGTATGTGTCGATAGAATGATAAGATGATGTGTTTCTGTACCTGAGCAAGGAGCTATTCTTGAAGGATGTCACTCTGCTCCATATGGAGGACATCATAGTTGTGTTAGAACGGCGGCGAAGGTAATTGAATGTGGTTTCTTTTTGCCTATTTTGTACAAGGATGCTCATGAATATACACAGTGTTGTGATCAATGTCAAAGAACGGGCATTGAAATGCCCCAAAATCCTATTGTGGAAGTAGAATATTTGATGTATGGGGAATTGACTTCATGGGTCCTTTCCCAAGTTCTTATATCATGAAATACATCCTTGTGGCGGTTGACTATGTGTCCAAGTGGGTTGAGGCAATTGCCTTGCCAAACAATGAAACTAGAAGTGTCACCACCTTCCTCAAGAAAAGCATTTTCACAAGATTTGGCACCCCACACACAATCATAAGTGACGGGGGAACTCAATTTTGCAACCGTGCTTTTTAATTTCTTGTTGGAGAAGTATGGGGTGAGACACAAGGTTACTACACCTTACCATCTCCAAACGAGTGGTCAAGTGGAAGTGTCAAATCAAGAGATAAAGCAAATATTAGCCAAGTCGGTTAATGTGAACGAATGGATTGGGCCAAAAAGTTAGATGATGTCTTATGGGCATATCGCATGGCATACAAGACATAGATTGGGATGTCACCGTTCCGGTTGGTTTTTGGCAAAGCTTGCCATCTCCCCGTCTTGTTGGAGCACAAAGCCTATTAGGCATTGAAAAAGCTAAATATGAATTGGGAGGAAGCTTCCAAGTCACGGGTGGATAAATTGCATGAACTTGAGGAGATGAGATTCCTTTCCTATGAAAATTCAAAGCTCTATAAAGAGAAGATAAAGATTCATCCATGACAAGAAGATATAGAACTGTGCATTCAAGTCGGGAGATATGGTGCTATTGTTAAATTCAAGGCTATACCTTTTTCAAGGCAAGTTGAAATCCAAACGTAGTGGACCCTACAAGGTCGTGGACACATCACCATATGGATGGGTTGAATTTCAACAGAGAGGAAGTTCCCAAACTTTCCGAGTAAATAGCCAAAGGGTGAAGCACTACTTGGGATATAAAGCCGGACCACGAGAGGTCCCTTGCATCTATCTCTTGGATCCTTGATGAATTGAGGTAACACTGTCGTGCCACAATGTTAAATCAAGTGCTTCTTGGGAGGCAACCCAAGTTTTACATTATTAGCAGTTTTAGTTTTTAATCGTTCGACACAACCCAAATTTTTGGCTAGGCCATGCGGGCACCCAACATCCTAACCTAGACCCGTCGGGCGAACCCTTAACAACTGAATTAGGAAAATGAATATAAATCCAACTCATGAATAAGAAAGAGACTTAGAAAGAGCATACATATACTGATACCTCTAAGTTATACAAAAGAAATTACAGCTAACTACCCAACATACTAGGTTTAGGGCTATCCAGACTAGACATCTAAGAGTATAAAAGATTACATACCCCTCCTGAAAGTAGAAAAATACAACTGAGATAATAAACATAAAACTGGTGGTCGTCCGGAATAAAAGCTGGCTCACTCTCATAGCTGAAGTCTTCTTTGCTCCTTAACAACATCGCGAACTCAATCCATGAGCGAACCTACCAAAACGAAATAAATGGACAAGAAACAAACAACAAACAAGGGTGACTCAAAAGGATTCAATAAGTGGGGCAGACTAGCTACCTCAAAGAATCGGATTGCTAGCCAGGGAGAAGAGCCAAATAAATACAAACTAGAAACGCATACAATTAAAACATACAAACCAATTAGGGACACAAAATAGCCAGAAACATATAGGCAAACTGAAATATGTCCACAACATGATATACATACCGCATACACCAAACACAGCATGATAGTCACACAATAGTCAGCATATGGTGCAATGAAATGGGATGAATGCGGTATGATGCAATGTAGTCACATGCGCCTGATACCCATCTCCGGTACAGGACTTTCATATATATCTCATCCAGGCGTGTAGGCCGAGCCAAACATATAGAACCCATGTAGGCACGCATGTCGAGCAAACCTCATGTGATATATACCCCCTGCGGCGTGCAGGTCGAGCAAACCATATAGGCATACATCCACCTACAAGCGTGTAGGAAGAGCCCACCATATAGAACCCATGTATGCAAGCATGTCGAGCCAACCTGATGTGATGTATACCCTCTGCGGCGTGCAGGTCGAGCCAACCATATAGGCATACATCCTCCTACAAGCGTGTAGGACGAGTCCACCATATAGAACCCTCATAGGCACGCATGTTGAGCAAACCTCATGTGATGTATACCCTCTGCGGCATGCAGGTCGAGCCAACCATATAGGCATACATCCTCCTACAAGCGTGTAGGATGATCCATCTGCTTAAACAGTATCAAACCGGATAATAGATCTCCTGCAGACATGCAGACTAAACCAACCAGCATAAAATACAAATATGCTACCCAATGCGGTGTAAATAATTTTTTTCAAAGAAATCCGCATAGTAAGTATGAATTTATCGGCAGCTATGCATGAATAGAGACATACATACACAAATCCATAGGCATAAAGCCACAAAGAAATGGATAGAAACCACTCACCGTCTACTAGGAGATATACGCAATGATAACCCTTCACCGGCTTAGGACCCTCATCGATTACTGGGAAGTATTTGTCCAGCTCCAAACCAAAGTACAATGCTCATATGCTCAATGCAATACCATCAACAGGGGATAACATATAATATACAATGTAAATCCAAAGCTAAGGCGGAATGAGTACGCCTATCAGTTGCTTCACACATAAGGAACACGTGGTAGAATATCCATAAGGTCAAGGGCCTCCAAAGAAATGGATACAAACACTTACCTTATTCCAAAGTTAACATTGCTTCTCAACAACCGCTTTGTCCTTTGGATTTATTCCCAAATGATCCCATTGTATTCAATAAGCAGAAAAATATATCACATAAGGCTTAAAACCTTCATTCCTTATATCTTAGAACAATCTAGTAAGGAACCTGACACCCAATTCGTATATGTAGTACACAGTACAGGCCTATATACATGGTTCAATATCACATAATAAAACTCTTAGTAAATTATATTTATGGGTTACCCATAACTTCATGAGTACGAATATATAATCAATTCCATCATCGGGGTTCAATTAACCCTTGAAACTATCAATTTAATTTATTAGAATGGTATCTACTATCCTAATTTCTACCATTAAAATATATTGAAACACATGTAAAAAAATAAAATAATGAATTAACACCATTACCTGGATATTTCGGGGTAGAAATTCTACTATTTTTCTCCTTCTCATTTCCCTTTTTCTTTCTTTCTTTGCACTTTTCTTTTCTCTGTTTTATTTTGTTGTTTTTGTTTCGTTCTTTGAAATGTAGCTGATAAGGGAGCTTATAATCCCTTCTCTAACCGACATAGTCATTTCTTTTCTTTTCTTTTTTTATATCGTGACGGAAATTAAAACACAATCCTATAAAATTTAGAATAATCCAAAATTTCTCAAGTAAGTTATATAAAATTTATATAACATACCTTCTAAGGCGGATCTCAAATCGAATTCTGGAAACTCAAGATGCGAATTAAACGAAAAAAGATTAAATTATTTACTTTCGGTATTTTAACAGAAACTATTCGAACGACATCGAAATTCACTTATGAAAGTTCACACAAATCACAAATAATTATATGAATCTAACGACGCTTTCGGATTTTGAATCGAAGCTCATTCGCCAAAATCGATCTTGAAAACCTCTTTAAGGATTTACCGACAACAGAAACTGAAAATTCTTCCGATACCTACCAAACGAGGTTCGATTAAGCATAAATTTTACAGACAAGTCCTAATGGACCCTACAAATACTTTAAAACTTTCGGCACGACAATCGGGGTCCTATCTTCCAAAATGACTACCTAAGGTCGTTTCGTTCTCCTCCACTTAGACTCTCGATCGTTCTCAAACGAGCTTAAGTCTAAAGTAAAATTCACACAGATAACAAGAGAACCTCCACAGCCTTCATAAACTATTCAATGGACATTGTCTCATGATTACAGAATCTAAATTATAACATGCACACCGCACTCTTGGAATAAAACATATACAGATAATATCATAACACCATTGCCCATCTTCTTAGGACTAAGTTGACCCTTCCTCGATCACGATAGGAGAGTTCTACATTTTTGGAATAAAGATACACGGAACTCTGGATGGATTAACATGATTCTGGCGACGAATCACCTCGTTGATATACTTTGCGATATAGACAGGAAGAATTAGTTCACGCTTCAGCAATGCCTTAGAGATTTAATATTAGCATCAGTATTAGAGAAAGACTCCTCCACTTAGAGCAAAAGCTCATATAGCTAATTTGAATAGGAATAGTCATCCTCGCACAACCTGCTGGACTAAGGAAGACTTAGCTAAAAAATAGAATGTGGTCCAGACCTGAGCTATCAAATTACCCTCTTGAGTTGACAAACGACTGCAACTCTCGAGTTCACAATTCACAAAACCTTTACCGTAAGCACCACCGCTTGATGGATTGGCTCAGAGGTCAAATGACGCTTCTCATTACCCCTAGTAGCCTTAAAATACTACAATGTCCTTACCCGGCTACCTTGACACACACTCCAACTCAACACAGGGAACATCACAAGAGGCTACTAACCGCCTAAGCTCACCAGTACCAGAAGAAAAAGAGATGGCAATGGACTGAAGATAGAAATAGTTAGAGCTTCAGGAAGCTCATCTTCTTATTTAGTTGGCTACCTGAGCTAGACTACTTCTCAGTCAGGCTAACACAAAAACCGCAATTGAAGAAATAGACATTAAATAAATTTTATAGAATAACATCAATACTAATTTAACCTTCCCATAACAAGGGAATTCCAAAAATTTACCAGAAAATCTTTTTATAATCGAGACAAGCTCATAGAATAACATGACTCTACTAGCATCTCGAACCAAGAGGAGACACGTAGATCGAATATTACTTACTAATCACTTTACACTGGAAGAAACAATGACACTTCCTGATGGTGATAATTTAGGATCCAATTATCCTACCAATACTCAATCTCGAAAAGAAAGGTAAACTGACTTAACATAATAAAAAACGGTGGAACAACAAGATGCCAAGCAGAAAATACCGCCACTCTCTCTCAGATCTCTTACATTTACACCAACTAAACTAGTAGGGTCTCACAAATGCCCTGAATAAACCATACTGAAAGCTCACCGCTCTATCACAGCCGATTCTTAATAGAAACGACATCCAAGGAAACCATCAAAACATGATAAGACACACCATTTCCAGATCGATCGGAAGAATCAAATCTTACTCAGCGGAGCTGATCCACTACCCGGATAATCACCTTCTGGAAACTATTATCACCATGCTCTGGACCTCTATTAGATTGTGGCATTTCTCTGGCAGATTGAGATCTAAATGAAATCCCCTGCGACTAGGCAGGTGCCTGAGGTTGAGAAAAAGGAGAACTGCCTTCCTTCTGAAATCAAGAGCAGTTCCTCCTAAGATGACGAGGCTCATGACAATGATAATACCTTTTCGATAAAAATGGCTTAACAGATTGTTGATAACTATAAAGAGAAAACTGGGTATGATCTTGTCGAACTACTCGCGCATTCTGAGATAACCTGGCAGGTCACCTCCCAAGATAATCAAAGTCCTTATCTTGCTAGAAGAGGTACCATAGTTCCCCACTAGGGCCACGAGATTTCTTGCTCTTGCGCTCTAGCTCTTCTTGCTTTAACTTATGGTATGCCTCATACCTCCGAGCTATCTCTATAACAACATCAAATGGTCCCCACCTCAATCTCTCCAGCCATCTGTTGACACCTAATTTTGTCCCTCCTGTTTTCAATAGCCATTATTCAAACAAAATTGCACTGATCACCACACAATTACACCACACTCACCCCTGTTCAAAATTATTATTACACACAAGAATATCAATTAGACTATTTTTTAAAGCACCAGCACAAACTACGGCTATTTACAAGATTTGCACGTTTAGTTACAATTTTTTTTTTTATAATTTCTCCTATTTTAGAAAATTTCACAAATTATTTTAAAATACAAAATAATAGTCTTCCTTAGCCATTTGGCCCTCAAAATTAATTCTCTTTTTTTTTTTTTTTTTATAATTTATATAAGCATTTTATACGATTTTTTCTATGCATTTATACACATTTTATACTATTTTTATACAAAATATACATATATACACATATACACGCACATCACACCACTTACACACCTCAGCTCCACGCCAGGCCTACGTGGCTAAATCTCAGCACTCCACATACACGATCCAACGGCCGGAAATGCATTTTCCTTTTTTAATTATCCAACTCATCCTCCCAAACCCTATTATCTCCCTCACTCCTCACCAGCTCACGTCGCCATTCCCCTCATCCATCTCTCTCGACGAAACCCTTGGTCACTACTGTCATCGCCAAATTCCGGCCATTTCAACCGGCCAAATCAAAAAAAAAATTACACCCCTACACTCCTCTCAATGTCCGCAGCAAAACCCCTATACTGTTTCGTTCTTTCAACAGAGGTCAAAGTTAACCTCTCGTCAATGGAGGTTTTCTGTCGTTGGAGTATTTTTCGACTGTGTCTGAAATGAGGCCTAAGGAGTCACTACCACCAAAGAAGGAAGAAAATCCTTCATGCGAAGCACGTTTGAAACGAGTCAAGTTTGACCCAACTCCAACCTTAAACAGGTAATATCTAATCCTTTTGTTTGGCTATTTAAACCAATGTGATACCATACCTCAAATTTGCCTAGATTCTTTGTAAATTAAGATGATCTGTTTGTTTGTTTGATCAATTAGTCAATATCAAATCTCTATGATCATTGATTCTTACCTAATGCATTGAACAGTTGCCTTGAACTCTCACATGCCTAAGTATAATGTTATCATAGTTTGAACCCTATATTTTAATAACTAAACCCCAATCCTTAAAACTTATGATAGTTTGAAGTTAAACATGATTGTTCTGCATGTTTTTAATGAATTTGGTCATCTATCCTGTTTAAACGCATAGTTCCCATGTTTAGACAACTTCACTTAAGCTAAAATATTGTTTTAGAATCTTGAATTAGTTCCATTTGAATTTATGATTGAAATCTTGAATGGAAGTTGATTATTTGATTGATCCAGTGCCAGTTAGGGACTTTTATGAAATCTGTCAAGGGATTTTTCGAGCCTAATTTGATTTGAAATACTTTTGTATATTGATTTTTGAACCTGGATGTGTTATTGATCAAAAGGGAGGATTTGTACTTGCCATAGGTTTTGATTTGCCTTAATTTTAGGGATTGGGTGATTTAAACTTTGTAAATCTTCCTAATGGGATCCTTTTAACTTTGGGAAACAATATTACCTTGTCATTCTTGGCTTTCACCCATTGGAATTCTAATTCCCCACCCCTCACTATATAAAGTGGCTATTCTCATTTACTGAGGAGAGAGTGGTCAGACACAAAACACACAGAGCACCTCACAGGCATAGACATTCTTAATACTACATGCTACTCTTCTCTGATCTCCCTTCAAGATTATTGAGAAGACCCTGCTCTCTCTCTTTCTGAACTCTGTCTCTACAAGCATCTATCATCACCTGCCTTTTGTTTGTTTGCTCATTACTGCTGCTCAAAAGGTATATCTTTGATCTTTAATCACTGGTGCCTATGTTTGCTTATGCTTCACTTTCTTGTTTGCTCTCCCCTGCTTATGTTTGCATGATCTAAAACTACCCGTATCAAGTTGAGACTCTGTCACCTCATACCTTAGACCTTTGTTAGCCTTTGATCATATTGTGCAGATTATTAGGATGGCCAAAAGGCCATACCAATTATTCATTAATTGCAGAATATTGGCTGGGTGCCTTCTGATGCTACTGACTATCTTTTTAACATGGTTTTGAAGCCATTGAATTGCCTGGGCAATTTATATAAAGGCTCTCCCTTCCCATAGCTCTTTATATGTATATTTATTACGCTTTCCCAATTTGTATCCAAGTAATACAGGTTATACAATCTAAAGATTGTATAATAGGCTATACAGGTGAAACGACCTCAGTTAGTCGTTTCGGAAGTTAGGACTCCGATTAGCGTGCCGATAATTTTAAAATATTCGTAATATCCATTAGGACCTGGCTGTAAAATTTGAGCTAAATCAGACCTCATTTGGTAGGCATCGGAAGAAGGTTTCAGTTTTTATTATCGATAAATATTAAAAAGAGATTTTCGAGCTCGGTTTTGGCGAACGAGCTCCGATTCAAAAGAGATATTCGTATGATTATTTATGACTTTTGTGAACTTTCGAAAGTGAATTTCGAAGTTGTTCGGCTAGTTTTCGCTAAAATACTAAAAGTTAAATAAATTGACTTCTTTCCAATAAATTTGCATATTGAGTTTCGGGAGTCCGATTTGAGATCCCTCTTAGCAAGTGTGTTCCATATATTTTGTATAACTTGTATGCAAAATTTGGAATTATTTCAAATATCGCAGGGTACCGTTTTAATTTTCATCGTGAAAAGAAAATATAAAAGTAATAAAATAAAAAAAAGAAAAAAAAGGAAAGGAATTGAAAAAATAGAAGGGAGGCGGTGGCTGCTAAGATATCCCTTAGCTGAAAAGCCTATGGCGCGGTTGAGGGCAGCTGAACGAAGCTAATCTAAGAACAGAATCAAGAATGAACAGAACCGATAAGAAAGAGATTACGCGGGAAAGGAAAAAAGGCCAAAAAATGAGAAAAATGCCGGAGAAAAGTAGAATTTTTACCCCAAAACATTCAGGTAATTTTCATAATGCGTTATTTGAGTTTATTATGTGTGTTTGAATATATTTTAACGGGGAAAATTGGGATATTAGACATCGTTTTAATAAATTCAATTATTAGTTTAAAGGGTCAATTAGACCCCGATAGTGGAATTGATTATATATTTGTACTCAGTGAGTTATGGGCAACATATAAATGTAATTTATTTGGGGTTTGGCTATGTGGATTTGAACCCTGTACATTGGCCTGTCCTGCGTATTGCGTATGCGAATAGGGTATCAGGTTCCTAACGGGATTGCCCTGAGATGTGAGGAATGAAGCCTTTAGCCTAATTTGATATATTTTTCTGCTTATTGAATAGAGTGGAATCGTTTGGCAATGAAACCAAAGGACAAAGCGGTTATTGAGTGGCTGTGCTAACTTTGTAACAAGGTAAGTGATTATATCCATTTCTTTGAAGGCACCTGGCCTCATGGATTTTCTACCACGTGTTCTTTACGTGTGTAGCTGCCGATAGGCGTACTCATTACGCCTTAGCTTTGAATTTACATTGTATATTATATGTTATGTCCTGTTCTTGCTATTGCATTGAGTATCTGAGCATTGTACTCTAGCTGTCATTACTGCATATACTTCCCGGTTGGCGATGAGAGTCCCGCACCGGTGAAGGGTCATTATTGCATATACTTCCCAGCTGGCGATGAGACTCCCGCACCGGCGAAGGGTCATTATAACATATACTTCTCGGTTGGCGATGAGAGTTCCGCACCGGTGAAGGGTCATTATTGCATATACTTCCCGGCTGGCGAGAGACTCCCGCACCGGCGAAGGGTAATTATTATATATACTTCCCGGTTGGCGATGAGAGTCCCGCACCGGTGAAGGGTCATTATTTCACATACTTCTCGGTAATCGAAGAGAGTCCCGAACCGGTAAAGGGTCATTATTACATATACTTCCCGGTAATCGATGAGAGTCCCGAGCCGGTGAAGGGTCATTATTGCATATACTTCCCGGTAATCGATGAGAGTCCCGAGCCGGTGAAGGGTCATCATCGCATATACTTCCCAGTAATCGATGAGAGTCTCCAGCCGGTGAAGGGTCATCATTGCATATACTTCCCGGTAATCAATGAGAGTCCCGAGCCGGTGAAGGGTCATCATTGCATATACTTCCCGGTAATAGATGAGAGTCCCGAGCCGGTGAAGGATCATTATTGCATATATCTCCTGGTAGACGATGAGAGTCCCGTGTCGGAGATAGGTACCAGGCATATGCGACTGCATTGCATCGTACCGCATTCATCCCATCTCATTGCACCGGATACTGACTATTGTGTGTATTGTGTTGTGTTTTATGTATGCGGTATGTATACTATGTCGTGGACATATCTCAACTTGCCTTTATATTTCTGGCTCGTATTCTGGGATGCGAGGATCGGATTTTGCACGCCGCAACGGTATAAATATATGGATCGGGTTGCATGCCGCAACGGTATAAATATATGGATCGGGTTGGATCGGGTTGCATGCCGCAACAGGATGAATATATGGATCGGATTGCACGCCGCAACAGGATGTATTTTTGATTGTTGATCTGTTCGGGATACCTATATGTTTTGGCTATCTTACGTTCCTGGTTGTTGATGAGCTTGTCATTCCATACGTGTTTCTAGTTATTATTAGGCTCTGCCTTTTTATAATTTAAATAAGAGGAATTTGGTTTATCGGTTTCTTTTCTACTTGGCTAGCTATCCTATCCTTTGAGGTGGCTAGTCTGCCCCACTTATTGAGTCATTTTAACTCAGTCTTGTTTGTTGTTTGTTTCTTGTCTATCTATTTCGTTTCGTCAAGTTCGCTCCAGGATTGAGTTTGCCACGTTGTGAAGGAGCGAAGACGACTTCAGCCGTCAGGGTGAGCCAGCTTTTATTGTGGATGGCCACCAGTTTATTGTTTATTATTTCAGTTGCATTTTGCTCCCTTCAGGAGGTATCTGTCTTCTTTTGTACTCTTAGATGTCTAGTCTGGATAGCTCTAAACCTAGTATGTTAGGTAGTCAGCTGTAATTTTTTTTCTACATCTTAGAGGTATCAATATGTCGGTGATTTCTTTTAAGTCTTGTCCTTATTTGTGAATTATTATATTTATTTTTCTGATTTAATTGGTAAGGGTTCGCCCAACGGGTCTAGAGAAGGATGTCGGGTGCCCGCACAGCCTAACCGGATTCCGGTTCGTGTCAACAGGGGCCTTCCCTAAACTCTTCTCACCCTATGTGTTTGAATCATGATTTTAAGCTGTGACCTTGCATGATAATTAGAATATTTTGATGATTAAGAACTGGCATGACAATTCTGGGTAAATTTTGACACTACGTTTCGACTAAAAGCATGAAATCTGAAATTTTATCGAATAGGGGCTAATTGTGCTTTGATTATTTAAATTGAGACTACTCTTGCAAAACTGAACTACCCCTTTTCGCATAAACGATACATGCCCAATACACCATTGAAATATTGCATTTTATGTGTTAAACTTATTTTCAACCTACTTTAAGCTCTTATATACTAATCTAATAGTGTATAGGGGTGTATAAGTATTGGGGTCACTTGTACAAATTATTATACATATTTTTTCCAAGTGTATTATCACTTATTCATGTATTTGCATGCTTATACACTTATATTTACGTATGACAGCCCCCTACTTGCATTTGTGTGCTTATGTGTACCTCCTTTTCAAAAACAGTCCATACACATATCTTTCAAAAATGACCCCAAAAGCAAATAGCCATTAAGGTTAGGGCTCGACAACTAATGACGAGTCACACCGACACTAAATGGCTAACATTTAATTTTGAAAACAACCCCTATTTGATTTTTTGACAAATTCTGAAATCATTCTGTTAAAACTTCCTATTTGTGTAAATATGACTTAGACGCTGAAATTGCACAAATAAACTAACTTTTGACACTCTTTGCGAATTTGACTATATTTCGATTAGGAATTTATACTAAAAAGCATAAACGCGAATACGCGTGGAATATAGCTCGTATCTGTAAAAATCCCAAATATCGGCATGTTACCTAGACTTGTCTAATTAGACTTAGTATATAAATTGATTGTGAATTTGGCCACATAAGTTAGTAATACATGTGATAACACGTATCTTGTATAGACATCCCAAAATATAGACTCGGACAGGAATCACCTTTCGTGGGACTCGGAGAAGTTCCTAACACCTTCTTCCCCGAGTCATATGGACTTCATACGTACTGAATCTCTAAAACTAGACCAGTTTGATAAATACTTGACCTTAGACGCTTAGGTGACCTAATACACCTTAGAAATTTATATTAGGAGGCGACTACAATTCCTAAACTCAAACGAATTACCCAGTGATGGATATAATTTATTCATATGTTTTCATATATCAAATATTAGGTATTTTAATAAAACATGAATAAATATATTCATTTCTCGCATATTTTGTAACATATTTTGCGGGAGAAAGAAGACATTCAAAGGAGAAGAAAATGGTCATTGATGTCGTTATACGGCTCATAGTGTGATGATAAGAGTAATATTTACGTCAGTGATTTTTTCTACTATGAATAAATATTCAGAACTATGGACAAAGTCATTCTCGCAACTATAGATCCAAACTATTTGAATGTGTGAGAAAGCTATAAATTCAAACAACTCAAGTTTATGGAAAGTCCACTAGCACAAGTTTTGGCATCTACGGGAAACTCTCTAGTCACAAATTCAAGTTACTCATCAAGTCTATGAAGTTAGCAACTTTTCCATCTACGAGAAAGTTATAAATTGAAGCATAGTTGGATCTATGATCATTTAGCTTTATAATTTTTCTATAAATAGGTGCTCAAAATTTGTATAAAAGGCATCCCATTGTAGAGACAAGAACTAGTCTTGCTCTCTTCCTTTCTCTTTTAGTTTTTCTTTTTGCCTTAGTAGGAATATTAATATTTTTTTTTTTAGTTTTTATTTTTTCTGCATAATGGAGTAATTTTCTTAGGTTGGGATATTAGATAAAGCTTGATAAAATTATTATAATAGATGTCCGAATTTTATTATCTTCTCATATTGAGAGTCTCTCTTTATCATCTTTATACACTAGGTTTAGCCATAATCTTTATCTTATTTCTTTCAATTCTAATTTCACGGAGGAATCGACTCAAATAAGTTTATTGATTTAGTAAAAGCTAATCGAAAGAGGTTTTTGCTCACTTGGTGTACTCAACCGAAATGCTTCTGGTTTAAAGCCATTACTTTAACTACTTAATAGTATAAACAAAAGTGGTGCTATTAATCGGTTATTGTTTAATATCACGAACTTCAATAGATTAATAGTATTAGCGCAAGTGGTGCTATTAAGAATTATTGTTACGTGGAGTGATTGAATTAGAAATAAGCAGTTATTCTATAAATAAGGTCACTATTTCAATGTTAATCAATTAATTATATAAGCGCAAGTGGTGCTATTAACGGATTTCTTTTATGTGATTTGGTTGAATTAGAAATAAGCGATCATCTCATTAAATAGAGAAATAAATAATAAAGTTTTGGTTCTATTATGATATTTTTATTTTGTAGATTCAAAATATCCCAACCTCTGATTTTCTAGAAAACTAAAAAAAATATTTATTATTTGTAGTTTTATGTTGTAGAACTCATAATCAACTCTCCTTATCAGCTTGATTCTCTCAAATAGTAACAACAATAATATAAACTTGTAGCCTAGGTGATTCCAATCTTTGTGGGACGATATCTTAAACTATATTGGAATTTGATGTCCCCATTATCCTTGGGAATCTATTTCTAGCTACCGAGAGAGCATTATGTGATGTGGAGAAGGGAGAGCTCACTTTTCTGATTCAATGGAGAGAAAGTTGTATTCCATATATGCAAAACATTAAAATAACCTATGGAGGAAGAAGCCACTTGTTCTTATGTGGATATGGTTGTGGATGCACTTGTAGAAAAAGAAAGTGTCCTAGTGAGTAAAGCGGATAGAATGCCGCAGCCATTTGGAAAATGGATATTAAAAATGAGGAAAGTATTGCCGAGTATGTGAAGGCACTGGAAGGTTTGGTCACTAGAATCTACGTTCCCAAAAAGCTCTCACTTGACCTGGAAAATCGAACCACTCCACCTACAAAACCATCCATTGAGAACCTTCCAATCTTGAACTCAAAGTCCTATCAACCCACTTGAGATATACCATCCTAGGACCAAACTCCACTCTTCCCGTAATCATTTCTTCCCACTTAACCAAAAAAACAAGAAGATCAACTAGTTGAAGTGGTGACAGAGGGAATTAAATCCATTGGGTGGACTCTAGCAGATATAAGGAGAATGGATCCAGGAGTATGTACTCATAATATTCTAGTTGAAGAAGGTTGCAAACCAACGATGGAGCATCAAAGGAGGTTGAAACCTCCAATGTAACAAGTTGTTAAGAAAGAGATCATAAAGTGGTTAGATGCTGGGGTGATTGTTCCACTCTTCGATAGTGAATGGGTATACCCATTCAATATGTGCCCAAGAAAGGAGGGATGATGGTAGTTCACAATGAGAAGGGTGAAGCTATATCAACTCGAACCGTTGCCGGTTGGCGAGTATGTATGGACTACCGAAAGCTCAACAATGCAACAAGGAAATATCATTTTCCCCGACCTTTCATTGACCAAATGGTTGATCGTTTGGCGGGCCGTGCTTACTATTTTTTCCTTGATGGATGTTCGGGGTATAATCAAATCTCAATTGAAACAAATGATCAAGATAAGACAACCTTTATATGCCCATATAGCACCTTTGTATTTCGCAAGATGCCTTTTGGACTATGCAATGCCCCGGCTACCTTTCAAACGTGCATGCTCGCACTTTTTAATGATATGGTGGAGAACTTTCTGGAAGTTTTCATAGATGATTTCTTGGTAGTTGGTGATTCCTATGAAGATTGTCTATCTAATTTGGAAAGAGTCTTAGAGAGGTGTGAAGAGACAAAACGTGTGCTAAATTAGGAGAAATGTCATTTCCTTCTCCAAGAAGGAATAGTCTTAGGGCACAAAGTGTCCAAGATGGGAATTGAAGTTGATCATGCCAAGATAGAAGTTATCTCTAAACTTCCACCTCCCACAACCATTAAAGGTGTGAGAAGCTTCTTGGGACATGCGGGTTTCTACCGGCGGTTCATTAAAGACTTTTTAAAGATTGCGAACCCTTCGTACAAATTTCTAGAGAAATATGCCATGTTTGAATTCAATGAGGCATGCTTGAAAGCCTTTGAGGAGGTAAAGAAAAGATTGACAACTGCACCAGTGATATTAAGCCCAAGATTAGATCTTCCATTTGAACTTATGTGTGATGCTAATGATGTAGCATTGGGGGGGCCGTGCTTGGCCAAAGAGTTGAGAAGATGTTTCATCCGATCTATTATGCTAGCAAGACCATGAATGGAGCTCACTTGACCTATAGGGGATGGAGAAGGAATTATTGGCCATCTTATTTGCATTTGAGAAATTCTGATCTTATTTGATAAGATCCAAATTCATTGTGCACACCGATCACTCTGCCATCCGGTATTTGATGGCCAAGAAAGACTCAAAAGCAAGATTGATACGATGCGTGCTCTTGTTACAAGAATACGATCTTGAGTTACTTGATAGAAAGGGAACCAAGAATCAAGTGGCGGACAACGTATCCTGTTTGGAGGAGGAGGGCCGCCCAATAGAAACCCTTGAGATCAATGATTCTTTTCCAGATGAGAGAATATTGGCGGTATCTTGGGAAGAGATCCCTCGGTGTGCGGACTTAGCCAATTTTATTGCATTTGGATAGGTCCCGAGGACTTCTTATTCAATCAAAAGAAGGAGTTGATGAAAAATGCCCGACATTACTTTTGGGATGATCCCTTTTTATTCAAAGTATGTGTCCAATAAGATGATGTGTTTCTGTACCCGAGCAGGAGCTATTCTTGAAGGATGTAACTCTGCTCCATATGGAGGACATCATGGTTGTATTAGAACGGCGGCGAAGGTACTTGAATGTGGTTTCTTTTTGCCTATTTTGTACAAGGATGCTCATGAATATACATAGAGTTGTGATCAATATCAGAGAAGGGGGGAATCTCAAAGTGGCATGAAATGCCCCAAAATCCTATTGTGGAAGTAGAACTCTTTGATGTATGGGGAATTGACTTCATGGGTCCTTTCCCAAGTTCTTATAGCATGAAATACATCCTTGTGGCGGTTGACTATGCGTCCAAGTGGGTTGAGGCAATTGCCTTGCCAAACAATGAAGCTAGAAGTGTCACCGCCTTCCTCAAGAAAAGCATGTTCACAAGATTTGGAACCCCACGCACAATCATAAGTGACGGGGGAACTCAATTTTGCAACCGTGCTTTTAATTTCTTGTTGGAGAAGTATGGGGTGAGACACAAGGTTGCTACACCTTACCATCCCTAAACGCGTGGTCAAGTGGAAGTTTCAAATCGAGAGATAAAACAAATATTAGCCAAGTCGGTTAATGTGAACGAATGCATTGGGCTAAAAAGTTAGAAGATGTCTTTTAGGCATATCACATGGCATACAAGACTTAGATTGGGATATCACCGTTCCGGTTGGTTTTTGGCAAAGCTTGCCATCTCCCGGTGAGTTGGAGAACAAAGCCTATTGGGCATTGAAAAAGGTAAATATGAGTTGGGAGGAAGCTTCCAAGTCACGGGTGGAGAAATTGCATGAACTTGAGGAGATGAGATTACTTGCCTATGAAAATTTAAAGCTCTATAAAGAGAAGATAAAGATCATCCATGACAAGAAGATATAGAACTGTGCATTCAAGTCGGGAGATATGGTGCTATTGTTAAATTCAAGGCTACACCTTTTTCATGGCAAGTTGAAATCCAAACGGAGTGGACCTTACAAGGTGGTGGACACATCATCATATGGATGGGTTGAATTTCAACAGAGGGGAAGTTCCAAAACTTTCTGAGTAAATGCCCAAAGGGTGAAGCACTACTTGGGATATAAAGCCGGACCACGAGAGGTCCCTTGCATCTATCTCTTGGATCCTTGATGAATTGAGGTAACACTGTCGTGCCACAATGTTAAATCAAGTGCTTCTGGGGAGGCAACCTAAGTTTACATTATTAGCAGTTTTAGTTTTTAATCGTTGGACACAACCCAAATTTTTGGCTAGGCCGTGCGTGCACCCAACATCCTCAGCTAGACCCGTCGGGTGAACCCTTAACAACTGAATTAGGAAAATGAATATAAATCCAACTCATGAATAAGAAAGAGACTTAGAAAGAGCATACATATACTGATACCTCTAAGTTATACAAAATAAATTACAGCTAACTACCCAACATACTAGGTTTAAGGCTATCCAGACTAGACATCTAAGAGTATAAAAGAATACATACCCTTCCCGAAGGGAGAAAAATACAACTGAGATAATAAACATAAAACTGGTGGCCATCCAGAATAAAAGCTGGCTCACTCTCACATCTGAAGTCTTCTTTTCTCCTTAACAACGTAGCGAACTCAATCCATAAGCGAACCTACCAAAACGAAATAAATGGATGAGAAATAAACAACAAAAAATGGTGAGTCAAAAGGACTCAATAAATGGGGCAGACTAGCTACCTCAAAGAATCAGATTGCTAGCCAGGGAGAAGAGCCAAACAAATAAAAACTGGAAACGCATACAATTAAAACATATAAGCCAATTAGGGACACAAAATAGCCAAAAACATATAGGCAAACAGAAATATGTCCACAACATGGTATACATACTGCATACACCAAACACAATATGATAGTCACACAATAGTCAGCATATGGTGCAATGAAATGGGATGAATGAGGTATGATGCAATGTAGTCACATGCGCCTGATAACATACCTTCTAAGGCGGATCTCAAATCGAATTCTGGAAACTCAAGATGCGAATTAAACGGAAAAAGATCAAATTATTTATTTTCGAAATTTTAACAGAAACTATTCGAACGACCTCGAAATTCACTTCTGAAAGTTCACACAAATAAAAAATAATCGTACGAATCTAACGACGCTTTCGGATTTTGAAACGAAGCGCATTCGCCAAAATCGATCTTGAAAATCTCTTTAAGGATTTACCGACAACAGAAACGAAAACTTCTTCCGATACTTACCAAACGAGGTTCGATTAAGCATAAATTTTACAGACTAGTCCTAATGGATCCTACAAATATTTTAAAAGTTTCGGCACGACAATCGGGGTCCTATCTCCCAAAACGACTACCTAAGGTCGTTTCGTTCTCCTCCACTTAGACTCTCGATCGTTCTCGAACGAGATTAAGTCTGAAGTAAAATTCACACAGACAACAAGAGAACCTCCACGACCTTCATAAACTATTCCACGGACATTGTCGCATGATTACAGAATCTAAATTATAACATACACACCGCACTCTTGGAATAAAACATACATAGATAATATCATAACACCATTGCCCATCTTCTTAGGACTAAGCTGACCCTTCCTCGATCACGATAGGAGAGTTCTACATTTTTGGAATAAAGATACACGGAACTCTAGATGGATTAACATGATTTTGGCGACGAATCACCTCGTCGATATACTTTGCGATATAGACAGGAAGAATTAGTTCACGCTTCAGCAACGCCTTAGAGATTTAATATTAGCAGCAGTATTGGAGGAAGGCTCCTCCACTTAGAGCAAAAACTCATATAGCTAATTTGAATAGGAATAGTTATCCTCGCACAACCTGCTGGAATAAGGAAGACTTTGCTAAAAAATAGAATGTGGTCCAGACCTGAGCTACCAAATTACCCTCTCGAGTTGCCAAACGACTGCAACTCTCGAGTTCACAACTCTAAACCTTTACCGTAAGCACCACCGCTTAATGGATTGGCTCAGAAGCCAAATGACGCTTCTCCTTACCCTTAGTAGCCTTAAAATACTACGATGTGCTTACCCGGCTACCTTGACACACACTCCAGCTCAACACAAGGAACATCACAAGAGGCTACTAACCGCCTAAGCTCACCAGTACTAGAAGAAGAAGATGGCAATGCACTGAAGATAGAAATAGTTAGAGCTTCAGGAAGCTCATCTTCCTATTTACTTGGCTACCTGAGCTAGAATACTTCCCAGTCAGGCTAACCCAAAAACCGTTATTGAAGAAATAGACATTAAATAAATTTTATAGAATAACATCAATACTAATTTAACCTTCCCATAACAAGGGAAACTCCAAAAATTTACCAGAAAATCTTTTTATAATCGAGACAAGCTCATAGAATAACATGACTCTACTAGCATCTCGAACCAAGAGGAGACACGTAGATCGAATATTACTTACTAATCACTTTACACTTGAAGAAACAATGACACTTCCTGATGGTGACCAATTAGGATCCAATCATCCTACCAATACTGAATCTCGAAAAGAAAGGTAAACTGTCTTAACATAGTAAAAAAAAGGTGGAACAACAAGATCCCAAGAAGAAAATACCGCCACTCTCTCTCTCTCAAATCTCTTACATTTACACCAACTAAACTAGTAGGGTCTCACAAATGCCCTGAATAAACCATACTGAAAGCTCACCGCTCTATCACAGCCGATTCTTAGTAGAAACGACATCCATGGAAACCATCGAAATATGATAAGACACACCATTTCCAGATCGATCGGAAGAATCAAATCTTACTCAACTGAGCTGAGCCACTACCCGGATAATCACCTTATGGAAACTATTATCACCATGCTCTCGACCTCTATTAGATTGTGGCATTTCTCTAGCAGATTGAGATCTAAATGAAATCCCATGCGACTAGGCAGGTGCCTGAGGGCGAGAAAAAAGAGAACTTCCTTCCTGCCAAAATCAGGAGCAGTTCCTCCTAAGATGACGAGGCTCATGACAATGATAATACCTTTTTCGATAAAAATGGAAGCTGAACAGATTGTTGATAACTATAAAGAGAAAACTCGGTATGATCTTGTCGAACTACTGGTGCATTTTGAGAATCAGGCAACACAAGCTGAGATAACCTGGCAGGTGACCTCCCACGATAATCAGAGTCCTTATCTTGCTAGAAGAGGTACCATAGTTTCCCACAAGGGCCACGAGATTTCTTGCTCTCGCACTCCAGCTCTTTTTGCTTTAACTTATGGTATGCCTCATACCTCTGAGCTATCTCTATAACAACATCAAATGGTCCCCACCTCAATCTCTCCAGCCATCTGTTGACGCCTAATTTTGTCCCTCCCGTTTTAAATAGCCATTATTCAAACAAAATTGCACTGATCACCACACAATTACACCACACTCACCCCTGTTCAAAATTATTATTCCACACAAGCATATCAATTAGGTTATTTTGAAAGCACCGGCACAAACTACGGCTATTTACAATATTTGAACGTTTAATTACAATTTTTTTTATAATTGCTCATATTTTAGAAAATTTCACAAATTATTTTAATATTCAAAATAATAGTCTTCCTTAGCCATTTGGCCCTCAAAATTAATTCTCTTATATTTTATAATTTTTATAAGCATTTTATACGATTTTTTCTACGCATTTATACACATTTTATTTTATTTTAATACAACATATACATATATACACATATACACACACATCACACCACTTACACACCTCAGCTCTACGCCAGGCTTACCTGGCTAAATCTCAGCCCTCCACATACACGATCCAACGGCTGGAAATGCATTTTCCTTTTTTAATTATCCAACTCATCCTCCCAAACCCTATTCTCTCCCTCACTCCTCACCAGCTCACGCCGCCCTTCTCCTCATCCATCTCTCTCGACGAAACCCTAGGTCACTACTGTCATCGCCAAATTCCGGCCATTTCAACCAGCCAAATCCAAAACAAATTTCACCCCTACACTCCTCTCAAAATCCGCAACAAAACACCTTTACTGTTTCGTTCTTTGAACAGAGGTCAAAGTTAACCTTTCGTCAATTGAGGTTTTCTGTTGCTAGAGAAATTTTCGACCGTGTCTGAAATGAGGCCTAAGGCGTCACTTCCACCAAAGAAGGAAGAAAATCCTTCATGCGAAGCACGTTTGAGATGGGTCAAGTTTGATCCAACTCAAACCTTAAACAAGTAATCTCTAATCCTTTTGTTTGGCTATTTAAACCAATGTGATACCACACCTGAAATTTTCCTGGATTCTTTGTAAATTAACATGATTTGTTTGATCAAATCTCTATGATCATTGATTCTTACCTAATGCATTGAACTCTCACATGCCTAAGTATAATGTTATCATAGTTTGAGCCCTATGTTTTTGAAACGACCTCGGTCAGTCATTTCGGAAGTTAGGACTCCGATTGGCGTGTCGATAATTTTAAAATATTCGTAATGTCCATTAGGACCTGTCTGTAAAATTTGAGCTAAATCAGACCTCGTTTGGTAGGCATCGGAAGAATGTTTCAGTTTTTATTGGCGATAAATATTAAAAAGAGATTTTCGAGCTCAGTTTTGCATCCGATTCGAAATCCGAAAGCGCCGTTGGGTTTGTATGATTATTTATGACCTTTGTGAACTTTCGAAAGTGAATTTTGACGTTGTTCGGCTAGTTTCCGCTAAAATGCCGAAAGTTAAATAGTTTGACTTCTTTTCCATTTAAATTCGCATCTTCAGTTTTGGGAACCCGATTTGAGATCCGCCTTCGCGAGTATGTTACAATTATTCTTTATAACTCGTATGCAAAAGTTAGAATTATTTTTAATATCGTAGGTTACCGTTTTAATTTTCGTTAACAAAAAAAAAGAAGATAAAACTAAACAAAAAAAATATAGAAAAAGACAAAAGGAATAAAGTTGGGCGGTGGTCCTTAGCATATATATATATGCTAAAGAAGAATGAAATAGATAAACAAAGAGATATCAATACAGAAACAAGAAACAGAGAATGTGAGATGACGCAGTGACAAAAAATGCCAGAAAATGAAAGAAGGGGCCGGAGAAAAGTAGAATTTCACCCCGAAACATTCGGGTAATGATCCTAATATATTATTTGAGTTTATTTCGTGTGTTTGAATATATTTTAACGGTAAAATTTGAAATATTATACATCGTTCTAATAAGTTCAATTAATAGTTTAAAGGGTCAAATGGACCCTGATAATGAAATTGATTATATATTCGTACTCAGGGAGTTATGGGAAACTTATAAATATAATTTATTTAGGGTTTGGTTATGTGACCATAAACCCCGTACATAGGCCTGGCCTGCGTATTGCGTATGCGAATAGGGTATCAGGCTCCTAACCGGATTGCCCTAAGATGTGAGGAATGAAGCCTATATATTTTTATGCTCATTGAACACAGTAGGATCGTTTGGCAATGAATCCAAAAGAATAAAGCGGTTGTTGGGCAGCAGTGTTAACTTTGGAAGAGGTAAGTGTTTATATCCATTTCTTTGGAGGCACCTGGCCTCGTGGATTTTCTACCACGTGTTCCTTACGTGTGTAGCTGCCGATAGGCGTACTCCTTACGCCTTAGCTTTGGATTTACCTTGTATATTATATATTATGTCCTGTTGTTGGTATTGCATTGAGGATCTGAGCATTGTACTCTTGCTGTGAGTTGGCATCTACTTCCCGGCTGTCGATGAGAGTCACATGCTGGTGAAGGGTTATTATTCCATCACATTGCGTTCATATGCATTATATGTCATTCATATGCATTACATTGCATATCATATTGGGTGTAAGAGTATTCTGCCCAAGGAGCAGGAGTATTCCGCTCCATTGTATCATATTGAGGGTAGGAGTATTCCGCCCTAGGAGCAGGAGGATTCCGCTCCATTATATCATATTGAGGGTAGGAGGATTCCGCCCCAAGAGCAGTAGTATTCCGCTCTTATGTCAGATATTGAGTGCAGGAGTATTCCGCCTCAGCTTTACATTATATCGGGTGCAGGAGTATTCCGCCCCAGGAGAGTGCAGGAGTATTCCGCCTCTAGTTTATATTATATCGGGTGCAGGAGTATTCCGCCCCAGGAGCAGGAGTATTCCGCTCCAGTTGGTTATCAGATTGGATTCCCCTCGAATGCAGGAGTATGCCGCTTTGGGATGGGATTACGGGCATATGTGACCCTTTGCATCAGATTTCATTTCATCTCATTTCATTTCTTTTCTTTTCATACAATTGTGTAGACTTGTGGTACATAACTACTGTTCTGCTTATACGTGCATTGCTTATTTGCCTATATATTTCTGGCTCGCATTCTGGGTTGCGAGGATCGGATTGCACGCCGCAACAGGATGTATTTCTGATTGTTGATATGTTCGGGATACCTATATGTTCCGGCAATCTTACGTTCCTGGTTTTATTGAATTTGTGATTCCATACGTGTTTCTAGTTATTATTTGGCTCTGGCTTTTCATATTTTAAATAAGAGGAATTTTATTTATATATTTCTCTTCTCCCTGGCTAGCTATCCTATTCTTTGAGGTGACTAGTCTGCCCCACATATTGAGTCCTTTGACTCACCCTTGTTTTGTTGTTTATTTCTTGTCTATCTATTTCGTTTCGGCAGGTTCGCTCTCGGATGGAGTTCGCCACGTTGTGAAGGAGCGAAGACGACGTCAGCTGTCAGGGTGAGCCAACTTTTATTCCGGATGGCCACTAATTTATTGGTTATTATTTCAGTTGCATCTTGCTCCCTTCAGGAGGTATTTGTCTTCTTTGTTCTCTTAGATGTCTAGTCTGGATAGCCCTAAACCTAGTATGTTGGGTAGTCAACTGTAATTTCTTTTGTACAGCTAGAGGTATCAGTATGTTTGTGCGTTTGTTTTATGTCTTGTCCTTATTTATGAATTATAATATTTATTTTCCTAATTTAATTGGTAAGGGTTCGCCCGACGGGTCTAGGGAAGGATGTCGCGTGCCCGCACGGCCTAACCGGATTCTGGGTCGTGTCAGTTTTAATAACTAAACCCCAATCCTTAAAACTTATGATGGTTTGAAGTTAAACATGATTGTTCTACATGTTTTCAATGAATTTGGTCGTCTATCCTGTTTAAACGCATAGTTCCCATGATTAGACAACTTTACTTAAGCTAAAATATTGTTTTAGAATCTTGAATTAGTTCCATTTGAATTTCTGATTGAAATCTTAAATGGAAGTTCATTATTTGATTGATCCAATGTCAGTTAAGGACTTTTGTGAAATCTGTCAAGGGATTTTTCGAGCCTAATTTGATTTGAAACACTTTTGTATATTGATTTTTGAACCTGTATGTGTTATGGAACAAAAGGGAAGAATTGCACTTGCCATAGGTTTTGATTTGCCTTAATTTTAGGGATTAGGTTATTTAAACTTGGTAAGTCTTCCTAATGGGATCCTTTTAACTTTGGGAAACAATATTCCCTTGTCATTCTTGGCTTTCACCCGTTGGAATTCTAATTCCCCACCCCTCACTATATAAAGTGGCTATCCTCATTTACTTAGGACACAGTGGTCACACACCAAACACACAGAGCACCTCACAAGCATAGACATTCTCAATACTACATGCTACTCTTTTCTGATCTTCCTTCAAGATTATTGAGAAGACCCTGCTCTCTCTCTTTCTGAACTCTGTCTCTACAACCATCTATAATTACCTACCTTTTGTTTGTTTGTTCATTACTGCTGCTCAAAAGGTATATCTTTGATCTTTAATCATTGGTGCCTATGTTTGCTTATGCTTCACTTTCCTGTTTGCTCTCCTCTGCTTATGTTTGTATGATCTAAAACTACCTGTATCAAGTTGAGACTCTGTCACCTCATACCTTAGACCTTTGTTAGGCTTTGATCATATTGTGCAGATTATTAGGATGGCCAAAAGGCAATACCAATTATTCATTAATTGCAGGATATTGGCTGGGTGTCTTGTGATGCTACTGACTAACTTTTTAACATGGTTTTGAAGCCTTTGAATTGCCTGGGCAGTTTAAATTAAGGCTCTCCCTTCCCTTAGCTATTTATATGTATATTTGTTACGCTTTCCCTATTTGTATCCAAGTAATACAGGTTATACAATCTAAAGGTTGTATAATAGGCTATACAGGTGAAACGACCTCGGTTAGTCGTTTCAGAAGTTAGGACTCCGATTGGCGTGCCGATAATTTTAAAATATTCGTAATATCCAATAGGACATGTCTGTAAAATTTGAGCTAAATCAGACCTCATTTGGTAGGCATCGGAAGAAGGTTTCAGTTTTTATTATCGATAAATATTAAAAAGAGATTTTCGAGCTTGGTTATGGCGAACGAGCTCCGATTTGAAATCCAAAAGCGCCGTTAGGTTCGTATGATTACTTATGACTTTTGTAAACTTTCGAAAGTGAATTTCGAGGTTGTTCGGCTAGTTTCCGCTAAAATACCGAAAGTTAAATAATTTGACTGCTTTCCAATAAATTTGCATATTGAGTTTCGGGAGTCCGATTTTACATCCGTCATAGCAAGTGTGTTCCATATATTTTTTGTAACTTGTATGCAAATGTTGGAATTATTTCGAATATTGCAGCGTACCGTTTAAATTTTCGCCGTAAAAGAAAATATAAAAGTAATAAAATAAAAAAAAGAAAAACAAAAAAAAAGAAAGGAAATGAAAAAATAGAAGGGAGGCGGTGGCTGCTAAGATATTCCTTAGCTGAAAAGTTAATCTAAGAACAGAATCAAGAATGAACAAAAACGAGAAGAAAGAGATTACGCGGGAAAGGAAAAAAATGCCGGAAAATGAGAAAAGAGTCGGAGAAAAGTAGAATGTTTACCCCAAAATATTCAGGTAATGATCTTAATGCATTATTTGAGTTTATTACGTGTGTTTGAATATATTTTAACGGTGAAAATTGGGATATTAGACATCGTTTTAAAAAATTCAATTATTAGTTTAAAGGGTCAATTGGACCCCGATAGTAGAATTGATTATATATTTGTACTCAGTGAGTTATGGGCAATATATAAATATAATTTATTTGGGGTTTGGTTATGTGGCTTTGAACCCTGTACATAGGCCTGGCCTGCGTATTGCATATGCGAATAGGGTATCAGGTTCCTAACCGGATTGCCGTAAGATGTGAGGAATGATGTCTCTAGCCTAATTTGATATATTTTTCTGCTTATTGAATAGAGTGGGATCGTTTGAAAATGAAACCAAAGGACAAAGCGGTTATTGAGTGGTTGTGCTAACTTTGTAACAAGGTAAGTGTTTATATCCATTTCTTTGGAGGCACCTGGCCTCGTGGATTTTCTACCACGTGTTCTTTACGTGTGTAGCTGCCGATAGGCGTACTCATTACGCCTTAGCGTTGAATTTACATTGTATATTATATGTTATGTCCTGTTGCTGGTATTGCATTGAGTATCTGAGCATTGTACTCTGGCTGTCATTACTGCACATACTTCCCGGTTGGCGATGAGAGTCCCGCACCGGTGAAAGGTCATTATTGCATATACTTCCCGGTTGGATATGAGAGTCCCGCACCGGTGAAGGGTCATTATTGCATATACTTCCCGGTTGGCGATGAGACTGTCGCACCGGTGAAGGGTCATTATTACATATACTTCCCAGTTGGCGATGAGAGTCCCGCATCGGTGAATGGTCATCATTGCATATACATCCCGGTAATCGATGAGAGTCCCGAGCCGGTGAAGGGTCATTATTGCATATACTTTCCGGTTGGCGAAGAGAGTCCCGCACCGGTGAAGGGTCATTATTTCACATACTTCTCGGTAATCGATGAGACTCCCGAGCCGGTGGAGGGTCATTATTGCATATACTTCCCGATAATCGACTAGAGTCCCGAGCCAGTGAAGGATCATTATTGCATATACTTTCCGGTAATCGATGAGAGTCCTGAGCTGCTGAGGGTCATCATTGCGTACTTCCCGGTAATCGATGAGAGACCCGAGCCGGTGAAGGGCCATCATTGCATATACTTCCCGGTAATCTATGAGAGTCCCGAGCCGATGAAGGATCATTATTGCATATATCTCCTGGTAGATGATGAGAGTCCCGCGTCGGAGATAGGTATCAGGCATATGCGACTGCATTACATCGTACTGCATTCATCCCATCTTATTGCACCGCATACTAACTATTGTGTGTATTGTGTTGTGTTTTATGTTTGCGGTATGTATACTATGTCGTGGACATATTGTTGACACCCAATTTTGTCCCGAATTTTTTCAAAATTATTAAATTATGGTAATATTTTTTTTTTAATTGAGGTTAAATTTGAAAATAAAATAAAATAATAATAAGTGAAAACCCATTAATCTTGAAGAAAAGAGGTCAAATATGAAAGACGCAACCTCTATTTTGTCCTACTCGCGCAATCCATTCTATCTATTCAATTTATCCTAAAAGAGCTAATTTCGTTCTTAACCTTAAAATCCAACCTATCTTTGCAAAGCCCTATACCCATATATAACCCTTAAACCCTAGCCCCATTGATTATTCCCACAACCCCTAAAATTTTCAGATCATGTTCCCACTCACAAAAAAAAAACCCCACCCTCACAACACACCATTATCATCATCTTCCTCCCTCTAAAAAACCCCTCACAAGACTACTCACACACCCATTACAAAAACCCGACCCAGTTTGCAGAAATGACTTGTCCTTCAAGTCTACAAAGCAAGCACTAGAAGAACTTTACAACAGTAGTAAATCCATTTCTCAGTTCACAAGAAAACTCATTAGCAAACAAATCAGTTCTCTGTTCTTGTGGTGGAATCGAAATAGAGAAGGGATATAGGGGAATGGGTTTAAGCAGATTCGAGAGAGGGGTAGAAGGAAACTAGTAGCAGCGACAACATCACTGCCGGAAAATGCTGTAATCGGAAAACCCAGGCCTTGTCCCCTGTTTCATTTGCCTCAGTCTTGTTTTTTTTTTTTTTGGCTTGTAAATCAGATAAGGAAAGGAATGAAAAGACATCAGGATCGGAGAGTGGCAGTGACGCCGCGAGCCTCGCCGGAGTTCTGCTGGAAAAGCTCGCCGGTGTTGCTCCTCTCCCTGCGTTGACTGTGTCGCCCCGTTTGACGTTTCTGTTCCTTGTCTCATCGTGTTCTGGAAAATGAATTTGTCACCGGCCACCTCTGCTCAGTTGCTCTGTTTGTTTGTCCTCGCCGGATTAACTGGCTTGCTTCTGATTATTTGTTCTTGTGCTTTCGTTATCCTCTGATTCTCTGCTTAACTGTTGTTTTTGGTTATGCGATTTGATTAGTTGTGCGATTTGATTATTTGCCTATTGATGCAGTTTGGAATTGGAAGAGGAGACGTTATTTGGTTTTCACTGTTTGGTTGACTTTCTTCTAGTTTATGTAGAATTGGCGAACATGATACTACATTATTCTCTGAACTTTGACCAAGAATGGATTTGACAATGGAATTGAACAGACTGTTTGAGGCAAATGAAAATAAACAAATAATTGATTTGAGGTTTATAGACTGATATTGAATTGATACTACACGGCCCATGAAAAATACATATACACGTATTGAGGCTTCGGGATCCATTTGAACATGATACTACACTTGAACCGTCCCGTTCCCATGTCCCTAAAGCAAAAGGCGATGATGAATATATGCATTTGAGGCAAAACAAGTTGAATAGAGTGGTGGGTTTGGTACTTGGCGTGGCAATCGGCCTGGGCTTTGTGTTTGCAGCCGTACCAAATCCCGGGCCTCTATTCGACGCGCCATACAAACCTGAGCCTAAATTTTGCAAAAAAACAACCTCTTTATTATTATTATTATTATTATTATTATTACTATTATTATTATTATTATATATTTTATTTTTATTATTATTAATATTATTATTATTACTTTATTATTGTTATTTTATTTCCTTAATTATTATACCTTATTATCATACTAATCCAATTTTAGTTTGTTTTGCGATGTATATTTTGGCACGAATAATTTATGGACGAGTTTGGCTAACTCACGAATGGGAATAATCCGTTGCATTAAAGGCATTTGGGATCGAATTTGGAGCCGAGCATTCAGAAATAAGACTTAAGAATTTTAGAAAATTCAAGACTCCCGCGAGTTGATCAATTTCCCGGTTCTATCTTTAACTTTGCATTACTTTTCTTGAACACTTATGCAAATAAATGCGTAAAATATTTATTTATCAATAATATTTGATTGCTTTGTATATTGCTTTACTTTATGTTCATTGCCCTTTTATTATGAAGTCGTTATTTAATTTATTGCAAATTGGGGCCGTCTTAGCAAATGCGTGCAAGTAAAAGAATGTTTTACAAATAAGATTTTATTCGATTAATTATTATTATTATTATTATTATTATTATTATTATTATTACTATTTTCAAATAATTCTTTTGAAAGAAAAGCGCACTTGTAAATATTTGGAAACCTGTCGGATTAACCGTATTTTACGGAATTTCGGAAGTGCCTTAAAAACCTTCTTCCGAAATTAATAAAACCTCTTAC
This sequence comes from Petunia secreta, assembly GCA_029990175.1. NCBI lineage: Eukaryota > Viridiplantae > Streptophyta > Magnoliopsida > Solanales > Solanaceae > Petunia > Petunia secreta. The sequence continues at coordinate 748,196 of JARKIP010000102.1, forward strand.
CTTTAGAATCTCTGAAAGAAAGACCGTCTTTTTTATAAAAACGGATTTTTTGCACGCATTTGCGAATTTGGTTCCCTGTTTTCCTTAAATTGGGCGGCGACTCCAAAAACTCCAAAAGAGTTAGCCCATCCTGTCGATATTCCGGAATTTATCCTTTTCGGGGTAATTTTTGGGGTTCAACAGCATGGCGACTCCGCTGGGGAGCAATAAAGGTTTTGACCATAAAGGTTGCCAATTGTTTGCAACTAGCGTGCTTAATTTATTTGCTTTATTATATCTGTTTCTTTGGTTTGCCTTATAAAGTATGTATTGTATTTATTTGTGCATAGTCTGCATTCTGTTCATATTTCCTCCCTCATGGAGCCTGTCAATTCTCTTTCACCTCCTCGGTTTCATCACGGGGTACCCGCTTGACGGGTAGTTATGCAGGAAGAGCATTGCCCTAACCTCACTCTTTGAAACTTCTTTCGTGTCACCAAAGTTAGTTGGGGTATGGTTTGCCTGGTTTTGTCATGGTCGGTTTTACTTGTTTATGGGGCCAGGTTTATCCCGCATAGGTCTGAATCAGCCTCAACCGTTAGCCCACTCTTAGAAGGAGATTAGGTCATGCATGCATATACACCTTAGTTTGGACCCGGTCCTTGATACCGTTTCCAAGAATTAAGAAACCGCCCTTTTGTCAATGGGTTCTTGAAACCCAACGACAATGCATATTATGTGTTGTGTGATAATGAATCCTCAATCCTAACCATGTTTTGAGCAAAATCAGATTTGGAATTTTGTCTCCTGTGTTGTCTTTTAGTCAGAAAATGGGAGAATTTAGCAGAATTGTGATCATAGACATAATTGCATGTAGGGGAAAGTTAGGCAGTTTTGCTTGGTGTTTGTTTTTGAGATGGTATGGTATGGTGAGATCTAAGAGGCGAAATCCCTGGTACCTTTAAAAGGATCAGTGGGGTCCCTCTTGTGAATGGCTTTGCGTGTGTGCAGGCCTATATTGATTATCCAGCTGCAACTTTGTAAAAAATTGAAGTATGCTTGTCGCATACTAGGAGAGCGAAGCCCCTGTGTCTTTGAATGACCAGTGGGGTCCCTCCTTGAAGACCAGTACGGTTTTGGCTACCTAGGAAACTGAGAGGCTTGATTAAAGCCGCGGACCAGTAAGGAGCCCTATGAACAAGGTCTGTGAGCCTTGCAAAACCTAGGAAGCTGAGAGGCTTGTCCAAAGTCGAGGACCAGTGAGGTTTTGTTTTGAAAGGCCAATTGGCGCCTTTCATTATTTGCAGTCTGGTATAGTGGAGGCAGTTAGAAATTTCTCCCTGGATGTTGTAAAACCATTGGGAATTGTGCTTGGAGGAGTGTGGATGTTTGCAAAAGCTATGGAGGATTGTTTCGGGGTTTAGGCATTTGGGTTTAGAATTTTGTGCAGATGCTGTGGAGAGCATGAGCTGTGTTAACATGTTAATTGTTTGCCTTGCTTTATTTTCTCAAAATGCATTAAATACTAGGTGTTGCTTGCTTGTATGCAATCCTATGAATGACATGCAAACTATCTTAGTTACCCTTTGAGGTTTCTTTGTTTTGTTTATTTCTCTAGCAGAAGTTTGATTTGTAAGGTGGCTGACTATGCAAATCACACAAGATTCAAGATCTGATTGATGGTAGACGCTCTAGCTCGTGAAGGATGCAGCACCAGAAGCTAATGACATTGTTTGAAAGAGCTTGGCAATTGAACTTAGTAGCATTATTTTCAATTTTAATTCAGATTGAGGCCCTGAATTGCATTGTACTTTAAAGCTTATGTTAGTTTGAATCAACTCATTTTGAATTTATGAAAGTTGAAATAAAACGCATCGCATTCTTATTATATTATTTACGCTTGCATTTTTTTCTGCTTCAAAATTAAAATTGATAAACCTGCCAAAGCTTTGCTTGGGATGTATGGAAAAACAACTGAACAGCTTGAAACGATGCACCGAAAAGTTATTGTCTGCGCCTTTGGATATCGCACTATCTGGTAGAACTTCAACTGGGGCATCTTTTGTTTGTTGATATATGGCATTGAAGCAGTGATGCAGAACTACGCACGGTCTGATTCCCAAGGAGGGATACGTAGGCTTCCCTATCGGGCTCGACCCTTTAGCATTTAAACTTTCATTTGCCCCCAAGAAGGACAACTAGGGCAATTTTTGCAAAACGAGTTGGAGATGCGAAAGATAATAACTGGGGCAGAATTTTGCAAGAAGCGGTGTTGGTTATTAAAGATGAGTTGGAAAAAATTTCTATAATTGGTTAAGCAAACAGTGCAAAGTCTAAGGCAAAGGACGTTCAGTTTGTTTTAAAATATGTTACAAGTTTGAGTCAAGGAAAAATTTGCAAAATGCATCTTTGACTTCATTTGCATGCTTATTTCACTTGCTATATTGCATTAAAATATTTTATCTTACCTCTATTTTTCAAAATCTATGCTATTTGAGTTCATGAGCCAAGTTTCTGAAAGCAATTTGCAACTCCAAGTCCAATGAAAACGAGGAAGCATCAGAAGCAGCAAGATGAGGATGAAGTCTGCACAAATCAAACGCTTCCCCTTTCCTCCCCAAAGCTAACAATTTTTCTTTGAGAGCAGGAACATGAAAGCTTGCAATGAAAGGATCATTCGCATTATGGATGAACAATTTATTGAACGCGCATCCAAAGTTGCCTTGCAAATTGCGTCGCATTGCCCTTTTCACGACTTAAAGCATTATGCTTTGTCATGAGTTATTGCTGAACAGGCGGCATTTCTACCCTTATGACTTTAATTCCTAATAGGCGACAAAGCCGAGGCTTGTTTTGCGTTTTCAAAACTAAGCCAAATAGGGCATCGCTTTGTTTCAAGTTATAATCCGCACAAGGCCATCCTTGCCGGATTGTCTAGCCAATTGATTTATCATGGCTATCGCACCGACTACATTTCCGCACTACTTTGCTCTGAACTTGTTTTGAATTATGTCTTCGCACTTGCTTTAAAATTAACGCCTTGCTATACTCTTCCAGGTTGACCATCGGCTACGAGGATTCCCTTTGTTGGACTATCTCGCCCATTGATTCGCCAAATGGCTCTTGCATTGCTCTACATTCCCACACTGCTTTTCTTTGTACTTGCTTTAAATTATGCCTTCCCATTTCCTTTATATTACGTCTTGTTTTACTTTCAGGTTAACAGGTCAGTCCAACACCCTCCTTGCTTCAGGCCCGACCGGCTTGCCAGTTGATTTGTCATGATTGTTGAAAAGGATTTGTGCTATGCCTTCGCACTTGCTTTATTGCTTCGCCAATGGATGAGAAGACCATTTATCAAAGATATTGCAGCTTGCGCTTACAAATTACGTCATGCCTACCGTAAGCAATCGGAGGCCTTATTATGAGTCTATCGTGAGCAAGCGAAGACTTCATTAGCATTGAAGCCTACCATAAGCAATTAGAGGCATTATTCTGAAGCCTATCATAGACAATTGAAGGCTCTTTTGTTATTGATCCTACCGTAAGCAATCGGGGGGTCTTATTATCAAGTCTAGCGTGAGCAAGGGAAGACATTATTATCATTTGAAGCCTACCATAAGCAATTTGAGGCCTTATTCTAAAGCCTATCATAGACAATTGAAGGCTCTTTTGTTATTGATCCTACCGTAAGCAATCGGGGGGTCTTCTTATCAAGTCTATCGTGAGCAAGCAAAGACATTATTATCATTTGAAGCCTACCATAAGCAATTGATGGCCTTATTCTGAAGCCTATCATAGACAATTGAAGGCTCTTTTGTTATTGATCCTACCGTAAGCAATCGAGGTGTCTTATTATCAAGTCTATCGTGAGCAAGCGAAGACATCATTGTCATTTGAAGCCTACCATAAGCAATTGGAAGCATTATTCTGAAGCCTATCATATACAATTGAATGCTCTTTTGAATTGAACATCAGATTGAATATGAACTGAAGGGAGCATTCAACACTTTGCATCACTATCAATACAAGAAATACGACCCAGTTTTTCTTATTTGTTTTGCATTATTTTGCCTTAATTAATCCAATTTGCAACTTTGTTTTGCAGGCTGCTATCAAATTTAGGCTCGTTCACCTTATATTGAACGTTTTAGGCTCATTCGCCTTACAATTGAATGTTTTGGGCTCGTTCACCTTATAAATGAACGTTATGTTACCTGCGTAGGATATAGATTAGCCAAGTCAACTTGAGATATTATGTCTCGTTAGTCAACTTATCTTATGAAAGCCTTGCATTTTACAATTCGTTCTTGCTTTACTTATTGTCTTGCTTTACTGTTTCAGAATAAGGATCAGTTTAGAGGTTCTCCGGGCGGAGTACTTTGTCAGTTGATCGAAGGAAGAACTTATCGATGATACCGCAACCCGCATTTACAATTTTATCACTTTATCTATTTCTTATTCCAATTATTACAGTTTATTAGCAGTTGCATGCTTACCGCTTGTTGAGACTATTATAGGATTTTTAGCAGCACCGCAGCAGCGTTTGGAACATGGAGCTTTGCTTAGCAATGAACCGAGGCAATCGTTGATATGAGCTAGACTCGTCAATGAAGACCTGAAGAATTGCACCCGCATAAGTCATCCACCCTAGAGGTAAGTCTCTTGTTAACCCTGAGTCTGAGGTTTGAGATTGAAGACAAGATGGCTCGGTTATCGAGGTGCAGTGGAAGCTATGTCCGTGTAAACCCCTCTTTATGGGTGTGTCGTCGACCACATTTTCATAACTTGGGTAATTACAAGCCTCTTTTCCCGCTCTTGAGTAGTTGCTACTATCTCGTCTTTGATTTTCAAATCGCGTCGAACTACATATGGCCTGATTCTCTTTCAGCCCGAGATATGTAGGCAACTCGAAAACCGGAGCTCGGTCATGTCTATAAGCCTAGCGCTTTGGTCCTTGGAATCAAAGTACTTGGTTTTGTCGTGACAAAGGATAAAGAGGGGCAGCTGTTGACACCCAATTTTGTCCCGAATTTTTTCAAAATTATTAAATTATGGTAATATTTTTTTTTAATTGAGGTTAAATTTGAAAATTAAAAAAATAATAATAATAAGAGAAAACCCATTAATCTTGAAGAAAAAAGGTCAAATATGAAAGACGCAACCTCTATTTTGTCCTACTCGCGCAATCCATTCTATCTATTCAATTTATCCTAAAAGAGCTGATTTCATTCTTAACCATAAAATCCAACCTATCTTTGCAAAGCCCTATACCCATATATAACCCTTAAACCCTAGCCCCATTGATTATTCCCACAACCCCTAAAATTTTCAGATCTTGTTCGCACTCACAAAAAAAAAAAAAAAAAAACCCACCCTCACAACACACCATTATCATCATCTTCCTCCCTCTAAAAAACCCCTCACAAGACTACTCACACACCCATTACAAAAACCCGACCCAGTTTGCAGAAATGACTTGTCCTTCAAGTCTACAAAGCAAGCACTAGCAGAACTTTACAACAGTAGTAAATCCATTTCTCAGTTCACAAGAAAACACATTAGCAAACAAATCAGTTCTCTGTTCTTGTGGTTGAATCGAAATAGAGAAGGGATATAGGGGAATGGGTTTAAGCAGATTCGAGAGAGGGGTAGAAGGAAACTAGTAGCAACGACACCATCACTGCCGGAAAATGCTGTAATCGGAAAACCCAGGCCTTGTCCCCTGTTTCATTTGCCTCAGTCTTGTTTTTTTTTTTTTTTTTTGCTTGTAAATCAGATAAGGAAATGAATGAAAAGACATCAGGATCGGAGAGTGGCAGTGACGCCGCGAGCCTCGCCGGAGTTCTGCCGGAAAAGCTCGCCGGCGTTGCTCCTCTCCCTGCGTTGACTGTGTCGCCCCATTTGACGTTTCTGTTCCTTGTCTCATCGTGTTCTGGGAAATGAATTTGTCACCGGCCACCTCTGCTCAGTTGCTCTGTTTGTTTGTCCTCGCCGGATTAACTGGCTTGCTTCTGATTATTTGTTCTTGTGCTTTCATTATCTTCTGATTCTCTGCTTAACTGTTGTTTTTGGTTATGCGATTTGATTAGTTGTGCGATTTGATTATTTGCTTATTGATGCAGTTTGGAATTGGAAGAGGAGACGTTATTTGGTTTTCACTGTTTGGTTGACTTTCTTCAAGTTTATGTGGAATTGGCGAACAGGATACTACATTATTCTCTAAACTTTGACCAAGAATGGATTTGACAATGGAATTAAACAGACTGTTTGAGGCAAATGAAAATAATCAAATAATTGATTTGAGGTTTATGGACTGATATTGAATTGATACTACACGGCCAATGAAAAATATATATACACGTATTGAGGCCTCGGGATCGATTTGAACATGATACTACACTTGAACCGTCTCGTTCTCGTGTCCCTAATGCAAAAGGCGATGATGAATGTATGCATTTGAGGTAAAACAAGTTGAATAGAGTGGTGGGTTTGGTCCTTGGCGTGGCAACCGGCCCGGGCTCCGTGTTTGCGGCCGTACCAAATCCCAGGCCTCTATTCGACGCGCCATACAAACCTGAGCCTAAATTTTGCAAAAAAACAACCTCTTTATTATTATTATTATTATTATTATTATTATTATTATTATTATTATTATTATTATTATTATTATTATTATTTTTATTATTACTATTCTTATTATTATTATATATTTTATTATTATTATTATTATTATTATTACTTTATTATTGTTATTTTATTTCCTTAATTATTATACCTTATTATCATACTAATCCAATTTTACTTGTTTGTTTTACGAGGTATATTTTGGCACGAATAATTTATGGACGAGTTTGGCTAACTCACGAATGGGAATAATCCGTTGCATTGAAGGCATTTGGGATTGAATTTGGACCCGAGCATTCAGAAATAAGACTTAGGAATTTTAGAAAATTCAAGACTCCCGCGAGTTGATCAATTTCCCGGTTCTATCTTTAACTTTGCATTACTTTCCTTGAACACTTATGCAAATAAATGTGTAAAATATTTATTTATCAATAATATTTGATTGCTTTGTATATTGCTTTACTTTATGTTCGTTGCCCTTTTATTATGAAGTCGTTATTTAATTTATTGCAAATTGGGGCCGTCTTAGCAAATGCGTGCAAGTAAAAGAATGTTTTACAAATAAGCTTTTATTCGATTAATTATTCTTATTATTATTATTACTATTTTCAAATAATTCTTTTGAAAGAAAAGCGCACTTGTAAATATTTGGAAACCTGTCGGATTAACCGTATTTTACGGAATTTCGGAAGTGTCTTAAAAACCTTTTTCCGAAATCAATAAAACCTTTTCCCTTTAGAATCTCTGAAAGAAAGACCGTCTTTTTTATAAAAACGGAGTTTTTACACGCATTTGCTAATTTGGTTCCCTCTTTTCCTTAAATTGGGTGGCGACTCCGAAAACTCCAAAAGAGTTAGCCCATCCTGTCGATATTCCGGAATTTATCCTTTTCGGGGTAAACTTTGGGGTTCAACACATATCTCAGCCTATCTATATATAAATATATGGATCGGGTTGCACGCCGCAACGGTATAAATATATGGATCGGGTTGCATGCTGCAACAGGATGAATGTATGGATCGGGTGACACGCCGCAACAGGATGTATTTTTGATTGTTGATGTATTCGGGATATCTATATGTTTTGGCTATCTTACGTTCCTGGTTGTTGATGAGTTTTTCATTCCATAGGTGTTTGTAGTTATTATCTAGCTCTGCCTTTTTATAATTTAAATAAGAGGAATTTGGTTTATCTGTTTCTTTTCTCCCTGGCTAGCTATCCTATCCTTTGAGGTGGCTAGTCTGCCCCACTTATTGAGTCCTTTTGACTCAGTCTTGTTTGTTTCTTGTCTATCTATTTCGTTTCGGCAGGTTCGCTCCAGGATTGAGCTCGCCACATTGTGAAGAAGTGAAGACGACTTCAGCCGTCAGGGTGAGCCAGATCTTATTCCGGATGGCCACCAGTCTATTGTTTATTATTTCAGTTGCATTTTGCTCCCTTCAGGAGGCATCTGTCATCTTTTGTACTCTTAGATGTCTAGTCTTGATAGCCCTAAACCTAGTATGTTGGGTAGTCAACTGTAATTTCTTTTTTACAGCTTAGAGGTATCAATATGTCGGTGATTTTTTTTAAGTCTTGTCCTTATTTGTGAATTGTTATATTTATTTTCCTGATTTAATTGGTAAGGGTTCACCCGACGGGTCTAGGGGAGGATGTCGGGTGCCCGCACAGCCTAACCGGATTCCGGGTCGTGTCAACTAGGGCCTTCCTTAAACTCTTCTCACCCTTTGTGTTTGCATCATGATTTTAAGCTGTGATCTTGTATGATAATCAGAATATTTGATGATTAAGAACTGGCACGACAATTCTGGGTAAATTTTGACACCACGTTTCGACTGAAAGCATGAAATCTGAAATTTTTATCGAACAGGGGCTAATTGTGCTATGATTATTTAAATTGAGACTAGTCCTGCAAAACTGAACTACCCCTTTTTCACGTAAACGGTACATGCCTAATACACCATTGAAATATGACCTTTTATGTGTTAAAATGATTTTCGTCCTACTTTAAGCTCTTATAATACTAGTCTAATAGTATATAGGGGCGTATAATTATTGGGGTCACTTGTAAAAATTATTATACATATTTTTTCCAAGTGTATTCTCACTTATTCATGTATTTGCATGCTTATACACTTATATTTAGGTATGACAACCCCCTACTTGCATTTGTGTGCTTCCGTGTACCTCCTTCTCAAAAATAGCCCATACACATATCTTTCAAAACTGACCCCAAAAGTAAATAGCCATTAAGGTTAGGGTTCGACAACTAATGACGAGTCACACCGACCCTAGTTGGCTAACATTGGATTTCGAAAACAACCCCTATTTATTTTTTGACAAATTCTGAAATCATTTTGTTAAAACTGTCTATTTTTGTAAATATGACTTAGACGCTGAAATTGCACAAATAAGCTGTCTTTTGACACTTTTTGCGAATTTGACCATATTTCGATTAGGCATTTATACTAAAAGCATAAACGCGAATACGCGTGGAATATAGGTCGTATCTGTAAAAAACCCAAATATATGCATGTTACCTACACTTGTCTAATTAGACTTGGTATATAAATTGATTGTGACTTTGGCCATATAAGTTAGTAATACATGTGATAACACGTATCTTGTATAGACATCCCAAAATATAGACTCGGGCAGGAACCACCTTTCGTGGGACTCGGAGAAGTTCCTAACACCTTCTTCCCCGAGTCATTTGGACTTCTTACGTACTGAATCTCTAAAACTAGACCAGTTTGATAAAGACTTGACCTTAGACGCTTAGGTGACTTAATACACCTTAAAAATCTATATTAGGAGGCGACTACAATTCCTAAACTCAAACGAGTTACCCATTGATGGATATAATTTATTCATATATTTTCATATATCAAATATTAAGTCTTTTAATAAAACATGAATAAATATATTCATTTCTCGCATATTTTATAACATATTTTGTGGGAGAAAGAAGGCATTCAAAGGAGAAGAAAATGGTCATTGATGTCGTTATACGGCTCATAATGTGATGATAAGACTAATATTTACGTCAGTGATTTTTTCTACTATGAATAAATATTCACAACTATGGACAAAGTCATTCTCGCAACTATAGATCCAAACTATTTGAATGTGCGAGAAAGCTATAAATTCAAAAAACTCAAGTTTATGGAAAGTCCACTAGCACAGGTTTTGGCATCTATGGGAAACTCTCTAGTCACAAATTCAAGTTACTCATCAAGTCTATGAAGTTAGCAACTTTTCCATCTACGAGAAAGTTATAAATTCAAGCATAGTTAGATCTATGATCATTTAGCTTTGTAATGTTTCTATAAATAGGTGCTCAAGATTTGTATAAAAGGCATCCCAATGTAGAGACAAGAACTAGTCTTGCTCCCTTACTTTCTCTTTCAATTTTTCTTTTTGCCTTAGTAGGAATATTAATATTTTTTTTTAGTTTTTATCTTTTCTGCATAATTGAGTAATTTTCTTAGGTTCGGATATTAGATAAAGCTTGATAAAATTATTATGATAGATGTCCGAATTTTATTATCTTTTCATGTTGAGAGTCTCTCTTTATCATATTTATACACTAGGTTTAGCCATAATCTTTCTCTTATTTCTTTCAATTCTAATTCTCACGGAGGAATCGACTCAAATAAGTTTATTGATTTAGTAAAACCTAATCGAAAGAGGTTTTTTCTCACTTGGTGTACTCAACCGAAATGCTTTTTGTTTAAAGCCATTACTTTAATTGCTTAATAGTATAAACGAGAGTGGTGCTATTAATCGATTATTGTTTAATGTCACGAACTTCTATAGATTAATAGTATTAGCGCAAGTGGTGCTATTATGAAATTGTTGTTACGTGGAGTGATTGAATTAGAAATAAGAAGTTATTCTTTAAATAAGGTCTCTATTTCAGTGTTAATCAATTAATTGTATAAGCGCAAGTGGTGCTATTAATGGATTTCTTTTATGTGATTTGGTTGAATTAGATATAAGCGATCATCTCATTAAACAGAGAAATAAATAATAAAGTTTTGGTTCTATTATAATATTTTTATTTTGCAGATTCAAAATATCCCAACCTCTATTTTTTTAGAAAACTAAAAAAAAAATATTTATTATTTGTAGTTTTATTTTTTAGAACTCATAATTAACTCTCCTTATCAGCTTGATTCTCTCAAATAGTAAAAAAGATAATATAAACTTGTAGCCTAAGTGATTCCAATCTCTGTGGGACGATATCTTAAACTATATTGGAATTTGACAAGCACGAGCAGAAAAATCCTATGCACATTGGACCTCGTCAAATTTTTGGCGCCGTTGCCGGGGTTAGCAAACATCTACTTCAGGTTAATTATTTTTCTACTAATTATAGAGTTGTTGTTGTTGTTGTTGTTGTTGTTGTTGTTGTTGTTGTTGTTGTTGTTGTTGTTATTATTATTATTATTATTATTATTGGTACTACTAATAAGACTTGAACTGTTTTTTAAAAAAATAAATAAATAAATAGAGCTTTTAAAGATAAATATGGTTTAACACTTAAAAATGAACTTTAATCAATCAAGCATTAACTTTGCTGAGTTGACAGAAAATCATTGTCAAAAGATCATCAGTTGTAATCTATGTAGTGGACAACATTCAACATTTAATTGTCAGTCAGTCACTCGGGAATATGATGAGGACTTTTTTGATGAGTTTTGCCAACCAGAGGACACATTCTCATATGATGATTTTGAGAGATCAAAAGATATTGCAAATATTTTCGAAAAATCCAATGAAAGATTTGTTACTTGTAAATATTGTTGTAGAAATCACCACAGTCATGAATGCCAAAAAGTAACACATGTTCATATAGTGACTCTAGAAAATTGAAAGAAATTGAAAAATTAATACACCAAAGCAGAATGAAAGACATTGAGGAGTTGATAAACAAAAAGACTACTTGTGAATATTGTGGCGGATATCACCTTGGGAATACATGTCAAGCAGGTAATCCTTATCTTTTAGTTTATTTGCTGAATAATCTTACGTCGGTTCTAGTTCTTACAAGTACAGTGATTCTAATGGATATGACTGCAATCCGGAGTGGAACCAATATTTACCAGAGAATCAAAACAATGAAAGCCAACCACCTCAAGAGGTGGACGTGAGTTTGAAAGAATCTGTGCTTAGTTTCATGAAAAATACTGATAAGAAAATTACACAGACTCATGCAACCATTATTGACATAACCATGCAATTAAAACAATTAGTCAGTATGGTAATCTCCTTAAATGATGGTAATGAGCAATTAAATGAAACAATATCACATGGGAAAAATACCATCACTCCAGAAAAAAATTTAGATCTGGTAAAGTTGGCTAACAATGAAAGTTTGGTTGAATTTGAATCTTCAGGTCCTTAGTCCTTACGTGATTCTACTTATCTACAAGATTTAACTTATTTTGAAGAAAATGAAGATGAGGAAGTCATAAAGATAAATGGATTTAACATAAATTTATTTGACTATCACTCTTCAGTTTCTTTTGATCACTATGACTCTCTGGATTGTTTTATTGGAGATTTTCAGGAAAATGCATGGAAAGACCATCGTGAAAAATTCAAAATGTTGAGGGTCCTCATTGATAGTAATTACACTGTTAAAGGTACGGCAAAGAAATCAAAAGGCGGGCATAAGCGTACAACTAAAATATCTTTTGATGTTCTCGATCTAACAAGCTCCACAAGTAAACTCAACAAAAGAAAAGGAAACACTTATTCCGAATTAGGGGTGGAGTTTACTAGTTCACGAAGGAAAAAAAAACATTAGAAGAGTTTTCTTACGCCCTTATATTTTTTTTTAAAAAAAAAGTTTTCTGTGCACATATATAAATTTTTTTCTCTAAATGTTCTTTTCTTTCTTTTAATGAGTTTTCGCCAAAAAAAAAAAAAAAATTTATTTATCTTACCCGTAGCCATTGAGGGAGAAGCAATGGAGCCTTATAAGTCTGACATAGATTTGAGTTATTTAATACTTAGCCAAATGATTTGGTCAATATCTAGATTATTGTACAACCAGAACATCTCATGAAGGCCTCTACAAAAACAAAGTCACTTACACAGGAGTAACTCCAGGGTGATCGACATGCCTAAGTAACTGGTTGGTTAACCATTGAATGATACAATTCAAATGTTGGCATAGGTAAATTTTTTGGTTTATACTTAAACCGGGACCTAATGACTGATAAGGTCTAAAAATATTACAGTCTATTACACATAGAACATGTGTGGTCACAGTTTCTTTCAATCTTTCTTCTGTGATCGTACATTTGAAAGCCAAAAAGATTTTTATACTAATTATATTATATTTATATAATCCAATTGCCACTTTATGCTTCTTCATTCCTTTTCACTCTCCTTTCTTTCACTTGTCTAAAAATGCATTTTCATCCAGGAAAATGAAATGTTCAAGTATAGAGGAGGTTATGTTGGTATAAATTAAATTTTTTAAGTTTATTTTATTTAACTATATATTCTTTATTTTTATATATTATATACTATTTGTTTTCTTATTTATAGTCTTATTTTAGGTCGTTAATTATTAATATATATATTTTTTTCATTATGTTCAATATTATTTCTTTTTATATTCACCATAAGATTTTTCATGTCTATGATTTTGAATTTGTGAAAGTAAGAGCAAACATCTTCAACTCAGGAAATCATTGAAATTGAGAAAAATTATGACCACAAAGAAGGTAGAATCAATGAACTTGGCTAGAACTTGCTCTTAATGTTCTTCGAGGCGAAATAATGGATGATACTGATTTTTGAAAAATGAAATTAGGCCTTCTTTGATACACAATTCAAGCCTCTCAATTTTTTATCCAAATATACATATTTTTGCCTTTTCGAATCCTTCTTTGAGCCTTAATCCTATTTTTTTTTTCAACCCCATGATATACTTCTAAAAATATGATATATATGATATATGTATACATTGTTTACATATATATAAAGAGAAAAAAAAGAGTCATTATTTCTTCCAGCCTTGAATGAGTAAAGATTAAACATCGCCAAAAGGAAGAAATATTACAAAAAGAAGCAATGTTGTAAATATTTGAATATATATGACATATGACATAGCAAAAAGAAAAAAAATTGACCAAAAAAAAAAGTATTACGGAATGGAGAAAATTTTGAGAAATGTTAGCTCCAAGCTGGAAGAAGAACAATCACTATCAAATACCCTTATCCTACCAGCCTGAAGCCTAAAAATACAAGCCATGAAAAGTCCTAAAACGATTTAGAAAGTCAAGATTGAATCTATATAACTGGAGCTGAACATGATGAGCAAGCTTATGGACAAGACTATGATACTTACTGAATACATGATCATAACTTTATTAATTTTGAAAGATTCAAGGGGAGAAGGCTGCAAGTTCTTGTTGATCAAGTCAAAATTCAGAAATTAGGTAAAGAATTTGGGGAAGTAAAACGAATAATTGCATTGAGTATGATGAAGGAAGTTTATCTCGAATAAATTTTCTATCCTACAATGATCATGAGTTTGAAGAAAATATTTTTATTAAAAAAATTCTTTTTCCTCAAAGATGAGCAAAGATTCAAGTTTGGGAGAATTTGAGGATATAATTTATTAATATATTTTCATATATTAAATATTAAGTATTTTAATAAAACATGAAAAAATATATTCATTTCTCACATATTTTATAACATATTTTGTCGGAGAAAGAAGACATTCAAAGGAGAAAAAAATTATAATTGATGTCGCTATACCACTCACAGTGTGATGATAAGACTAATATTTACGTCAGTGATTTTTTCTACTATGAATAAATATTCACAACTATGGACAAAGTCATTCTCGCAACTATAGATCCAAACTATTTGAATGTGTGAGAAAGCTATAAATTCAAAAAACTCAAGTTTATGGAAAGCCCACTAGCACAGGTTTTGGCATCTACGGGAAACTCTCTAGTCACAAATTCAAGTTACTCATCAAGTCTATGAAGTTAGCAACTTTTCCATGTACGAGAAAGTTATAAATTCAAGCATAGTTAGATCTATGATCATTTACCTTTGTAATTTTTCTATAAATAGGTGCTCAAGATTTGTATAAAAGGCATCCCATTGTAGAGACAAGAACTAGTCTTGCTCTCTTCTTTTCTCTTTTAGTTTTTCTTTTTGCCTTAGTAGGAATATTAATATTTTTCTTTAGTTTTTATCTTTTCTCCATAATGGAGTAATTTTCTTAGGTCGGGATATTAGATAAAGCTTGATAAAATTATTATAATAGATGTCCGAATTTTATTATCTTTTCATGTTTAGAGTCTTTCTTTATCATCTTTATACACTAGGTTTAGCCATAATCTTTATCTTATTTCTTTCAATTCTAATTCTCACGGAAGAATCGACTCAAATAAGTTTATTGATTTAGTAAAAGCTAATCGAAAGAGGTTTTTGCTCACTTGGTGTACTCAACTGAAATACTTCTTGTTTAAAGCCATTACATTAATTGCTTAGTAGTATAAACGAGAGTAGTGCTATTAATCGGTTATTGATTAATTTCACCAACTTCAATAGATTAATAGTATAAGCGCAAGTAGTGCTATTATGAAATTGTTGTTACGTGGAGTGATTGAATTAGAAATAAGCAGTTATTCTTTAAATAAGTGTTACACCTTGTATGTCCAAAGTGATATATACCATTCTAAAGATATGTTAGGAATGATTTAAGTGAGTTTAAAGTCATAATATGACCATATATGATGTTTATATGTTGAATATAAAGTTTTGGAAAAATCGGATTTAAGTTGCGGAAAAACCGACTAACGAATTGCCTTGTAACAAAGGTTTTTCAGTAATTAATTTCGTGCGTTATATGAGGTCTTTTGGGGATATATCATATACCAAATTGAAGATCTTTGAGTGTAGTATCCAACACTTTTGATGGTTTGTTCATACAACGTATAGATAAAAAGATATGAGCATCAGAAGTCAGGCCAGAAAGAGGGACATAAGCATAAAAGAGGACTAAAACTGAAATGTTTCAAGTATAAAAGGAAAATTCCTTTCATATATCGTCATTTCCAGAAATATAAAGAGAGAAACAGTTCTCTCATTAAGTTTTTAGCAAATTTTATGATTTTGAAGGATGCACGTCAATCTTAACTCGAAATTGAAAACAAATTGCGTCAAAATACTCTACGCGATTAAGGTAACGTTATGCTACCTTCAATTTCGTCTATAGCTTGAGTTTTAGAATTACTTCATGGCTAAATAAAGTACCTAAATGATGTATTATAGCTTGTTTATGCTTTAAAAGGTGTTGAGTTCAAAAGAAATAAGGTTTAGAAGCAAGAAACATCAAAGGTATGTAAGGCTAAACCTTTCTTTTGGCAAGGCATGTATCATTTAGAGTTTGAAGTTTTTCTTAGTTCTGAATTTAGTGTTTCTTCTGAGTAACTGGTATAGTATCAAGGAAATCTTGTATATACTTAATTTCGTACTAAAATCCAAGGTGAAAGACGTCCGAATCAGCAAGACAAAACGTTTCAAAATCTGGAAAATCATTTTGATCTTTGGACAGTTGTTAGTATATTGATCATAACTATTTGTACAAAATTGATATTTGGATGATTTAAGAATATCCAGAATCCTAAAACATATATCTACAACTTTCATGAGATAGTAAAGTCTATAACTTTAATCTACACTCTGAAAATTCGGTCGAAAGATAAGACACTGGTGCTGTCCACACATTCAATCAGCGGATTTGTTACGTCATCCAGTCATCTCATATTGTTATCCATTTAACATGTTTATGTTATCAGCTTTTACGGGTATCCATTCCCAGTGTAGTATAGTGCTTGTTCTATTTTTGCGGATCATCCAGTTTCAGGGGAAACTCTGCCGAAAATCTTCTGGAAATTCAAAGAGTTGGATAAATTATGAGTTCTAGGTTGTGTCTATAATTCTATCCAGAGTTTTCTTCTCATTCCTTTGAGTCCATATCTATTTTTGCCACCTGTATTATGCCTCATACATGCTTATACTCATATTGTGATCATGTTATGTGTGATTTGGAGTCCCTCATAAAGGTTGGACATTGGACACACAGTCAGGTCGAGTGGGTATCAGGTTCCTAATCGGATTACCCTAAGATGTGGGGAATGAAGCCTTTAGCCTTATGTGATATATTTTTTTCTGGTTATTGAACACAACAAGATCGTTTGTCAATGGATCTAAAGGACAAAACAGTTATTGAGTGGCTGTACTAACTTTGTAATAAGGTAAGTGTTTATATTAATTTCTTTGGAGGCACTTGGCCTCGTGGCTTTCTACCACGTGTCCCTTACGTGTGTAGCTGCCGATAGGCGTACTCATTACGCCTTAGCTTTGAATTTACATTGTATATTATATGTTATGCCCTGTTGTTGGTATTGCATTGAACATATGAGTATTGCACTCTCATTTTGAGCATTGTATATACTTCCCGGTAATCGATGAGAGTCCCGAGCCGGTGAAAGGTCATTATTTCATGTACTTCCCGGTTGGCGATGAGAGTCCCGCACCGATGAAGGGTCATTATTGTATATACTTCCCAGTTGGCGATGAGAGTCCAGCACCGGTGAAGGGTCATTATTGCATATACTTCCCGGTAATCGATGAGAATCGTGAGCCGGTGAAGGGTCGTCATTGCATATACTTCCCGGAATCGATGAGAGTCCCGATCCGGTGAAGGATCATCATTGCATATACTTTCCGGTAATCGATAAGTGTCTCAAGTCGGTGAAGGGTAATCATTGCATATACTTCCCGGTAATCGATGAGAGTCCCGAGCCGGTGAATGGTCATCATTGCATATACTTGCCGGTAATCGATGAGAGTCCCGAGCCAGTGAAGGGTCATTATTGCATATATCTCCTCGTAGACGATGAGAGTTCCGCGCCAGAGATAGGTATCAGGCATATTTGACTACATTGCATCGTACTGCATTCATCCATCTCATTGCACCGCATACTGACTATTGTTTTTATTGTGTTGTGTTTTATGTATGCGGTATGTACACACTGTTGTGGACATATCTCAGTTTGCCTATATATTTCTAGCTCGCACTCTGGGTTGGGGGGATCGGGTTGCACGTCGCAATGGTATAAATATGGATCGGGTGGCACGTTGCGACGGTATAAATATATGGATCGGGTTACACGTCGCAACGGTATAAATATATGGATTGGGTTGCACGTTGCAACGGTATAAATATATGGATCGGGTTGCATGCCGCGACAGTATGAATATATGGATCGGGTTGCACGTCGCAACAGGATGAATATATGGATCGGGTTGTATATATTCTGTGTGTTTTATCTATTTCTTTTCTCCCTGGCTAGCTATCCTATTCTTTGAGGTGGCTAGCCTACCCCACTTATTGAGTCCTTTTGACTCACCCTTGTTTGCTGTTTGTTTCTTGTCTATCTATTTCATTTCGGCAGGTTCGCTCCATGATTGAGTTCGCCACATTGTGAAGGAGCAAAGACGACATCAGCTGTCAAGGTGAGCCAGCTTTTATTCCGGATGGCCACCAGTTTATTGGTTATTATATCAGTTGCATTTTGCTCCCTTCAGGAGGTATCTGTCTTCTTTTGTACTATTAGATGTCTAGTCTGGATAGCCCTAAACCTAGTATGCTGGGTAGTCAGCTGTAATTTCTTTTGTACAGCTTAGAGGTATCAGTATGACGGTATTTTTTTTAAAGTGTTGTTCTTATTTATGAATTGTTATATTTATTTTCCTAATTTAATTGGTATGGGTTCGCCCGACTGGTTTAGTGGAGGATGTCGGGTGCCCGCACGACCTAACTAGATTTCGGGTCGTGTCAGTTGGTATCAGAGCCCGGTTTAGATTCTATCCAGATTGAAACAGTGTCTCGCTGATGGGTACGTAGACGTCCGTACTTATCTACGATAGGCTATAATGGTATTTAGGAAGTTTCACTTTCTTCTTTTCGGATCGTGCGTCGATCTAAGATGCAAAAGTATTTTTGTTAATTCCTTCATGGTAATTGTGAACCCTTGTGCCGTAAATCAGCAAACAGTATGAGTTCAAGACGAAGCAGCCTAGCCTAGGGCTAGCACTGACGAAGCCCCGAGAGTTTTTGTATCGTGCTGACGATCTAGTTACGGAGGTCCTAGCTGTACGAGCTTAGGATGGGCAAGGGAGCAGGGGCTTGTGGTTCCCTTGGCTCTCTACAATGCTTTTACGAGGATCTTGACGACGCAGATACCGCAAAAACCTATTATTCGCTAGGCAGCCTATCAGGTTGCCGCAGATACAGACATTCCGTTTCAGAGAGATCCTGTTCCAGTTCCTGATATTGCCTCAGTAAAATTATGTTCCGGAGGCAGCATATGTTGTGCCTCTAGTTATTCTGGCTGGTTAGCTAGCCCGAGTAATGGCTCGATTCGAGTGTCGGAAGAGGTTGCATTATTCTACTCAACTGAACATTCCGATATTCTTAAGCCATGCATCAGATAATCCCTGTGTAAGTTTTTTTTAAATAAAATGATTTCAGTGTATCCTTTAGGCTCTTGATTATATCGAGTGGTAGGGTGTTGATTATTCTACTTTCCAGTTTTAGGGGTCCAGCCTTGATATGGTAGACCGCTTCTTATCAGCTAACTTGGTTCGATTTTTCTTCTTCGTGGAAAAGTTCCTTTCGTGCAGCGAGCGAGATGAAAAGAGTCTCCAGTTTGAGTGGATTAGATAGGGTAGTTTGTCGGTTAGCCTGTTGGGTTCAGAATATGAGATTAAAATTCTGTAGGATGACTGAATATGAACTAGAACTAGTCCATGGACCTTCCGAGAATGTTCAAAGATTTATTGATGACCTTTTCCATTCCCGTGAGGTCCCAGATAGCTTGAGGGATTAAGGTCGGGACTTCATTATGTTGTTTGTAATATTGCTCAGAGGTATTAGGCGTACCATAAGTTAGAGCGGGAGAGAAAGAGATCCTACGGCCCTGGTGGGCACCATGGTACCTCATTTGGAGGTAAGAGTTCTGATTATTTTGGGAGGTCACCTGCCAAGTTATCTCAGCTTGTAGAGCGTGATTCTCAGAGTGCGCGAGTAGTTTATCAAGATTAGACTCAGTTTTCTCTTTATAGCTATCAACAATCTATCCTGCTTCCATTTTCAGCAGAAATGTGTTATCATTGTCATGAGTCTGGTTATCCTTTGAGGAATTTTTCCTTACTCCGGTAAGTAGGCAGTCATCCTTTCTCTCGTCATCAGGCACCTGCACAGTCGCAGGGAATTTCATTTCGATCTTAATCAGCAAGAGAAATACCACCATCCAATAGAGGTCGGGAAGCGTAGTGGTAATGATCCTTCTAGAAGTAATTATCAGGGTAGCGGCATGGCTCAGCCGCAGAGGCAGTTCTAAGAACTACAAGTCCGGCAGGATGTTGAGGTATCTGATGTAGTAGACCCAAGTATTTCTTCCTCACTTATATGTGTGTAAGCTTTGATTCTTCCGATCGATTTGGAAATGGTTGTCTTATCATGTTTCCATGGTTTTCTTGGATGTCATTTTTATTAATCGGTTGCGGTAGAGTGGTGAGATTCTTGTATGATTTATTCCTGGCATTTCTGAGATCCTCCTAGTTGATCTGGTTTAAATGTGAGAAATTTGAGAGAGAGAGAGAGAGAGAGTCAGTATTGTCTGCTTGGCATCCTGTTGTACCACTTTCTCTTATTATGTCAAGTCAGTCTATCTCTCTTTGGAATTCAGTGTTGATAAGATGGTGGGATTCTTTATCGTCACCATCAGAAAGTGTGATCATTTCTTCCGGTGCAAAGTGATTAGTAGGTAATATTCGATCTACGTATCTCTTCTTGGTTCAAAACGTTAGTAATGTCATGTTATCCCATGAGCTTATCTGGATTATAAAAGGGTTTTCTGGTAAATTGTCAGAGTTTCCTTCCTATTGGAAGGTTAAATTAGTATGGATATCGCTCCATAGAGCTCATTTAATGTCTATTTGTTTAATTGCAATTCTGTAGCCTGACTCAGAAGTAGTCTAGCTCTGGTAGCCAAGCAATAAGAAGATGGGCTTCATGAAGTTCTAATTATTTCTATCCTCAGTCCGTCGCCATTTCTTCTTCGTCCGGCACGGGTGAGCATAGGCGGTCAGTAACCTATTGTGATGTTTCCTGCGTTAAGCCAGAGTGCGTGCCAAGGTAGCTGGGTAAGCACATTGTCGTTTTTCAAGGCTACTAAGGGTAATGAGAGGTGTCATTTGGCCCCTGAGTTGATCTACCAGGCACTGGTTCTTATGGCAAGGGTATGGAATTGTGAACTCGATTTTGCAGCTGTTTGGCAACTCGAGAGGGTAATTTGGTAGCTCAGGTCTGAGCCGCGTTCTCTCCTCAGCTAAGTCTTCCTTAATCCAGCAGGTTGTGCGAGGATGACTATGTCTACTCAAATTAGTTGTATGAGTTTATGCTCTAAGTGGAGGAGTCTTCCTCCAATTGATACCGAATCATAATATTAAATCTCTAAGGCGTTGCTGAAGCGTAAGCTAATTCTTTGTTTCATCGACTTGTTCTATATCGAAAAGTATATCGACGAGGTGATTCACCGGTGGAATCATGTTAATTCATCCAGAGTTCCGTGAATCTTTGTTTCCAAAATGTAGAGCTCTCTTCTCGTGATTGAGGAAGTATCAGCTTAGTCAGAATAAGCTAGGCAATGGCATTATGATATTATCCAGATCTATTTTACTCCAAGAGTTCGGTGTGCGTGTTATAATTCTTATTCTTGAATCATGAGATAATATTCGTGGAGTAGTTTATGAAGGTCGTGCAAGTTCTCTTGTTAACCGTGTGAATTTTTCTTTAGACTTTGGCTCGTTCGAGGAAGAACGAGAGTTTAAGTGGAGGAGAATGAAACGACCTCGGTTAGTCGTTTCGGAAGATAGGACTCCGATTGGCGTGCCGATAATTTTAAAAAATTTGTAAGGTCTATTGGGACTTTTTTTAAAATTTGAGTTAAATCAGACCTCGTTTGATAGGCATCGGAAGAAGGTTTCAGTTGATATTGTCGATAAATAAAAAAAAAAGAGATTTTCGAGCTCGGTTTTGGTGAACGAGCTCCGATTCAAAATCCGAAAGCGCCGTTAGGTTCGTATGATTATTTATGACTTTTGTGCTTTTTCGAAAGTGAATTTCGAGGTTGTTCGGCTACGTTCCGTAATAATTTGACCTTTCACATCTCTTCACTACTACAAGTATGTAACAGATCGTTGCTTAATGCTTCTACGTACTTCATTTAACATTCGAGGACGAATGTTCCTAACGGGGGGAAGATTGTTACACCCCGTATGTCCAAAGTGATGTATACAATTCTAAAGACATGTTAGGAATTATTTAAGTGAGTTTAAAGTCATAATATGACCATATATGATGTTTATATGTTGAATATAAAGTTTTGAAAAAATCGGAGTTAAGCTGCGGAAAAACCGACTAACGAATTGCCTTGTAACGAAGCTTTATCAGTAATTAATTTTGTGTGTTATATGAGGTCTTTTGGGGATATATCATATACCAAATTGAAGATCTTGGAGTGTAATTTCCAACACTTTTGACGGTTTGTTCATACAACGTATAGATAAAAAGATATGAGCATCAGAAATCAGGCCAGAAAGAGGGACATAAGCGTAAAAGAGGACTAAAATTGAAATGTTTCATGTATAAAAGGAAAATTCCTTTCATGTCTCGTCATTTCAAGAAATATAAAGAGAGAAACAGTTCTCTCATTAAGTTTTGAGCAGATTTTATGATTTTGAAGGATGGACGTCAATTTTAACTCGAAATAGCAGACAAATTGCGTCAAAATGCTCTACGCGATTAGGGTAACGTTATGCTACCTTCAATTTGGTCTATAGCTTGAGTTTTAGAATTACTTCATGGCTATGTAAAGTACCTAAATAATATATTATAGCTTTTTAAGCTTTAGAAGGTGTGTAGTTCAAAGGAAACAAGGTTTAGCAGCAAGAAACATCAAAGGTATGTAAGGCTAAACCTTTCTTTTGGCAAGGCATGTATCTTTTAGCTTTTTAAGGTTTTCTTAGTTCTAAATTTAGTGTTTCATGTGAGAAACTGGTATGGTATCAAGAAAACCTTGTATATACTTAATTTGGTACTAAAATCCAAGGTGAAAGACGTCCGAATCAGGAAGACAAAACGTTTCAAAATCTGGAAAATCATTTTGATCTTTGGACAGTTGTTAGTATATTGATCATAACTATTTGTACAAAATTGATATTTGGATGATTTAAGAATATCCAGAATCCTAAGACATATATCTACAACTTTCATGAGACGGTAAAGTCTATAACTTTAATCTACACTCTGATAATTAGGTCGAAAAATAAGACACTGGTGATGTCCAGACATTCTATCAGCGGATTTGTTACGTCATCCAGTCATCTCATATTGTTATCCGTTTAACATGTTTATGTTATCAGTTTTTACGGGTATCCATTCCCCAGTGTAGTATAGTGCTTGTTCTGAGTTCTAGGTTGTGTCTATAATTCTATCCAGAGTTTTCTTCTCATCCCTTTGAGTCCATATCTATTGTTGCCACATGTGTTATGCCTCATACATACTTATACTTATATTGTGATCATGTTATGTGTGATTTTGAGTCCCTCATAAAGGCTGGACATTGGACACACAGTCAAGTCGAGTGGGTATCAGGTTCCTAATCGGATTACCCTAAGATGTGGGGAATGAAGCCTTTAGCCTTATGTGATATATTTTTTTTTTCTGGTTATTGAACACAGCAAGATCGTTTGTCAATGGATCCAAAGGACAAAGCAGTTATTGAGTGGCTGTACTAACTTTGTAACAAGGTTATTGTTTATATCCATTTCTTTGGAGGCACTTGGCCTCGTAGATTTCTACCACGTGTTCCTTACGTGTGTTGCTGCCGATACACGTACTCATTACGCCTTAGCTTTGAATTTACATTGTATATTATATGTTATGCCCTGTTGTTGGTATTGCATTGAGCATATGAGCATTGCACTCTGGTTTTGAGCATTGTATATACTTCCCGGTAATCGATGAGAGTCCCGAGCCGGTGAAAGGTCATTATTTCATGTACTTCCCGGTAATCGATGAGAGTCCCGAGCCGGTGAAGGGTCATTATTGCATATACTTCCCGGTTGGCGATGAGAGTCCCGCACCGGTGAAGGGTCATTATTTCATGTACTTCCCGATTGGCGATGAGAGTCCCGCATCGATGAGGGGTCATTATTGCATATACGTCCCAGTTTACGATGAGAGTCCTGCATTGGTGAAGGGTCATTATTGCATATACTTCCCGGTAATCGATGAGAGTCCCGAGCTGGTGAAGGGTCATCATTGCATATACTTCCCGGAATCGATGAGCGTCCCGATCAGGTGAAGGATCATCACTGCATACTTCCCGGTAAACGATGAGTGTCCCGAGCCGGTGAAGGGTCATCATTGCATATACTTCCCGGTAATTGATGAGAGTCCCGAGCCGGTGAATGGTCATCATTGCATATATTTCCCAGTAATCGATGAGAGTCCCGAGTCGGTGAAGGGTCATTATTGCATATATCTCCTGGTAGATGATGAGAGTCCCGCGCCGGAGATAGGTATCAGGCATATTTGACTACATTGCATCATACTGCATTCATCCATCACATTGCACCGCATACTGACTATTGTTTTTATTGTGTTGTGTTTTATGTATGCAGTATGTACACTATGTCGTGGACATATCACAGTTTGCCTATATATTTCTAGCTCACACTCTGGGTTGGAGGGATCGGGTTGAACGTCGCAACGGTATAAATATATGGATCGGATTGCACGTCGCAACGGTCTAAACAAGGGAATTGGGTTGTACGTTACAACAGTATAAATATATGGATCGGGTTGCACGCCGCGATAGTATGAATATATGGATCGGGTTGCACGCCGCAATAGGATGTATTGCTGATTGTTGATATGTTCGGGATACCTATATGATCTGATTATCTTACATTCCTGGTTGTTAATGAGTTTGTGATCCCATACGTATTTTTAGTTATTATCTGGCTTTGTCTTTTTATAATTTAAATAAGAGGAATTTGGTTTATCAATTTCTTTTCTCCCTGGCTAGCTATCCTATTCTTTGAGGTGGCTAGTCTGCCCCACTTATTGAGTCCTTTTGACTCGATTTGTTTGCTGTTTGTTTCTTGTCTATCTATTTCATCTCGGCAGGTTCGCTCCATGATTGAGTTCGCCACGTTGTGAAGGAGCAAAGACGACTTCAGCTGTCAGGGTGAGCCAGCTTTTATTCTGGATGGCCACCAGTTTATTGGTTATTATTTCAGTTGCATTTTGCTCCCTTCAGGAGGTATCTGTCTTCTTTTGTACTCTTAGATGTCTAATCTGGATAGCCTAAACCTAGTATGTTGGGTAGTCAGCTGTAATTTCTTTTGTACAGCTTAGAGGTATCAATATGTCGGTATTTTTTTTAAAGTCTTGTCCTTATTGATGAATAGTTATATTTATTTTCCTAATTTAATTGGTAAGGGTTCCCCCGACGGGTCTAAGGGAGGATGTCGGGTGCCCGCACGGCCTAACCAGATTTCGGGTCGTGTCAATAAGGTCTCTATTTCACTGTTAATCAATTAATAGTATAAGCGAAAGTAGTGCTATTAATGGATTTCTTTTATGTGATTTGGTTGAATTAGAAATAAGCGATAATCTCATTAAATAGAGAAATAAATAATAAAGTTTTGGTTCTATTATGATATTTTATTTTGCAGATTCAAAATATCCCAACTTCTATTTTTTTTTTAGAAAACTAAAAAAAGTATTTATTATTTGCAGTTTTATTTTTCAGAACTCATAATCTACTCTCCTTATCAGCTTGATTCTCTCAAATAGTAACAAAGATAATATAATCTTGTAGCCTAGGTTGTTCCAATCTCTGTGGGACGATATCTTAAACTATATTGGAATTTGACAAGCACGAGCAGAAAAATCCTATGCACATTGGACCTCGTCACCAGTCAAACCTGAAACTTAACTCGCTTTCAGTTGAGTTTAAAATCGGGTATGACACCATCTAGGACCTCAAAGAAGAAGAAAGGTCATCAATAAATCTCCGAACCTTCTCGGAAGGCTCATGGAATAGTTCTAGTGGATACCCATCCATCCTAAATAATTTAATCTCATATTCTGAAACTAACAGGATTCTCTGTCCAATCCACTCAAATTGGCGATACTTTTCATCTCGCTCGCCGCACGGAAGGAACTTTTTTTTCTTGAATCTACAAGAAAATCTGCGCCAAGTTAGCTTAGGCAACCCTTGCTTAGCTGATAAAGAGCTGTTCACCAAGCCAAGGATGGATCTTGAAATTGGAAAGTACTATAATCAACACCATACTGCTCAACATAACCAACAACCTGAAGGATATGCTGACATCATTTTATTTTTAAAAAATTACACAGGGATTATCTGATGCATGGCTTAAGAATATCGGAAGGTTCAATTGGGTAAAATAATGCAGCCTCTTTGGGCACTCGGACCGAACTGTTACCAAGGCTAGCTAACTAGCCAGAACAATTGGAACTACAACACATGCAGCCTCTAGAACATAATTTACTAGGGCAATATCAGGAACTAGAATAAGAACTCCCTGAACTGAATGTCTGCATCTGTAGCCACCTCATGAGCTGCATAGGCTATAAGAGGTTCTTGCGGTATCTGTGCCGCCAAGATTCTCAAAAAAAAGACTTAGAGGGCCGGGGAACCACAAGGCCCTGCTCCCATTGTCCATCCCAAGCTGGCATAGTTGGGGCCTCCGCAACTGCATCATAAGCATGATCCACAACTCTCGGGGCTTGTACAGAACTAGCCCAAGTCTAGACTGCTTCATCATGAATCCCAGTCCTTTGCTTGTTGCACGAGGGTTCGCAGTTGTTATGAAGCAATTAACAGAAATATGCATCAATTACAACGAAGCAATTAACGGAAATATTTTGCATCCCACCTGAAGACAAATACACGATTAGATAAGAATGAAGAGAAACTTCCTAAATGCCGTCATAGCCTCTCATAGATAAGTACGGACGTCTACGTACCCATCAGCGAGACTCTACTAGACACTGTCTTAGTCTGGATAGACCCTAAACCGGGCTCTGCTACCAACTGACACGACTCGAATTTTCGGCTAGGCCGAGCGGACACCCGACCTCCTGCCCTAGACCCACCTGGCGAACCCTTAACAACTGAATTAGAAAAATGAATATATATCCAACTCATAAATAAGAACAAGACTTAGAATAAGCACAAATATACTAATACCTCTAAGCTGTACAAAAGAAATTACAGCTAAGTACCTTACATACTAGGTTTAGGGCTATCAAGACTAGACATATAAGAGTACAAAAGAATACATACGCCTCCTAAAGGGAGAAAAATACAACTGAAATAATAAACATAAAACTGGTGGCCATCCAGAATTAAAGCTGTCTCACTCTGATAGCTGAAGTCGTCTTTGCTCCTTAACAACGTAGCGAACTCAATCCTGTAGCGAACCTGCCGAAACAAAATAAATAGACAAGAAACAAACAACAAACAAGGGTAAGTCAAAATGACTCAATAAGTAGGGCAGACTAGCCACCTCAGAGAATAGGATTGCTAGCCAGGGAGAAGAGCTAAACTAACTAGAAATGCATACCACTAAAGCATATAAACCAATTAGGGACACAAAATAGCCAGAAACATATAGGCAAACTTAAATATGTCTACAAAATGGTATACATACCGCACACACAAAACAGAACATGATAGTCACATAACAATCAGCATGCGGTGCAATGAAATGGGATGAATGCGGAATGAGGCAATGCAGTCACATGCGCCTGATACCCATCTCTTGCGCGGAACTCTCATATATATCCCCTACAGGCGGGTAGGCTGAGCCAACCATATAGAACCCATGTAGGCACGCATGTCGAGCAAACCTCATGTGATGTATACCCCCTACGGCGTGCAGGCCGAGCCAACCATATATGCATACATCCTTCTACAAGCGTGTAGGAAGAGCCCACCATATAGAACCCATATATGCAAGCATGTCGAGCCAACCTCATGTGATATATACCCCCTGCGGCGTGCAGGTCGAGCCAACCATATAGGCATACATCCTCCTACAACTGTGTAGGACGAGCCCACCATATAAAACCCGTATAGGCACGTATGTCGAGATAACCTCATGTGATGTATACCCCTGCGACGTGCAGGTCGAGCAAACCATATAGGCATACATCCTCCTACAAGCGTGTAGGATGAGCCATCTGTAAACAGTATCAAACCAGATCATAGATCCCTTATAGACATGCAGACTAAACCAACCAGCATATAATACAACAAATATTACCCCATCCGGTGTAAATCATTTTTTTCAAAAAAATCCATATAGTAAGTATGAATTTATCGATAACTATGCATGAATAGAGACATACATAGAAAAATCCGCAGGCATAAGGCCACAAAGAAATGGATAGAAACCACTCACTGTCCACCAGGAGATATATGCAATGATAACCTTTCACCGGCTTGGGATCCTCATCGATTACGGAGAAGTATATGTCAAGCTCAAAACCAAAGTACAATGCTCATATGCCCAATGCAATACCAACAATAGGGGATATCATATAATATAAAATGTAAATCCAAAGCTAAGGCGTAATGAGTACGCCTATCGGCAGCTACACATGTAAGGAACACGCGGTAGAGTATCCATAAGGCCAGGGGGCTCCAAAGAAATTGTTACAAACACTTATCTTATTTCAAAGTTCACATTGCTACTCAACAACCGCTTTGTCCTTTGGATTCATTGCAAAACGATCCCACTGTGTTCAAATCACATATGGCTAAAAACCTTCATTCCTTACATCTTAGAACAATCTAGTAAGGAACCTGAGACCCGATTCGTATAGGTAGTACACAGTCCAGGCCTATATACATGGTTAAATATCACATAACCAAAATCTTAATAAATTATATTTATGGGTTACCCATAACTTCTTGAGTACAATATCTAATCAATTCCATCATCGGGGTTCAATTAACCCTTGAAACTATCAATTTAATTTATTAGAACGGTGTCTATTATCCCAATTTCTACCGTTAAAATATATTCAAATGCACGTAATAAACTAAAATAATGAATTAACACCATTACCTGGATATTTTGGGGGTAGAAATTCGACTTTTTTCTCCTTCTCTTTTCCTTTTTCCTTCTTTCTTTGTGTTTTTCTTTTCTCTATTTTATGTTGTTATTTCTATTTCGTTCTTTGAAATGTAGCTGCTAAGGGAGCTTATAATCCCTTAGCTTAACCGACATAGTCATTTCTTTTCTTTTCTTGTTTTATATCGTGATGAAAATTAAAACGTAATCCTAAAAAATTTTGAATAATCCCAAATTTCTCAAGTAAGTTACATAAAATTTATGTAACATACTTACTAAGACGGATCTCAAATCGGATTCCCGAAACTCAAGATGAGAATTAAATGGAAAAAGGATCAAATTATTAACTTTCGGCATTTTAACAGAAACTATCCGAACGACCACGAAATTCACTTTTGAAAGTTCAAACAAGTCATAAATAATCATACGAATCAAACAACGCTTTCCGATTTTGAATCGGAGCTCATTCACCAAAATCGATTTTTAAAACCTCTTTTTAGGATTTACCGACAACAGAAATTGAAACCTTCTTCCGATACCTACCAAACGAGGTCTGATTTAGCTCATATTTTACATACAAGTCCTAATCGACCCTACAATATTTTAAAATTTTCGGCACATTAATTGGAATCCTATCTCCCAAAACGACTACCTAAGGTCTTTTCATTGTTGTGTTAGAATTTTAGTTAATTTGGAAATTGCATATGCAATTCTTGGATAGGTTTATTTGATCTTGGTCAAGTGGTGTTAGTGTAGGAACAATGAAAAGGGTGGACAAGTGAAATAATTGAGGAAGCAAGAAGGAAGGGACCGCTAAAAGAATTATAGAGTGGAGAAGCATCCAGCCGGTAAAAGGGCGGGACGCCACTCCAGCTCCACAGATATTCTTGCGGTCACCACCCCATGCACTTGAAAAAGTGTCTTGCGCCCAAGTCACACACAATTCGACGACCCGCCGAGTAAAATGCAGGCCGCAACCTTCGGGGGCCTTGTCGGGTCACCCGACTTTAAAAGGCCCTATGTAAGTTTTTTTTCACTATTCAAATACACCCACTGTAAAAACCAACAACCCACTGACCGTAAATTACTATTCTAACTCATCCAAGACAGAACCACCACTCCAAATCACTCTCAAACATCAGATTTCACCACCCGCTTGTGATTCCCTTGACCTGTTTTCAATTTCATCTCAGATATGGTATGTTTTCTTTCCCTAGTTGTAAAATTCTTGTTATTTTTAAGCATTGGTAAGTTAAACATCATGTTGGGGGTGGGTATGGTTAATATCATGATTAGGGTAGTTTTAACATGATTTTACAGAATTTTATGCCCTAAATATGTGTGATATTGTTGAAGTTGTTGTTGAGTGAAGAGCCAAATATGTGTGATATTTTTTAAAAAGAAATAAAAAGAACCAAAATGAACTTACAATGTAACCATGAACGTACCTTATTGAGCTTGATAATCTTGTAACAACATGAACTTGGTATGATTTTTGGTTGACTTTTCATTGAAAATTGGTTGAAATTATGGTCTCATTCTTGAGAGAGTGTTTGAACGTTGTGATAAGTTGAAAAGACTACATAGGAATAGGTTTGGGGGTGTTAAGGGTCATAAGAATGGAATAACTTTGGATTTGTGCATTATGGACTGAAATTGGCCAATGATTTGGGAAGTCGCTGATGAGGAATTGAGATCGCACTCTGAAGTTCTAAACCACTCGGTGGACTCTCAGTTTCACTTGCGGAGCCGCCGATGTTGTCAGTGAGCATAAATCTTGTGAATGAGAGACTTGTCTCTCGCACTTCACTTGGAGATCCGCCGAGTAAGGAACAATACCGTAGAGTGCATTGCGGAATGCTTTCAGCGAGCTCGCAAGCCCTTTCGCGGAGCCGCCGATGACATCAAAGGGCATGGAAAATTAGAAATTTTTAGCCTCTCGCACCTCAAGTAGCGACCCGCTGCTCAGTAGAAAAAGCCGCAGTTTAAAGTGCGGACCTATTCGGCGAGCTTGCCAACAGAATTGCTGGGTTGCCGACACCATCAGAATGTTTTTGGCAAAAGTGCGAATGAGGCTTCGCTCCCGCACTTTGGTGGGTTCCCCGCCGAGTTCTATCAGGAAGGCTTGCTGCGAGCTGCCGATTGTTGTCCGTGAGGCCGCATTTCTTCTTGCTGGCCGCCGACTGATACGATTAAATAATAAATCCATTTTGAACTTGCAATTGTTTTGCTTCTTCCCTGGATTGCATGTGCTGTAGTTTAGCAATCTTTGTATAGTGTAGGAGTAGAATAATATAGTGGGTGTACAAACTGACACTCTTCTTGGAGTTGATCTTGCCCAGGTACTAAAATGGCACAGCGTGAAGCAGCACATAAAAGAACAAGAAGGGATACTCCTCCACCAAATAGTTCTTCTTAGAGTGATCCTTTCGACAATGATTTTTCTGATAATGAATCATGCGAAGCAAACATCAGCAGTGACGGAGAGCATGCAGTGCTCATTTGTGGAAGAAGAGTTGTACTAGACAGAGAATGGGAATTCAATTCAAAGTTCTACAAAGCATTATTTTGAACAGGATGGAGTGAGATATTCACAAGGAAATTGGGGTAAGCTGTTGTGGAACTAGTAATGGAATTCTATATTGCGTTGAGTGAGCAAAATGAACCAGAATGTCTGGCTGAATGCAGGGCCACAACTATAGATGTTTCAATAAGGGCCTTAAATCAACACCTCCAACTCCCCCATTTTGTTCCATATGGGTATATGGCCAGGTTAGTTATGAGAGATAAAATGCAAAGTAAGTAGTTGGTTTCCATCATTGGTCGAGAAAGGAGGGCAGCGCGGAATAGAGTAGGTTTCATAATCACAACACAAGATCTCAACTTTGAGGCTAAGGATTGGAATGCTATTATCAGTTTAAGAATTCTACCCACCAGAGAGAGTCACATAGTTACCTTGCAAAGGGCAATTACTATTGGGTGCATCATGACTGGGATACCAATTAACCTTGGAGCTAAAATGGTGCAAGTAATGTTTCAGGCTGCAAGAGCTGGTGATGGAAATCTCACCTATGCCAACACATTGACAGATTTTCTAATGAAGCAGGAGTGTAACACTTTCGGGAATGATGATTATGCCTTTGCAAGAAGAGTCTTTAATTTATATGCAGTTGAAGATGAAACAACGCAATTCACCCAACACCTGCTGCACCCACTGATGGAGCACCATCACAAGCTGATAAGCCATATTCCTAAAGAGCTCATCCACCTTAAGTGCATCAAGCTGAAGCTACTATTGCAAGTCTCACTCGGGAAGTTGAGGAGCTGCAAGGCAAGATCGGGAGTTTGGGGTATATTTGTGCAACATGCCTCGGATGCAACCACCTTCACCTTCACCATGCAAGGTCAATCCAACTGAATTTGACCAATTAAGTGAGGCCATTGATGCACGTACCAAGGATAACTTGAAAATATAGAAGTGCATTCATGTGTTTGCTATCTCACATCGGGATATAGCAAACAACATGAATGTGTTGTGGAGTGAAAGTGTCACGATCCAATTTCCAAGGGCTCGTGATGGCACCTAAACAACATTTGCCTAGGCAAACCAATGAAACAAGATGCGGAAAACAATAATGTGAAAAGATCATAAATGGATATATAAATATAAAAGGGTGAAGTCCAAAAGAATATATCCACAAAAGAATTGGAGCATTCTAAGAGTGACTCAATAAAGTATGAATATACATTAAAGAAATCTGAGTCCTATCACTAAGTGACTCCGGCAGTATGCCACCACGGTCTGTGTGGTCGGCTCAACTCAATCAAAAGTCTCAGAAGCCTCGGGAACCGCTAACGTCCGGGCTGCTGACTGGATGAAGGACCTGCGCACGTAGCAGAGTAAGTTATGAGCCGAAGCCCAGTAAGATCACCGACAGGCCCGCTAAGGTACCCTTGCGGGACAAGTCGCTACATGCATCATAAGCAACAACATACTATAGTAATCATACAATAAAGTAGTGAAATTACAAATAGATGTAACACATTCCATACACACAAGTAGTAACCAGAAGTCTCAAGGATTATGCCCATCCAACGTAAGACATAGGTTAACTCAGCGGCGGTTTGGAGGTCCAATCTCTACTCCCGTGCCGACTAACCTAGACCTACGATGGACTAGCAACACCACTACTAAGTATCAACCATATACCGTGACCCGAAGTCACTATCACAATCATGAATAAGTAGACCAACGACCCGTAGTCGTTGGCTCATCTCAAATCTGTCTACGATCGCACCACACCCCCTGTCAAGTGCGTCGTATCTCAATAAATCAAGTGACCACACCACACCCCCTGTCAAGTGTGTCACATCTCAAAGATCAAGTGTCCACACCACACCCCCTGTCAAGTGTGACACATCTCATAGTATAGGCGACACCACACCCCCTGTCAAGTGTCCCTCTAACAGTATTAATATCCACGACATTAATAACAATAACATAAATAATAACAGAAATATTAATAACGATAATATTTCACAGTCACCGTAACCCAGGTTGGTTATGCTAGCTGAACGTAAGGCGAAGGTTAACCCGACCACAGTTTGGGGGTACAATCCCTACTCCCATGTCGTCCAACCCAAGGTTACGTATACACAGCACTACCCAACCCGGCACGTGAATAAATCAAGTACCAATATCATACAAAAGCCGGCAAAATCCTCGGCAAGACATTTATCATGACATGCCGGCAACATCCTCGGCCATGTCCCAAGTTCTTGCTATCTAAGCATGGCGTAGCAAGTGTTACTACGATATAAATTTAAGCTACCTCGACGTAGCGTTTAGACCGGCACATACCTCGGTCGAGTCACAATCTCGCTATTTATAACAAACAATAATAGCAAGTAATTCACATCATTAATCCTAACCATTGTTAGGTATATATATGCGTACATGAAGCATACTAGCATGAAGGAAGAGTCCACAAGCACAATAGAGGTCAAGTCTCACTTACCTCGAAATTCGGGCTCAAATGCCGGGAAGAATCTCCTTTCCCGCTCGCCTTGTCCGCGAAGGACTCTCCACTAGGTCTATTAAGACAAGATATAGCACATATGAGTGCTCAATTATAGCTATTTAAGCCTATAGGCATCCTAGGGTAAAAATTACCAAAATACCCCCGGGTAGGGCCGAGCCCTAAATTTACAAAATATACTTTTCCGGACTCCCCACGCTCTCGTGAGTCCAAAAGTACACTTAGATTCCACATGCGAGCCTTGCTCGATGTCTTTCCCCAATTCTTAAGAATCTAGGGTTCTAAACCATTTCCAAGAATCAACCCTTTGATTCTTGTGTTAGTCAACATAAAGATGGATTGAAAGGGCTTACCTTAAGTGTAAGTATGATTGGGTCTTCAAGAAATACCCAAAAATCGCCTCAAGAGCTCACCAAATGATTTTTATAAGTTATGAACCGAAATGGCCTTTTTATAGCAGTTTTTGCCTCTGTGACAGCTTCTTTTGAAAAAATCATAACTTCTGATACGAATGTCCAAATGACCTGAAACCAGTGCCATTAGAGCCACAACTCAAAGGGCTACAACCTTCATGTTTTGAGTTTTTCCTAATTCCTTACGGATTGGCCGGAAATTCAGCTTTTATCCGGCTGTTTGCGCCAAAACAGAACAGAAAAGTCGCACCAGATTTTCTACTGTTTTAGGGGCAAAACGGGACCCTACGAAGCTCGGAATGATCCCAAATTTTGCACACAAGCCTTAAAATACTTGGGTGACATGCTCGTCAAGACGGAACTCAATTCGGACCTCCAAAACTAAAAAAGTGGGTCCCACGGTAAAGGTTCAATTTTCGACTTTCGCCAAAATAGCGAAATTTAACCAAACGACCTCGGAATCCAATTCCGAAAGTTGCTACAAGTCACAAATGACTATACGATCCTAACGGAACTTTCGGATCTCTCATCGGAGCTCATTTGCTCAAATCGAGCTCGGAAACCTCTTTTAACTCTTTTAAACTTCCGAAACGGGGACTTTATCAAAAGTCCTATCAAACGAGGTCCGTTTTCAATTTTGAAGGTTGCTACATATCATAAATGACGAGACGGACCTAACAGTGCGCTCGGATTTTCCATCGGGGTTCGTTTACTCAAAACGACCTATCGAAACCCCAAATTCCTTTACGGAATTTCATAAACGGATCCTTTTCTCGAAAACCTATCAAACGGACTCCGTTTCGACTCAGATTTCACAGACGGGTCATAAATAACCTAACGGAGCTTTTGGGACTGTCGACACGCAAATCGAGGTCTCGAATCTTGTAACGACTATTTGAGGGTCGTTACATTCTCCCCCACTTAGACTCTCGGCCGTCCTCAGACGAGCCTAAGTCTAAGGTAGGATCCACACACTAGCCACGGAGCTGACACGGG
This sequence comes from Petunia secreta, assembly GCA_029990175.1. NCBI lineage: Eukaryota > Viridiplantae > Streptophyta > Magnoliopsida > Solanales > Solanaceae > Petunia > Petunia secreta. The sequence continues at coordinate 783,546 of JARKIP010000102.1, forward strand.
TTTCGAGGACCCCTCGGTACCACCCAAAATCAATAAAACTTAAAAATGCAAATTCAGGCTTAGAAAATACAAGGATTTCATACCTGAATCATCGAACAAGCGCGGATGCCTCTCACGCATCTCGGACTCAAGCTCCCAAGTGGCCTCGGCAATGGAGTGATGCCCCCACTGAACTCTCACAAGCGGGATCACCTTCGATCTCATCTTACGGACCTCTCTAGCCACAATAGCAATAGGCTCCTCCGAATAAGCTAAGTCGCCATCTACCTCCACGGAAGCCATATCGATCACATGAGACAGATCGTGAACATACTTCCGGAGCATGGACACATGGAATACCGAATGAACAGACAGAGAGGGAGGCAAAGCGAGTCTATAAGCAACGGCGCCAACGCGCTCCAATATCTCAAAAGGCCCAATGAACCTAGGACTGAGCTTGCCTTTCTTCCCAAATCTCATAACACCCTTCATGGGCGACACTCTGAGGAATACCCGGTCCCCAACCATGAACTCAAGATCTCTCCGCCTCCGATCTGCATACGATATCTGCCGGCTCTGAGCCGTGTGAAGTCGATCCTGAATAACCCGGACCTTATCTAAGGTCTGCTGCACCAAATCGGGCCCCAACACCTGGACCTCACCAGACTCGAACCAACCGATAGGCGAGCGACATCTCCGACCATACAATGCCTCAAACGGAGCCATCTGGATAGAAGCCTGATAGCTATTATTATACGCAAACTCTGCTAGCGGCAAATGGCTATCCCAATGGCCTCCAAAATCAATAGCACACGCCCTCAACATATCCTCGAGGATCTGAATGGTCCGCTCAGACTGGCCATCAGTCTGCGGGTGAAATGCAGTGCTGAGATCGACCCGAGTACCCAGCTCTCTCTGAAAAGATCTCCAAAACTGAGCTGTGAACTGAGCACCTCGGTCAGAAATGATAGAAACAGGAGCACCATGCAATCTCACAATCTGCTCAATGAAGATACGAGCCAGACGCTCCGAGGTATAAGTAGTCCTCACTGGAATGAAGTGAGCCGATTTCGTCAGTCGATCAACTACTACCCACACCGAATCATGCTTACCCACGGTCAGCGGCAAACCAACTACGAAATCCATAGTGATCTGCTCCCACTTCCACTCGGGAATGGGCATAGACTGGGTCACCCCGGCTGGCCTCCGGTGCTCATACTTCACCTGCTGGCAATTCAAACACCGAGATACATAATCAGCAACATCCCTCTTCATCCCTTTCCACCAATACAGCTCTCGAAGATCATGATACATCTTCGCAGTACCCGGATGAATGGAATATCTCGAACTGTGAGCCTCTGCCAAAATCATCTGCCTCAGCTCCACAATGGCTGGAACACATACCCGGCCGTTAAGCCGCAAAGCACCATCATCACCAATCACGAACGAGGACACTCCCCCACTCAGGACCCTGTCCCGGAGATCTCTCAGATAAGGATCCTCGAACTGCCTTTCCCGAATCTGGGAAGCTAAAGACGACTGAGACCCCACATATGCAAGCACCCGGCCTGGAACAGAATCATCAAACCGAACCCCACTAATGGACAAAGCCTGCAACTCACGGGCCAACGGCCTCATATCAGCATCAAGATAGGCGAGGCTACCCATGGACTTCCTACTCAAGGCATCGGCTACAACATTAGCCTTTCCGGGATGATACCGGATAGAAAGATCATAATCCTTCAGCAGCTCTAACCAGCGGCGCTGTCTCCCGTTCAAGTCCTTCTGAGTGAACAAGTACTGGAGACTCTTATGATCGGTGAATATCTCACATGGCTCGCCATAAAGATAGTGCCTCCACAACTTCAGTGCAAACACGACAGCTAACAGCTCCAAATCATGGACAGGATTCTTCTCATGGACCTTCAGCTGTCTCGAGGCTTAAGCTATCACCTTACCCTCCTGCATCAGAACGCTACCCAGGCCAACACCCGAAGCATCACAATATACGGTGAATCCCCCGGATCCACTAGGCAAGGCCAACACTGGCGCTGAAGTCAACAGAGTCTTAAGCTTCTGAAAGCTAGACTCACAGGCATCGGACCACAGGAAAGGAACATTCTTCTGGGTCAACTTCGTCAGAGGTGCTGAAATAGAAGAAAACCCCTCGACGAACCACCGATAATAACCTGCCAAGTCTAAGAAACTCCGAATCTCTGTAGGAGAAGTAGGCCTAGGCCAACTCTGAACGGCCTCTATCTTCTTCGGATCAACACACACCCCATCCTTGGTCACCACGTGACCTAGGAAAGATACAGAACTGAGCCAAAATTCACACTTGGAGAATTTGGCATACAACTGCTGATCCCTCAGAGTCCGAAGAACAACTCTCAAATGCTGCTCATGCTCCTCCCTGCTCCTCGAATAAACCAAGATATCATCGATAAACACAATGACGAAGGAGTCATGGTAGGCCTTGAACACTCGGTTCATCAGATCCATGAAAGCAGCTGGGGCATTCGTAAGCCCGAAAGACATCACCAGAAACTCATAGTGGCCATATCGGGTATGAAAAGCAGTCTTGGAAACGTCCTCGGACCGAATCCTCAACTGATGATACCCCGACCTCAAATCAATCTTCGAGAAGAAGGTAGCACCCTGAAGCTGATCAAACAAATCATCAATACGCGGCAAAGGATACCTATTCTTGATAGTAACCTTATTCAGCTGCCGGTAATCAATACACATCCGCATAGAGCCATCCTTCTTCTTCACAAATAATACCGGGGCACCCCATGGAGACACACTGGGCCTAATGAAGCGCTTATCGAGCAAATCCTGAATCTGCTCCTTCAGCTCCCTCAACTCAACAGGAGCCATACGATACGGGGGAATAGATTTAGGCTGAGTGCCTGGCAATAAATCAATGCAAAACTCTATCTCCCGCATAGGCGGCAAACCCGGCAAATCATCAGGAAACACATCCGGATACTCACAAACAACCAGAACTCTATCAAGGGATAACTCCTCTGCCCGGACATCCCGAACTGAAGCAATATATCCCTCGCACCCACTAGATATCATCCTCTGCGCCTCCAAGAAAGAAATGACCCTACTCTTCGGAGAAGGCCTGGAACCTCTCATGACAGGAAGCCAGCCAATCCATGCCCATAATGACATCGAAATCAGACATATCGAGCAGCATCAGGTCCACTAAGGACTCTACACCACATATGGAGATCATACACTGCCGATAACCCCTATCTACACATATAGAAGACCCGACAGGGGTGGCAACCATAAAGGGATCATCTAAGAAGACCAGATCCCTGCCCAAGCAAGGGGCAAATCCCGGCGACACATACGAATAGGTAGACCCCGGATCAATAAGAGCATAAGCATTGCGGCCACAAAAAGAAATAATACCTGTGATGACATCATTGGATGCCTCAGCATCCTGACGAGTCATAGCATAGACCTGCGCCGAGCCTCCTAAACCCGGAGCTCTCTGAGACTGCTGTCTAGGAGGAATCTGAGAAACGGGCCTGGCGGCCTGAGGACCAGATGGTACCATAGCTGCGGATCCCTGGCGACCTGATGAAACATAAGGGCAACTCCTGACATAGTGCTCTGGAGACCCACACTCAAAACATCCATCACCTCTACCTCCTCTACCGCCTCTACCACCTCTGCCATGACCACCTCCAGACGAACACCTCCCATGATACCTTTGATGGCACCTCCCGCACTGCGGCGGACCAGACTGCGAAGAGCCACCCCGCCTCTGGGATGACTGAGGCCTCGGGGTCTCTGAAGAAAAATCCTGGGCAGGCAAAGCAGCAGCCTGGGGCCTAGACTGAGAACGGCCCTGATGACCCTGACCCCTCTGAGCGGATCCACTATACCCACCAGACTGACGCGATCTCTTGGCCGCCCTCTCCGCGTCAGCCCTGGCGAAGATATCCTCCATCCGCCGCGCCACATCAACTATCTCAAAATATGACTTGTTGCCCATATCAGGGGCAACAGCTACCTGTAAGCGGGGATGAAGGCCCTCAACAAACCGGAGGACCTTGTCCCTCTCCTGAGCCACCATAGCCGGCGCAAACTGAGACAACCACAAGAACCTGGTGTCATACTCTGAAACAGACAGGTTTCCCTGCCTCAACCCCTCAAACTCGCGCCTCTGAGCATCGTGCTGACTCTGGGGCACGAACCTGCTCATGAACATAGACACGAACTCAGCCCAAGACAAAGGAGGGAGGTTACTAGACCTCTACCGCATCATGGAGACCCACCATGTCTCCGCATCTCCCGATAATCTGAAAGAAGCACACTGCACCCCTAAGGTGTCTCTAGTACCAAGAACTGTCAAAATCTTCTCACACTTCTGAATGTACCTCTGGGCAGTACATGTAGCTGAGGTACCGTCAAACTCTGGAGGCTGAAGCTTCATGAATGACTCTATCCTCTTGGCAACCTCCTCAGTGCCCATAGGAGGAGTAGAAATAACAGGACCTGCCTGAGGAGCAGAAGCAGAAGGCTGGGCAATATGATCAGGAGCAGCCTCAGAAGTAGGCGTGCTCATAATAGGTGTGGTCGGCTGAGGAGCCGAAACAGGAGCTGCAACATCATCTCTGACAGGGACCTGATGGCTAGCCAAGGCCATCAGTCTCATATACTCCTCTGAAGAGATCACAACGGTGCCTGGCACAACAGCAGGCACAGGGGGAATAGATGCTGACAGAGTCACTGCGGACACCGCAGGGATAGCTGTGTCCTGCCTAGTGGCTGACGGGCGACCTGCCCGAGTCTTCTTAGCAGCTGGCGGCTGCGTAGGTGCTGATGGCTCTCCCGCAGACGCGGGTGTAGAAGATGCAGCCCTCCTGGCTGAGGATGCTCGCGTCCTTCGCCATCTGATACAATACACGAAAAAGGGTCAGCACCTATAAAAGCTACTCAGCACGAATAGAGATGAAACGAAGGGAAAAAATTTCCTAACATGCCCTTGTAGCCTCTCGCTCATAAGTATGGTCGACAACATACCCATAAGCAAGACTCTACTCAGACACTGCTCCAAGACTCCTAGGACTCGAATTAAACCTAGGGCTCTGATACCAAACTGTCACGACCCAATTTCCAAGGGCTCGTGATGGCACCTAAACAACATTTGCCTAGGCGAACCAATGAAACAAGATGCGGAAAAGAACAATAATGTGAAAAGATCATAAATGGATATATAAATATAAAAGGGTGAAGTCCAAAAGAATATATCCACAAAAGAATTGGAGCATTCTAAGAGTGACTCAATAAAGTATGAATATACATCAAAGAAATCTGAGTCCTATCTCTAAGTGACTCCAGCGGTATGCCACCACGGTCTGTGTGGTCGGCTCACCTCAATCAAAAGTCTCAGAAGCCTCGGGAACCGCTAACGTCCGGGCTGCTGACTGGATGAAGCACCTGCGCGCGTAGCAGAGTAAGTTATGAGCCGAAGCCCAGTAAGATCACCGACAGGCCCGCTAAGGTACCCTTGCGGGACAAGTCGCTACATGCATCATAAGCAACAACATACTATAGTAATCATACAATAAAGTAGTGAAATCACAAATAGATGTAACACATTCCATACACACAAGTAGTAACCAGAAGTCTCAAGGATTATGCCCATCCAACGTAAGGCATAGGTCAACTCAGCGGCGGCTTGGAGGTCCAATCTCTACTCCCGTGCCGACTAACCTAGACCTACGATGGACTAGCAACACCACTACTAAGTATCAACCATATACCGTGACCCGAAGTCACTATCACAATCATGAATAAGTAGACCAACGACCCGTAGTCGTTGGCTCATCTCAAATCTGTCTACGATCGCACCACACCCCCTGTCAAGTGCGTCGTATCTCAATAAATCAAGTGACCACACCACACCCCCTGTCAAGTGCGTCACATCTCAAAGATCAAGTGTCCACACCACACCCCCTGTCAAGTGTGACACATCTCATAGTATAGGCGACACCACACCCTGTCAAGTGTCCCTCTAACAGTATTAATATCCACGACATTAATAACAATAACATAAATAATAACAGAAATATTAATAACGATAATATTTCACAGTCACCGTAACCCAGGTTGGTTATGCTAGCTGAACGTAAGGCGAAGGTTAACCCGACCACAGTTTGGGGGTACAATCCCTACTCCCATGTCGTCCAACCCAAGGTTACGTATAGACAGCACTACCCAACCCGGCACGTGAACAAATCAAGTACCAATATCATACAAAAGCCGGCAAAATCCTCGGCAAGACATTTATCATGACATGCCGGCAACATCCTCGGCCATGTCCCAAGTTCTTGCTATCTAAGCATGGCGTAGCAAGTGTTACTACGATATAAATTTAAGCTACCTCGACGTAGCGTTTAGACCGGCACATACCTCGGTCGAGTCACAATCTCGCTATTTATAACAAATAATAATAGCAAGTAATTCACATCATTAATCCTAACCATTGTTAGGTATATATATATGCGTACATGAAGCATACTAGCATGAAGGAAGAATCCACAAGCACAATAGAGGTCAAGTCTCACTTACCTCGAAATTTGGGCTCAAATGCCGGGAAGAATCTCCTTTCCCGCTCGCCTTGTCCGCGAAGGACTCTCCACTAGGTCTATTAAGACAAGATATAGCACATATGAGTGCTCAATTATAGCTATTTAAGCCTATAGGCATCCTAGGGTAAAAATTACCAAAATGCCCCCGGGTAGGGCCGAGCCCTAAATTTATAAAATGTACTTTTCCGGACTCCCCACGCTCCCGTGAGTCCAAAAGTACACTTAGATTCCACATGCGAGCCTTGCTCGATGTCTTTCCTCAATTCTTAAGAATCTAGGGTTCTAACCCATTTCCAAGAATCAACCCTTTGATTCTTCTGTTAATCAACATAAAGATGGATTGAAAGGGCTTACCTTAAGTGTAAGTATGATTGGGTCTTCAAGAAATACCCAAAAATCGCCTCAAGAGCTCACCAAATGATTTTTATAAGTTATGAACCGAAATGGCTCGAAATGGCCTTTTTATAGTAGTTTTTGCCTCTTTGACAGCTTCTTTTGAAAAAATCATAACTTTTGATAGGAATGTCCAAATGATCTGAAACCGGTGCCATCAGAACCAGAACTCAAAGGGCTACAACCTTCATGTTTTGAGTTTTTCCTAATTCCTTACGGATTAACCGAAAAATCAGCTTTTACCCGGCTGTTTGCGCCAAAACAGAACAGAAAAGTCGCACCAGATTTTCTACTGTTTTAGGGGAAAACGGGACCCTACGAAGCTCGGAATGATCCCAAATTTTTCGCAGAAGCCATAAAATACTTGGGTGACATGCTCGTCAAGACGGAACTCAATTCGGACCTCCAGAACTCAAAAAGTGGGTCCCACGGCAAAGGTTCAATTTTCGACTTTCGCCAAAATAGCGAAATTTAACCAAACGACCTCGAAATCCAATTCCGAAAGTTGCTACAAATCACAAATGACTATACGAACCTAACGGAACTTTCAGATCTCTCATCGGAGCTCATTTGCTCAAATCGAGCTCGGAAACCTCTTTTAACTATTTTAAACTTCCGAAACGGGGACTTTATCAAAAGTCCTATCAAACGAGGTCCGTTTTCAATTTTGAAGGTTGCTACATATCGTAAATGACGAGACGGACCTAACGGTGCGCTCGGATTTTTCATCGGGGTTCGTTTACTCAAAACAACCTATCGAAACCCCAAATTCCTTTCCGAAATTTCATAAATGGATCCTTTTCTCGAAAACCTATCAAACGGACTCCGTTTCGACTCAGATTTCACAGACGGGTCATAAATGACCTAACGGAGCTTTTGGGACTGTCGACACGCAAATTGAGGTCTCGGATCCTGTAACGACTATTTGAGGGTCGTTACAGAAATGGAGCAGAGGCAAGAGAGATCGAGTAACCAAACATCCCCAGAAACTATACACCAAAGGAACATGAGAAGAATGGAAGAAGAGATACTTGGAGATTTGGGTGTGCATAGGAACAGAGAACTTGATGAAGAAATCCAAATGGATTTGGCTAGGCTTGCTTCAATGGAGGAAGCAGTTCGAGCAAGAGAGAGAAGATGATAAGAATCAAAACGCGGAAAGTAAAAAGGATAAAGAACGAGACGTAACTCGATCTCTAATCCCAAGTGGCAACGGAGAACTTGTTCCGCTACACCCCGGGAGAAGGACAAGAACACCTACGCTATGCAACTACCCTCGAGTCAACTAGAACTCGCAAGTAGAATGGTCGGATAGGGGTTGTTAGGCAATTAGAATCCACTAGAAGTAACAAGCCCCAACTAAGGTTGGTTTTCATAAACCCAAAGAGATTCACTCTTTACAATATTCAATTCATCATTCAAAACAAACTAAGTGTAAAATAAGCTAGGCTTGGTTATTTATAGTGTTTCCCAAGCTTACACAATGACTTAAATACCCTTACTAATAAGGTTCATCAAATAAGCCACGTAGGGCAAAACAGTAAAAGAAACATAAGTTCAGCAGCTAGGAGGGGCGCCTGGGGCTGGGAGGGGCGCCTGGAATATGCTGAAGCTAGGCGGGGCACCTGGGGCTAGGTGGGGCGCCTGGGCTAGGCGGGCGCCTGGGCTGGGGCGCCTAGGCAGGCGGGGCGCCTGGGCACAATTCCATTCTTAGGCAGTGAGCTTGCTAGGCGGGGCGCCTGGCTGTGCTGGGCCTTCTTCCTCCTCCTTAGGCGTGGAGCCTAATGCTGAAACCATCTGGAACACTTCCAAAGCCCTTGATTTCAAGTCCTTTGTATCTTCCAAGCTTGGCACATGTTGGAAAGTGTTGGAAGGTGTCTTGTCCCGATTTGGGGCTTATCATCCTCCCCTTCTTAAGAAGATTTCGTCCTCGAAATCAATGTATTCACGTCCATGGCATCTTCTCCTCGGGGTGCCCAATGCTCTCCTCCCTTGTAACTCTTGATCGTCACCTTGACATAGGTCTCTTCCAAGATCTCCCTTGCCTTAACATGGAGCTTCGAACCTACAAGCAACGACAAGCAAAACACAAGAATTTCTACTTTGAAAGTAGGTTAGTGTACGAAGTGTGGAAAACACACTCTTGTGATATAACCAAGCATCAATGAGAAGCACAAATATCAAGTCTCCAAAGAGAACAGTAAGTACTTGGTTAAAGATCATCATGCACCTAACACAATAGTGATCAAATAAGCCATGGGAATATGAAAAATGCAAGTTCAAGCTATCAAATTCCCCTTGAACCTTAAGCTCAAGATCAACACACCAATCTATCCTCGAGGTGTGATCAACATGTGGAATGGAGTGAGTCAAATAACCCAACATGCAAGTAACATCAAGTACTCCACTCCCCTTCTTTAGAGCATACTTACTCACACCAAGGGATTCCCTTTCACCTCCAATTTCATCACCTAAGCAACCCTTCTCAAAAGACAAGCTCTCAAGGAAGGCATTGATGATGGATTCTTCTTCATCATAACCCCAACAAGCAATAGTAGGGTCACTCAAAGAACCATCTATCTCACCCAAATTCGCAAACAATTGGTTGCCTAAGGAATCAAACCCTGCACACCATGGGGGTTCCAATTTGCTATTCACCCTAGTCCGATACAAGTCATTACCACTAATGAGAATGCCTTCAAACAATGGATTAGAATAAACATGCATCTTACTATCATGATCAAGCGTGGACAAATTATCAAGGCTAGGTTCTCTTGAGGAGTCATCATAGACAACCTTGTCCAATTCATGCAATTTGGACTCCTCAAGGACAAGACCATCCTCACTACAACACATTGGTCCACCAAATAGAAGCATATCAATTAGGGAATGGTCAACTACTTCATCTTCCCCTATGTCAAAGGTTGGTGGTGTGTCATAGCAAAGGTCACAATTATGGTCAACCATCAAATCTACACTAGGGAAGGGTTCAATGAACAATGAGCTCACATCATGATGTGGCATAGCATCCCTTCCAACTAGTGTTTCACAAGCACACACAAGTTGACAACTAGACTCTTCACTAGTGGCATATTCACTAGATGCATCACAAGCTCCAACTAGTGTTGAGTCATCACAAGACAAGTAGCTAGTAGGTTCATGAAAAGGTGAAGCAACACTTACATTTGTAGTACTTCCTTGATCACTCACATGGTTTGAAGTGTCATATGCAACTCCTTCTTCATGAGGCTCACATTGAGGCTCCAATGGCTTGTCTTCAAATGTACCTACACAAGAACTTTCACAAGAAAAAGTAGAAGATGAAGAAGTGTTAGAGCAATGGGTGCTCTCACTCTCAATTTTTCTTTCCTCACCTCTCATCTCTCTCAATTTTACCTCTTGGTCAAGTGTAGTTTGTGGTGACAATCCCCTCACATCACTCCTCAAATCCTCTCCTTTTTCCTCTCTTGGATTGTCACCGGTCACTCCCTCACTTCTCTCTATCTTTTCTCTCTCATTTGAAGTGGAATGACTCTCATTTTCATCATGCATTGGCAAAACAATAAGATTGTTTGCCTCGGGTTCAAGTACAATGGGTGACTTTGCTTTAGCCTCTTCCCTCAACTCCTTCATCCGTTTGTAGTCTTCCCTTACTTGCCTTGGAGTCAAAGGTCTAAGCACATACTTTCTCCCATCTTGCTTGACCGTATAGGAGTTGGTCCGGCCATCATGCACTACACACCTATCATGTTGCCATGGTCTCCCAAACAATAAATGGCATGCTTGCATCGAGACCACGTCAAACATGATCTTATCCTTATAGCTCCCAATGCTAAACTCAATCAACGCTTGTTTCACCACCCTTAGTTCACCACACTCGCTAAGCCATTGTAAACGATATGGTTTTGGATGCTTTAGAGTGGGTAACTTCAATTGGGAAATCAAGGTTTGGCTCACTATGTTGGTACAACTCCCCGAATCAACAACCATTGAACATACTTGGCCCATTACTCGGCACCTAGCATGAAAGAGGTTCTCCCTTTGATCATTTTCCACCTCCTCTTCCATAAAAATGGTACTCAAGCTTCTCCTAACCACCAAGAACATTTGAGGGCCATCATCCTCTCCTACGGCCTCCTCACAATCAACTTCCTCATCCCCCTCTACTTCCCCATTTTCGGACTCACTTTCTTGCTCATACACTAAATTGCCAACCATAACCATGGTTCGTTTTGTGGAGCATTCTTTAGCAATATGCCCATAGCCCTTGCACTTATAACATTGAGTAGAAGTGGAAATAGGATTACCCAAGCGAGTTTTAGAAGTACCTTCCAAAGGTGGAGTAGTCTTCTCATATGGTTTCTTCACTTCTTTGCTAGCATTGGCACTTGGAAAGCTTGCATTTGGAGTCTTCCACTCTTTTGGTTGGTTCACGGGAGTAGGAGTGCTACTCTTGTACCGGGTGGACTTTTCTCCCTTAAGCCATTGCTCGGCTTCAATAGCGGCTTCCAATAGATCTTGAAGTGACGGATAAGAATGCAACCTCAATTGAGAAGCTATACCATAGCTCAAGCCATTCTTGAAACGGATCATGGCTTGCTCTTCATCCTCGGTCTCCATATCTAAGGCCATTCGGATCTTCTCAAACTCATCATAGTACTCATGAACCGTCTTGACACCTTGCTTTAGATCATAGAGCTTCTTGAGTTGCTCTTGTCGATATCTAGGAGTCACATACTTGGTATTCATGAGGGCCTTCAATTCATTCCATGTCACATTCACATGCACACCCGCTCTCCTTCTTGTCCTCTTTATGGACTCCCACCAAGTAGAAGCATAAGACTCAAAAGATGAAATAGCATAAGTACCTTTCTTCTCATCGGTCATCTCATTTGTGTCAAACACTCTCTCTATGAGTAGAACCCATTCCATGTATGCCTCCGGATCACAAGTTCCTTTAAAGGATGGAAGATTAAGCTTCACACTATTGAGATTGTTGTTGTTGTCACGCACCCCATAGTTAGGCTCCGGTTGGCCTCCATAATGGTCATCATGAGCAACATATTCTCTCCTAGCATTCCTTCCATCAAATCTCATGGGTGGCCCTCGACCTCGGCCTCTACCCCGATCCACATTTCGACCCCAATTCATTTGCCTCCTAGGTTGATAATGAGCATCATACCCATAGGCTTCATCACCATACTCGGATTCCTCCTCTTCTTGAGCCTCAACAACTTGCTCAAGAGGTGGGACAAACCTAACGGGTCATCGAAGTGGAGCATTTCCTTGGGGATTGCCCAAGTTCAGAGGATTGCTCTCTTGTTGGGGATTGCCCAACCCGCGCTCTCGTACAGCTTCAAATTTGCTTTGTTCATACTTCTTGGTTAGCTCAACAAAGTGTCCGGGAGTCATAGGAGTGCTATGACTCGTGCCCTCTCTGGATTCAATTTGGACACTCGGGGTCCTCCTCTCACCGGTCTCAACTTGATTCCTCTCGACAGTTTCAAGTCTCAATGAGATATCCTCCAATTTAGCCATAATGGTGGCCATGAAGTTCTTCATGGGATCATCTCCTTCGTTTTCCATTGTACCTACAAGGAAGAAACAAGAGTTAGTCAAAACACCTCACTCGCTCCCTCACTTGTGTTCACTCGGATCACTCTTTTGGATGGCGGTGGATATTTCACTCGGACTTGTTACTCAAAGCTTCAAGTAGTTGACTATCAATCCTCAATTCAACCAACTATTCACAAGCCAATTGTACCCCGGGGCGAGTGGAGTTGATATGACTCGATGAACGCTAAGCAATTTGAAGTGAGGACTTGAACCAAAAGATACTACGGATCTTCTTTGAATTCTAGTCTCCTTTATAGGCACGATGATCCTAATAGCTCAAAGTAATTAGTACTAATCGAGTAGGATTATACTCTAATAGCACTAACCGGAAGCAATGCAATCAACAAAACAAGAAATCCTAGAAGAATCTACCCGAAACTACAACTTCAGCACTCAGGAGGGGCGCCTGAACTCAGGAGGGGCGCCCAAGACTGTGCAGGCAATCAGGCGGGGCACCTGGGACCTAGGTGGGGCGCCTGAGGTCTTAGGCAGTAGCCTAGTCAGGCGGGGCGCCTGGCTTAGGCGGGGCGCCTGGGCCTGGGACAGTTTCAACACGTTCCAAACTTGTTCAAAGTCGATTTCCAAGCTCCAAATCCGATGTTTTCAACTTATTTTCACAATCCAATGATACCCAAAGTTGCCTTTGATCTTCCTTAACAAAACCCAATCAATTTTATGTCCAAACAATCAATCAAATCAAGGTTCAATGCAAGAAATCTCAAGAACACAAGGGTTTAACAAAAGGGTTTCAACAAGGATTGTGATTCATCAAAGTAGGTGTTACACATGTTCAAATTCCACAAAATTGGTACCGAACTGTTTGTTTTTCAATGAAGATCAATCCCCAATATCAAGTTTCAATCAATCATCAATCCAACCCAAGAATCAAGCCAAAAATCATCAAGAACAAGTTCTTCCAGGGTTTAAGGGGTTTTGGGGTTTCAAATTTTCAAACTCCACCAATCCAAACAATTTTGGTACCCAAGTAACGGGAATTCATCCACGATCAAGAATCTATAACACCCATATCACAAATCATCCAAACCAACAAGTTACACAAAATTTTTTAGATTTTTCAATTTTTCAATTTTTTTGTAATTTTCTTCTTTCAATAACTTCAACAACAAGAAAACTAAAAGGATAGATACTAGGCACGAAGAACCAAGGGTCGGGGGTTTGTGGAAACAAAACCCGAGCCTTGCTCTGATACCAAGCTGATAAGAATCAAAACGCGGAAAGTAAAAAGGATAAAGAACGAGACGTAACTCGATCTCTAATCCCAAGTAGCAACGGAGAACTTGTTCCGCTACACCCCGGGAGAAGGAAAAGAACACCTACGCTATGCAACTACCCTCGAGTCAACTAGAACTCGCAAGTAGAATGGTCGGATAGGGGTTGTTAGGCAACTAGAATCCACTAGAAGTAACAAGCCCCAACTAAGGTTGGTTTTCATAAACCCAAAGAGATTCACTCTTTACAATATTCAATTCATCATTCAACATAAACTAAGTGTAAAATAAGCTAGGCTTGGCTATTTATAGTGTTTCCCAAGCTTACACAATGACTTAAATACCCTTACTAATAAGGTTCATCAAATAAGCCACGTAGGGCAAAGCAGTAAAAGAAACATAAGTTCAGCAGCTAGGAGGGGCGCTTGGGGCTGGGAGGGGCGCCTGGAATATGCTGAAGCTTGGCGGGGTCTATCCTTTTATTGACTAGGGTTTAGGCACGACCGTACTTCAACCTAACCCTACTTTGCTTTCATCACCCTAACGGGGTTGAAGGCGTAGGTTAATGGAAACTAGCAAGAATTTGGGTTATATTGGCTACGGCCCACCGCATCTAAAAGGATAGACCCCAAAGAGGTCATTCCCCCTCGGGTCTTTGGACTAGGGTTTCTCGCACCCCATTATTGACCCTAACGGGCATGATGTGGTAAATCCTCTCTATCCCTAATGAGTTTTGAGGAATACATTTGAGGTCCGACCATTTGTACCACCCATATGATTTACAAAATTAAGGCAAGGGTTTGAGTGAAAAGAATCTAGTCAGAATGAGTAAATCCCTAGCTCATTCTCCATATTTACATCCATTTTAAAGTATCGAGTTGCTACATGGTTAGTATTATTTATTAGTATTACTTGTAGTTAATTCAATCCTATTCAACCCATAATTGATAGAACCCGTCACTATTCAATCTAAGATTAATAGATATCAAGCTAGCTCCCTAAGGAAATCTACGCAGACTCTAGTTGGGTACTACTATATTTGGCGATAGCCCCACACCTTCATAGGTGAGTGGATTGAACGTGGATCAGCCTCAACATAGCATCTTGAAGAACTGAAGTGACAACGAATCCCTCATCCACATTCCCCTTTGGACTTGATCATGTTGGCACCTCACGTTGACCGTTAATATAGGGATCATCATGATCTACTTCCTCGCAGCCTAAGTGACACTAGTTGTTAGCTGAGAAGCTACCTGGGGCTGAACTCCATGTTCACCATGGCCGTGACCTTTACCTAGGCCTCTACCTCAGCCGGCACCTCTGCCTCTATCTCCACCTCACAGGACAACTGGCATCTCGAGTGTTGCCTCTGGCTAACTGCCAATTGCTGGGCTCCACAAAGAGTCCTCACCATCTGTGAGTTAGATAGCGAAAAAGATTAGTCCTAAGCAAGTAGTCCCACACTCAATAAGAAACGAAAGAACACAAGTCTCATATATGTCACCATAGCCTCTCATAGAAAGGTACCAAGGTCTCTGCTTAGTCAACAAGACTCTATTAGATACTGTTCATGATCTAGGAAGACTTTATACTTTTACCTCAGATACCAACATACATGACCCGAAATCCTGATAGGTCGTTCGGGCACCCGATACAATCCCGTTTTCCCACCTTTAGAAGAAAATTAAGTAATATCAACTTAAATGACCTAAACATATATATACATTTACAACAGAACCCAAGAACTACAAATTCTAAATCTTGAAGACATATTTTAGGTATAACATCAAGATCATGCACATCTAAGAGTCTATACACAAATCCCACATGGGAATAAAATACATCTAAAACACAACAAAACAAAAGTTTGTGGCACCCTAGACGAAGGGTGCTCAACAGTAGCTGTAGAATAGATCTCACTGCGCAACCACGAGGGGCAATATGTCCTGGAGTAAAATCTTTTGGAAAATAAATTCAAGACAAGACAGAAAGAAAGGGGGATGATCGAGTTGAAAAGACTCAGTAAGTGACGGACATTTAGCCACCCACGAATAACAGGTAAACTAATCATGTTTAATATAGTAAATTAAAAAGCATCAAATAATGTGATATCTAACATTACCCGGAATCCGGCTAGGCCGTGCGGGCACACGACATCCTCCCCTAGACCCGTCGGGCGAACCCTTATTAATTAAATTAGAAAAATAAATATAATTCAATTCATAAATAAGAACAAGACTTAGAAAAAGTACAGACATACTGATACCTTTAAGCTGTACAAAAAAAATTACAGCTGACAACCCAACATACTAGGTTTAGGGCTATCCAGACTAGACATCTAAGACTACAAAAGAAGACAGATACCTCCTGAAGGGAGTAAAATGCAACTGAAAGAATAAAAAATAAACTGGTGGTCGTCCGGAATAAAAGCTGGCTCACTATGACAGCTGAAGTCGTCTTCGCTCCTAAACAGCGTAGGGAACTCAATCCTGGAGCCAACCTGCCAAATCGAAATAAATAGACAAGAAACAAACAACAAACAAGGGTGAGTCAAAAGGACTCAATAAGTGTGGCAGACTAGCCATCTAAAAAAAAGGATAGCTAGCCAGGGAGAAAAAAAAAGGTAAACAAAATCCATCTTATTTAAACTATAAAAACGCAGAGCCAGATAATAACAGGAAACATGTATAGAACCATGAATAACCAGGGACATAAGGTAGACAGAGCATATAGGTTTCCTGAACATATGAACAATCAGAAATACATCTTACTATATGTAGATGTTGCGGCGTGCAACCCGATCCATATATTTATAATGTTGCGGCGTCCAATCTCGAATACGAGCCAGAAATATATAGGCAAACTGAAATATGTCCACCATATGGTATACATACCGCATACACAAAACACAACACAATACACCCCCAATAGTCAGCATGCGGTGCAATGAAATGGGATGAATGCAATATGATGCGATGGGGTCACATGTACCAAATGAATGGAGCGGAATCCTCGTGCTCCTAGAGCGGAATGCTCCTGCCCTCAATATGATGCAATGGAGCGGAATCCTCCTGCTCCTTGGGCAAAATCCTCCTACCCTCAATATGATATAATGGAGCGGAATCCTCCAGTTCCTGGGGCGGAATCCTCCTACCCCTCAATATGTGCAATGGAGCGGAATCCTCCTGCTCCTAGGGGGGAATTCTCCTACCCTCAATATGATACAATGGAGTGGAATCCTCCTGCTCCTGGGGTGGAATCCTCATGCACCCAATATGTGACGTACAAGTTATACCAAATATATGTAATGTACTCGATAAGGCGGATCTCAAATCGGATTCCAGAAACTCAAAATACAAATTAAATGGAAAAAGGTCAAATTATTTAACTTTCGGTATTTTAGCGGAAACTCGCCGAACAATATCGAAATTCACTTTCGAAAAATCACAAAAGTCACAAATAATTATACGAACCTAACGGCGCTTTCGGATTTCGAATCGGATCTCATTCGCCAAAATCGAGCTCGAAAATCTCTTTTTAGGATTTATCGACAATAAAAACTGAAATCTTCTTTCGATACGTACCAAACGAGGTCTGATTTAGTTCAAATTTTACTGACAGGTCCTAATAGACCTTACTTATATTTTAAAATTATCAGCACACCAATCGGTGTCCTAACTTCCGAAATGACTGACCGAGGTCGTTTCATTCTCCTCCACTTAAACTCTCATTCTTCTTCGAACGAGCCTAAGTCAAAAAAAAAAAAAATCACACAGATAACGACAGAAATTACACAACTTTTATAAACTACTCCACAGACATTATTTCATGATTGCAGAATCAGAATTATAACACGAACACCGAACTCTTGGAATAAAATATATTTGGATAATATGATAACACCATTGCCCAGTTTATTTTGACTAAATTGACCATTCCTCGATCACGAGAGGAGAGTTTTACTTTTTCGAAACAAAGATATACGGAACTTTGGATGGATTAACATGATTCAGTAGACAATCACTTCTTCGATATACCTTTCAATATAGAACAGGTCGATGAAACTAAGAATTCGCTCATACTTGATGCAATAGGGGAGCTTTTGAAGTACCTTGTCACTACACACTATAGAAGATTTGATGCAAGCTGTATTATTTTTACGAATGTACTATGCAACATCTTAGTTGATGTTAGTGTTGTTCCGCAAGCTCCTCATGGTTATGTAGTTGCTCATATCCTAATGTATGTCAAAGGTTCATCTGAATAGGGTCTATCATATAAGGAGGATCATGCAAATATTACTGGATAGTATGATGCAAACCAGGAATGGTCTTCAGACTGAATATCTACTTCAGGGTATTGTCTTTTAACTGGAAATATTATGACTTGAAAATGTGAAAATAAAAGAGATATGTAGTTGGACCATGAGCTGAGGCAGAATACCAGCAATAAAGTTGATTACATGTGTACTTATAACGCTAAAGTAACTTCTCAAAGAGTTGATGTGTGAAAGAGATATGTCAATGATGGGTGGACGACAAGCTGCACTAGACCTTAAACTCTAAATTTTTATTAAGTGAAACAGCGTCAGTATGAGGATCCAATTCTAGTTGAATACAGACAAATAGCATTCCAAGACCAACAAAACGAAGTACAAATTAGCTCAAAAATAAAAACATGCCATAATGAACCATACGAAGCTATTGATACTGTCGGTTTATATATTGGAGTCTGAACTCCTGAAACGGCACGTCAGAATCGTTTCATGTGATATTAATAGAAAATATGTTAATTTACTTGAATATTACTTATGTACTCATTGTGGACACACATGTCACTATTTGCAAGAGTATTTAGCTAGAATCAGGCTTCTTATGAAAAATAGAAACATAGTTTAATAGGTTAGAAGAGATATGATACTTTCATCTTTTCAAAGAAAGGAACCCAATAAGGTTTGAGTTCCTAAGTCTAACACTTAATATAGTTTTGCAGGCCAAGTAAGAGGAGCAACTAATTCTATACATGAGTAGTTATAGCTTAACTATATTTACTGGAGTAAAATTAAATTCTTCTCACTAACAGCGTTAAATGAAGGAAGTGTGTCATTTGCAAATAAAGAAAAGTAAATCTTTGATTTAGGCAAGAAAGGTAAGTAACTCTACTATTCTTTATTGGTTAATATTTTAAGGGCTAATTTGGTGAATCGACCATAGGAACAAAGGTGAATTTCATAGTTGTTGCAACATTGTGAATGACAAGTTTTAGAGTTGTTCAAGTGATATTTTTTAATACTTTAGAGGCACGATCAGAATTTCTAGCTAGGTCGTTTGGGTACCAGACATTCTACCCTATACCCATTGGGCAAATCCTTTTCAATCAAATTGGCAAAATAAACAATAAAATTTACAACTAAGTACACGGAAATATAGAGGGTGTTTGGATTTGCTTATTTTAACGGCTCTTTGAGCAAAATAGCTTTTAAGTACATTTGTGGTGTTTGGTGATTATGCCCAACTGCGTCTTAATGAAGGGACTAAGTTGCACAACAAATATAACTCGATATTTAAAGTTCCGAGGTCGAATCCCATAGAACATACTACTTTTAGAAGTTAAACTAGCAAAACTATCTACCCAATCAACTTCGAGTGTATATATTTATTTTTGTTTTGTACTAACACTACTAAACAAGAAAGTAATTATCAAGTATAGAAAGATAGATTTGATTCAGGTGATGGAAAATCTATGATTGATTTCCCCAACTTCTTACTAGTGCTAAAGTATTGTGTTATTAAGAGCCTATTTGGCCAAGCTACTAGAGAGCAAGAAGTACTTATTTTAAAATTTTGGGGTGTTTGGCCAAACATTTAGGGAAAACTAAGTGCTTTTAAGTGGTAGCAGAAGCTGTTTTTTTATTGTCGGAAGAAGCTGAAAAAATAGCTCTTTGAAGAAAAATAAGTGCTTTTGATTATTTGGGACAAGAATACCAATTTCAAACTTCCATATTAATCAAATTAATATTATTAAATATACATTTTCGTAATATGGTAATATTTTTTAATATTGGTCAAATACAAATTAATAACAAAAGCACTTATCTAGAATTTGGAAAAACATAAATTACGTATCTCGCAAAGCACTTCTTTGAAAAGCACTTTTGATAAAAAGCACTTATCAAAATAAGTTAATATTGATAGCTTGGCCAAACAGGTTCTAATTGTTTTTAAGCTGTCATATTGAAAAAGTTCTCCAATTTACAACTACCTATTTTCATTAAGTAATCATAACTTTCACTAATAAATTATTTCAATGAACTAATGAAGATAGAGAGAACTACACTTATGGTGCACCGTGAGGATCAATATTCCTAATTAAGTAATTTGACCTAAGTAATGCCTTTATTTTAGGTTGAAATACTGTTATGACCCTAACTCATGAATCTATTCCTAGTAATCACAAGAATAAAGTTGGCAGTTAATTGAGAATCCTACCAATTAATTAGCATGACATTCGTAAACAACAAAGATAGAATAATTAATGAGATTTTTCATACTATAATAATTATCATCACACGAGCATCTGGAGTGGTTCAATCAATCCTATAGGGGGGTGCTTTAGCCACTCATAGTCATCTTCTAAGATAAGAAATAACTATAAGCATACGAAACCACAAGAATAAGGATAGAAGAATGAAGCAGAGCCTTAAATCTTTATCTTTCCTCTTCCCTGACACTTTTTGATATCGAATAGGTCAAAAAATCGGTTTTGGGGTGTCTTTGGGGCTTTTAAATTTCCCTTGTAAACCCACATAACTCAGATATCCAAAATAAATATGAAATCAAAACGTCAGGAATTTTAGCCTACCACATCACGCATTGCGTTGTGGCAACACAATATTTCTTGTGCCTGAGTAAATAACATAGAATCTCGGGCTTGCCGCATCGCGCTGTGCTACGGGTTGCGTGGAGCAATAAGCCAATTTTGCTGCTTCCCAATTTCTTCCCTAAGTATTGTTCGCGCCTTGAGTTTTTGTCTGGCTTAAGACTTCTACTTAGACTTCAAAACCTTTGATATTTATAAATTTTGCTCCACAAGTGCCTCATATCATCAATATAAGTTATACGGCATGAAACACACCAAATGAGAGAAATTCACTTTAAAGTACTAATAATTTTCAAAAGTAGACGCACGAATACAAGGTTAAAGTATAGTAAATATAGAAATACTAGCCTCGTATCATTTGGGTAAAGTTAAAGTTGAGGATAACCAACTGTTAGGTTTTAGCTTTTAACTTTTAAGTCACTTAAAAAAGTCAATTTAAACACTCTCACATATACACCTCCCAAAAAAAGCAAAATATGTCTAACACAATAGAACTAGAAGTGGTGGCCATCATATACAAGGACTAGCTCACATTGACAACTGAACTCGTTATTTGTCCTTAATCGCGTGTCGAACTTTGTCTTGAAGCGAAACTTGTCGAAATGAAATAAACAGACAAGGAATAGCAAGGGTGAGTCGAAAGGACTCTTTAAATGGGGGCTAACTAGCTACCTCGAAGAAATACATATAGCAACTATCAGCATATACAAATACATAAACAACAACGAAAAAATAGTCCCACATCATGTAACAACTTATACAACAATATGGTATGAATGAAGTATGATGCACTGGGGTCAAATATCCCAAGAACCCTATTGGAACAGGTTCCACCGTGTTCCGCGAGAGATGCAAACTCCATATTGCATCAGAAGTGGTGCAAACTCCATATTGCACCGAGAGTTATGAAAACTCCATATTACATTGAGAATGATGAAAACTCCTAAATGCATTGAGAATGATGATGAAATCATTATCATGGGAGAATACCTCTGCTCCTAATACATTTGTACTTTAAGATTCAATCACTAATTGAGTGCTTTTATTTTTCGGTTAATATCAATTATATCGACTAAATCTCTATCCTTGATAAAACACTGGTGGTTAAAGCTTAGCAACAGATATCCATACTAGAAATTGAGCTTGTATCCTTGACTCGACATTATATACTTTATAGCTTATCAAATAATATTTATATCCAGAACAAAGAATTTCATTCTTTGCTCGACACTGAGCCTAATGCAATGCAACATATCACAGTTCAACATAACAGAAATATTCAAGAAAACAAAATCATGATATAGTAAGTACGCAAAACGGAAGCTACGCACATAAGAAGCACCTGTTTAGAACATCCACAGGCCAACATCAAAGAAATTAAATAAAACCACTAACCTTTAGTCTAGGGCCCAGTCGATCACAAAAAGAGCTCTCTGTCCTTTTGAACTCCTCTTGTAACTCCCCTCCTCTAAGCCAAAGAAGAGAAAATGCACATATAAGTGCTCCTTAACAATTTTGATGAATTGGTACTGATGAATTCATCCTCACTGACTTGGAATAGAAGAATTGTTTTTTAGAAATCCGACCAAAGGGTTATTTCTGCACCCCAACTCAGCACTATAGAAATCAAACGGGCGTAATGGAGCCCCAGGCATTCACTATCGCGCTAATAAGTGCGCTCCCCCACAGAAAAAATAGAAATACTTAGCGATATCACTGAAGTTATTAGCGTGATCACATAGAGCATTCTCTAGAAAACCTGATAGCATTATATGGTGGTGCAATTTGGGTCCAAACAGAATCCTACGAAGCTCAGAATTAGATCAAACTTTGCACACAACTGATAAAACTTATATTTGACTTGCTTGTAAAGATGGATCTCGAATCGGATCCCTAAAATATAAGATGAGGTTCAAACTGTAAGAAGTTATGTTTCAACTCTCGAAACATCTACAAAACTATCTGAAAGACCTCAAGTTTAACATTCAAAGCTCTCATATGTCAAAAGTCCATACAATCCTAATGATATCTTCAGATTTTAAAATGGAGCTCATTTACTCAAACCAAGCTTGAAAATCTCTTTACGACTTTACCGATTCTAGAAACTGAAAGATTCTTTATTCTTATCAAACGAGGTGTGATTTAACTCAAACAGTACATGTAGGTCCTAATAGACCTTATAGTGCTATTAAGAATGCCAGCTCACCAATCGGAGTCCTAACTCTTAAAATTACTAGCTAAGGTTGATTCATTTAGCTTAAACGAATGAGTAGGATGATGCTTTTACATTTGTCTCTGTCAAGCTTTAAGTGAGATGGATGCCACAAATGTCTAACCTGAGGGACATGTCTTGGAACTGATCCTTCTAAACTTAGGCAGAATCTAGAACAATCAAGGGAAAGAAAAATTGAAATTGAACTAAAAGGACCATGACTAGTTGTTTTAAGAATTTGGCCTCCAATTTACAAATTGATAGTCTCAATAGAATTCGTTTGGTTGGTCTTAGAGAACCATATAGTTTCAAAGTGTTGGTAAAGCTATTTAATGGTTTTTTTACGGTTGTTTGGAGTAAATGAGCTCCGTTCTAAATTTTTTATAGTGTTGTAGTTTCGTAGAGTCCATTTGTTGACCTGTGACATAAAATAGAAGTCCCCTCCCCCTCTTTTTTGTTTCATCCCTCATTTTTTGTATTTGAGGTTTTTTTTGGAATTGGAGTTCCCAAGTATTTCGTAAATGTGATCTAGGACTTGCGTGTAAAGTTTGGTATAATCTCAAGTAGTGCAGGTCGAGTTCGGACAAAAAATGCAGCACTAGTCTATGTAGCTAAATCTACTGGTCCATTTCGATAGAGGCCGACACGATCTTGCTGAGGGACTTTGTCCCTTGGCTTGCACGATCACATACCCCTCAGAGCAACTATGAATATCTCAAGTCCGGGATTTGGATTGCGACACTACGATCATGCGTAAAAAGGGCTAGCAGGTCAATAGATCAGTATTTTGATCAAATTAAATGGTAGAGTCGATTCGAAATGATTTTGTTGATCCAAAATTAACTCGTAGTAACTAGGTAGTGATTCCTAACCATTTTATAATTTTAATTAAGGGTTCTATACGATAAATTCAATGAATTAGATTGGGTTCGAGGGCGTTTTCATAATTTTAGCCCTAACTCTTTAGAATTGAGAAATTTGGGTCTAATGAGCTTGAAAGAGTAATTAAATAGTTATTTGATATCGGGAGGAGTTTAGAAATATACTTCTTATTAGCGAAGCAGGCCCAAGGAAAATTTGGAAATTTCCTTCTAATATCGGACACAACAACAACAACAACAACAACATACCCTATGATATCCCAGCAAAATGGGGTCTGAGATGGGTGAGATGTACGCATACCTTACCCACACCAAGGTGAAAACAATAAACCGTCGACTAAATAAAGTATTTAGAAAATATATACGAAAGAAATAAGATAATAATACAAAAATAAATGAAATACTAACAGGAAAACTCGAGAATGCCCAAAACAAAAAGAAAATAAAAATATCAACTCAAATTGAAGAATAAGCTAGGAATAGAATATATAGAAATAATACTACGACTAATATGAATATAAAATCACTCAACTACTATCTACCCTTCTACTCTAATCCTTGACCTCTATGCTTTCCTATCTAAGGTTATGTCCTTAATAATCTGGAGGTGGGCCATGTCCTGTCCACTTATCTCACCCTAATTCTTCTATGGTCTACCTCTACCTCTCTGTAGACTCAGCACTGCGAACCCTTCACACCTCCTATCTGGTGCATTTGTGCTCTACTTCTTAATATATCCAAACCATCTTAGCCTCGCCTCTCGCATCTTGTCCCCCACTGCAGCAACTCCCACCTTATCTCGTATGGCCTCATTTTTTATGTTATGCAACCTAGTATGCCCACACATCCATCAGAGTATTCTCATCTCAGCTATGCTCAACTTCCGAATGTGGGCAGCCTTTATAGGCTAATAATTCACCCCATACAACAAAGTTGGTCTAACAACTGTCATACCCGATTTTGGACTCAATTCGACGCGAGTCGGATTTCGGATTTAACTGGGTGAACTCGTTTGAGTTTAGATGTTGGAGTCACCACCTAATATAATTTCTAAGGCGTATTAGGTCACCTAAGTGTCTAAAGTTAAGTTTAATAGGTCAACTAGTCAATTCCAGAGGTTCTATATGGGTAAGAGGTCCAAATGACTCGGGGAAGAAAGTGTTAGGCACTTCCCCGAATCCCACGAAAAGTGGTTACCGTCCGAGTCTATGTTTTGGGATATAAAGAGTACATATCATCATGAATACTAACTTGGAAGTTTAATTTAACACTTTAACTAAAAGATGTAACATATCTATGCTATTTTCGAACACACACAAATAGTTTTCACATTCGGCCTATATTTAAGCCTACTCGTATTCACGGCATCTAATATCAAATGCCTAATCGTATATAGGTGTTAACATACAAATAGGTGTTCAATTTTACTTATATATGCACACTTGAAAACAAATTGCACAAATAGTCTATTTCGAAGTTCAAATTTTAACAAATACCAAAAGGGAGTTTGTTTTAAAATAAAATATTGGCAATTTAGGGTCGGTAATTGTAGAGCCCTAACCTTAATGGCCATTTTTGTGTAGGGGTCAGGTTTTCGATTATATATATAGGCGAAGGGCTGTTTTCGAAAATGGGTTCACAGAAGCACGCAAAAAGCAGCGTAGTAGTCAATATAGGTATACACATGCAAATACATGACCTAAATGGTAGTTATATCTTTAGAAAAATATTTTAAAGTGTACAAGCGACCTCAAGTACTTTATACACCCCTATACACTATTAGATTTGTGTATAGGAGCGCTTTAAGTGGTAAAAATCAGTTTATGCACGTAAAGCGCCATTTTTTAAAATACTTTTTGGCCTAGATCATTTATGCAAAAGAGGGGCAACTGCAGTTTTTCATAAATAGTCCATATTAGACGCGGATAACACAAAATAGCCCCCGTTTCAGGTTAAGTCCTAGATTTAATCACAAACTAAACATGTTTTCAAGTTTCAATTTTAAAATCTGTGTAAAACAAATAAACGGAACAAAATTGAAGGTTTTAAAACAATCTATTATGATTCTATTTTAACTATATGCATGTTAAACTGTTTTAAGGAGATTGAAGCCTAGCATGATGCAAACATAGAAGTAGAGGTTAAGAGAGAGGCCCCTGAATAGCCATAACACAGTCGAGTGACTGTTTCCCTGCATTAATAGAAGTACCAACATGATCGTAATCAAATTTACTTGAAAGGGATAGTCTCTAAGGGAAGAAGCACAGAGCCACAAGTTCTAAAGTGTCCTGTTCCCAAAAATTTTAAGGTTAAGTCAAGTAAACAGCCAGGAGTTCAAGGTCACAGTACCCCAGCACTATAATCAACTTAAAAGAGTTCAACCACTGACTCTTTCAAGTTTTAAAGCGTACTTTGTAGTCATCAGATCATAATTTGGCCCAGCTAAGGCCATTCAAACAGCATACAAGCACAAGGTTAGCAAGGGAAGGGAAGGGGAAAGGTCTGAGTTGAGGTCTTTGTCCAAAATAGAGGACCTGACCCATAAAACATGAACCCTGTCCTTGTTCTTAACAAAAAAGTGAGTATGATCCTTATTGGATCTCTTAACTAGGCAGGGCCAACATAGATCCTCAAAACAGGTTTTAAGCATGCAATGTTTAAAGCCTAAGCAGTTCAGAGTGATGCTAGACAGAGGTGGATTAAAACAAGCAAGACTCATTCACACATAGGCAGATAGAGACACATCATGCATTGAGCAATCAGGAAAAGAGAAATACCTTGTGATAGCAAGAGAGCAGAATTGAAAGCAATTTGCAGGTTGATCAGGGTTTGTAAAGCAGTACCAAGTAACTAAATGAAAGCAAGTGCTTTCTAGAAGACCAAAAGAGAAGAATAGGCCTCAGCAGGGTGCTCTACAGCCTCTTTTCTCTATTTAGGATGCTATATATGCTGTGTGCTTATGTGTGTTAATGCATAAATTTTGTGTCCCGTGAATGAGAGAATAGCCAGTTTATATAGTGAGGGATGAGGAATTAGAACTCCAACGGGTGAAAGCCAAGAATGGCAAGGGAATATTGTTTCCCAAAGTTAAAAGGATCCTATTAAGAGACTTACTATGTTTAGTTTACCCCACCCCTAAAATTAAGGTAATCAGACCTCCTAACAAGTAAAAATCCTACCCCTTCGACCAATAACTCATCCCGATTCAAAACCCATATGCAAAAAATATTCTAGACTAGTTTAGGTTCGAATATCAGTCAACTACCTTGGGCAGATTTCAATTGACACCATATCAATTACAACACTAATTCCATTCTAGTTGTCAATCAAGAGTTCAAATTTAAATTCAATATGGATCCCTCTAATCATGCTAACCCAAATTATCCTTTCCATTTCAAACATCCAGACATGAAAATCACATGTCATAAAATGAAATTATTTTCATCTTGCAAGACAAAGATTCAATCAAATTTTAAATTGAGCCAATTACATATGCACTCTAGTCGATTGGACACATTACAAGTTAATCAAAATTAACATAAAAATTGTCATGGACTCCAAAGATCAAACCTGAATCCAAGAGACATAGAGCATAGACTGCATATGTAGTAAATTTTAGGCATTTAATAGTTCAAGATGATGCTCATTTTGATAGTGAAATAGAGTAAAATCAGTGATCACATGACTTGTACCCTAATTAACTAGCATGTAACAATCACTGATTAATCATACAAACATCTCAACTAATCAATCAGAAGATCAGGCTAAGCATGAATGTCACATAATCATCTTCTAAAACTGTAAAACAACAAAGGGAAGGGAATACCCATTTCATTAAAGCCGGGTCAAGTCGACCCGTCTTGAATTGGGGCTGCAAAGAAAAGATCTTACCCTTTCATCAGTGAATAAAATCGTTCAAACACGAAAGGAACCCTGCCGGAGGCGTTTCCCGGCGGTGGCTATTCAGTGACATAGGGTTAAGTTTTTCCTCATCCAAACCCCATCGAAAGTGTATGGGTTACATTGCGGACGACGAGGGGAATCTATTGGCACTAATTTCCCCAATTTCTATCAGCCAATTTAACTGGAAAAGCCCCCGACAGTGGTGGCGCTTTGTACCGCCGAAGAGAGAGAAGAGAGGGTCAAGTCAGGGAGTGAAAAGGGAAATGAGGTCGAGGGGTGGGGTTTTGGTCGTTTGGTAATAAAAAGGAAAGATGTTTCTGGCTGTTGGATCGTCTACGTGGACGATCGAGATCGATCCACGTAGGCGTGACGTGTATAAAACGTGGCTGATGTGTGTATATGTGTAGAATGTGAGGTGGATATATGAGGTGTAAATAGGAATGTATAGATAGTGTATATCTAGGTGTATATTAGGCATAAAATAGGTATAAAAATTGTATAAATATATATAAAACATAGGAAAATTAGGAAATTAGTTTTAAAATGTTAGGATGACTAGGAAATGTATAAAAATTTGTAATTTTTGGATTTAAAACAATTTGGACAATTTTGTCAAAAATAGAGGTAATCGCGGAAATTGTAAAAATAACTATGGTTTGAGACGATGCTTTTGAAAATGGCCTCGATCGTCAGACTATTATGAGAAGATAATTTGAAAAGAATGGACGAGGCAAGAGTGAGTATACAATCGTCTGTAAAATTCGAAAACTGTTGATTTTAAAAATAGGAGGGACAAAATTGGGTGTAAACAATAACTCCTTTGTAGATCTTACTATGAAGCCTAGATAGCACTTTCTCATCGCATAAGACATCAGAAGTGAGTTTCCACTTCATCTACATGGTCCCTACTCGATGAATGATATCATCATCAAATTCTCCATTAACTTGAAAAGTCGACCCCGGAAACCTGAAGCTTCCTTCCTTAGGGATGACTGATGTATCAAGTGTCACTACCACGTTAGATTCCTAAGATGCATCACTAAACTTACACTCCATATACTCTATTTTTATTTTGCTCAGCTTGAACCCTTTAGAGTTGAGAGTCTGCCTCCACACCTCCAGCTTATGATTAACTCGACCGTGACTCTTCTACTATTACATAATTGTTATATATTCCATGTCTTTGCACTTATATGTATGATTCTCCTCCTACGGTTTCGAGCAAGATTGCTCATAAAGGATTCAGAAGGGGAAGGAAGTTATTTGGTAGCCGCATCGGCTCAATCCTTGATGTAAGTGATATCATCCATTTCTTTTGATGTCCTTAAGTCATATGGATGTCTACATACGTAGTCTTTATGTGTGTAAATAGAGATATGACGTACTTACTACGTTGCGGCTGCAGAATGCATAGTAATATTATATTTTTCATGCTTTAGGCTGTGATATAATGTTGTTTAGCGCTGAAGAGTCTGAGTGACACGACCCGGAATCCGGTAAGGCCGTGCGGGCACCAGACATCCTCCCCTAGACCCGTCGGGCGAACCCTTACCAATTAAATTAGGAAAATAAATATAATAGTTCATAAATAAGGACAAGACGTAAAAAAAACACACAGACATATTGACACTTCTAAGCTGTACGAAAGAAAATTACAGCTAACTACCCAACATACTAAGTTTAGGGCTATCCAGACTAGACATCTAAGTGTACAAAAGAAGACAAATACCTCCTGAAGGGAGCCAAATGCAACTGAAATAATAACCAATAAACTGGTGGCCATCCGGAATAAAAGCTGGCTCACCCTGACAGCTGAAGACGTCTTCGCTCCTTCACAACGTGGCAAACTCAATCCTGGAGCGAACCTGCCGAAACGAAATAGATAGAAAAGAAACAAACAACAAACAAGGGTGAGTCAAAAGAACTCAATAAGTGGGGCAGACTAGCCACCTCAAAGAATAGGATAGCTAGCCATGGAGAAGAAAAACAGATAAACTAAATCCATCTTATTTGAACTATAAACAGGCAAAGCCAAATAATAACTGAAAACATGTATGGAATCATAAACAGCCACGGACATAAGGTAGACAGAACATATAGATATCCTGAACATGTCGACAATCAGAAATACATCCTGTTGCGGCGTGCAACCCGATCCATATTTTCATACTGTTGCGGAGTGCAACCCGATTCGTATATTTATACTGTTGCGGCGTGCAACCCGATCTGTATATTTATACTGTTGCGGCGTGCAACCCGATCCGATCCATGTACTCATATTGTCGCGACGTGCAACCCGAGATACGAGCCAGAAATATATAGGCAAACTGAGATACGGTATACATACCGCATATATAAAACACAACACCATAGTCACAGAATAGTCAGCATGCGGTTCAATGAAATGGGATGAATGCAGTATGACGCAATGGTGTCACATGTGCCAAATAGATGGAGCGGAGTCTTCCTGCTCCGGGGGCGGAATCCTCCTACCCTCAATATGATGCAATGGAGCGGAATCCTCCTGCTCCGAGGGTGGAATCCTCCTACCCTCAATATGATGCAATGGAGCGGAATCCTCCTGCTCCGAGGGCGGAATCCTCCTACCCTCAATATGATGCAATGGAGCGGAATCCTCCTGCTCCGAGGGCGGAATCCTCCTACCCTCAATATGATGCAACATGCATACGAATGCAACATGATGCAATAATAACCCATCACCAGTGCGAGACTCTCATCGACAGCTGGAAAGTATATACCAACTCACAACCAAAGTACAATACTCAGATTCTCAATGCAATACCAATAACAGGACATAATATATAATATAGCATATAAATCCAAAGCTAAGGCGTAATGAGTACGCCTATCGGCAGCTACACACGTAAGGAACACGTGGCAGAAAATCCACGAGGCCAGGTGCCTCCAAAGAAATGGATATAAACACTTACCTTGTTATAAAGTTAGTACAACCACTCAATAACCGCTTTGTCCTTTGGATTCATTGCTAAACGATCCCACTCTATTCAATAAGCAAAAAAATATATCAAATTTGGCTAAAGGCTTCATTCCTCACATTTTAGGGCAATCCGGTTAGGAACCTGGTACCCTATTTGCATACGCAATACGCAGGCCAGGCCTATATAAAGGGTTTAAGGTCACATAACCAAACCCCAAATAAATTACATTTATATGTTACCCATAACTCACTGAGTACGAATATATATTCAATTCCATTATCGGGGTCCATTTGACCCTTTAACTATTAATTGAACTTATTAGGACGATGTCTAATATCTCAATTTCTACCGTCAAAATATATTTAAACACACGTAATAAACTCAAATAATATATTAGGATAATTACCTGAATGTTTCAGGGTGAAAATTCTACTTTTCTCCGGCCCCTTTTCTCATTTTTTAGCATTTTTCCCTCACTGCGTTTTTTCATTTCTCTTTGCTTCTCCATCATTTTTCTCTGTGTTTTCCGTACTTAGATATGCTTATAAGTAGCATATATGCTGCCACCGTCATTCATTTTGACTTTTGTCTATTTCTCCTTTTTTTTTCTTTTTCTTTTAAAATTCGCTGTTACGGTAAAAATTAAAACGGTACCCTACGATATTCGAAATAATTTCAAATTTCGCATACAAGTTATATAAAATATATATAACATACTCGCAAAGACGGATCTTAAATCGGACTCCCGAAACTTAAGATGCAAAATTATTTAACTTTCGGCATTTCGGCAGAAACTAGTCGAACAACATCGAAATTCACTTTCGAAAGTTCATAAAAGTCACAAATAATCATACGAACCTAACGGCGCTTTCAGATTTCGAATCGGAGCTCATTCGCCAAAACCGAGCTCAAAAATTTCTTTTTAATATTTATCGCCAATAAAAACTGAAACCTTCTTCCGATGCCAACCAAACGAGGTCTGATTTAGCTCAAATTTTACAGATAAGTCCCAATGAATATTACGAATATTTTAAAATTATCGGCACGCCAATCGGAGTCCTAACTTCCGAAACGACTGACCGAGGTCGTTTCATTCTCTTCTACTTAAACTCTCGTTCGTCCTCGAACGAGCCTAAGTCTAAAGAAAAAAATTCGCACAGATAACAAAAGAACTTGCACGACCTTCATAAGCTACTGCACGGACCTTATCTCCTGATTACAGGATCAGAATTATATCACGCACATCGTACTTTTGGAATAAAATATATCTGGATAATATGATAATACCATTGCATAACTTATTCTGACTAAGCTGATTCTTCCTCGATCACGA
The DNA here is from genome assembly GCA_029990175.1 of Petunia secreta. Taxonomy (NCBI): domain Eukaryota; kingdom Viridiplantae; phylum Streptophyta; class Magnoliopsida; order Solanales; family Solanaceae; genus Petunia; species Petunia secreta. The sequence continues at coordinate 815,548 of JARKIP010000102.1, forward strand.
GAAGAGAGTTCTACATTTTCGAAGCAAAGATACACTAAACATTGGATGGATTAACATGATTTGGCCGATAATCACCTCTTCGATATACCTTTCGATATAGAACAGGTCGATGGAACTAAGAATTAACTCACGCTTGATGCAATAGGGGAAGCTTTTGAAGTACCTTGTCATTGCACACTATAGAAGATTTGATGCAAGCTATATCATATTTTTACGAACGCACTATGCAACATCTCCGCTGATGTTAGTGTTGTTCCGCAAGCTCCTTGTGGGAATGTAGTTACTCATATCCCAATGTTTGTCAAAGGTTCATCTAAACAGGGTCTATCATAGAAAGATAAGGATTATGTAAATACTACTGGATAGTATGATCCAGACCAGGAATGATATTCAGACTGAACATCTACTTCAGGGTATTGTCTTTGAATTGGAAATATTATGACTTAAAAAAGTGAAAATAAAATAGAGATGTAGTTTGACCATGAGCCGATGCAGAATACCAGCAACAAAGTTGATTACATGTTCACTTATAACGCTAAAGTAACTTCTTAAAGAGTTGAGGTGTGAAAGAGATATACACACCAATGATGGATTGTCGACAAGCTGCACTAGACCTTTAACTCTAAATTTCCATGAAGTAAAACAGCGTCAGTATGCGGATCCAGTTCTAGTTGAATACAGACAGATAGCCAAAAGAAAACCGGAGTTACCATATTGGGTTACTACTGACGGTGTTCTCATATATAAAGATAACCTTTGTGTCCCTGATGTTACAAATTTACGTGGACAGATTATGATAGAGGCACATCATTCCAAATACACTGTTTATCCAGGTTCGATTAAGATGTACCATGATCTTAAGCAGAGTTATTGGTGGGACGGAATAAAGTGTGACATAGCAGAATTTATGGCTCAATGTTCTAATTGTCAGCATATTAAATTCGTGTCATCTTTCCAGACTATATGCTTTCAGCAGATAGGTACGTATATATGATCAGGTTGCCAGCTTATCTCGAGCATTAATAGATTATTAGTGGGTTTAGCAATGATCGAAACTCATTATAGGTTTCTGTCGTGGCCTTACTTTGGGTCGTGAGAAAAGTGGTATCAACACCCCAGAGATTTAATATTACCATTCAATATTTGGAGGAAGACTCCTCCACTTAAAGCACAAACTCATGCAGCCATTTGAATAGGAATAACCATCCTCGCACAGTCTATTGGACTAAAGAAGATTTAGCTAAAAGCTTAACGTAGGCAGACCTAAGCTACCAACTACCCTTTCGAGTTGCCAAACAGCTGCAACTCTTGAGTTCACAATTCTATAACTTTGTCGTAAACACCACCACCTGATGGATGGTACTTCTATTACCCTTAGAAGCCTTGAGAAACAATAATGTGCTTACTCGGCTACAATAACACGCACCCTAGCTCAACGCAGGGAATATCACAAGCGGCTACTAACCGCCCAAACTCACTATTTTTCGGACGAGGAAGAGATGGTAATAGACCGAGGATAGAAATAATTAGAGCTTCAGAAAGGTCATCTTTTTATTTGCTTGGCTACCAAAGCTAGACTACTTCCGAGTCAGGCAAGCCAAAGAATTGCAATTAAAGAGACAGACATTAAATAAGCTCTATGGAAAAACATCCATACTAATTTGACCTCCCAATAAGATGGAAACTCTGACAATTTACCAGAAAAACCTTTTATAATCCAGATAAGCTCATGAGATAACATGACTTTACTAACATTTTGAACCAAGAGGAAATACGTAGATCGAATATTACCTACTAATCACTTTGTACCGGCAGAAATGATAACACTTTCTGATGGTGACGATTAAGAATCCCACCATCCTATCAACACTGAATTCCAAAGAGAGATAGACTGACTTGACATAATAAGAGAAAGTGGTACAACAGGATGCCAAGCAAACAATACCGACACTCTCTCTCTCAAATTTCTCACATTTAAACCAGATCAACTAGGAGGATCTCAGAAATGCCAGGAATAAATCATACAAGAAGCTCACCACTCTATCACAACTGATTCTTAATAGAAACAATATCCAAGGAAACCATGGAAAATGATAAGATAAACGCAGTTCAGACCGATCGGAAGAATCAAATCTTACTCACATATACTGGAAGAAGAATTACATGGGTGTACTACATCAGATGCCTCAGCATCCAAACTGCCTCTGCAGCTGAGCTGAGCCACTACCCTGATAATCACCTTCTGAATAACCACTGCCACCACGCTCTCAACTTCTACTGGATGGTGGCATTTCTCTGGCTGATTGAGATCTAAATGAAATCCCATGCGACTGTGCAGGTTCCTGATGACGAGAGAAAGGACGACTGCCTACTTGTCGGAGTAAGGGAAAACTCCTCAAAGGATAACTAGTACTCGCGACAATGATAACACCTTTTCGCTGCAAACGGAAGCTGGAAAGATTGTTGATAGCTATGAAGAGAAGACTGAATCTGATCTTGACGAGCTACTGGCTCGCTCTAAGAATCACGTGACACAAGCTAAGATAACCTGGAAGGTGACCTCCTAAAATAACCAGAACTCTTATCTCTAAATGAGGTACCATGGTTGCCCACTAGGGCCACGAGATCTCTTGCTCTCCCACTCTAACTTATGGTATGCCTCGTACCTTCGGGTAATATCAACATCAACATCAAATGAAATCCCGACCTCAATCTCTCGAGCCATCTGGGATCTCAAGGAAAGAGAAAGGTCATCAATAAATCTTTGAACATTCTTGGAATGTTTATGGACTAGTTTTAGTACATATACAGCCATCCTAAAGAATTTAATCTCACATTCTAAAATCCGACAAGCTACCCTATCTAATCCACTAAAGTTGGCGATGCTTTTCATCTCACTGGCTGTACGAAAGGAACTTTTCCATGAATCTAGAAGAAAAATCGAACTAAGTTAGCTAATAAGATAGCGGTCCACTAATTCAAGGCTGGACCCCTGAACTGGAAAGCAGAAATATAAACACCATACTGCTCAATATAATCAAGAGCCTGAAGGATATGCTGAAATTATTTTATTTTTAGAATCCTCCTGCTCCGAGGGCGGAATCCTCCTACCCTCAATATGATGCAATGTGAATACGAATGCAACATGATGCAATAATAACCCATCACCAGTGCGGGACTCTCATCGACAGCTTGAAAGTATGTACCAACTCACAACCAAAGTACAATACTCAGATTCTCAATGCAATACCAATAACAGGACATAATATATAATATAGAATATAAATCCAAAGCTAAGGCGTAATGAGTACGCCTATCGGCAGCTACACACGTAAGGAACACGTGGTAGAAAATCCACGAGGCCAGGTGCCTCCAAAGAAATGCATATAAACACTTACCTTGTTATAAAGTTAGTACAGCCACTCAATAACCGCTTTGTCCTTTGAATTCATTGCTAAACGATCCCACTCTATTAAATAAGCAGAAAAATATATCAAATTAGGCTAAAGGCTTCATTCCTCACATTTTAGGGCAATCCGGTTAGGAACCTGGTACCCTATTCGCATACGCAATACGAAGGCCAGGCTTATATACAGGGTTTAAGGTCACATAACCAAACCCCAAATAAATTACATTTATATGTTGCCCATAACTCACTGTGTACGAATATATATTCAATTCCATTATCGGGGTCCACTTGACCCTTTAACTATTAATTGAACTTATTAGGATGATGTCTAATATCTCAATTTCTACCGTCAAAATATATTTAAACACACCTAATAAACTCAAATAATACATATGGATCATTACCTGAATGTTTCAGGGTGAAAATTCTACTTTTCTCCGGCCCCTTTTCTAATTTTCTGGCATTTTTCCCTCACTGCATTTTTTCATTTCTCTCTGCTTCTCCATCATTTTTCTCTGTGTTTTCTGTACTTAGATATACTTATAAGTAGCATATATGCTGCCACCGCCATTCATTTTGACTTTTGTCTTTTTCTCCTTTTTTTTTCTTTTTCTTTTAAAATTTGCTGTTACGGTAAAAATTAAGACGGTACCCTACGATATTCGAAATAATTCCAACTTTCGCATACAAGTTATATAAAATATATATAACATACTCGCGAAGACGGATCTCAAATCGGACTCCCGAAACTCAAGATGCGAATTTAAATGAAAAAAGTCAAATTATTTAACTTTCGGCATTTCAGCGGAAACTAGCCGAACAACATCGAATTCACTTTCGAAAGTTCATAAAAGTCACAAATAATCATACGAACCTAACGGCACTTTCGGATTTCGAATCGGAGCTCATTCGCCCAAAACCGAGCTCAAAAATTTCTTTTTAATATTTATCGCCAATAAAAACTGATCCTTCATCTGATGCCTACCAAACGAGGTCTGATTTAGCTCAAATTTTACAGATAAGTCCCAATGAATATTACGAATATTTTAAAAATATCAGCACGCCAATCGGAGTCCTAACTTCCGAAATGACTGACCGAGGTCGTTTCACTGAGCCATGTTGCATTCATTATACTGGTTGTTATTGCGGATTCCCGCTCCATCTCATGCATTCCTGTCTATTATTGAGGGTTCTGCTCTAGCTAGTTTTGGGCACATGTGATCTGGTTGCATTTTATTTCATCATATTACATCTCATTTCATCCTATTTTATTTAGTGATGAGTGGTACTTGACGTATATGTAAAGTAGTTTTTGTGTGAATTCAATACTCCCTCCGTCCCATTTTATGTGGTACTATTTGATTGAGCACGGTGTTTAAATAAATAGAGGTTGACCTTGTAAAGTTTCAATTTTTACTCTTGAAAAAGTAAGAAATAGAAGATTTGAGTAATAAAAAAGTTGTTGGTAACTTTAAAAGTATGTAGGGCCCAATAAGGGTAAAATAGAGATGGTACATTAAATAATTATCATATAAAGAAAGCTTCCATTCTTTTTGGGACAAACAAAAAAGGAAATGATGCCACATAAATTGGGGGCGGAGGGAGTATATGTTTCTTGAATTTGATTGATTACATGATCCCCATAGTTAGCTTTCCTGTTGTTAGAGGTAGCTAGCCAGCCTTCACTTACTAAGTCTTTTTGACTCACTCCCTATTTTTTCTTTGTGTTGTTTATTCATTTTGGGAGATTCAGCTCCAAGCCAAAGTTGGACGCGTGATGGCCGCCAGTCTTTTTTTTTTTTTTTTTTTAATCTTATAGTAGTTGTATTTTTGCTCCCTCGTGGTTATTTTATATATTTATCAAACTCTTAGATGTCTAATCTGTATTGAACCTAAACCTTATATTCTAGGTAGTTCGCTACGCTTCATTCTTCCTCAACCTATGCATATATGTATATACTTCTCACTGGGATATTTTGATGTCTACTAGTTGGCTACATTCGATAGGGTTTGCCTGATAGTTTCAGTATAAGATATCGGGTACCCGCACGACATATATGGAAATCCAGGCCATATCTTGAGCAGAATGATTAAAATAAGAATCCCTGCACATTAACTCATACCTAGTCCTTGCAAGCATAAGAATTCACATTCTCTGTATTTCATCAGGTATATTTTTGAGTTTTAGGTATGTTGATTTTTGTTATATCAACTCCTTTATTGACCAATATAACACTACATGTATGTCATTCTTTCAGGATCGTGTTTAGTTTACACGACCTGGAATCCGGTTAGGCCGTGCGGGCACCCGACATCCTCCCCTAGACCTGTCGGGCGAACCCTTACTAATTTAATTCCGAAAATAAATTTAAAAATTCATAAATAAGGACAAGCCTTAAAATAAAAACACAGACATACTGATACCTCTAAGCTGAGAAAGAAATTACAGCTGACTACCCAACATACTAGGTTTAGGGCTATCCAGACTAGACATCTAAGAGTACAAAAGAAGATAGATACCTCCTGAAGGGAGCAAAATGCAACTCAAAATAGTAAACAACAAACTGGTGGCCATCCGGAATAAAAGCTGGCTCACCCTGACAGCTGAAGTCGTCTTCGCTCCTTTACAACGTGGCGAACTCAATCATGGAGCAAACCTGCCGAAGCGAAATAGATAGACAAAAACAAACAACCAATAAGGGTGAGTCAAAAGGACTCAATAAGTGGGGAAGACTAGCCACCTCAAAGGATAGGATAGCTAGCCAGGGAGAAAAGCAACAGATAAACCAAATTCCTCTTATTTAATTATAAAAAGGCAGAGCCAGATAATAACTAGAAACATGTATGGAATGACTAACTTATCAACAACTAGGAACTTAAGGTAACCAAAATATATAGGTATCCCTAACACATCAACAATCAGAAATACATCATGTTGCGGCGTGCAACCCGATCCATATATTTATACCCTTGCGGCGTGCAACCCGATCCATATATTTATAACGTTATGGCGTGCAACCCGATCCCCCCTACCCAGAATACGAGCCAGAAATATATAGGCAAATAAGAAATGCACGTAGAAGCAGAACAGTAATTATGTACCACAAGTCTACACAATGGTATGAAATGGAATGAAATAAAAAAAAAATGGGATGAAATGAAATATGATGCAAAGGGTCAGATGCACCAAATGAATGGAGCGGAATCCTCCTGATCCTAAGGCCGAATCCTCTTGCCTTCAGTATGATGCAATGGAGCGGAATCCTCCTGCTCCTAGGGCGGAATCATCCTACCCTCAATATGATGATATGAAGCAGAATCCTCCTGCTCCTAGGGCGGAATTCTCCTACCCGTCAATATGATGTAATGGAGCGGAATTCTCCTACTCCTAGGCGGAATCCTGCTACCCTAAATATGATGCAATGGAGCGGAATTCTCCTGCTCCTGGGGCGGAATCCTCCTACCCCTCAATATGATGCAATGAAGTGGAATCCTCCTGCTCCGAGGGCGGAATCCTCCTACCCTCAGTATGATGCAATGGAGCGGAATCCTCCTACTCCTAGGGCGGAATCCTCCTACCCTCAATATAATGCAATTTAATGCATATGAATGCAATATGATGCAATAATAACCCTTCCTCAATATAATGCATTGTAATGCATATGAATGCAATATGATGCAATAATAATCCTTCACCGGTGCGGGACTGTCGTCGATAGCCGGGAAGTGTATGTCAACTCACAGCCAAACTACCATGCTCAGATCCACAATGCAATACCAATAACAAGACATAACATATAGTATATAATGTAAATCCAAAGATAAAGAGTACTTAGTACCCTTATCGGCAGCTACGCACATAAGGAACACGTGGTAGGAAATCCACGAGGCCAGGTGCCTCCAAAGAAATGGATATAAACACTTGCCTTGTTATAAAGTTAGCACAACCACTCAATAACCACTTTGTCCTTTGGTTTCATTGCCAAACGATCAAACTCAATTCAACAAGCAGAAATATATATTAATTTAGGCTAAAGGCTTCATTCCTCACATCTTAGGGCAATCCGGTTAGGAACCTGATACCCTATTCGCATACGCAATATGCAGGCCAGGCCTATGTACAGGGTTTATGGTCACATAACCAAACCCTAAATAAATTACATTTATATGTTGCCCACAACTCACTGAGTAGGAATATATAATTAATTCCATTATCGGGGTCCATTTGACCCTTTAAACTATTTATTGAACTTATTAAAACGATGTCTAATATCTCAATTTTTACCGTCAAAATATATTCAAACATACGTAATAAACTCAAATAATATATTAAGATCATTACCTGAATGTTTTGGGGTGAAAATTCTATTTTTTTCGGGCTCTTTTCTCATTTTCTGGCATTTTGCTCTTCTACGTATTTTTTGTTTCGCGTCTCTGTTTCTCATTGTTTCATTCTATGTAACGTTAAGGGGTATATCCCTTACAACCACCGCCCATGCTAATTTCATTTTCTTTCTTTCTTTTTTTTCCTTGTTTTGTCTTTTCCCTTTTTTTTTCTTTTTTCCGTTAAAATTCGCTGCTACGGTAAAAATTGAAACGGTATCCTACGATATTCAAAATAATTCCAACTTTTGCATACAAGTTATAAAAATATATATAACATACTCGCTAAGGCGGATCTCAAATCGGACTCCCGAAACTCAATATACAAATTAAATGGAAAAATATCAAATTATTTAACTTTCGGCATTTCAGCAGAATCTAGCCGAACAACATCGAAATTCACTTTCGAAAGTTCATAAAGTCACAAATAATCATACGAACCTAACGGCGCTTTTGGATTTCAAATCGGAGATCGTTCGCCAAAAACGAGCTCAAAAATCTCTTTTTAATATTTATTGACAATAAAAACTGAATCCTTCTTCCGATGCCTACCAAACGAGGTCTGATTTAGCTCAAATTTTACAGACAGGGCCTAATAGACATTACAAATATATTAATATTATCGGCATGCCAATCGGAGTCCTAACTTCCGTAACGGCTAACCGAGGTCGTTTCATTCTCCTCCACTTAAACTCTCGTTCGTCCTTGATAAACTATCCCACGGAATTTTTCTCATGATTACAGAATCCAAATTATAACACGAACACCGAACTCTTGGAATAAAAGATATCTGGATAATATGATAATACCATTGCCCGGATTATTCTAACTAAGATGATCCTTCCTCGATCACAAGAGGAGAGTTCAACATTTTTTAAGCTAAGATACACGGAACTTTGAATGGGTTAACATGATTCAGCCGATAATTACCTCCTCGATATACCTTTTGATATAGAATAGGTCGATAGAACTAAGAATTAGCCCACGCTTGATACAATAGGGGGAGCTTTTGAAGTACTTTGTCACTACACACTATAGAAGTTTTGATGCAAGCTATATTATTTTTACGAACGCACTATGCAACATCGCAGTTGATGTTAGTGTTGTTCCGCAAGCTCCTTGTGGGAATGTAGTTACTCATATCCTAATGTATGTCAAAGGTTCATCTGAACAGGGTCTATCGTATAAGGATAAGGATCATGCAACTACTACTGGATAGTATGATGTAGACCAAGAATGATCTTTAGACTGAACATCTACCTCAAGGTATTGTCTTTGAATTGGAAGTATTATGACTTGAAAAAGTGAAAATAAAATAGAGATACAGTTGGACCATGAGCTGAGGCAGAATACCAGCAACAAAGTTGATTACATATGCATTTATAATGCTAAAGTAACTTCCCAAAGAGTTGTGGTGTGAAGGAGCTATGCCAATGATGGATGGACGATAAGCTGCACTAGACCTTTAACTCTAAATTTTCATGAAATAAAATGATGTTTGGCATTTTATGCCTATATTTCCTTAATATTTCCTCACGTTTTAGTACCTTATTCGCTCGTTTTATGGTTTATGAATGTGGTTTTACACTGATTTTATGTCGTGTGTATGTAGGTCGTTATGCAGTGTAATTGGAGCTTTTAGGAGCATGATTGAGCAAGAAAAGATTGGATTTTGATTGAGGATTGGATCGAGCACACGAAGGCACAACACGAAACGAGAAAAGGAGAAGCGAAACAGAAAAATGGCTGGGCGCCATAACCCACGCGCCGCGCAGCCCATAGCGCGCACTGGCTGGCGCGGTTCTCCATGCGGCGCGGGCTTGTAGCGGGCTGATTTCGACGGGTTCTGTCCAATGTTGCGCGTTCCGAGGCGCGGGGCGCCCGTTATAGCGCCCCTTGTGCGCGTTTTTATGTCCTATTTCGTCTAGGCTTGGGTCTAACTTATTACTAGGTGTTTGTAAACTCTATAAATACTCTTTTACTTAGTTTTTCATGGGAGTTCTTGACTTTGGAGCAATATTGAGAGCTACACACTTCATTGAACAAGGGTTATTCCCAATCTTTCATCTATTACATCAAGTATTTCATTATTACACCAAATCTTTGTCTTGTGATTATGAATATGTGTGGCTAATTTCCTAACGTTCTGGGGTTAGAGTTTACATGAAAGTTGATTGTTGAAGATTGATTCCCATTGATTGAATCCCATAACGGGTTATTTATTCTTTCTTGATTTAACATGTATAATTGTTAGAGCTCGATAATTATACATCATCTATGGTTTTTGGGTTGAACTCGAAAGAGAGAATCTAATTACGTAATAAGAAAGAATAGAACTAGTTTGTGAACCCGGGCATCAGGGAATCAATTCGCGGGTAGGATAGACATATACTTGCTTGCCTAGTTTAACTCATTACATGAATCTTAATGCGTGCATGTGATTTAACCCATAGAAATATAGGGATTGAAGTAGCTTGCATAGACTGTGAAGAACTGAAAGGTTTTCACAGTTACATTTACTCTGTTAGTTAGTAACTCGGGATTTAAGAAGTGGAATCAATTGGATACGTCAACTGGATTGTTCGTAACTCTGACCCTGGACCGCTCTCTTGATATTGTTAACAACCAAAGTTTTGCCCCATTGCTTGATTACATCTTTAGCACTTTACTTACTGTGTTTTAGTTATAAAAACTCTTACAACCATTGGAAAAAGACCCCTGGATAGTTTGTTTAGGAATTGTTTATTAAGCACTAGTCTGCATAGTCCTCGTGGGAACGATACTCGACTTTGTCACTTTATTACTTGGCGACCGCGTATACTTGCGTGTGCGTTTGGGAGCAACAAGTTTTTGGCGCCGTCGCCGGGGACTAATTATTGACTGATTTCTTTTTGAATAGTTTATTAATTGCTATTCAGGTTTAATTTTTGTTTTGAGTTTTGTGCTGTTTCAGGTATTAGGTCCTGCTTGATCTTTACCTACAGGAATGGCAGAAGAACAAGCTTTAGCTGTGCGAGATGTTGCTCTCCCCAGCCTGGAGGGAGTAGCATCGAGCATAGTTAAGCCCGCTATCACCGGGGGCTTTGAGATTAAGTCCGGCATGATTCAGTTGCTGCATGTGACTGGACAATATGGTGGATTACTTCATGAGGATCCGCAGCAACACATTCAGAACTTTCTGGAGATCAGTGATACTTATACACCAGCGGGTGTTCCTACTGATTATGTTCGCTTGACGTTGTTCCCGTTTTCACTGATTGGGGCAGCAAGGAAGTGGTTAAAGGCTGAAAAGTCTGGGTCTATCACTACTTGGGAGGATTTGGCTAAGAAGTTCTTGGCTAAATTTTATCCATCTGCCAAGACAGCCCGGCTGAGGAGCGAAATTATGTCCTTCAGACAGTTAGAAGGAGAATCCTTGTATTCAGCCTGGGAGCGATTCAAAGCTTTATTGCGAGATTGTCCACACCACAACCAATCCAATGAGGTTGTTGCACACACTTTTGTTGAGGGGCTGAACCAACATACTAAAATCGTGGTTGATGCTGCTGCTGGAGGTCAAGTATTGGCCTTAAATTTTGACCAGATCTATGATTTGCTAGATAAGTTTTCGCAGAGCAATCCTGATTGGCAGGGAGATGGTAGAGCTATTACGCAGAAACCTGCAGGGGTACTTCAGTTAGATGCAGTTTCAGAGCTAAGGGCGAGGATGGATGCTATTTCCAATCAAATTAGCAAGCTAGCTCTGCAAAAGGCTCAGCAACCAGTGGCTCCAGTGCAACAACTCCAGAGTTTTTGTGAGGTTTGTGGTCAAGATCATGCTACAGAGGTTTGCCCTTCTAATCCAGAGTTAGTTTATTATGTGGGTAATCAAAACAGGATGCAGGGTCAAAACCAGTTTGGTAATGGTTATTATCAAGGCAATACGAGAGCCCCGAATAATTACCACCCACTTCCAGCTCCACCACAGTAGGTTAGCAGTTCAGTTGAAGATATGCTAAAGCAAATAATGGCAGGCCAGCAGAGAATGATAGCTGACACTGCAGCCCATGCACAAGCCATACAAGATCTTGCCAATGCTCACAAGAACCTAGAGCACCAGTTGGGGCAGTTGGTGGGAGAAATAAGCACTATGAAAAAAGAGCCTGAGCAATGTCTTGCAGTGACTTTAATAGAAGGTGGAGAGCTGATGGCCAAGTCCGAGGAGAGAGCTGAGATAGAAAAAGTTGAAAAAGTGGAGAAGGTAAAGAAGAAAGAAGAGAGAAAGGAGGCACCTCTGCCGCCTCCACCATTCCCACAGAGACTTATACCATCGAAAGACCTGGTCCAGTATCAAAAATTTGTGAGTATGTTGAAAGAACTTCAAGTTAATATTCCCTTGACTGATGTGTTTGAATTAATGCCATCCTTTGTGAAGTTTTTAAAAGAAATTTTAGTCAAGAAGAAGAAGCCTCAAGAGATAGATACAGTTGAGTTAGTTGAGGAGTGTAGCACAATCTTGAGCAAGCTACCTCCAAAACTTCAAGATCCTGGGAGGTTTACTATTCCTTGTACCATTGGAGGGCATAATATCACTGGTGCATTGTGTGATCTGGGTGCGAGTATAAATCTCATGCCTCTGTCTGTTTGCAAAAGGTTAGGGCTAGGAGCAATCAAGCCCTCTTCAGTTACTCTTAAGATGGCAGATGGATCTCTCACTCACCCTGATGGTAAGTTGGAGGATGTGTTGCTAAAAGTTGGTAAGTTTACATTCTCTGCTGATTTTGTAGTCCTAGATTATGAAGAGGACCGAGAAGCTCCAATCATTTTGGGGAGACCATTCTTAGTCACCTCGAAGGCAATTATTGACATGGAGCTGGGTGAGATGACTGTTAGAGCGCATGGAGAAAAAGTTACTTTCAAGGTTTATAATGAGAAGGAGCACATAGCTAAAGTGGAAGAGTGCTCTATGATTGAATGTGTCAAACAAGAAGATGGAAGTAAACCACATGTGAAGTTGAAGATGGGTTCTCTAAAAGAAGGGAAGAAAGCAAAAGTTCGGCGTAAGAAGAGAAGACATAAAGGCTGGAAGTGAGCTAAAAGTGTCGTCGTGCCACGACGTTAACTAAGGCGCTTCTCGGGAGGCAACCCGAGTTTGTACTTGTATTATTTCATTTATTGTGTCACGTAGTTGTTGTTTTTCCTTGGATTGCAGGTTCATGTAATGTCAAGGCTAAGTGTGGGGTATCCTCACCCTTGCCTAATGTTGATGACCTGATGAGGGAAGTCTGAGTACCTCATACGATATGGAAGCTTGGAGGATGCTACCACCAAGGACTAGAATCTTCAGGGAAGTTTTCTTTACCTTGCACTTTCTTATTTTTAGCACTGAGGACAGTGCTTAGTTTAAGTGTGGGGTGGGAAACTACCCATTTATCTATTTTTGAGGTTAGGGATAGCATGTACCATAGGATTTTTCTTTTGTCACTTGACTTTATTTTTATTTGTTTCTTGCTTTAATATATGAGAAAAAAAAATTAGAAAACCAATGAAAAATTCCAAAAAGATTTTCCTTTTAGTTTTATTAGTGGTACATGTCATCCACCCCGTGGTTTTTCTTATGGCCTCGGTTCTTTTCCACGGGGAGGCCTTTGAACCGGGTAGTTTTTATTTTTTAGGATTAGAATAGTTAGTATAGCTTACCCTAGACGAAAGGAATAGGTGGGATGCTAGGTGCCTTTGATTTGTTTGATACCGGTGGACTTGAACTTGATTGCATATGCTAATTGTGGTGTCCTTGTTTTTAATTTGATGCATGCCTAGAAAAAATGGAACGACCCCCTTGAGATGCTTGAGTCCGCTTGCTTGACTTTATTGTGAACCTTTGTGCATTAGTGCTTAATTTTCCACAAGTTGCATTCTAGAAGCTTAGTTGAGAGTTGTTGATGGAACCTTTTTGTGTGGACCATGTGCAATGTGTGTGTGAGGCATATTCCTATTATACTCCAGGTCGCATACTAATGTCTAGAACTTGCCCCGTGTGTGTGCAAAGCGAAATTCTAGGTTCGCTCTAGTCGGGAAATGATACAAGGCCTTCTTTTACTTGCCTACCCTTACATATATACCTTGGAAAAAAAAATTGTTGTTGTGATTTCTTTGACCCTTTTTGTTGGCACCCACACCCCGAGCCTACCCATTTGTTCTTAATTGACTCTTTTGGCCCTTACTCCTTAAGCACTTTATTGATATTGTGTAGATGATTGGAGTTGTGGTTGGATGTTGGGAGGTTCTTGAGTGGAACTAATGAAGGGGAATAATTGTTAAAATTGTGAAGTAGTGAAAAGCATTGGCAAGGTTGGAAGATAATGAAATAGAAAAAAAGAGCAAAGTTGAAAAGAATAAGAAAAAAAATGTGAAAAAAAAGAAATAAAGAGAAAAAAATATCCATTCCTTGCTAGTGTGTGCTTAATAGAAATATGCTACTTGTGAGAAGGTGTATGTGTAGAAGTGTTGATTAGGTGGCTTGATGAGAATTGTGATGAAATATTTGTGATGTATTAAAGTGCTTAGGGAGGTAGTCACTATTACCATATGTATCCTACCCACCCCTTAGCCTACATTACGACCTTTCTAAAGTCCTAGTTAATCCCGATTGGAGTGAGCCTACATTAGTGGAGTTCTACACTACGGGCAAGCCTATGGTACGTTGTGTGTGACGTGTGAGCCTTTCATGAGAGTGAGTGAATTCATTTGTTATTGCCCCCGTTCTATTCATGATATTTATTGTTGTGTGTGATCTTTGGGGGGGGGGGGGCACTCTCTTTCATATTGGTGAGGGCACGTGGTTTGCATGAAATAGGTGAAATTGATGGTTCTTGGTTGAGTAGATAGGTGCGATTTTGTGGGAGCATGGTTGCATTAAGTTGAGTTTGTGCACTTGAGCTATTTTGGGGTGGTTGTTCTCATATTTTTGGTTTTAGAAAATTGTTAGCATGTTGTGGATCCATAGTAGTCATGTGTGCATTGGTTCAATGGTCGGTATCAACCATAGTCATAGGCAGACCTGTTTTACCTAGGTTGGAAGTTATTTGTGATTGCTCGAGGACGAGCAAAGGTTCAAGTGTGGGGTGGTGATGTTTGGCATTTTATGCCTACATTTCCTTAATATTTCCTCACGTTTTAGTACCTTATTCGCTCGTTTTATGGTTTATGAATGTGGTTTTACACTGATTTTATGTCGTGTGTATGTAGGTTGTTATGCAGTGTAATTGGAGCTTTTAGGAGAATGATTGAGCAAGAAAAGATTGGATTTTGATTGAGGATTGGATCGAGCACACGAAGGCACAACACGAAACGAGAAAAGGAGAAGCGAAACAGAAAAATGGCTGGGCGCCATAACCCACGCGCCGCGCAGCCCATAGCGCGCACTGGCTGGCGCGGTTCTCCATGCGGCGCGGGCTTGTAGCGGGCTGATTTCGACGGGTTCTGTCCAATGTTGCGCGTTCCGAGGCGCGGGGCGCCCGTTATAGCGCCCCTTGTGCGCGTTTTTATGTCCTATTTCGTCTAGGCTTGGGTCTAACTTATTACTAGGTGTTTGTAAACTCTATAAATACTCTTTTACTTAGTTTTTCATGGGAGTTCTTGACTTTGGAGCAATATTGAGAGCTACACACTTCATTGAACAAGGGTTATTCCCAATCTTTCATCTATTACATCAAGTATTTCATTATTACACCAAATCTTTGTCTTGTGATTATGAATATGTGTGGCTAATTTCCTAATGTTCTGGGGTTAGAGTTTACATGAAAGTTGATTGTTGAAGATTGATTCCCATTGATTGAATCCCATAACGGGTTATTTATTCTTTCTTGATTTAACTTGTATAATTGTTAGAGCTCGATAATTATACATCATCTATGGTTTTTGGGTTGAACTCGAAAGAGAGAATCTAATTACGTAATAAGAAAGAATAGAACTAGTTTGTGAACCCGGGCATCGGGGAATCAATTCGCGGGTAGGATAGACATATACTTGCTTGCCTAGTTTAACTCATTACATGAATCTTAATGCGTGCATGTGATTTAAACCATAGAAATATAGGGACTGAAGTAGCTTGCATAGACTGTGAAGAACTGAAAGGTTTTCACAGTTACATTTACTCTGTTAGTTAGTAACTCGGGATTTAAGAAGTGGAATCAATTGGATACGTCAACTGGATTGTTCGTAACTCTGACCCTGGACCGCTCTCTTGATATTGTTAACAACCAAAATTTTGCCCCATTGCTTGATTACATCTTTAGCACTTTACTTACTGTGTTTTAGTTATGAAAACTCTTACAACCATTGGAAAAAGACCCCTGGATAGTTTGTTTAAGAATTGTTTATTAAGCACTAGTCTGCATAGTCCTCGTGGGAACGATACTCGACTTTGTCACTTTATTACTTGGCGACCGCGTATACTTGCGTGTGCGTTTGGGAGCAACATAAAACAACACTAATATAAGGATCCAGTTCTAGTTTAATACAGACAGATAGCCAGAGGAAAACCGGAGTCACCATACAGGGTTACTACTCGCGGTGTTCTCATGTATAAAGATAGACTTTGTGTTCTTGATGTTGCAGATTTACGTGGACAGATTATGATAGAGGCACATTATTCCAAATACACTGTTCATCCAGGTTCGACTAAGATGTACCATGATCTTAAGCAAATTTATCGGTAGGATGGAATGAAGTGTGACATAGCAGAATTTATGGCTCAATGTTCTAATTGCCAGCAAGTTAAAGTCGTGTCATCTTTCCAGACTTTATACTTTCAGCCGATAGGTACGTATATATGATCAGGTTACCAGCTTATCTCTAGCATTAATAGATTACTAGTGGGTTTAGCAATGATCGACGCTTATTGTAGGTTTCTGTCGTGGCCCTAGGTTGGGTCTTGACAAAAGTGATATCAACACCTTAGAGATTTAGTATTACCATTCAATATTTAGAGGAAGACTCCTCCACTTAAAGCACAAAGTCATGCAGCTATTTGAATATGAATAACTATCCTCGCACAGTCTGCTGGACTAAAGAAGATTTAGCTAAAACTCGAACGTAGGCAGACCTAAGCTACCAAACTACCCTTTCAAGTTGCCAAACAGCTGCAACTCTCGAGTTCACAACTCCATACATTTTCTATAATCACCACCGCCTGATTGATCAAATCAAAGGTCAAATGATGCCTCTCATTACCCTTAGTAGCCTTGAAAAATAACAATGTGCTTACCCGGCTACCTTGGCACGCACTCTGGCCCAACACAGGGAACATCACAATAGGCTACTGACCGCCTAAGCTCACCAGTGCCTAACAAAGAAGAGATGGCAATGGACTGAGGATAGAAATAATTAGAGCTTCAGGAAGCTCATCTTTTTATTTGCTTGGCTCCCAGAGCTACACTACTTCCTAGTCACGCTAACCGAAGAATCGCAATTGAAGAAATAGACATCAAATGAGCTTTATGGAACAAAATGTATATCAATTTAACCCTCTCATAAGAAGAAACTCCAACAATTTATCAGGAAGCTCTTTTATAACTGAGAGAAGCTCATGGAATAACATAACTTTAATAGCGTTTCGAACTAAGAGGAGACAGGTAGATTGAATATTACTTATCACGTTTCACCGAAAAAATAATGACACTCTCTGATGGTGATGAACTAGAATCCCATCATCCAACCAACGTGGAATTTCGAAAGGAGAGGTAAACTAAATTGATATAATAATAGAAGGTGGCACGACAAGATGCCAGGCAGGCAATACCGACACTCACTGCTAAATATCTGATATTTAGACTAGAAAAATTAGTAGGGTCTCACAAATGCCAGGAATAAATCATACCAGAAGCTCGCCCCTCTACCGCAACCGATTCTTAATAAAAATAATTTCCAATGAAACCATGGTAAGATAAACGAAGTCCAGACCGATCGGAATAATCAAATCTTACTCACATATAATGGAAGAAGAAATACATGGATGTACTACATCAGATACCTCAACATCCTGCCAGACTGTAGTTCTTAAAACTGCCTCTGCGACTGAGCCGAGCCGCTACCCTGAGAATTACTTCTAGAAGAACCACTACCACTACGCTCTCGACCTCTATCGAATGAGGGCAATATCTCTGGTTGATTAAGATCTATATGAAATTTCCTGCAACTGTGCAGGTTCCTGATGACGAGGGTCACATGCGCCAAATGGT
The DNA here is from genome assembly GCA_029990175.1 of Petunia secreta. Lineage (NCBI taxonomy): Eukaryota > Viridiplantae > Streptophyta > Magnoliopsida > Solanales > Solanaceae > Petunia > Petunia secreta. The sequence continues at coordinate 833,560 of JARKIP010000102.1, forward strand.
CACATGCGCCAAATGAATGGAGCGGAATCCTTCTGCTCCTAAGGCGGAATCCTCCTGCCTTCAGTATGATGCAATGGAGCGGAATCCTCTTGCTCCTAGGGCGGAATCCTCCTACCCTCAATATGATGCTATGAAGCGGAATCCTCCTGCTCCTGGTGGAATCCTCCTACCCCTCAATATGATGCAATGGAGCGGAATCCTCCTGCTCCGAGGGCAGAATCCTCCTACCCTCAATATGATGCAATGGAGCGGAATCCTCTTGCTCCTAGGGCATAATCCTCCTACCCTCAATATAATGCAATGTAATGCATATGAATGCAATATGATTCAATAATAACCCTTCACCGGCGCGAGACTCTCGTCGACATTCGGGAAGTGTATGTCCACTCTCAGCCGAAGTACCATGCTCAGATCCTCAATGCAATTACAATAGCAGGACATAACATATAGTATACTATGTAAATCCAAAGATAAGGCATAATGAGTACGTCTATCGGCAGCTACACACGTAAGGAACACGTGGTAGGAAATCGACGAGGCCAGGTGCCTCCAAAGAAATGAATATAAACACTTACCTTGTTACAAAGTTAGCACATCCACTCAATAACCGCTTTTTCCTTTGGTTTCATTGACAAACGATCCCACTCTATTTAACAAGAAGAAAAATATATCAATTTAGGCTAAAGGCTTCATTCCTCACATCTTAGGGCAATCCGGTTAGAAACCTGATACCCTATTCGCATACGCAATACGCAGGCCAGACCTATGTACAGGTTTTATGGTCATATAACCAAACCCTAAATAAATTATATTTATATGTTGCCCATAACTCACTGAGTACGAATATATAATCAATTTCATTATCGGGGTCTATTTGACCCTTTAAACTATTTATTAAACTTATTAAAACGATATCTAATATCTCAATTTCTACCGTCAAAATATATTCAAACATACGTAATTACATCAAATAATATACTAAGATCATTACCTGATTGTTTTGGAGTGAAAATGCTATTTTTTTCCGTCTCTTTTCTCATTTTCTGGCATTTTTCTCTTCTGCATATTTTTTATTTCGCGTCTCTATTTCTCGTTGTTTCATTCTGTGTAACTTTAAGGGATATATCCCTTACAACCACCTCCCATGGTACTTTCATTTTCTTTCTTTTTTTGTTTTTTCCTTGTTTTGTCTTTTCCCTTGTTTTTTCTTTTTTCCTTAAAAATTCGCTTCTACGGTAAAAATTAAAACGGTACCCTACGATATTTAAAATAATTCCAACTTTTGCATACAAGTTATAAAAATATATGTAACATACTCGCTATGGCGGATCTCAAATCGGACTCCCGAAACTCAATATACAAATTAAATGGAAAAAGATCAAATTATTTAACTTTCGGTATTTTAGCGAAAACTAGCCGAACAACATCAAAATCATTTTCGAAAGTTCATAAAAGTCACAAATAATCATACGAACCTAATGGCGCTTTCGGATTTCGAATCGGAGCTCATTCGCCAAAACCGAGCTGAAAAATCTCTTTTTAATATTTATTGACGATAAAAACTGAAGCCTTCTTCCGATGCCTACCAAACGAGGTGTGATTTAGCTCAAATTTTACAGACATGTCCTAATAGACATTACAAATATTTTAAAATTATCGGCACGCCAATCGGAGTCCTAACTTCCGAAAGGACTAATCGAGGTCGTTTCATTAGTGTTTTGTGCAAAAAATATTGTTGAAAGTTTTTACTAAAGCACTAAGTGGAGGATAGTTTGAGGAAAATAAACTGGAACTTTGCATGATACTGGTTACTTGAATACATGGTGTGTTTCTTTTCTTAGTGATTTGCTAGGAGGTGTCATTCTTTGGCCTCTATCGATGCACAAATATATGAAAGGAAAGAGTGTCTAACTCAATTCTTGTATTGTAACATGCATGCTCTCATGTTTTGAGTTTCATTTTTTTTCTTTTGATCTAATGTTATTGACCTTATTTTCTTTGATTGATTCACAGTTTTGAAAGCATGAAATAAGAGATGAATCAGCTTTTAAATTGTTCTAGAAATGTACATCTAAAATATGGCTTATGCATATACTTTTTTATCGCTTCTACTCATAACTAGCTCATATCATATTTTGTTAAAAATTATCGTGCCCTCCCCCCCCCCCCCCCCCTCCAAAAAAAAAGGAAGCATGCCGCTCTATTTTCTTTTAAACCCCAACACCTTGGGTTTGCCCTTGAAGAACATTCAAAGGAAAAAATTGTAAATGTAATAGTAAAATGAGCCAATCTATTTTTGATGATAAGAGGGAGTGTAAGGTTAAGGGTGACAAAATAATACAGGAAAAAAAGAAGAAGGAAAAAACAGGAAAAAGAAACAAAAATGAGTGTTTTGATGGATAAGGGTTGTAATTAATGCCAGAGTGATGAAAAATGTGTTAAGACAAATGTTACAAATTTCTTGATTCATTGAGTACAAAAAGTAAATTTGTCAAAGTAAGAGCATAATTTTCGAGAAACTTGGTTTCTAAGCTTGAGAAAAAAGAAGTGCAAGCTAAGAGGAACGCACAAGATAAGTGCCACCAGAAACTCTTTTACCCTTTCCTTAACCACAAACTTATATCAGCCAATTCTTAAACCGTCTCCATGCCAAGTTCCTTTATTGACTATTTTGATGAGTTGAGATTTCAAAAAGGATGGCCAATTTAATTTAGTAACAATACTTTAGAAGTTTGTGCCTATGCTTACATGAGATGTTGCCTGAGTGGCGATGGTATGACATACTTAATTACTTAATATATTTTGCATTATTAATTTGTGATTAGTTGATGTTTTTCGATGATGCAAAAGGAGTAAGTATAATACGTGTTTGTGTTTAGATTAGGTATGTAACTGTCAGTTACTACACTTTAGTTTTGTCTCTAATGCATAGGTGTAAGTCCTCAAGGTTACGTTTGTAACCCAATTTCAGGTCATGTGGTTTATTGGATTGGTTGAAAATCCCACAAGGGTGTGGGCCATAGTTTTTGACACCTTTGAGCCAAGGTGTTTTTCATGTTAAATTTGTGTGTGTCGTTGTCTTCTTTTTGTTTCTTTATTATATTGTCATACTGCAGTTGGAACTCACTTTGGAAAAGGTTTAGCGAAGTTGTTTTATATTCAATCAACTTGTTTAAAACTTAAAAGGAGGTGGAAACTATTGACGACCATTGCACCCCTTTTGTGTCAAAGTGTGCGCTAAATTAACAACTTCATAACAAAATTGCAAAAATCGACAAACTCAATTTTGTAACCATAAAATCACTAAGATCTCACTGTAACACCTAGACAATCATTTTTCTTCTTGGAAATCAACCAAGCTAAGGCTACAAAAAGATATGCCACATGACACGATTGCAACTGAAATTAATAAGAACAAAATTATGACTAAAAATAGTATCTATTTTTAGGTTTTGAAAAATAAACGTATCAACACATCAAAGTCTAGCTAGAAAAAGACCAATAGCTAATTAACATTTTTCTACTTAGCAAAAGGGTCAAAGTTGATTAGCTGGGCAGCGCTATCCCAAACTAAAATATTTCATAACTATCACCTTGATTTAGTAAAACAAGGCACTAGAGAACCTAGTATACCATATCACTTTAGAGGAATGAACCTTGAGGAGTGAGTAGCACAAATACATTATATCATTTCAGATGAATGAATGTTGAAGAGAGTAGCACCAATACCGGGTCTCCCATTCTTTAACAGCTTGTATGAGATTCAGAACTCACCCAGTAGCGTAGCAGCAAACGCACACTAAACGTACAGTAGGGCCTCCATCAATTGAGAGATCCAAAATAATTTATAGAAATATCTTAAAAATGAATGAGGTTTAGTCTATAACTAGTGTTTTACATTCAAAACCCGCACCTAAAAATAAATGTTTGAATTAATGAGATAAATATCTTAGGAGAATAACTATCTTCAAAAAGCCTGTTCTTGAAAATAGGGAATCGTTTGTTCAATTTGAACAAAAAGGTTGCAATCTCACACTATATATTTTTGTTTTGGAATGATAGCACACTAAAATAATAAGAATGATGTAATGATGTACGTAGAGGGTTCAGAAAATATCCCAAAAGGTAAAACTAACTCCTAATATGAATAAGACACCAAATAGCTCAGCCATATTGGATGGAGGCAACATAGTTTGGTGCCTAGGTCGTGGATCAGCGATGGAGAGAAGCTAGAGCCAAAAGTTGATAGCCCAACCATCGTAAGGTCGTAGATCATTTTGGAAGGAAAATTATTTGGAATAAATTTTAGGTGACGTCATTCACTTCCTCCGCCACGGATATGCTTGACACACATGAATGCGATCCCATCATAGCTTGAACCTCCTAAACTCTTGTGAATAATTATTTTAAGATCATAAAGTTATTTTGCTTGTGACCCACGTGCTCCCTTTGTCTTTGAATGCATCAACGACCCACTTGACAGTTCAACCTTTGTATTTTGCGCCACATTGCTCGCGCTATCCACTGTCTTATTGTCTGAATGATGTGATCTCACTTCTTATCATTTTTTCCTTTGTTGAGGGTTGAACTTAGTGAAAATTTTCTTAGCTAAATCATTCCGAATTCTATTAGATCTAGCTAGTTCAGATTTAAATCACTTCTTTGCTACACCAATTAATAATAATGGAAAGAGAGTGTTAGCTTGGATAAGCTTGGAGTTTTGACTGATGATTAAGGAACGAATTCAAAGGACCTGTTCCTTTGAATCACTGCAGCTAAATAGATAATTCATGCAAAATCATTTAAGCTGAGATATTATTAATTATCCTTACACTAATGTTTATCTTGATAATTATGCAGGTCTGCATGTGATATGAAAAGATTGCATAAATAAAGTATAAAGGATAAAAGATCCGGATACTAAAGAGAAGAATCCAATTAGAACTCAAACTCATGGGAGCTTTGGAGTTCTAATTGCTCAAGACTTCTTGGCTGCTGGAGCTATAAAACATGGAGCATATCAGCCATTGAAGTGTGCAAAAATACAAAGAGAATCGAGCAAAGCTTAAAAGAGTCATTGTCTTATTTGTGTAATCAGTTAGCTACAGTTGAACTAAGTTAGAACCTGTTCCTTAGATTGAGTCTTGTAAAAGTTCAGTCTTAGTTCAACTGTAGTAAGTATAATCGAGTTGTATCTTACTGGTTCAAGTCGTGTACTTGACACAGCTTCACTGATCGTGAAAAAAGTCACTAAAGGATTAGAGCTAGTCGTAGGTTAGTAAGAAGGTAGTCTTGTAACCAAGTGAGTCTTTTTACATAGTGAAGTTGAAATCCTACTTGAAAAGTAGGTCGTGATTTTTTGATCCCTAGTTCAAGGGGTTTTTCCACGCTAATATTTGGTGTTCATTTACTTACAGTTTGAATTCCGCACATAACATAGTAAAGGAACACATCTTAGGGAACTGCTCCTCAAAACAGTAAAGTGGTGTATATTGGGAAATAACAATTGGTATCAGAACAGGTTATCCTTGAAAAGGCTAACACCTAGGATTAGATGAGTACATCACGAAAGAACAGTGAGGGTCAGTCAATGGCTAGAGCTCTTTTGTTCAATGGAAAATACTATTCATGGTGGAAGGAAAGGATGCGTGATCATCTTCAAGCTGAGGATTATGAATTATGGGACATAGTGACTGAAGGTCCCATGATCCCAATGAAGAAGGATGCTAAGGGAAATGATGTTCCCAAAACCAGGAAAGAATGCAATGCTGAAGACATAAGGCAATGAGAAAAGAATGCAAAAGCTAGGAAGTGGCTTGTTGGTGGACTGAGTCCTGACGAGTGCTGTAGGATCAGAGGGTATACCACTACAAAGGAGATTTGGGATGCTCTACAAGTTGCACTTGAAGGAACAAGTCAGGTAAAAAGGTCTAGAGGTACACTTTATTTTGCTGAATATGAATGTTTTAAAATGAAAGAAGAAGAGTCAATCTCTGAAATGTATTCTAGATTTAATGCCATTGCATCTGAACTTATCTCTTTGGGAAGGGTTTTAACTTTAGAAGATAGAGTAGAAAAGATCCTAACTAGGGTTCTTCCAAACTCTTGGGAGATCAAAGCTTGTGCTATCATAGAAAGCAAGTATCTAACCACTTTATCCTTAGATGAGCTTATAGGTAATTTAAAGACTTATAAACTAAGGAAAAAGGTTAAAAACATAGGAGTACCAGTTAAAACTGAACCTAACCTAGCCTTGGCTGCTGCTGATAAGCTTATTGATGATAAGGAACTGGTCCTTATCGCTAAAAGTGTTCAGAAATATTTGATTAAGAAAAAAGGGATTAGTGGACAGGGTAGGTCTTCTAATATGAAACAGGCTGGAGAATGCCACAAATGTGAAAGCACGGAGCACTACATCAGCAAATGCCAATCATGGAAGGAGAATGGAGGAAGAGATTTATTGAGGAAAGGAAAAAGGCTAGGAAACAGGTCCGTAAGAAAAGTGGAAATCCCAAAGCAATGGTTGCAGGATGGCAAGACAGTGAAAATGAAGTAACTGATGATTATCTGGAAGAGGATCTTTCTCTAATGGCTCTTGATGACTCAGAAAATGAAGAAGATGCTGAGGTATTTGTTTCAAAACTTAGACAAGATGTGAAAAGCATGTCTAGAGAGAAATTGGTTATAGTATTTCATACTGTGCTAAATGAATTCAAATCTCTAAGAGATGGAAATCATCAACTGCATGATGAAATTGATAGTTTAGAAGCAGAATGCAAAGAGGCAGTAATTAAAAATGACTTTCTGAAAAGAAAGATTAGCATTCTTGAGAAACAGGTCCTCACACTTGAATCAACTGTTCAGGAATTAGAAAATGTTAAAACAGCTAACAAGGGTAAAGGTATTGCTAATTCTCATCAGATCATTGCTGAAGAGAAACTGAAAGTCATAGTTGATGAATTGTGCAAAAAGGATGAGAAGATAAGATCCTTGGAAGAAGACTTGGTTAAAAGAAAAATGGAGGTAGGAAAAACTGTAAAATAGAACAAGTCTTCTGAAGCTCTAGAATGGTTACAGGAAAATCATACTAGGAAGGGTATTGGATTCATGAAAGCACAGTTTTCACCCAAATGGGATCCAAAGAGTAAGTACTTATCACTTCCTGAAAACTGGCTATGCACTCATTGTGGGAACACTGGTCACCGGAAAGAAAATTGCCAATCTTTAAAAATGGCTGCACAGAGGAACAGGTCCTATAAACCTGTTCATAATTCTGTAAGAAAGAAAACTGTTCACACAAAGAAACCATTACCATTCTAGGCGACGAGAGATCTGATTCATCCTTTTTCTAAAGGGAAGGAACCCAAACTAGTTTGGGTTATTAAAATTAACCCTTAGTTTTCTTTTGCAGGCTAGAGTGAAGGAGAGGAACCACAAATGGTACATGGACAGTGGTTGCTCAAGGAACATGATTGGACATAAGGAACTGTTGCTTTCACTCTCAGCCTTTCAAGGAGGAAGTGTTTCCTTCGATAATGGTAAGAAAGGGGAAATCATTGGCATTGGAAAGATAGGTAGGTCTGATTCACATAGTATAGACAATGTGTTTCTAGTAGATGGGCTGAAGCATTGCTTATTGAGTATATCTCAATTGTGTGACAAAGGTAATAATGTTAATTTCTCATCTACTGGATGCACTGTGACTAACCAAACTTCTGGGGAGATTATTTTGCAGGGAAATAAGCATGGAAACATCTACAAGGTAGACTTGCTGACACTATCTGATGGAAGCTTGAGTTGCTTAAATGTGGTGCAAAATGATCCCCTCCTATGGCACAAAAGCCTAGGACATGCCAGTCTTTCACAATTGAACAAACTTGTGTCTAAGGATTTGGTGATAGGTCTTCCTAACATCAAGCTTAAGGATGAAAAAGTATGTGAGGCATGTGCCAGGGGAAGCAGGAAAAATCCTCCTTTAAACCAATGAAACAGGTAAGTACCACTAAACCTTTGGAAATGGTCCATATGGATTTATGTGGACTAATGAGAACAATGAGTCGTGGAGGTAAGAAGTATGTTATGGTATTGGTGGATGATTACTCCAGATTTACATGGACTATATTTCTTGCATCTAAAGAAGAATCATTTAATGCATCTTCAATTTTTGCTAAGAAAGCTCAAAGAATTCTAGATAGTCATATTCTAGACAGAACTGAGAAGAATGGCACAGAAACAGGGGGAACAAATGTTGGTTCCACATCACATATTCGAAGTGCTACTCCTTTAGGAACTGTTCCTCAGCAAGGGACTTCTGACATTGGATTAACACTCAAGCCTTACAAGTATCAAGGGTCACATCCTGTGGATCAAATAATCTCAGATAAAGCTGCTGGGATACAGACTAGATCAGCAGTCAAGAATCACAATATGTGTGCCTTTAGTGCTTTCCTATCTCTTGTTGAACCCAAAATGTGAAAGAAGCACTGAAGGATGCAGATTGGATTAATGCTATGAAGGAGGAATTGAATCAATTCCAAAGAAGTCAAGTTTGGCATCTGGAACCCAAGCCAAGGAACAGGTCCATAATAGGAACAAAATGGGTTTTCATAAACAAACTCGATGAGGATGGCATGGTAATAAGAAATAAGGCCAGGTTAGTTGTTCAAGGATACAGTCAAGAGGATAGCATCGACTATGATGAGACGTTTGCTCCAGTTGCAAGATTGGAAGCAATAAGACTTCTCATAGCCTTTGCTACATACATAGAATTTACTCTACATCAAATGGATGTGAAGAGTGCATTTCTGAATGGTTACCTGAAAGAAGAAGTGTATGTTAAGCAACCTCCAGGCTTTGAAAGTGAACAGTTCCCTGAACATGTGTACAAGTTGGACAAGGCCTTGTATGGACTCAATCAGGCACAAAGAGCATGGTATGAAAGACTATCAGCATGGATACAAGAGAGGTCAAATTGATAGCATATTATTTTTGAAAGAAAAAGGTAAGCATCTCTTAATTGTTCAAATTTATGTAGATGATATAATCTTTGGTGCTACTTGTGAACATTTAAGTAAGGAATTTGCAAACTTAATGAGGAGTGAGTTTGAGATGAGCATGATGGGTGAACTCAATTTCTTTTTGAGTTTACAAACTAAGCAAACCTCAAATGGAACTATGATCCATCAACAAAAGTATGTTAAGGAATTACTTAAAAGAGTTGATATGGATAATGCTAAGGAAATTGACTCACCTATTTCTACTGCCACAAAACTGGATCTGGATGAACATGGAATTTCAGTTGATAAAAAATTGTATAGAGGTATGATTGGTTCTCTACTTTATCTAACTGCTAGTAGACCTGATATTGTGTTCAGTGTTTGTTTGTGTGCTAGGTGTCAATCAGATCCTAAGGAATCTCATTTGAAAGTTGTTAAGAGAATATTGACGTATCTGAAGGGAACAGGTCCCTTGGGACTTTGGTATCCAAAATGTGGTAGTTTTAATCTTGTTGGATATACTGATGCTGACTATGCAGGTTTCCTTGTTGATAGAAAAAGTACCTCAGGTATGGCACATTTTCATGGTGAGTGTTTGGTTTTTTGGGGAACCAAGAAACAAAATTCAGTGGCACTTTCAACTGCTGAGGCTGAATATGTGGCAGCAGCTTCATGTTGTTCACAGTTGTTATGGATCAAACAACAATTACAGGATTTTGGTGTTGATGTAGGAACTTTTCCTATATTTTGTGACAACTCTAGTGCTATTAACATGACAAAAAATCCAGTGGATCACAATAGAACTAAACATATTGATATAAGACATCATTTCCTGAGAGATAACTATGAAAAAGGTTTGATCACCATAGCATTTTGTCCTAATGAAAAGAAAATTGCTGACATCTTTACAAAAGCTCTAGGTAGAGATGATTTTGAAAGAAATAGGTTAGAATTAGAGATGATTAAATTCACATAAAATCATCAATGCTTTACTTCACAATCGGCTAGACAATTGCACCTAAAATGAATTTTATTCAAGTCAATATGAATGATTTAGTCCAGCTTAATACTTAAGTGTATACTCTTATGCCATAATTCTTGTTTAGAGTTGCTAAAATTGAATGATGTTACCCTTATGCTCTTAGAATTTCAGATTGATCAAAAGTGTTGAAAATTGGAAGGACACTGATTTTTCGTGTTAAAATCAGGTATGTACTCTTTATTATTCAGTTATGTTAGAAGTGTAAAGGCTATAGGTAACTTGCAATTAGGATAAATCCCACTATACATCCTAACCATAGCCAAACTGCATAAGAGTCCCATCGGAGAAACAGTTCCCATTCTGAAAAGGTGACTTAACAGTCCAACGACTCTATCTCTCCGGGAGACTCCAAAGAGTCCATAATGGCTGCATGTCTTGCTGAGGTAATAGTGACCGTTTCACACCCTATCTCCACTACCTAATTCACCCCATAAATAAACTCATTCTTCCTCATTATTCTTTCACTTTGTTTATCGATTGAATTCTCAAAATTTCAGAAAGAATAATCACATATCTCTTAAGTCGAATTGCAAGGATGTCTCTTTCTCCTGAAAATTCTTCAGCTGCACCCACTACTGAACAACCACAAAATCTCAATGCTCCTTCACCCATGGATACCACTGACCTAAACCCTGAAATTCTTGAAATAATCCCAGAAGTATCTGAACCAGATTTTCAGGGGGAAGGACCAGTTCCCACAGCTGAATCGATTATTGAACAGGTTGAGGATTTGTGACGAGCTATGGTTCTGTATCAGTATCAGGTAAATTTTGCTTATCCCATAAATTTTGTGGTAGATGAGGAGGAAAAGGAAGAAGGGTATGGAACTGTTCCTGAGGGAGAAGAAGAAACTGTTAAAAGATTGGAAACACCCATGTATAGGTCATCGGGGTCTCCAGAGGTTGCTTTTAGAGCACCCATGGAGGATGTTATAGATGTTGATGATCCGATAAGTGACAGTGATAGGCCTCTTGTTGATTTGATTAACATTAGGAGCTTAAGAAGAAAACTTGCTAGGAAGGGACCCATTGACGATAAGATGACTGCTGAAATTGCTGCTAAGTTAAAGAAAATTGGGGACTGTTATAAGCCATGAATTAAGAAGAAAGGTGAAAGTTCCTCCAAGGCAAAAGGACATGTTCCTTCTGTCTCAACTCCTGTTTCTGGGGTTAGGAGGACAAGAAGTGCTGCTAAAGCTGCTGATGAGAAGTTAGATGCTGCTTTAGAAAGAAGCAGAAAAGGGAAAGGAAAACAGGTTGCTGATCCTGTTGAAGAGGAAGAAGTGGACGTGATAGAAACTGATGGTGTTGGTGATGAAGATGATGAGATGGCAGATGCTGAGGAGGTTGTTCTTCAGTCGAAGAAAAGAAAAGTTGCACAGAGACGTGTGACAAGAAGTTCTGTGAAAGCTGCGGAAAAGTCTGCTAAGAGGACCAGGTCCTCCAAAAGGACTTTGGTGGATGAGAGTTCTGCTGATAGTGACAGTGATGAGTCCTTTGCTGGTGATGATAGTGAGAGTGAGGTTGAGGAAGAAGATGTTGTACACTGTGTTCATGATGATATGTTGACTAGGAAAGTGTTGAAGGGGAGAGTGTTATCTGATGTGGGAGAAGAAGGAATGCTATGGTTGCTGCAAAAATTTCATGCTCAGGGCTGGAGGGACATGGTCCTTCAGATATCATGAAGGTGTGCAAAGGGGATGGTGCAGGAGTTCTACAAGAACTGCTCCATCAAGGATGACAGGATTACCACTTCTGTGAATGATAATGTGATCACTTTTGACACCAGGGAACTTGGTGAGCTGTTTGGAATTCCTTTTGCTGGGTATGAAAGTTATGTCAAGAAAGTATGACAAACTTTCCTACTGGATTTGAGATAACAAGGAAGTTTGCCGAGAATGAAGGGGAAGAAAAACCCAGAGCTGTGCAGAAAACTGAGATGCACCCACAGCACCAAGTGTTATTTGAGTTTGTGAACAAGATTGTGATGCCAAGGCAGTAAAAAAAAGGAATTGCCAGTTTCATGGACCTGGTCCTTATGGAACTGTTGGACACTGAAAAGCAGATCAACTGGCCTAGTTTTATGATCCACCTGATCAAAGGGTGATAGCTGGGAAGAGGAACCATTTTTTGCCTTTTGGCTTCATCTTGACTGATGTGTTTGCAAAGTTGAAGATTTCGTTGGAAGGGGTAGTAAGGGCTACTAAAAAGGAGAAGTTTGGCTGTGCTACATTGATTAGCTGTGACTTGCCTGATCCTCCACAGGCTGGTGTTGGGAGGCAGTCCTTGAACAACAAGGTGAGGGCACTGAGGCAACAAGCTGTTGTCCAGGTTGCTGAAATAGCAAGGTTGGAAGAGGAGAAAAACTACTGGAAGGCAGAGGCAACAAGGGCAAAGGAGACCAATGAGGGAATGCTCAAGCAGATGTTTGAGTTGCTTAACAAGTCTCAGGGACCTGGTCCTTCCACATCCTGACCACCTTAGCCATAAGCCATCTTTTGTCCAATGGGATTTAGCCTAGTTCTAGTGCTTTAGTCTTTTACCTTTCTAGTCTTTGAATAATTTTGTAGTACTTGCTTGCATCCCCTGGTTTAACCTCTTGATTAATGATGACTTGTCTTTGATGGCCAATATCATTGTTTTGCAGTTGCTTTAAATCTGATTTATGTTTGCATTTTGAGTTGCCTCAATGGCCATGTGCTGATTATTCTAACACTTGAGTTATATTTTTTATGCAACCTTTTCAATGATGCCAAAAGGGGGAAGAGTAAGTCTGATTTTGTGTGAACTTATACCTAATTGAAAATCTGGTCCTTAATGATGAAGTCTCTACTGATTGTTTTTGAGCTTAAGTTGTACTTCAGGGCATTAAGGATATGCAGCTATGCTTATGAATTTGTCATTATCAAAAAGGGGGAAAATGTTAGCTTTGGATAAGCTGTGGAGTTTTGACTGATGATTAAGGAACGGATTCAAAGGACCTGTTCCTTTGAATCACTGCAGCTAAATAGATAATTCATGCAAAATCATTTAAGCTGAGATATTGTTAATTATCCTAAGACTAATGTTTATCTTGATAATTATGCAGGTCTACACGTGATATCAAAAGATTGCATAAATAAAGGATAAAGGATAAAATATCCAGATACTAAAGAGAAGAATCCAACTAGGGCTCAAACTCATGAGAGCTTTGGAGTTCTAATTACTCAAGACTTCTTGGCTGCCGGAGCTATAAAACGTGGAGCATATCAGCCATTTAAGTGTGCACAAATACAAAGAGAATCGAGCAAAGCTTAAAAGAGTCATTGTCTTATTTGTGTAATCAGTTAGCTACAGTGGAACTATGTTAGAACCTGTTCCTTAGATTGAGTCTTGTAAAGGTTCAGTCTTAGTTCAACTATAGTAAGCATAATCGAGTTGTATCTTTCTGGTTCAAGTCGTGTACTTGACACAGCTTCACTGATCGTGAAAAAGGTCACTAAAGGATTAGAGTTAGTCCTAGGTTTGTAAGAAGGTAGTCTTGTAACTAAGTCAGTCTTTTTACATAGTGAAATTGAAATCCTACTTGAAAAGTAGGTCGTGGTTTTTTGATCCCGAGTTCAAGGGGTTTTTCCATGCTAATATTTGGTGTTCATTTACTTACAGTTTGAATTCCGCACATAACATAGTAAAGGAATACATCTTAGGGAACTGGTCCTCTAAAATAGTAAAGTGGTGTATATTAGGAAATAACAGAGAGTGAGTCGAACATAGTTGATTGGTTGAGACCTATATTGGTCTGCAAGTGTCACAGATCTCCAAAAGAGTTTACGTGTTGTTCCGATCCTCATTTAGTAACCCTGTATAATGCCCTGCTTATGGCCGATTTGGCAATTCGTGATGCCACGTTACTAGCGCTAGTGTAACAACCTCGGTCAGTCTTTTCAAGAGTTAGTACTCCGATTGGTGTGCCAAAATCATTAAAGCTATATATAGGGTCCATTATGAACTAACTGTAAAATTTAAGCTGATTCGGACCTCGTTTGATAGGTCTTTACAGAAGACTTTAATTTCGATTGTCTGTAAAGCCTAAAAGAGGTTCAGAGGTCAATTTGAGTAAGTGAGCTCTGATCAAAGTTCGAAGGTTGAGTTAGGTTCATATTGTCATTTGTGACCAGTGGCAACTTTCCAAAGTTAAATCCGAGGATGTTTGGATGGTTTTCACTGAAGCTCCAAAAGAAATTAACCTCTTTCCTTAGGACACGCATCTTGAGTTACCGAGATACGATTTAGGATCCATCTTAGCGATCATGTCACGCAAGTGTTGTATCACTTTTATAAAAAAAATTAAGGTTATTCTGAGCCTTGTATGGTCATAATCGGACCCAAAATCACAACACAAGCAAGTGTTGGTGCAGAATTCTGCACCTCCCAGGTAAGCCTGCACGATCGAGCACGCGCGGGTGCGTGCGTGCTTGTTTCTTCGTCCCCAAAGTGCGACCACATCCCTTGGAACATGATCATGATTATGGGGTAGGGCGAACGCGTTGTTTCAGGGGTTTAAGATTATCCATGTCGGCTGATTTGTTTCTATCTGAATTCCATCAATTCCTAACGGTTCCAAGCTACAATTCTGGTACCAAATCATCTATAATCACCAAGTATCATCCCTATATCTTTTTATTATGTTAATTCAAGGATTATAGGTGTCTTTCGTGAGTTGGGTTGAAGGAAATTGGGGTTAGAATTCTATGTTCATGAAATTGGGAAAATAGGTCGAATTGAACCCTAAAATGTAATCATTTAGCATATTTGGACCCGTGAGAAGATGAGGAGTCCGAAAATATATTTTTTTTGGGCGTTCAACTATGCGCGACCTAGAGGCTTTTTCATAATTTCCAAGTATACGCGGTCGATCGAGTAATAAAGTAATAAGAAAGTATCGTTCCCACGAGGATAATTGATTAGCTATTAACTAGACAAACTTCAATTCAAATATTGTTCAAGACAGTGTAACCAGATTTTGAGTGTGTTTAATGAACTAATTAACTAAGAGTAATTGAAGTAAATGGAATGCAAGACAATTCAAGAGTTTTAGATATCAGTGAGAGGAAATATTCCAGGATTAGGGGACGATCACCAATCTAGTTGCACTCCTCCGCTAATTGAACTAATTTTATTTATCTGAGTTGCTAATCACAGGGTTAATTATACTCACAGAGCTCTTTCGATACCCTACTCCCGTATTCAAGCCAACCTAACGCCTATATGTCTATGGAATTAGAATTAACAAGAATGCCCGTGCTTCTCTTGTATACTAATTAAGCGTGACTGTTAGGTATATTTCTATCCTAACCGCGAAACCATTCGCCGATGCCCGGGTTCAGGAACACGCTTTATCTAATTCTATTGCAACCTACGCTTCCCACTTTCGAGTTCAACCTTAGGTTCATGGATAGTACTTAATATCTGGCCAGGAAATCAAGTAATTCAGAGAAAAATTAAATAAACAACTCAATCTGATAAATTTAATAGAATGCACTCAACTTCAGAGCACAACTTTCATGATTAATCCATAACCCTAAAATAATAGAGTTTAGCTACTCATAGACAAGATAGTTTTCTCACAAAATAATCTAGAATACATGAAACAATAAAGAGGAAATAAGAATTACAACTCAATTGATGAATCTTGGTTCTCTAGTCTCTACTGCGGTTCTTGCCTCCAAAAAGTACGTAATAATCCAGAGAAAAACGTTACAAGGGTTTAATAATAAGAAATATGCTAGTGGCCCATGTTTTAACCTAGTCCTGGCAGCTCTGGGACAATTTACCATCGCATACACCAGAGCATGCCAAGCATCTGTGGCTGTATGCGCTGCTTTTCTCAATTTCTTCAATATTTGCACTCTTCCTGGACTATACAGCCTAGAATTCCAAGCATCCATGGCTGTACTCGTTGCTTCTTCCTTGTTCTTGCATAAATCAAGCTCCAATTTCCTTCAATTCGCTCCTAAAACATCCAAACACCTCAAGTTAGCATTTTACGTTAAATTCCGCACAGTTGGGCACATAATATATTGAAAATAACTCAAAAGCTATAAGAAATCAATGCCGACACTTAAGATATACCCCAACATCAAACACCCCACACTTAAACTTTATTCGTCCCCGAACAAACAAACCCAACACACTTATACTCAATAGATCTCAAATACCCAACTCAAGAACTCCAAGGAAGCGCACCTATGAAATAGGTTGATACCAACAGTTAGCCACTAGGCATACAAGCACACAATCCCCATATTTGCACTCCACACATTTAGAAAACAAGAATTATCAAGCAATCAATTAGCAATAACCAAGCTTGAAGAAATGACTCTTCACACCAACTTACTCACGACATGCCCACTCGCTCGAGATTAGGGTCTAATAAAGGCTCCAACCTCTCATAATCCACGTGCCCTCACCAATCAAAATCTAGTCCCAATCACACAAAAAAATAGCAATTGAATTATAAGGGACTTTCCAGATAGGAAGAATTCTCTCACACTAAAAAAGAATCTCAAGTGGCACACAATGGTACCATAGGCTTTCCTGTGGTGTAGGACTCCACTAATGTAAGCTCGCTCCTATTCTGGATTAACTAGGACTTTAAGGGTTGTAATATAGGCCAAAGGACGGGTAATGGTTAAAATAGTGACTACCTGCCTAAGCACTTTAATACATCACTTCCACTTTTTATAGCTCAACTCTTCACAAAAATAACCAAGCTACCATCCGAACATGAACTCAAAGTAGACTCATCCCTCCCTTTAAGTATTTTTTTTATCAATGTGCACAACACCAGCAAGGATTGAGAATTTTTTCTCTTTTCTTTTTCCAACTTTTCTCAACATTTGTCAATTTTTTGTATCCTTGCCAATGTACTTTTCCTCAAAATACCATCATAAATTTTTTCTTATTGACTCCACTCAAAAACCATCAATTTCTGCCAACCACAACTCCACCTAACAAAAATATTTTCAATTAAAGTTCTCTAAGGAGTACGGGTTCAAAAAGAGGGTAATTAAGAAAAAAGAGAATAGGCTTGTAATGTGGGTGTAAACAAAAGGGCTAATAGGCTCAAAAAGGAATACAAGGGATATATATGAACTGGTAGGTTGCAAAAGAAGGGTTTATCAAAAAAAGCCTGTATCATTTCTCGACTAGAGCAAACCTAGGATTTCGCTTTGAACACACGTGTGGCAAGTTCTAGACCAATAATGCAAGCACGAGAAGACAAAAAAGCACCTCACCACTCATGGCACATGAACTGCTCAAGGCGGAACAATTCCTACTCTTAACCAAAACAAGCGAGACAAGTCATGGTATTCGGCCAGCACTCAGAGTCAGAAACCTGAGCCGAAGAGTCACTAACAAGACTGACTATCAATCCAATATATAACTTATACCAAAAATCTTTAGGGAAGTTCAGCTCGCATGTAAAGGAATAAATATGACAGTATCAAACAATTCACAGAGAAGGCACAGGTCCTTACCACTTAGCTACTCCTATTTCCTATTTTTTTGTATTTTAAATATCTATTTTTCTTCATTTTTATCTAAAAACACCCGGTTCAAAACAAAAGGCATCCTCGGGAAAAAACCGTGGGTTGAAGAAAACCCAAGGACTATGCCACTAATCTAAAAAATTAAACGCAGTAAAAATATAAAAGTACAAATCATGATACCCCACCCCACGCATAAACTAGTGCATGGTCCCCACTGCATAAATACAAAAATAAGAACAAGAGTGGGTATCAAGAAAGTTCCCTCAAGCCGCAGAGTCTGGAGGTGCTGGAGACCGGTCTGAATCCGCGGTCTGAGCAGTTGGAGGGATCTAACAAGGTAGTGCCAGCTGCATCCATCGCATCAATTAGAGACACCTCCATAGTAGTGGCAGTAGCTGGAGCTGGCTCTACAGCAGTGCCATCAGTAGCACTCAAATCCACAACCTCATGACTTCACCCTGCATCAGTCTAGACGCCAATGGACTGCGTCATTCTGGTACTCTGAATAGTGGCAAAGATCTCTTCCAGGGTGCTCTGCATCAGGGTGTTTTGAGCTGCATGCTCTTGTCTCAACTGGGTCAGCTCTGCCTGCTGCTCCTGTCTCAATGGGGTCAGCTCTTCCCGCTGCCCCTCTCTCAGCTTAGCTAGCTCGGCTTCAAATCCCATAAGTCGCTCTGCTGTAGTTCTCTTATCTCCTTTGGCTGCGACCGGGTCATGCACTGAAGTAATGTCATGGGCAATGGGACCCCGTGCTTCCTCATCAAAGCCGTCAGAGTGTGCACAAAATACAGCTTTAATGTCTTCTCCTTACGAGTCCGCATCATCTGCTCGTACATAAGCTCTCCCAAGTTCAGCCCTATTCTATTCATCAGAGCATAAATAAGAAGCACCCGCTCTCGAAGGACATTTGTCTGATGGTCAGCCTCCATTATTCTGTTAGATACCCAATTTAGCCAAGATCGACTCTCCCAAGACATAAACCTCTTAGGCAAAGTGGCATATTTTCTCTGCGTGTTGTGCAACCACGCAGGCTTCGAAGATTCACGATCATCCATAACAGCTGGTGGGTCACACAATACCTCAATGACATCACAAAAATCTGGCTCTGCTAGCATCTTCTTGTAATCATCCATGGCCACTTCATTCACCCTGTAATATGCATTAATGGCTCTGACAAAAAGACCAATATCAACCTCTCTAACCCACATTATGCTGCTCCTCGGATTCTCCCAGTTTGCATATAATTCTTGAACAACAGTAACATTGCCCTTGCACTTGGGACCCTGCATAAATCTGTCCCACTTCTTATCTTTCACAACTTCCAGAATAGCCGGCCACGCATTCTCACAAGCATGATTTCAGTGGTCGTTCTTGCATAATCTGCTTCTTAATGATCCACTGATACACCAGGTATGCACTCTCGCTCTCAAATGTGTTCTCCTACAATGACCTGTCAATCGGGCTACTGGTAGATGGAATGTCCTCAGGCACTGGAATATGAGTGTACTCATCCTCAGCATCATCATGAACCTGCTTGTCATCCTCATCATCCTGCTCCATTGGTTTCTTTCCCTTGCCCTGAAGTGCTCTTCTTTTCTTGGCCGGTGGTATAGAAGCACCACCTTCACGGATCACCACTGGCTTTTCCTTCGCAATGGTTGATTTTCTCTTGCCCGTGGCTGCCTGAGGAGTGGGAATGGCCATATCCGGAGCAGGTGTGTCTTATAATTCTTCTTGTAGGGTTGCTCCCTTTTTTCCTTGCCCTCGGGTTGATTCTGTGGTGGTTGGCCTCCGTCCCTGCTTCAACCACTCTTGGATGTTTGCTTTGCAATCGCCATTGGCCATAGAATACCTGCATCCAAACAATGTGAAATTAGCCAATGAAGTACACCCGAGTTCTTTAAAGTAGCGAGAAACTAAGCCAATTCAAGCTCGTCGTTAACTTAACATTGGTGCGCGCGCACCCCACACTTAAAGCTCAAGTGTATTTTATAATTGATCAATTTATGCTCATAGTATGCTCATGGTATTATTCGCGAGGTACTCAGGCTTCCCTCGACGCGCACTTCTTTATTCCAAAACAATTCTCATGGTTAAAATTCACCAAACTGTGCAAACGGAGTCTCCACACCCCACACTTGTGCTCTACTTCATCTAAAAAATATGGAGAAATATTATCTTAGGCAAAACAGTAAGAGCAGCCCATGAATTGCACAACGGGGCATTGGCTCGCTCAATTAAGGTGCAAAATGACACTCCTAGTGTGTGAATAATGTGCATTGAGTATCGTTCAAGTGAAAATACTTTAAACTCAGCCCCACGCCCTAATTCTAACTAATATATGTTCAGCATATACCCCCTAATTGATTCAGCTACTCAGACTTCGCCAAATACTTCAAATTTTTCATTGGAGAATTTCAAGAAACACCTTACGTGCAGAATTTTGGACAGCTTGTGTATGAGCTTTTTGTAATTGTTTGGACCTCCTAACTCTAGGAGCTTACATATATACTCATCCCGGTTCATCACCGCACCTCCCACAGCAAATACCAATCAAAACATTCAAGTTTCGATATGTTTTCATCATAAACTTGAAGTAAAAAAATTAAAGCTAACGGAAACGGGGATGGAATTTTTCAGTTCTACCAATCAGTAGAGAAGGGAGAAGGGTAAGCCTAGAAAGAAGGTTAGAAGAGGAAAACTCATACCTGGGAATTTGAAAGAAAGAATTCAGCCCTATGTGATCTTTGTTCTCTATTTGTTTTTTTTCTCCGTGTCCTGTTATTTTATGTTCTGTGTTTGTGTGTTGTGTCGTGTGTGTGTGTGTTTAAGTAACATAACAAATAAAATTAACTTACGCATACAGTGCCTAGTGCTATTATCCCATGACACTGTTTCTGTTTTTGTTTTCTTTTTTTTTTTCAAAAATCGCAGCGAGCACAGCGCCAGGCGCGACGCATGTTGGGCTGTGCTAGCTAAAAAATTGGAACAGCCTCCAGCGTTTTATTCCCACAACACTGCCTTCGTTCCAGAGTTTTGCAAAAAAAATTTCGCTGAGCATACAGCCCCAGGTGCGTCGCACAGGGAGCTGTGCAGGGAAACAAAACCAAAACAGTGGCCAGCGCTTTGAAGCCACAACACTGCCTCGTTCTGATTTTCTTTTCCAGAAAAATTTGCTGCAAACAGGCTAGCATGCAACGCATGCAGCCCTGTTAGGCCCCAGTTCACTTTCTTTTGCTACTTTGTTGACCAGGACCGGCCAATTTTGTTGTTCCAACTGTTTTCGAGCATTGGGATCCTTGTAAAAATGCTACACAAGCACGTTCATCACAATAAATTCCCATTCTTTTTTTTTCTATTTTTATTTTTTTTATTTTGTTTTTTTTAAATAAAAATGCGGATTAACTAACTCTAAAACGATAAAACATGGATTGCCTCCCATGAAGAGCTTGACTTAATATCGCGGCACGACGAGTACAGCCCTTTTTCAAGGGTCGACCAAAGATATGGAAGATTTAAGCCTATCGACTTCACCTCCCCAATATCGCTTCACTCTTTGCCCATTCAGTAGAAACAACTTATCCGAACCCGGGGCTCGCAATACAATCGCTCCATGGGGCATCACCTTAGCAATTTCAAACGGACCAGACCACCTAGACTTGAGCTTACCAGGGAAGAGCTTTAACCTAGAGTTAAATAAAAGAACTAGTTGGCCTGTCTCAAAGTTACGATGTTGGATACGCTTATCATGCCACCGTGTAGTCTTCTCGTTATATAACTTGGCGTTTTCATACGCGTGCAACCTGAACTCATCAAGTTCATTCAGTTGCAACAAACTCTTCTCACCCGCCAATCCCATATCAAAATTTAGATTCTTAATCGCCCAATAAGCCTTGTGCTCAAGCTCGACTGGCAAGTGGCACGCTTTCCCCTATACCAGTTTGTACGGTGAAGTCCCAATTTGAGTCTTATAAGTTGTCCTATATGCCCAGAGTACATCATCGAGCTTGGTAGCCCAATCCTTCCTATACGCACTGACAGTCTTCTCAAGAATTTGCTTCACCTCTCTATTGGACACCTCAGCCTGCCCACTAGTTTGCGGATGATAGGAGGTGGCGACCTTATGCTTGACCCCATATTTAGCTAGAAGGTTGTTCAGAAACT
The DNA here is from genome assembly GCA_029990175.1 of Petunia secreta. Taxonomy (NCBI): domain Eukaryota; kingdom Viridiplantae; phylum Streptophyta; class Magnoliopsida; order Solanales; family Solanaceae; genus Petunia; species Petunia secreta. The sequence continues at coordinate 855,293 of JARKIP010000102.1, forward strand.
TGTTACAAAAGTGTGTACCTTCATCACTAATCGGAGCCCGCAGAGTTCCAAACCCGGTGAAAATATTCTTCTCGAAGAAACTCACCACCACCTTCGCATCATTAGTAGGAAGAGCAACAACCTCTACCCATTTAGACACGTAATCCACTACCAGTAAAATATACTTGTTACCGTTCGACGAGGGGAAGGGACCCATGAAGTCGATCCCCCACACATTAAAAATCTGCACCTCTAGAATGCCTTGTAGTGGCATCACTTGCTTCCTGGTGATTGTGCCGGTCCTTTGACACCAAGAGAACCATGTCGAAGGAACTCGGCAAAATTACCCCGTAACTTCTACTGGTAGTGATACGCCGATCTCATGGATGAAGGCTAACGTTCACACTTCTTTACAAAAGTGTGAGCATTTTTGAATAGTGTCGGCCAATAGAAACCAGAATGAAGTACTTTGGCGACTGTTCTATCACCACCATGATGACCCCTATAAGGCGATGCATGGAACTCTTGCAGAATAGCCTCCGTCTCTTCCTCAAGATTGCATCTTCTCACCAACTGATCTGCACACACTCTGAACAAAAACGGCTCATCCCAAATATAAAATCTCACATCATGAAAGAACCGGCGCTTACCTTCTGTAGTCAGATGTGGTGGCACTGCTTCACTTACAAAATAGTTGACATAATCAGCATACCATGGGTCCGCGTAATTGGTGATGGCAAAAAGTTGCTCATCAGGGAAGGTTTCTTTGATCAAACCTCCCTCATCCACATGCTTGTGGTTTTCCAACCTAGATAGGTGGTCTTCTACTTGAGTTCCATTCCCTTACGGTCTCGGACTTCCAACTCAAATTCCTGCTGCAATAACAACCAACGAATTAGTCAAGGCTTACCATCCTTTTAATCAATTAAGTACCGGATTGATGCATGGTCTGTGTAGACAATAACTTTGGTTCCAACCAAATGTGCCCGAAAATTATCAAAGGCATACACTACTGCCAGCAACCCTTTTTCAGTAACTTTTTAATTCAATTGGGTGGGATTAAGAGTTTTGTTGGTGTAGTAAATGGAATGGAACACCTTGTTCCTCCTTTTCCCCAGGACTGCACCAATAGCGACATCGCAAGAATCACAAATTAATTCAAATGGTGCAGTCCTATGAGAAGCCAGTATTATTGGCACAGAGACCAATTACTCTTTTAGCTCATTAAAGGCCCTCAGACATGCCTCATCGAACACATATGCTGCTTCTTTCTCAAGTAACCTGCACAAAGGGGTATAAATCTTAGAAAATCTTTAATAAACCTCCTATAGAAGCCAGCATGTCCGAGAAAGCTTCGGACTCCCTTCACTGACGTGGGTGGAGGTAATTTTTCAACCGCCTCCACCTTCGCCTTGTCAACCTCAATTCCAGCACTGGACTCCTTGTGTCCTAAAACTATACCTTCACGAACAATGAAATGGCAGTTTTCCCAGCTTAAAACAAGGTTAGTTTCTTCACACCTAGCAAGCACTAGACAAAGGTTAGTCAGTCAAGCATCAAAAGAAGATCCGAAGACAGAAAAGTCATCCATAAACCCTTCGACAAACTTTTCCACCATATCATTGAAAATAGCCATCATAGACCTTTGAAAAATCGCAGGTGCATTACATAGCCGGAACGGCATCCTCCTAGTGGCATAGGTACCGTAAGGGCATATAAAAGTAGTTTTCTCTTGGTCTTCGGAAGCAATTCATATTTAGTTGTAGCCAGAGTAACCGTCAAGGAAACAATAATACTCTTGGCCGGCTAGCCTATCTAACATCTGATCAATAAAGGGGAGGGGAAAGTGATCCTTTCGGGTGGCTTTATTCAATTTTCGATAATCAATGCACACCCTCAACCCCGTAATAGTTCTTGTGGGGATAAGTTCATTATCCTCATTTTGCACCACTGTCATCCCTCCCTTTCTACGGGCACATTGCACTGGACTTACCCACTTGCTGCCAGAGATAGGAAAATTTATACCCGCATCTGACCATTTAATAACCTCTTTCTTTACCACATCCTTCACGATTGGATTGAGGCGATGCTGATGCTCCGCACTTGGCTTGTGTCCGTCCTCCATAAAGATCTTGTGCATGCAGAAATCCGGGCTTATTCCCTTGATATCAGCTATGGTCTATCTGATAGCACTCTTATGCTCTCGTAGCACTCTCAACAGCTTTTCTACATGCAAGTCCGACAATAGAGAAGAAATAATCACAGGTAAAGTGTCAGATTGTCCCAAAAAAGTATAACGTAGATGAGCAGGTAAAGGCTTGAGCTCAACCTTGGGCGCCTCTTCAATAGATGGCTTGGGTGGTGGCCCTAGCAGTCTATCTAAAGGCTCAAACTTGGGAAACCCCGTAATAAAATCACAAGAGCATTCTAAGAGCTGCAACATCTCCTCTATATCAGCATCTTCACTAGTTTTTTCTCCCAACATCAGTGCTCGCTGCAAATCATCATTGACATAATCCGCTGGATCAGTCAACTTATCCTCCGGTTATTCACTGTGATCATGGACAAATCTTCATGATGGTTAGGCCTTTTTAGAGCCTTGTACACATTTAAAACTGCTTCCTGATCATCCACCTTCATTGTCATCTTTCCCTCTCGAACACGGATCACAGCATCACCAGTGGCTAAGAAAGATCGTCCCAAGATGATAGGAACTTCCTTATCTGCCTCATAGTCCAGGATAACAAAATCAGCAGGCAAAATAAATTGACCAATCTGAACCAGTATATCTTCAATCACCCCCTTAGGATAAGTAGTAGACAAATAAGCTGACTGAAGTGAGACCGTTGTTGGCTTTGGAGTACCGAGACCCAGTTGTTTAGATACAGATAATGGCATAAGATTTATGCTAGCCCCTAGATCACATAGGGCTCTACCAACTTCTATGTTGCCAACACGAATAGGTCTGGTGAAACTACCTGGATCCTTCAACTTCTGAGGGAGTTTGTTCTGAACTCTGGATGTGCACTCTTCAGTAAGTGCCACAGTTTCAAATTCATTGAGTTTCCTCTTTGATGACACTATGTCTTTGATGTACTTGGCATACTTTGGGATTCCTCGGAGCACATATACTACTGGAATATTTATACTAGTCTGACTGAGTATGCCCAAGATCTTCGTAACTGCGGGATCTTGCATATTCTTTTGCAACCTTCGAGCAAGAGGAGGTGGTGGTTTAGTAGCAATCACTGCCTCTTGCTTTTCTACCGCCTTCTCGACTTCCACTACTGGCTCTAGTTCTTTTCCTTTGTCATAGTGAGACTGCTCTGGCTTCTTTGGCAATTCTTCCAGTTCTCTCCCATTTCTTAATGACACTGCTTGCACTTCTTCCTTGGGATTAGGACTAGTATTGCATGGCAAAGCACCAAGTGGCCTTGTATTTTGATTACTAGCAAGTTGTCCCATTTGTTTTTCTAGAGAGCATATGGCACTGTCTTGGTTCTGCTGGAGAGTTGAAATTTTCTGATTAAGATCAGCAGCTAGTTGTTGTATCATTGCCTCTATCTTTGACGTTTCATGTTGTTGATGCTGTGGTGGATTCTGCACTTGCTGAGAATTACCTTGAGATTGTCTGCTACCTTGTCCGCCTTGATTACCGCCCTATGAGAAACTAGGGTGGTTGCGAAGGTTTTGGCCGGTAGGTGTTGCCATGCTGAGCCTTTTGGTTAAAACCCCTGCCCTGCTGACCCACGTAAAACACAGACTCTGAGCTGTCAATACATTCACTACCACCTTTCCACCTAACTTGAGATTTTTACCTCTGCTTGAGTCACCAAGATAATGCTGACTGCCTTCTGAAATTTTGTTAAGAATGATCTCTAGCTCATCATATTGCTTCTCTAGACTTGGTTCGCCACAATAAGCATGCAGCAAGATTTTACTATGTGATTACAGTCCCTCAACAAAAATATGTCCCAACACCTCCTTTGATTGACCATGGTGTGGGCAACTTCACAACAATGCCTTGAACATTTCCTATGCTTCACCTATCTCCTCTGATGAATTCTGACTAAATGACACTATCTCACCTCTGATCTTCGCAGTTTTCCCCGATGGAAAGAATTTAATCAGAAACTTCTTTGCCAATTCGTCCCAAGAGTTAATGGAGTTCGGTGGTTGGACTAAGAGCCACTTCTTTGCTTCAAGCAGCAAGGTGAATGGAAATATAGTCAGCCGTATATATTCATCCGACACATCAACATATTTGTAAGTGACGCTGATCTCAAGAAAACTCTGCATGTCCTGTTGAGGATCTTCATGTGACAATCCCGTGAACTGACCATTAGACTGGAAGAGTCGGATCATACTCTCCTTCAGCTCAAATTTACCAGTAATGGTGGGCCTCACAATGGCCTTGGCCATGTTATCAAGAGTAGCTCTTGCCACATCCAGTATAGCGCGGTTTTGATTTTCAGCCATCTCTACAGGTTCAAAAATAGGAGCCTTCTCTAGTATTGCTTTGAGTCTGGCCTCCTTCCTTACCCTGTGAAAAAGTCTTTCATGTTCCGGGTAAAACGTGTAGAGTTTTTCACCACTCTTGCTCCTTCGCATTAATGCCTATACCTGAAACACCCAAAGACAACTAAAATAAAAATTAATCTTGAACAAATAACAAATAAAAGCTAATCTAGAAACTAATTAAATCTTAGTCTCCGGCAATGGCGCCAAAAACATGTCTCTCCAAACGCACACACAAGTATACACGGTCGATCAAGTAATAAAGTGATAAGAAAGTATCGTTCCCACGAGGACTGTTGATTAACTATTAACTGGACAAACATCAATTCATATATTGTTTAAGAGATTTTAACTAGATTTCGAGTGTGTTCAATGAACTAATTAACTAAGAGTAATTGAAGTAAATGGAATGCAAGACAATTCAAGTGTTTTAGATATCAGTGAGAGAAAATATTCCAGGATTATGGGACGATCACCAATCCAGTTACGCTCTTCCACTAATTGAACTAATTTTATTTATCTGGGTTGCTAATCTCTGGGTTAATTATACTCACAGAGCTCTTTCGATACCCTGCTCGCCTATTCAAGTCAACCTAATGCCTATATGTCTATGGAATTAGAATTAACAAGAATGCATGTGCTTCTCTTATATACTGATTAAGCGTGACTGTTAGGTATATTTCTATCCTAACCACGAAACCATTCCCCGATGCCCGGGTTCAGGAACACGCTTTATTTAATTCTATTGCAACCTACGCTTCCCACTTTCGAGTTCAACCTTAGGTTCATGGATAGTACTTAACATCTGGCCAGGAAATCAAGTAATTCAGAGCAGAATTAAATAAACAACTCAATCTGATAAATTTAATAGAATCCAATCAACTTCAGAGTACAACTTTCATTGTTAACCCATAACCATAGAATAATAGAGTTTAGCTACTCATAGACAAGATAGCTTTCTCACGACATAATCTAGAATTCATGAAACAATAAAGAGGAAAGAAGAATTACAACTCAATTGATGAATCTTGGTTCTTTAGCCTCTACTATGGTTCTTGCTTCCAAAAAGTACGTAATAATCCAGAAAAAAACGTTACAAGGGTTTAATAATAAGAAATATACTAGTGGCCCACGTTTTTAGCTAGTCCTGGCAGCTCTGGGACTATTTACCATCACATACAATAGAGCATTCCAAGCATCTGTGGCTGTATGCGCTACTTTTCTCAATTTCTTCAATATTTGCATTCTTCCCGGACAATACAACCTAGCATGCTAGCATGCCAAGCATCCATGGTTGTACCCGTTGCTTCTTCCTTGTTCTTGTATAAATCAAGCTCCAATTTCCTTCAGTTCGTTCCTAAAACATCCAAACACCTTAATTTATCATTTTAATTTAAATTCCGCACTGTTGGGCACATAATATACTCAAAATAACTCAAAAGCTATATGAAACCAATTACGAGACATAAGATATACGCCCATCATTAGTCAGCACTCATATATGCAATTTCTCTGCTTTGACTTTGAGGAAGGTGATTTTAAGATGCATCGGGAAGGAGAAGAGCCTATTCAATAGTCGATTCAACCCGAGTCTAAAAGGTAAGTGGTTTCATCCTTTCTTTGATGGCCTTCGACCTTTATGGATGTTCTATGCACGTATTCTTCACTTGTGTTGCTGCCGAAAATGCGTAGTTACTACTCCAGAGCTTCGCGAATAACTGTTTATTATGCTGTTGTATGTTTATTGTGTACTTGGGAGTATGATACTCTAGTTGTAAGCGTGACGTGTTTTGTTTTATTGGTATGTGTGTTAAGATATACTGTAATTATTGTCGAGTTAAGGATAAGAGATTATGAATACTAATTGACGAGCTATAGGCTTCAATATTATGAATAGAACGCAAAGGTTTAGATTGGACAATGGTTGTCGATCGAATAATAGTTTTTTTTTTTTGTGATATGCAGCGTTATGATATGTGTATTATATTAGGCTTGGTGTTGAGTCAGCATATAGGTATCTTGTTGGTAATAAGAACTTGAATTATTGCTCAATAATGTGTGTCTCCTACTTGAGGTTAGAAGCTCTGATATAGTTAAGAATCCTTATTGTTGAACCGTAAGCTTAGAAATGGATTGAGAATGGATGTCATGGTACGATTATGATTATAAACTAAAAGATAGACGTTTCCTCTTAGGGTGGAACTCCTCATAGGACTGCAAGGCAGGCTTATTAATTTTTGATAGTTTAAATTGTGTGGCATTACATATCATATCATCATGGACGAGCATTGTATGGGAGCAGGAGTATTTCGATGTACGACTATGAGTATGCTCGGATTGTATATTAGACTGTTGCAATTGAGGAGTGTTCCGAGTCAGAGCAGGTTAACATTGATTTATATATCTCACGGTGGCGATAAGAGTCACACAGATGAGGGTTATCAAGCATTCAAGCACATTTGACCACATTGCATCATACTGCATTCATTTCATTGCACGGACTAGAAGGTTTTATGTGACGTAGCGGGTTTTTTTTGTGTAAGTGTCATATATTTCCGATTGCTAATATGTTTATGGCTTTTATCCCTAACTGTTTATGAGTTTATGGTTCTTACGCGTTTCCAGTTATTATTTGGCTCTGCCTTTTTGTAGTTGACGTAAGATGAATTTGGTTTATCAGTTTTTCTTCTCCCTGGCTAGCATATCTGCTTCTTCGAGGTGGCTAGCCAGCCCTCACTTACGGAGTTCTTTTAGCTCCACCTTAGTTTGTTTCTTGTCTATTTATTTTGTTTCAGCAGTTTCGCTCCTGGATTGAGTTTGCTAGTGTGATTGAGGAGCGAAGACGACCTCAACTGGCAGGGTGAGCCGACTTTTGTTCAGGATGGCCACCTGTTTTATTATATTAATTGTATTACGCTCCATTTGGGAGATGCATATTTTTTTTTCTTAGATATCTGGTCTCGATAGCCTTAAACCTAGTATATTGGGTAGGCAATTATACCTCTTTTTGAACAATTTTTCTGTATATCTGTATATATTAGCACATCTTTTGAATTATTCGATGTCTGTCCCAAGGTAGTTGGTGTCCATTTCATTCACTCAGTGATAGGGGTTTGCCCAACGGGTCTAGGGGAGGATGTCGAGTGCTTGCACGACCTCGCTAAAAATCCAGGTCGTGTCAACTAGGAAATGCCACAGCTAGCATGGCCAATATGACTCGTTGTATTTCTATCTCTTCATGTTTTGAAATATATACTGTTCAAAGTGAAAAAAAAGTTTTATCCTCCTAGTCCTCTCAGGATCGGGATCAAAATATGAGATTGTCTTCCTTTATATCCACTTGCATTCCAGATCCGATATGTGAAATCACACATATAAGATGAAACAAATAAGAATGACATCATCTTTGGAAATAATTTCTTTTAAACCATGCAATAATATTTTCTGATGATGGTTATATTCTTACTAACTAAAGAGAAGTTGTGATTTAAAAGAAGAAATGATTTCAGGTTATTCAGTTGATTATCCGTGAGATAAAGACAATGTATAGTTAGGGCAAAAAATAATTTAGTTGAGTTACGCGCAATTCTACCCCCAATTTACTGCGATTGTCAACTAGTACGTGTAATATATTCACAAATTATTTTTGATTTTCCAAATCTATTTAAGTTATTCTAATGCCTATATTCCTATGGCATTAGAGCTAACAAGAACAAATTAACGAACTATGTAACAAGTTAAGGAAGAGTTATAAGTATATTTCTATAGTTATTCGCAAATCAATTCCTTAATGACCATGATATAGCTCTATTTTTTATTGTGCTCGTGAATTTCCTCTTCAGAGTTCAAGTCATGTTTCGTACATAGTGTATAATTATTAGCACAAAAGAACTAAACAATCAAGTTCAAGAAAAAAAAAGCAATCTGTAACAGTAAATATAAAAGTTAAAATCAATTTTCAAGCTTCAACCGTCATGTAATTTTCCTAACCCTAAAATGATGAGTTTAGGTACACATATCATGATAGTGAAAAAAAAGAATCATATGAACAATCATGAAGTAATGTATTATACAGGAAGAATAGGTTAAAAACCCTATGCTTCAATTGTTCCTAGCTACTTTAATGCGCCAAAAAATGACCAACTCCCTAAATGACAAAGTTGTGAAGTATTTAGATTTACAATATACTAGGACACTTAAATTAAAATCCTAAACTAGTTATGAAACCTACAAGTCCTAACAATCCAAGCTTTGGCTCAAGCGATGCCTAGTAAAATGTATTAGGCAGGCTTCAAGATATGATGAAGTTGTGCCTTGAAGAAACCTTAGACATGTAGTAAACTATAGATGAAGAGGCTGTTCCTTCATAGCCTAGGTGAAGCGGAAGCCTCCAAAGTTAGTAATATACAGAATAGCAGCTGGGAATCCAAGTAATAGATAAAGCCAACCAAAAGTTAGATGATTCAAATAGTGTCTAGTCAGTATGTCAGTTAGAGTTAGTTAAATACAATTAGTCGGTTTGAACAGAATTGGTTCTATGTATCATACATCTTTATTAGATAGATATAAAACTATTACATTGTAAAGAATTGATTCATTCATGGTATATACAAATTATGTACCTTTTCTTCTTCTTCTTCTCTCAATTTCTATTTCTTGCCTTCCATTACTACTGGTTACTCAAGCTTCTGTAAAGCTTTTATCTATCTGCCTAATTCCTAAATTCTTCTTGTAATCTCTAAATTTAGCTAACATTTGTATCAGAGCCAAGCAATCCTTCGCAAGAATGGAGAAAAATACTCGATCAACTGAGAATCCTTCTACTAGTGTTGGAGAATTAAAAGAAATGATGTAGAAAATTATTCGGTAAACTAGTATGCATAGTGGGGAAGGCTCAACTTTTAAGAAACTTGATCAAACTGTGGTTGAATTGAAGGAATAGTTCTTACATTCAAGGGAGGGTTGTGGGGAGAAAATCCTAGTAAGAAGGGAACCTGAAACCTCCATATATGGCCATTCAGAAGAACATGAACTCAATATTCCACATACTAGAGAAAAAAGTTCAGCACAATTTAACAATTCCTATTCTTCTAGACTATCAAAATTAGAATTTACAAAATTTTTTTAGCGAAGATTTGAGGTCTTGGTTATACAAAGTCGATCAATTATTTACCAATGATGATATACCTCCAAACCAAAGAGCTAAAATTGCAGGTGTACATATGGAGGGACACACCAAGCCTTTCTGAGATTTAGAAGGTACACTACCCACCTACTTGGACTGAATATGTTCTAGCTTTAATAGAAAGATATCGATTTGATTATGATGATCCCATGAAATAATTCAAGCAAATAACTCAAATTGGTAGTATAAAGGAATATCAAGCCTAGGTGGATAGGATCCTTACTAGAATTAACATTGAACCTGAAAATGCCTTGAGTTGTTTCTTGGGAGGTTTGAAACAAAATCTGAATAAAGCAATAAGAATAAAAAATTCCCAATCATTATATGAAGCTTATAAATTAGCTAGGATACAAGAATCCCTCAATAAAGAGAATACTAAAGAATACAGACACCCTGTTGAAGTCACTAGTCATAAACCTACATTTAAACCCACTTTTGACAATATATGACATGACCCGAATTCTCGGTTAGGCCGTGCGGGCACCCGACCATCTCCCTAAACCTTTCGGGCGAACCCTATTGACTGAATCGATATAACTTGGTAAAAATTATCTTGAAATGAAAATGAAAAAAACTTTAACAAAATAAAATAACTCTCAAGGATAGACAAACATACAAGCTGTCTGAATAATACAACTAACTACCCAGAATACACAGTTTTAAAGGTTTCCAAATCAGACATCTAAGAAGGCCAAAAGATATGCACACCTCTCGAAGGGAGCAAAAGTAAGGAAAAATGTAATATCTGAAGTTTGTGGCCGCAATGAACAGGATGGCTCACCGTAGACAGCTAAAAATGTACTACTCCTCAATCACGACGCGACTGGCTGGGTCCTGAAGCAGAATCTGCCGAACAAAAAGAAAGCACAAGAACAAATAGGGGGGAGTGAGTCATAAGGATTCAATAAGTGCGAACAAACTAGCAACCTCGAAAAAGTAAGATACGCTAGTCTAGGAAACGGAACCAGAAAACAATCAACAAATGAGCAATGCACATATAGGCATAACAATAGTCATGTACAGAAAGTTTACACAATGATATGAAATGAAATGGAATGAGATGAAATGAAATGAAAAATGATGCAAAGGGGCACATGTGCCCGTAATCCCATCCCGAAGCAAAATACTCCTGCATTCGAGGGGAATCCAATCTAATAACCAACTGGAGCGGAATACTCCTACTCCTGGGGCAGAATACTCCTGCACCCGATATAATATAAACCATAGGCGGAATGCTCCTGCACTCTCCTAAGGGGTAATACTCCTACACCCGATATAATATGAATAGGAAGCGGAATACTCCTGCGCTATCCTGAGGTGGAATACTCCTGCACCCAATATGATATGCAATGTAATGCATATGAATGGCATATAATGCATATGAATGCAATGTGATGCAATAATAATCCTTCAGCGGCGCGGGACTCTCATCGACAGCCGGGGAGTAGATTCCAACTCACAGCCAGAGTACAATGTTCAGATCCTCAATGCAATATTAACAACAGAACATAACATTTAATATACAATGTAAATTTAAAGCTAAGGCGTAATGAGTACGCCTATCGGCAGCTACAGACGTAAGGAACACGTGGTAGAAAATCCACGAGGCCAGGTGCCTCCAAAGAAATGTATATAAATACCTACCATATTCCAAAGCTAGCCCTGTTACTCAACAACTGCTTTTTCCTTTGGATTAAATGCCAAACGATCCCGCTCTATTCAATAAGAAGAAAAATTATATCAAATAAAGCTAAAGGCGTCATTCCTTATGCCGTAGGGAAATCTAGTTAGGAACCTGATACCCTATTGGCATACAGAATATACAGGCCAGGGCTATGTACAGGGTTCAATGTCACATAACCAAACCCTAAATAAATTACATTTATATGTTGCCCATAATTTACTAAGTACGAATATATAATCATTTCCATCATCGGGGGCCAATTGACCCTTTAAACTATCAATTTAAGTCATTAGGGATATGTCTAATATCCCTATTTTTACCGTAAAAATATATTCAAACACACGTAATAAACTAAGATAATGAGTTAACATCATTACCTGGAGATTTGGGATAGAAATTCTACTATTTTTCCACATCTTTTTCCCTTTTTTCCTCTTTCTTTTCTGACCTTTCTTTTCTAGTCTTTGTTGTATGTTTTTGCCTATATATCGTAACTAGATGTTGCTAAGGGATTAAATCTCGTAGCAACATACCTTGTCAATTTATTTTTTTTATAATAAATTTGCTACGAAGATTAAAATTAAAATAGTACCCTAGAGAAGTCGAAATTATCCCAAATTTTTTAAGCAAGTTATACAAAATATATGTAACATACTCGCCAAGGCAAATCTCAAATCGGACTCCCGAAACTCCAGATACAAATTAAAAGGAAAAATGATCAAATTATTAATTCTTCAGAACTTTAGCCGACATTAACCGAAACAACGTCGAAACCTACTTCAAAAATTCACATATGTCATAAATGACCATACGAACCTAGTGACGCTTTCAGATTTCGAATCGGAGCTCATTCGCCAAAATTGTGCTCGAAAACCTCTTTTTTACGATTTATCCTTAACGAAAATTGAAACCTTCTTCCGATGCCTACCAAACGAGGTCTAATTTAGCTCAAATTTTACAGACAGGTCGGTATGGTCCTTACGAAGCTTTTAAAATTGACGGCACGTCTATCAGGGTCCTAATTCCCGAAAGGACTACTTAAGGTCGTTTCAATATATAACAAACTAAACCTCTCTTACCTACCCCAAGAACTGATAACACTTAGAAGAACCCAAGAAATGATAACCCTAACACTCACAGAACCACTAATAGGATAACCTTGAGTATGGAGGAATTGAATGAAAAGAGGGCAAAAGGTCTTTGTTGTTTATGTAATGAGAAATATACAATTGGTCATAAATGTCAGACTGTCAAGCTGCTGTATATGATTGAAATTGAAGAAGCTGAGGGAGATGATAACCCAGTTGATTAGGATGAAGAAATTTCTGAGGAGGTGGATCATACAAATTTGATGGCTATTTCAATGCATGCTCTGAATGGATCTTGAGGATATCAAACAATGAGGGTGACTGGTAGCATGCACAACTTCATAGATTGTGAGCTAATCAAGCTGCTAGGTTTCCCTACTAGCTCCTCTACTTCTCAATCAGCAGTTGTAGCTAATAGCATCATGATAAAGGCTGACAAGATCTGTAAATATTTGCCATGGTTATTGCAAGGTGCTGAATTTTCACCTGACTTCCTGTTGCTTCCAGTGGGGTCTTCTGATACACTATTTGGAGTACATTGGTTGCTTACACTACGTGACATCAGGATGAACTTAAAGTCTCTCACTATGCAGTTTGAGTACAAGGGCAGAAAGCACGTTCGCAAGGGAGCAAAGAATAATATCAAGACTTCTAAAGCTGGAAAGTTATCTAAGCTTACTAGTAATCAGTCTGAATTCTCTATGATCCAATTGGTTCCTACTATGGACAATAGGGTACAATGGTATTCATTAGAAGCCAAGAGAGTAACTGAAACTGACCCTAATCTATTAGAGTTGTTGGATGAATTCTAAACCTTGTTTAAGGAACATACTCAACTTCATCCTTCAAGAGGAGTTTTTGATAACATGATAATATTGCAACCAAGAACTGCATCTATAAATAAGAGGCCCTACTGATACCCTTCTGTAAAGAAAGATGTGATAGAGAACCTAGTGCAACAAATGCTAGATCAAGGCACAGTTCAGCCTAGTTGCAGCCCTTTTGCATCACCTGTAGTCTTGGTAGGTAAGAAAGATAGTACATGGAGGTTATGTGTAGACTACAGGGATTTGAACAAGCACACTATGAAGAATAAGTTCCATATACCTATGGTGAAGGACTTGTTCGATGGATTGGGAGGATCTAAAATTTTCTCAAAAATAGATCTTAGGTCTTGTTACCACCAATTAAGAATGGAAACAAAGGATATACCAAAGAGTGCATTTACGACTCACTCAGGTCACTATGAGTACGTATTTATTCCTTTGGATTATCTAATGCCCCAGCTACCTTTCAAGGGTTAATGAACTCAGTTTTTCATTCTTTTCTTGAGAAATATGCGATGGCTTTCTTTGATGATATATTAATCTATGGCAAGAGTATGGAGGACCATTTACTACATATGAGATCCGTGTTCCAAGAAATGCAGAAACATCAACTATTAGCAAATAGGAGTAAGTGTTTTTTTGGAGTCCAAAGTATAGAGTAACTAGGCCATTTCATTACTCCTTAAGGAATTTGCACTGATCCTCATAAAATAGAAGTTGTAAAGAATTGGCCACTACATGTCATTATTAAGATGCCAAGGGGATTCTTGGGGTTAGCAGGTTACTACAGGAAATTTATAAAGGGATTTGGTATTATAAGAAAGCCATTGACATACCTCTTAAAGAAGGATAGCTTTAAGTGGACAGCTGCACCATTTTTTGCTTTTGATAAGTTAAAACAAGCCTTTACAAATGCTCTAGTCTTGGCCTTACCAGATGCGAGTAAGACATTCATAGTGGAAACTGATGCTAGTGGCTATGGTATAGGGGTAGTCTTGATGCAACAAGGACACCTCATAGCATTTATCAGCAAAGCATTGTCTCCAACACATGCTGCTGTTTTAGTTTATGATAGAGAGTTATTGGGCATTGTTCATACAGTCACCAAGTGGTCCCAATACTTACTTGGTCAGAAGTTTATCATTAGAACTGATCAAAGGGCTTTGAAGTTCTTAATTGAGCATAAAATTCACATTGACTCTCAGTTAATGTGGCTAACTAAGCTTATGCCTTTTCACTACACTATTGAATACAAAAGAGGATTGAAAGTCAAAGTAGCTGATGCACTTTCTAGAGTTTTTGGGGCTGAACTACTATCTTGTATCATGACACAGACTACTCCAGATTTGATGCAACGGGATCGCAATGCTCAATCACAGTTTACTTCGTCTCAGAACCTGTTGAGGAGGAAAGGGAAGTTAGTAGTAGGCAAGGTATTACAACTGAGAAAGGATATCATCAGCTATTGGCACTATACACCTCAAGAAAAGCATTCAGGAGTAGATGCAACATTAAAAAGATTGTTAACATTGTTCTATTTTAAAGGCATAATAGGAGATGTAAAAAAGTTTGTTCAAGGCTGTGATGTTTCCCAAAAGTGTAAAGCTGACCTTTCAGCTTACCCTGGTACCAATTCCTGAGGTAGTGTGGTCTCAAATTTGAATGGATTTTATTGATGGACTACCAAAATCCAAAAGGGATGAGGTGATTCATGTTGTAGTTGACACACTGAGCAAGTATGCTCATTTTATTCCCTTGAAATATCCTTATACTGCTCAGTCAGTAATTAGGGCATTCATAGATGTAGTATTCAAGTTACATGGTCATCCTAACTCCATTATAAGTGATAGAGATTCACAATTCCTAAGCTTTTTTTGGAAATAACTATTCACCGTACAAGGGGTGCAGCTCTATATGTCTTCTGCATATCATCCACAATCTGATGGGCAAACATGGGTTATTAACAAGTGTTTGGGAACCTATCTAAGTTACTTTGAGCTGATGATCCTACAAGCTGGTACTTTTGTTTGCCTATGGTAGAGTATTGGTACAACACCTCCTATCACTCTACAATAAACACTATCCCTTATGAAGCCTTATATGGCAGACCTCCCCCCCTCCTTCACTTACCCTATCTACGTGGGTAGTCTGCTTCCTTTGAAGTTTACAATGCACTAATCAATAGGGAGCTGAAGTTATAGCTACTTAAGCATCGCTTGTCCTGGGCTCAACTAAGAATGAAGCAGCAAGCTGATGTCCAAAGATCAGACAAAAGTTTTGCTATTGGTGATTGGGTTTATTTTAAGGTGCAACCTTACAAACAAACTATTATCTTCTCTCAGCCTACCCACAAACTAGCAGCAAAATACTATGGTCCCTTCGAGATCATTAAAAAGGTTGGCCCAGTAGCTTACACACTATTATTCCCTACTTCAGTTAAGATACATCCCATAGTCTAAATTTTACAGACATGTCCTAATAGACATTACAAATATTTTAAAATTATCAGCACGCCAATCGGAGTCCTAACTTCCGAAACGACTAACCGAGGTCGTTTCATTAGTGTTTTAATATTGTTGAAAGTTTTTACTAAAGCACTAAGTGGAGGATAGCTTGAGGAAAATAAACTGGAACTTTGCATGATACTGGTTACTTGAATACATGGTGTGTTTCTTTTTCTTAGTGATTTGCTAGGAGGTGTCATTCTTTGGCCTCTATCGATGCACAAATATATGAAAGGAAAGAGTGTCTAACTCAATTCTTGTATTGTAACATGCATGCTCTCATGTTTTGAGTTTCATTTTTTTTCTTTTGATCTAATGTTATTAACCTTATTTTCATTGATTGATTCACAGTTTTGAAAGCATGAAATAAGAGATGAATCAGCTTTTAAATTGTTCTAGAAATGTACATCTAAAATATGGCTTATGCATATACTTTTTTATCGCTTCTACTCATAACTAGCTCATATCATATTTTGTTAAAAATTATCATGCCCTCGCCCCCCCACCCCACCCCCCCCCCCCCCACCAAAAAAAAAGGAAGCATGCCGCTCTATTTT
Source organism: Petunia secreta (assembly GCA_029990175.1). Classification (NCBI taxonomy): domain Eukaryota; kingdom Viridiplantae; phylum Streptophyta; class Magnoliopsida; order Solanales; family Solanaceae; genus Petunia; species Petunia secreta. Next base: position 871,635 of record JARKIP010000102.1, read on the forward strand.
CTTTTAAACCCCAACACCTTGGGTTCGACCTTGAAGAACATTCAAAGGAAAAAGTTGTAAATGTAATAGTAAAATGAGCCAATCTAGTTTTGATGATAAGAGGGAGTGTAAGGTTAAGGGGGACAAAATAATACAGGAAAAAAAGAAGAAAGAAAAAACAGGAAAAAGAAACAAAAATGAGTGTTTTGATGGATGAGGGTTGTAATTAATGCCAGAGTGATGAAAAATGTGTTAAGACAAATGTTACAAATTGCTTGATTCATTGAGTACAAAAAGTAAATTTGTCAAAGTAAGAGCATAATTTTCGAGAAACTTGGTTTCTAAGCTTGAGAAAAAGAAGTGCAAGCTAAGAGGAACACACAGTATAAGCGCCACCAGAAACTCTTTTACCCTTTCCTTAACCACACACTTATATCAGCCAAGTCTTAAACCGTCTCCATGCCAAGTTCCTTTATTGACTATTTTGATTAGTTGAGATTTCAAAAAGGATGGCCAATTTAATTTAGTAACAATACTTTATAAGTTTGTGCCTATGCTTACATGAGATGTTGCCTGAGTGGCGATGGTATGACATACTTAATTACTTAATATATTGTGCATTATTAGTTTGTGATTAGTTGATGTTTTTCGATGATGCAAAAGGGGTAAGTATAATATGTGTTTGTGTTTAGATTAGGTATGTCACTGTCAATTACTACACTTTAGTTTTGTCTCTAATGCATAGGTGTAAGTCCTCAAGGTTACGTTTGTAACCCAATTTCAGGTCATGTGGTTTATTGGATTTGTTGAAAATCCCACAAGGGTGTGGGCCGTAGTTTTCGACACCTTTGAGCCAAGGTGTTTTTCATGTTAAATTTGTGTGTGTCGTTGTGTTCTTTTTGTTTCTTTATTATATTGTCATACTGCGGTTGGAACACACTTTGGAAAAGGTTTAGCGAAGTTGTTTTATATTCAGTCAACTTGTTTAAAACTTAAAAGGAGGTGAAACTATTGACGACCCAATGCACCCCTTTTGTGTCAAAGTGTGCGCTAAATTAACAACTTCATAACAAAATTGCAAAAATCGACAAACTCAATTTTGTAACCATAAAATCACTAAGATCTCACTGTAACACCTAGACAATCATTTTTCTTCTTGGAAATCAACCAAGCTAAGGCTACAAAAAGATATGCCACATGACACGATTGCAACTGAAATTAATAAGAACAAAATTATGACTAAAAATTGTATCTATTTTTAGGTTTTGAAAAATAAACGTATCAACACATCAAAGTCTAGCTAGAAAAAGACCAATAGCTGATTAACATTTTTCTACTTAGCAAAAGGGTCAAAGTTGATTAGCTGGGCAGCGCTATCCCAAACTAAAATATTTCATAACTATCACCTTGATTTAGTAAAACAAGGCACTAGAGAACCTAGTATACCATATCACTTTAGAGGAATGAACCTTGAGGAGTGAGTAGCACAAATACATTATATCATTTCAGATGAATGAATGTTGAAGAGAGTAGCACCAATACCGGGTCTCCCATTCTTTAACAGCTTGTATGAGATTGAGAACTCACCCAGTAGCGTAGCAGCGAACGCACACTAAACGTACAGTAGGGCCTCCATCAATTGAGAGATCCAAAATAATTTATAGAAATATCTTAAAAATGAATGAGGTTTAGTCTATAACTAGTGTTTTACATTCAAAACCCGCACCTAAAAATAAATGTTTGAATTAATGAGATAAATATCTTAGGAGAATAACTATCTTCAAAAAGCCTGTTCTTGAAAATAGGGAATCGTTTGTTCAATTTGAACAAAAAGGTTGCAATCTCACACTATATATTTTTGTTTTGGAATGATAGCACACTAAAATAATAAGAATGATGTAATGATGTACGTAGAGGGTTCAGAAAATATCCCAAAAGGTAAAACTAACTCCTAATATGAATAAGACACCAAATAGCTCAGCCATATTGGATGGAGGCAACATAGTTTGGTGCCTAGGTCGTGGATCAGCGATGGAGAGAAGCTAGAGCCAAAAGTTGATAGCCCAACCATAGTAAGGTCGTAGATCATTTTGGAAGGAAAATTATTTGGAATAAATTTTAGGTGACGTCTTTCACTTCCTCCGCCACGGATATGCTTGACACACATGAATGCGATCCAATCATAGCTTGAACCTCCTAAACTCTTGTGAATAACTATTTTAAGATCATAAAGTTATTTTGCTTGTGACCCACGTGCTCCCTTTGTCTTTGAATGCATCAACGACCCACTTGACAGTTCAACCTTTGCATTTTGCGCCACATTGCTCGCGCTATCCACTGTCTTATTGTCTGAATGATGTGATCTCACTCCTTATCATTTTTTCCTTTGTTGAGGGTTGAACTTAGTGAAAATTTTCTTAGCTAAACCATTCCGAATTCTATTAGATCTAGCTAGTTCAGATTTAAATCACTTCTTTGCTACACCAATTAATAATAATGGAAAGAGAGTGTTAGCTTGGATAAGTTTGGAGTATTGACTGATGATTAAGGAACGAATTCAAAGGACCTGTTCCTTTGAATCACTGCAGCTAAATAGAAAATTCATGCAAAATCATTTAAGCTGAGATATTATTAATTATCCTTAGACTAATTTTTATCTTGATAATTATGCAGGTCTACATGTGATATGAAAAGATTGCATAAATAAAGGATAAAGGATAAAAGATCCGGATACTAAAGAGAAGAATCCAATTAGGACTCAAACTCATGGGAGCTTTGGAGTTCTAATTGCTCAGGACTTCTTGGCTGCTGGAGCTATAAAACGTGGAGCATATCAGCCATTGAAGTGTGCAAAAATACAAAGAGAATCGAGCAAAGCTTAAAAGAGTCATTGTCTTATTTGTGTAATTAGTTAGCTACAGTGGAACTAAGTTAGAACCTGTTCCTTCGATTGAGTCTTGTAAAAGTTCAGTCTTAGTTCAACTGTAGTAAGCATAATCGAGTTGTATCTTACTGGTTCAAGTCGTGTACTTGACACAGCTTCCATGATCGTGAAAAAAGTCACTAAAGGATTAGAGTTAGTCCTAGGTTAGTAAGAAGGTAGTCTTGTAACCAAGTGAGTCTTTTTACAAAGTAAAGTTGAAATCCTACTTGAAAAGTATGTCGTGAATTTTTGATCCCTAGTTCAAGGGGTTTTTCCACGCTAATATTTGGTGTTCATTTACTTACAGTTTGAATTCTGCACATAACATAGTAAAGGTACATATCTTAGGGAACTGGTCCTCAAAACAGTAAAGTGGTGTATATTGGGAAATAACAATTGGTATCAGAACGGGCTATCCTTGAAAAGGCTAACACCTAGGATTAGATGAGTACATCACGAGAGAACAGTGAGGGTCAGTCAATGGTTAGAGCTCTTTTGTTCAATGGAAAATACTATTCATGGTGGAAGGAAAGGATGCGTGATCATCTTCAAGCTGAGGATTATGAATTATGGGACATAGTGACTGAAGGTCCCATGATCCCAATGAAGAAGGATGCTAAGGGAAATGATGTTCCCAAAACTAGGAAAGAATGCAATGCTGAAGACATAAGGCAATGGGAAAAGAATGCAAAAGCTAGGAAGTGGCTTGTTAGTGGACTCAGTCCTGACGAGTGCTGTAGGATCAGAGGGTATACAATTGCAAAGGAGATTTGGGATGCTCTACAAGTTGCACTTGAAGGAACAAGTCAGGTAAAAAGGTCTAGAGGTACACTTCATTTTGCTGAATATGAAAGTTTTAAAATGAAAGAAGAAGAGTCAATCTCTGAAATGTATTCTAGATTTAATGTCATTGCATCTTAACTTATCTCTTTGGGAAGGGTTTTAACTTTGGAAGATAGAGTACAAAAGATCCTAACTAGGGTTCTTCCAGACTCTTGGGAGATCAAAGCTGGTGCTATCATAGAAAGCAAGGATCTAACCACTTTATCCTTAGATGAGCTTATAGGTAATTTAAAGACTTATGAACTAAGAAAAAAGGTTAAAAACATAGGAGTACCAGTTAAAACTGAACCTAACCTAACCTTGGCTACTGCTGATAAGCTTATTGATGATAAGGAACTGGTCCTTATTGCTAAAAGTGTTCAGAAATATTTGATTAAGAAAAAGGGGATTAGTGGACAGGGTAGGTCTTCTAACATGAAACAGGCTGGAGAATGCCACAAATGTGGAAGCACGGAGCACTACATCAGCAAATGTCCAATCATGGAAGGAGAATGGAGGAAAAGATTTATTGAGGAAAGGAAAAAGGCTAGGAAACAGGTCCGTAAGAAAAGTGGAAATCCCAAAGCAATGGTTGCAGGATGGCAAGACAGTGAAGATGAAGTAACTGATGATGATCTGGATGAGGATCTTTCTCTAATGGCTCTTGATGACTCAGAAAATGAAGAAGATGCTGAGGTATTTGTTTCAAAACTTAGACAAGATGTGAAAAGCATGTCTAGAGAGAAATTGGTTATAGTATTTCATACTGTGCTAAATGAATTCAAATCTCTAAGGGATGGCAATCATCAACTGCATGATGAAATTGATAGTTTGAAAGCAGAATGCAAAGAGGCAGTAATTAAAAATGACTTTCTGAAAAGAAAGATTAGCATTCTTGAGGAACAGGTCCTCACACTTGAATCAACTGTTCAGGAATTAGAAAATATTAAAACAGTTGACAAGGATAAAGGTATTGCTAATTCTCATCAGATCATTGCTGAAGAGAAACTGAAAGTCACAGTTGATGAATTGTGCAAAAAGGATGAGAAGATAAGATCCTTGGAAGAGACTTGGTTAAAACAAAAATGGAGGTAGGAAAAACTGTAAAATAGAACAAGTCTTCTGAAGCTCTAGAATGGTTACAGGAAAATCATACTAGGAAGGGTATTGGATTCATGAAAGCACAGTTTTCACCCAAATGGGATCCAAAGAGTAAGTACTTATCACTTCCTGAAAACTGGCTATGCACTCATTGTGGGAACACTGGTCACCGGAAAGAAAATTGCCAATCTTTAAAAATGGCTGCACAGAGGAACAGGTCCTATAAACCTGTTCATAATTCTGTAAGAAAGAAAACTGTTCACACAAAGAAACCATTACCATTCTGGGCGACGAGAGATATGATTCATCCTTTTTCTAAAGGAAAGGAACCCAAACTAGTTTGGGTTCTTAAAATTAACCCTTAGTTTTCTTTTGCAGACTAGAGTGAAGGAGAGGAACCACAAATGGTACATGGACAGTGGTTGCTTAAAGCACATGATTGGACATAAGGAACTGTTCCTTTCACTCTCAGCCTTTCAAGGAGGAAGTGTTTCCTTCGATAATGGTAAGAAAGCGGAAATCATTGGCATTGGAAAGGTAGGTAGGTCTGATTCACATAGTATAGACAATGTGTTTCTAGTAGATGGGCTGAAGCATTGCTTATTGAGTGTATCTCAATTGTGTGACAAAGGTAATAATGTTAATTTCTCATCTACTGGATGCACTGTGACTAACCAAACTTCTGGAGAGATTATTTTGCAGGAAAATAAGCATGGAAACATCCACAAGGTAGACTTGCTGACACTATCTGATGGAAGCTTGAGTTGCTTAAGTGTGGTGCAAAATGATCCCCTCCTATGGCACAAAAACCTAGGACATGCCAGTCTTTCACAATTGAACAAACTTGTGTCTAAGGATTTGGTGATAGTTCTTCCTAACATCAAGTTTATGGATAAAAAAGTATGTGAAGCATGTGCCAGGGGAAGCAGGAAAAATCCTCATTTAAACCAATGAAACAAGTAAGTACCACTAAACCTTTGGAACTGGTCCATATGGATTTATGTGGACCAATGAGAATAATGAGTCGTGGAGGTAAGTAGTATGTTATGGTATTGGTGGATGATAACTCCAGATTTACATGGACTATATTTCTTGCATCTAAAGAAGAAGCATTTAATGCATTTTCAATTTTTGCTAAGAAAGCTCAAAGAATTCTAGATAGTCATATTTTTGCCATTAGGTCAGATCATGGAACTGAATTTGAAAATCATATGTTTTTCAATTTTTGTAATGAAAATGGAATTAATCAAAAATTTTCTTTACCTAGAACTCCACAACAAATGGTGTAGTGGAAAGAAAAAATAGGACTCTAGAGGACATGACAAGGACTATGCTAATATCTGGAAATCTTCCACAAAACTTTTTGGGCTGAGGCTTTAATGCTGCATGCTACATAATAAATAGATGTATGACAAGGCCATTAATAGAAAAGACTCCATATGAGCTGCTTAAGGGAAGAAAACCAAATATCTCTCATCTTCAGGCTTTTGGTTGCAAATATTTTATACACAATAATGGGAAAGATGCCTTAAGAAAATTTGACCCTAGAAGTGATGAGGGGATCTTTGTTGGTTATTCTTCAAATAGTAAATCTTATAGAGTTTTTAACAAGAAAATATTGAAAATTGAAGAAAGCATGCATGTTAAATTTGATGAAACTGACAATCGCACTCAAGAACAGGTACAGGAGGATGAAGAGATTGGAATGCTGAAACTTAATGAAGTTGATCCACAAATGCAGACTCTGCATGTGAGAAGTGAACTGCAAGGAACTGTTCCTCAGGACAGAACTGAGAAGAATGGCACTGAAACAGGGGGAACAAATGTTGGTTCCACATCACATATTGGAAGTGCTACTCCTTTAGGAACTGTTCCTCAGTAAGGGACTTCTGACATTGGATTAACACTCAAGCCTTACAAGTATCAAGGGTCACATCCTGTGGATCAAATAATCTCAGATAAAGCTGCTGGGATACAGACTAGATCAACAGTCAAGAATCACAATCTGTGTGCCTTTAGTGCTTTCCTATCTCTTGTTGAACCCAAAAATGTGAAAGAAGCACTGAAGGATGCAGATTGGATTAATGCTATGAAGGAGGAATTGAATCAATTCCAAAGAAGTCAAGTTTGGCATCTGGAACCCAAGCCAAGGAACAGGTCCATAATAGGAACAAAATGGGTTTTCATAAACAAACTCGATGAGGATGGCATGGTAATAAGAAATAAGGCCAGGTTAGTTGTTCAGGGATATAGTCAAGAGGATAGCATCGACTATGATGAGACGTTTGCTCCAGTTGCAAGATTGGAGGCAATAAGACTTCTCATAGCCTTTTCTACATACATAGAATTTACTCTACATCAAATGGATGTGAAGAGTGCATTTCTGAATGGTTACCTGAAAGAGGAAGTGTATGTTAAGCAACCTACAGGCTTTGAAAGTGTATGCGGATTAACTAACTCTAAAACGATAAAACATGGATTGCCTCCCATGAAGAGCTTGACTTAAAATCGCGGCACGACGAGTACAGCCCTTTTTCAAGGGTCGACCAAAGATATGGAAGAGTTAAGCCTTTCGACTTCACCTCCCCAATATCGCTTCACTCTTTGCCCATTCAATAGAAATGACTTATCCGAACCCGGGGCTCGAAATACAATCGCTCTATGGGGCATCACCTTAACAATTTCAAACGGACCAGACAACCTAGACTCTTACCAGGGAAGAGCTTTAACCTAGAGTTAAATAAAAGAACTAGTTGGCCTGGCTCAAAGTTACGATGCTGAATACGCTTATCATGCCACAGTTTAGTCTTCTCGTTATATAACTTGGCGTTTTCATACGCGTGCAACCTGAACTCATCAAGTTCATTCAATTGCAACAATCTCTTCTCACCCGCCAATCCCATATCAAAATTTAGATTCTTAATCGCCCAATAAGCCTTGTGTTCAAGCTCGACTGGCAAGTGGCACGCTTTCCCATATACCAGTTTGTACGGTGAAGTCCCAATTGGAGTCTTATAAGCTGTCCTATATGCCCAAAGTGCATCATCGAGCTTGGTAGCCCAATTCTTCCTATACGCACTGACAGTCTTCTCAAGAATTTGCTTCACCTCTCTATTGGACACCTCAGCCTGCCCACTAGTTTGCGGATGATAGGCGGTGGCGACCTTATGCTTGACCCCATATTTAGCTAGAAGGTTGTTCAGAAACATGTTACAAAAGTGTGTACCTTCATCACTAATCGGAGCCCGCGGAGTTCCAAACCCGGTGAAAATATTCTTCTTGAAGAAACTCACCACCACCTTCGCATCATTAGTAGGAAGAGCAACAACCTCTACCCATTTAGATACATAATCCACGGCCAGTAAAATATACTTGTTACCATTCGACGAGGGGAAGGGACCCATGAAGTCGATCCCCCACATATTAAAAATCTCCACCTCTAGAATGCCTTGTAATGGCATCACTTGCTTCCTGGTGATTGTGCCGGTCCTTTGACACCAAGAGAACCATGTCGAAGGAACTCGGCAAAATGACCTCGTAACTTCTACTGGTAGTGATACCCCGATCTCATGGATGAAGGCTAACGTTCACACCTCTTTACAAAAGCGTGAGCATTTTTGAACAGTGTCGGCCAATAGAAACCAGACTGAAGTACTTTGGCGGCTGTTCTATCACCACCATGATGACCCCCATATGGAGATGCATGGAATTCTTGCAGAATAGCCTCCGTCTCTTCCTCAAGATTGCATCTTCTCACCAACTGATCTGCACATACTCTAAACAAAAACGGCTCATCCCAAATATAAAATCTCACATCATGAAAGAACCGACGCTTACCTTTTGTAGTCAGATGTGGTGGCACTGCTTCACTTACCAAATAGTTGACATAATCAGCATACCATGGGTTCGCGTAATTGGTGATGGCAAAAAGTTGCTCATCAGGGAAGGTTTCTTTGATCAAACCTCCCTCATCCACATGCTTGTGGTTTTCCAACCTAGATAGGTGGTCTTCTACTTGAGTTCCATTCCCTTACGGTCTCGGACTTCCAAGTCAAATTCCTGCTGCAATAACATCCAACGAATTAGTAGAGGCTTAGCATACTTTTAATATATTAAGTACCGGATTGCTGCATGGTTTGTGTAGACAATAACTTTGGTTCCAACCAAATGTGCCCGAAAATTATCAAAGGCATACACTACTGCCATTAACTCTTTTTCAGTAACTATTTAATTCAATTGGGCGGGATTAAGAGTTTTGTTGGTGTAGTAAATGGAATGGAACACCTTGTTCCTCCTTTGCCCCAGGACTGCAACAATAGCGACATCGCTAGAATCACACATTAATTCAAATGGTGCAGTCCAATCAGAAGCCACTATTATTGGCACAGAGACCAATTACTCTTTTAGCTCATTAAAGGCCCTCAGACATGCCTCATCGAACACATATGCTACTTCTTTCTCAAGTAACCTGCACAAAGGGGTATAAATCTTAGAAAATCTTTAATAAACCTCCTATAGAAGCCAGCATGTCTGAGAAAGCTTCGGACTCCCTTCACTGACATGGGTGGAGGTAATTTTTCAACCGCCTCCACCTTCGCCTTGTCAACTTCAATTCCAGCACTGGACTCCTTGTGTCCTAAAACTATACCTTCACGAACCATGAAATGGCAGTTTTCCCAGCTTAAAACAAGGTTAGTTTCTTCACACCTAGCAAGCACTAGACAAAGGTTAGTCAGACAAGTATCAAAAGAAGATCCGAAGACAGAAAAGTCATCCATAAACACTTCGACAAACTTTTCCACCATATCATTGAAAATAGCCATCATAGACCTTTGAAAAGTCGCAGGTGCATTACATAGCCGGAACGGCATCCTCCTAGTGGCATAGGTACCGTAAGGGCATGTAAAAGTAGTTTTCTCTTGGTCTTCGGAAGCAATTCATATTTAGTTGTAGCCAGAGTAACCGTAAAGGAAACAATAATACTCTTGGCCAGCTAGCCTATCTAACATCTGATCAATTAAGGGGAGGGGAAAGTGATCCTTTCGGGTGGCTTTATTCAATTTTCGATAATCAATGCACACCCTCAACCCCGTAACAGTTCTTGTGGGGATAAGTTCATTATCCTCATTTTGCACCACTGTCATCCCTCCCTTTCTACGGGCACATTGCACTGGACTTACCCACTTGCTGCCAGAGATAGGAAAAATTATACCCGCATCTGACCATTTAATAACCTCTTTCTTTACCACATCCTTCACGATTGGATTGAGGCGACGCTGATGCTCTGCACTTGGCTTGTATCCGTCCTCCATAAAGATCTTGTGCATGCAGAAATCCGGGCTTATTCCCTTGATATCAGCTATGGTCTATCCGATAGCACTCTTATGCTCTCGTAGCACTCTCAACAGCTTTTCTACAAGCAAGTCCGACAATAGAGAAGAAATAATCACAGGTAAAGTGTCAGATTGTCCCAAAAAAGTATAACGAAGATGAGCAAGTAAAGGCTTGAGCTCAAGCTTGGGCGCCTCTTCAATAGATGGCTTGGGTGGTGGCCCTAGCAGTCTATCTAAAGGCTCAAACTTGGGAAACCCCGTAATAAAATCACAAGAGCAGTCTAAGAGCTGCAACATCTCCTCTATATCAGCATCTTCACTAGTTTTTTCTCCCAACAATAGTGCTCGCTGCAAATCATCATTGACATAATCCGCTGGATCAGTCAACTTATCCTCCGGTTATTCACTGTGATCATGGACAAATCTTCATGATGGTTAGGCCTTTTTAGAGCCTTGTACACATTTAAAACTGCTTCCTGATCATCCACCTTCATTGTCATCTTTCCCTCTCGAACACGGATCACAGCATCACCAGTGGCTAAGAAAGATCGTCCCAAGATGATAGGAACTTCCTTATGTGCCTCATAGTCCAGCACAACATAATCAGCAGGCAAAATAAATTGACCAATCTGAACAAGTACATCTTCAATCACCCCCTCAGGATAAGTAGTAGACCAATAAGCTAACTGAAGTGAGACCGTTGTTGGCTTTGGAGTACCGAGACCCAGTTGTTTACATACAGATAATGGCATAAGATTTATGCTAGCCTCTAGATCACATAGCGCTCTACAAACTTCTAAGTTGCCAACACGAATAGGTATGGTGAAACTACCTGGATCCTTCATCTTCTGAGAAAGTTTGTTCTGAACTCTGGATGTGCACTCTTCAGTAAGTGCCACAGTTTCAAATTTATTGAATTTCTTCTTTGATGACACTATGTCTTTGATGTACTTGGCATACTTTGGGATTCCTCGGAGCACATATACTACTGGAATATTTATACTAGTCTGACTGAGTATGCCCAAGATCTTCGTAACTGCGGGATCTTGCATATTCTTTTGCAACCTTCGAGCAAGAGGAGGTGGTGGTTTAGTAGCAATCACTGCCTCTTGCTTTTCTGCCGCCTTCTCGACTTCCACTACTGGCTCTAGTTCTTTTCCTTTGTCATAGTGAGACTGCTTTGGCTTCTTTGGCCATTCTTCCAGTTCTCTCCCAATTCTTAATGACACTGCTTGCACTTCTTCCTTGGGATTAGGATTAGTATTGCATGGCAAAGCACCAAGTGGCCTTGTATTTTGATTACTAGCAAGTTGTCCCATTTGTTTTTCTAGAGAGCATATGGCACTGTCTTGGTTCTGCTGGAGAGTTGAAATTTTCTGATTAAGATCAGCAGCTAGTTGTTGTATCATTGCCTCTATCTTTGACGTTTCATATTGTTGATGCTGTGGTGGATTCTGCACTTGCTGAGAATTACCTTGAGATTGTCTGCTACCTTGTCCGCCTTGATTACCGCCCTATGAGAAACTAGGGTGGTTGCGAAAGTTTTGGCCGGTAGGTGTTGCCATGCTGAGCATTTTGGTTAAAACCCATGCCCTGCTGACCCACGTAAAACACAGACTCTGAACTGTCAATACATCCACTACCACCTTTCCACCTAACTTGAGATTTTTACCTCTGCTTGAGTCACCATGATAATGCTGACTGCCTTCTGAATTTTTGTTAAGAATGATCTCTAGCTCATCATATTGCTTCTCTAGACTTGGTTCGCCACAATAAGCATCCAGCAAGATTTTACTATGCGATTACAATCCCTCAACAAAAATATGTCCCAACACCTCCTTTGATTGACCATGGTGTGGGCAACTTCACAACAATGCCTTGAACCTTTCCTATGCTTCACCTATCTCCTCTGATGAATTCTGACTAAATGACACTATATCACCTCTGATCTTTGCAGTTTTCCCCGATGGAAAGAATTTAATCAGAAACATCTTTGCCAATTCGTCCCAAGAGTTAATGGAGTTCGGTGGTTGGACTAAGAGCCACTTCTTTGCTTCACGCAGCAAGGTGAATGGAAATATAGTCAGCCGTATATATTCATCCGACACAACAACATATTTGTAAGTGTCGCTGATCTCAAGAAAATTCTGCATGTCCTGTTGAGGATCTTCATGTGACAATCCCGTGAACTGACCATTAGACTGGAAGAGTCGGATCATACTCTCCTTCAGCTCAAATTTACCAGTAATGGTGGGCCTCTCAATGGCCTTGGCCATGTTATCAAGAGTAGGTCTTGCCACATCCAGTATAGTGCGGTTTTGATATTCAGCCATCTCTACAGGTTCAAAAATAGGAGCCTTCTCTAGCATTGCTTGGAGTTTGGCCTCCTTCCTTACCCTGTGAAAAAGTCTTTCAGGTTCCGGGTAAAACGTGTAGAGTTTTTCACCACTCTTGCTCCTTCGCATTCAAGCCTATACCTGAAACACCCAAAGACAACTAAAATAAAAATTAATCTTGAACAAATAACAAATAAAAGCTAATCTAGAAACTAATTAAATCTTAGTCTCCGGCAATGGCGCCAAAAACATGTCGCTCCAAACGCAGACGCAAGTATACACGGTCGATCAAGTAATAAAGTGATAAGAAAGTATCGTTCCCACGAGGACTGTTGATTAACTATGAACTGGACAAACTTCAATTCATATATTGTTTAAGAGATTTTAACCAGATTTCGAGTGTGTTCAATGAACTAATTAACTAAGAGTAATTGAAGTAAATGGAATGCAAGACAATTCAAGTGTTTTAGATATCAGTGAGAGGAAATATTCCAGGATTATGGGACGATCACCAATCCAGTTGCGCTCTTTCACTAATTGAACTAATTTTATTTATCTGGGCTGCTAATCACTGGGTTAATTATACTCACAGAGCTCTTTCGATACCCTGCTCGCCTATTCAAGCCAACCTAATGCCTATATGTCTATGGAATTAGAATTAACAAGAATGCATGTGCTTTTCTTATATACTGATTAAGCGTGATTGTTAGGTATATTTCTATCCTAACCACGAAACCATTCCCCGATGCCCGGGTTCAGGAACACGCTTTATTTAATTCTATTGCAACCAACGCTTCCCACTTTCGAGTTCAACCTTAGGTTCATGGATAGTACTTAACATCTGGCCAGGAAATCAAGTAATTCAGAGCAGAATTAAATAAACAACTCAATCTGATAACTTAATAGAATGCAATCAACTTCAGAGTACAACTTTCATGGTTAACCCATAACCATAGAATAATAGAGTTTAGCTACTCATAGACAAGATAGCTTTCTCATGACATAATCTAGAATTCATGAAACAATAAAGAGGAAAGAAGAATTACAACTCAATTGATGAATCTTGGTTCTTTAGCCTCTACTATGGTTCTTGCTTCCAAAAATTACGTAATAATCCAGAGAAACACGTTACAAGGGTTTAATAATAAGAAACATACTAGTGGCCCACGTTTTTAGCTAGTCCTGGCAGCTATGGGACTATTTACCATCGCATACAACAGAGCATTCCAAGCATCTGTGGCTGTATGCGCTACTTTTCTCAATTTCTTCAATATTTGCATTCTTCCCGGACAATACAACCTAGCATGCCAAGAATCCATGGCTGTACGCGTTGCTTCTTCATTGTTCTTGTATAAATCAAGCTCCAATTTCCTTCAGTTCGTTCCTAAAACATCCACACACCTCAAGTTATCATTTTACTTTAAATTCCGCACTGTTGGGCACATAATATACTCAAACTAACTCAAAAGCTATATGAAACCAATTCCGAGACATAAGATATACGCCCATCATTAGTCAGCGCTCATATATGCAATTTCTCTGCTTTGACTTTGAGGAAGGTGAATTTAAGATGCATCGGGAAGGAAAAGAGCCTATTTAATAGTCGATTCAACCCGAGTCTAAAAGGTAAGTGGTTTCATCCTTTCTTTGATGGCCTTCGACCTTTATTGAGGTTCTATGCACGTATTTTTCACTTGTGTAGCTGCCGAATATGCGTACTTACTACTCCAGAGCTTCGTGAATAACTGTTTATTATGCTGTTGTATGTTTATTGTGTACTTGGGAGTATGATACTCTAGTTGTAAGCGTGACGTGTTTTGTTTTATTGGTATGTGTGTTAAGATATACTGTAATTATTATCGAGTTAAGGATAAGAGATTATGAATACTAATTGAGGAGCTATAGGCTTCAAGATTATGAATAGAACGCAAAGGTTTAGATTGGACTATGGTTGTCGATCGAATAATAGTTTTTTTTTTTTTTTTGGTGATATGTAGCATTATGATATGTGTATTATATTAGGCTTGGTGTTGAGTCAGCATATAGGTATCTTGTTGGTAATAAGAACTTGAATTATTAGTCAATAATGTGTGTCTCCTACTTGAGGTTAGAAGCTCTGATATAGTTAAGAATCCTTATTGTTGAACCGTAAGCTTAGAAATGAATTGAGAATGGATGTCATGGTACGATTATGATTATAAACTGAAAGATAGACGTTTCGTCTTAGGGTGGAAATCCTCATAGGGCTGCAAGGCAGGCTTATTAATTTTTGATAGTTTAAATTGTGTGGCATTACAGATCATATCATCATGGACGAGCATTGTATGGGAGCAGGAGTATTTCGCTGTACGACTATGAGTATTATGCTCGGATTGTATATTAGACTGCTGCAATTGAGGAGTGTTCCGAGTCAGAGCAGGTTAATATTGATTTATGTATCTCACGGTGGCGATGAGAGTCACACAGATGAGGGTTATCAAGCATTCAAGCACATTTGACCACATTGCATCTTACTGCATTCATTTCATTTCATTGCACCGACTAGAAGGTTTTATGTGACGTAGCGGGTTTTTTTTGTGTAAGTGTCATATATTTCCGGTTGCTAATATGTTTATGGCTTTTATCCCTAACTGTTTATGAGTTTATGGTTCTTACGTGTTTCCAGTTATTATTTGGCTCTGCCTTTTTGTAGTTGACATAAGATGAATTTGGTTTATCAGTTTTTCTTCTCCCTGGCTAGCATATCTGTTTTTTCGAGGTGGCTAGCCAGCCCTCACTTACGGAGTCCTTTTAGCTCCACCTTAGTTTGTTTCTTGTCTATTTATTTTGTTTCAGCAGTTTCGCTCTTAGATTGAGTTTGCTAGTGTAATTGAGGAGCGAAGACGACATCAACTGTCAGGGTGAGCCGACTTTTGTTCAGGATGGCCACCTGTTTTATTATATCAATTGTATTATGCTCCATTTGGGAGACGCATATTTTTTTTCTTAGATATCTGGTCTCGATAGCCTTAAACCTAGTATATTGGGTAGGCAATTATACCTCTTTTTGAACAATTTTTCTGTATATCTGTATATATTAGCACATCTTTTGAATTATTTGATGTCTGTCCCAAGGTAGTTGGTGTCCATTTCATTCACTCAGGGATAGGGGTTTGCTCAACGGGTCTAGGGGAGGATGTCGGGTGCTTGCACGACCTAGCTAAAAATCCAGGTCGTGTCAACTAGGAAATGCCACAGCTAGCATGGCCAATATGACTCGTTCTATTTCTATCTCTTCATGTTTTGAAATATATACTGTTCAGAGTGAAAAAATAAGTTTTATCCTTCTAGTCCTCTCAGGATCGAGATAAAAATATGAGATTGTCTTCCTTTATATCCACTTGCATTCCAGATCCGATATGTAAAATCACACATATAAGATGAAGCAAATAAGAATGACATCATCTTTGGCAAATAATTTCTTTTAAACTATCCAATAATATTTTCTGATGACGGTTATATTCTTACTAACTAAAGAGAAGTTGTGATTTAAAAGAAGAAATGATTTCAGGTTATTCAGTTGATTATCCGTGAGATAAAGACAATGCATAGTTAGGGCAAAAAATAATTTAGTTGAGTTACGCGCAATTCTACCCCCAATTTACTGCGATTGTCAACTAGTACGTGTAATATATTCACAAATTATTTTTGGTTTTCCAAATCTATTTAAGTTATTCTAATGCTTATATTCCTATTGCATTAGAGCTAACAAGAACAAATTAACGAACTCTATAACAAGTTAAGGAAGACTTATAAGTATATTTCTATAGTTATTCGCAAATCAATTCCTTAATGACCATGATATAGCTCTGTTTTTTATTGTGCTCGTGAATTTCCTCTTCAGAGTTCAAGTCATGTTTCGTACATAGTGTATAATTATTAGCACAAAAGAACTAAACAATCAAGTTCAAGAAAAAAAAGCAATCTGCAACAGTAAATATAAAAGTTAAAATCAATTTTCAAGCTTCAACCGTCATGTAATTTTCCTAACGCTAGAATGATAAGTTTAGGTACACATATCATGATAGTGAAAAAAAAAGAATCATATGAACAATCATGAATTAATGTATTATACAGGAAGAATAGGTTAAAAACCCTATGCTTCAATTGTTCCTAGCTACTTTAATGCGCCAAAAAATGACCAACTCCCTAAATGACAAAGTTGTGAAGTATTTAGATTTACAATATACTAGGACACTTAAATTAAAATCCTAAACTAGTTATGAAACCTACAAGTCCTAACAATCCAAGCTTTGGCTCAAGCGATGCCTAGTAAAATGTATTATGCAGGCTTCAAGATATGATGAAGTTGTGCCCTGAAGAAACCTTAGACATGTAGTAAAGTATAGATGAAGAGGCGGTTCCTTCATAGCCTAGGTGAAGCGGAAGCCTCCAAAGTTAGTAATATACAGAATAGCAGCTGGGAATCCAAGTAATAGATAAAGCCAACCAAAAGTTAGATGATTCAAATAGAGTCTAGTCAGCATGTCAGTTAGAGTTAGTTAAATACAATTAGTCGGTTCGAACAGAATTGGTTCTATGTATCATATATCTTTATTAGATAGATATAAAACTATTACATTGTAAAGAATTGATTCAGTCATGGTATATACAAATTATGTACCTTTTCTTCTTCTTCTTCTCTCAATTTCTATTTCTTGCCTTCCATTACTACTGGTTACTCAAGCTTCTGTAAAGCTTCTATCTGCCTAATTCTTAAATTCTTCTTGTAATCTCTAAATTTAGCTAACATTTGTATTAGAGCCAAGCAATCATTCGCAAGAATGGAGAAAAATACTCGATCAACTGAGAATCCTTCTACTGGTGTTGGAGAATTAAAAGAAATGATGTAGAAAATTATTCGGTAAACTAGTATGCATAGTGGGGAAGCCTCAACTTTTAAGAAACTTGATCAAACCGTGGTTGAATTGAAGGAATAGTTCTCACATTCACGAAAGGGTCGTGGGGAGAAAACCCTAGTAAGAAGGGAACCTAAAACCTCCATATATGGCCATTCAGAAGAACATGAACTCAATATTCCATATACTAGAGAAAAAAGTTCAGCACAATTCAACAATTCCTATTCTTCTAGACTATCAAAATTAGAATTTACAAAATTTTTTTGGGGAAGATTTGAGGTCTTGGTTATACAAAGTCGATCAATTATTTACCAATGATGGTATACCTCCAAACCAAAGAGGTAAAATTGCAGGTGTACATATGGAGGGACACACCAAGCCTTCCTGAGATTTAGAAAGTACACTACCCACCTACTTGGACTGAATATGTTCTAGCTTTAATAGAAATATATGGATTTGACTATGATGATCCCATGAAATAATTCAAGCAAATAACTCAAACTGGTAGTATAAAGGAATATCAAGCCTAGGTGGATAAGATCCTTACTAGAATTAACATTGAACCTGAAAATGCCTTGAGTTGTTTCTTGGGAGGTTTGAAACAAAATCTGAATAAAGCAATAAGAATAAAAAATTCCAAATCATTATATGAAGCTTATAAATTAGCTAGAATACAAGAATCCCTCAATAAAGAGAATGCTAAAGAATACAGACACCCTATTGAAGTCACTAATCATAAACCGACATTAAACCCACTTTTGACAATATATGACATGACCCGAATTCTCGGTTAGGCCGTGCGGGCACCCGACCATCTCCCCTAAACATGTCGGGCGAACCCTATTGACTGAATCGATATAAATTGTTAGAAATTATCTTGAAATGAAAATGAACAAAACTTTAACAACATAAAATAACTCTCATGGATAGACAAACATATAAGCTGTCTGAATAATACAACTAACTACCCAGAATACACAGTTTTAAAAGTTTCCAGATCAGACATCTAAGAAGGCCAAAAGATATGCACACCTCCCGAAGGGAGCAAAAGTAAGAAAAAATGTAATATCTGAAGTTGGTGGCCGCAATGAACATGATGGCTCACCATAGACAGCTAAAAATATACTACTCCTCAATCACGACGCGACTGGCTGGGTCCGGAAGCAGAATCTGCCGAACGAAAAGAATGCACAAGAACAAATAAGGGGGAGTGAGTCATAAGGATTCAATAAGTGCGAACAAACTAGCAACCTCGAAAAAGTTAGATACGCTAGTCTGGGAAACGGAGCCAGAAAACAATCAACAAATGAGCAATGCACATATAAGCAGAACTATAGTCATGTACAGAAAGTCTACACAATGATATGAAATGAAATGGAATGAGATGAAATGAAATGAAATATGATGCAAAGGGGCACATGTGCCCGTAATCCCATCCCGAAGTAGAATATTCCTGCATTTGAGGGGAATCCAATCTAATAACCAACTAGAGCGGAATACTCCTCCTCCTGGGGCAGAATACTCCTGCACCCGATATAATATAAACCAGAGGCGGAATACTCCTGCACTCTCCTAAGGGGTAATACTCCTGCACCCGATATAATATGAATAGGAGGCGGAATACTCCTGCACTCTCCTGTGGCGGAACACTCCTGCACCCAATATGATATGCAATGTAATGCATATGAATTGCATATAATGCATATGAATGCAATGTGATGCAATAATAATCCTTCACCGGCGCGGGACTCTCATCGACAGCCGGGGAGTAGATTCCAACTCACAGCCAGAGTACAATGTTCAGGTGCCTCCAAAGAAATGTATATAAATACCTACCGTATTCCAAAGCTAGCCCTGTTACTCAACAACTGCTTTTTCCTTTGGATTAAATGCCAAACGATCCCGCTCTATTCAATAAGAAGAAAAATTATATCAAATAAAGCTAAAGGCGTCATTCCTTATGCCGTAGGGAAATCTAGTTAGGAACCTGATACCCTATTGGCATACGGAATATACAGGCCAGGCCTATGTACAGGGTTCAATGTCACATAACCAAACCCTAAATAAATTACATTTATATGTTGCCCATAATTTATTGAGTACGAATATATAATCATTTCCATCATCGGGGGCCAATTGACCCTTTAAACTATCAATTTAAGTCATTAGGGAGATGTCTAATATCCCTATTTTTACCGTAAAAATATATTCAAACACACGTAATAAGCTAAGATAATGAGTTGGCATCATTACCTGGAGATTTGGGATAGAAATTCTACTATTTTTCCACATCTTTTTCTCTTTTTTCCTCTTTCCTTTCTGACCTTTCTTTTCTAGTCTTTGTTGTATGTTTTTGCCTATATATCGTAACTATATGCTGCTAAGGGATTAAATCCCATAGCAACCGACCTTATCAATTTATTTTTTTTATAATAAATTTGCTACGAAGATTAAAATTAAAATAGAACCCTAGAGAAGTCGAAATTATCCTAAATTTTTTAAGTAAGTTATACAAAATATATGTAACATACTCGCCAAGGCAAATCTCAAATCGGACTCCCGAAACTCCAGATATGAATTAAAAGGAAAAATGACCAAATTATTAATTCTTCAGAACTTTAGCCGACATTAACCGAAACAACGTCGAAACCTACTTCAAAAATTCACATATGTCATAAATGACCATACGAATCTAGCGACGCTTTCAGATTTCGAATCGGAGCTCATTCGCCAAAATTGTGCTCGAAAACCTCTTTTTTACGATTTATCCTTAACGAAAATTGAAACCTTCTTCCGATGCCTACCAAACGAGGTCTAATTTAGCTCAAATTTTACAGACAGGTCGGTATGGTCCTTACGAAGCTTTTAAAATTGACGGCACGTCTATCAGGGTCCTAATTCCCGAAAGGACTACTTAAGGTCGTTTCAATATATAACAAACTAAACCTCTCTTACCTACCCCAAGAACTGATAACACTTAGAAGAACCCAAGAAATGATAACCCTAACACTCACAGAACCACTAATAGGATAACCCTGAGTATGTCAAGCTACTGTATATGATTGAAATTGAAGAAGCTGAGGGAGATGATAACCCAGTTGATTAGGATGAATAAATTTCTGAGGAGGTGGATCATACAAATTTGATGGCTATTTCAATGCATGCTCTGAATGGATCTTGAGGATATCAAACAATGAGGGTGACTGGTAGCATGCACAACTTCATAGATTGTGAGCTAATCAAGCTGCTAGGTTGCCCTACTAGCTCCTCTACTTCTCAATCAGCAGTTGCAGCTAATAGCATCATGATAAAGGCTGACAAGATCTGCAAATATTTGCCATGGTTATTGCAAGGTACTGAATTTTCACCTGACTTCCTGTTGCTTCCAGTGGGGTCTTCTGATATACTATTTGGAGTACATTGGTTACTTACACTACGTGACATCACGATGAACTTAAAGTCTCTCACTATGCAGTTTGAGTACAAGGGCAGAAAGCACGTTCGCAAGGGAGCAAAGAATAATATCAAGACTTCTAAAGCTGGAAAGTTATCTAAGCTTACTAGTAATCAGTCTGAATTCTCTATGATCCAATTGGTTCCTACTATGGACAATAGGGTACAATGGTATTCATTAGAAGCCAAGGGAGTAACTGAAACTGATCCTAATCTATTAGAGTTGTTGGATGAATTCTAAACCTTGTTTAAGGAACATACTCAACTTCATCCTTCAAGAGGAGTTTTTGATAACATGATAATATTGCAACCAGGAACTGCATCTATAAATAAGAGGCCCTACTGATACCCTTCTGTAAAGAAAGATGTGATAGAGAACCTAGTGCAACAAATGCTAGATCAAGGCACAGTTCAGCCTAGTTGCAGCCCTTTTGCATCACCTGTAGTCTTGGTAGGTAAGAAAGATAGTACATGGAGGTTATGTGTAGACTACAGGGATTTGAACAAGCACACTATGAAGAATAAGTTCCATATACCTGTGGTGGAGGACTTGCTCGATGGATTGGGAGGATCTAAAATTTTCTCAAAAATAGATCTTAGGTCTTGGTACCACCAATTAAGAATGGAAACAAAGGATATACCAAAGTGTGCATTTACGACTCACTCAGGTCACTATGAGTACGTATTGATTCCTTTGGATTATTTAATGCCCCAGCTACCTTTCAAGGGTTAATGAACTCAGTTTTTCATTCTTTTCTTGAGAAATATGCGATGTTTTTCTTTGATGATACATTAATCTACGGCAAGAGTATGGAGGACCATTTACTACATATGAGATCCGTGTTCCAAGAAATGCAGAAACATCAACTATTAGCAAATAGGAGTAAGTGTTTTTTTGGAGTCCAAAGTATAGACTAACTAGGCCATTTCATTACTCCTTAAGGAGTTTGTACTGATCCTCATAAAATAGAAGTTGTAAAGAATTGGCCACTACATGTCATTATTAAGATGCCAAGGGGATTCTTGGGGTTAGCAGGTTATTACAGGAAATTTATAAAGGGATTTGGTATTATAAGCAAGCCATTGACATACCTCTTAAAGAAGGATAGCTTTAAGTGGACAGCTGCACCATTTTTTGCTTTTGATAAGTTAAAACAAGCCTTAACAAATGCTCCAGTCTTGGCCTTACCAGATGCGAGTAAGACATTCATAGTGGAAACTGATGCTAATGGTTATGGTATAGGGGCAGTCTTGATGCAACAAGGGCACCTCATAGCATTTATCAGCAAAGCATTGTCTCCAACAGATGCTGTTGTTTTAGTTTATGATAGAGAGTTATTGGGCATTGTTCATGCAGTCACCAAGTGGTCCCAATACTTACTTGGTCAGAAGTTTATCATTAGAACTGATCAAAGGGCTTTGAAGTTCTTAATTGAGCATAAAATTCACATTGACTCTCAGTTAATGTGGCTAACTAAGCTTATGCCTTTTCACTACACTATTGAATACAAAAGAGGAGTGGAAATCAAAGTAGCTGATGCACTTTCTAGAGTTTTTGGGGCTGAACTACTATCTTTGATCATGACACAGACTACTCCAGATTTGATGCAACGGGATCGCAATGCTCAATCACAGTTTACTTCGTCTCAGAACCTGTTGAGGAGGAAAGGGAAGTTAGTAGTAGGCAAGGTATTACAACTGAGAAAGGATATCATCTACTATTGGCACTATACACATCAAGAAAAGCATTCAGGAGTAGATGCCACATTAAAAAGATTATTAACATTGTTCTATTGTAAAGGCATAAGAGGAGATGTAAAAAAGCTTGTTCAAGGCTGTGATGTTTCCCAAAAGTGTAAAGCTGGCCTTTCAGCTTACCCTGGTACCAATTCCTGAGGTAGTGTGGTCTCAAATTTCAATGGATTTTATTGATGGACTACCAAAGTCCAAAAGGCATGAGGTGATTCATGTTGTAGTTGACACACTGAGCAAGTATGCTCATTTTATTCCCTTGAAGCATCCTTATACTGCTCAGTCAGTAATTAGGGCGTTCATGGATGTAGTATTCAACTTACATGGTCATCCTAACTCCATTATAAGTGATAGAGATTCAGAATTCCTAAGTTTTTTCTGGAAATAACTATTCACCGTACAAGGGGTGCAACTCTATATGTCTTCTGCATATCATCCACAATCTGATGGGCAAACATGGGTTATTAACAAGTGTTTGGGAACCTATCTAAGTTACTTTGAGCTGATGATCCTACAAACTGGTACTTTTGTTTGCCTATGGTAGAGTATTGGTACAACACCTCCTATCACTCTGCAATAAACACTATCTCTTATGAAGCCTTATATAGCAGACCTCCCCCCCCCCCCTCCTTCACTTACCCTATCTACCTGGGTAGTCTGCTTCCTTTGAAGTTTACAATACACTAATCAATAGGGAGCTGAAGTTACAGCTACTTAAGCATCGCTTGTCCTAGGCTCAACTAAGAATGAAGCAGCAAGCTGATGTCCAAAGATCAGACAAAAGTTTTGCTATTGGTGATTGGGTTTATTTTAAGGTGCAACCTTACAAAAAAACTACTATCTTCTCTCAGCCTACCCACAAACTAGCAGCAAAATACTATGGTCCCTTCGAGATCTTAAAAAAGGTTGGCCCAGTAGCTTACACACTATTACTCCATACTTCAATTAAGATACATCCCATAGTCTTTGTATCCCATCCCAAGAAATGTCACTCACGACCTAATCATATTTCCTAACCCCTAAATTGATATGGCTAACCCTCACTGTCCTAGCCCTAAGCTGATATCAAAGACAAAAAAAGATGGGGAACAAGGTTGTTGCTCAAGTATTAGTTAAATGTTAAGGATTAACTACAGATTATTCTACTCAGGAGTACTTCAATGAGCTTAGGAACAGATTTCCTTTTTTTAATCCTTCAAGACAATGATCTTCTCCAGGAGGGACTATTGATATACAAAATAGCAGCTGTGATCCAAGTTAGAGATAAAGCTATTAAAAAGTTAGTTAATTCGGTTAGAGTCTAGTCAGCATGTCAGTTAGAGTTATTTAAATGCAGTTAGCTGGTTATAAGAGAATTGATTCTGTGTATCATACATAGTTACTCATAGATACTTCTGTAGATAGATATAAAAGTATTACATTGTAAAGAATTCATTCATTCATGATATATACAAATTCAGTAATTCCTCTTCTTCTCTCTTAATTTCCATTTCTTGCCTTCCATTACTGCTGGGTACTCAAGGTTTTCTGTAAAGCTTCTGTCCAGCTACCTAATTCTCAGATTCTTGTTGTAATCTCAGAATTTAGCTAACAGCTAGCCCTCCACAATCCAGTTAAGTCCGTAATTGATGTGTTGGTATTTTGTGCATATTTGCAACTCTTTTCAACTAGTTTTTGTGTCTTAAAGCGTTATCATATGAGTGAATCTTAAGTTATTCTCTGTGTATCAGGTTATTAAGAGAAATTGATATGCAATGCCGAAGAAAATGTGAAAAAGAGCAAAACAAATGCACTTTGGTGAGAAATTGAAGAACATGGAGATAAGGCAGCAAACGGATCGGCGCTTCGCCGAATATGTGGCTCAAGAGGTCAGCCATCCGCCAAAGGAGGAAAGAGTTCAATCCTGCCAGCCAACTAAAAGGTGGATCGCCGAATGGGATGCTGAAGGTAAGCGGCGACTCCGCAAAAGAAGAGCGAACCCACCACTGCTCAGAGTGAGTCTGAAATATCTGTGAAGCCCAAGAGTTGTCCATAATCACAAGGTTGCCCGGCCGAACCTGCATCATAATTCAAATAGAATGATTCGTAAAATATGTCATCGGCGAGCTAGTAATTCATTAGGCTACTTGCCGAATATTCGGCGGCCTGGCGTAAAAAAAGGCAAAACGGCAAACTTGTAAATATTAGACTAGTTTGAAACCAAATGCCTATAAATAGGCTGTTATGCCTCCGAGAAAAAAAGAACCTTTTTGAGTTTAGAATATTGTCTTACATATTTTTGAATATTCTTGGAAGCTAAGGAAGGGTTACAACTTGGATTTTATTGTAAGGATGTCATTATTTTTAATATATACTTACATGGTTCTTGTCATTTCATCTTCTACTATGTGTGTGTTAGACCCTAGTATGAGTAGCTAAACTCATACTAGGGGTTTATTCATAAAAACTTGATTATCTTAGCTTAAATATTTTACTTAATCTTGTAAAATCAATGGGTCCACATAAATCTAGTTCTCCATCGTACTTTCTTAACTAGGATTTAAGGCACGGCCATACTTGAACCTAACCCTACTTTGCTTTGAAGGTATAGGTTAATGTAAACTAGAGAGAATTTGGGTTACACTGGTTGCGGCCTACCCCATCTAAAGGGGAAGACCTAAAAAGGTCATCCCTGCTCGGGTCTTTGGACTAGGGTTTCTAGTACTTCATTATTGACCTTAACGGGCTTGATGAAGAAAATCCTCCCTTCCCAAGAGGGTTTTGAGGAATACATTAGAAGTCCGACTGTTGACATTACCCATGAGATTTTCGAGGTTAATACAAGTATTTGGTTATGAGAATCTAGTTGCATTGGGTAAACCCCTAGCTCATTCTCATCGTTTACATCAACAATTATTTACTTATTTTATGTTAGTTGTTAGTTGTAAGTTTAGTCGAGTTAATCCTACCTTTATTCATTAGGAATGCACGGAAAATTCTTAGAACTTATCACTATTCATCCTAAGATTAATAGATTGCTTTGCTAGCTCCCTGTGGAAATCGATCCCGACTCTTGTTGGGTACTATTATCTTTGACGACCGCCCTACACCCTTCGTGGTGATTGCACTGAGCGTGGTTCAAATTTTGGCGTCGTTCCCGGGGAGCTACGGTACATTTATTAGGTTGAATATTTTGTGTTCTAGTCTTGTTAGTTGTTCCTACCATTTTACCTTGTGCTTTTGTTTTACCGTGTATAGGTGAATCCAAGTATGAGCAGGAATCCAAATAGAGCTATGAGGAAGCCTCTCTACAATCGTGCTAATGAGAAGTTCCATTTCCAAATGCTCCAAATTCTCAAAATGATTATTATGAAGAGTCCGTAGAAGATTATGATGACACTTCTCTTAATGAGGAGAGTTATGGAATTTATGATGTCTTTGAGGAGAATGAAGACCCTCAAGTTGAAAATGAAGCCCCAAATGATGGAAATCTTTATGGAAATGGTCAAGCTAATGAGAGAGTTCGTGTTGGTAACAATAATGGTGTTGCGGGCAATGCAAACCGAAGAGGCGACAATGCTAATAGAGGAGGCCAAGTTGTAAACCGAGGAGGCCGTGGTGCTCAAGCTAATCGAAGAGCCAATGCCAATCGAGTCAACGTTCGCAATGACAATCGGAATCAAACGAATGCAAGAGGTTGTCGAAATGATAATCAAGATGCCCAAGAGTTGGAAGATTCAGAAGAGGAAGTGAATTTGGACACTTTTGCAAGTGCCATAGTACAACCACCAATTCAAAATGGACTTGATCAAAATGGACTTTTTAGTGGAAGCAAGCGTGATGACTCAACCGAACATTTGAGTAATTTTGTGCAAACATGTCATCTCTACAAGTCGGCACATTGTACGGAAGAATCTTTACGCCTAAGAGTCTTTCCCTACTCTCTATCGGGGAAGGCTAAGGCATGATTGAACAAGCTACCAAAGAACTCAATTTACACTTGGGAGGAACTTGTGAAGCAATTCTTGGAAAAATTATTTCCTAAAGGCAAGCAAGCTTTAATGAGAGACATGGTGTATATGTTCGAGCAAGATCCCACCGATTCATTATATGAAGATTGGGAAGCTTTCTAAGAAGTCTTGCTATATTGCTAAACTCACGGTTTTGAAGATGATATTCTCTCAAAATTTTTCTACCAAGGGCTTAACAAGAACAACCAATCGGTTGTGAACAACTTATGTGGAGGTGCTATCATGGACCATACTTTTCAAGAAGTCAAGGAAATTTTCAAAAAAGTTGCCAAGGAATCTCAAGATTGGCAATCAAGAGCTCAAAATCCAAGTGGTGAAGGAGGAATGAACCAAATGATGATGAAAAGATTTGAAGATCAAGCGGAACAAATAGCCCAAATCATCACAAATATTGAGCTTCTTAGAGGTGCCAAAGAGGAGAAGAAGAAGAAGGTGAACAAGGTAGAAAATCTTCAAGTTACTAATGCCGGACATCAAGTGGCTCCAATTGGGTATGTCAACTCGGAGGCCAACCTTTAACTGTTCTTCAAAGAGGGCAAGAGAAGTACTTTTCGGAACAATGTTTCAATATCCACAATGAGGAAGAAGCTAACCTTGTGGCTTACCAACAATGAGGTTATAAAAGGCCCTATCAACAAGGCAAATGGAGGCAAGATCAAGGAAGGAAAAATTGGAACAACAATCAAGAGGGAAGAGGAGTTGGTGCTTCTCAAAATTATGCACCAAGAGCTCTTTACAAGCAAGGCGAGAATGAAGGGAGAAGTCAATTGAAATTGGAAGAAATGATGGGAGAATTCCTCAAGAATCAAGAGATTTATACCGGTGATATCAAGGAGATAAAGCAAACGGTCAATTCTCATAACACTTCCATCAACGCTCTTGAATCTCAAATGAGCACCCTTTTTTACCAAGTGAACCAAAGACCTCAAGGAGCATTACCAAGTGACACGGTAGTGAATCCTAAGAGGAATGGGAAAGATCATGTGATGGCAATTATGACAAGGAGTGGAAAAATATGAGAGGATCCTAAATCAAGGAGGAGGAGTTAAACCATGATGAAGTAAATAATGTGGAAGTAGAGATTCCAAGGCATGAAGTTTAGGATGAGGAAATCCCTCA
Source organism: Petunia secreta (assembly GCA_029990175.1). Taxonomy (NCBI): domain Eukaryota; kingdom Viridiplantae; phylum Streptophyta; class Magnoliopsida; order Solanales; family Solanaceae; genus Petunia; species Petunia secreta. Next base: position 899,361 of record JARKIP010000102.1, read on the forward strand.
AGAACCAAGTCTCGAAGTCAGTACCCCTCAAAATGCCAAACTAAAGAAAACTCCACCACCCAAACAAAGCCTTCCTAGTCAAGCTCCATTCCCAAAATTGCACTTCCTTTCCCACAAAAAAGTATGAAACAAAAACATGCATCTGAAGCTAAGAAAATTTGGGATCAAATAGCATCAACATCCGTCAACCTCTCTTTGGTTGATACATTCAGCCAAATCCAAATGTTGTAAACCTTGTGAAAGATCTTGTGACCAAGAAGAGTTATGAGGATTATTATCCAAGCAAGGTAACTCATCAATATAGTTCAATTGTCTCAAAGCATATGACAAGGAAGATGAAGGACCCCGGAGCCTTCACGGCTCCGTGCACAATTGGAGGGACACATTTCCCTAAATCTCTATGAGATCTAGGAGCAAGCATCAATTGAATGTCGTATGTGGTTTGCAAGACTTTGACTACCAAAGTAGTTCCGAAGGCTACAAACATGAATTTACAAATGACCGACCGCTCCATGAAGCAACTAATTGGAGTTGTCACCAATGTTCTAGTGAAAGTGGAGAAATATATATTTCCAATGGATTTTGTGATACTTGATTGTCCGGTGGACCTTAATGTCCCTGTTATTCTTGGGCGTCCATTTCTAGCTACCGGGAGAGCACTTGTGATGTGGATAAGAGAGAACTCACTTTTCGATACAATGGTGAAAAGGTTGTGTTTCGTATATGCAAAATATTAAAACAACCTATAGAGGAGGAAGCCACTTATTTTTATATGGACATGGTTTAAATCAAATCCTAGAAATTTTACAAGGCGGTTAATCATTTCATAAAGGTAAACTTTTACTAAATATAAAAAAGTGTCATTCCTTTTGCAACAAACTAAAAACAATATAGTGTCCATATAAATTGAGAAGGGGGAGTTGGTTTAATGCGCTTAGGGGTTGTTTGGTTGGTCATGGGAATGAGTTAATACCGCACATTGAATCTAGTACTATCTAATACTTTATTTGGTTGTTGATTTGATAAATGTATAAAAACTTGCATAAGTAGTACTGATGCAAACCAACCCACGTCGAAGCAAGATAAAGAGACAGAAGCGATAAAGTGAACACAACAATGAGAAAATAGGGACAGGGAAGATCAGAAATAGAAGAAAGAAAGGATATTCGATTCAAACACTAATGAATATCCAGAAGAGAGAGAGAAACTTGAACCTATCGAGGATCCATACTAGGATGACATCCAATCGGTTCCAAGCTAAAAGGCATACGCGAAGCCTCGGGCTTAAACGAGAAGGGCTCGTCCTCTTCTAAGTTCTTTTATTCTAAAATAAGCATCACCTAACTAAAGACTAATCTTAGGATTAGACTATTTATAGTAGCTATGCATTTACAATGATAAATGGTCTAAAATGCCCCTTCAGCTAATTCTGGAACGCTGCTTGCCTGTTTCTTCATCGCGATCGCGCAGATCTTCACGCCATCATGACGAGAAATTTTTCCCTTCATCGCGATCGCGTCCATACTCTCGTGATCGTGCAGGGTATTGTTTTCTCAGCATTCAAGCAAGCTTACATTTTGGTCTTTTGGCCTTCTTTGACTAGAATCTTGATTTTCAAGCTCTCCTTGAAGCGTTCTATGTCCCGCATGTTGAGCGTAAACTCCCCATGGCTTTGGATACCAATCCAGATTGCATCATTCTCCCATTCTTAAAAGGATTTCGTCCTCGAAATCAAGCCAACAAAATGTACAAACAAGGCAAAGAAAAACGAACTTCCTACCCCAAGAGTAGGTTAGCGTCCAAAACTGTGGAAAACACACTCTTATGGTAGAGCCAAGCATCAATATAATTTAAAAAGCTTATGTCCCCAAAGGAAACAATAAATTCTTGGCTCAACAAGGAAATGCATCCAACACTAGAATAAGCAAAGAGATCAAAAGGGCATAAAACATGTAAGAGGTAGCAATAAAATCCCTTACGATCCATACGCTCATGAACAACATACCAAGCCTTCATTGCATTTTTATCACAAGGTGACATCATGGCTTTGGCATGCTTAACACTCATGGTGTGATCAGCATTTGGAATGGAACACTCAAAATAGTTAAAGCAACAACTAGCATTAAAGACTCCAATGCCCTTCTTAAGAGCAGTCTTATTCACACCAAAAGATAGCTTCTCACCTCCAAAATCGCCTCCAAGACAATCCTCCTGACTAGATAAGCTCCCAAGGGAGGTCTCAAATAATGGATTATCTATAGAGTTAAGCTTCCCATACCATGGAGGTTCAAGCTCACACTCTTCTCTAGTTGAATGCACATCACCACCTCTTTCAAAATCCTCTTCAAACATAGGGTTAGTGAAGACAAGTTCACCACCCATCAAACGTGAGGCATTCAAACTAGAATCATCATCCATACTTGAGGAGTCATCAAATACAATTCGATCCATCTCATCCACTAGGGACTCCTCAAGGTCACCATCATCCTTACTACAACACATAGATCTACTATAGGAAATAATATCCATAAGGGTATGGTCATACAACTCATCTTCCCCTTTATCAAAGATTGGTGGTGTGTCATAACAAGGGTCACAAGCAAGGTCAACTGCAACATTCTCACTAAAAAGAGGTTCAGTGAAAACAGAGCTCACACCATGATGTGGCTTTTCAACCCTCTTAACTAGTGGTTCACATTCACACACAAGTTGACCATTTTACTGTACACTAGTTGCAAACACATTGTAAGAATACAAATCATCAACTAGCATGGATTTTTTACAAGCAATATCACAAGACAAGGAAGTATCATGCTCATGGGAAGAAGGACTAACACATACCTTTGAGTTGCCATCTTGCTCACTCAATGCACTTGAAGTGTCATGGGTAGTTCCTCCAACTTGAAACTCACATTCTAGATCTTCTTCACCTTGCCCTTCCACATTGAAAAGTTATTGAGGCTCCATTGGTTTGCCTCAAAGAGTACCTACACAAGAACTCACATAAGTAGAAGAAAAAGATAAAGGGTTAAGGTTAGAATAAAGGGTGTCCTCACTCTCAATGATTCTTTTTCCCTCTTTTTTTTCACTCATTTTCTTTTCAAGGCCGGGTGTAGATTCGAGTTGTGACAACTTACTCACATCACTCAACACAACCTCTCCTTTTTCCACTAAAGAATTGTCACCGGTCACTCCCTTACTCCTCTCAATATTTTGTCTCTCCAATTCGGGAGAATTAGGACGAGGCCTAAGAATACCCATAGCAAGAGTAGGTGGACTTTTAACATCAACCCAGAATCTAGGACTTAGAGACTCATCACTTGAAGTCTTCTTCTTCTTTGTTGGTGAACCACTTGACTTTGAAGCTTATGGTTTCGGGTTCACCTTATTGACACTTGTCAACTCCTTTCTAGCACTTGTCTCAAGAACGGAGTTGATGCTCCTACATCCATAGCATGAGTAGTTAAAGCAAGTGAATGATTTGAAATTCGAGTTATTTCACGGAATAACACTCGTATATATTGAGCTCGTAATGGTACCTTGCAATTCAAAAGTCTCTGTACGGCTGAAGAATGAGCGTGTTCTTCACCACTTCTTGTATTTCTAGGACTTCTTGTTTGCACTCTTACAATCATTAAATGAAGTAGCTCCTTGCTCCTTTGCAAAGCCCGAGAAAATCAACTAAACGACAATTCACCCCTTGTTCCATAAGGTGCAAACTCATAAGCCTTTTGGTCCATGCCCACAAGAAATACATCTCTCTTAGCACTATATCGAAACTCTTTGTTGAGTAGTTATGATTTACATAGCCAAACATAAGAATATGCCATGGGATACACATCACACCAAACATAATACTTGTAATTCACATGAGATATGAGCAAACCCACACTCCATTATACTTATAATGATGTTTCAATTTATAGCATGGTATCCTTAGGGTCTCAACTAAAGAAGTGCTAATGCAATTGGCATCGGTACCTCCAATCTTGAGCAAGTATCCTCCATTACCATTCACCTTAGCAATGAACTTACTTCTACTCAAGTCTCATATAGGTGCATCCAAGAAAGAATTTGAATGCCCAAGAGTATCAACACCAACAACTTGGGTCTCCCTTATCCCTTATCTACTAGCAATATTGCTAGTGTAACTTCCACTTCTCGTCACTCTTCCAACATTAAAAGTATTGTTGAAATTCGAGGAAGAAGTCTCAGCATGGAACCCATAAGAGTTCCTTCTAGGGGTAGGAGTGTAGTAGGAACTCTCTCCCCTAGTCTTGATCTCATAGTCAATGGCACCACTCCTACTACTTCTACTCCTCGTATTGTTAGAATCATATAAGCCTTTGGGAGCAAGAGCAACACCACTTCTCACTCCACCCTTCACATGGGATTTAGAAGCATTAACCCCTTTAGCATAAGTAGGATAGGCAAGCCTCCCTTTTCCCATGGAACAACCACCTCCTCCTCCCATACTAATGGAAGAGCCTCTACTACTCCCTTGCATACAATTATCAACACCAAGAGAAGATGTAAATGAACAATACATATTATCAATCTCATCATCAATTCTCTCTTTGTTACTATCATCATGTTCAAGTTCTTCACAAGAAGAGTAAGTAGGAACATCATACATTGAAGCATCACCATCTTCGAATTTTTTACTAGAAGCATAAGGATCAACACATTAATCATCATGAGCTTCATAGTCCTCATCAACCTCACGATCATCATAGTGACCCGCTTCATCCTCGTACGAACCAGAGTTCCCGGAATCATCGTAGAAATACCCGTCATCTCCATCAAAGGAACCATAGTCTCCATCATCTCCACACGAACTATACCCTCCACACTCATCAATCCGTAGCCATAGCTATAACAAATAAGAGTAAAGGACCTCACAAGTTCACTCCCTCATGTGTATCACTCAAGTAATGTTCACTCAATTTTCTTTCCACTCGTGTATAGACTCAAAGTCTTTGGCTTTTATGACCACACTCTATTGTTCTCACTTCTCTTAGCCTTTTTCCGCTCAAAGATGGCCTTATCCCCTTTATTGGAACCAAAGTGGTAAAATCAACAACTAGAACGTCCAAGTATAGGTTAGGAATGGAGTTTATAAGACATTAAAGAAACGAATAAGGACTCACAAACGAACTAGGAACAAGAAAGATAAGCAATGAAACTAAAAGAGAGAAGTTACAAAACTAATAAGGAAGTGACACAAGGAAGACTCGAATCGAATTAACACGAAACGGATTCGGATTTGGATGGAATTTTGTTTATGATCTAGAAACTCACCATATTTGATGAAATGATTGGAGTTTTAATGATTGAAAACTGTCCGGAAGCTGTTGCAAACAATCTGCCAAGAAACAGTTTTTCTATAATAATGTTGTTCTTCGCTGTCGCATTCGCGTAGAACAAAAAATTCCAAAAATGTATTTTTCTCTTTGCGTTTGCACTAGACACTGCGCGTTCGCGTTGAGTAAAAAATTTTTCAGCGCGATCGCGCAGCTCTGCTACTGATGAACCAGAATCCGATTTTGAACATCAAATTTCCACTTGAATTACCTCGTTTCAACTCTTTTATCAATTCCCAAGGTACCAAAAATTAAATAATTTGTTTCCCAACAAAACCCGATGACATTCACGTCCAAAAAAACAATCAAACTCAAGAATCAATGTCTTCAAGCTCAAGAACAATATTTTCAAAAATATGGGAACTTTGATTTTTAAATTTTCAATTCAAAATACAAAATCGTGATATGAGGGTACCAAATCAATGGGAAAACAATGTAGAACAATCCCCAATACTTTTCAATGGATTGGGACTTCGTTTCATAACTCGAATTTCAATTTTTTTCATTTTTTTTTTTTCACAAGCACAATAACAACAAGAACACGAATCTAAAGACACGATGAACAAGGAACGTGGATTCCTAAGAACGAAACCCGAGCCTTGCTCAGATACCAAATGATGCAAACCAAACCACGCGGAAGCAAGATAAAGAAATGGAAGCGATAAGGTAAACACAATAATGAGAAAATATGGACAGGGAAGATCGGAAATAGAAGAAAGAAAGGATATTCGATTCAGACACAAATGAATATCCGGGAGAGAGAAAGAAACTTGAACCTATTGAGGATCCATACTAGGATGACATCCACTCGGTTCCCAGCTAAAAGGATTACACGAAGCTCGACGAGAAGGGCTCGGTCTCTTCTAAGTTCTCTATTCTCAAATAAACATTAACTAACTAAAGACTAAGCTTAGGATTAGACTATTTATAGTAGCTATGTATTTACAATGATAATTGGTCTAAAATGCTCCTTCAGCTAATTCTGGAATGCTGCCTGCCTGTTTCTTCATCGCGATCGCGAAGAGCAATTTTTCCCTTCATCGCGATCCCGTCCATACTCTCGCGATCGCGCATGGTATTGTTTTTCCAGCATTCCAGCAAGCTTGCATTTTGGTCTTTTGGCCTTCTTTGACTTGAATCTTGGTTTCCAAACTCTCTTTGAAGCATTCTAAGTCCCGCATGTTGAGCATAAACTCCCCACGGTATTGTATTAAGTACAATGTTTGGTTTGCTTTTGGGCATCTTTCATATTAATAGACGTATTAAATTGTGAAGAAATCTATGTATTATTTTATGCAATCTATGTATTATTTTATGCAGGGTAGAATATGTAATAATAATACGTGTATCAGCGATACATGTATTAAAATTCTAAAATGACAAAACTAACCCTCATAAGGATAAGTTTATTTTTTCTATAAATTGTTTAACAATAAATAAGAATTTAAATTATATATTATATATTAATTTTGTAATATATAGTAGTGGTTATAAGAAATAATTCATGCATTATATTCTTTACATTATTTAGTCTCCGCATAACTATTACCCGCATAAATAATCCCCGCATAATTAGTACCCGTGCAACTAATACCCACATAATTAAAACCCGCATAAATAATACATACAATAGCTAATATCCACATAACTTTATCTTCTAACCAAACGATCGTTAATACATTATAACAGAAGAACTTATTTTGTGTAGTCGTCGTCTTCCTATTGTCTTCATCTCATATCTGTCAACTCACGTATAGATTCATCAAAGTTTTATCTTATGTTCCCTCTTTCTTTTCTCTATTACGATGAAGAGTTGTTAAAGATTCCCAACGTATGTCCACATGTCTTAAAAGATAATGAGCAATTCATGATGTAAGTAATCCAAATTAGCGCATGTTACTCTGACAATTATTCTCTTTTATACAGGGTACAGTTAGCTGTCCAAGACATAAAATATTGATAGTTGTAGAATTTTATAGATAAATTCAGAATTTATAATAACAACAAATTGAGGTTAGGTTAATCTAAAATATGATTAAAGAGTTGTAAAACATACGTACCTTTAACACATTACTATCTCTGGTATGCAAGGTACCATAGCTTTTCCAGACTTCAAAAAAAGCTCATCTGTTGAAACTTGAGACTTTCCTTTCAACACGTCCCAAATTTGCGGGCGTAATTTATGTTTTTCATAGACTAAACACGTGAATTCTTTGTTCTTCAATAATGATGGCGATGAGAACTGAACTAATTAAGGTGTTAGCCTCATATTGAAATGTGTGATCATTGAATCTAACAGATTTGGGGTGCTTGAGCACGCACTGAAACCAAGCTGAGCTATATATATTTGTAGAGAAATTTTCGAAAACGCTATAAATTAAACTATGAGCACCCATTGTACAAAAGATTTAAGGGAAAATAACACTGTGTATATAAAAAGTCTCTAGTATATACTTTTTTAGTCCCTTCTTTTTTCTTTTTTTTTGTAATTAAGTCACTTTTATTAATCACCATCTGATCTTTATAGAACCGCAACATAGCTTACACAGCTAGCTGTCTTCAGTCTACTATTCGACTATACTTACACTAGAGAAACTAAAAATTGGTTCATTAATGTATTACATATCTTGAATCTCTATATGTCTAACATTTTGTCCTATATTTTACCCTTTCCTCTAGAACCTGTATCCTTGTAAATACTCCTCTAACCCCTTTGAAGCTCGAGCACTTGTGATAACTGCTATTTGTTTTGCTACTTGATTCTCAGTGCAGCTTCTTTGCTCGAAGTGCATTTGGTTTCTTTCCATCCACACTGCATAGGTTAGCTCAGTATATACCATTCTGAAGACCTATGCTTGCTTTGTTTTTCCTTTTGCCTGCATGACCACCCATTCTATGTGTTGGTTCCATGTAGTCTGGGGAGCGTAACTCCTTTGCATCCATCCCCTTACTCTTGACCATAAGCCTTGGGCATATGCACACTGGTTAAATAGATGATCTCTTGTTTTTGGCTCTTTCTTACACATGATACAAATTTGATCAACAGTGTATCCCCAGTTGATACGTCTGTCAGTAGTAAGTAATCTACCATGCATTATAGTCAACATGGTAAATATTGCTTTTGGCCTAGCAGCATTCTTGAACATCAGTGTAGTCTATCTAACTGAGCTTGGTACTTCCAGTAATTGGGAGTATATCTGCCTTATTACACTCTGCTTCTCTTTATCTCTGATTTGGACCCTGGCCAGGTCTGCTCTTGCCTTGATTATTCTTCAGCTCATCCAGCAAGGTTGAGCTGGTATTTATCAATTTTGAATTGTCTGGTGCTTTAGGTAATAAGCATGGATCCACTCGATCCATAGCTTGTCTTTCTTGTGATTAACATCCCTGCATGTTTTGGCTATTGCTGCTCTATTCCACACCTGCAAGTTATGTATGTTGAGCTCACCTACAGCCTTAAGCATACCCTATCCAAGGCTAGCAGGGGCCTTCTTGGTAATGGTGTTGCCTCCAGACCATAGGAAACTCCTACAGTGTGTCTCAATGAGTTGTATGATCTTAGTTGGCATGATGAAAATTTGGGCCCAGAAAGCCTGAATGCCAAACAGTACAGACTTGATGAGTTGCTCTCTTCCTGCATAAGGCAACTTCTTAGTTGTTCAGGAGGTGATTCTTGAGATAATATTTTCTAGGAGAGGCTTCCATTGGACTAGCCTCAACTTCCTTATTAATAAAGGAATGCCCAGATATCTAAATGGTAGCTCACCACCTGTGTATCCCAAGTCCAGTAAGATTCTTTGCTGCTCATTCTGTGGGACTCCCCCAAAATATATGCAGCTTTTGTCCAGGATAGCTTGAAGACCTGGTGTATATAGGGCACAGAAGTTAGATCTCCTCTTGTAAACAGAAGGAGGTCAGCAGTAAAGCTGAGATGAGTAATGCACAGTTTCTGACTCTTTTGGTGGAATTTGAAAGCTTTTTCAGTTTTAAGCCCTTGTAAGTTCCTACTTAAGTATTCCATAGCTATGGAAAAGAGAAAAGGAGACATAGGATCTCCTTCCCTCAGACCTCTAGCTGCAGGATATGGCTTAGTAGGTTCTCTATTTATGATGACTGAATCGCTTACTATAGAAACACATTTTATGATCCATCTGGTGAATCTCCATGGAAAGCCTAGAGCCTCTAGAATTTGCTCAATGTACTTCCATTCTACAGAATCATAGGCTTTCTGTAGGTCTATTTTTATCATGCATCTAGGAGAAACCAATTTCCTAGTGTAAGCTTGCATTAGCTCATGAGGTAGGATTACATTGTCCACTAGTTTCCTCCCTCGTATGAACCCTGCTTGAGCTTCACAAATGATTGTGGCAATGATTTTCTGGAGCCTATTAGCAAGGAACTTAGCAATAATTTTGTATAAGACTGTACATCAGGCTATAGGTCTGAATTCCTTGACTGTTTTAGGACTAGGAGTTTTGGGGATGAGGGTGATAAGGGTGCAGTTTATAGGTTCATACATTTCCCCTGTAGCAAAGAACTTTTTAACACTTTTAGTTACATCCTCCTTAATAGTTCCCCATGTGTGTTTAAAAAAGAAGGAGTTGAAACCATCTATACCTGGTGCCTTGTCATCTCCTATGGCATTCAAGGCATCTGTAATCTCCTTGTCAGTGACTTCTGCACACAGTTCAACTTGCTGCTGATAGGTAAGTTTAGGTCCCTCTTGCATCACTCTCTTGTCCAGTGCTGGCATGTGTGTGTTTGAAGCCCCCATTAGTGATTTATAGAAGCTAATAACTTCCTCTTTTATCATTTTAGGATCTGTTAGCTTCATTCTACACAGGGAGTGAATTTTTGATATTTGTTTCCTTTGAGCTTTGTCCTTAATAGATGCTGAAAAATACTTGCTGTTTGAATCACCAAGTCTAATCCATATCATTTTAGACTTTTGCCTAAGGGCATTTTCCTCCATTAGGTGTCATTTCTCCATGTTTTGTAAAGTAGTCTTCTCAGCTTGTCCTAGAGTTGTTGTATAGTGTACCTGTATTTGTTCCTAAATATGCTGCAGTTCCATCCCTGGATTATTTATTTTAGTATTGATATTTTGAAATTCTTGCTTGTTTAACTGTTTAAGGGCTAGTTTCACGGCTTTCAATTTGAACTATACATTCCTCATGCTATCCCTTGACCTCCCTTCATACCAGACCTCCTCTACTAAGTTGTGGAAGTCTGGGTGTTCCACCCATACATTGAAGAAGCTGAATGGCACTTTGATTCTCTGCTTAGCAGGTGAGATAGTCAGCAGCATAGGGCTATGATCTGAAAAATTAGGCAAGTCATACTCCAGCACCAAGTGTCCCCAGCACATCATCCAATCAAAGTTTCCAAATGCTCTGTCTATTCTGCTATATACTCTTGATTGGTAATCCTGATTATTTGTCCAGGTGTAGTAGCTTCCTTTCCATGGTAATTCACTCAGCTGTAGAGTCTGGACACATTCTATAAAGTCTCTAATCTCAGCATCTGTCACTGGGTTGCCATAGAGCTTGTCTTGGGGTGTCATAATAGCATTAAAATCACCATATATCAGCCAGGGGTGTCATACTCTTTTATTCACTTCTTGCAGGACAATCCATACAGCCTTTATTTGATCCACTGTATTGTAGCCACACACTATAGACACTTCACATGTCACACCACTTGTTATATCTTTGACTAGACCATGCAGCATTTGGGCATGACAGTGTAACAACTTGGCTTGAGAGCTGGAGGTGTTCCATACTACCCAGATTCACCCATTTACAGCACACTGGTAGTTATTAAGGCTTCCCCAACCTGGTATCACTCTTTTTTTGTATTTTCTCCATGTCATTCTCCTTGACTCTTGTTTCTATGAGGCCAGCAAAGGAAACTTGCTTCTGTTTAAGGAAGGCTGCAAGTTCCCTTTGCTTATACCTCTTATTTAGTCCTCTTAGGTTCCAGAACACCCAAGTCATTGGGTTTTGGCCCCTCCCCCTCATTCATGAGGGAGCTTAGTGACACATTCAAGTTCTCTTATCCTCAGGGATGCAAAGCTGTTTCTCAAAATAACATTGCTCAATTCAGGAAAGTTCTCACCAGTTAATTCATGGGATGCAACAATGTTCTTCCCCTTTGCAGCTTTATCTTTAGGGCTTATCACTTTTGTGGGCTCAGTTTCCTCTCTAGGGTTGTGAGGGCTTTGTGATAGAGGTTCTTGGGGAGCTGGGGGGTCAGTCACTGGTTTCTGCATTTTTGCTTGGGCTTCTGGTGGTACAGCCTCCTTAGGTTGCCACTGTTTCGCAGGCTGGATAGGCTCTCTAGCTCTTCTCCTTTTCCTGTTAGGTTGTATGAACTCTTGGATTGCAGGCTGAGCTTCATCTCTGCAAATGTGGCCTATCTTCATACACTTCATGCAATAGTCTGGTGGCCAGTCATAATACACTGCCTGCTGGAATTTCCTACCACTAGGGTCCAGTATATTAATCTCAGTTAGGAGTGGCTTAGTCACATTGATTTCAATCAGGATCCTGGCAAAGGATATTCTACTCTGTGTTGCTGTATACTCATCAGCAAACAAGGGCTTACTAATGGGACTTGCTATCCTGCTCAATGAGTCACTACTCCAACAATTCATAGGCAGTTTTGGGAATCTAACCCATAGAGGAATGTCCTCTAAGAATTCAACAAGCAAATCAAATTCTGGAGTCTATGGCTTTAGTATTAAGGTATTAAGGGCTTATTATTCATAGTATATGGTCCAGAGTATAGGATCTGCTGCATATCTTCTACATCATGAAATTTGGGTATGTAATAACCTTCATCATGTAGGTACAAATCTGGTTCTGTGGTAGAGTTCCATGTGTTACCAATATATTTTTTCATAGCATTATATCCAGGGGTTTCACCTATTAAGTAAACAATCAAGGCACACTTCCATTTGTCTGATTCTTATTGTACTTCCTCTTTGTCTAGTTGAACTGTAACTTCCCCATCTACAATTTCTTAGGGGATATAAGTTAGCATTAATCTATTAGCATCAGTTCTATTCCCTGCAAACAAGCTTGTCCATGGTTGGCTCTGATCCACACTGGCTTGTTTTAGGTCCCTAGAGTAGTTAGGATTAGGTGATGTCATTGTTGTCTTTGCTTGTCCTTCTTGGCCTAAACCCTTTGAAGGTATTAGTTTCTCGGAGCTCAAATTGAGCTTCTCAGCTTCATCTTTCTCTAATTCCTTTCGATCTTCAAATTTCTTTGAGCTCAAATTGAGCTTCTTAGCTACAGTTGATTCATTAGAGCTAGAGGGTTCAGCTACTGTTACTAGTTGTTCAGGTGTAAAGATGCTTACCTCTTTACAAGGAGCTGGTTGGACTTGTGCTCCGACTGAGCTTCCGATTGACACAATCGGGAGCTTGCCAGGCCTGCCACGCCCTCTTCCTTGTCCCTTTCCCATGGCTTATTCACGGTGGCGCAGGTTAACTAACATGCGCCGAGAGCTTTGAGAGAGAGAGTTTTTATTTTTTATTTTTAGTTCCCTTCTTTTTAAAATTATTGCAAATAAATACATATCCATACCCTATATCTCTTTTTATCCATATCCTTTAGGGTCTCTTTCCCCTTTTTTTTCTAGGGTTTCAACCGCCTTCCCCAACCTCCTTCCCTTCTTGCCCCCTGACTCCCACCGTCCCAGATCTGGAAATACCGATTCCTGCATTGCTCCGTTGCGCTGCCGTTGCTGTTGTGTTCCTCGTTGCTACTATGTTCTCTCTCGCCTGCTGCTGCTCCAGGGTTCCGTTGTAGCAGATCTGTTGCTGCAGCAGCTCGCTGGAGCTCCGGTAATGGGACTGTTGCTCTGTCCAGCCTTTTCCTCCTTTTTTTTTTTTTGTTTGTTTGGGTAAATATATGTATGTAAAATTCATTATTTCAAAAAGTGAATACATTGTAAAAAATATGTATACACTAAAAATAACTGAAAAAATATCTATATAGGTTGCGTATACCCGATATATCTTACTATATACACTATATTTTTTGTAAACACTGGTTATACGTAAGGATATCATTTGTATACCTATGTTATCATTTGTACACATTGATTATTTATTTTTTATATACTGGCTATAAAAAGTAAGCTAAGGGCTAGTCAAAATCAAGGGGAGAAAGTTGACTGACTGTTTTGGTAATTCTCCCAAAATTTAATGGAAGCTTTGTTTGGGGCATCAACTCTAAGGGTTCTAAATTCATGTAGATTTCTAAACCCTAAATGTTAGATTCTTTTTTTCGTTGCTATTATACTATTTTTTTAAAAGGAAGGGAAAATACATACCGCTAAATTCTGGGTTGTCCACTACTGTTAAAAGCTTAAGTTGTGAGATAGGAGCACACTTTATTTATTTTATCTTTTCTACAAAATGGCGTGCTTTAAGCAATACATTTTTCTTACTTAAAAATATAAAATAATAGCGATAGAGTTGATGTATAGTGAAACTAACTTTCCTATTTATAGGAGCCAAATGCACACTAGAAAAATCATCCATTGCTCCAAAAGACCCTTAATTGTTTTCACATTTTCATGGCATTTGGTGTTGTAAGTCGTGTGAGCCTGGCTCTTAGCCTTCTCGCTCTTGCCCTTGTTGGAATTTATATTTACAAGAACACCGATGTAACAGTTGTGCAAGATTTTGACAAGGTTATTATGGAGTCGTCCAGCTCCTTGTTGGAGCAAATCACAGCGAGATATTTATCTCAGGAACTGTGCATCCTTCTGGCGGTTAAGTCAGTTGTGAGAGAGGCTATCAATGCAGAGAGGAGAATGGGAGCATCTCTCATTCGTCTCTTCTTCCATGATTGCTTCGTCGATGTGAGTTATTCAACCTTTTCTAACTAATTATTTGCTCGTTCCATTTCGTGAATTTATGTGATATAGTTTGACTTGATGCAGTGTTTAAAAAAAATGAAAGATTTTTTAAACTATAGCCGTAATGATGCCATAACATTAATTTCTAGCTTCTAACTTTTTTGCGCTACTAGATGAGTGTCCATAATAAGTAGAACTAGTTACAAGGAAAATTTATAAGATATGTATTGAAAAATTACTATGTTTAATTTATAGTGATAGTGTAAAAATCCTTAAATTGTTAGCATATATGTTAAATCGTTTTTAGAGACTGTTGCAACGCATTCCTACATTTATACTCACTTTTTCACATGACATATGAATTTTGATGTACTCTATACTGATATAACGATTTTTCTGTACGTTGGTTGTTGTTCTAACATATATCGTGTGATTACTTAGGGATGTGATGGGGGTGTTCTTCTAAATGATATACCTGGAATTTTTCAAGGGGAAAAAACTTCACCACCAAATAATAATTCAGCCAGAGGTTATTTCGTAATAGATCAAGCTAAACAAAGGATCAGAGAACGATGCCCTCGTGCAGCTGTCTCTTGTGCAGATATCCTAGCTATTGCTGCTCGTGACTCTGTTGTTTTAGTAAGTTAACATCTGGCTATACATTTCATCTATCTACTACACTGTGATTATGGACATCAAATAGACGGGTTGAACTGAATTTTTGTACATCCCTATAGGATGGGTAAATAATTTGTTTAATTTAAAAAATATATATATTTTCAATTGTCATTCATATCTAGTATGTCAAATCATTTTACTTTTCAAAAGTATCTTGACAATCTCTCTTAATTTGAGCTACATATTCAACATAGCTCAACCTAACTTTTAGTTTTAGATAGGGAGAATTGACCTGCATTGAAAATATATCTATCGCAACCGTTCAAACTTGAGCGGTAGTTATATCTATGAGCAAAATTTACTACATAACTAGCAAAACACTTTTCTTTTTATTAAATATTGAAGTATTTTCATTTTGGGGAACATCTTCCAAGAACTGTAGAGATATTATAAAATATAAAAGAAAAAAAAGGATATTGTAAGATGCTAATGCTATCAGAACTAGAGATATATTATAAGATGCTAATTCAAATCTCATAACTAGAGGAGGTGCAACAGTGACCGCCATGCAAGTTGCAGTAACTTAAAAGAAATAAATAGAAAATGGGCTATTTCCACACTTCATTATGTACTATCTAGTGTTTATGCATCAGCAAATGTAGTTTTAGAATAATATTAGCCACAACAAAGGAAGCAATCTTTAACAGATTTTTTGAGCTGTCTATGTCGTAATTTACTCAGAGGAAGTCTGTGTTAGCGGATGTCACTATATTTGGTAAAAATTTACACGCATCTGTAATTACGCTAAGCCAATAAATGCACAAACTATCTTATGACCACCTCAAAGCTGCAAAACCTATTTGTTGAAATTGATCAAGGACTTCTCCATCTTCCAAAGGGGTTAGGAGTATTTGTCGGTTTATAATACCAAAAATAAGTCTAGAAGGAAGACCAATCTAATTTGACCGAAAAACCAAGTAGACATGGCAATTTAGTTTAAAATGGCAATGTGACCAACCAAGTAGACATGGCATATTAGTTCAAAATGCCAATGTGACTTTCCATATCAGCAGATAGAGCCAAATATTACCACCTTAATATAGATCAATTTAACAAAAACTGAGTTTTGCAATATTTTATTAGCTGTATAATTTTTTTGTTACTAATCCACTGTCTCAATCTGTTATTAATGTCAAATATGTGGGTTACACTCAATCTTGAACAGTTGGGAGGATTATCGTACCCAGTGCGACTGGGACGAAGAGATGCCAGAACTGCAAATTTCCAAGCACCTTTAGATCAACTTCCAGCCCCATTTGACGATGTCAACACCCAAGTAAGGAAATTTGTTGCAAAAGGCATGACGATAAAGGAAATGGTAGTGTTGGCCGGTGCCCATACTATAGGTTTCGCAAAATGCACCACATTGTGTGATAACAGGTATCCTCCTCTTCTCAATTTAGTCTTTTACGTAACAATCTGTTCATCATTTCTACTCATCCAGATTGAGGCATCTCGTTTTAGGATCTAACCAAATATATATCTACCTTAATTGTCTCATGGCTATCTTGTATATATTTCATGATTAATTTACCTCATATTATAATTGATATACAACTCAGACACTATGATCAATTGAGACATTCATTAATACTCTCTTAACAGGAACGTTAATCCAGCCATGCAGTCCACTCTAAAGTGTAATTGCCCTGTTAACAATGACAATACCAATTTGGTACAACTTGATTCGACTCCTGGAATTATCGACAAGGTTTATTTCGACAACTTGAATAGAAACCAGGGACTTCTTTTCTCTGATCAAGTGCTCATGGGGAATCAAACTACTGCTGATTTTGTTCGATTCTATAGCAGCAGATTACTTTCTCTACCTTTCAAAATCGATTTCGCTGCTGCCATGGCCAAATTGGGAAACTTGCCTCCACGTCCTGGTGTTCAGTTGGAAATTCGCAATGTTTGCAGTAGGGTCAATTAATGGCAATTCCATCGCAACCATGTGTAAAGAAAAAAGAATAAGGTCCCTATAAAATTGACCTTCCAGATAAAAAAGTGACCAACGCATGGTTTCTTTATGATTTTTCTTTATTTTTAAAATTACGTATCTCATATTAGTAAGTTGCTCGGCTAGCCGGTATCAGCCATTGTTCTTGGTCTTACATGTAAATGTAATACAAAATAATGGAAGATTCCTTGGCCATGACTATCTTATATTCGCATAGTCTTTCTCTTTATATAAATATATATATACTAGCTAGCGCTTGCCTGTGCAAGATCACGGGCCCAACAGTCTGACATTGCTGCTCAGATATTGAATTTTATGGAACTTGATAGCACAATAATAGAGAGGCTGATTTATAATATCATAGTAGTAAAATTAACTATATATAATGCCAAAGAATTATCTTATGTTGAAAGGATTCAACTTGTGCAAAATACGTATAATTATTTGCATCTAAGCTTATTGGACCTAGCTAATTCTGTTACCTATGGAAGTGATGAATGTTATAGAAGCCTACTATATGAGCTATATATGACCAAGGGATAGGATATGCTGTCCTAAAGCAGCAGGTGGGCTTAACATAAGATGAGAAACCTTCAATCATGTAATAGAGCTGCAATAAGCTAAGAATTGAAGGGATCTACCTCACAAACAAGATAAGATGTTATTGTTGCCAAAATATTCTCATTTAACGGTTTAAGTGACGATCATGCATAATGGGTTTTTATGAGTATTCAAATAGTGGCAATAGATCATGGTTTTCCCTTGATGACCGTCAACATGAGATGAAAGAGGCAAAAACACCTATCAAGTGTTAATGGAAGAAAATGGACAAGACCAAGTAAAACTTTAATTAGTTTAAGTGAAAACCTAAGTTGGGTGTTTAAAATTTTTTGGGTAAAATAAAAAATTTTCATATTTTTAAAAACACTTATTTTACAAAATTTCAATTTCTCACATTCCCACCTACTTTTACACTCTCTCTCATATTTCAAATCATTTCAAACTTTATTTCTCTCTTTTCTCTTCTTTCTCCCTTTTTTTCTTCTTCCTTCACCTCATCCTTTCTTGTAGATTTCTTTCAAAATTTAATTTCATCAGAATCTATGTTATTTTTCTTTCTTCTTCTTTTTCTCCGTTTTCTTTTCTTCTTCGATTCATTTTTTATTTTTCTTCGTTCTCCTCCTTTTTATTCTTCTTCATATTAGTTGCATTCTTTTTCATATATTTTTTTCTAAATTCTCGTCATTTTACACATAATGTAAGTATATTTCTCGTATGTTGAAACATTTCTAGAAATGTGTACACATATGAAAAATATGTGTACACATAGTACACATCTGGAAATACGTGTATACATATTTTCCAAATGTGTACAGTTTTCGACTAATTGTAAAACATCCCAACATTTGAGCGGTGGAGGCGGAGCGGTGGTGGTGAGTGGTGGAAGGTGGTAGAAGGTGGTGGAGGGTGAAGGGCAGTAGGTTGGTGGTGGTAGGTGGCGGTGAGTAGTGGAGAGTGATGGGAGATAGTTGAGGGTGGTGGTGGAGGGGGGCCGATGGTGGATGGGGGCCTATAGGGGGTGGGGCCGATTAGGAGGGCTGTGGGGTTGGGGGAGGGGAGGTGAGAAAGTGGGGATTGTGCAAATAAAAAAAAATTAGGGACTTTTAAAATGTTAGTCATTTGTACTAATCTTAAAAGTGTCTCTCCCATCCATTTTTTGAGACTTGAGTCTCTTTTACTTATTTAAGACTTAAAAGTCTTTCCTATCCAAAAAAATACTTATAAGTCTTTAAAATGAAGAGAGACTCAAGTCACCAAAAATAGGTGAAAGGGACACTTTTAAAGTTAGTACTATTGACTAACATTTTAAAGCCCACATGGTTTTTTATTTGCACAAAACCCCCATCTTCTCATCTCCCCTTCCCCACCCTCCCAGATCCCCATCGGACCCCCCCTCCCCATCATGCCCCAGCCATCCCCCACTACACCATCACCCTCCACCACCTTCTACCACCTTCCACCACCCACCACCACCTTCTACCATCCTTTCACCTTCTACCACCTTTCATCACCCACCACTACCTTCTACCACCCTCCACCACCACCGCACCGCCCTTTACCACAACCCCATCGACCCCCACCATTCTAATATTGATGTTTCACCATCTGTCGAGATGCGTACACATCTGAGAAATATGTGATTTTCTTCAGACGTGAAAACATCTATCGAGATGTGTACATGTCTGAAGGAATGTGTTCACATATTTCCAGATGTGTGGTATGTGTACACATCTCCAAAAATATTTCAACATACAAAAAATATATTTACACATCTAGAAAGATGTATAAAATGACGAGAACTAATTAAACATGAAAAAGAATGAAACGGATATGAAGAAGAATAAAAAGAAGGAGAGCGAAGAAAAAATTCAAAATGAATCGAAAAAGAAAAAGAAAACCGAGACAAATAAGAGGAAAGAAAAATAACATGAATTGTGATGAAATAGAATTTGAAAAGTTATCTAGAAGAGTGAAGAAAAAGGAAGAAGGAAAAAGAGGGAAAAAGAAGAGAAGAGAGAGATAAAGTTTTAAATGATTTGAAATAATATGCGAGAGACTGTAAATGTAGGTGTAAAATTTAAATATTCTCTGTTAGTGAAGCATTCAAGGGAGGATTTCAACTAGTCATTTTTATGTCAACTTTACTTACTGTTCTCATAAAGCAAATGGGAGCAAACTAATTTCCTTCACTTGGTGGTGCAAGCTAAATCCGGAGACAAAGCTAACAACGAGAAACACGGAAAATAACAACGACAAGAGATAGAAGCAAGACAAGTCTTCCTTCGAATGAAGAGAATGTCGAGGAACTAGTCTCGGGTTCGATTGAAACAGAGGTCAAGATGTACCTACGCTAAGCAAAAATCCTCAAAAAGGCACATGCTTCTTGCAAATTGAATGACCAAATAAGAAAATTTTCAAACGACTCACGCCGAATGACACAAGTTCTTTAAAAATCCCACATCGGGGTTTGGCTCCAACGGAGACACTCAATAGAAATTGCTATGTTAATCATTCATCCAAAAACTAGATGCTACAAATTAAATGTAAAGGAGTTTATATAGACTATTCTAAGGACAAATAGTAAAATGGTCACAGGCGACCAATAAGGATAAGCCACACAGTGGCTGACTAGACTAAGTGTTCGATCACTTAAATTCAAACACATGAAATCGGACGATCTCCCTTCGGTTGCTTTCAATGCTCGGCGTCAATGTTGAGTGCTCGATAGCTTCCTTTGATTCGAACACATGAGATCGAACTCTTGAACTCGGACGCAGTTTGCTTTATTGCTCAGCGTCGATGCTGAGAGTTTGATTGCTCCCTCTTTCAGGCTCGAGCTTGTAGATGATGCCTTCAAATTGTGAGCTCGACCAATCAACTTCGGAGCGGTTGATTTCTCCCGACCAAGCCAATTGAATGTGAGTATCATGCAGCAACTTGGTTTGGCTTCGTATCATCGGCCTTGATGGAATGAATGTCTGATCAGCACGGAGTTGGGCTGCATCATCCTCCCCTTCTTGAGAAGATTTCGCCCTCGAAATCGTGTCCTTTTCAGTCTCCGATGCTTGGCCTACAATCCAAGGAGTTAAGTTAGAAATATTAAAGGTGTTGGACACATTATACTCACCAGGGAGGTCGATCACATAAGCATTATTGTTGATCTTGCTCAGCACTTGAAACGGACCATCCCCTCGAGGAGCCAACTTTCCTTTCATTTGGTTCGGAAATCGTTCCTTTCGGAAGTGAACCCACACCCAATCTCCTTTCTTTAACTCAAACTTCTTGCGCCCCTTGTTTTTCTTCGATGCCACTTTGGCATAAGCTTCCTCGAGGTTCTTCTTCACCTTTGCATGCAATTCGATCAAAGCAGCGGCTCGTCGAGTACCTTCAAAATCAATACCAGAATCTCGAGGAAATGGGGTTAAATCAAGTAGAATTAAAGGATTAAAACCATGCACACATTCGAACGGAGTCATTCCAATCATTCGATGCACAGTTCGATTGTATGCAAATTAC
The DNA here is from genome assembly GCA_029990175.1 of Petunia secreta. Taxonomy (NCBI): domain Eukaryota; kingdom Viridiplantae; phylum Streptophyta; class Magnoliopsida; order Solanales; family Solanaceae; genus Petunia; species Petunia secreta. The sequence goes on from JARKIP010000102.1 coordinate 920,313, forward strand.
ATCATAGGTAAACGATCAGCCCAGTTTCCGACCTTGCCTTTGGTCATTGCTCGAAACAAAACCTCCAAGGTTCGGTTGACTACCTCGGTCTTCCATCAGTCTTAGGATGGTCGGATGTCGAGAATAGTAATTTGGTGCTAAGGGCACCCCACAGACATTTCCAAATATGACTCAAGAATTTTGAGTCTCGATCACTCACAATAGTACAAGGCACACCATACAATTTCAACACATTAGAAATAAACAAAGTAGCGACATGTTGTGCATCATCACACTTTCTTGCAAGGAATAAAGTGAGCCATTTTGGAAAAACGGTCGACTACGATAAAGATGCTATCATTTCCACCCCCCGACCTCGATAACCCCATAAAAAAATCCATGGATATATCAACCCATGGTCGATTAGGAACAGGTAATGGAGTATAAAAACCATGAGGATTGGACCTCGATTTAGCTTTCTTGCATTCTATACAAGCATTGCAAAGTTTTTCCATATCTCTTCGCATTTTTTGCCAATGGAACTGCTCGGTTAAGATACCAAGAGTTTTGTCGATACTGAAGTGTCCCATCAAGCTTCCAGAGTAAGCTTCTCGAACCAAATTCTCACTCCATGATGACGCTAGCACACAAACCCTCCCATTCTTGAAGGGGTAGCCACCGTGCCACTAATACTTCTCAACCCTTCGGCCACTCAAGATTGCGTCACGGACGCTTTTTAGCTTGGGATCATCTTCGTACATCAACTTGATGCTTTTGAATCCCACGAGTCTCGAGGCGAGAGTGGTCGCGAAGACAAACTTCATTGATAGCGCATCGGCCACAACATTGTCTTTTTCCTTTTCGTAATGAATTACATAGGGAAAGCTCTTTATAAATTCCACCCACTTGTCATGTCTTCGATTTGATTTCTCTTAGCCTCGGAGATGTTTCAAAGACTTATGCTCACTTTTAATCACAAACTCTCTCGGCCACAAATAATGCTGCCAATGGGTGAGTCCTCGAACGAGGACATACAACTCCTTGTCATACCTAGAGTAATTCAAGGTTGCTCCCTTAAGCTTTTCGCTGAAGTAAGCGATCGGCTTCGATTCTTGCATAAGCGCTTCTCCGATCCCAACTCCGGATGCATCACATTCAATCTCGAACGCTTTGCCAAAGTCAGGGATTTGTAACAACGGGGCAGAACAAAGCCTCCGTTTCAACTATTGGAAAGCCCTCTCTTGGGACTCTCCCCACACAAATGGATGGTCTTTCATTACCAGCTCGGTCAAAGGAGCTACCACAGTGCTAAAGTCACGAACAAACCTTCGGTAAAAGCTAGCTAAACCATAGAAGCTATGAACTTGAGATACTGAGGTTGGAGTTGGCCAATATTTGATGGCTTCAACTTTTGACTCATCGACTTCAACACCATTAGCACTCACAACGAATCCTAGAAAGACTACTCGTTCGACACAAAAGGCACATTTCTTGAAGTTAGCATATAACTTCTCTTCTCTGAGTTTATCAAGCACTAGTCTTAGGTGTTTGACATGTTCATCCACAAATTTACTATAAATAAGTATGTCATCGAAGTAAACAACAATAAACTTATTTATGAACGATTTGAGGACATGGTTTATCAGTCACATGAATGTGCTCGGTGCGTTAGAGGGGCCAAAGGACATCACTAACTATTCATAGAGACCGAATTTGGTCTTGAATGCAGTTTTCCACTCATCTTCGGGTTTCATTCGGATTTGGTGGTAACCGGACCTGAGGTCTATCTTCGAAAAGCATAAAGAACCACTTAACTCATTGAGCATGTCATCTAATCGAGGTATAGGATGATGATACTTTACCGTGATTTTGTTGACTACTCGGCAATCAACACACATTCGCCATGTTCCATCTTTCGTCGGGACAAGGATTACAGGAACGGTGCAGGGACTCAAGCTCTCTCGAACCAGGCCCGTGTTCAGCAATTCGTCAACCTACCTTTGGAGCTCGTTGGTGTTTTCAGGATTACACCGGTATGCAGGCTTGTTGGGGATAAGAGACCACGGTACAAAGTCAATTTGGTGCTCGATTCCTCTCAACGGAGGTAATCCACCTGGCATTTCTTCGGGAAAAATGTCTCCGAAGTCCTGCAAAACACTTTGTACAACACTAGACAAAGGGTTATCATTAGAAAAATCATCATTAGAGTTTAGAAAGATACCCTTGTGCACGAGGCAAATCATCAATTGACTATTGTCGTTGCCTCGTAGACACTCACCAGGTTGCATGATTACACAGATATTTCTTACCTCGGGTAGTGAGTTGTTGTCATCGTCCATAATTTTTGTCCCAACCTGAGATTTAGCTTTGGCTGCTTCTTTCAATTCTTTCATTCTTTTATAGTCCTCGCTAACTTGTTTCGGAGACAAGGGTTTGAGTATGAAACTTTTCTCTTCAAGCTTAGCAGTGTAAGTGTTGGATCATCCGTTATGAATAAACGATCGAACATACTGCCTGGTCGACCCAATAGCAAATGACAAGCTTTCATCGGTATCACATCGAACACCATCTCATCTTGATATACTCTGACTTTAAATTTGATCCACACTTGCTTGACAACCTTCAACTCTCCACACTCATTTAACCATTGCAATCTGTAAGGATGAGGATTTTTTTAAGGTGGTAGTCTCAATTGTGAAACCAAAGTTTTTCTCACCACGTTTGCACAGCTACCCGAATCAATTATCATTGAACAAACTTTCCTCCTTACTCGACATCTTGCATAGAAAAAATTCTCTCTTTGGTTGTCCTCATCTTCGAGGGTTATGCAGCTCAAATATCTTCGAACCACAAGAAACATTTCCGGATGATCAGTTTTGGCAGCTTCACGATCATCATCTTAAGCTCGGTCAGTTTGCTCGAAAAATTCTTCCTCGGTGTCACTCGCTTGCTCTTGGATGGTTCCATCATCGAGCAAAAGAATAACTTTACGATTTGGACACTCTTTTGCTATGTGACCATAGCCTTTGCATTTATTACACTGAATGCTTAAAGCACTAGGAGTATTGAGTTGAACTTTACCCCCCACTTCTCTTTGCTGCTTAACGGTCACTCGCTTCTCGAAGGGTTTTTTCGGATCTCGAACAGTGTCAGCACTTGCTAGATTCAGATTCTTCCATTCTTTACCTCGGTTTAAAGGAGTTGAAGCAGTGACTCATTGGTACCGGTATGCTTTATTGTCCTTCACCTATTTCTAAGCTTCGATGGCAGCATGAAACAAATCTTCCAAAGTTTGATACACATGCAGCCTCAATTGAGATTACACATCTCGAGCCAAAGCCATTGTTGAATCGAATGATGGCTTGCTCATCATCTTCTTTCATATCAAGAGCCAATCAAATTCTTTCGAACTCATCATGGTATTTTTCAACCGATTTGGACCCTTGTTTCAACACAAAGAGCTTTCGAAGTTGTTCATGCCGATATTTGGCATTCACATTCTTAGTATCCATTGCTCTTTTCAACAGCGTCCATGTGGTGACATCGGGATATGCATTCCTTCGTCTCAACGTTTTTTCAGTCTCCCACCATGTCGATACATATGCCTCGAACGAAGCAATAGCATGTGCACCTTTTCTCTCTTCAGTCATCTCATTTGTTTCGAAGATTCGCTCCAATTGAATCTTCCAATCAAGATATTGGTCGGGATCACTAGTTCGTCTGAAAGGTGGAATAGTGATCTTGACATTGTTCAAATTTGAATCTCGAGCACCTCAGATAAGTTCCGGATACTCATCATAATAGTCATCAGCCTCACGCTCAAAGTTTCGATCAACATTTGCACCTCGGCTTCGACCTCAAAAATTTTCATGACCTCGTTGAACCTGCCTTTATTGAACGAATGGTGGCTCATACTCAGCTTCGACATTGGGAAATTCTCCTTCATCGACCCCTTCATCAATGACCATAACTTGTCTTCGGGCTCTTGGAAGTGGTATTCTTTTACCTTGGGGAATGCCCAAGTTTAGATGACCAGCTTAGGGATTGCCCAATTTTTGTTGATTAGCTCGGGGATTGCCCATAGCTTCCTTTTGAATAGCCTCATCCTTCAATCGTTGTTGTCAAACGAGCTCAGAAAATTGCTCAGGTTTCATCGGAGTGGAGTTGCTAGTTCCAGCTCCGGACCCAAGCAAGGCCACGGATGCACTCCCTTGCTTGAGGTTAGCTACTCAAGCACTCACTCCTCTTACCTCGGCACTGATGCCTTGTATCGCATCCATGAGATCGGCTAACGACACTAGAGGCGACTCAATGCCCTTTCTTTCGCCTCCATTCCATGCCATGGTACCTGCATAAATCAAAGACCGAGAAAATATTAAGGTTAGAAATCACCTCACATACTTCCTCACCTTTAATGGGTGGCGCTCGGGTCCACTCAATTTATGGGTTCGGGTTTTCGTCACTCAAAAATTGTAGCCAATGGCTTCCTCGGTTGATCAACTTCTCTCAGTCCCTTCAAATTTGACAAGTTACATTGTCTCCTTCAGAAGAGTGAATTGATGTTGCCTCGATTGAACGGATGTTATTTAACTACACTCGAGAAGTCAAAGAATTTTCTACAAAATTTGGACTTCGGTCACACCCCGCACGAGTTCCTATAAGCTCAAACAAGTTATTATGATCTCGAGTAGAAAGAATTACTCCAGAGATCCACTAACGAGATTTATCGAACAGAAAAAAAGTGAAAACCTAGGAGTATCTACCATTCGATTCCTCTTTCGGAATTCTCGAACACACCAACTCTTTTACGGATAAAAGTGGTCCCTCCTAGGTATTGATAGGGTTAATCCTTAACCACTTTCCCTTTTCAAGCCGACAAAATTTCACCTGGGGCTTTGAATGTAAAAGTTTATCCCTTTCTTCTTCTTTGGTCAGTGACAACAATTCCAATGTATGGCCAACGTTTTAACCTCGTTCACTGACCACGATTTTTTTAAAAACAAATTTTGGGTGGTTTCACTCCGGTAACTTCAATGTCGGAGGAGATTCAAGTTTCCAATCGAGCTAAGAACTCAGCTGCACTTGTCCGTAGACTGTTAAAATGTAACAATTTTCCAGCGTACGGACGGTGGCAAATCAATGGTACTTTGAGTTTTAAGCTCAAAAGACAACCCAAATCAAATAAAAACCACCAGTCTTCAATGATAAACACCAAAACACACTAGGGATTGTTATCAACACCGCCAACGTCAAGAAAACTTCAAATAACGTGGAAAAACCCTAGTCATCAATCGTGTACGACAGGTACTCGTTGGATTCTTTAAACTATGGGGATTACGAATCTGTGGTTGTTCGATTCAAACAACCAACCAATGACACAAATTTTTTGCATTTCTTTTTTCTAATATTTTTTTTTTGGTAATAACAACACAACAGTAACAACAATCAACAGCGGAGATTGAAGCTGAAAATGAAAGACACAAAAGCACGAGATAATCGAACAAGATTGGGGTTGTAAGAACAAACCCAAACCGTGGTCTGATACCAAGATGGTGCAAGCTAAATCTGGAGATAAACAACCAGAGATGCGGAAAATAACGACGATAAAAGATAGAAGCTAGACAAATCTTGCTTCGAATCAAGAGAACATCGAGGAACTAGTCTCGGGTTCGATTGAAAATGGAGGTCAAGATTTACCTACACTAAGCAACAATCCTCAAGAAGGCACATGCTTCTTGAAAATTGAATGACCAAAGAAAATAACGTTCAAACGACTCACACCGAATGACACAAGTTCTTTAAAAATCCCACATCGGGGTTCGGCTCCATCGGAGACACTCAATAGCAACTGTTATGTTAATCATTCATCAAAAAACTAGCTGCTACAAATGAAATGTAAAGGAGTTTATATAGACTATTCTGGGGAAAAGATGTTAAAATGGTCACAGGCGACCAATAAAGATAAGCCACGCAGTGGCTGACTATACTAAGTGTTCGATCACTTAAATTCGAACACTTGAAATCAGACGCTCTCCCTTCGGTTGCTTTCAATGCTCAGCGTCGATGTTGAGTGCTCGGTAGCTTCCTTTGATTCGAATACATGAGATCGAACTCTTGAACTCGGACGCAGTTTGCTTTAATGTTCAGCGTCGATGTTGAGAGGTCGCTTGCTCCCTCCTTCAGGCTCGAGCTTGTAGACGATGCCTTCAAATTGTGAGTTCGGCCAATCAACTCTGGCGCGGTTGCTTTCTCCCGACCAAGCCAATTGAATGTGAGTATCATGCAGCAACTTGGCTTGGCTTCGTGATATCGGCCTCGATGGAATGAATGTCTGATCAACATGGAATTGGGCTGCATCACTTGGAGATTGCTTCAGCGCATATGTTCCCAAGGTAATAATGTTTATGAAAAAGCAACTCGATTCAGTTAATAGCGAGATAAAGGTGCAAATGGATGACCTTGAAATGTACAAAAGAAAGTTCCAGGAACTACAAAAGCAAGTGACGTTGTTTGGAAGTCACATATCAATATCAAACTTTTATTTCAAGATTTGGAGATGGGAAAGTAAGTTAGAAATGCCTAGAGAAAAGGCTGAGAAGTTAGTGGAAGAAGCTGCAAGGTTAAAGTAGGATAGCTTAAAGGTGAGCAGTAACTTCACTTGCTATTTGGTTGGACAGCTTGTAAATACTTCGTTTGAGCAACTCATTCATTTAGCTTACTGTCATTGGCATTGGTGCTTTTGTGGATGTTCTAAATTGTCACCTGAAGATACAACTTGGGAGGACTTTGATTCCTTTTGAAAGAATGTTTTGAAGGGGTAGGAAATATTATGACTGGAAGGGGACTCAATATGAAGGCTGAAAAGATAAAAGATAAAAGGATAAAAGTTATTAAAATCATCCACGTGGACGACTGTGATTAAACTCTTTTAATGAGTTTTGAGGTCCAGATCATATGATGGTGGAAGGTTGTTATAATCACTTTTTGAAAAGGGAATTCATTATCAGATTTTTAGAATCTATCTCTTTCTCTATTCTCTGATCTACTGCCTTCTTTATCTTCCTTTACTCATCAACTCTATTAATAGACCTTAAGCTATCTTAGTTTCAGTTGCAGCTTACTTTTATTTGAAGTTGTAATAATAGTTCAATTTTAAGTCAATAAATTCAGAAAATCATCCCAAAAAAATATTGTGTTCCTCGAGTAAGTTCATTACATACTCCCTCTTACAAGGACGCTCTTAACTTGCAAAATCCTAATGGGTTCAAAACTGCTTCTAATAATGAGAATAATCCTTATACATCTGATTTTCCCATGACAAATGCTGATTCTAATAAGGAAATAAATCCTTCTAAATTAGATAATGATGGGAAGGGAATCCAGAAATATATTTCTGCAATAAGCAACACTCCTTTACTATAAAAGTCAATGATGCTTTTGAAAAGAAAATTCTGTAATCCTACCAAAAAACTACTGTGGTAAACCTACTAAGCAAAGAAAAATGGCTTTCAAAAATTGTGAAAAAGAAGGAAAATTATGGAAGCTTAAAAGGGAGTGGAAAGTGATTGATCTTGAATGAAATATTATCTGCTACAATTCAATTTTAAGGGCTTATTATATGCACATTTTGTTGGATGGTTGTGGCTTGTTTTAAGTCATTCATTTTTCGTTTAACTATGGAAACCTGATTTTTCTAGAATTGATGATCGGATTAATTCTATTGTGGCTTGGGTTCAATTATTAGGACTTCCCGTTCACTTATACCACAAGAAAGTTTAACAGCTCTCATATATAGAACTGGCCGTCTTGTTAATAAAATCGACTCTACCACGAAACAATGCGGCATGGCATGATGTGTTGTTTTTTACCTCTACACGTACCTCTTTTACAAAGCTTTTGAAGTCTTTTCGCTTTAATCTATGAGTAAATCTTACGTAATTCTCCTTGTTTCAGGGCATTGATGATTTAAAGAGATAAAGAGCCAAACAGAGTTGAAAAGAGCAACCAAACAGAGAAAGGTAGGCACAGATCTAGAGGCTAAATCACATGACAAGACCACCGAAGGAGATAGTGTGTTCATGAGCCATAAGGTGGAAGACTACATCTGGCTGCTTATCCAGTTTGGCGGCTACCAATATAGAGGCTAAATAAAGAAGGGTTGTTTCACAAATATTGAGTTAATAGCTGATGGTCACAGAAGATCCCAGCTAGCCAAGACTGAGCAATTAAAGATTTAACTGTTCAATAGGCGTTTCACCGATCTTGAAAGGCAAAGAGCGCAAGAGTCAGCTACTGGCCTTCGGCGGCCACTAAATACAATAGGCGGTTGCTGAATAATCGGATTTTTCAAATATAACAACGAAATGGAATTTTTGCAATTAATAGATTAGCTGATAAATAGAACACTTTAAATAGAACATTTGGCCTTAATGGCACTTATCTTTTTTCATAGCTCATTTCATGGTGACTTGGAGAAGTAGGCAAGGGTTTTAAACACAATTTATAAGAATCTAAACCATATTTCTTTAATTTACGTCTTATTATTATTTCTATTTTATCAAATCTTCTTTATTTGTTATATTTAGCATGTGTAGCTAAACTTATACTAGGGGTTTAGTTGCAGCGGTGTGATTGATCAATGGGTGTTTGATTTTGTTGCGTCAAAATTGTGGGTTAGTGTTTATTGAGCTTTTATCGTGTTCAAACTCATGTTTTGGTGGTCGCAACACTTGAATTTAATCCCACCCTACTTGTTCATCACTAGAACGGGGTTGAATAAGAGCGGATTTATGAGAACTAGCTAGGATTTGGGTTATGTTGGCTCAAAAGGCCTAACCCATCTAGAAGCGATTGTCAGAAATAGATTCTTTATCCTAAGGTCTATGAACTAGGTATTTATTCTCTTCGTTATGATTCTAGCTGGCTTAAAGCAGTAGACACTATATCTAGTTTTTTTTTTTGGTGTTAAATGTGTTAGTCCGACCATAAACACTTGACCCATAAAATTTGTGTAACTAGATCTTCACCCTTATTAGGAAATCTCCCTTCCGTTGCTAAACCCCTAGCTCTTTGTCAATAGTTAAACACAACATTACTTATTTGTTTTTAGATTCAACGTAAGATTCAACGTAAGATTTCTTCAAGTTGCAAGGGTAAAGTTCTCTGCAACTATTGCCAAGAGTTTAAGCTCTGGTGCAATCAGCACCCTACATACACTTCTTGCCTATTGTCAAGACTCTATGGACTGTTTCAAGTGCCAACTTGCAGAGAAAGTCTCTGCAACCCTTGGCTTATAGCTAAGAGTTTGAGCTCTGGTGCAGTGGATACCTGGGAGAGACTTCTTGGTTATTGCCAAGACTTTAAGCCCTCTTGCACTGGCCAACTTCGGAAAAAACCTCTGCAAGTCTTGGCAAATAGCCAAGACTTTAAGTTCTGCTGCAAAGGGAAACCTACACTGAAAATCTCTAAAGTATTGGCAATAGCCAAGACTTTAAACACTACTGCAATGGGAGGCTTGTAGAGATTTCTTGCCTATTCCCAAGAAATTAAGCCATGTTGCCATGGTCTCTATAACTACAGAAAAAGTCTCTACAACTATTGCCAATAGCCAACACTTTAAACTCCAGCAGAAGGGGCAACTTGTATAAATAGTCTCTGCAAGTATTGACAATTGCCAGGACTTTAAGCTCTAGTGGAATGAGCAACTTGTACAAATAGTCTCTGCAAGTATTGGCAATTGCCAAGACTTTTACTTAGATTGCAGTGCAAAACTTGCAGAGAAAATCTCTGCAACTCTTGGCAATAGCCAAGACTGTAAGTTCTGCTGCAAGGGGGACCTTACACTAAAAATCTCTAAGAGTATTGGCAATTGCCAAGACTTCTACCTCTACTGCAGTTTACAAGTTGGAGACAAATCCTCTGCAACTCTTGGCAATAGCTAAGACTCTAAGTTCTGGTGGAAGCGACAACTTATACGGAACATCTCTGCAACTATTGGCAATAGCCAAGACTTTAAACTCTACTGCAATAAGCACCTTGCAGAGAAAGTCTATGAAACTCTTGGCCATGGTCATGATTTTAAGCTCTATGCAAAACATGAATATCTAATAGCCATAGGCAATAAAAATCTTCAGATCACTAGAATAAAATAGTCATCCTCGCACAACCTGCTGGATTAAGGAAGACTTAGCTAAATAGAGAACGCGGCTCAGACCTGAGCTATCAAATTACTCTCTCGAGTTGCCAAACAGCTGCAACCCTCGAGTTCACAACTCCAAACATTTGCCATTAGCACCACCGCCTGATAAATCAAATCAGAGGTCAAATGATGTCTCTCATTACCCTTAGTAGCCTTGAAAAACAACAATGTGCTTACCCGGCCACTTTGACACGCACTCTGGCTCAACAAAGGGAACATCATAAGAGGCTACTGACCGCCTAAGCTCACCAGTTCCGAACAAAGAAGAGATGGCAACAGACTAAGGATAGAAATAATTAGAGCTTCAAGAAGCTCATCTTCTTATTTTCTTGGCTACCAAAGCTAGACTACTTACGAGTCAAAGTAGCCCAAGAATCGCAATTGAAGAAACAGATATTAAATGACCTTTATGGAATAACATCCATGCCAATTTGACCTCCCAATAAGAAGGAAACTCTGACAATTTACCAGAAACCCTTTTATAACCCAGAAGCTCATAGGATAACATGACTTTACTAGCATTTTGAACCAAGAGGAGATACGTAGATCGAATATTACTTACTAATCACTTTGCACTGGAAGAAACGATAACACTTTCTGATGGTGACGAATTAGGATCCCATTATCCTACCAACATTTAATTTCGAGGAGAGAGCTAAACTGAATTGACATAATAACAGAAGGTGGCGTAACAAGATGCCAAGCAGACAATACCGACATTCACTCCAAAATCTCTCACATTTAAACCGGATAAACTAGTAGGGTCATCATAAATGCCAGGAATAAATCATACCAGAAGCTCTCCCCTCCACCACAACCAATTCTTAATAGAAACAATATCCATGGAAACCATGGAAACATGATAAGATAAACGTAAGTCATGACCGATCAGAAGAATCAAATCTTACTCACCTATAATAGAAGAAGAAATACATGGGTGTACTATATCGGATACCTAGCATCCTGCCAGACTGGTAGTTCATAAAATTGACTCTGCGGCTGAACTAAGCCATTACCCTGACAATCACTTTCTGAAGAACCACAGCCATCACACTCTCAACCTCTACTGGATGGTGGCATTTCTTTTGCTGATTGAAATCTAAATGAAATCCCCTGTGACTGTGCATGTGCCTGATGGCGAGAGAAAGGACGACTGCCTACTCACGACAATGATAACACCTTTTCGCTGAAAATGGAAGTTGGACAGATTTTTGAAACCTACAAAGAGAAAGCTGAGCCTATTCTTGATGAACTACTCGCGCACTCTGAGAAGCACGCTCTACAAGCTGAGATAACCTGGCAAGTAACCTCCTAAAATAATCAAAACTCTTACCTCCAAAGGGGATATGGTACCCACCAGGGCCGTGGGATCTCTCACTCTCCCACTCTAACTCTTCTCGCTCTAACTTATGGCATGCCTAATACCTCTGAGCAATATCAACAACGACATCAAATGATGTCCCAACCTCAATTTTTCGAGCCATCTGGGATCTCAAGGAAGGAGAAAGGTCGTCAATAAATCTTTGAATCTCTCTAAAGGCTCATGGACTAGTTCTAATGCATATTCAGTCATTCTATAGAATTCAATCTCATATTTTGAAACACCAACAGGCTAACCGATAGGCTACCCTATCCAATCTACTCAAACTGACAACTCTTTTAATCTTGCTCTCTACTCTAAAGGAACTTTTCCATGAATCTAGAAGAAAAACCGAACCAAGTTAGCAAATAAGAGAGTGGCCCACCAATTCAAGGCTGGACCCTGAAACTGGAAAGAAGAATAATCTACACCATACCGCTCGATATAATCAAGAGCCTGAAGGATACGCTGACATCATTTTAATTTTTTTAAAAAATATTTTACACAGGGATCACTTGATGCATGGCTTGAGAATATCAGAAGGTTCAACTGCGTAAAATAATACAACCTCTTTGGGCACTCGGACCGAACTGTTACCTCTGCTGGCGAACCAGCCAGAACAATTGGTGGCGCAACACATGCTGCCTCTGGATCATAATTTAATGGGGGCAACATCAGGGACTGGAACAGGGGCTCTCTGAGACCTAACGTCTCCATCTGCGGCAACCTGATAAACTGCCTAGCGAATAATAGGTTCTTACGGTATCTGCGTCGCCAAGATTCTCGTAAAAGCATCGTAGCGAGCCAAGGGAACTACAAAGCCCTACTCCCTTGCCCATTGCGAACTCGTACAACTGGGACTTCCGTAACTAGATCGTCAGCACGATCAAAAACTCTCGGGCCTTCATTAGTGCTAGCCCCTGTTGAACCCCCAAAAAATAACCCCGAAGGATTAAAATTAGGAATATCAACCAAATGTACTAACTCTTTTGGAGTTTTTGGAGTCGCCACCCAATTTAAGGAAAACAGGGAACCAAATAAGCAAATGCGTGCAAAACTCCATTTTTGGAAAAAAGACGGTCTTTTCAGAGATTCTGAGTAAGAGATTTTGTTAATTTCGAAAGAAGATTTTTAAGGCACTTCCGAAATTCCGTAAAATACGGTTAATCCGACAGGTTTCCAAATATTTACAAGTGCGCTTTTCTTGCAAAAGAATTATTTAAAAAAAAATAGTAATAAATAATAATAGTAATAATAATAAGAATAATTAATCGAATAAAAAGCTTATTTGCAAAAATATCTTTTACTTGCACACATTTGCTAAGATGGCCCCAATTTACGATACTTAAATAACAACTCCAAAAATAAAGGATAATGAACATAACAGCAAAAGAATATACAAACAATCAAATATTATATATATTAATAAATGAAATATTCTACATGATATTTACATAGGTATCCTAAATAAAGGGAAGCCAAAGTTAAAGATAGAACCCGGAAAAATTGACAAAACTTGCAGGAGCCTTGAATTTTCTAAGTTTTTTTTTTAAAAGTCTTGAAATCTGGAAAGCTTGAGCCCAAACTCGACCCCGAGTGATTCCAATGCAACTTTATCCCAAGGACCATCCACATTTGTGAGTTAGCAAAACTCGTCCCACGGATGGTATTCATGCGAAAATAAACAGTGATAAGGATTAGTTTATGAAAGAGATCATTTCAGACAATATCAAACAAAAGATAATTAATCTGCAATATGACACTTCGACAACAACCAAAGTAAAATAATTTACTAGGTGAGGTTTCAAACATGTTTACTAAAATGTGGAAACTGAATAGGCTCAATGCTAACAGAGAAGCTGCGAAGAGGATAACAAGAACAAGAAAAAACAAAGCAAGAAAGGTTCAAAAGTCTTCTGCCAACTTAACTTAAGAAAACTAGTCAAGTCTTTCAATCTCTACAAGGTTCCTCCAAATGCTAGCAGGAATATGGATTGTGTTGAGGTCCTAGCAAAGTTTAACATAAACAGCCACAATTCCACTCACCCAAAACAACCACCATCCAATTTCTAACTAAAGTGAATAAAGCAAAAACTTTTAAGGTAACAAGCCACTTTTAAATGATACATCTAAATTTTAGGCCCATAAACAATTGTACAAACTTTGTACTATTCTCTTTTCGTCAAAAAGAAAATATATCCAAACATAAATCTTCATCATAACTCAATCTTTCTTTACTAAAATGATAACTTTTGACATTTTAATAAAGCATCACATAAAGATAATTTACAAAGAAAAGTGATATTTTACCATATGGACTGATTTCACTCTAAATGAACTTTAAACTCTTTAGAGCATAAACCAAACTAACCTGAAGCTTTAAACATTGAATTGAAACAAAGAAACTATTATTTATGCTTATGTATGTATGTAAATGTCATCAGTCTAGAACGAAAATTTCTACAAAATAAATATACAGTAAAATAGTACATATTTTAAAAGAACTACACGCCAAGAACAGAAACAGTACCATCCATGTTACAACATCATAAAGAACTCAACTTTACACGGTAATAACATGATGTTTAATACAATAGCTAGCATAAAATTTAAAGAACATAAAGACTTTAGAACGGACCTGAATCCCTGCACACTACTAACCTTTACTAAACCATGAACACTAGACAATTTCCAAACACCTGCATGCATCATAAAGGCCAAAGACCACCCAGAACCAACTCCAAACATCCAGAAGCAGAACTAGGACTGCGGAAACAAACTGAAAAATCCTAACCCACTGCACATATCAGACCTCAAAATCCAAGCCCCTAACATCTTTTACACACAACCAAGCCAATCCTTTTAACTCAAGAATCTGCAGGACATTGACCTCTCAACTTCAGACCCTCACCTAAAGCTTCTATAACTTCCCTGAAAACATGAAACCACCTCCTACATAACCTGCTAACTAAAGACTTCTCGTAAGGCTTGCAGAACGAAGCTGAAACAACAACAAGATCCAAACCTACCCCTGAAATAAGGACTACTCCTCACTGCCTATGAACACTCTTGCTTCTAACAGGGAAATCAGGCAACAGATAAACCCTCGTAGGCAATTCCATAGTATTAAAGAGAAAACTTTATAAAGAAAATAACTACCAAATGGAGTAGACTTTAACATAATAGTCTATATGTTTTCTTAGCCTTCAAAATGGAATCAGAAAGATGCCAAGACACTCAGTTATAACTTTATGTGTTCAAACTCTAACTCGCAAGATTTGATTTTTATTAAGGAAGCATAATCAACAAAGAAGATAGCATTTTAAAACACAACATAACTAAAATAACTAGGATCACTAACTAGAAGGAGGTAAGGTTAAAGGATTCTGATTTTAGCTAAAACAACAGGCTAACAAAGGTTTAAACTTTTAAACTTAAAGCCAATCAACTCATTCAAGTCGTGAGGATACAGAACTGAGATGAAAACTTGATCATGATAACTCAAATATCTTTGAAGTTCTACTACGGATTAACAACAGGTTTTACACTAGAGATCACATTGGACTACTTAACACATTTTTGCAAAATAAGCTTATCACAGTTTGAACAAATCAGGAAATAACAGGGATTCAATTTCAAACCTATCATGATTTCGACTTGAACAAACAGTAACTACAAAATAACGAGGAAACAGACTATATTCTCAACAAATAAATGAACAGCAAGGGAAAAATTAAGGCGATATTGTTACCTTTTTAAGTATAGGAACCGAGGCGAGGGATCCGAAGAGCATGACTCGACCAAGCGACTCGAATGAAGTTGATGGTTTGAAAAGCGAAGCAACGACACAAAATCCGAAACAATAACAGTGATGCTAACTTCTAAACTAAAAAAAAAAAACTAAAGAAAATATTTTAAAGTGTATAGGCTGCCTCTCTCTGTTTTTTTCTTCTCTAGAGCTGCCTCGATCCACTCTCTGCAGCTCTCCCATTTCCACCGCTGCTCACTCTTTTCAGCTTTTTCTCCTATCACAGCTGCCTCTAATGGGATTCTTAGAGGGGTCTTTATATGAGCTCCACTAGGGTTCTAAATTGAGGACCAATTTACATAAACACCCTCTAACGGTACCAAAAATGAATAAAGCTGATTCGAATAGCTGCTATTAGGATCATAGTACAGTGTTGGGATGATTCTATTTGTCCACGGAGGCATTGTACGGAGATGAAGAAGAGAGTCCAGTGGGTCAGGGATTTGAGAGAAGGAAACGGGTATGGGTTTCGGATCAGGAAAAGGGCTTAGGGAGTTTTTTTCCTTTTTTGGGGAATTAACGCATGTGTAATGTAGTATGTATATTTTGCACGGGTAGTCAAAAATGAATACTGAGGAGCGATTTCAGCCTTAATTAGGATAAAGTAATTAAATAGTGGTGTGTCTCGGGTGGGGTAGGATTTTAGGGTGCGCAGTTCAATTATAGCCTTTTTCCTCTCAAAATTAATACATTCACCATAATTTCAAGATTAGTCTTATTTTAATTAATTCAGGACAAAATTGGGTGTCAACAGCCCCGGGCTAGACTGCTTCGTCTTGAACTCATACTGTTTGCTGATTTATCGCACGAGGGTTCACAATTACCACGAAAGAATTAACGAAAATACTTTTGCATCCTACACCGACGCACGATCAGAAAAGAAGGAAGTGAAACTTCCTAAATGCCATCATAGCCTCTCGTAGATAAGTACGTACGTCTACGTACCCATCAGCGAGACTCTACTAGACACTGTCTTAGTCTGGATGGACACCAAACCGGGATTTAATACCAACTGACACGACCTGGAATCCGATTAGGCCGTGCGGGCTCCCGACATCCTCCCCTAGACCCGTCCGGCGAACCCTTACCAATTAAATTAGGATAATAAATATAACAATTCATAAATAAGGTCAAGACTTAAAACAAAAACACAGTCATACTGCTACCTCTAAGCTGTACAAAAAAAAATTACAGCTGACTACCCAACATACTAGGTTTAGGGCTATCCAGACTAGACATCTAAAAGTACAAAGAAGACAGAAACCTCCTGAAGAGACCAAAATGAAACAGAAATAATAACCAATAAACTGGTGGCCATCCGGAATAAAAGTTGGCTCACCCTGATAGCTGAAGTCGTCTTCGCTCCTTCACAATGTGGCGAACTCAATGCTGGAGCGAACCTGCCGAAACGAAATAGATAGACAAGAAACAAAGAACAAACAAGAAACAAGGGTGAGTCAAAAGGACTCAATAAGTGGGGCAGACTAGCCACCTCAAAGAATAGGATAGCTAGCCAGGGAGAAGAAACAGATAAACCAAATTTCTCTTATTTAAATTATAAAAAGGCAGAGCCAGATAATAACCGAAAACACGTATGAAACAATAAACACAACCAGGAATACGAGCCAGAAACGTATCAACAAATAAGCAATGCGCGTATAAGCAGAACAGTAGTTATGTACACAATGGTATGAATGAAATGACATGAAATAAAATGAAATGAAATACGATGCAAAGGGTCACATGTGCCAAATGAATGGACTGGAATCCTCCCACTCTGAGGGCGGAATCCTCCTACCCTCAATGTAATGCAATGGAGCGGAATCCTCCTATTCCTAGGGCGGAATCCTCCTACCCTCAATATGATGCAATGGAGCAGAATCCTCCTGCTCCTAGGGAGGAATCGTCGTACCCTCAATATGATGCAATGGAGCGGAACACTCCTGCTCCGAGGGCGGAATCCTCCTACCCTCAATATGATGCAATGGAGCGGAATCCTCCTATCCTCAATATGATGCAATAATAACCCTTCACCGGCGCGGGACTCTCATCGACTGTCGGAAAGCATATGTCAACTCACAGCCAGAGTACAATGCTCAGATCCTCAATACAATACCAAGAACAGGACATAACATATAATATATAATGTAAATCCAAAGCTAAGGCGAAATGAGTACGCCTATCCGCAGCTACACACGTAAGAAACACGTGGTAGAAAATGCACGAGGCCAGGTGCCTCTAAAGAAATGGATATAAACACTTACCTTATTTCAACTTTCTACTCAACAACTGCTTTATCTTTTGGATTCACTGCCCAACGATCCTGCTTATTCAATAAGCAGAAAATATATTAATTTAGGCTAAAGGCTTCATTCCTCACATCTTAGGACAATCCGGTTAGAAACTTGATACCCTATTCGTATACGCAATATGCAGGCCAGGCCTATGTACAGGATTTAAGGTCACATAACCAAACCCTAAATAAATTACATTTATATGTTGTCCATAACTCACTGAGTAGGAATATATAATCAATTTCATTATCGGGGTCTAATTGACCCTTTAAACTATTAATTGAACTTATTAAAACGAAGTCTAATATCCCAATTTTTACCGTTAAAATATATTCAAACACACGTAATAAAGTCAAATAATGCATTAAGATCATTACCTAAATGTTTTGGGGTGAAAATTCTACTTTTCTCCTGCTCTTTTCTCATTTTCTGGCATTTTTATTTGCTGCATTTCTCAGATTTTCCTTTCTACTTCTCTGTTCCTTTTTCGTTCTTTAACTCTAAAGGTAATGATATATATGTATATATATATATCAGCCACCGCCTAACATTGTCTTTTCCCCTTTTTTTTCTTTTTCCTTTAAAATTCGCTGCAACGGTAAAAATTAAAATCGTACACTACGATATTCGAAATAATTTCAACTTTTGCATACAAGTTATACAAAATATATGTAATACACTTGCTAAGACGGATCTCAAATCGGACTCCCGAAACTCAAGATGCGAATTTAAATGAAAAAAGGTCAAATTATTTATCTTTCGGCATTTTTGCGGAAACTAGCCGAACAACATCGAAATTCACTTTCGAAAGTTTACAAAAGTCACAAATAATTATACGAACCTAACGGCTCTTCCGGATTTCGAATCGGAGCTCATTCGCCAAAACCGAGCTCGAAAATCTCTTTTTAATATTTATCGACAACAAAAAATAAAATCTTCTTCCGATACGTACCAAACGAGGTCTGATTTAACTCAAATTTTACAGACAGGTCCTAATGGACCTTACGAAGATTTTAAAATTATTGACACGCAAATCAGAGTTCTATCTCCCGAAACGACTGACCGAGGTCGTTTCAGCTTGAAATGTGGTTTCCAACAAAAAGGTCAATAGGCTCAAAAGGGCTTAAGAAGGATAATGTTAAAGGATAGGCTAATCAAGGCTAGAAGGGCTTATCAAAGAAACGCCTTTATCATTACCCGACTAGTGCAAACCTAGGATTTCGCTTTGAACACACACGGGACAAGTTCTAGACATCAATATGCGGCACGGAACATAAGAAAGGATAACTCACATCACACATGGCACATAGTTCACTCAAGACGATTTCATTCCAACTCTCGGTTTAAGCAAATAAGGTGCAACTTTGGAAATTTAAGCACTAAGGCACAATGGTTCACAAAAGAGTCCAGTAGTTGAACCGAAGCGTCTCAAAAAGGGTCATTCAATTTTTCTAGGCACGCATCACAATTTTAAGACGAAAAGGGATTCACAAATAGCATATGCTCAAGTCTAAATTCACCGGTATCAAACAAACCAAAGGCACCTAGCATTCTACCATTTTCCTAAAAATACTCTACTAACTAATACTATACTACTCCTAAAAAATAAAAATTACCCGGTTTAAGGGTCTACCCATGGAAAAGAACCGAGGCCATAAGAAAAATCACGGGGTGGATGACACGTACCACTAGCTAAAAGTAAAAAGAAAAATCTTTTTGGAATTTTTTCATTATTTCTAATTTTTTTTCATTTTTTATATATTAAAGCAAGAAACAAATAAAAATAACGTAAAGGGACAAAAATAAAAATTGCTAAAATTAAATTCCTAAAGGTAAAATCATCCATAACCTCAAAAAGAACGGAAGTTTCCCCACCCCACACTTAAAATCAAGCAATGTCCTCAGTGCGAACAAGTAGAAAGTGCGAGAGTTAAGGAACTTCCCTGAAGGCCGAAAGGGCCTAATCCTTTGGCGCTAGCAGTGGCGCCATCTCCATCACGAACTAACCAATAAGGCGTCTGTACCATACAGGGTACTCAGACTTCCCCCGACATGTTGTTGTTAAGGCATTGGGTGTGCGCGCACCCCACACTTGAGCTTAACATTACCTAAACCTGCGAAACAAGTAACTACGTATACAAGAATCAACGGGTGTCGTAACGACCCCACACTTAGTCCTAACTACAATATAATGGAAGTAAAACTAACTAACTAATTTAAAACTAACACAAGCGGGCTGACCAGGACTCGATGCTTATTATGTACGACATTATCAAATGGCATCTATTTTGGCCCACTTTCAATGAAAATTTAGCATACAAGCCACCAATTCAATCACATGAATTAACATAATGTTCAATTTATGCCTATAAAAAAATTTTCTACTCAAGAATTTGCAGAAAACTTTTTAATTCACTGAGGCATTTTTTCAAGCATGTTGTGTGCATTATATTCTTGTTTGGATCTTATAAGCATTTGGAATGGAAGAACCCTCCCAAATTTTATGGGAGCTCACTTTATGCAGCTACCAGATTGTCCCCCACTGTTTACATACAAACCCAACAAGAGTTCATGGAATTCACCATATACTTGAACACTAATTTTCACCTAAGGGAGAGGGGAATGTGAGACTGCCATGGTAAGGCAGAAACTCTGCTTTTTACTTCAAACTATTGCGGGTCAAAGAGTCACAACTGGGTTGACCCACAAAACTTTAAAACTTACCTGGGAGCGATATACAAAGCGACTCTTGCACATCGCTTCAACTGTTTGGGACTTGCTGTTTACATCAAAGCGATACAGGACGCGTCGCGTGCCTCATCGCTGGAGCAGTTTTCGCTGGGCGTTGTGATGACTGCGACGCCTTGCTGTAGCGTTTCAAATATTTTCACTCACTGTTGGAGTTCCGCTATGGCATAGGCGACGCTTGGGCAGTAGCTGGTCCCGCTTGTTTCTGAATTTTTATGCCCGCTATGGAGTATGCGTCGCCTTTACTGTAGCTTTCCTGGCTGCTTCGAAAATCTTCACCTCACGCTATAGACCAAGCAACGCTTGGCTATAGCTTTCCAATTTTTCCATGTTCAGTTTGGGTCAACGCCACAGCTCATGCGACGCTTTAGCTGTAGCTTTTCACTTTTTGTGCAATCTGTTTCATTCAATGCCATGGCGTATGCGACGCGTCTGGCATGGATTTTCTGAGTTTTGGTTTTCTTCCATTCCAAGCTATTAGCCACGTGATACTCTGAACTTATCTCACCATCCGAAAGTCCCGAGCCCTGCAAAACAACAAGAAACTACGTAATGTTAATTAAGTAAAACGACTAAAACAATAAAAATTGGGTTGCCTCCCAACAAGCGCTTGATTTAACGTCGCGGCACGACTCTTTTTCTATTTTTTTCTTTATTTTTGCGTTTACATACAAAGCTCGGTTTGCCTCCCGAGAAGCGCCTTAGTTAACGTCTGTCACGACCCAATTTCCAAGGGCTCGTGATGGCACCTAAACAACATTTGCCTAGGCGAACCAATGAAACAAGATGCGGAAAAGAACAATAATGTGAAAAGATCATAAATGGATATATAAATATAAAAGGGTGAAGTCCAAAAGAATATATCCACAAAAGAATTGGAGCATTCTAAGAGTGACTCAATAAAGTATGAATATACATCAAAGAAATCTGAGTCCTATCTCTAAGTGACTCCGGCGGTATGCCACCACGGTCTGTGTGGTCGGCTCACCTCAATCAAAAGTCTCAGAAGCCTCGGGAACCGCTAACGTCCGGGCTGCTGACTGGATGAAGGACCTGCGCACGTAGCAGAGTAAGTTATGAGCCGAAGCCCAGTAAGATCACCGACAGGCCCGCTAAGCTACCCTTGCGGGACAAGTCGCTACATGCATCATAAGCAACAACATACTATAGTAATCATACAATAAAGTAGTGAAATCACAAATAGATGTAACACATTCCATACACACAAGTAGTAACCAGAAGTCTCAAGGATTATGCCCATCCAACGTAAGGCATAGGTCAACTCAGCGGCGGTTTGGAGGTCCAATCTCTACTCCCGTGCCGACTAACCTAGACCTACGATGGACTAGCAACACCACTACTAAGTATCAACCATATACCGTGACCCGAAGTCACTATCACAATCATGAATAAGTAGACCAACGACCCGTAGTCGTTGGCTCATCTCAAATCTGTCTAAGATCGCACCACACCCCCTGTCAAGTGTGTCGTATCTCAATAAATCAAGTGACCACACCACACCCCCTGTCAAGTGTGTCACATCTCAAAGATCAAGTGTCCACACCACACCCCCTGTCAAGTGTGACACATCTCATAGTATAGGCGACACCACACCCCCTGTCAAGTGTCCCTCTAACAGTATTAATATCCACGACATTAATAACAATAACTGAAATAATAACAGAAATATTAATAACGATAATATTTCACAGTCACCGTAACCTAGGTTGGTTATGCTAGCTGAACGTAAGGCGAAGGTTAACCCGACCACAGTTTGGGGGTACAATCCCTACTCCCATGTCGTCCAACCCAAGGTTACGTATAGACAACACTACCCAACCCGGCACGTGAACAAATCAAGTACCAATATCATACAAAAGCCGGCAAAATCCTCGGCAAGACATTTATCATGACATGCCGGCAACATCCTCGGCCATGTCCCAAGTTCTTGCTATCTAAGCATGGCGTAGCAAGCGTTACTACGATATAAATTTAAGCTACCTCGACGTAGCGTTTAGACCGGCACATACCTCGGTCGAGTCACAATCTCGCTATTTATAACAAACAATAATAGCAAGTAATTCACATCATTAATCCTAACCATTGTTAGGTATATATATGCGTACATGAAGCATACTGGCATGAAGGAAGAGTCCACAGGCACAATAGAGGTCAAGTCTCACTTACCTCGAAATTCGGGCTCAAATGCCGGGAAGAATCTCCTTTTCCGCTCGCCTTGTCTGCGAAGGACTCTCCACTAGGTCTATTAAGACAAGATATAGCGCATATGAGTGCTCAATTATAGCTATTTAAGCCTATAGGCATCCTAGGGTAAAAATTACCAAAATGCCCCCGGGTAGGGCCGAGCCCTAAATTTACAAAATGTACTTCTCCGGACTCCCCACGCTCCCGTGAGTCCAAAAGTACACTTAGATTCCACATGCGAGCCTTGCTCGATGTCTTTCCCCAATTCTTAAGAATCTAGGGTTCTAACCCATTTCCAAGAATCAACCCTTAGATTCTTGTGTTAATCAACATAAAGATGGATTGAAAGGGCTTACCTTAAGTGTAAGTATGATTGGGTCTTCAAGAAATACCCAAAAATCGCCTCAAGAGCTCACCTGTTTTGAGTTTTTCCTAATTCCTTACGGATTGGCCGGAAAATCAGCTTTTATCCGGCTGTTTGCGCCAAAACAGAACAGAAAAGTCGCACCAGATTTTCTACTGTTTTAGGGGCAAAACGGGGCCCTACGAAGCTCGGAATGATCCCAAATTTTGCACACAAGCCATAAAATACGTGGGTGACATGCTCGTCAAGACGGAACTCAATTCGGACCTCCAGAACTCAAAAAGTGGGTCCCACGGCAAAGGTTCAATTTTCGACTTTCGCCAAAATAGCAAAATTTAACCAAACGACCTCGGAATCCAATTCCGAAAGTTGCTACAAGTCACAAATGACTATACAAACCTAACGGAACTTTCGGATCTCTCATCGGAGCTCATTTGCTCAAATTGAGCTCGGAAACCTCTTTTAAATCTTTTAAACTTCCGAAACGGAGACTTTATCAAAAGTCCTATCAAACGAGGTCCGTTTTCAATTTTGAAGGTTGCTACATATCATAAATGACGAGACGGACCTAACGGTGCGCTCGGATTTTCCATCGGGGTTCGTTTACTCAAAACGACCTATCGAAACCCCAAATTCCTTTCCGGAATTTCATAAACGGATCCTTTTCTCGAAAACCTATCAAACGGACTCCGTTTCGACTCAGATTTCACAGACGGGTCATAAATGACCTAACGGAGCTTTTGGGACTGTCGACATGCAAATCGAGGTCCCGTATCTCGTAACGACTATTTGAGGGTCGTTACATTCTCCCCTACTTAGACTCTCGGCCGTCCTCGGACGAGCCTAAGTCTAAGGTAGGATCCACACACTAGCCACAGAGCTGGCACGGATTTCGAGGACCCCTCGGTACCACCCGAAATCAATAAAACTTAAAAATGCAAATTCAGGCTTAGAAAATACAAGGATTTCATACCTGAATCATCGAACAAGCGCGGATGCCTCTCACACATCTCAGACTCAAGCTCCCAAGTGGCCTCGGCAATAGAGTGATGCCCCCACTGAACTCTCACA
This sequence comes from Petunia secreta, assembly GCA_029990175.1. Classification (NCBI taxonomy): domain Eukaryota; kingdom Viridiplantae; phylum Streptophyta; class Magnoliopsida; order Solanales; family Solanaceae; genus Petunia; species Petunia secreta. Next base: position 944,340 of record JARKIP010000102.1, read on the forward strand.
AGCGGGATCACCTTCGATCTCATCTTACGGACCTCTCTAGCCACAATAGCAATAGGCTCCTCCGAATAAGCTAAGTCGCCATCTACCTCCACGGAAGCCATATCGATCACATGAGACAGATCGTGAACATACTTCCGGAGCATGGACACATGGAACACCGGATGAACAGACAGAGAGGGAGGCAAAGCCAGTCTATAAGCAACGGCGCCAACGCGCTCCAATATCTCAAAAGGCCCAATGAACCTAGGACTGAGCTTGCCTTTCTTCCCAAATCTCATAACACCCCTCATGGGCGACACTCTGAGGAATACCCGGTCCCCAACCATGAACTCAAGATCTCTCCGCCTCCGATCTGCATACGATATCTGCCGGCTCTGAGCCGTGCGGAGTCGATCCTGAATAACCCGGATCTTATCTAAGGTCTGCTGCACCAAATCGGGCCCCAACACATGGACCTCACCAGACTCGAACCAACCGATAGGCGAGCGACATCTCCGACCATACAATGCCTCAAACGGAGCCATCTGGATAGAAGCCTGATAGCTATTATTATACGCAAACTCTGCTAGCGGCAAATGGCTATCCCAATGGCCTCCAAAATCAATAGCACACGCCCTCAACATATCCTCGAGGATCTGAATGGTCCGCTCAGATTGGCCATCAGTCTGCGGGTGAAATGCAGTGCTGAGATCGACCCGAGTACCCAGCTCTCTCTGAAAAGATCTCCAAAACTCAGCTGTGAACTGAGCACCTCGGTCAGAAATGATAGAAACAGGAGCACCATGCAATCTCACAATCTGCTCAATGAAGATACGAGCCAGACGCTCCGAGGTATAAGTAGTCCTCACTGGAATGAAGTGAGCCGACTTCGTCGGTCGATCAACTACTACCCACACCGAATCATGCTTACCCACGGTCAGCGGCAAACCAACTACGAAATCCATAGTGATCTGCTCCCACTTCCACTCGGGAATGGGCATAGACTGGGTCACCCCGGCTGGCCTCCGGTGCTCATACTTCACCTGCTGGCAATTCAAACACCGAGATACATAATCAGCAACATCCCTCTTCATCCCTTTCCACCAATACAGCTCTCGAAGATCATGATACATCTTCGCAGTACCCGGATGAATGGAATATCTCGAACTGTGAGCCTCTGCCAAAATCATCTGCCTCAGCTCCACAATGGCTGGAACACATACCCGGCCGTTAAGCCGCAAAGCACCATCATCACCAATCACGAACGAGGACACTCCCCCACTCAGGACCCTGTCCCGGAGATCTCTCAGATAAGGATCCTCGAACTGCCTTTCCCGAATCTGGGAAGCTAAAGACGACTGAGACCCCACATATGCAAGCACCCGGCCTGGAACAGAAGCATCAAACCGAACCCCACTAATGGACAAAGCCTACAACTCACGGGCCAACGGCCTCATATCAGCATGAAGATAGGCGAGGCTACCCATGGACTTCCTACTCAAGGCATCGGCTACAACATTAGCCTTTCCGGGATGATACCGGATAGAAAGATCATAATCCTTCAGCAGCTCTAACCAGCGGCGCTGTCTCCCGTTCAAGTCCTTCTGAGTGAACAAGTACTGGAGACTCTTATGATCGGTGAATATCTCACATGGCTCGCCATAAAGATAGTGCCTCCACAACTTCAGTGCAAACACGACAGCTAACAGCTCCAAATCATGGACAGGATAATTCTTCTCATGGACCTTCAGCTGTCTCGAGGCATAAGCTATCACCTTACTCTCCTGCATCAGAACGCTACCCAGGCCAACACCCGAAGCATCACAATATACGGTGAATCCCCGGATCCACTAGGCAAGGCCAACACTGGCGCTGAAGTCAACAGAGTCTTAAGCTTCTGAAAGCTAGACTCACAGGCATCGGACCACAGGAAAGGAACATTCTTCTGGGTCAACTTCGTCAGAGGTGCTGAAATAGAAGAAAACCCCTCGACAAACCGCCGATAATAACCTGCCAAGCCTAAGAAACTCCGAATCTCTGTAGGAGAAGTAGGCCTAGGCCAACTCTGAACGGCCTCTATCTTCTTCGGATCAACACACACCCCATCCTTGGTCACCACGTGACCTAGGAAAGATACAGAACTGAGCCAAAATTCACACTTGGAGAATTTGGCATACAACTGCTGATCCCTCAGAGTCCGAAGAACAACTCTCAAATGCTGCTCATGCTCCTCCCTGCTCCTCGAATAAACCAAGATATCATCGATAAACACAATGACGAAGGAGTTAAGGTAGGCCTTGAACACTCGGTTCATCAGATCCATGAAAGCAGCTGGGGCATTCGTAAGCCCGAAAGACATCACCAGAAACTCATAGTGGCCATATCGGGTACGAAGAGCAGTCTTGGAAACGTCCTCGGACCGAATCCTCAACTGATGATACCCCGACCTCAAATCAATCTTCGAGAAGAAGGTAGCACCCTGAAGCTGATCAAACAAATCATCAATACGCGGCAAAGGATACCTATTCTTGATAGTAACCTTATTCAGCTGCCGGTAATCAATACACATCCGCATAGAGCCATCCTTCTTCTTCACAAATAATACCGGGGCACCCCATGGAGACACACTGGGCCTAAGGAAGCCCTTATCGAGCAAATCCTGAATCTGCTCCTTCAGCTCCCTCAACTCAACAGGAGCCATACGATACGGGGGAATAGATTTAGGCTGAGTGCCTGGCAATAGATCAATGCAAAACTCTATCTCCCGCATAGGCGGCAAACCTGGCAAATCATCAGGAAACACATCCGGATACTCACAAATAACCGGAACTCTATCAAGGGATAACTCCTCTGCCCGGACATCCCGAACTGAAGCAATATATCCCTCGCACCCACTAGATATCATCCTCTGCGCCTCCAAGAAAGAAATGATCCTACTCTTCGGAGAAGGCCTGGAACCTCCCCATACAACCCGAGACTCACCCTCTGCCCCGATCGTCACGGACTTGGCATGGCAATCCAAAGTCGCATGACAGGAAGCCAGCCAATCCATGCACATAATGACATCGAAATCAGACATATCGAGCAGCATCAGGTCCACTAAGGACTCTACACCACAGATGGAGATCATACACTGCCGATAACCCTTATCTACACATATAGAAGACCCGACAGGGGTGGCAACCATAAAGGGATCATCTAAGAAGACCAGATCCCTGCCCAAGCAAGGGGCAAATCCCGGCGACCTATACGTATAGGTAGACCCCGGATCAATAAGAGCATAAGCATCGCGGCCACAGACAGAAATAATACCTGTGATGACATCATTGGATGCCTCAGCATCCTGACGAGTCATAGCATAGACCTGCGCCGAGCCTCCTGAACCCGGAGCTCTCTGAGACTGCTGTCTAGGAGGAATCTGAGAAACGGGCCTGGCGGCCTGAGGACCAGATGGTACCATAGCTGCGGATCCCTGGCGACCTGATGAAACATAAGGGCAACTCCTGACATAGTGCTCTGGAGACCCACACTCAAAACATCCATCACCTCTACCTCCTCTACCGCCTCTACCACCACTGCCATGACCACCTCAAGACGAACACCTCCCATGATGCCTCTGATGGCACCTCCCGCACTGCGGGGGACCAGACTGCGAAGAGCCACCCCGCCTCTGGGATGACTGAGGCCTCGGGGTCTCTGAAGAAAAATCCTGGGCAGGCAAAGCAGCAGCCTGGGGCCTAGACTGAGAACGGCCCTGATGACCCTGACCCCTCTGAGCGGATCCACTATACCCACCAGACTGACGCGATCTCTTGGCCGCCCTCTCCGCGTCAGCCCTGGCGAAGATATCCTCCATCCGCCGCGCCACATCAACTATCTCAAAATATGACTTGTTGCCCATATCAGGGGCAACAGCTACCTGCAAGCGGGGATGAAGACCCTCAACAAACCGGAGGACCTTGTCCCTCTCCTGAGCCACCATAGCCGGCGCAAACTGAGACAACCACAAGAACCTGGTGTCATACTCTGAAACAGACCGGTTTCCCCGCCTCAACCCCTCAAACTCGCGCCTCTGAGCATCGTGCTAACTCTGGGGCACGAACCTGCTCATGAACATAGACACGAACTCAGCCCAAGACAAAGGAGGGAAGTCACTAGACCTCTGCCGCATCATGGAGACCCACCATGTCTCCGCATCTCCCGATAATCTGAAAGAAGCACACTGCACCCCTAAGGTGTCTCTAGTACCAAGAACTGTCAAAATCTTCTCACACTTCTGAATGTACCTCTGGGCAGTACATGTAGCTGAGGTACCGTCGAACTCTGGAGACTGAAGCTTCATGAATGACTCTATCCTCTTGGCAACCTCCTCAGTGCCTATAGGAGGAGTAGAAACAACAGGACCTGCCTGAGGAGCAGAAGCAGAAGGCTGGGCAATATGATCAGGAGCAGCCTCAGTAGTAGGCGTGCTCATAACAGGTGTGGTCGGCTGAGGAGCCGAAACAGGAGCTGCAACATCATCTCTGACAGGGACCTGATGGCTAGACAAGGCCATCAGTCTCATATACTCCTCTGAAGAGATCACAACGGTGCCTGGCACAACAGCAGGCACAGGGGGAATAGATGCTGACAGAGTCGCTGCGGACACCGCAGGGATAGCTGTGTCCTGCCTAGTGGATGACGGGCGACCTACCCGAGTCTTCTTAGCAGCTGGCGGCTGCGTAGGTGCTGATGGCTCTCCCGCAGACGCGGGTGTAGAAGATGCAGCCCTCCTAGCTGAGGATGCTCGCGTCCTCGCCATCTGATACAATACACGAAAAAGGGTCAGCACCTATATAAGCTACTCAGCACGAATAGAGATGAAACGAAGGGAAAATATTTCCTAACATGCCCTTGTAGCCTCTCGCTCATAAGTATGGTCGACAACATACCCATAAGCAAGACTCTACTCAGACACTGCTCCAAGACTCCTAGGACTCGAATTAGAACCTAGGGCTCTGATACCAAACTGTCACGACCCAATTTCCAAGGGCTCGTGATGGCACCTAAACAACATTTGCCTAGGCGAACCAATGAAACAAGATGCGGAAAAGAACAATAATGTGAAAAGATCATAAATGGATATATAAATATAAAAGGGTGAAGTCCAAAAGAATATATCCACAAAAGAATTGGAGCATTCTAAGAGTGACTCAAAAAAGTATGAATATACATCAAAGAAATCTGACTCCTATCTCTAAGTGACTCCGGCGGTATGCCACCACGGTCTGTGTGGTCGGCTCACCTCAATCAAAAGTCTCAGAAGCCTCGGGAACCGCTAACATCCGGGCTGCTGACTGGATGAAGGACCTGCGCACGTAGCAGAGTAAGTTATGAGCCGAAGCCCAGTAAGATCACCGACAGGCCCGCTAAGGTACCCTTGCGGGACAAGTCGCTACATGTATCATAAGCAACAACATACTATAGTAATCATACAATAAAGTAGTGAAATCACAAATAGATGTAACACATTCCATACACACAAGTAGTAACCAGAAGTCTCAAGGATTATGCCCATCCAACGTAAGGCATAGGTCAACTCAACGGCGGTTTGGAGGTCCAATCTCTACTCCCGTGCCGACTAACCTAGACCTACGATGGACTAGCAACACCACTACTAAGTATCAACCATATACCGTGACCCGAAGTCACTATCACAATCATGAATAAGTAGACCAACGACCCGTAGTCGTTGGCTCATCTCAAATCTGTCTACGATCGCACCACACCCCCTGTCAAGTGTGTCGTATCTCAATAAATCAAGTGACTACACCACACCCCCTGTCAAGTGTGTCACATCTCAAAGATCAAGTGTCCACACCACACCCCCTGTCAAGTGTGACACATCTCATAGTATAGGCGACACCACACCCCCTGTCAAGTGTCCCTCTAACAGTATTAATATCCACGACATTAATAACAATAACAGAAATAATAACAGAAATATTAATAACGATAATATTTCACAGTCACCGTAACCCAGGTTGGTTATGCTAGCTGAACGTAAGGCGAAGGTTAACCCGACCACAGTTTGGGGGTACAATCACTACTCCCATGTCGTCCAACCCAAGGTTACGTATAGACAGCACTACCCAACCCGGCACGTGAACAAATCAAGTACCAATATCATACAAAAGCCGGCAAAATCCTCGGCAAGACATTTATCATGACATGCCGGCAACATCCTCAGCCATGTCCCAAGTTCTTGCTATCTAAGCATGGCGCAGCAAGCGTTACTACGATATAAATTTAAGCTACCTCGACGTAGCGTTTATACCGGCACATACCTCGGTCGAGTCACAATCTCGCTATTTATAACAAACAATAATAGCAAGTAATTCACATCATTAATCCTAACCATTGTTAGGTATATATATGCGTACATGAAGCATACTAGCATGAAGGAAGAGTCCACAAGCACAATAGAGGTCAAGTCTCACTTACCTCGAAATTCGGGCTCAAATGCCGGGAAGAATCTCCTTTCCCGCTCGCCTTGTCCGCGAAGGACTCTCCACTAGGTCTATAAAGACAAGATATAGCACATATGAGTGCTCAATTATAGCTATTTAAGCCTATAGGCATCCTAGGGTAAAAATTACCAAAATGCCTCCGGGTAGGGCCGAGCCCTAAATTTACAAAATTTACTTTTCCAGACTCCCCACGCTCCCGTGAGTCCAAAAGTACACTTAGATTCCACATGCGAGCCTTGCTCGATGTCTTTCCCCAATTCTTAAGAATCTAGGGTTCTAACCCATTTCCAAGAATCAACCCTTTGATTCTTGTGTTAATCAACATAAAGATGGATTGAAAGGGCTTACCTTAAGTGTAAGTATGATTGGGTCTTCAAGAAATACCCAAAAATCGCCTCAAGAGCTCACCAAATGATTTTTATAAGTTATGAACCGAAATGACCCGAAATGGCCTTTTTATAGCAGTTTTTGCCTCTGTGACAGATTCTTTTGAAAAAATTATAACTTTTGATAGGAATGTTCAAATGACCTAAAACCGGTGCCATTAGAACCACAACTCAAAGGGCTACAACTTTCCTGTTTTGAGTTTTTCCTAATTCATTACGGATTGGCCGGAAAATCAGCTTTTATCCGGCTGTTTGCGCCAAAACAGAACAGAAAAGTCGCACCAGATTTTCTACTGTTTTAGGGGCAAAACGGGACCCTACGAAGTTCGGAATGATCCCAAATTTTTCACACAAGCCATAAAATACTTGGGTGACATGCTCATCAAGACGGAACTCAATTCGGACCTCCAGAACTCAAAAAATGGGTCCCACGGCAAAGGTTCAATTTTCGACTTTCGCCAAAATAGCGAAATTTAACCAAACGACCTCGGAATACAATTCCGAAAGTTGCTACAAGTCACAAATGACTATACGAACCTAACGGAACTTTCGGATCTCTCATCGGAACTCATTTGGTCAAATCGAGCTCGGAAACCTCTTTTAACTCTTTTAAACTTCCGAAACGGGGACTTTATCAAAAGTCCTATCAAACGAGGTCCGTTTTCAATTTTGAAGGTTGCTACATATCATAAATGACGAGACGGACCTAACGGTGCGCTCGGATTTTCCATCGGGGTTCGTTTACTCAAAACGACCTATCGAAACCCCAAATTCCTTTCCGGAATTTCATAAACGGATCCTTTTCTCGAAAACCTATCAAACGGACTCCGTTTCGACTCAGATTTCACAGACGGGTCATAAATGACCTAACGGAGCTTTTGGGACTGTCGACATGCAAATCGAGGTCCCGTATCTCGTAACGACTATTTAAGGGTCGTTATATTCTCCCCTACTTAGACTCTCGGCCGTCCTCGGACGAGCCTAAGTCTAAGGTACGATCCACACACTAGCCACAGAGCTGGCACGGATTTCGAGGACCCTTCGGTACCACCCGAAATCAATAAAACTTAAAAATGCAAATTCAGGCTTAGAAAATACAAGGATTTCATACCTGAATCATCGAACAAGCGCGGATGCCTCTCACACATCTCAGACTCAAGCTCCCAAGTGGCCTCGGCAATGGAGTGATGCCCCCACTGAACTCTCACAAGCGGGATCACCTTCGATCTCATCTTACGGACCTCTCTAGCCACAATAGCAATAGGCTCCTCCGAATAAGCTAAGTCGCCATCTACCTCCACGGAAGCCATATCGATCACATGAGACAGATCGTGAACATACTTCCGGAGCATGGACACATGGAACACCGGATGAACAGACAGAGAGGGAGGCAAAGCCAGTCTATAAGCAACGGCGCCAACGCGCTCCAATATCTCAAAAGGCCCAATGAACCTAGGACTGAGCTTGCCTTTCTTCCCAAATCTCATAACACCCTTCATGGCGACACTCTGAGGAATACCCGGTCCCCAACCATGAACTCAAGATCTCTGCGCCTCCGATCTGCATACGATATCTACCGGCTCTGAGCCGTGCGGAGTCGATCCTGAATAACCCGGACCTTATCTAAAGTCTGCTGCACCAAATCGGGCACCAACACATGGACCTCACCAGACTCGAACCAACCGATAGGCGAGCGACATCTCCGACCATACAATGCCTCAAATGGAGCCATCTGGATAGAAGCCTGATAGCTATTATTATACGCAAACTCTGCTAGCGGCAAATGGCTATCCCAATGGCCTCAAAATCAATAGCACACGCCCTCAACATATCCTCGAGGATCTGAATGGTCCGCTCAGATTGGCCATCAGTCTGCGGGTGAAATGTAGTGCTGAGATCGACCCGAGTACCCAGCTCTCTCTGAAAAGATCTCCAAAACTCAGCTGTGAACTGAGCACCTCGGTCAGAAATGATAGAAACAGGAGCACCATGCAATCTCACAATCTGCTCAATGAAGATACGAGCCAGACGCTCCGAGGTATAAGTAGTCCTCACTGGAATGAAGTGAGCCGACTTCGTCAGTCGATCAACTACTACCCACACCGAATCATGCTTACCCACGGTCAGCGGCAAACCAACTACGAAATCCATAGTGATCTGCTCCCACTTCCACTCGGGAATGGGCATAGACTGGGTCACCCCGGCTGGCCTCTGGTGCTCCAAACACCGAGATACATAATCAGCAACATCCCTCTTCATCCCTTTCCACCAATACAGCTCTCGAAGATCATGATACATCTTCACAGTACCCGGATGAATGGAATATCTCGAACTGTGAGCCTCTGCCAAAATCATCTGCCTCAGCTCCACAATGGCTGGAACACATACCCGGCCGTTAAGCCGCAAAGCACCATCATCACCAATCACGAACGAGGACACTCCCCCACTCAGGACCCTGTCCCGGAGATCTCTCAGATAAGGATCCTCGAACTGCCTTTCCCGAATCTGGGAAGCTAAAGACGACTGAGACCCCACATATGCAAGCACCCGGCCTGGAACAGAATCATCAAACCGAACCCCACTAATGGACAAAGCCTGCAACTCACGGGCCAACGGCCTCATATCAGCATCAAGATAGGCGAGGCTACCCATGGACTTCCTACTCAAGGCATCGGCTACAACATTAGCCTTTCCGGGATGATACCGGATAGAAAGATCATAATCCTTCAGCAGCTCTAACCAGCGGCGCTGTCTCCCGTTCAATTCCTTCTGAGTGAACAAGTACTGGAGACTCTTATGATCGGTGAATATCTCACATGGCTCGCCATAAAGATAGTGCCTCCACAACTTCAGTGCAAACACGACAGCTAACAGCTCCAAATCATGGACAGGATAATTCTTCTCATGGACCTTCAGCTGTCTCGAGGCATAAGCTATCACCTTACTTTCCTGCATCAGAACGCTACCCAGGCCAACACCCGAAGCATCACAATATACGGTGAATCCCCCGGATCCACTAGGCAAGGCCAACACTGGCGCTGAAGTCAACAGAGTCTTAAGCTTCTGAAAGCTAGACTCACAAGCATCGGACCACAGGAAAGGAACATTCTTCTGGGTCAACTTCGTCAGAGGTGCTGAAATAGAAGAAAACCCCTCGACGAACCGCCGATAATAACCTGCCAAGCCTAAGAAACTCCGAATCTCTGTAGGAGAAGTAGGCCTAGGCCAACTCTGAACGGCCTCTATCTTCTTCGGATCAACACACACCCCATCCTTGGTCACCACGTGACCTAGGAAAGATACAGAACTGAGCCAAAATTCACACTTGGAGAATTTGGCATACAACTGCTGATCCCTCAGAGTCCGAAGAACAACTCTCAAATGCTGCTCATGCTCCTCCCTGCTCCTCGAATAAACCAAGATATCATCTTTAAACACAATGATGAAGGAGTCAAGGTAGGCCTTGAACACTCGGTTCATCAGATCCATGAAAGCAGCTGGGGCATTCGTAAGCCCGAAAGACATCACCAGAAACTCATAGTGGCCATATCGGGTACGAAGAGCAGTCTTGGAAACGTCCTCGGACCGAATCCTCAACTGATGATACCCCGACCTCAAATCAATCTTCGAGAAGAAGGTAGCACCCTGAAGCTGATCAAACAAATCATCAATACGCGGCAAAGGATACCTATTCTTGATAGTAACCTTATTCAGCTGCCGGTAATCAATACACATCCGCATAGAGCCATCCTTCTTCTTCACAAATAATACCGGGGCACCCCATGGAGACACACTGGGCCTAAGGAAGCCCTTATCGAGCAAATCCTGAATCTGCTCCTTCAGCTCCCTCAACTCAACAGGAGCCATAGGATACGGGGGAATAGATTTAGGCTGAGTGCCTGGCAATAGATCAATGCAAAACTCTATCTCCCGCATAGGCGGCAAACCCGGCAAATCATCAGGAAACACATCCGGATACTCACAAACAACCGGAACTCTATCAAGGGATAACTCCTCTGCCCGGACATCCCGAACTGAAGCAATATATCCCTCGCACCCACTAGATATCATCCTCTGTGCCTCCAAGAAAGAAATGATCCTACTCTTCGGAGAAGGCCTGGAACCTCCCCATACAACCCGAGACTCACCCTCTGCCCCGATCGTCACGGACTTGGCATGGAAATCCAAAGTCGCATGACAGGAAGCCAGCCAATCCATGCCCATAATGACATCGAAATCAGACATATCGAGCAGCATCAGGTCCACTAAGGACTCTACACTACAGATGGAGATCATACACTGCCGATAACCCCTATCTACACATATAGAAGACCCGACAGGGGTGGCAACCATAAAGGGATCATCTAAGAAGACCAGATCCCTGCCCAAGCAAGGGCCAAATCTCGGCGACACATACGAATAGGTAGACCCCGGATCAATAAGAGCATAAGCATCGCGGCCACAGACAGAAATAATACCTGTGATGACATCATTGGATGCCTCAGCATCCTGACGAGTCATAGCATAGACCTGCGCCGAGCCTCCTGAACCCGGAGCTCTCTGAGACTGCTGTCTAGGAGGAATCTGAGAAACGGGCCTGGCGGCCTGAGGACCAGATGGTACCATAGATGCGGATCCCTGGCGACCTGATGAAACATAAGGGCAACTCCTGACATAGTGCTCTGGAGACCCACACTCAAAACATCCATCACCTCTACCTCCTCTACCGCCTCTACTACCTCTGCCATGACCACCTCCAGACGAACACCTCCCATGATGCCTCTGATGGCACCTCCCGCACTGCGGCGGACCAGACTGCGAAGAGCCACCCTGCCTCTGGGATGACTGAGGCCTCGGGGTCTCTGAAGAAAAATCCTGGGCAGGCAAAGCAGCAGCCTGGGGCCTAGACTGAGAACGGCCCTGATTACCCTGACCCCTCTGAGTGGATCCACTATACCCACCTGACTGACGCGATCTCTTGGCCGCTCTCTCCGCGTCAGCCCTGGCGAAGATATCCTCCATCCGTCGCGCCACATCAACTATCTCAAAATATGACTTGTTGCCCATATCAGGGGCAACAGCTACCTGCAAGCGGGGATGAAGACCCTCAACAAACCGGAGGACCTTGTCCCTCTCCTGAGCCACCATAGCCGGCGCAAACTAAGACAACCACAAGAACCTGGTGTCATACTCTGAAACAGACAGGTTTCCCTGCCTCAACCCCTCAAACTCGCACCTCTGAGCATCGTGCTGACTCTGGGGCACGAACCTGCTCATGAACATAGACACGAACTCAGCCCAAGACAAAGGAGGGAGGTCACTAGACCTCTGCCGCATCATGGAGACCCACCATGTCTCCGCATCTCTCGATAATCTGAAAGAAGCACACCTCACCCCTAAGGTGTCTCTAGTACCAAGAACTATCAAAATCTTCTCACACTTCTGAATGTACCTCTGGGCAGTACATGTAGCTGAGGTACCGTCGAACTCTGGAGGCTGAAGCTTCATGAATGACTCTATCCTCTTGGCAACCTCCTCAGTGCCCATAGGAGGAGTAGAAATAACAGGACCTGCCTGAGGAGCAGAAGCAGAAGGCTGGGCAATATGATCAGGAGCAGCCTCAGAAGTAGGTGTGCTCATAACAGGTGTGGTCGGCTGAGGAGCCGAAACAGGAGCTGCAACATCATCTCTGACAGGGACCTGATGGCTAGACAAGGCCATCAGTCTCATATACTCCTCTGAAGAGATCACAACGGTGCCTGGCACAACAGCAGGCACAGGGGGAATAGATGCTGACAGAGTCGCTGCGGACACCGCAGGGATAGCTGTGTCCTGCCTAGTGGCTGACGGGCGACCTGCCCGAGTCTTCTTAGCAGCTGGCGGCTGCGTAGGTGCTGATGGCTCTCCCGCAGACGCGGGTGTAGAAGATGCAGCCCTCCTAGCTGAGGATGCTCGCGTCCTCGCCATCTGATACAATACACGAAAAAGGGTCAGCACCTATATAAGCTACTCAGCACGAATAGAGATGAAACGAAGGGAAAATATTTCCTAACATGCCCTTGTAGCCTCTCGCTCATAAGTATGGTCGACAACATACCCATAAGCAAGACTCTACTCAGACACTGCTCCAAGACTCCTAGGACTCGAATTAGAACCTAGGGCTCTGATACCAAACTGTCACGGACCCAATTCCAAGGGCTCGTGATGGCACCTAAACAACATTGCCTAGGGCGAACCAAATGAAACAAGATGCGGAAAAGAACAATAATGTGAAAAGATCATAAATGGATATATAAATATAAAAGGGTGAAGTCCAGAAAGGAATATATCCACAAAAGAATTGGAGCATTCTAAGAGTGACTCAATAAAGTATGAATATACATCAAAGAAATCTGAGTCCTATCTCTAAGTGACTCCGGCGGTATGCCACCACGGTCTGTGTGGTCGGCTCACCTCAATCAAAAGTCTCAGAAGCCTCGGGAACCGCTAACGTCCGGGCTGCTGACTGGATGAAGGACCTGCGCACGTAGCAGAGTAAGTTATGAGCCGAAGCCCAGTAAGATCACCGACAGGCCCGCTAAGGTACCCTTGCGGGACAAGTCGCTACATGCATCATAAGCAACAACATACTATAGTAATCATACAATAAAGTAGTGAAATCACAAATAGATGTAACACACATTCCATACCACACAAGTAGTAACCAGAAGTCTCAAGGATTATGCCCATCCAACGTAAGGCATAGGTCAACTCAGCGGCGGTTTGGAGGTCCAATCTCTACTCCCGTGCCGACTAACCTAGACCTACGGATGGACTAGCAACACCACTACTAAGTATCAACCATATACCGTGACCCGAAGTCACTATCACAATCATGAATAAGTAGACCAACGACCCGTAGTCGTTGGCTCATCTCAAATCTGTCTACGATCGCACCACACCCCCTGTCAAGTGCGTCGTATCTCAATAAATCAAGTGACCACACCACACTCCCCTGTCAAGTGTGTCACATCTCAAAGATCAAGTGTCCACACCACACCCCCTGTCAAGTGTGACACATCTCATAGTATAGGGCGACACCCACACCCCCTGTCAAGTGTCCCTCTAACAGTATTAATATCCACGACATTAATAACAATAACAGAAATAATAACAGAAATATTATTAAACAATAATATTTCACAGTCACCGTTAACCCAGGTTGGTTATGCTAGCTGAACGTAAGGCGAAGGTTAACCCGACCACAGTTTGGGGGTACAATCCCTACTCCCATGTCGTCCAACCCAAGGTTACGTATAGACAGCACTACCCAACGCCGGCAGCGTGAACAAATCAAGTACCAATATCATACAAAAGCCGGCAAAATCCTCGGCAAGACATTTATCATGACATGCCGGCAACATCCTCGGCCATGTCCCAAGTTCTTGCTATCTAAGCATGGCGTAGCAAGCGTTACTACGATATAAATTTAAGCTACCTCGACGTAGCGTTTAGACCGGCACATACCTCGGTCGAGTCACAATCTCGCTATTTATAACAAACAATAATAGCAAGTAATTCACATCATTAATCCTAACCATTGTTAGGTATATATATGCGTACATGAAGCATACTAGCATGAAGGAAGAGTCACAAGCACAATAGAGGTCAAGTCTCACTTACCCTCGAAATTCGGGCTCAAATGCCGGGAAGAATCTCCTGTCCCGCTCGCCTTGTCCGCGAAGGACTCTCCACTAGGTCTATTAAGACAAGATATAGCACATATGAGTGCTCAATTATAGCTATTTAAGCCTATAGGCATCCTAGGGTAAAAATTACCAAAATGCCCCCGGGTAGGGCCGAGCCCTAAATTTACAAAATGTACTTTTCCGGACTCCCCCACACTCCGTGAGTCCAAAAGTACACTTAGATTCCACATGCGAGCCTTGCTCGATGTCTTTCCCCAATTTTTAAGAATCTAGGTTCTAACCCATTTCCAAGAATCAACCCTTAGATTCTTGTGTTAATCAACATAAAGATGATTGAAAGGGCTTACCTTAAGTGTAAGTATGATTGGGTCTTCAAGAAATACCCAAAAATCGCCTCAAGAGCTCACCAAATGATTTTTATAAGTTATGATCCCGAAATGACCCGAAATGGCCTTTTTATAGCAGTTTTTGTGCCTCTGTGACAGCTTCTTTTGAAAAGTTATAACTTTTGATAGGAATATTCAAATGACCTGAAACTGGTGCCATTAGAACCACAACTAAAAGGGCTACAACTTTCATGTTTTGAGTTTTTCCTAATTACTTACGGATTGGCCGAAAAATCAGCTTTTATCCGGCTGTTTGCGCCAAAACAGAACAGAAAAAATCGCACCAGATTTTCTACTATTTTAGGGTCAAAACGGGACCCTACGAAGCTCGGAATGATCCCAAATTTTGCACACAAGCCATAAAAATACTTGGGTGACATGCTCGTCAAGACGGAACTCAATTCGGACCTCCAGAACTCAAAAAATGGGTCCCACGGCAAAGGTTCAATTTTCGACTTTCGCCAAAATAGCGAAATTTAACCAAACGACCTCGGAATCCAATTCCAAAAGTTGCTACAAGTCACAAATGACTAGACGAACCTAACGGAACTTTCGGATCTCTCATCGGAGCTCATTTGCTCATATCGAGCTCGGGAAACCTCTTTTAACTCTTTTAAACTTCCGAAACGGGGACTTTATCAAAAGTCCTATCAAACGAGGTCCGTTTTCAATTTTGAAGGTTGCTACATATCATAAATAACGAGACGGACCTAACGGTGCGCTCGGATTTTCCATCGGGGTTCGTTTACTCAAAACGACCTATCGAAACCCCAAATTCCTTTCCGGAATTTCATAAACGGATCCTTTTCTCGAAAACCTAGTCAAACGGACTCCGTTTCGACCTCAGATTTCACAGACGGGTCATAAATGACCTAACGGAGCTTTTGGGATTGTCGACACGCAAATCGAGGTCCTGGATCCCCGTAACGACTATTTGAGGGTCGTTACAACGTCGTGGCACAACAACACTTTTAAGCTCACTTTCAGCATTTACGTCTCCTCTTCTTACGACGAACTTTTGTCTTCTTACTTCCCCTTAAGATAATTTTCCTTCAACTTGTCAATTATTGTGTCGTGGTCACTTTGTTCTATATTTCGCTGAAACACCTCTTTCGGTTTACTTTCATGTTCTCGTTTGACACATTCTATCCAGGAACGCTCTTCAAACTTAGCCATATGATCCTTTTCAGTATAAACCTTGAAAGTAACCTTTTCTCCATGTGCTCTCACAGTCATCTATAATTGCCATCGAGTTGATTAGGAATGGTCTTCCCGAAATTATTGGGGCTTCTTGATCCTCTTCATAGTCTAGGATAGTAAAATCAGCAGAGAACATAAACTTCTCAACTTTAATCAACACATCCTTCAGCTTACCATCGGGACAAGTGAATGATCCATCCGCCATCTTAAGAGTAATTGAAGTAGGCTTGATTTCTCCTAGGCCTAACCTTTTATAGAAAGACAGAGGCATGAGATTTATGCTAGCCCCTAGATCACACAGTGCACCAGATATATTATGACCACCAATAGTGCAAGGAATAGTAAACCTCCCATGATCTTGAAGTTTTGGAGGTAATTTACTCAGGATTGTACTACACTCCTCCGTTAACTCGATTGTATCAATCTCTTGTGGCTTTCTCTTCTTAACTAGAATATCTTTTAAGAACTTCACAAATGACGGCATCAGTTCAAACACATCAGTCAAAGGAATGTTAACCTGAAGCTCTTTCATCATACTCACAAATTTTTGGAATTGAGCCATATCCTTTGATGGTTGAAGTCTCTGTGGCAATGGTGGGGGTGGTAGAGGTACTTCCTTTTTCTCTTCTTTCTTCTTTACTTTCTCCACTTTTTCTACTTCCGCTGCTTTAAGTTGCTCCTTCTCCTCAGTTTTGGTCATCAACTCTTCACCTTTAACTAGAGTTATAGCAAGACAGTGCTAAACTCCCTTTAGATTTGGATTCGATTCAACATTACCAGGAAGTGCTCCATGTGCTCCCGAGTTTTGTGCTCCAGCTAATTGCCCCATTTGGCGTTCAAGGTCTTTTTGAGCAGTAGTAAGATCTTTTATGGCATGTGCCTGAGCTGCATTGTTAGCTATAATTCTCTATTGGCCTGCTAATATCTGCTTTATCAAATCTTCAACGGAACTGCTGGACTGCTGTGGTTGAGCCTGAGGATGTGAATTCTGGTAGCTATTCTGAGATCTTGTATTACCATGTGCAGCCTGGTTATCACCCCAAGAGAAACCAGGATGATTCCGTGAATTCGGATTGTAGCTATTACCAAACCGGTTCTGATTCTGTTCCTGAGACCTATTTTGATTCCCCACGTAATAATATAACTCTGGATTGTGAGGGACACACATCAGTAGCATGATCTTGTCCACATACCTCACAAAAACTTTGAAACTGCTGCACTTGTTTAACTGATTGCACTTGTTGCTGAGTTGGTGGCAATTCTAGCTTGCTAATTTGGTTGGCTATCGCATCCATCTTTGCATTCAACACTGAAACCGCATCCAATTGAAGTACTCAAGCAGATTTTTGAGTTGGAGCTCTACCATCGCCCTGCCAGTCAGGATTGCTCTGAGAAAATTTATCCAGCAATTCATAAATCTCATTAAAATTTAAGACCAGTACTTGGCCTCCAGCTGCAGCATCCACCACGATCTTAGTATGAGCATTCAAACCTTCAACAAAAGTATGGGTCAACGCCTCATTAGACTAGTTGTGGTGCGGGCAATCTCTTATCAATGACTTGAATCTCTCCCAAGCTGAATACAAGGATTCTCCATCTCGTTGTCTGAAAGACATAATCTCACTCCTTATTCTAGCTGTTTTGGCAGATGGATAGAATTTAACCAAAAATTTCTTAGCTAAAGCATCCCAAGTAGTGATAGACCTAGGCTTTTCAGCCTTTAACCACTTCTTTGTTGCCCCAATCAATGAAAAGGGAAAGAGTATCAATCGAATATAATCAGTTGAGACCCCTGCTGGTGTGTATGTGTCACTAATCTCCAAGAAATTCTGGATATATTGTTGTGGATCCTCGTGCAATAATCCATCATATTGTCCAGTCGCATGTAACAGTTGTATCATGCCAGACTTAATCTCAAAGTGTCCAGTAATTTCAGGCTTAACCATGCTCGAGGCTACTCCCTCCAGACTGGGAAGAGCAACATCTCGCACAGCTAAAGCTCGATCTTCTGCCATTCCTATAGGTAAGGATTAAGAGAAACCTAATACCTGAAACAGCACAAGAAACTCAAAATAAAAATTAAACCTGAATAGAAAATAACAAATCGTCTAAAAAGAAAACAGTCAATTATCTAGTCCCCGGCAACGGCGCAAATAACTTGTTGCTCCCAAATGCACACGCAAGTATACGTTGTCGACAAGTAATAAAGTGATAAGAATGAGTATCGTTCCTACGAGTATTCAGACTGAATCCTAGCAAACAATTTCGTAAAAACTATTCAGAGATCTTTTTCAATAGTGATTGTGATTTTTACTAATTAAAGAAAACAATAATTAAAAAACAAGTAATTGAAGTCAAGTAATAGGGAGCAAATTATTGGTTGTTATCAATAATGGAGAAACGGTCCAGAGTCAGAGCTATAAATAATCCAGTTGAGTTTTCCAATTGATTCTACTTCTTGATTTCCTAGATTGCTAACTAACAGGTTAATTATATTCGTGAAAACTTGTCGATTCTTCACGAGTCTATGCAAGCTACTCTAACGCCTATATGTCTATGGAATTAAATCATGGCTTTTGGAATTCGTGCGCCACAGCCCATGCGTCGCATGGCTTATGGCTTTGGAAGTCTGAAGCTGCAGCCCATGCGCCGCATGGCTCATGGCTTTTGGAAGCCTGAAGCTATGACAAATCCGCAGCTTGCTCCATAGCTTTCCGTCTAATGTCATATCCCACAATTAGCTAAGTTCATCAATTCTTGCTCAATTTTATCCATCTTCACTCCGTTTTCACTCGTATTCATCCAAATCATTCCTAAAGTCACAAACACAATAAATGAGCGTAACAATCACAATTATTTCGTGCATTGGGCGAATAACTTATCAAAATGTGCGGAAATATTAAGGTAAAATAGGCTAATATTGTCAAACATCACCTACGTATCCCTTTTTGGGAATCAGGTCGCCACGCAGTTCAAATCCAATAAAGATAAATGTTGTTTGATTTGTAGTATCTCTTGATTGTATCTGAGTAAGGATCTTGTTAATTTCATCTCTGTTTGGAGAATTCTATTCAAGGATCAATTGTCTTGCTCTAACTTTCTTGGTAAACGCCTTTGTCGTTCTATTGCTTGTTGTGCTCATTCTTTTCTATGCACGAGCGTCACTTGCTCGAGTATGCTTTTAGTCTATTCGGGATTGTCTAATTATGCTCCTTATATGTATGCGTGTTGTTGCGCCTTAAGTCATCTTTCTCAATATGCTCTTGCCTCAGTTGTTTGTTATAAGATTTTCATGAAGTTCCTCAAATGTCTTTTATCAAAATCACCATAGCCTGGTTTGTACTCGTCATTTTGGATTGCTTTCTCACATCGCAATCAAAGATTCAATAAAATTAAAATGATTTTGTAGGAAGTGAATGATGCATATTCTAACACGCAAAATAGGAAAATCAAGCTTTTATTATTTGACTTGAGAAGCAGTCTTCGAAAGGAAATGACAATGAAACAAAGTTGGAAAACAAAGAAAGCAAAAGCTAACGACTCGGAGTCGTGTTTTATTTTAAAAAAAACAGCTATTGCCCCAGCTCCACTAAGGTTCTCGACATGTTCGAAATATTCTGTAGATTCAGTTGTTTGGCATAACTCCAGTTTCAGCTTCCAGGATGTTCAGAGCTTCAGTATGCTTTTTAGGTACTGCATCACATTCTTCCGCGAACGGCTCCTTTGGACTGGTTAGATCATCTTCTACATCACGAACACCTTTGGTATGTCCTCCTCCCTCGAGAATTTTCATGTAGCTTGATAGGATGGATGCCTGTCTCAGAGTTGGAATAAACTGCTCTAGTGAATGATAATTTCTTGTATCCTTTGTAGTGTTTTCTCCTTTGCAAGCCTGGATGTACTCCATGCCAAACTTGTATTCATCGAACACTATTTTTGCCTTTCTGATTGTACCTTCCAGATTGTATTCTTCACCGACGTCAATCATATTCACCTTCCCATCTCCATGATTGGGTAGTGGATTATTGTGCACATTTGGTGTCTTCAAAGGAATGACTTTTTCATCTATTAGGTCTTGAATCTTATCTTTCAATGCATCTTTTTCTGTAATCAAAGTGTGGTGAAGGATTGTCTGGCACCTTTTAAGGGATTGGGACAATAAGCCCAGCAGCTCTCAATCTCTCGAAAAATTGGGTGTGGGATTCAACTAATGCAGTGTAGTTTCTTTTGGGTCTTTGGTTTGCCTCAACGCGAGGCCTAGGAGAGTATGGTGATGCATTTCAGTTGTTGATTTGAGTATTTTGCTGGTATGATGGACAACTTGGTGCTGGGGTGTGGAATATAGGCCGAGTGGGTTGAGTGTTGTAAACGGATTTTTTTATGGTGTGTGAGGGTAGGGATAGGATGGTAATGGTGTTTGATAATAGTGGTTGAAAGCGGGGTCTTGAATGTTTGCAGCAAAAGAGACTTCTTCTTTCTTCTTTTTGGAGAGACTCGCATTTCCATCATGGATAGCCTTATTAGCAGCTTGTAGTGCAGCTAAGCTAATAAACTTTCAACTTTTCAACCCTTCTTCTATGTCATTTCCCATCAACACTACATTCGTAAAATTTTGGTTCTTCATATGCAACAACTTGTCGTAATATACATCCTCTTGTAGGCGAATGAATATGTTGACTATTTCTTTCTCGTTCATAGCGGGTTGCACCTTGGCAGCTTCTATTCTCCACCTAGTAGCATATTCCCTGAATGTTTCTGTGGGTTTCCTTTTCAACTTTTCTAAATAGAAGCGATCTGGTACCATTTCGGTATTGTATCCAAATGTTTCTACAAAGTCCGCTGCCATATCTTCCCAACCGAGCCATGTGCCTAGTTTTTGTTTAGAAAACCAACTTAAAGCATCGCCATTCAGGCTTCGGCTGAATAGCTTTACTCGTGCTTTCTCGTCTTCCCCTGCTCCAATCAACTTGTGACAATATATTCTCAGATGTGACATAGGATCGCCAGTGCCATTGAACAAGTCGAACTTTGGTATCTTGTATCCGTCAGGTAATTTCAAAGTAGGATAGATACAGAAATCTTCTTAAGTTAAATCTTTAGTGGTTTTGCGTAACTCGAACTTCTTAAAGGCTGCCTCCAGCTTACGAACTTTCTCTTTTGTCTCATCATCATTGGTTTCATCCTCCGCCCATTCATAGTTTTCCTGGTCTTTGATAGGTGAAGTGAGTTGTTTGGTTTCGGCAGTGAACATAAGATTGTAAGGTCGCAGATTTGTGATATTAGTGTGAGGTAGGCTTGTGTTTGGGTAAGTAGGGTATGCAGGAGGATAAGTAGCTGGTGGTGCTTGATAAGGAGGCGGTGCTTGATATGTGACGGTTGGTTCGCTTTGGTAGGTAGCAGGTGGTGTTGTTTGGTAAGGAGCTGGTTGTGTTGTTTGGTAAGTAGCAGGTGGCGCTGCTTGGTATGTGGCTGGTGGTATTGTTTGGTAAATAACAGGGGGTCAGTTGGGTGTATAGGGTCCTTTGCATTAGGGCGCGCTGACCCACTTGGATCGACTGATTCCCTTGAATGGGCGGAGTTACCAACGGGTAAACTAGCCATTGTCAGTTTCTCTTCAAGTTCTTTAATTCTTTGCTCTAAAGTAGCAACATGTTCATCATACCCAACCAAGGCAAGTTTGCGGGGTGTTCCATTATTCCCAATGTTATCGTCATTAAGAGCAACATTATTCAACTCAGACATGATGTTTTGCTTTCCTCTTCTTCTAGTTTGTGAGGGGGGGAGTTGTAACTGGTCCTTTGGCTCTCGTTCGGTACTGATGCTCCGCCAGAATGCACAAGTCGACCTCAGGAGTGGGAGTAAAACTTAAACATGAAAATAATAAGTCAGTGTCAAAGTAATAATTACCAAATGCAAAACATATCACTCCTTATAATGTAAGGGAACTCTCTTGTGTTGGAGGTAGGCCTAACAAAACCAACACACATAAGATGTATGATAGGCGTCATTTGGACGGAGTTGGCTAATGTACTTTAATATGCCAAGGATGTCAAGTCTCCCTAAGTTTGAGTATGATATTTAAAATTGAACGTGTATCATGTGTCATCCCATTTGTTCTCATAACCCAAAAAATGAATGGAAAATAATTTAATTAAACAAATGCAGAAATAACACATTTTCTCCTTTTTAGGTAAATAGGTAAATAAGTGATCTTGTTACATTAAAGTACCATAAATTAATTTAAAGTCTACGATTTTATTTTCATAAAAGTAGAAAAATTAATTTCATTCATAACCCGAAAATAATTTTATAAAATAATTAGTTTTATATGAATGTAGAAATAAAACAAAAATTCATACGTAAATAGAAATAAATAATTGATTTTTGTAACAATTTCCATTTATAGAAACAAATAATTGATTTAGTTACATAAAAGTATAAAAATCAATTTAAAGTCTGTTTTCTTTGATTTTCCAAATCTTCGACTTGTGACATCCTCAAAAAATAAATAATTGGATGATCCACACTTTTTAAGAACAAATAGTCTACATTAGACATCCTTCAACTTTAAATAGATGCACACGTAACACATTTAAATGTCCCTTAGGGTCGAAAAACCGTTTAGTTCATTCAAATATGGTGAACTAGTAGACTTAGACGTGAGCCGAAGTCGAAATGGTCCAAGATATGACATGATGAATGATCCCTAAAAAGAGTCTTCATTAAGAGTTGGCTAATCTAGACAAGGACATGGTTCTCCCAGGCGGACAACCAAGGAGTGGGAACGTTTAGAATTGTTGGTTGTACCACGGACCAACTAGATTCTAACCGTTCCTCCTAAAGGGTTTTTTGGGAGTGAAACGATAGTGAGATCCACGTAATCATTTGTGTGTGTGCAAGTGTCAATTTTTCAGGAGTGGAGGAACATGAACGAAAGACAGAGGCATGAGATTTATGCTAGCCCCTAGATCACACAGTGCACCAGATATATTATGACCACCAATAGTGCAAGGAATAGTAAACCTCCCATGATCTTGAAGTTTTGGAGGTAATTTACTCAGGATTGTACTACACTCCTCCGTTAACTCGATTGTATCAATCTCTTGTGGCTTTCTCTTCTTAACTAGAATATCTTTTAAGAACTTCACAAATGACCGCATCAGTTCAAACACATCAGTCAAAGGAATGTTAACCTGAAGCTCTTTCATCATACTCACAAATTTTTGGAATTGAGCCATATCCTTTGATGGTTGAAGTCTCTGTGGCAATGGTGGGGGTGGTAGAGGTACTTCCTTTTTCTCTTCTTTCTTCTTTACTTTCTCCACTTTTTCTACTTCCGCTGCTTTAAGTTGCTCCTTCTCCTCAGTTTTGGTCATCAACTCTTCACCTTTAACTAGAGTTATAGCAAGACAGTGCTAAACTCCCTTTAGATTCGGATTCGATTCAACATTACCAGGAAGTGCTCCATGTGCTCCCGAATTTTGTGCTCCAGCTAACTGCCCCATTTGGCGTTCAAGGTCTTTTTGAGCAGTAGTAAGATCTTTCATGGCATGTGCCTGAGCTGCATTGTTAGCTATAATTCTCTATTGGCCTGCTAATATCTGCTTTATCAAATCTTCAACGGAACTGCTGGACTGCTGTGGTTGAGCCTGAGGATGTGAATTCTGGTAGCTATTCTGAGATCTTGTATTACCATGTGCAGCCTGGTTATCACCCCAAGAGAAACCAGGATGATTCCGTGAATTCGGATTGTAGCTATTACCAAACCGGTTCTGATTCTGTTCCTGAGACCTATTTTGATTCCCCACGTAATAATATAACTCTGGATTGTGAGGGACACACATCAGTAGCATGATCTTGTCCACATACCTCACAAAAACTTTGAAACTGCTGCACTTGTTTAACTGATTGCACTTGTTGCTGAGTTGGTGGCAATTCTAGCTTGCTAATTTGGTTGGCTATCGCATCCATCTTTGCATTCAACACTGAAACCGCATCCAATTGAAGTACTCAAGCAGATTTTTGAGTTGGAGCTCTACCATCGCCCTGCCAGTCAGGATTGCTCTGAGAAAATTTATCCAGCAATTCATAAATCTCATTAAAATTTAAGACCAGTACTTGGCCTCCAGCTGCAGCATCCACCACGATCTTGGTATGAGCATTCCAACCTTCAACAAAAGTATGGGTCAACGCCTCATTAGACTAGTTGTGGTGCGGGCAATCTCTTATCAATGACTTGAATCTCTCCCAAGCTGAATACAAGGATTCTCCATCTCGTTGTCTGAAAGACATAATCTCACTCCTTATTCTAGCTGTTTTGGCAGATGGATAGAATTTAACCAAAAATTTCTTAGCTAAAGCATCCCAAGTAGTGATAGACCTAGGCTTTTCAGCCTTTAACCACTTCTTTGTTGCCCCAATCAATGAAAAGGGAAAGAGTATCAATCGAATATAATCAGTTGAGACCCCTGCTGGTGTGTATGTGTCACTAATCTCCAAGAAATTCTGGATATATTGTTGTGGATCCTCGTGCAATAATCCAGCATATTGTCCAGTCGCATGTAACAGTTGTATCATGCCAGACTTAATCTCAAAGTGTCCAGTAATTTCAGGCTTAACCATGCTCGAGGCTACTCCCTCCAGACTGGGAAGAGCAACATCTCGCACAGCTAAAGCTCGATCTTCTGCCATTCCTATAGGTAAGGATTAAGAGAAACCTAATACCTGAAACAGCACAAGAAACTCAAAATAAAAATTAAACCTGAATAGAAAATAACAAATCGTCTAAAAAGAAAACAGTCAATTATCTAGTCCCCGGCAACGGCGCAAATAACTTGTTGCTCCCAAATGCACACGCAAGTATACGTTGTCGACAAGTAATAAAGTGATAAGAATGAGTATCGTTCCTACGAGTATTCAGACTGAATCCTAGCAAACAATTTCGTAAAAACTATTCAGAGATCTTTTTCAATAGTGATTGTGATTTTTACTAATTAAAGAAAACAATAATTAAAAAACAAGTAATTGAAGTCAAGTAATAGGGAGCAAATTATTGGTTGTTATCAATAATGGAGAAACGGTCCAGAGTCAGAGCTATAAATAATCCAGTTGAGTTTTCCAATTGATTCTACTTCTTGATTTCCTAGATTGCTAACTAACAGGTTAATTATATTCGTGAAAACTTGTCGATTCTTCACGAGTCTATGCAAGCTACTCTAACGCCTATATGTCTATGGAATTAAATCATGGCTTTTGGAATTCGTGCGCCACAGCCCATGCGTCGCATGGCTTATGGCTTTGGAAGTCTGAAGCTGCAGCCCATGCGCCGCATGGCTCATGGCTTTTGGAAGCCTGAAGCTATGACAAATCCGCAGCTTGCTCCATAGCTTTCCGTCTAATGCCATATCCCACAATTAGCTAAGTTCATCAATTCTTGCTCAATTTTATCCATCTTCACTCCGTTTTCACTCGTATTCATCCAAATCATTCCTAAAGTCACAAACACAATAAATGAGCGTAACAATCACAATTATTTCGTGCATTGGGCGAATAACTTATCAAAATGTGCGGAAATATTAAGGTAAAATAGGCTAATATTGTCAAACATCACCTACGTATCCCTTTTTGGGAATCAGGTCGCCACGCAGTTCAAATCCAATAAAGATAAATGTTGTTTGATTTGTAGTATCTCTTGATTGTATCTGAGTAAGGATCTTGTTAATTTCATCTCTGTTTGGAGAATTCTATTCAAGGATCAATTGTCTTGCTCTAACTTTCTTGGTAAACGCCTTTGTCGTTCTATTGCTTGTTGTGCTCATTCTTTTCTATGCACGAGCGTCACTTGCTCGAGTATGCTTTTAGTCTATTCGGGATTGTCTAATTATGCTCCTTATATGTATGCGTGTTGTTGCGCCTAAGTCATCTTTCTCAATATGCTCTTGCCTCAGTTGTTTGTTATAAGATTTTCATGAAGTTCCTCAAATGTCTTTTATCAAAATCACCATAGCCTGGTTTGTACTCGTCATTTTGGATTGCTTTCTCACATCGCAATCAAAGATTCAATAAAATTAAAATGATTTTGTAGGAAGTGAATGATGCATATTCTAACACGCAAAATAGGAAAATCAAGCTTTTATTATTTGACTTGAGAAGCAGTCTTCGAAAGGAAATGACAATGAAACAAAGTTGGAAAACAAAGAAAGCAAAAGCTAACGACTCGGAGTCGTGTTTTATTTTAAAAAAAACAGCTATTGCCCCAGCTCCACTAAGGTTCTCGACATGTTCGAAATATTCTGTAGATTCAGTTGTTTGGCATAACTCCAGTTTCAGCTTCCAGGATGTTCAGAGCTTCAGTATGCTTTTTAGGTACTGCATCACATTCTTCCGCGAACGGCTCCTTTGGACTGGTTAGATCATCTTCTACATCACGAACACCTTTGGTATGTCCTCCTCCCTCGAGAATTTTCATGTAGCTTGATAGGATGGATGCCTGTCTCAGAGTTGGAATAAACTGCTCTAGTGAATGATAATTTCTTGTATCCTTTGTAGTGTTTTCTCCTTTGCAAGCCTGGATGTACTCCATGCCAAACTTGTATTCATCGAACACTATTTTTGCCTTTCTGATTGTACCTTCCAGATTGTATTCTTCACCGACGTCAATCATATTCACCTTCCCATCTCCATGATTGGGTAGTGGATTATTGTGCACATTTGGTGTCTTCAAAGGAATGACTTTTTCATCTATTAGGTCTTGAATCTTATCTTTCAATGCATCTTTTTCTGTAATCAAAGTGTGGTGAAGGATTGTCTGGCACCTTTTAAGGGATTGGGACAATAAGCCCAGCAGCTCTCAATCTCTCGAAAAATTGGGTGTGGGATTCAACTAATGCAGTGTAGTTTCTTTTGGGTCTTTGGTTTGCCTCAACGCGAGGCCTAGGAGAGTATGGTGATGCATTTCAGTTGTTGATTTGAGTATTTTGCTGGTATGATGGACAACTTGGTGCTGGGGTGTGGAATATAGGCCGAGTGGGTTGAGTGTTGTAAACGGATTTTTTTATGGTGTGTGAGGGTAGGGATAGGATGGTAATGGTGTTTGATAATAGTGGTTGAAAGCGGGGTCTTGAATGTTTGCAGCAAAAGAGACTTCTTCTTTCTTCTTTTTGGAGAGACTCGCATTTCCATCATGGATAGCCTTATTAGCAGCTTGTAGTGCAGCTAAGCTAATAAACTTTCAAATTTTCAACCCTTCTTCTATGTCATTTCCCATCAACACTACATTCGTAAAATTTTGGTTCTTCATATGCAACAACTTGTCGTAATATACATCCTCTTGTAGGCGAATGAATATGTTGACTATTTCTTTCTCGTTCATAGCGGGTTGCACCTTGGCAGCTTCTATTCTCCACCTAGTAGCATATTCCCTGAATGTTTCTGTGGGTTTCCTTTTCAACTTTTCTAAATAGAAGCGATCTGGTACCATTTCGGTATTGTATCCAAATGTTTCTACAAAGTCCGCTGCCATATCTTCCCAACCGAGCCATGTGCCTAGTTTTTGTTTAGAAAACCAACTTAAAGCATCGCCATTCAGGCTTCGGCTGAATAGCTTTACTCGTGCTTTCTCGTCTTCCCCTGCTCCAATCAACTTGTGACAATATATTCTCAGATGTGACATAGGATCGCCAGTGCCATTGAACAAGTCGAACTTTGGTATCTTGTATCCGTCAGGTAATTTCAAAGTAGGATAGATACAGAAATCTTCTTAAGTTAAATCTTTAGTGGTTTTGCGTAACTCGAACTTCTTAAAGGCTGCCTCCAGCTTACGAACTTTCTCTTTTGTCTCATCATCATTGGTTTCATCCTCCGCCCATTCATAGTTTTCCTGGTCTTTGACAGGTGAAGTGAGTTGTTTGGTTTCGGCAGTGAACATAAGATTGTAAGGTCGCAGATTTGTGATATTAGTGTGAGGTAGGCTTGTGTTTGGGTAAGTAGGGTATGCAGGAGGATAAGTAGCTGGTGGTGCTTGATAAGGAGGCGGTGCTTGATATGTGACGGTTGGTTCGCTTTGGTAGGTAGCAGGTGGTGTTGTTTGGTAAGGAGCTGGTTGTGTTGTTTGGTAAGTAGCAGGTGGCGCTGCTTGGTATGTGGCTGGTGGTATTGTTTGGTAAATAACAGGGGGTCAGTTGGGTGTATAGGGTCCTTTGCATTAGGGCGCGCTGACCCACTTGGATCGACTGATTCCCTTGAATGGGCGGAGTTACCAACGGGTAAACTAGCCATTGTCAGTTTCTCTTCAAGTTCTTTAATTCTTTGCTCTAAAGTAGCAACATGTTCATCATACCCAACCAAGGCAAGTTTGCGGGGTGTTCCATTATTCCCAATGTTATCGTCATTAAGAGCAACATTATTCAACTCAGACATGATGTTTTTCTTTCCTCTTCTTCTAGTTTGTGAGGGGGGGAGTTGTAACTGGTCCTTTGGCTCTCGTTCGGTACTGATGCTCCGCCAGAATGCACAAGTCGACCTCAGGAGTGGGAGTAAAACTTAAACATAAAAATAATAAGTCAGTGTCAAAGTAATAATTACCAAATGCAAAACATATCACTCCTTATAATGTAAGGGAACTCTCTTGTGTTGGAGGTAGGCCTAACAAAACCAACACACATAAGATGTATGATAGGCGTCATTTGGACGGAGTTGGCTAATGTACTTTAATATGCCAAGGATGTCAAGTCTCCCTAAGTTTGAGTATGATATTTAAAATTGAACGTGTATCATGTGTCATCCCATTTGTTCTCATAACCCAAAAAATGAATGGAAAATAATTTAATTAAACAAATGCAGAAATAACACATTTTCTCCTTTTTAGGTAAATAGGTAAATAAGTGATCTTGTTACATTAAAGTACCATAAATTAATTTAAAGTCTACGATTTTATTTTCATAAAAGTAGAAAAATTAATTTCATTCATAACCCGAAAATAATTTTATAAAATAATTGGTTTTATATGAATGTAGAAATAAAACAAAAATTCATACGTAAATAGAAATAAATAATTGATTTTTGTAACAATTTCCATTTATGGAAACAAATAATTGATTTTGTTACATAAAAGTATAAAAATCAATTTAAAGTCTGTTTTCTTTGATTTTCCAAATCTTCGACTTGTGACATCCTCAAAAAATAAATAATTGGATGATCCACACTTTTTAAGAACAAATAGTCTACATTAGACATCCTTCAACTTTAAATAGATGCACACGTAACACATTTAAATGTCCCTTAGGGTCGAAAAACCGTTTAGTTCATTCAAATATGGTGAACTAGTAGACTTAGACGTGAGCCGAAGTCGAAATGGTCCAAGATATGACATGATGAATGATCCCTAAAAAGAGTCTTCATTAAGAGTTGGCTAATCTAGACAAGGACATGGTTCTCCCAGGCGGACAACCAAGGAGTGGGAACGTTTAGAATTGTTGGTTGTACCACGGACCAACTAGATTCTAACCGTTCCTCCTAAAGGGTTTTTTGGGAGTGAAACGATAGTGAGATCCACGTAATCATTTGTGTGTGTGCAAGTGTCAATTTTTCAGGAGTGGAGGAACATGAACGAAATGCAATAAATAATTCAATAGTATACTAAATATCATATTATCAAAAATTGCAAAATATAAAAGGCTACCAACTTGCAAAGAGAAAGAGTTAGTATTGAATACAAAACAATAAAAGCAATAATAAA
Organism: Petunia secreta; assembly: GCA_029990175.1. NCBI lineage: Eukaryota > Viridiplantae > Streptophyta > Magnoliopsida > Solanales > Solanaceae > Petunia > Petunia secreta. Next base: position 974,223 of record JARKIP010000102.1, read on the forward strand.
CCCAATATAAAAACCGTAATGGTTAGAATATTTAATCCCCAGCGGAGTCGTCATTCTGTCGTACCCAATTTTGGACTCAACTCGAGGCGAGCCGGGTTTCGAATTTGACTGGGTGAACTCGTTTGAGTTAGAAGTGTTGGAGTCGCCACCTAATAAATTTCCTAGGCGTATTAGGTCACCTATTCATTTCTAATTCCATTTAAAGAATTAACTCCGGGTTGGTCTACGAGTCAGAGATTCGGGTAAGTATTCGAAATAACCTAGACTGAAGGGGTTAGACACCTCCTAAGTTCCACTAAACGCGGTTCCCGGCTGATTTCTATATTGGGTTTAACATATTGCTTTAGAAAAGGACGAAAGCTAAATAAAGTAAATAAAAGGGATATGGGGCGCGAAAAAAATAAATAGGCAATTCAATACATTTGCACAAACAATTTGAAATAGTAGTCATGTTGCACAAATAGCCACAAAATATTAAATAACCGATTAATCATTTGAATAAACAACCCTAGGTTTTATCATCCTATTCGGATCAGAACCTGGCTTTCGTAAGGGACGATAGTTTCAGAATCCACTACCAAATATAGCTCGGATAGTTTCCATCATATCTGTGGGACTTAATTCCCTTTAACCCCCATACCCTCTTAACGCATTTTAACTAAAGCACTTACTAACATTTTAAAACGTCCTAAAGGTTCACTAGTGTCCCACTTAATGTCTCGGGGGCCATTGAGGCTACTAATGTAAATATAAAATATTTAGACTCTCTTAAGTATATTAAGTGCCCCAAATCTAGATATCTAGGCGTCAAACAATGATACGGTCATGTGAACACATAAGCAAATGATATCATGTATGTAAAATAACGTCACTAATCAAGATTTAGAAATCAAAATAGGCTTCCAAGTTAACTAATGCCAAGGAAGAAGCTAGACTGTTACGAACATAGAATAGATAATATTCGCGTAGGTAGGCTAGTTTTAAGTTTTAGCCATTTTCAATAAAACAAAATATATTGTTACATCACAGCATATACAATTGCAGAAATAGGCCAGTTCTAAAGCAATTTTGCATTTTTAGCCTTCAAGGAAAATAACCTAATTTCAGAAGTTATCAAGTTGCATATATAGCCTATTTTAGACTCAGATTTCAGCTTTACTCCTGTTAAAATACTGCTATAATTTCCAGAAATTATTTTGCATAAATAAGCTAATTTTCAGCTTTTATTGCGATTTTAGCCCTAATTCTGATATAGTTTAATTCTAGCACTTTCAAATTGCACAAATAGTCTAGATAAATATTGAACTTTTAGTTTAAAACATTCTCGACACTGCTGCAATTTTCCAGAAAATTATTTTGCACAAATAAGTCAGTTTTCAGCCTTTATTGCGATTTTAGCCCTTTTATCTAATTTTCAGTAAAACAATCCCTATTGTAATATGATTTTAAACTGTTTAACTTTCGAATTATGCACACAAACCAACAATTAAATTTCCACATCATGTTGCACAAATAACATAATTTTAAGTATAACTAAAAGATGAGGGATGGAGAAGGCCCCTGTCAGCCAATTTCCAATGTCTTTAGCATAGGGAGACATTTTCAATACATATCCTGCATACTAATTAGCACCTTATGGTTCTTTAGTACAAGCAATGGAACCTAGCAAATACAAACAATAGGGGTCTAGGGGAAAGATAGAGAAGAAGAGGAGTGCTCTGTGTGCACTTACTAGATTAACCATCAGGTTCTTCCAGCCCCAGTCTTGCAACACCATAAACCAGTTAGTTAATACAACTGTTGTAATCTATACTCTGTACAAAATCAGAACTGATATAGCCCTTCTAAGACTATCCAAAATTCTACAAAACAAAGTTAGTAGTGTGGCCAAGAGAAGGCCTAACTGGGCAAGCATTCATCAAGTATAGTTCACAGATGCAAAGCATACTAATATACTGCCACTATTAAAGTCATTCAACAAGCTTAGAGACTTTACCTTAAGGATTTAAGAAGATAGTGAGGCAGCTGGAAAGATATCGTAGCAATGAAAATATTAAGCAAGCCAAAAGTTCTCAACTAGCAGGACAAGAACTAGAACAAATGAGCAAACAAATTTTAAGGGAAAACAATCTGTATGTTTTAAAGAACAAGAGGAGGAAAAGTAGAAAGTGTTTTCAGTGTATCGAAGTGTGTGAGAGGTGCTGAAAACTGTCTCAGAGATGTAGAGAAGAAGAAAGGAGTCTGCAGCTGTGTTTTCAGAGATGTGTAGGTGTGAGAAGCTGGAAGTTTGAAAGTGTGAGTAGATGTGTCTTCAATCATAGCAGCGCCAGCCTCCACAACCTTGGCCTTGCCTTTAATCTTGGTTACTGCCACCTCGGAGCCATGTTCTTGATCCTCGAGGTCAACAAACTCGACCTGTCTGCGAGCCAAACCTTCAGTAGTTGTATCATCGGGCTCATCAATTAATCTTCGGCGCACTTCCACCGCTGCCTCGGGATGGGGAGGAGTTTCCACCTCGGTGCGAGGAGCCACTGAATCAGAGGGCTTCTTTGAAACTGCCCTCTTCCTCTTCACGCCTACGAAAAGTAACATAGAGGAATTGAAGCAAGGAAGCAAAAGGGAATGATAACCGATGAGTTGATCAAGGATAGTGATTACCTTTGGAGGATCCTTGGCCAGGGGCCCCTTTTGAAGCTTTTGAAGACTTCCCAACCTTCAACTCCTTTAATCCCTTCAAATCTCCCGCCACCGAAGCCAGGTTGTCATCCGACTCGGTCTTCTCTCCATCTTTTTTCTTCTTTTCCTCTTTCCTTTTCTTGCCCTTCTTTGTATTAACGTCATGGTTTGGAAAACCTGATTCCAAAGGAAGAGAAGTCAGCAAAACGAAGTCAAAACCCCAAAACAACATACCAAATAAAACATCGCAAAATAACCTACCATGTCGTTTACATTGCCAACCAAAATCGACAGCCATCTTCATCCACGTTTTTCGGGGCGTATACGAGCCCCGGTCATTGCTCTGACCCAATCAGTCAATCCCTCGGGGGTATGATATCGACCTTGTTGGCTAAAGAAATAATGGAGAAACAAGGTTAGCAAACATGAACGATCACCGGCGGATGAAGTAAGAACGAAGGGATACTTACGTGTGTTGTTCCACTGCTCGGGAAAATCAGGCTCGGCAGACAAAACGTTGGTCTCCAGCAAGACGTAACGGTCACTCCAGCCTCGATCCCCATGATCCTCGCTCTTATGAATGAGCGTGAACTTCCCTCGGTTGTTTAAGGCCACAACCCCAGCCTTATGAAAGTAAGGGTAGTAAAGTAAAATGAGATACTGAAAGGTGAAGTTCACCCCGGCCTTCTTACTCAACCAATCCATGCATTGAACGACCCTCCAAGCGTCGGGGCCTAGTTGGGCCAAACACAAGTTGTAGGCCCGGCAGAAGTCGTCAATAACTTTGTGCACTGGAAGGGAGAAGCCGAGGGTGAAAGGATAGGTCTAAACTAAAGAGAGCCCCTCGACATGGTGACAAACTCTGCTCGTCGGGTCGGGGATAACCACTTTCACCTCGGGCCCAAATTTGTACTCCCTCCGGACCCGTTCAATATGGGCTTGGGTTATGCGAGTCGGTGTCGTGTTCACCGGTATATTCCTATTCTTTTCTTCTTGATCGGCGGATTGGATTTGCAGCTTAAGATCCTTTCCGTTGTCGAAATGGGAGGGAATGATTTGGTGAGGTTCGAGCTCTTGCTCGAGAGGAATTATTAGGACCGAGGACCCCACCTCGGTGGTATTTCCACCTTCAACTTTGCCCCCGGCATCATCGGCCTTGGCATCCTCATGTCTATGCGTGGTGTCGTCAGCACCAGCAATCTCCGTGAGGTCCTCATCCACGACGTCATCATCTTTTTCTAGGTTGACGTCCTCGCTCACAGCAGCAACGTCACTCCTGGCCCTCTCCTTTCGACGTTTAGGGCCACCAGTACTAGAGGTCACCTCTCCGCCTCCCTCCGCCTCTATTACTTGTAGCGCTGGCACGGTGGTGATAAACTCACCACTGGAAATAATGGCGGCGTACTGGGCAATCTTTGCCCTTTCGCCGGAGTTGCTCGAATCTTGTCATGAGTGAGTGGCAGACATGGTTGAAGCTTGAAACTGAGAATTCTCGCGAAAGTGGAAGCCAAAAAAGTATGGAAGCTCGCGTTTTTTCTCTCTTAGCACTGTTGATTGCAAAAGGTGAAAGTGAGGAGAAGAGCTTGGTAAGGAGGTATTTATAGGTATGGAAGAGCCAAGTGATGGGGCATCATCATCATTGTAACATTGGGGGAAGACAAAATTACGGCGTGACCGTTCGAGAAGCCAACGGATGGGTGACACGTGACAATGAGAAGTGACCTGATGAGACGCGAACCGTTGATAAAATTTGAAACGCTTAGATAAGATCAAGCCACGTCGTTTTCCCTTTGGATTTCACTCCACTCCTCGGTAACTTCGGTAAGCAACCGAAGAGTGGGGGGACTATCTGTATTGGGTAAAAATCGGCTCGCGATGATTCGCCCCGGTCATGCAAGTCGATAACGATCAAGCACATAACAACAAGCTGAAGACCGAAGCAAGTAAATAGGTCGCCGAAGTCACAAATCAAGGTCGCCACCGAAGGTGAGCTGTAAGCTGAGCTTCGGTGGTGCCCGCCTCGATCGAACAGCAAGGCGCTCCCACCGAGGTCATACATATGCGCCTCGGTGAATAGCCTCGGTTCCAGCGGCTTTGCAGCCCACTACTTCAACCCACTAACTCCTTCCTTTAATGTCAAGATCGTCGGTCAAAGCACAACTGATAGTGGAGAACGTGGGCAAGGATCTTAGGCCTATAAATAGTAGTTCATTTTGTATAACGGGCATCTAGAAATACATATTGAAACTCTGCCCAAATTTGTACTCACTACAATATATTGAAATCAAGTTATTCTTTCACATTTACGTCTATTTCGTGCATTTATTTAGCTTTGATACAAAGTTTTGCTTATATTCAAACCTAAATTCGATTTGTAATCCTAAAACTGGTTTAGGCCCATATAGGAAATATGCTAAGGGAAAATAATTCAAAATTGTTCTATAAAAGGCAAGTATAATTCTGTTTTGCTAACAATGAAATCACATATTTGATAGGGCTCAAATTATGAGAAATATCCTATCAATCGGAATTTTGAAAAGGAAACTTTAGGGATGGGATGGAGAAGACAATGTCAATTTCGTCTACAAGGAAACAATATCAATCAAGGTATATATTCAGTTTTAGTTTACAGGGAAAGCACGACCAATTCAAAATATGAAAACTAAACAAGGAAACATTTTGTGTTTTCCTTAAAAGGAAAAGCATATCAAATCTGCCTCTATCTCTTTTCATTTTCAGAAGTTATGTGATATGTATACATATAGCCATAGTCATCCTAATTGTGCACAATACCAACATAAAGCTTGAAACACAACACCTAACAGTAAACCAACATAAAGGCAGACGATTTGGACTCCATTTTCAACTAATGGGCAAATCAATCGAAAATAATAGACACGACTTTGAAATGCATTTATTCATGACTCTGGATCAAAAACAACAAGCTCAAGGCATAATCGAAACTACTTTATACAACAGTTGGTCATGTATAAATCAAATAAATAAAAAGAGACGGTTGAAACATAAGCATAATATTTTCATGATTCAACATATAAGAATAAGAAGAAAAAACTGATAATAAAAAGAAATGTATTATCCGTTTTGGATGACGAGTCGGGTCGGGTCAAGACTGACCCGATTCAGTTTCTGCTATTTCAACATTTCAGACTTGAATCGTTGATAAATTGCCTTGTTTGTGCTAAATCAAGCGTGTATCACACCTGGATTTGACGAGATTTGCCCGATTTCCTTGTTTCTATTTCGGATCCCACGAGGCAAACAGAGAGATAGGGGGATTCGTCCCCGTGTAATCGGAGATAGGAAAGAGGAGACGGGGTCATGACTACAACGGAAATGGCGAAGTGACAGTGATGGAACCTGGACGGGAATTGGGGAAAGGGGGAGAGAGGAGACGAAGGTGGCGACGGCTGGATATGTTAAAGGAGGAGAAGAGGTAAATGATTTTAGGGTTTCGGGTAAGAGGGGTGTGTGTATTGATGTAAATAGGGAAATTAATATTGGCCGTCAGATATTTGAGTTGTAGGGCTTGGATCGTGCCACGTAGGCACTTCAGGTGTTTAGTATAGATGTTGTATGTGTGAGTGTATATTTTGAATTGGATAAGTGGGTGCTTTAAGGGGGTTGTACCACACGCTTAGTAGAGTTGTACACACGCTTAAAGAAGTTGTACATGTTGCTAAAAGTGTATATAAGTGAGGTGTAGGTTTATCTGGAGCTTAAGTGGCAGACACGTGGAGAAAATATGATGACGGGGACTTGGTGTAGTAGAATTGAGTTGTAAATTTGATAATTTGGCTAGTATTTAACTATAATGCTAACAAATACAAATAATTAGTCTAAAAATAGAAAATTTTATAAGTAATCGTAAATAAATGTATTTAATTATAAATAAACATAGATGGCCACAAATAATACTAATTAGATATAAATAGCCCCAGATAATTATTAAATGATGTCGTAATATATTAAACCGCACAAATAGCGTACGTACTTTAGAAAAATAGTTTAAATGAATGTAATTACGTAATATAGGTTCAATTAAATAAAGAATAATACAAATATAGGGTTAATAATAGTATTACACACGTAAAATGCATGCTATCTAATGCAGTTTTATTTGGAAAATTACTATTATAAATTTTAATTAAATATAGCTCAAATTGCGAAAAACGGAGGGACAAAATTGAGTATGAACAGAGAGGATGATAACCCCGAGCGCGATATGGTTACAAGATCCTTCACTCGAAGCCAAGCCAAGGAGTTGCAAGTATTGGGATTGTTCATGATGAAGTATGAAATCTCAATAGACCTTTTTCAAAGAACAACCTCAAGAGGTATCACATTGCTAAAGTGGATGGAGGATCAAAAGGCTACAAGTTAAAGAGGCTATCTACTTAAAAGATGCTACAAAAAGAGGCTACTATTTAAACTAGTATAAAGAGAATATTTCATCCTATTTGTTGGGTAGACAAAAGCTTAACAAACAAAGCTTGTGCTTTTAATTATTGTTTAGCAAATGATTAGTTAGTTAATGAAATTGAGAGAGTTTCTTGGTGAATTCTCTTTGTATTGTGATTGCCCCAAAGGTTGCAAGAGATTCAATCTTTTTAAATCCTCTCTAATCTTTGGATCAGAAATTTCTCTCATAAAACTCTTCTTTCACCAACCTCACTAGTTTTCTCTATCTACACTCCCAGAAAATGATTAAGTGCCTTTGTGTCAACTTTGTGTTTCTCTTTGTTAGTTTTTTTTTTTTTTTTTTTTTTTTTTTTTGGGTCAATCACCCTTGTGGAGTTGAGATGGGTAATCCTCATGTACCAGAGGTTTAGAATAATATTGGATGAATTGATAATTATTTGCTGAATAATTTGAATTGGGATTACTTGGAATATTCTTTGCTCGCCGGATAAACAATTTGGTCGGAGATGGTGGACAATTCCAATCATCTATTCTTTTTTCCTTTTCAATTTGAATTTTTTAATATTTTGCTGATGTGTAATTTTATAGTTTGTTGCCTTTTCCACGTCATAACAAGTGACATTCACGCACATATTTTAGTTTTGAAAGTGTGAAATAAGTCTTCAAGTGACACAATAAAAATCATGTTCAAGTGTTTAAATGGAACAATTTTAAGTTGGAGTGTGAAATTGAAAAACGTGGACAAGTTAAAGGAGCTGTCGACGTATTTTTCCTTTTTAACATGAAGGTATATCATTGTAGGCGAGACACATCAAGAAAATAATAAAGTTTTGAGGCACTCGGCATCCTAGAATATAATTAAAAATTTTATTGATTAAACTTGAGAAATGATATAATTTTTTTGAATTTTTGTTTTTGTGTGGAAGATGAGTGCCCATCTAGCTCTTAATTATGTTACCAATGTATTTCTAACCGAGTTGTTTTTACTTTTAATAGCAGCATTTTCAAAGGTGAATTTTAATTGTCAGTGGTTTATGTACGTAAAGTTGCCCTGCTTGCTACCTTATTTTTGTTTTTCCTCCTACTATACAGGAATATGAAACCACTTGATTTTTTCAAAGGATTGAAGCAAATGCCGCACCCCTTTTTCGAGCTCGGATCCAGTTCAAAAGTCGGGTTTGACTAGGTGACTCGTTTGGAATGAGTTTTGGAGTCGCCACCTAATAAATTTGTCTAAAGGCGTATTAGGTTACCTAAAGTATCTAAGTTTCTAAACTAACTCCGGGTAAAAAAATTTCTAAGAGATTCTATAGGTAAGAAGTCCTTGTGATTCGGGAAGAAGGTATTATGCACTTCCCGAGTCCCACGAAATGTGGTTTTCGACAGGATTTACATTATAGGGTTGATGAACTAAATACGTAAACTTAAATATGCCAAGTAATTTCAAGGTGCTAAGGTCATGATCTAATAGCGCAAAATTGAATTTAAAAATGTATTTAACCCACCAAAAAAATAAGGCCAAAAGGTTAATGTTAAATATTAAGAGGATATCCCACGCAAAGCAATTTTAAATTAGGCTCACTGTCGCAGCATATTTTCCAATGGATTTTTTATATAAAAGTAGAAGTTTTAGAACTTAATTACCAAATATAGCAACATTTTAGTACAATTACCCTATATAGAGGAAAACACAAGATAATTAATAACATAGCAAAAACATAGCAATATTTCCCCATAACATACCAAACCCTTACATTCTTCCTCCTATTCCCCCCACTATCACTTTTGCTCCTCTTATTTCCCCTTATTTCACTTTTTCTCCTACCATTTTTCCCAATTTCACTTTTACTCCTCTCATTTCCTCCAATTTCACTTTTCCTCATCCCATGCTCACTGTATCTCGTTGTATCTCACCGTATCTCGATGTTTCTCAACTACCAACCACATCGTATCTCGTTGTATTTTCCATATCTCACTATATCTGCACTGTTTCTGCATCGTATCTAACTGTTTCTGCATCGTATCTAACTATTCTGCACCGTATCAAACTGTTTCTGCACCGTATCCAACTGTTTCTGCATCGTATCAAACTGTTTCTGCACCGTTTCAGGTTGTGTTCAGCACTGTATCAAACTGTTTCGGCATCGTTTCAGGTTGTGTTTAGTACTGTATCAAACTATTTTGCACCGGTTCAGATTGTTTCAGCATCGTTTTAGACTGTATCATACTGTTTCAACAAAATTTCAGACTGTTTCAACTCTGTTTCAGACTGTATCATAGCATTTAAATGTCGTTTCAGACTATATCATAGTGTATCTCGTTGTATCTATACTGTTTCAAATTGTTCAGATTGTATCTAAATGAAAATAGTTAAAAAATACGGTATCTTTGTAAAAGCTGCAGACTTGGCTACTGTGCTAGTCCTTTATATCCTTTAGCAAGGCAACCATTTAAACAGTGTTTCATCCACATGAAGAGACGCAAGTTCAAAAAAAATATATATAATGTTCTCCAGTCCATTTTTCTATAGATTACACTTGTGGATGACTTTCAAGGTGTAAACACCAAGCCAGTGTGAAAAGCGAAGAAACTAGAGCTAAATACCTAAAGAGTGCAAGCGCTAAACATCCCAACAGCCTCGAACAAGGAAATAAGGGAGAAACAAAAGAAAGAAAAAAAATCTAACACAATTAACCTGTACAAAAAAATATAGCAGTACATTTTTTATCTCATCAAAAGCAGAAGGAACAAATCATGCCAGTCAAGCCTTCCATCCATAATTCATGTTGTCAAGATCACTGCTAAAGAAACCATTTTCATTGAATTCTTGTGTCATATCTGGAACCATCTCATCTTACAAATGCATATTCAAAGGCAAATTTGGAGCTTTTTGACTGAAACCATTGAAGATGAACAATTTAGGCATACTCCAGCTGCAGTAGAGTAGAAAGTTACTGTGGCTACAACAGACAAATATCTTTCCCACTTCCGCCGCGGAAAACCAGATCTAAACAAACCCGCTGGTGTGCTATGTAATGATTTTTAAGTTTTAGGTTCTAATCTGCTCCCTACTCAATAGCTTGCGTAGGGGTGGGGGTGGTGGGGGTAATGGTGGTGGGGTGCTGGTGATGGTGTTAGGGTGGGGGTTATGGCATTGGGGTGGTGGTGTGGTGGGGTGGGTGTGGGGTGACGGGAGAAAGAGAGAGTAAGTGAGAGAATTTTTAATTAGGAGAAAATGGGAAGTGAAAATGAAATGTGTTAGATTATTGTTAAATGTGTTAGAAAAATAATGCTATGCATTATAATTAGAGAAATATTGCTATTTTTTGTAATTAAGAATGAAAATTTATATATTTGTGTAAAACAAAAAACCCTTTCCAAACGATTCTGGATTTACGTTTACGGCCTAAGTCCATTGCCTAGTCGCAATTTTAGTAGTTAATTCCAAAATTTAGCTCCAGAGGGGCCAAAACTGCAAAAGAAACTCAAAATCTGTCTATTTCTGCAAATAGCTAAGGCAAACCAATTTTCTAAAAAATCATGCAACGTTTTTTCCTTTTTAAAAAAATACTAATTTTCCAAAATACAATAGCCAATATTATATTGAGGGAATGTTAGTCATTTTGGTAGGATGTTATGACATTAATTATCAAACACGTTCCAAAAAGGCTTGTTGTTTTCGGGGTCGCATAATTTCATATATATATATATATATATGTATATCATACTATTCTAAAAGAGTCAATCCCTATAGCAAAAAGTAAACGACTATTTTGCCCCTATAGCAATTAAATTCCTATTTCGACAATTAAATTTCTATTTCTACTTTTATAAAAAATAAAAAATTTCAAAATTTAGAAGAACTATTACGTATAGATTCATCTGTACTTTTTTGCTTGGAGTGCTTTTAGTATTCTCAATTAATTAAGTCTCAATTTAATTAGTGAAAACAATTGGACCTTAACCTTATCATGTTTAATGCTCGCATTGAAAATTTCAGAGAAATTATTACGGTACATTTGTATGAAACCTTTACAAATTTTTTATCATTAGGCTCTTGAGATTCCCACACATGCATCATTTTTTCAGTTTTAAAAATAAAGATACATAAAGTTGATTCTTTCAAAATTTGACATGAAGAAGAATAAGCTCCAACACTTGAGAATAGCGTGCACGGTGCATATCTCATTGCCTCGCCTTAAAGAATCACAACCAATATGTTCATGGTTACCCAATGTTTGAAGAACTACAGTAAGAAAAATCAAGTTTATAGTCTCTGTCTTATTTTGGTTCGGTAATTACTTTTTGTATTTTATTCTTTTAATTTGTTAAAGATGGAAGATTAGTATTGTAGTGTTTAGACATGTTATTTCACTCAATATCTAATGGGTACATCTTAAATTTCTATTGTCAGTGACATATTATGATCCTTCTCGGCTTTTTCGGTTTGTCAAGATTTTGCTAGCCATTTCATAATATCATTGAGGCACATTAAAATAAATAGTATCTTCTCAACTGTTGAATTACGGTAATTTATTTGGGGTAAATTTACCACAATAATATAAAAGGCCATGGGTTCTAACCGGGGAATCAGCCACTGATATTTGTATCTGGGTAGGCTACTTATATTTTACCATTGCGAGGTGCGGTCCTTCCCCATACAATGGTGATCGTGAGATGCTTCGTGAAGCAGGTTGCCCTTTTAATGATTTTGCAACTGTACTAATAATAGTCCCCAGATTTAACCATGCCTTTGTATTAAGTTATATTTCCTGTTGAACAAAACAGGTTTATTGCATGGTTGGCATCACAGGGGAAGCGACTAACCAAAGATAGACTACAATTCATGAATCTAGCAGTAGCGAATGCAGGTTGTTGCCTATGTGATGAAGGGTAACTGGAATCACATCAACACTTATTTTCTGACTGCAACTGGATAGTTGGACTGCAGGGTGCAGTAAGTCAATGGATAAAACATCAGTTCCCAGCACAAGGAGCCAAGCAGACTCTTATGTGGATCAAGAGGAAACATTAGAAGAAGTTTAAAAAGGAAGTTCTGGCTGCAATCTGGAATGCTGTAGTTTACTATACTTGGAGAGCTAGGAATTAGAAATTGTACAGAGGAATATCTGTTAATAGCAGTTTTGCAGTTACAAAGATACAAAGAGAGATTAAAAAGAGAGTACGAATGTTACAGAGCTCAACTAGAGCTAATAGATGTAGGAGTTTTCTTCAAGCCTTATGCGCTTAATTTGTTTGTGTGAGGCCATATGTTCTTGGTGTAGCTAGCTGAGAAATAAGGTGCTCTTTAGGTGTAATGTTTTATTGGTTAATGGTAATTTTTCATATTTTTACCCAAAAAGAATTGTACTCAGATTCAACCATGCTTTTGTGTGTAATATTTAATTTACTATTCATTGTCAACCTACGACACTGTTAAATATCTAGCCTATGAATTGTTATGCTTTAGTTGTCCTTTTAAAAAACTACAACACAAAATTCGTTAAACTCAATGTGCTTTAGCTAATGTGATGAGTATTTAGAGTTTCTACGTGCATTTTGTAAGGCAGTTAAAGTTTCTAATTGAAAGACTGCCGAGCATAGTTATTTAAGCCTCTTTTAGCTACATAGTATCAACAAAACTCATCATATATAAGAATTCATGCTATTTTACATTTTTTACTTTATGATGTAAATCCATTATTTTAAAATTAATGTGATTTAGATTATTATACTTATTGATAAGGGTACACGCGCAAAGCGCGTACCCAAAAACTAGTGTGTGTGTGTGTGTGTGTGTATATATATATGTTAGCATTGTGTACATCTTTTGGTTGACAAAACTACCATTAATATCTTTTGTCATCACATTAAGAATAAGGATATTTTAGTCCTTTCTCCAAATCAGCAAATGTCCATCTTCCTCATCGCATTTTCTCTCTCACCTAAAGCTTAAATTTGCTTCTCCAAAATAACATAGCACAAAGATTTTTGTATTGGGTGAAATCCATCGTCACCAAAGTTGATGACTTGGCATCCACATAGGACGGCACACAAACGACACGTGGCTGCGAATGGATATGAAGGCAGTGGATAAGATCGAAGGTAAACAGTTACAACGGACAGATGAACAGTCACTACGGCCAGGAAAGTCGCAGCCCATCAATCAAGACAATTCAAAGTAGGAACCTTATCCACAAGCAACGCAACTGCTCGTCTAAGGAGTTACAACTGCTTGCGAACGGGCACATAAGCTGCCTATATATTGTAATTTAAGTCACAAGCATACGGTCTAATGCTTCTCTGAAATCTACACTTGTATTCAAAAATATTTACTAGCATTCAATACTTTATCTCCAGCGAACATTTATTACTATTGCTGATCGAAAGATCTTCTCTACTGTTTCATTAACTGAATCTCAAAAAGAGTACGAGGAAAGGAATTTAATCAAGTCTGAACGGCCTGAGCACGGTTCCTTTTTCGTTTGATTATTTATTTATTATATCGCATTAATTGCCTCTTTACTCTTCCGCATTTATTACTGGCATTTATATTTACTTCATTAAGAGCATTTTAATCTCGATTATTGACCGTGACCCCGCTCTACAAATTTAATTGTAAATTAACCTGATAAAACGAAACTACGGTTAAACAATTTGGCGACCACAGTGGGAGCCGGTCAATAACGTCCGTAGGTTAAAATCGCTCGTCGTATTTTATTGTCTATTCGTTTTTCCTTCGATCGCTGGTTCTCCCCGTTTTCTCTTTGTTGAAATGGCAGATAACAACTCGCACAACAACGTTCTTATTGAAGAGAAACAAGACCTCAACGCTGCGGAGCAGATAAACCAGAATCTGGCCGGAGATGGGCAGCAAGATGTTCCCCTTGCAGACGACGACGTGATCCCCATTGCAGAGGACGAGAACGTGCTTCCAGCGGAACAGGAAAACGAGCACAGCCAGCAAGGCAGCAGAAATAGTCGCAATCCTAGCCGAATGAATGTCGATCAGGAAGCTGGAGGATCTAGAAGACCCAATGGCCCAAGGAATTCGAGGAACTCTCAGGATGCTATCCTCGAATTCATACGGCAGCAGGCCGAGATCAACAGGCAGATACGGGAAGCTATCGACAGCCTGCAAGGACAGAACATGCCAAACACGGGAAATCCACCCATGGGACGTCCAAGGATGCTTCACCATCTCGTGCTTCGAGGCGAGCAGAAAATCAGAATGCGGGTTCAGCGGTGCCGACTGAGATGAGCGAAGTCATGGAGGCTCTCACCAAGCAGTTCAAGGAGAGTCAAGAGGCTTTGCAACGCTCCCTTCACGAGAGGATCGACCAGATCCCAGGCGCACCACCCACTCTGAAGAAAGTTGACGTTCAGCGGTATACTCAAAGGCCTTGGAAGAAAGAGGCAGCACCAAAGGCCATCCCCAAGACATTCAAAATGCCAAACATACCAAGATATCGGGGAACAACTGACCCCAATGATCACTTGATGATGTTTAGCAACTTCATAAAAGCAAGCGACCTGACCGACGAGGAAATCGAGTCGGTGCAATTAAAGAAATTCGTGGAAACATTGGCGGACGGAGCTCTACGGTGGTATTCCATGCTGCCACCAAATTCAATAGGATCTTTTGCCGAGATGGCGGAGTTATTCGTCAAAGCACACACAGGCGCCCAGAAGACAGAGACAAGAGTTGAGGATATCTTTGAAATCAAGCAGCTGCCTGGGGAGTCTCTCCGGAAGTATGTAGATCGCTTTCAGCGAGAGCGTATGTTGCTACCCAAGGTTCCAGATCAATGGGCAGCAATTGCATTCACTAACAGCTTGGACGTCAAGAGCTCCGAGGCGACCAGGCGACTGTACGAATCCCTGCGAGAATATCCTGCGGCAAGCTGGTCGGATGTCTACAACCGCTACAATTCCAAGGTACGTATAGACGAAGATAAATTAATTGGCACAGGTACCCGAGGACGGAGCCAAACACGCACCAACGGCGCTGGGGGGAAGATCGAGACGGACAGGCCAGACGCACGGCACGAGCCGTACCCTAGCCGATCACACAACAACTCCAACGGACGCGGTCGCAACAACAGAGGCCTGGCGAGGAACACTGATTCTGCCTCAACCTCTAGTGGGATCCCAACCCTGCCCGTCTTCAGCATCGGAGCAGTCGAGCTTGTAGCAGTTCTCGAGGAGATGAGCGAAAAGGTCAAATGGCCCAAGGATATGAAGGGTGACCCCAGCAAATGCAACAAGAACTTGTGGTGCGAGTTCCATCGCGATCACGGCCACGCAACGGATGACTGCAAGGCTCTAAGGTATGAAGTTGCTAACTTGTTGAAACAGGGCTATCTCAAGGAGTACTTGACAGAAAAAGGGAAGCAGACTCATGCGAAGGCCCAGCAAAACAAGTCAGGACCTCCCCGAGTATCTTCTCCAAAAATGACGGTCAACGTCATCTCTGGCGGAATTGAGGTTGACGCAGTCACATACACAGCAAAGAAGTATGCTAAAGTCTCTATTACGAAGACCAAGCGACCGCGACTTGAGGATGTGATGACTTTTGAAGAAGCAGATGCAGATGGCTTGCAGTTTCCTCACATGGACGCTTTGGTGATAACGCTACGAGTGGAAGAGTTCGACGTCAAGAGGGTGCTCGTTGATCCAGGAAGCTCAGCAAACATCATATTATCTCGGGTCGTGCAGCAGTTGAAATTATACGATGGGATTGTACCAATTTCTCGCGTTCTCTCAGGATTTAACAACTCCAGTGAGAAAACGTTGGGAGAAATTACGCTAACGACCCTGGTCGAAGGTGTCATGAGACGGACAACGTTTCATGTCATTGATGGAGACATGGCCTACAACATAATCCTTGGGAGGCCATGGATACACGACATGCAGGCAGTTCCGTCAACCTATCACCAAGTGATGAAATTCCCTTCAGAGTGGGGAATACGGGAAGTTCGAGGAGAGCAGCGTTGCGCTAGAGATTGCTACTCAGTCGCAGTCAAGCTCCCCGAGGAAGCAAAATAGCAATTAACGAATCCGGGATTGGAATCAAGCAGCGGAACTTCAGACTACCAAATCCCGGAATTCATATCAAAATTAGATGCACGAGAAGAGTACGCGCCAACCATTGAAGCTCTGGAACTAGAAGAACTTTTCGACAACATGCCTGAAAGGAAGGTGTACTTGGGAGCAGAGCTGAACAAAGATTTACGGAAAGACATCTTGCATTTCCTCAAGGGACGGCACGCCACCTTTGCATGGTCACACGAGGACATGACAGGGATCTCCCCGAAGATTATCTCTCACAAGTTGAATGTGGATCCATACTTCCGCCCGGTAAAGCAAAAGAAACGCCAGCAAGGAGCATTCAGGAACCAAATCATAAACGATGAAGTTGACCGCTTGCTCAAGATTGGCTCTGTCCGAGAAGTCAAATATCCCGATTGGTTGGCCAACGTGGTCGTAGTGGCGAAGAAGAACGGCAAGTGGAGGGTTTGCATCGACTTCACTGATCTGAACAAAGCCTGCCCGAAAGATTCTTATCCGCTACCTCAAATTGACCAACTAATCGACGCAACGGCCGGGCATGAGGTGCTTACATTCCTTGACGCATACTCAGGCTACAATCAAATCCTGATGAATCCCGACGACCAGGAGAAGACCTCTTTCATTACTTGCCGAGGTACGTATTGCTACAAAGTAATGCCTTTTGGACTTAAAAATGCAGGTGCAACCTACCAACGGTTAGTCAACCGGATGTTTCACGATCACATTGGCAAAACCATGGAGGTTTACATCGACGACATGCTGATCAAATCCAAGCGAGCAGAGGACCACTTAGCTCATTTGGAGGAAGCCTTTCGGATCCTTGATCAATATAACATGAAGCTCAACCCGGAGAAGTGCGCGTTTGGAGTGGGTTCAGGGAAGTTCCTTGGTTTCATCGTCTCCCAACGAGGGATCGAGGTAAACCCTGCCCAGATAAAAGCAATAGAAGCCATCCCCGACGTACTTCACAACAGAAAAGATGTGACGCGGCTAACCGGGAGAGTAGCGGCGCTGAGGAGATTCATCTCCCGCTCGTCTGATCGGTGCAAAAGCTTCTTCGACGTGCTGAAACAAAACAAAGAGTTTGAGTGGACCCCCGAATGTCAGCAAGCACTTAAGGACTTGAAGCGGTACTTGTCGAGCCCGCCTTTACTTTCAACGCCACAACCAGGTGAACAACTATTACTCTACCTGGCCGTATCTGAGTCAGCGGTAAGTGCAGTCTTGGTGCGAGAAGACAAAGGTAAGCAACTACCAATTTATTACATCAGTAAATCTCTATTAGATGCCGAAACACGCTATCAACCTTTGGAAAAACTGGCACTAGCATTGGTAATCGCTGCCCGCAAATTAAGACCTTATTTCCAAAGTCATTCAATAGCTGTAGTTACTACTTTCCCCCTACGTAATATCTTGCACAAACCTGAATTTTCGGGCAGACTAGTAAAATGGGCAATAGAATTAAGTGAATTTGACGTATCTTATCAACCCCGAGTAGCAATAAAATCTCAAGCTCTGGCAGATTTTATCGCAGATTTTAGCGCCACCATGTACCCTGATGCTCAGCGTGAGGCGGTTCTCTTCGCCGGATCTGAGCCGGGGACTTGGACCTTGCACACTGATGGATCCTCGAGCGTGAAAGGGTCGGGGCTGGGTTTAGTCCTCACCACTCCCTCGAGTGAAACCATCAGGCAGGCTATAAAATGTCCTTTCGTTACTAACAATGAGGCCGAGTATGAGGCCGTAATTGCAGGATTGAAACTAGCTCGAGATTATGGGGCAGACAGGATTCACCTCAAAAGTGATTCCGCCCTGGTCATCAACCAGATAAATGGAGGTTTCGTTGCAAGAGAATCTCGTATGCAGAGGTACCTTGCCCGAGTCACTGGTTTACTGGCACAATTCAGCAATTGGGAAGCTACGCAGATCCCGCGGGAGGAGAATCATGAAGCCGATGCCTTGGCCAATTTGGGTTCAGTCGCAGAAATTGGAGCAGCAGGTTCAATGGCTGTAGCTCATCTCCTGTGCACAACAATCGATAAGGACGCGATGGAGGTCAACACGACCAGCCTAACTTGGGATTGGAGGAATGAGATAATCAACTATATATTGCATGGAACCCTGCCATCAGACGTTAAGGCCGCTCGAAAATTGAGGATAAAGGCCGCCAGATATACAATTATAGATGGCACCCTCTATCAAAAGACTTTTGCAGGTCCACTCGCTAAATGCCTAGGCCCCAGCCAAACGGAGTATGTGATGAGAGAAGTTCATGAGGGGTGCTGTGGAAATCATTTGGGAGGAAAGGCGCTTGCGCGGAAACTCATACGAGCAGGTTATTATTGGGACAAGATGGAGAAAGATACCAACGAGTTTGTCAAAAAATGCGATAAGTGCCAAAGGTTTGCGCATCTCCTCCATCAACCGGCGGAGCCCTTGCATTCGATCATTTCCCCGTGGCCGTTTATGAAGTGGGGGATGGACATCGTTGGGCCACTACCCACTGCGCCTAGGGGAGTGCGTTTCTTGTTAATAATTACTGATTATTTTACAAAGTGGGTTGAGGCCGCAGCATATTCAAAGATACGTCAAACGGAAGTAATTGATTTCCTGTGGCGTTATGTCATTTGTCGGTTTGGAGCACCCAAAGAAATTGTTATGGACAACGGCCCCCAGTTCGTTGGTCAGAAGGTCACGAAGTTCCTTGAGGATCTGCATATTAAAAGGATTACTTCCTCCCCATATCACCCAGTGGCAAACGGGCAGGCGGAATCAACCAACAAAATAATAGTGGATTCACTCAAGAAGTGCCTCGAGCAGGCCAAAGGATGTTGGGTGGAAGAACTCCCCGGGGTTCTTTGGGCATATAGAACAACCACGAAAATGAGCACCGGGGAGACACCTTACTCGTTAGTGTATGGTTCCGATGCATTAATCCCAGTCGAAATTGGCGAGCCAAGTCTAAGATATGCCCATGCAACCGTAGAATCTAATTCAGTCAACCTCTCTGAGGAATTGGATTTTCTGGAAGAACGCAGGGAGTTAGCATTGATACGAGTGGTGGCTCAGAAAGAAAGGATAGAGCAATATTACAATCGGGGACTGAGGCTACGCAACTTCGAAGTCGGGGACTTTGTATTGCGTAGAGTCTCCCAGAGCACGCAAGAGGTGAACACCGGCAAACTTGGTCCAAACTGGGAGGGTCCATACAAGGTGGTTGCATCAGCTGGTAAAGGTTCATACCGTTTGGCACGACCAGATGAATCGCTTTTACCCAGCAGTTGGAACGTGGCTCACTTGAAAAAGTACCACTTCTAAGTGGTACAGGGGTTAGTATTTCTATCCATTTTTACATTGCTTACATGCCTTCGTTTTCTTTTTAAGTTGCTCTGTTTTCCTATCTTTGTCTAAATGGTACTAACGGTCTTCGAAAGGCCAGATCCGTTTAGCTCAACTGGTAGAGCTCGAAGTCTTCGTGCTTCGCGGCTGTGGGTTCAAATCCCGCAACGGACACACTCCTCTTTTGGTTATATGTGTTCTCAGACTCAGCGCTTTACCCATTGTCTTTTCATGTCTGAAATTACGAAATTTCAACATAAAAACAGGGGGGTGGCGAGGGCCCCAGTAGGCCAAAATCCCGGCTAACACAGGTGATCTTCGAGCAGAGCAAGGTCATTCGTTGAAAGCACGGCTAAGCAAAATCAAGTAAGTTCAATAGAACTATTTTACTTGGGCTATATTGTCTTCTACATCTTTGCGGCCAGCACCCGCCTAAGTCCAGCGATTTTACGACCAGAGAATCTTGTATTTTGACTTACGACCAAAACAATCCTACATTCCGGTCATTGGGTTGCTTGCCCTTTTTCAATAGAAATAACAGGGAAGTCTCAACCAAACCAAATCAAATTTTTTCCCATTTCCCTGCGAAAACTTTCAACTGTCAAATATGATAAGCAAAGTTTATCGCAAAACCGCCTTACACGGTCAAATTTCAGTCAGCCTGAACGACCCGATTTCGTTCAGCCCAGAAGGGCCTGGCTTCAGTTATCCTAACTAAGGACAACTTAACCTGGTTACGATCAGATTTTATTTCAGTTATCCTAACTAAGGATAACTTAACCTGGCCACGATCAGATTTTATTTCAAAACATCTGCGCAGATTAAACCAAAAAGGGAACTCAGATACTAAGGTTTGAAACATAACCTTGACCTCTGAAAACTCCACTAAGCAACAATCAACATTCATATGAATAAGACTTGAAAGACTAAAAATGGTCGTCAAGCCTCGACCAGTCAGACAAAAGAAGGAAATAGCCGAAAACATACATTCATAAAGTTAACAAATATTCAAAGTTAACAACATCCAACAAATTAACAGAGGGACGAGACAAATATCAATCGTCATGTTGACCAGGATCCCGACCTGATGCACTAGCTCCATCAGTCGGATCCCCGCCTAAGTCTTCATCTTCTTCATCTTCGTTGTCCTCGCTACCCTCATCGTCCCCTTCGACTCCATCGTCATCAGCTCCCACTTCCATGCCCAGGACTTGCTTGACACTGATGATGGCTGCAATGGTCTGATCGAGGACTAAATCAACATTAATCTGGCCGCGCTGCATTTGGATGAGCAATTTCTTTTTGGCCTCCAGAGCTTCTAACTTGGATTCGATCGTATAACGATCTCGCAAGTTAGCCAAATCCTTCGTCAGTAGCTCTTGAACCTTTGCAGACTCCGCAACCCGATGCCCAGCCTCTTGCAGTTCTCCTCGAGCAGCCTGGGATTCAGCCTCAGCTTTGTTCATATTCCTCAGCATCAGGTCAGAAGCGTCGCGGATACTTGCCAAAGTAATCTCCTTCATATTGAGCTCATGGGCAAGTTGGGAGATCTGACGGCCTTGCTCATCCATCTTTGCTTTTAGATCTTCAAAGGACAATACAAACCTGTCCTTCTCATCTAAAAGACGGTCCTTTTCCTCGAGGAGCGCGCTTATCTTGTCGCTGGCTTCAGCGTTGGATTTCTCCAACCTTTCTATCTTATCCTCGAAGAAGTCGCACCTCCCCTCCAGCACCCGCTTCTCCCCGATCAGAACCTTTTTCTCCTCTTCCAAGGCATGATTTGCCTGGAGAACCTCCAAAAGATCTTTTTTCAAGCCAAGGACTTGGTCTTGGTTGTTCAACCTGGAGCGAAGCATGAGCTCGGTAGCCATCATACTCGCCTGGCAACAAGTAGAAACACGTAGATAGTCAGGACTAAGGGTTTTTGACAGATATAAGGAAAGTGAAGGAAGAAGACATTACCCGAGCAGTATCCTCAGCAATCGCATAAGCCAACTGCTCATCGTTCATGCTGCGCATGTTCCACTCTTCACGAGGGCCGATCAGGTTGGACGTTACCTTGACTAAGTGGCCAGGCTTCGTCAAAAAATCCGTGTCTGGGGGGATGATGAAGTCACATTCCCTCATGAACGGCCTAGGCTCTCTCGCCTGCTCCGAAGGGTAGTCAGGGCCAAATTTATGGCGAATACCTTTAACAGAGTACGCACCAATCGTACCTCCCAAAGATACTCGCCTGGTGAGCCTAGTCCGGGAGATTTCAACGTCGCCTGACTCGCCGAGGCCTAGGGTGTCGCACTCCTGTAAATAAACTGGCGCCACCCCGTCAGCAGCCAAGTTTATCATATCTTTGTAATAGAAGACCTGGGGTTCAGCCTCCCCCCCAGCCTTCTTCCAACCATCAACCTCCTCACCTGTCTCGCCTTTCTCTTCACCTTCCTTCTCACCTTTCTCCTCGACATCTTCCGCCATCAGCTCCTTGCCTGGACGTCTATTGCTGACCTGCTCAGGCTCACTTTGTTGGCTTCGAGCCCGTTCAGGCTCGCTCGGCTCTGAAGCCTCAGGAAAAAATGCAAAACTCCCTTGCATTCTTTCCTCTCCCATTTCTTCAGCTTTCTCCTCCTCCCCGTCACCAACTCGGGGACTTTGCTCGAAGGCATAAGAGGAAGTTTCTGCAGCTCTCCTCTTGTCACTCCGAAGATATGCCCTCCTCCTCTGATTCAAGCCCTCATCAGGGACCTCTGAATCTGACAGAACAACCACCACGGGCTCAGCTGATTCAGGGGCAGCCGCCGAACTCTTTATACTTTCTTGCCCAGACTTGGGAGTTTCGGTAGCACCTACGGTGGCCTCAACTGTCTTCTCAGAAGACTGAGGGGTCTTGCGAGCCGTCCTTTTCTTCTTCTTAGGCTTACTCTTTTCAGAGTCTGTTTGTTTTCTCTTCAGGCTCGCAAGAACCTCCTCGCCACCCTCTCTAGCTTTAATAGCCGCAGCAGTTTGAAGGATAGCAGCCGCCTCCTCGTTGACCTCGGCCACAGGATCGACAACCACCTCCTCGGGAGGAGGGGCGGGAAAGTAACTACCGCCGGTACCCAGACCTGAAATTAGAAGCATATTTATGTCATAATAAGTTCTGCATAAGTCAAGAGAAGGATGCAAGTAGGGATCCTACCATGGGTGCTGGGGTTAGACAAATGCTTCAAGGAAGCATAGTGAGGCCATTGCCTCTGCTCGTGGGTGAACTCCGTCAAAATTGGTTCAACCCAGGCAGACAATTCCTCCTCAGTAATCAGGCCATCATAAGGAATCTTGTCAGCTAACCAACAAAGAATAGAAATTAGAAACTGCAGAATACATAATCCAAAGAATATTCAACACAAATACTCGGGGACTTACGAGTCTTGTTCCAGGCCTCGCGGAGGTTAGTTTTGTCGCCGCGTGTGAGGAGTCTGGACTGCACGTAAACGTACCGGTGCATCCAACCCCTATCCCCTGAGTCCTCAGACTTGCTCACTAGAGCCTTTCTCCCCCTCATGCGGGCATTTATATACCCATCCCTGGCAACCTGAAGACTGTACAGAGCAATGAAATGTTTAAACTCAAAATCCTGCTCGGTCTCATCGGCGAACCATTGCAGCAGGGTGACGATCCTATAAACGCTAGGACACAACTGCCCCGGGCAGATCAAATAGTATTTACAGATATCTTCTATGACGGGGTGCAGCGGGAACGTATAGCCTATCGTGAATGGGTATGTAGATATAGCCGTCCACCCAGGCCTCACTGAAGTAATATTTTCCGTTGGGAGGGGACAAGAAATCATAAGGTCATCGTCCCACCCGCAATCTGTCCTAACCCTAGGCAGAAGGTCAGGAGTGATTGAACTCTTGAAACGACTTGAAGGCCATGACCTTATGTTACCGTAATGGCTAAACGAGCTGACTGAACAGTCGTTCTCAAGATTTCCCCAAATTTTTGGAATCACGTCGGCGACTGAAGTTGGAGAACTCGTAGGTTGCCCAGCCGCTGCCGAAGAAGAACTAGCTGCAGCATCCATATTCAGAACCCTCTTAGCTTTTGGAGACATTTTTAAAGTGAATTTGTCACGTTTTGAGTTTTTGCTGGAAAATGGTTTAAAGCTCTGAAGGATAGTAAGAAATTTGAAGCAAAGTAAAAGACTTTCAGCTGGGAAAAATTATATTTATAGGGTTCGCAAAACCTGCACGTGGCGAACATCCGCGCAAAAGATGAATCGATCTAGCCGTTGAAGAAAATAATGAAATAAAAGTCGGAATGACGGTTTTTTCATCTTGGGACGTGCAAGACGTGAGTAGGCGCAGTTCAATCATCACGCCTGCAGTCTCGGAACACGCAACAGTAAATTCTTCAGGGAAAAGTGGAGCGGAATGGACAGCTTGCACGTCTTGTCTCTAACAGAGCATTTAATGCGTACACTAAAAGGACGCCAATCAGTCAAAACTTTTGAGGAAATATTTAATACTTGTACTAAAGGGATAACGACCAGTCCAACGAGCAGAACCCTGTGGAAACTCGCGCTTACTATGGAAGGAGATATCAAAAAGTTCATTCCCACTCGTAGTTGGTTCTCCACTCCTCGACCAGATCCTCTGCCCGAGAAGTGCGGGGACTATCTGTATTGGGTGAAATCCATCGTCACCAAAGTTGATGACTTGGCATCCACATAGGACGGCACACAAACGACACGTGGCTGCGAATGGATATGAAGGCAGTGGATAAGATCGAAGGTAAACAGTTACAACGGACAGATGAACAGTCACTACGGCCAGGAAAGTCGCAGCCCATCAATCAAGACAATTCAAAGTAGGAACCTTATCCACAAGCAACGCAACTGCTCATCTAAGGAGTTACAACTGCTTGCGAACGGGCACATAAGCTGCCTATATATTGTAATTTAAGTCACAAGCATACGGTCTAATGCTTCTCTGAAATCTACACTTGTATTCAAAAATATTTACTAGCATTCAATACTTTATCTCCAGCGAACATTTATTACTATTGCTGATCGAAAGATCTTCTCTACTGTTTCATTAACTGAATCTCAAAAAGAGTACGAGGAAAGGAATTTAATCAAGTCTGAACGGCCTGAGCACGGTTCCTTTTTCGTTTGATTATTTATTTATTATATCGCATTAATTGCCTCTTTACTCTTCCGCATTTATTACTGGCATTTATATTTACTTCATTAAGAGCATTTTAATCTCGATTATTGACCGTGACCCCGCTCTACAAATTTAATTGTAAATTAACCTGATAAAACGAAACTACGGTTAAACAATTTTAAGTTAAGTTTCTTCAACATACTGATGAATGAGCTTTTCTAAATAGAAATTCTTCTTTTTCTTCTACTATTTTACTTCCTCCTGAATTCAAAGGCAAAGTGGCGTGGAAAGAAAGAGGCTTCACGAAAGCACGATGCCAACAAAAATTACAGTGGCAACGTTGGTAACGTCTGTAGCTTTTTGGAATTCGCTTGCGACTCTTCATGAGTCTATTGAAGAATGAAGAAAGTAATAAAATTCAGTTATTAACATTGTTATGAATCAAAATCAGATCTCAAATTAACATTGTTACAAATCAAAGGATTCTTATTCTAGTAAAATTGTTGCAAAGCTTCCACATAGATTTTGGCGCAATTGTTACCATTTTGATTCAATGGTTTTTCATTTTTTTACCCACCTTTCTCTCTTAACGCTACCAGTCTCTCTTTCTTCAGCCCCTAATCTTCCCATCAATACCATCACATAAAACTCAAATTGGGGAATTCACTAATTTACGACGGAACTTGCATAATATTTCTTGTTAACAAGGAAAAGAGAGTAAGATGGGATCCTAAAGTATCTCGATTGGAAATGGTAGAAATGAGAATGAATTTTGGATGCAGAACGTGGGTGGGAATTTTTCTTGAAAGAAATGGGTTATCCTAGTAAAAGACAAAAAGACTCCTACTTTTAGTGAGCTAGTAAAAGATATGTAATTTTATCAACCAAAAGATGTACACAATGCTAACATACTACAACTATGTACTATATTAGTAAAACTCATATATATATATATATATATATATATATATATATATGGATTTATCTGACTAAAAGGTCCACCCATAAAGGGGTGCTCTTAAAGTCTATCCAGGTAAAAAGATAAGTTACCTGATAGAGTCCTACAAGAGGACAACTGCTGTATTATATAGTTATAAATACAGTAATAGGCTCAGATAAAACATACTGATTTCACTGCTGCTCTTTCTACCTCTCCCTCAAATAAACTAGTGTTTAGACTGTGGATAAAGGGGTTGATCCGTCAAGTACGTGACAACTACCGACGACCAGTAATTCCAGCCACGGTTCAAGATCCTACCGCTTCCACTTACGAGAACAACAAGTAAGTTCTCGGTTTAAATTTAAACAATTTATTTAGTATAAATTTGTTGATATATGCATGTATCCTTCATTGGTATCAGATGTCATTAGGTTAATTTTCTAGTTTGTACAGTTAATTATATTGTTTGGCAATTGATAAATCAATTATAAACACTGATCTGAAATTTATTTCATTAACCAATCATAGATTTAAGTTATACTATATGTAGTTATAACTAAGAGATCAAAAGATGATACAAGATCGGTATTTTTGTAAAAAGAAAAAAAAATCTTAATGCAATTTGTTCTGTCATCAATTTATGACTGGTGCAGAACCATTTTTTTTGGGTTCGCACAGTAATAACCCGATCCCCGCCGCTTAAAGCTGCCGACCGCCGTCGAACTCTGGTGAGGAGTGGCAGTAAAAGAGTTCGACCTGTTGTTTTTGTTAAAAATTTAAAGATGGATACTGACGGTTATTCCAATATTTTATGACGGGATGTTGCTTCATAAGAGAAGCTAAAAAAAACAGTAGCTTCATCCTTTTTCATAAGTCTTTTGAAATGGCAGAAGCAAAACCAAAAAAAAAGTATTATTAAATAGGACTTTATTGATATTGGAGCTTGGATGCTCCCAGCGGCAGTAATAAATTTCAATGAGTAGGAGAACGACTTAAGGGTTTACACCTTCTCTCTCTTATTTATTTTTTTTAAGAAAAAAGGTAAATATATAGATATTTTTGTCTTTACAAATAGCATTTGGCATCATATATTCTTTTAAACGAGGAGCATCTATTTTTATTTTGGCCAAAAGTTAGGCTTATGCTATTCTCATGATTCAGACTAAACCAATGGGTTTTAATGGCAAAGGCCCACCTCATAGTAAGCTAACTATATTACTAATTATATAATTTGGAATATGGAATATTTAAAATGTGTAGTTAATTCTGAATTTATTTTTTAATAATAATTCATTTTAAAATAAGTCTCGTGAACTTAATTTTCAGAATATAAATTTAGTATTTATATTTTTTTCTGACGAAACAATAAGTGTTTTATTATCTTAATTCCAATTGCATGAATGTTAATTAATTTAACATTAAGTATACTTGTTGATTAGTTTAGCAAATTGCAAGAAATGTTAATTTATTTAACGTTAAGTATATTTGTTAATTAGTTTAACAATTATATGATTTGCTACTTAGTTTAGTTTAAATATACTTAAAATGTTAATTAGTTTAACATTAATTTGATATTTTTAATTTGTTTAACATGCTAGAAATATTAATTGATTTAATATTATATTTATTTGTTAATTAGTTTAGCAAATTTTGAATGTTACTTAGTTTAACATTGGGCTTATTAAATTAATTACTTTATCGATTACATAAATGTTAATCAGTTAACATTTAACTTATTTTATTTAATATGTTAAATAAAATTTAAAATTAATTTAAGTTAATTTGCCTAACTTAGATCCTTACAGGATTATAAGCTTACGAAAACAAAATGTTGTTTTAAAAACGTGAATATGACATTAAGTTAGGTAGTTGACTAGGTTAATTTTCATGTGTTTAATTTTGGACGATGACTGGGAACATAGTGAACTTTCGATTCCATTATTAATCTACGTGGTTATTAACTTAATTAACTTAGTGCTTATTGTCCCAATATGTATGTTGAACATAGTACTTGCGTTTAGAAATTCCTTCTTTAGATCCTCACTATATTTTTTTATTTTGTTAAAAGAATGTCTATTGCTGCTAAGAGCATTGTTGCTGAGCTCAACAAAGGGTTGAAACTCAATGGTGACAACTATGAGACCTGGAGCTTAAAAGTCCAATATATGCTTGAAGAGCAAGAGGCTCTGGAGGCAATTAACATCATCATAGGCGTGACCGTGCGGCTTATGACGCTTGGAAAAAGAAAGACTCCTTGGCTCGCATTACGTTGCTGAGCACCTTAGATGATGATATCTTAAGGGAATTTAAGGATCACCAAAGAGCTATGGGTCTTTGGGTTGCTTTGAAGAATAGATTTGGTACCTATTCTATTGAAAGGCTACGATCCTTAACAATCAAGTTTGACTCATACAAGAAGTGCCCAGAACATTCAGTGAGAACTCATATGCGGCTTATGACAAACATGACTGGGGAGTTAAAAGATGCTGGTCATGTGTTGACCGATGAGCAACAAGTTCAAGCTGTCATACGGTCCTTACCTAATTCTTGGGATCATATGAAGATGCATTTGACCCACAATCAGCTAATCAAGACTCTGGAAGATGTCCAGAGATCTCTTGAGCTTGAAGAGGATCGGCTTGAGGCTGCTAAGCCAACAGCTGAGTTGCATATGGCAACATCCTCTAAGGCCAAATGTGGCTTTAAGAAAAAGAATTGGGTTAAGAAAAGAGGATTAGCTCAGTCTCAGCCTGCTAAAAGAGCAAGGGCAGAACAACAAGGCAATAACAAACTTCCCAAACGTGTCGATGTTGCAAAGGTGAAATGCTTTAACTGTGACAAAAAGGGTCACTATGCTAAGGATTTCCCTGAGCCTCCTAGAAAGGTATTTCACAAAACTCAAACTAGTGAACTTTGTGTTTCTAGTTCAGTATTTTTGACTGAATCTAATCCTTTGTGGATTGTAGACTCGGGAGCAACGGACCACATAACGAGGGAACACAATTTTTTGTGGAGTTTCGGCGTATTTCACGTAGAACAAAGTGGATTTATGTGGGCAACAACAATAAGGTTGATGTTGAAGGGATCGGCACATGCAAGTTAGTCTCGCGTGGTGGTCGACACCTACTACTATATGATGTGCTCTATGCTCCAGGAATTCGCCGGAATATTATTTATGTTATTGTTTTGCTTAGGCTTGGCTTTAGCTTATTTTTCCATGACAATTCTGTCAAATTGACTTTAGGTTCAATTTTATTTGGTTTTGGTCATGTGACCGGAGGTTTTATTATTATGGATTTGGATTATGATTCATTTAATAATAATGCTAGTTTTTCTATGTTTGCTTCCTCACATAAATATGATAGTGATGTAAACATATGGCATGCTAGACTTGGTCATATTGGCCAGCAAAGAATGCAAAAGTTAGCAAAACAAGGTTTGCTTACTGGCATTGAACATGTGGAATTGTCCACTTGTGAAAATTGTCTAGCAGGAAAATATGCAAGAAAACCCTTCGGTAAAGCGACTAGAGCTGAATATCCCTTGCAATTAGTCCATTCGGACATCTGTGGGCCTATGAATGTCAGGGCTAGGCATGGAGCATACTATTTCATCACATTTATAGATGACTACACTCGTTTCGGTTATGTCTATTTAATTTCCCACAAATCAGAAGCAATAAGTTGTTTCCAACGCTATATGAGCTTAGTGGAAAATCAATTAGACAAGAAAATAAAAGTTCTTCGAACTAACCGAGGTCGAGAGTACTTGTCAACTCAATTTAACGAGTTATGCGACGGAAAGGGAATTGCTCATCAGTTGACTATCCCAAATACTCCACAATAAAATGGTGTTGCGGAGAGAAGAAACAGGACGCTTCTAGAAATGGTTAGGCCAATGATGGCACAAGCTAACCTCCCAATTAATTATTGGGGTGATGCATTGCTTACTGCTACCTATGTACTTAACCGAGTGCCTACAAAATCAGTTGCAACCACACCATATGAGTTGTGAACTGAAAGAGCACCCAACCTAAGTGTATTAAGTCCTTGGGGTTGCGCTGCCTATACACATGATTCTTCTCACAAACATGGCAAATTAGGCCCGAGAGGAAAGAAAAGTATTTTTATAAGATACTCAGAAACCTCTAAAGGTTATGTGTTTATAGGTCAGCAAGACAGTGGGAGCGTAACTGTGTTTGAATCACGAGATGTCACATTCTTAGAGGATGAGTTTCATAAAAAGGGAGAGGTAGGTCAAGACCTAACCTTGTTTGAGATAGAGGATAAAGATGTACAAAGATCACTTCATTCGAGTGGGAGAAATTTAACTGATGATGAATTAGTTTCACATCAACAACCTCTTTCATCATCGGATGTGAATGTAAGTAATTATTTGAGATCAAACAGTGACCAAATGGATCTTGTTCCAAGTGGGAGCGAGATTGTCACTGATCTTGTTCCAAGTGGGAGCAGGATAGATGTTCTTGATCCAAGTGGGAGCAACGTTGATCCAAATGGGAACAACAAAGAAGAATCACAAAAAGGACGTGGTTTACGTAAAAAGATTCCCCGTCGACGCTTTGATGTCGAAGGTGCTGAACTTT
This sequence comes from Petunia secreta, assembly GCA_029990175.1. Taxonomy (NCBI): domain Eukaryota; kingdom Viridiplantae; phylum Streptophyta; class Magnoliopsida; order Solanales; family Solanaceae; genus Petunia; species Petunia secreta. The sequence goes on from JARKIP010000102.1 coordinate 1,004,434, forward strand.
TTATGTTGTTCTTACAAGTAGAAAACGAGCCTAAAATGAAAAAAGAGGCTCTCTCATGCCCTTCTAAGGAAAAATAGATAAAAACAATGGAAGATGAAATGGAGTCAATGAGAGTCAACAAAATCTGGGAACTAGTTGATCTCCCAAAAGAATGCAGAGCTATTGGGAGCAAATGGGTTCTCAAGATTAAGCTCAAGGCTGATGGCACAGTTGAGAGATATAAGGTTCGACTGGTGGCGAAAGGTTATACACAACAGGAAGGAATAGACTACAGAGAGACTTTATCACCTGTTGTGCGATTTAACTCAATTCGCCTAATTCTAGCTATAGTAGCAAGTTTAGATCTTGAATTACATCAGATGGATGTAAAGACTGCCTTTCTCAATGGAGAATTAGATGAAGAAATTTATATGGAACAACCTGAATGTTTCATTGAAAAAGGCCACGAACAAAAGGTTTGTAGACTTTTGATGTCTATTTATCGCCTCAAACAATCTTCAAGGCAGTGGTATATACACTTTCAAAATGTGATCATATCCAATTCTTTTACTATGGTTGATGAAGACCATTGTGTTTATACCAAGAGATCAAGAAATAAGCTTGTAATTCTGACATTGTATGTCGATGATATACTTATAGCTGGAAATGATAAGGAGTTATCAAACGAGGTAAAGGCCTGGTTGTCATCTCAATTTGAGATGAAAGATATGGGTGAAGCTGCATATATTCTTTGAATCAAGATTTCAAGAGATCGTCCTAAGAAACTATTGTATCTCTCTCAGGAGAATTACATTAAGAAAATTCTTGAACGATTTAATATGCAGAATAGCAACCCAATTGACACTCCTATCAGGAAAGGCCATAACTTGGGAAATCATTTGTGTCCTCAGACTCCTGAAGAGATAGAAAAGATGAAGCGAGTGCCTTATAGAAGTGCAGTCGGATGTCTAATGTATGCTATGGTGTGTACTAGACCTGATATTTTTCAAGCAGTTGGCTTGGTAAGTAGATATCAATCCGATCCAGGTCCAGCATATTGGCAAGCAGTAAAGAGGATCATGAGATATCTGAGAGGAACAACTGACTACGCATTTTGTTATCAAGGCAGCAAAGATTTGCGATTAGTTAGATACACTGATGCTGATCATGGAGGAGATTTAGACGAGAGGAAGTCTGCCTCAGGATATGTCTTCTTACTTAGTAATAGTGCCATATCATGGAAGAGTAAGAAGCAATCATGTGTAGCACTATCCACGATGGAAGCCGAATATATGGCTCTGTCAAAAGCAACACAAAAAGCTGTTTGGTTGAATAGGCTCTTGAAAAACTTGTTGGGTAACGCTGATAATGAACCAGTGTTGGTCTACTATGATAGTAAGGCTGTAGTTGATGCAACCAAGAATCCTAAGCATCATTGTTATACTAAGCACATAGATATCAAGTATAATTATGCTAGAGACATGTATAAATGCAAGAAGTTGAACCTGGTGAAAATATCTACAGAATATATGGTAGCAGACCTATTGACCAAGCCTTTAGCTAGAGATGCATTTGTGAGACACACTAGGTCTCAAGGCTTGCGTAGACTTTGAGTGATTTTGTATTATTCTTTGTTTTTTCAGTTGTTCACAAAACTATGTTCTTTGATAATCAATAAAGTTGATTTACTTACATACATATTCATGATTTATTGAGTGTTTAGTACATTCTTCAATTATATTTTAGTATGTCAGATAGACAAGAGGTTGGCCTTCTCACACAGACAATCGCTTCCTTATCTTAGTGATAAGTGGAGATGAGACTTGATTTTAAGAAAAAGTTATCAAATTGATAATTTGAGAGCTATATACTTAAAATCAATAAAGTCGTTTAAATAATGACATAAGGTTATTAAGATGAAAGGATGTTCACCTAGTCTACTTAGTGAGCTAGATGTGAGTTTAAGGAACTCGAATTTAGATACGTATGTTGTCTGAATTTCATCTATACAACATTATTTATAAAGACATACGCTCCTTAAAGAAAGGAGAAAAATGTTGTAGCAGGTGTTTCATACCATGTGTGCTAATATCGACCATGGGTTAACATAAGTTTAATCTCAACTTACTGTTGTGTGAGACCCAGAGCATTATGATGGCTCAAAATATGTACCCTCAGTGACTCTGATCAGATACTTGAGACTTAGTCTAATGTTAGCTATCTTAGTGTGTTTCCAAAAGACCATGAAAATGGATGCGGTCTGGCGGGACATATCTAGAAAAGCAGTTGAGCTAATGTTAAGAGAATCGTGAGAAGAGGAAGATCATTAAAGGAATCTCATTAATTCTGTATCCACAGGTGCACCAGTTATAACTCATGAGTTATAATTGTGAATACATAAAAATGATATTTGAGATTTTGAGAGGATTTCAAAATGTGATTAATATAATCTAGGGTATTGCATACTTCATAATCTACTTGCAGGTTTGCACTCGACGAAAGGCTATATACTCCTAACGGATGTATAGCACGTAGCTCTCACAGTATGCTAGTCGCACGGTCTATTTCACTGTATGAATATTCGTAGAGATGAGATGAGAATATGTTTCTCATATTGTAAGAGCACTCCCATGACCCCAGGAGCTCATACTCCCCTTATACACTATTAATTAGTGTAAAGAGGGTGTTAGCTTTTTTAAATAATTTGTCCCTTTTATAAAATTTGGCCACAGGTTTTGAAAACTGACCTGACTCACATTTTTTGTAGAAATAAGCCTCGATTGAGACAGTTTTGTGAAAATAGCCTTTATTCTAGAAAATTTCAGATTTTACCCCTTTTAATTTCGGACTTCTAAAAAACCTGTTTTATGTCTACTAACACTAATTATAGACATACATAATTTATTGGAATGCTTCTTAACACCCATTCAAACCAATTTCTAAGTGAACATTAATTATGCATGCTTTCAAACAAAAAAAGAGTTAAAGAAAAAAAAAAGCTCCTGAATAGCCCACATATCAATTGAATCTTATAGTATTTCAGTACCTATTCTATGACTTTACAAGCACTTTTTGCCTACTATTTTCCATTATAACCATAAAGTTTAAATGTACATTACATGTACAGATAGGGACAACTTAGGAAATACAGATACGAGGGGTCTGGAAAAGAATAAAAGAGAAAGATGAGTGCCCTGAATACACTAGATGAACTATATAATTCATCTTTTCACAGTCTTGTATTAAGTTTTACACAAGATTGTCATAAGTTTTCTTTCCCCGCACAAACTTGTTAAACTTTGGCTTGCAAAGCCAATACCTTATTTCCTGCAATCAAAATCCTGGTATAGCCTTATAGGCTATCCAAATAACCTGCAAAGAGGGGTCATGGATGACCAAAATAAAGGCCCAGATAATAGACAACCACACTTATTAAACAATCTTACAATACTATTAGGCTTTAATAAGTTAGAAGATTATCAACCTTGGTGAAAGATTAGCAAAGAGATGCAGGAACAGCAATGGAGTATTTAGTAGCAGCAAACCGAAATCCTACAGAAAGTGTTAGAATTCCCTGCTTCTCAACAGAAGAATCAGACAACCAAAAGAGTAGAACTTTTGCCCAAAATATCCAAAGAGGAAAGGGTGTATTTCATCGTGTAGAGAGGAAATGGAATGAGTTTTCCGAGATATCAAAGTGTGTCCAAAAGTGTAGGGAGGGGCTGGTTTGTATAGGTTTAGGGATTAGGCTATTGAGTTTTCAAATTTTATTATGAAAGGAAAGGAAAATCAGCAAAAACTTATAAGGAAAATAAAAGTCAATCTACCAATTTTGTTTTAATTATAAAAGATACTACAATGCAATTCTACCAAAAATAAGATGTCCGTTTGAAATATCAAATCAGAGATGTTTTATTTTTTTGTTAATCATGATAAAAATCAGCAAAGATATTTGTGTTCACACCCCTATATGCGTGCTAAGGATATATCATGTATTATTACGTTCCTATCCTTATACTTGGGAAAATTCATATACAAGCATTTGAATTATTGAAAATCATTTAGATGTCTTATGTACAACTAAAGGAGGGAGCATACATACAACAATAACACAAGCTTTGCTATAAACCGACTAACACAGTTGCGTTAAAATTTCACGGTTCCGAGACAAGTTTAAGTTTGTCGACAAACTAATTCTAATGTGCAGATTATTCAAGGGACGAATATACACTTTTTCTTTTATCTTAGAATCGTAATGAACAAATAACAAGGATCAATAACTAGGCATGTAATCCTATACAAATTCATAAAAGATAAAATGAGCATGACAAGAGGAGCAAAGGAATGAGGATACCCGATTAGAATCCGGGTCGGGTCGGGTCTTGAGTCTATATATTTTATAATTATTTACAAATGTCTCTATTTTTATGTCAAAAGGTCTCCAGTTTGTATTTTTGTGTAATATTCTCATTTTATTATTCTATCTTATGGACTAATTTATAAATAGAATCTAATGACGTTAACCATCATCATAGAATCTAATTTAAGTTGTTTTACGAACATCCAAAGTATAGATTTGGTGGGAGTAAAACTAGTCTAAAATACAATTTTAGTTTTGTAAATTGAAATTCTAATTTTCATATTCAATTTTGAAATTTTAGTTTCTCAGACTAAAAATAGCTATAATATATAGATTTCATAGTTTATCAAAAGATCTGTTGAAACATATATCATCATATAAATAAATTTGATGCATAACCTACTATAGTTATAAATTTAACGTGGAATCATTACATTATTACACTAATGTATACCATGTCATTCTTTTTATTTTATTTTTTTTGAAGAAAAAAATGAAATAAGAAATTACTTCGTGGTTCAATGTTTTTTGTTTTTTTTTTTTTTGTTTGGTTTTCTTTTTATTTATTTTTTTGGGTAAGAAGAAGCAGTCAACTTATAGACTCGATGAAAAATTCAAATAATCAAACCAATTTTTAGTCGGTATTTAATTTCTAAATTCATAAAACATAATTACAAATAAGCAAATCGAACTTTTTAGGAAAGTTACATAAATACACATTTTAGAGATGTTAATTACATATTATAATGACACTCTTAAAAATTCCAAAACACAACGACATTTTTAAATTTGATTACAAAACATACTATTTTAGATATCTCTCCCCCCCCCCCCCCCCAACCTACTCTCTTTCTCTCCCATTCCTTCATCCGAACTTCGGCAACTGTTGACTGGTGTTGCCCGGAGTTGACCACCCCAAAACCTACTTTTCCGAACCGACACAACCCCTTCACTACATATCCAAACTCCATTTCTTAATAAAAAGTCTCTTCGACGTCAAAACCTAACTTCATCGTTTTCTCCGACCGACTTCTACCTTTTCTTCTTCTTCTCATCTTCATTTTCTTTCTAGTACATTCTGTTTAGGCGAAACACCCCCCCCCCCCCTTCTTTCCCCCCGTTTCCTTCTGCCTTATTTCTTTTTTTTTTTTGTTGCTTTTCTTTAATCCATACCACTGTCACGGTGGTGGTCGCGGCAGTGGTGGTGGTGAAGAGACGATAGTAGTGCTAATATTTGGCTTGTCGATGGTGGCTGTGATGGTTTGTGATGGTGGTGCGGTTGTTTATATATTTGTGAATAGATGTATTTATTATGTATATCTTTGTATTTATATATGTATGTGATGTGTATATCTTTGTATTTTTTGTGTGTATGTGTTTTCTTTTGTAGTTTTATGGGTATATTTATATTTATTATGTATATCTTTAGTATTTGTATGTATATATGTATATATGGCCGAAAACAACCGGCAGTGACTGGCTAGCGACAGCGAAAATGAGGGAGCAGTGGGAGGAGGCAGTGCGGGCTAGGGTTTATGGAGAAGCTAGGAAGAAATGGAATTTGTATATTTTATGTTAATAATAATATTATTATATACCTTGTAAGGTTCTATAATATTAATATTTTCTGAAAATTTGAGCTTAGGGTTGTGCATTTATGTAATCACCCTAAGTTTTTATACAATAAATTTGATCCTCCAGTGCCCACCTTTGACTTCCTCTTAAAGAGAGATTTTCTTGTTTTCCTTCTTTATTAAATTTTTGTATAAATTACACCACGTACAACTTTATGAAACTTATTTACCAAATATAGAGGTATTTTGATTTCTTTAAAATATAGCGATATTTTTAACATGTGCTACAAAACATAGCAAATAGGTAAAATAAGGACTCTCTCTCACATAAACCAAACCCTAGTTTTGATATTTCTCTCCCAATTCTCTATAGCTTCCGCCACCACCACTCCCGTCGTTACCACCACTTTCCTCTTCATCGATGTTCAACCTCTGTTGACGAGCTAGATCCGGCTATGCAATAGTGTAGCAATTCAGGTAAATAGAACATCATTCACTGCTGCAACATCGTTCTCCGTTCGTTCCGTCGTCGCCACTGCAACTCCGGCAAAGGTTGCTGCCATTGTTGATGTGCTACTACTACTGCTGGTTCATTTCTCTAATGAAGATTGATGCCACTACTGATGTACTTCTTCTGGTTCGTAGGTTGTGTCGCTGCTTCGTTATGGTTTCTCCAGGTTGTTGTCGATGCTTCGTCGTTATCTCAGTTGTATGGAAAATGTATGCCAGATCTGGAAATTTTAAAATTGTGTATGGCTGTGAGTAGTATGGAAATTGTATAGTCGTTGTATGGCATTTGAATCGGAGTTGTATGGCATTTCCACGGAAGTTTTATGGAAAAGAGATGATTATATATTCTTTGTTTCACCTTTTATATAAATATGTATGTATAATTTTCTTCTTCTTCCCATTCTTTTTTTTTTTTTTATGGTGGTTTGTTATAATGGTGTTTATGGTACTTTTTGTGGTGGTTTGAAGCGGGAGAACTGTGTGCGCATTGTATGTACGGTGTATATACAGTGAAAAAATACATAGCATACAAGTTTAAATAATTTTAAAAGAAAAACTTAAAATAGCCAGAATCCGGCGGCCGGCAATTGGCGGTAGGCGGTGGACAGGGGCGGAGCTACAGTGCTTGGTGGGGGTTTGGACGAACCCCATAGCTTTTGTGTAAACCCTGTATATGTAGTAGTATTCTGGTGCGATATGTATATATATAAGTAAACGCGAACCCCTAACACAAACTAACGTGTAGTCCAGATGGTGCGGAGGGCGTTTGGCTTACCCAGTGGTGATGGGTTCGAATCCCGCTAATGCACTTATTTTTTTCATTTTTAAAAGAAGTCACACAAAATCAAATTCTTTCTCCCGTTTTCGAAAAGAAGTCATGATGTAGTGTAATTAAAGTCCTAAAAATCAGCGTGCAGACTCCTTAAATTCAGTTTAACTTCTTAGTGTACTCTCTTAAAACTATTAATTTTTTTTTTTTACACTTTGGTCTTTGAAAACGTTTTTTCTTTTTCTCATAAACCCTAATCCAAATCATTGATCAAACTTCAAATAAAGAGAAAATTGTGAGAACAAAATTGGAGTTTTTTAAGTTCTTCAATCAACATTCAAGGTACACTCATTGCTTCTCAATTCTATGTTATCACGGATTTTTCCTGTTCTTTTTTTTAGTTATTTTTCTTATTTTTCATCATTTGTCCACTTTTTATATGTTTCTTTTTTTGTCTTATATATGTTAGTAGATTGTAATAACTTATTTAAATGATTCAGTATCGATAGAATATTTGAACTGAGAATTTGGGTGAATTGTAAGATTGCCCAATTCCCCACACCTAAACATTTTATATAGTTATATTGTTGTTGTTATTTTGAGTCCGACAAGTTGAGTGTTGACAGGGCCTTTTTAAAAAAACTGGATTTGGTCCTATTTCTTTTAGTAACTAATAGCAAAATTGATTTAACTACTAATTTTTAATTGAGCGAAAGTTTCATTAAATTAAAGGGGAGAATAGTCATCCTCCAATTCTAGTAATAATTTGTGTTTTGTAATTTTCAGGTTCAATTAGTGAGAGTCGCTATGATCACGAGATTTTTCAAGGTTCAAGCTCCTTCAGGTTCTGCTTCTAATCCTCCTTTATCAAGTCCTCCATCTCCAATTGATGACAATATTAATTCTTCTCAAGTATTGAACAATGATAAAGTGTTGAATTTGGATCTTCTTAAATCTGATCGTGGTGAAAGAAAATAAATTTCAGAATATCCTCATAATCTACGTGACCGAGTGAGGAGATATTATATACAAAAAGGACCTTGTCAACCCCGTAATTTTCATTTTTCAAAAAGAAATTTTGGAGGAGATATGCGTCATTTCCATCCTGAATGGTTTGAAAGTTTATGTTCTCAATGGTTAGAATATAGCATTAAAAAAGATGCAGCATTTTGCTTATGTTGTTACTTATATAAAAATGAGGTTGGAGGATACGGAAAAAAAGTGGGTGAAAGTTTCACAGAGGATGGTTTTAGAGCTTGGAATAAAGGATTAGAAAGGCTTAAACGACATGTAGGTGAAGTGAATAGTGTTCATAACCGATGTTTCGAGATGATGCTAGATTTAATGAATCAAGCACAATCTATCCAAACTTCTTTAAACAAGCAATCTGTGAAAGCTGAAAGTGAGAATCGACTTCGCTTGAATGCTTCAGTTGATGTGATAAGGTATCTTCTTAAAGAAGGGATGCCTTTCCGGGGTCACAATGAAAGTGTAACTTCTACAAGAAGAGGTTATTTCTTAGATCTCTTAAAGTGGTATGCAGATAAGAAAGAGGATGTAAAAAATATTGTATTAGAAAAAGCTCCAAAAAATAATACCATGACTTCTCCAGATATCCAAAAAGACATTGTGGATTCTTGCGCAAAAGAAACAGTGAAATCAATTATTGAAGACTTGAATGGGGATTACTTTGGGATTTTGGTTGATGAGTCTAAGGATGTTTCTCATAAGGAACAAATGGCTCTTATTTTGCGGTATGTCAACAAAGAGGGTAAAGTTATTGAGTGATTCCTCAGTCTTGTTTATGTTAAAGATACGTCTGCGCGGTCTTTATTCTGTGCTTTCAGACAATTCATTGAGTCCATCTCAAATATGGGGGCAAGGTTATGATGGAGCTAGTAACATGCAAGGAGAAATTAATGGTCTTAAAACGTTGATTTCGAAAGATTCTCCTTCGGCATATTGTATACATTGCTTTGCTCATCAATTGCAATTGACTCTTGTAGCTGTTGCAAAGAAATATCATGATGTGAATAATTTTTTTGATATTCTTGCTAATGTTTTAAATATTGTTGGAGGTTCTTTTAAGCGCAGGGAGATACTTCGAGATGATCAAGCTGAAAAATTAGAGGAATTACTAGCGCTTGGTGAAGTCATTACTGGAACTGGATTAAATCAAGAACGCCGACTTCAAAGACCAGGTGATACTCGTTGGGGATCTCATTGTAAGACAGTACGAAACTTTATTTCTATATTCTCATCAATAGTTCGTGTACTTGGATTTCTTGCGATTAATGGTTCAAATTATCAAGAGAAATCATTGGCAAAATGTTTGGTGGATGACATACAATCTTATGAGTTTGTGTATATATTGCATTTGATGTTGAAAGTTTTGAATGTTACATATGATTTGAATATGGCCTTGCAAAAAAAGGATCAGGATATTGTAAGTGCAATGAAGCTTGTTGATTTTATAAAGAGACAGTTGGGATCGATGAGGGAATCTGAATGGAAGTCTTTGGTAAAAGATGTGGACTCATTTTGCAACAAGTATGATATTGTGATCCCTGTTATGGACGAGAAGTATATTCTTGGAACATCAAAGCGTAGGAGCTCAAGTGTTACATATTCTCATCATTTGCGTGTAAAAGTTCTCTATGGTGTTATTGATCTGCAACTTTTGGAGCTTAATAATCATTTTAGTGCAGTGAATACTGATTTACTTCTTGGTATGGCTAGTTTGAGCCCTGATGATTCTTTTGCAAATTATGATAAAAATAAGATCATGAAGCTTGCTACATATTACTCAAATGAGTTTACTGTTTCCAAGCTTGACGATCTTAGTTTTGAGCTTGACAACTATATTGACTTTTTTTAACTTTAAAGTCAAGATTTTATTACCACTGTTTGGAAATTACAATAAGAGAAAGGGGGCTTGGCCTGACCTTTCTTACAAAAAAAGTTTGCCATTGCAAACAGATATAGTCTGAAAAGGATCTTAATAGATTTAAAGCCTACTACAGTGGTAATAAAGCTGAGATAATCTTCAAGGTGGATCAAATATGAACGAGTTTGGCATTCTCTTCTTGACTCTGAAAGAAGGCTTTTGCCATCTATCTGCATTCAGCAATCCTCTGACATGTCATGGTAATGAGTTAAAGTTAGTATATCTATGTACTTGTTCCAGGCTGTGACTCAGTGCTGCCAGTTTGTCTGCAACTTGATTGGCCTCTCTGAAACAGTGCTTGATAATTAAGCCATGACTTTCCACTAATTGTTTTATCTCCTTTACAACCCTTTCTATTCTCCATGGAGTAGTCCACTTTCCTTGTATGCAATTATGTAACAGTAGAGAATCTGTTTCCCCAATGATCAGAGTATGCCTTGCTTGAATGCACCATTTCAAACCAAAAAGAAATGCACAAGCCTCTGCCCAGTTGCTTGTTCCTTTGATCAAAGGCAGAGCATAAGCCATCAATAATATACCCCTGCTATCCCTTACCACTCCTCCCCCAGAACATGACCCATTGATACAACTCCCATCACTGTTAACTTTAACAAAAAGTAAGGGAGGTCTAGACCAACAGACAATCACACTTAAGCTATCTATAAGAGGAACATCAAATAATTTACATATGTCCTCCCATACACAACCTACTTGGACACTAGAAAAGGTAGAGCTAACTAATTGAACTAGGTAAAATGAAATCAACTTAGTTGATCTAGACAGAAGGTTTTTCCAAATCATATCTACTACTGCATCTAGACCTCCAGAGCTCCCAGATCACAATGGGAGGCAAAATTTTGAAAACATACCTTACTATTGCATTCCCAGCTCTGTGCTTCCAGCAGTTGTGAATCAATGTTTTTAGAGGAGTATCCCTGAAAGGTATCCCCACTCTTCCAGCAAATATCCTCCACACATGTTGTGCAAATTGGCCGGTTGAAAAGAGATGCTCCACAGTTTCTTCTCCAGGTCTCATTTCAGGTTCAGGACAACAAGAACATTTGGATACTACATTAATTCCAAATTTGCTGATTTTATCATCTGTTGAGAGTCTTTTATGGACAGCTCTCCACATTAGAAAGGCCATTTTAAAGGGCATATCCTTGTGCCAGATCATAGAATCAAAGGGTGAGACATTTTTCTTTTGCCTTAGTATATTCCAAGCTGATGCCACTGTGAATACACCAGTTGATGAAGCAGACCATACAGGGATGTCTTCTTCATTCTGAACAAAGGAAATTTGCAAGGAGCTCACCATTTCTTTTACTGATTCCGGAGGTTCTATTAGTAGTTGATCTCACTCCCATTGATCATCTATCAATACCTCTTTCAAGCAGGTGTCATCATACCCAGCTCCTTCTTCTAGTTTTGTACATAAGGGCCCAAGATTGGACCAGTTGTCATACCAAAAACTTACATTTCCTTCACCAATCTTCCACACAATATTCTTCTCTATCTCTAGTTTCAATTCACACATAGCCTTCCAGTTGTGAGATTGGCCAGGTAGCCATTGCTTAAAAAGAGGATGAAAATCATAACAGTACTTTATCTTGACAAACTGTGCCCACAATGAAATTGATGATCTTAGGGTCCACCACTGTTTAGCAGCAAAAGCTTTGCAAATATCATCTATTTTCCTGAAATTGACCCCTCATTCATCATATGGTAGGCATAGTTTTGACCAAGCTACCCAATGGTACCTGATATTGTTTTCCTGGCCAGACCAGAAGAATCTAGCAAGGAACTTTTCAATTGTGTCCAGGGTACCTATTGTAGGATGCAGTGCTGAGAGCATATGTATGTTTAGAGCAACAAGCACATGCTTGATTAAGACAGCCCTCCCTCCAGGAGACAGGTACTTCAGATGCCACCCCTTCATTTTATTCACTACTCTGATTATCATATCTGAAAATATTTCCAGCTTCTTTCTACCTGAGTAGAGAGGGCAACCAATATACTTAATGGGAAACTTTTCACATCTCATGCCAGTGATTGCTGCTACTCTGTTGATAGACATCTGAGAAGCATTGGGCTTAAGGGAGAAGCTGTACTTTGCTTTGTTAACTTTCTGGCCAGAAACTCTCTCATAGTCCTCCAGAACCCTAAGAATGAGCTGCAGAGTTGCGTTTGCTCCATTACAAAAGAGAATGGTGTCATCAGCAAATGCTAAATGGTTAATTTGAGGTCCTAAACAATTCATGTAGAAACCTTTGTATCTGTTATTTTCCTTCACTGCATTAAGCATCACAGATAATAGTTCAGCACTAAGAATGAAGAGAGAAGGGGAAAGAGGGTCCCCTTGTCTCAAGCCCCTGCTTGACTTGAAAAAACCCTGCCTGCTTCCATTAACAATTAAGGAATACCAGTTATTTGATATATACCTAAATACTAGATCAATCCAAACTTCTGCAAATCTCATCTTCCTTAGCATAAGGCACAAAAAGGGCCAGGACACCCTATCATAGGCTTTTGCCATATCAAGTTTAAGTACCACATTACCTCCCATTACTGGTTTCCCAATTTCATTCACAATTTCTTGAGCCAACAAAATGTTCTCTGTTATAGATCTTCCTTTTATGAAGCCACTTTGATTCTGTGAGATGATTCTAGGTAAGAGCTCACTTAGTCTGGAATTCAAGATTTTGGCAATGATTTTAGTTGAGACATTACACAGACTAATATGCCTAATATCAGTGAAACTTTGGGGGAACTCTACCTTGGGAAGCATTACTAAACAGGTATGAGTAAAGAACCTGGGCAACTCAGCTCCGCAAAAGAAGGTTACCACAGCTTGGTAGAGATCATTTGCTAGGATAGACCATGCACTCTGATAAAATTTTCCACTTAACCCATCTGGTCCCGGGGCACTATCAGGATCCAAGCTGAACACACTACTTTTAATCTCTTCCATAGATGGCACTGCAGTTAAAATTTGATTGTCCTCTTCAGTGATTGTTCTGCTTACCCCATCAAGTAAACTTGACTCCACATTACCATCTTCTACTCTGAAAAGTTGTTGAAAGAAATTTACTGCTGCACCTGCTATTTCATTGGTTCCTTCAACCCAATTGTCATTTCCATCTTTTATTTTTTGAATATTTAGCCTCTTCCTTCTATCCTTAAGAACACAGTGGAAAAAAGCAGAATTGGTGTCCCCTTCTGATAGCTATTTGACTCTTGCCTTCTGTCTTAACACATCATCTTGAATCTTCAAAAATCTTGTGAAATCTGCTTTTGCTTTTGAGAGTATCTGCCTGTTCTCCTGATTGTTGTCAGCTATCAGTGCATCTTCCAGGCTTCTTATAAGAATTTCCAGCCTCTTTGGTTCTTCATAGAAATCTCCAAAATCTTGTCTGGACCATGTACTTAAGGCTCTACACACTTTTTTTTAACTTCTGTTGAAGAATATAAAAAGGATTTCCAGTGATGTCTTCAGACCATGCCTGTTGCACAATATTCAGGTAGTCTTCCTGTTCCACCCACATATTTAGGAATCTGAAATATTTCACATGATCTGCTTCACTTGAACCCATAGAAATCAGCAATGGTGCATGATCAGAACCAGTTCTTGAAAGGTGAGTAACCGCTATACTACCAAACTATTCAAACGACTGAGCATTATACACCATTCCATCCAGTCTTTGCCATATGGTATGAGGAGGACCTCTATTATCACTCCATGTAAATGGGGAACCTACATAACCAGCATCTTGCAGTCCACAGTCAGATAGACAGGATAAGAAATTAAAGCTATCCTCAGCTCTATAAGGCCTTCCCCCAATTTTTTCTTCACCACTTGCAATAATATTAAAGTCACCCACAACTGCCCATGGCCCTGAAACTCTATTTGTAGTGGCTCTCATGTCTTCCCACAGCTCCCATCTCAGAGCTTCTTCACACTTTGCATACACCACAGTGACATATAAAGCAGCCAGTCTCTGAGGTTGTTTGATCTGGAGTAGAACATGTTGTGGTTTGTCTTCCAGAATAGAAACAGTAAGTTCATTCATCCAGAAGATCCAAACTTTGTTTGAACAATTGGAAAAACAAGACTGAAAACCTGTTTTTCTTTTGAATCTCTCAATTTTCCTTGAGCTTACCATAGGTTCTTGTAAGACTACCAAAGGAAGATTATGTTGAAGTTTGAGGAGCTTGAGTCTTTCTGCAGCACCCTGGGACCCTATGCCCCTAATATTCCATGACATTGTGTTAATCATGGAAAATATTAGGGGTTAAAAGCATTTGCATCTCCTTTGGGAATAGAGAATCCCCTGGGAGAAAGAATGTAATGACTGACTTCATGTTGATCTTGAGATTCATTGTTTGTTCTCAAATCAGAACCTCCAAATCTGTTGTCCCTTCTTGTAAGTTCATCATCAGATTTAGATGGATCTAAATCATCTGAAATTTGATCCATGTCCACATCACTCTCTTTCCACCTCATCAACCCCCTGTCCTCCAGGGTCCATAATATCAACATCTTGAGCCCCTGAGTCAGAGCAAAATTGAAGCTTTTCATCCCTGGATCCTATTTCCCTTCCCTTACTTCCATTTCCCTCTTCACCAGAAGGTCTGTGAGGCCTAGCTTGAAGATTCAGGCCAAACAAATTACCTTCCTTAGGCACAATATTCTTTTCAACATCCTCATTTCCAAACTTTACATCTTTGGGAATGCTCACCACGGATGAAAACTTCTTTCTTTTGTTATTTTTAACCTTGGACAGATCCACTTCATTGAAAGTTACTAGAGACTCTTGGACTAGTTGGAATTGATCTTCATCATCTACATAACTTGTCTCCTTCCCAGCTTTCACTTTCTTAACCTTTTTTGCATCTTTATTTATAGCTTGAACCACCTATTTACTCTCCTTTTTCTTCACACTTCTTTCTTTGTCAATTCTTGTTGCTTTCCAACTGGGAATTGGCAAAGGATCCAGATGCTTATTTAACACCCCCATATTCGGGTCAACTGTTATTTCCATATTATCCTTATCATCATGAATGTTATGAGTAATCACCACAGCCTGTTGAATAGCCTGCTATTTGTTTTTGGAATCCATCCCTTTTCTTTGGATATTCTGATTTGAATTAGATATCTCAGTTAGAGCCCCTATCTTTTTGTTGTTCTTTCTTCTTTCAACTTTTTGCCATTCACCTTCCCCCACAGAATGTGTTGGGTTTCCAGGCTGAACTTCTGACATTGTTAGATCAGACAATTTGTTATTTAAGAAGGATGATACTCTGATATTACCTGTGCTAGTCTCCCCATTTTCTAGCCTATGTTTAGCACTTCCTTGGAGCCAGTTTCTCTCTCTTTCTGGAAATTAGCATTTCTTCCTTTTAACTCTGGATGTTGAATTTTGCAATTGTTGTCGCTATGCCCCTGGATCTTGCAATGACAACAAAATTCTGGAATAGTTTCATATTCCACCTCTTGGACAAAAGTTTCAACAGCACCTTCCATGTTCCTTATCTGCACTTGAACTTCATTTATCAAGGGTTTAGCCAGATCAATCTCTACCCTAATTTTTGCTGTGGTAGGTCTCGATTTTGAGGTTGTGGCCTTGTCCATGAACAATGGGGTGCCTACAGGTTCAATTATTCTGCATAGTGCATCCCATTCATAAAAATGCCATGGGAGATCCGGAAGGTTTATCCAAACAGGGGCTAAAGTAGTTATAGCCTCCGGCTTGAATTTTGTTGTCCATTTGATAACAGTCATCACACATCTTCCAATTTTAATAGAATTTCTTGAGTAGACACTCTCATGGTCCTCTTGGTTTTCAAAGTCAATGAAAATGTGTTTCATGTCATAGGCACCAATTGAGATCTTACCTTTTCCACAAAAAAGCTTTGCAAACTCAGCTCGAATGAAATCAGTTGTGGGCCTTGTTCTGTCAAACCTGTCCACAATAGTCCATTTACATGTTTCAGATAGTAGGGAATGTTCATCCTCTATGAAGACTACCACTGGTTTTCCTTGAATCAGTTCATAAGCTCGTGACGGTAACTTTACTTTTTTCTTTGGTGGTTTTGGGCTCAAATCTCCTGTAACATCAGCATAAGACCCATTTGGTGTTGTTATTGTCCCAAGATTTGTCTGAGCAGCTGTTGGATTAGTCAAAAGAGCTCAGAAATTACTTGGATCTGGAGAAAAAGTTGTTTTTGTTGAGTATTTAAAGAAATTGGGGGTTTATAATGATTGGTGGGATGGTAATTTTTGGTAGTTGGGGAGTTAATGGGATTGGGTAGTTGGGGATCGATTTGGGGTTTCAATAGGCAAGTCCACCGTACTAGCCATCGGTGCTTGCCTGAGTTTTGGGATTTTGGGTTAGGTGATTAGGAGAGAGAAGAGAGATTTTGGGTTAGCCATTTTGCAAATCTTAATAAGAAAATGCCAACTAATACAACTATATTGACTATGTGCGAGAAACGGACAATGTTTTTTCTAACTTGAAAGGACTTGGAGATCTTTCGAAGACATTGGTTGAAACAAAAATGCACAAGACATGGAGACTTGTTTACTTACTTGTGAAGCTTAGCTTGATATTACCGGTAGCTACTGCAACAGTGGAGAGAGTTTTTTCTTCAATGAAGTTTATTAAAAATGACTTACGTAGCAGAATTGGTGTTAATTTTTTGAATAATTGTTTAGTTTTTTATATAGAGGATGAAGTATTTGAAAATGTTTCTAATGATGCGATTATTAATCGCTTCCAAAAGATGACAAGTCGTCGAATGCAATTGTAACGGTAATGGTTATATTAATATGCTTATGTTTAAGTTATCCTTTACCTTATATATATATATATATATATATATATATATATATATATATATTAGAATTGAATATCAGTACTCATTTTTTCATTTGATTATTATTGTATACTATTCGTTTTAGGTCGTTGGCTTTCTAAAAATTCAGAATCCCCAGACTCTAAATCCTGGCTTCACCTCTGGCGGTGGAGTCCGGCTGAAGAGGTCGGAGGGGGTTGGCAGCAGTGGGGTGCAGTGTGGAGGAAGAAAGTCTAGGGTTTTTGTTTCCCCTTTTGTGTATATTTGTTATTTTTTGATAAAAAGATATTACTATTTTTGAAACTTTAGTAATATTGCTATTTTTTGTGTAAAATAAAATATTACTTTATATAGTTATGTAATTTACCCTATGATTATCCAAGACCACGATACTCTCCTTAATTTTAGATCGAGTACTATAGGCTTTTCTTAACTATTTTTCTGGGATAACATTTACCAATAATTAAGTGGATAATGTATAGAATCTCCCTAATTTTAAGGATTGCAAGTGAGATATAGCTACCTTAAACATAAGTGAATATTCTTGTTGCTTTATTCTACATCAGAAGGAATCAACTGTTTTCGACAGTTGGGGGTAAATGGTAACTAGTCCATTGAAACAAGTCCACTCAATGATGACTGATTTCTGATGCATGCATGGCCTTTATAGAATATCCATGCAAACTCTTTCTACACAAAAGCTCATCATTCTTCTCACGTATTCTTGGTATCAATTCGTTGCCTTGCCTTGGATGACAAACATGCATACTCTACCTTCCTTTCTTTGTAATCCAAATCCTCGATGTAAATTAAAAAATGCATGGAAAAATCTTCCGTATTGATTAAAGTGTTCTCATTTATCATCCACAAAGTCTCTTTATATCCTATTCTCACGCATTCTGTTTAATTCATAGCTCTAAGAAAAACTCTCACACAAGCTCGCGGTGGTTTTATTCAAGAAAACTAAGGTCACTTTTTGATTCTGCAATATTTTCTTCTTTAATTATAGGATTTATCATACAAGAGCTTTCCTTTGAAATGCAATGTCTACCTTCCTTTCCACTCCAAATCCTAAACGCATGGCAAATATTTTCTATTGAATAAAATGTTCTCATTTATCATCGTCAAAGTCTCTATATATTGCATTATCATGCACTTTGTTTCATTACCCAAGAATCCACTCTCATACGAGCTTTAGGGGGTTTATTACATTCATCTAGCGAAACTAGGGCACTTATGATTGTGCAACATTTTCTTCATCAATCATAGGATTCATCACTATGGGAGATTTTGCTCTGGAGCTATACTTCTCATTACAAATTAATTTTTTCGCTTCTATTTTTGTACATTCTCATTTCTAACTAATGATTACTCAAAGAGATAGGAAGTAAAAGCAATAAATAAATAAGCAAATAAATAAATAAATAAATAAATAAATAAAGGAGAAAAAGATGTACATTTCAAGAATATTGGGATATGAAAGGGTGATTCAAAAGCCATTTCAACAACTGATAAGGAATTGGCACAAGGAAAGTGTAGTTCCAGTATCATGGGAAAAACCAAGAATAGGGTGGACAAAATTAAATTTTGATGGATCATGCAAATGCAAAACAGGAAAATCAAGCATTGGAGGAATTTTTAGAAACCACGAGGCCGAATTTTTACTAGGCTATGCTGAATCAATTGGAAAAACAAATAGCACAATAGCTGAATTGGTAGCTTTGAGGAGAGGACTTGAATTAATTCTTGAAAATGGTTGGATTAATGATGTCTGGCTTGAAGGAGATTCTAAGTCTTTGGTTGAAGTTATTGCAACAAAAAGAGTTGTTAGATGTAAAGAAGTGCAAAAACACCTTAGTCATATAAATTTGCTTATTCCGGAACTTAAAAGTTGTATTGTCACACATGTTTTTAGAGAAGGTAATAGAGCTGCTGATAAATTTGCACAAATGGGACATCATTTAAAGAAGCCTCAAATTTGGCGTGATATTCCTCCAAATCAAGTTCTTCGAATTGTAAATGAAGATGCAGAGGGTAAGACAATTTTTCGTAGAAAATAGATATTTGTAAAGTTTATATTTTATTTGTATTAATTTGTGTGAGAATTTCACCTTGCTAATATGTATATAGCGATGATTCAGATGTTCTGATGAAAAAAAAAATAATCAGATTATTAATTACAAAGGCTATGGCAAGGGAAGTTCCTTGCTATTTACTACTTGTCTACTTTTATCTAGTTCTAAGACGATCTAGCACAATTCTAACTATTTATTGTGACATTTAGAGCAACTCCAACCATTGTCCCTAAACCTTCTTTTCCCTATTTTTAGGGACACATTTAGGGAAATTTTACTCCAATGACTCCCTATTTGTGTCCCTAAATTAGGGAGTGAATAGTGTTTCCCCAAGTTTGGGGACACACTATTCATCTCCCTATTTACTATTCACCATTAAAATAATATTATTTTTATTATTTAATCTTTTAATTTATCTCTTTATATAA
Source organism: Petunia secreta (assembly GCA_029990175.1). NCBI lineage: Eukaryota > Viridiplantae > Streptophyta > Magnoliopsida > Solanales > Solanaceae > Petunia > Petunia secreta. The sequence continues at coordinate 1,023,931 of JARKIP010000102.1, forward strand.
ATGTAATTATGTTTATATAATATCTTTATATAAATAATTTATAGTCTTAGCATTGTCGTATTATTTTAAAATTTTAATTATCGTGTATCTATTTTTTATGTAAAATTGGTAGTTAATTTTATTATGAGTTATAATTGTATAAAAAAGATATAACCATAAAAAACAATGAAAGGTGCAAATATAATCGTAATGTAATATGTTTAATTATTTTGTATCACAATTATTTCACTTTTATTTGAATTATCCGTTCATATATATAATCTTTAATATTTTCTTACAAATTATATTGTTTAAAATTTTATGGTAGAAAATAAATTTATATTGAATATAAATTATGTGTGACAAATATGTAAAAAAAAAAAAAAAGATAGAATTTGTTTAATGGAACTAAGAAAATAAAATTGAGATAAAGATAATAATATAATATAGAAGAGAGAGAAGAATATAAAAAAGAATATTCTTTTTAAGAAAAAAAATGGGGGAATGGTTGGAGTAAGTTTTCCCTAAAATAGGGATTTCCCCATTATAGCTGTTGTATTCATAAGATTATGGAAGAGCTTTTCAAGTACCAAAAATTGCCAGATGGAGTGCAGAATTACAACGGAGCAAGATAAAAATATTAATGATATTGGTATTACATGACCGAGTGGTGAAGCGTGTGACATGTCATTTGAATATTTAAGAAGTTAGAAAGAATATATTCATTTTTTTTAAGTTATGCTTTCAACAGTAGTACAAACTACTGTAAAACAAACTTCTTTGTCCTTGATCAACTATTTTACTATTTAATACGCTTCACTATTGAACGTCTTAAGCTAGCGCTTGGGTATAAATTTGGTTGAAACTTAAAAAATGAATTTTTGAAATTGAGTTGGAAAATAATATTTGAAATTTGAAGTTGTGTTTGGACATTCATTTTACTTAAAAAATCACTGCTTAGTTTTTCCAAAATGTGGAATAGCCTAACCGATACTTTAACTTGTCTTAGTTTGTCAACGTTCAGAGGTGCTTATTAATACTTGTTCTATCGAGTTGAGGTGTTAAAATGAAAACCTCGTAAGTTTAATGGTCGGGTGGCAAACTAGGACAAGTTGAAGTGTCGATTAGGCTATTCCGGATCCGCCTTCCTAAAAACCCAATTTTGAAAATTTAGTTTTCAAGATTTTGACAAATTTCATGAACAAACAAATTTTTGAAAAAATGTTTGAAAAAGATGCTCCCAAATTCTATGTCCAAACGGGAGCTAATCAAGAGCGGATCTAGGGCACGCTATGTGATCAGTTCAACTGAACCATTAGTTTTGCCTCAAAATGTATTCATGTAAACGAGATTGATGCGCTATAGTAAAATCACGCTCGTGCTGATGCGCTAGCTTTAGATCCTAGATTGTATTCCACTGAAGCCAAATCACAGTCAAAACGTCAGCATCAAAAATAACATCTCGTGCAGATGGTTTAATTTCATTGTGGCCTTTGATCAGTGGTGAAATATCCAATGCAACGATTTATTTCTCTATTAAGTTAAAAATATTTTTATTATCCTGTTCAAGAAATATGGTGTAATTTTATTTGTAAGATAGAGGTACTTTGTTTTCCTGGCGCATGCTTGGAAATCTGATTTCACCTATATCTTAAACCCAATCTGATAAATCTTAACCTTCATTTTCCCAAGCATCTAAAAAAGAGATTTTAAACAGAAATTAAAGAAAATAAAGGCAACGTTGAATCTGAATTTTCTGTAAGCCCAAAATGCGAAGATATTTATTCATAGTACAGTGAACTTTTCATGTTTTCAGTTGCAGCTGATCTCAAGTCTCAAAAATACCCCTAACCTATTGGAAAAGGTTTAAAATACCCTTCGTTAATCTTTGAGCCAGATATACCCCTACCGTCAACCTTTAGGACCAGAAATGCCCTCAACGTTTTATTTAGGCTCAAAAAAACTAACGGACTTTTACAAAAACAAAAAATAACTATTGAAAATAAAATGCAGGGGATATTTCTTGCCCATAATATTAAAGAAAGGCATTTCAAACCCATTACCAATATACTAGGAGAAGTTTTGACCCTTTTCGTTTAAAAATTATAGGTAGATTTTAAAAATTAGCGCTTGACTTATCATCTGTTTAAAATAAACTTTTGACAAAAGATATTTACTACTTGCAGATATATATACACAATATAAAATAAAATGGAGGGTACAACTTAAATGACAACATACCGAATATAATCCCACAAGGGGTCTGAAGTGAGATGTACGCAAACCTTACCCCCACCAAAGTAGAGAGGCTGTTTCCGATAGACTATCGATTAAGAAAAATAATTAGAAGCATGTTTGAAAAAATAGAGTACAACTTAAACACATATATAATTAATGTATAATATCTAGCAATTATAAAAAAATATTAACTATATATACTCTTGGGAAATTATCAATTGCCTTTTATAATCGGTAGATATTGCATACATTATATATGTACTTAGTTGTACTCTCCATTTATTTTATATTGTGTATATACATCTGCGAATAGTAAATACCTTTTGTCAAAAGTTTATTTTAAATAAATGATAAGTCAAGCGCTAATTTTTAAAATCTACCTATAATTTTAAACAAAAAGGGCCGAAACTTTTCCTAATTTATTGGTAATGGGTTTGAAATGCCTTTCTTTAATATTATGGGAAAGAAATATCTCCTACTATTTTTTTTTATTATTATTATTTTTTTTTTTAAATTCCATTAATTTTTAGGGTAATTTTGAGCCTAAATAAAACGTTGAGGACATTTCTGACCCTAAAGGTTAACAGCAGGGGTATATCTGATCCAAAAAGTTAATGAAGAGTATTTTTGAACCTTTTACAATAGGTTATGAGCATTTTTCACCCTTTGCCGATTCTATTATTGTGCAGCCTCCTTGGTAGGAAATGTTGCTACAGAAATATATTAAAAAACACTACACTTGACATTCACAGTAGGAAATGTTGCTACAGAAATATATTAAAAAACACTACACTTGACATTCATCGTTCAGGTTTCTGACGCTTTACAAAAATGTTAACAGCCAAACAATCACTTTTTATATAAAATACTATAACTTTTGTGTTAACAGCAAAAGTATCAAACCCTTGATCTATATAACCAACGGGTATCCTGAGATATGGATATAGTTCAGGTATGTCACTACAGAAAATGAAAATAAACCAAACAGAGGATACATAAAGAGCTTTTTGACTCACGTCTCTGCTGATTAACAGGTGCATCCAGTTTCCACCAATGAGTAAAACAAATAAAAAGAAAACACTACAGGAGAGTTCAGAAGTTCAAAATATCTTCAAGGAAAAAATACAACAGAAACGACTATTATTGATCGCAGTATCTGTTGCAGCATCAGCTTTGAAGTAGTACAAACAACCCTTTTAGAGCCAAACTAATTGTCTTAAGATTGACGAATCAATTTGTAATAGAAAAATAACATATACCAACGACGGCTACATGCAAAATGGTCTTTCTTTCAAATTGAAAAATTAGACAAAAAGAGACTAGAAAATTACATACAATGAGGGGAAAACTGTTAAGACAAGAACAAAATCTAACATCTGTCTTCTTTAATTTTCCCTAGAAACTATATAAGAAAGAAGAAAGAAAAAAGTAAAATCAAAGAATTACTTAGGAAGATTTTACTTCCTTTCGCCAATGTTTGCCGCAACTGGTCAAGCTCTGGGTCAGCATTATTGGATCAACAAAATATACAAGATCTTTCACTAACAAAATTTTTGTGAGGCACATATGTGGCTAGCTAAATGGTTAAAAGTAAACTAGACATAATTTTGATGTTTTAGACTAATATACATTTGTATGTTGTGTTTAGTGATTCGTGGGGCAATTTATCAGCAACATGATTGCTGAGGGAAATTTCATGGAGCCATGAGCTGTTCAATTGTGTAGGAAAGATCCTTTGCCCAATCTGCTTTGAGAAGCAACGTCTGTAGCGTGTGCATTATATTATAATCAGGATCAAGTTTCCGCTGCCAACCCTACAACAAAATAAACAGGGTTACACAGAGAATCGAAGCAGTAGATTCATTATCCATTTCTGTTGTCAAGTAATCATTGGTACTGTAAGATAATGTAGTGGTCATACTTAAAACAGTTCATGCTGAACTATAGAAAACCAGAATTTTTACGTTCAGTTAATTATTTACAATCTATAAAAGCTCAACTGATAAAAGGAAAAAACTACCTCCAGGACTAAAGTTGTCACCATCGCAGTGCACACATTGCCATCAATGTTCACTTTGTGACGCCTAACTTGTTCGAGTAGTTGCGTCATGCAGTCCGCAGGATGGACTAAATCTCCTTCCGGAGTCCCCCAAAAATCAAAGGACTCTTTCACTTCCTGTTTAGCAATGTCATGGAAAAAAGAAGGAAATGTTCTTACTACAAATGTTTGGAGATAAAAACTTTCCACAAAATCTGAACAATACAGGTGTACTAGCAGTGGTTACGACAAGGCCACTATACAGTAGATTAAAAATATTCCTGCACAGTTAACCTCAAAAGACTATAGCCTTCACCAATAAATTTGGAAAAAAAAAAAAAAAAGAAGAAAAAGATAAGGAGAAAAAACACGTTCAATGATATATATATATACATACACACACACATAGAGAAGCATGAGAACTAGAAGCTTTTAAGTCTTAACCAAGAACAATGAAAACCATTCTTCTGATTCTGGAAAGGGGTTCTTCATAGAACTAAGAGGGTGGCTAGGTGAAGGATAGGTAAACCAGAAAATCCAGGGAATCACTGTCCCCAAAAAAAAAAAAAATTAAGACTTTCGAAGAAGGGGAGTCCGGGTCGAATTAAAACCCTTCTCGAAAACTGGAAATATCCCATCCAATTCCTGTACTAGGTAGGATTCAGCAGCCACTAGACATAGCACATAAACCAATAGTAATATGAATTTTGAAAATGCTATTTGACCTCTTCAAGGAAAAGGCCTTGCTCGTGGGAACACTGGTTTGATCATGCTAACAGGAGCAAAGGATGGTCTCTTCTGCTTACAAGCATTAGCATGAAGACAGGAGTCTCGCACGATGAAAGCTTTTATCCTTTTTCAGGAGGGTTATTGCATAACATATAAGTTTGGGCAAACAATTAAGAGGACATAAAAATATTCAAAAGTTTCTGGGGAAGAAGGATCTGAAGAGTTTCAGACAAAAAGAAATGAATCTGAGCTTTATTTCTGACAGTCCATGGACCTTTTGTTCAATGATGTTGCACACTATTCCACCCCTCCCCCAAACCAATATCCCCCAATAAAACAGATGCCAAGTTTCTCACTGACAATCTATTTCATTTATGCAAACTCTGTTTTACAATTGCCTCATTGACATAAAAAGGTTTTGAGAAAAATAAAAAACTTTTTACGCTGCATTTTGGTGGTCCATGGATGTTATCGAAAACCATGTCTCCGCCATTGAATGTAACCAGAGGGTTCCAAGAGTTTAGCATAGATCACAATTATCTACACTAGTCGGAGAACTGATAAAGTCAGCCACTATCTCAGTGCATATGATTTACAAAAAACACCATGAACTCAAAGATATATCTATTTGATAACAAAAAATATATATGTATGATAACCGAGAAATCGACCAGTTGGTGTACAGTTAGAAACTCTAAGGATAATGGGTCTTCCCCCTCTACCCTTCTCCACTTAGATCCCAGGCTTTTGTCTGTTACACGGTTTGAACTCGTGCCGTGCGGCTAAATACATATTACGCGTTGCGCTCTTACAACTAGACTAAAGTCCGAGGGACTTAAATCAAAGAATAAAACTAGATTTGGCTCAAGAGGATGCTCACAAAAGAAGTGACGCATTAGTTGGTGACAATAGATGGACAATGGGTGACAATCCAATGAGATTGATCCACCATTGACTATAATACCGAGTCATATTTTGTGCACCTACTTCTAGGTCGTGCTCTTCCTGGGGCACCACTCACGAGGAAAGTACTATAAAATTGCAAGCTGTAACCTGAGTAGAAGAGGTTACCGTGATGGCGAGAAAGCAATGTCAAGGTTTTCTTCCCCAAAGAAAAGGCAACATCAAGGTTTTGGCACGTGACTGGTGCTTCTTTTAGTTCTCGTCATCCTTTTGACTTCTCTCAAAAAACGTTTACTATTCTATCATCGATAAACATTCAGGCCAAATTCCCAATGCTGTCACCCAAAGCATTGATAAACATCCTAAAAGAGAGAGGGCAATATAGAGAGAGGGACTACCGACAGCAAGTTGCCACACCCGTAAACTGGAGATTCAGTCCAATTAACTCAGTGAAGTAACAATTAGATTACACTTCCAATGGTAGATCTTCGTTGAACTCTATCTTTAACGGTAGCTAACTAGTCAGAGTACTCTGTTAAACCAGTCCAGAAAAAGAGTCGCTGGGTAAAAAGGAACATCCATATACAAGTTTTCTGATTCGAGTCCTTCAGAATCGCCTAGAAAAGTAAAGAAATTTTGAACGAATAAATAGTTCACCTTAATGAAGGCATCGGGATTAGGGCAGTTCTGCTTCTTTGATAGGTTTAAAGTGCACTCGGCTGCAGTGCGACCATCTCGACGAGCAACAGCCTTAAAGAATTCAAGCAAATTCAACTTATCATTCTGAGAAAGTTCAGCGGTCATGCCTACATCAAGGAAAATCACATGGGGCTTTGACTTGAATATCCGTTTTCGAGAGGATTTGTGCTGCGGTACACGGACAAGAATATTTCCTGGATGCATGTCGGCATGCATAAAGTTGTCAACCTGCAAGAAAGTAAGTGTACCTCAGGTCCAGCAAAATCTTAAACACCCACATGTGCATATCTGAGCTCTCCCTCTATGAGATCGGGTTTACATCTAAGCTTTCTGATGATAACAAAAAATAGCTTGAAAAAGTTTCTATGAAGAGCAATAACATTCAAAAAGATTATATGAAAAGCAATAAAAGAGTGATATTTGGCACTTTGTCCACTCTCACAAATAAGTAGGTGGCCACTTGCCAGAATACAAGTTTCCAGCTAGATTTCAAAGTGAAATAAAACATCTGAAAGCAACAAACATTAGTGTGAAGCCAGTTCATTATCTTATGACGAAGAAATAGGAGATAAGCACGACTATATCTGAACAACCAATTGCACATGCACAGTGAATGGGTACAGCAAAGAAAAACCACATAGCATAGCTAGCCACGAAAATATAACATCCTTGCTCTAAAATTACATAGATCCATATCTGTGTCCAATGCTCTCATCTCTGCTTTATGTATGAAGAAACGGGGAGACAACAAGACTAAGGAATATCAAAACTTTATTAATGTCATTCTTGAACGCCATGTGGAAGAGTAATGAGGATCTCTTTCTCATTATGAGTAAAATCAAAATATATTATAGAGTAGAAACAAAAGAAGGATCAATTATACATGATAAACCACAAACAAAGCCATGATAAAGCAAGCAATCAAAACTAAGCAGATCAATGAAAAGCTTACCAGAAGCATCTTGAGAAGTGCATGAGTCCCGATATGAGCAAGAGCACTCTTCAGTCGTTCATGACCCTCGAGTTCATCAACATAGTGTGCAACACTTTCCCCTTCCTCAAAAGTTTCCACCAGCACTGCAGGATGTACTAATGGATAAACAGGCTTAGGGAAAGATACATCTTTCCATCTCCGAAAGTTATAAATAAAACGACTAAGATGGGCAGCTTCTCTTGCAAGGTCAACTTGTGACATCATAAAAACAGCAAATTGCTGGACACTTTCATCCAATCTAAGCCACTGAAGTGATGGTATGAATCCTGATATTTTAGCAACTATATTGATAATCTCAAAGTCTCTTCTAATTGATTCACCAACTCCAGGATGTCTAACCTTCACAGCCACTTTCATGGGCTTGATCTCTCGACCACGGTATCTATACTTCAAGGAAGCACGATGCACTTGAGCTATACTTCCAGAAGCTACAGGGGTCTGCTCAAACTCATCAAAAATCTCAGAAAGCTTGCGACCAAAAGCTTTTTCAACAACTTTCTTTGTGTAGGCAAAATTATGTTCAGGGGCTTTTGAATGAAGCTTTGACAGCTCAGCACACAAGTCTCTTGGGAACAAATCCGGTCGTGTAGCTGCCCATTGGCCCCATTTAATAAATGCTGGACCTGCTCTTTCAAGAGTCCGGTGAACAACCTGAAGCCATATTTTCCTGAACCTAGGTCCCAGAACATCTGCAAATGGAGCCATCGCAATGCTTGGAGAAAATAGGATAGCCAAATAAAAAGCTCTCACCAAAAGAATAGCACCTTCAAATACTGAAAGGCATAGCCTAGTAAATAAAGCATGACCATCTTGTGCATGTAGATAAAATGTATTCCTTGGGGGGGAAAGGTCCAAATCTGGCAGTGCTTCTGCCACTGCTACATTTTTTGCACGTGTTAGGGCAAATATGCCAGGAACAATGAAAGCAGAGCGGGACAAGCCCAAACTAACTGCTTGAGCAATTCTACTAAGTGGACCAAAAGTTCTTCCCTTGTACAAAGCACTAAGCAGGAACCTCCTCCAAGCAAGTCGGGCATGCTGTGCTATAGGATTACTTAATGAAGTGGCTGACCCTAACGTGTGAAAATTGTTGTACATCCCATTTTGTACTCTGTACCCAGTAAATGAAGCATAACCCCTAGATGAAGATGTGTATTGCCCATAATATCTGTATCGAGAACATATCCCAACCCTAAGTAGCAATCCACGCTTTTCTCCTGAATTGACACTTCTCTGACTACTTTCAAGGGATTGAGCGATTCTTTTAATACTACCAATTCTAAAGAATCTGCATTAGCAATCAAAATTACAAGTTCTAGTTACAAAATGCATTCTGAGATAACAAAAAGACCAAGGCATTCAAAAGCAAATTACTATCTAAACAAACAATATACAAACCCCATATCCATCAGGACTTCATGAATGGAATCACTAATAGTTCAAGATCATTATGCTCCCTCCAAATTTAACTTCTCTCAAATATTAGAAAGACCCTTTTGGGTTCCGCCCTCTACTACTGGGAAAGAAGATCAGAGCCCCTTATCCAGGTCAAACACACATTTGCGGTCTATTATGCTCCACTCATCTCAACAGTTTAGTGCTATGCCATCGAAGAGCATGTATTTTTGATCAAATAATGACCAATAAATTTTACAACAGGATTAAATTTAGTTGCTGTAAATAAAATAACTAGTATCAAGGGCAGACCAATCAGTTGCTAGAGACTTTCTGCAACACAGAGTAATTTGACAAATTTATCTACTTTATGCTTATATTAATTAAAGGTCTCTTTACCTGTTATCAAGGTTTCAGGAAAAGACAAGACGAGTTCCTATCAAGATATTGATATGTAGAGTTTTATGATTTTCTTTTGAGATAATTGAACAATCCCCAAAGGCCAATGGGACGTGATTCAAGACTCAGTAGATAATGAGTTCACCCCTCTACCCTTCAACGCTTTAGATACCATGCAAGGTTCAATCTTGACATGCGCTTAACCAACACATCACGCGTTGCACTCTTACCACTAGACCAAAAACCTGGAGACTATGTTGTGTTTTAGGTTGTTCTTTCTTCCTACCATTTCATTTCTACATACCATATTTTCTTGCAGTACAGGAGAATCTTGGTATTAAAGTAACTTCTTACACACCACTAGCTTTTCTTCTTTTTCTACCTAATCTGACAATCTCTCAATGCCACCACATTGATTATAATGTCGATCATTCATATCGCAACAATTGTCTTCCTTCCCTTCCTCGCAGTCATTTACCTTTATTTTGGTAACTACGTTCACTCAGTGAGCTAAACAAGTTCAAACACAAAAACTAGAGGGGCGAGGTTCTTCTAAGGGCAAAACCCACACCATTCTAGAAAGAAAGAAAAATTCTACCTAAATTCATTTCAGCTGTTAACTAGTTGGGTCCACATATAGCATCGCTACAAAGCATCCAATAACCCACTCGATTAATGTTATTATCCAATGAAAATCCTTTTCTTCGTCTAGCTCACTCGCCCAAAAGTAACTCCACCTTAAACATCACAAAGCCAATTGGGCAACCCGGTACACAAAGCATCCCACGTTCATGAGGGGTTAGGGGAAGGGCCACGCTCCAAGGGATGTGATATATACAGCCTACCTGCATCAGTGGTTGTTTCCACAGCTCAACGCCCTGACTTATAGGCCAATTCCAATTCCAAACCCTAAGAAGGAGCTTACACTAGATTGCCAACAAACATAGCAACAGTCTAAAATTATGAATTTCCATCACACTAAATTCATTGGAACGTGCTCAACCTCGCCACATGCTTCGGAAATAATCCAAACAGATGTATATTGCTGAATACTCCCCCCCCCCCCACCCCCCAAAACCCACACCACGTCTTTGGTCTAGAGGTAAGAGCTCAAGTTGCCATATGCGGGTGGGTTAGGCACAGCTACGGGTTCAAACCTTCTCCACACAAAATGGGTTTTTAAGTAAAGAAGGGTAAAGGGGTAAGCCCTTTACACCCCCCCCCCCCCCCCGACTTTTGTCTAGTGGTGAGGGACCGACTTGCAATGTGTGGGTTAGACACAATAAAGGGTTCAAACCTTCTCCACAGAAAATCCCGGTATTTAAGTAAAGAAGGGTATGGGGCAGGCTCATTATCCACCAAGCTTAACAACCATGAACCACTAGCCCTCGGGGATTTCTCAGTTATCATAAAAATCAAATAAATTAAGGATCTTGAAAAAATCATAAAAATCAAATTATGAATCTTACAAAGGCATAAAAACAAAATATCACCTTGACATGACGATGTGGAAATTCAAAAAGGATTTAATTGCTTAAGGATGTAAGCTAACGTGCGTAGGAGGTGGAGAATAGCTACGTAGACAAACATATTAATGAAGAGCAAGAAGAAGAAGAAACCATTGTATAGGATTTTATGGTTCTTTTCTTGCTTCTCTTCGGACAATTTTTTGATATTATGTTTTTTTGTTTGTTAAAACCTAGGCGGCGTAGATGAAAGAAAATTGGGAAATAAGAAATAAAAAGAAAAAGGAAAATTGGTTTTTTTGGATCTTGGGGGGGACGGCAATTACCTCTTTGGGTTTGGGTGGTCGGTAAGACAAGTCATCTCTATTTTGACTAAATTTGTTTATATTTTCTTTTTCTTTATTTAACGGTTAAATTTTTGGAATCTACTTATACCGCCTAATGCGAAATGGAGTAGATATTGTATTCTCAAGATTCGATAGATATTTATAATTAAAGGTAAACAGATGATATTTCGTTAATAAGTTATGATGCTTTTACCACCTCTTTTATGATTATGTTATTTCTTTTAACTTGAAATTTTTCATTTTTTAAAAACATTTTCTTGGGCCAAAAGCAATTGAATAATAGTTTATTCACTATTATTTTTTGAAACTAAGTAATTCTGCATTTTCAAGGTTCGAACTAGATATCTATATTTAAAAATAACAATAACATACTCATTGATATCTTACAAGTAGTATCTGGGAATGATGACATGCACGCAGACTTTTCCCCCATCAAAATGAAGAGGCTGTTTTCGATAGACTCTTGGCCAAAAGAAAATATAATCATAAAAACATGCTAGAAAAGGAAAAGCATGATGCAAATAATATCTATAATTAAAAATCAATAAATAATATTTTTGGGGTAATAAATTACAATGATTTTACCGCTCCTTTTATGGTTCTATTACTTGTTTTAATCTTGAATTTTTTTATTTTTTTAAATATTCTCTTGTGCCAAAAGCAATTGTAAAACAAAGACGTGTATGTTACATGACCAATTAAGAAAATGTTACGCACGAGCTTAGTATTAATGCCAATAAAATCAAATTATTGGATGTAGCTTTCAGTTTTTCATGGTACAGAAAATGACACGGAAGCTTAGTGACCATTTGGCCATAGATTTCAAAAAATATTTGAAAAAGAGTTTTTGGAGTTGAGTTGAAAAATGGTATTTGAAAGTTGAAGTTGTGTTTGGACATATATTTCATTTGAAAAAAAAAAATAAAGTTTTGTGAGAGAAGTAACTTTTTTTAAAAAACTTGAAAAAGTGCTTTAAACCACTTTTTGGTTTTTCAGAAACTGTTTTTAAAAAAAAAAAAAAATTTGAAAAAGTCATAAGATTTCATGGACAAACACTTTTTCAAAAAGTTTTTGAAAAAAAGGAAAAAAATTTGCATGGACAAACGGGTCATTGGGTTTCTAGCAGATTTTTATTCATTTATCACTCAGTAAAGATGTTAATTCTAAAATATCTATTATAATATTTTTCTTAACCTTAGGTGGAAAAGTTATTAATGCAAAAATAGTTGAACAAAAATAAAGATAAAAATGAATAAAGAGCAACTGTTATAGTGAAATTTTGATAACTAGCTAATTTGGGACTTCCTAAGTGAGTTTCAAACAATTCTGCTGCTGGCTAGTATTCAATCAGCGCGGTGCAAACACGCGGGACTAATTTTGTTCACTGTTATTGATCAAATAGGAGAGCACAATCCAAAAAACTAGTCTAGTAGGTGGGAGAGCCATTTAATCTATATACCTATTAGTATCTCTCTTTTAGGCCCCGCTTGAGAACCAACGACCTCGTTGATCACGGTTGCTCAGTTGGTCACAACTGGTAGGCCCTCTTGGGTCCAGGCCACCATTCCGAATTGCGGCCCTCAAGCCAGAATTCTCAATGAAAGCACCAATGTTATAAACCAAATAAGAGAGTCCAACCCAAAAGACTAATTTAGCAGGTGGGAGCGGCCATTTAGTCTGTATATCTATTAGCATTTCTCTTTTTAATCAATATGGAAGAGGTACAACAATTACATGTTTGTGTTTTACAACACCCTTTGCGAACTTTAATCTATTTACTTCATGGGTCAATGTTCGGTGAATAAATTACACAAAGCATATTTCATGTCTATTACTCCCTCCGTCCCAATTTATGTGGCACCATTTGACCGGGCACGGAGTTTAAGAAAATAGAGGTTGACCTTGTTAAGTGTCAATTTTACCCTTGAAAAAGTAAGAGAGAGAGAAGATTTGAGTAATAAAAAAGTTGTTGGTAGGTTTAAAAGTATGTAGGCCCAATAAGGGTAAAATAGAGATGATGCATTAAATAGTTGACAAATAAGGAAAGGTGCCACTTATTTTGGGACAAATAAAAAAGGAAATGGTGCCACATAAATTGGGACGGAGGGAGTACATATTAATAAGATGGAGTTCACCTGCTTCTTGTTGTCCAGCTTAAGGGGTATTATAGGAAATTTTTAAAAATTGTGTTTATCAATGATGCATATGGCTGGATCAGAGTTGTATTGTTGCTCAAGCTGACGTAAAACCGTGTACCCTTCTAATTTATTCCAAATGGGGTCCTAAAGTAGGATTATGGGGCCCTCCTATGACGGCTATTTTTGGCTCTTGAAGCTTCAAGTTATTCCATAGCTTTTCTTCATACATTTTAGTAAATATAAGGAACTTTAAGGACTTTTAATTGTTTGTGAAATCGCATGATGCCTAAGAACACGTGTCCTGCAAACACAAGTGCACCCTGCCTATTGCACACTTCCTCCTTGCCCTTGTAGTTCAGCATGTAAAAATGCACAACTGACATTAATTACTACTCCCTCCGTTCCAAAATGGTTGTCATAGTTTGGATTTCGAGAGTCCAACGAGTTTAACTTTGACCGTAATATTTTCATATGTCTTTTAAATATTTTGAATTAGTAATTATTGTGACTTATAGTACTTTTTATGTAATTTCTAAATATATAAATATCATTACAAAAAACTTAAAGATTATATGTTTTCTAACCCAAAATATTTACGTTAGTTTGAAGTTGAGCCCAATTGTACACTTTTAGTCTAAATTTGACAAATTACAGATTAAAATAATTTAACCATAGGTATTCATCCTTAGATTGAAAATGAGTGACTATACTTGCAAATAGGTTTTAGAAAGTGACCAAAACTAAAGGAAAATTCTTTGATGGAGCTCTTGTAAATGGGCAGGATTTCACAAAACACGAACATTCAATGGAAGCTGGAAAATTAGTTCATGAGCACAGTGGAAAAAATGGTGTTTCAAGCAGTAAACTGCGTTTCAAAAGCTGATTTTCTTCAGTCATAATAAGTGATCATTCTTATTGGAGGCAGTTGATTCATATAAGGCTACTCTTTCTCCTTTTTTTGAATTCGACGGTCTACTTCGTGAAGTGCTAATGTATCCAATCTTAAGGTGACTATGAAGTATAAAGCATCGAATGTTGTCTTGAATAATAGGTCATTAACTACCCCAGCTGCAGATTACTAGATTACTATTAAACCATATGTAAAGTGTTTCTTTCAATCCATTTTTTATTATTGAGCATAAAAGCGACATTCAAAAGTTTGGTTGCTTCGACAATGTATTGCAATCAAAATGTAACGAGTCATTTCACAGTGAATACCAAATGCTCTCGATGTTGGGAGCACGGGCTTACCCCCACTAGTTACTACTACTAATAAGAGGGAGTTTCACGAGCTTCTTGTTGTCCAGCTTAAGGGGTACTTTAGGAAATTCAGGTGGTCTATCTAATTGGATTGCTCTAATTACTTGGACTCCCTGCTTCATTAATTGGAAAACTCATCTAGCGTACCAACAAAACCAATGCCTTTTATATGATTTCCACAGCAACAGGACTTAGGACACCTCCTGTTCCCTTTTCCCAGGTTTCACGTGTGACTGTTTGGCTACCTGCCATGTTCTTTCCTAAAGTAGTTCTGATCCTTATCACCGTTTCCTCTGCCTTCACAGTGCGAACTCTGGATTGCTTTCTAACTTCTCCTTTGTTTACTTCAATCTCTTTTGTGCTCCTCCTTCTACAGAGACTTGCCTCTCCTCTGTTTAAATTTGGTAATATGCTTGCTTTTTTTTTTTTTTTTGGGTAGAAAAGCACCAATACCATTAAACATTGTGTGTATAATATTTGCTATATGTATTGGTTGAAGCCGACGTATTTAGACGAACATGAATATTCTTATTCTTTAACAATACTTGTGGTATGTTATGTAAGTTGAGCGAGAATATGTGAACAGGAAAGTCTGACTGCGGATTGCTAATCCGCTGTCCATGTAAATCGTAGTGGGGGTTGATGATTACTTTTATTTTGTGTAGAAACATGAGGCGCAGTATAGAACTGATGAACCTTTAACGCTTTTACCATGGTTTTGCTGCGTCAAGGTTCTGCAGCAAGATTAAAAGCTGAAGGTTCATCAAATGAGTTTTACTGTGTGTTAACACTGACTAAATTAGTTTAATTTCTGAAGTCATATTACCTTTGAGTTTTATAGATGCAGCTCTCTGAATTTGATGGCTTGCTTTTTCCTAAATGACCTATGTGCGCTACTTTGGTCCTTCTATGAGCTGTTCTTTCTATCTACTGAAAAAACAACAATTTGCAGGATGATAGAGGTACCAGCACTTCAAGAAAAATTCCATAGTAATGGATCCTCGACAAACAAAAAAGACCCCTCGTTCGATGAAACAGGCTTGTGATAAGAACACCAAACGCCGGAAAATATATGAGAATTTGCCAATGGCTGAGAAAAAAGAACTGTCTCTGCAACGGTGCCTAAATATTCGAGAGGCAACAACTACTCGCCTTCGTGCGAATATAGACCATGTCAATCCCGTCGATAAAACGTCTCAGCGGCAAGATGATCTTAATATTGAACACTCTTGTACAATTCCAGAAACAGGTTAGGACATCGTTCCTGCTATTATTTTTGACATTCATTGCTAAATGCGTGGGCTGCAAACTTTGTAATAAACTTATCTACTAAAGCTGCTGAACATGCCCATAATATTTTGTGAATTAGGTATGCTCTACCGTGTTAGAACCTAACAATTTCCCCCCTTTCTGTACACACTATACTCTATTTTTTGAAACTTTATTAAATTTGGTAACTCGGTATAAAGTAGTAGTTAAAATTCTTGGTGCCAGTTTGTTGGCAACTAATTTTGTCGTGTGAATCTGACGCCACGTATCAAACGAGTATTTTCAGCATATTGATTAAAAAAGAAATACAAGTTTGGTTTAAGGATTTCTTAGTTCCTAATTTAAGAGCTTTTTTTTTTTTTTTTGCCGTGGGGTTGTCTGGTCCAACTGTATTTTTGAATAAGTTATGAAATACTTTTAAGTTTCCAATATACATATCACATATATGATCGCTATAAATTCTTCACAATGCAATTACTGAGCAAGGAGTTTTTTCCTTACTGAATGTTTTTGACAAATAAAAAAATACAGTTCATCCTTTCTGTGTTTTTGAAAAAGGTAAATGTGCAAACCTGTAATGGTTGTTTATTCTTCCATACATATTTACATTCAACCATCTAATAGATAGCTGTGTTAAACCAGGCTCAACATCAGGCACCTCAAATGAAGCATATATTCCAGCCTCCGAAACGGTTATGACTAACGGTTAGTAAAGTCATTGTCCTTAGTTCATGTTATTCAATGTGTCTTCCATTTTTTCTCTGCTTAAGATTGTTCGGTATATGCAGATCATACTAATAATAGAAGAACTCTGACTAACAATAGAAAAATTGTGGCGATTACTAAAAGATTGCACTGTGAATATGTTCCATTAAAAAAGTTTCCAAATTGTAAATTCTGCTCTGCAAAAAAGTTTGAATACGAAGCTCCTGGATTCTGTTGTGCTGGCGGTACAGTTAAGCTAAGCTCTCACCGAATGCCGCCTGCACTGAGAAATTTATATATGGGAAATAATGAAATATCCAACCACTTCCAGACTTACATTAGAACTTATAATAATCTATTTGCCTTTACGTCACTTGGTGTTAATTATGACAGAGATTTGGCCAAAAGAAACCAAGGTATTTATACATTCAGAGTTCAAGGACAAATGTATCACCTGATAGATGATTTATATCCCGGAGAGAAAAGGCCGAGAAATTTGCAGCTTTACTTTTACGATAACGAAAATGAGGTTGAACACAGAATGAATTGCTCTGATAAAGTAAACGAATCGATAGTGAAGGAACTGATGGATATATTAAAAAATAATCCATACTCGATGTTTCTCCGATCTTTGACTGACACTCCGAACTTACCGAACTATCATATAGCACTCAAATGTGATGCTGGATTAGATCAGCGAGTATATAATCTTCCTACTGCTACTGAGATTGCAGCAATATGGATTGACGATAATGATTGTGTTTCTACTCATGCGCCACATGTTCAGATTTATACTCACAACAATAGAATACAAAAAGTTAACTATTACTTTGGATGTTATAATCCTTTGCAGTACCCATTGTTATTTCCTTATGGTCAAGGGGGGTGGCACTGCGGTATTAAAAAGTTTCGTGGAGCAGAAAATATGTCTAGAAATCCTGCTCTATCGGAACTTGAACAGTTACCGAATTTGAATAATTTTAACTCGGTTGATGGATACCTAGATATGGAGAATCAAGCTCTACAAAAAGGAAAACGAAAAAGGGATACAGTTTCTGTCCGAGAATACTACTGTTACAAATTCCAGATGAAAAATGACGAAGAAGATGAAATTTTACATACTGGTAGATTATTGCAACAATATTCAGTTGATGAATATATAAAAATGGAGTCTCAAAGGTTAGATTTTGTGAATTTCAATCAAGATTTATTCAGAGTGGACGTACTTCAAGGACTCCTTGATGTTTTAAGACTTCCTTCTCTCCCATAGAGAATAGTTCGAATTGTCTCTTCAGCATTCCTCTCTTTGAGTCCTTTACTTCAATGGTTCCTTCATGCGCAACCTGCAGGGCGTCCCAGATTTCCTTGGCAGTCTTGTAAGATGATACTCTGTTAAACTCCTCAGGACCAAGGCCACAAATGACCAGACGTTTGGCTTTGTGATTCTTTTCAATCATCTTATAGTCTGCCTCATTGAACTCCTCTTTCAACTTAGGTTCTTGTTTGGCAGTCGCTCCTTCACCAACTATTTTAGTTGGGATGAGATTTCCTTCAGATACTATCAGCCATAGTTGATAGTCTTCTGCACATATATAATTTTCCATCCTGTTCTTCCACCACGCATAGTATTGCCCATTAAACTGTGGGGGCCTCTGAACTGATTGTCCTTCAGTAATGGTAGGTGGTGCACTCATGATTCTGATCCTTCTCAAGGTGTTAACGTCGCACGATATGACCCGCTTTAATACCACTTGTTATAATCTATGCACCTCCTAAGGACACTAGAAGGGGGGGTTGAATAGTGTCCACCGATTTTCATTTTAAGAACTCGATTCTCCTGAGTCAAGAACCCTGTTCTTGCCTCTGCAATTCTGCTGTTTGAACACTGCAACACACACCAACCACACACACAGAGGACACAAGGATTTTACGTGGAAAACTCCTTGCTCAAGGGAGAAAAACCACGACCCACACTCTGGAATTTTAGAACTCAATCCACTAACACAATAAGCAAGTTTTTTATTACAAGACTCTGTAACCACGGGACTACACTCTAGACCCTAATCACTAACCAAAGCTAAACTCTAGCTTTACAACGCAATCTCTCACAAGTTCACCTAGTACATATGCTTCTACAATAAGCCAATAGGTAAAAACTATGATCGCTCAAAATAAGATAATTTACAAAGCAATGAACCTCGACAGAATATCTAGACTCAATCAACTCAAGCACACCAGTTTTCTTCTTCAGTTAACTCACGTAGAAAGATGCTAGATCGCCTTTATATGCTCAATTCTCTGTTTGTGAATAACTAATTTACGGCTGCATCAACTACTTGTATTTGTATGGGCCTTGCAACCCTAGTTGAGTCTTACAAGGAATCCTTGTAACTATGGCAAGACAGGATTCCTAGTAACTCTTTTCTTTATTGAAGTCCAACTCCTATTCGCACTTCGAAGACACAGCCTGCGCACCGCCTCTTTTATTCTGACTAGGATGCATATTCATTCACGCGCCACTACTCCTAGTTCCGCAGGGATTTGCAACCCACAGATCTTTTCGATCAGTCGGGCCCTTCTTCCTCAAGAACTAGGTTCTTCTTTCAAGACCACTGAGTCCTTCTCGTTTGTCATTATTCAAAATCAATGCTCAACAAGAATCCAATGCATCACAAAAGGACTAAACACATTGACATAAGGCATCATTTCTAGAGGGACAATTATGAGAAAGGGTTGATTACTATTGCCTTTTGTCCTACTGATAAACAAATTTCTGATATTTTCACAAAGACATTAAGTAGAGATCATTTTGAAAGGAACATGTTAGAATTAGGAATGATTAAATTCACCTAAATCTACATAGCTTTACTTCAAAAATTGGCTAGAAAATTTGGTCCAAAATGGAATATATTTAAGTCAATTTGAAGTTTTAGCTTAGTTTTATACTTAATTGTATACTCTATGCCATGATTTCTACTTAAAGTTTGCTAAATTTTAATGATGTTACCCTTATGTTCTTAGAATTTCAGATTATGCAATTTGATTGAAATTAGGTATGGGAACTGTTCCTTGTCACATTCTCAGGTATGTACTACTTTATTATTCAGAAATTATCAGAGTTTGAAGAACATAAGTAATTAGACGAGTTTAAATCTCACTCAAACTCTACCTCTCTTAAATAAGTCCCATCAAGGAACCGTTCCACACTCCATCTTCCACTTGAACTCTTAATCATAACGCCTATAATATGTAACGTTCAAGAAACGTAATCGGTCTGAAAGTCTATTTAAACAAAGAAGCTGAAAGGTAAATAGTTTTAAAATCCATCTCTATCACTATTCTCTTCTTTTATATAAACTCCTAACCTCTCATCTCATATTCTCATTTAAGCTTCCAAAATTTCAGAAAGAGTGATCAATTATCTTCTAAATCGAATTGTTGCAATGTCTCTCTCACCTGAAAACACTTCATACATTCCTACTGCTGAACAACCACAAGTAACAAACCCTACTTCACCCATGCAAGCAAATTTACCTTACCTAGAAAACCAAGACCCCCAAAACCCTGACTCTGAAATTCAAGGGGAAGGATCAGGTCCATCTGTGGCTAAGACACTGGAACAGATGGAGGACCTGTCTAGGGCCTGTATGAATTTAAGGTAAACTATGCTGAACCTTTAAATGTTGTTGATGATAAGGGAAAAGAAGTAGAAGGGTTAGGTTTGTCTGTACTAGAAAAAGAGGGTGAAAAGAAAACTGTGAAGGGTATAGAGGCTCCCATGCATGAGTCTCCTGGGTCTCTAGAGGCTGCTTCTAGAGCACCCATGGATGACATAGAAATGGTGGATGTTGATGAAGCCATTAGTGACAGTTATAGGCCAATTATTGATTTAATCAATGTGAGAGGATTGAAGAGGAAGTTAACAAAGCAGCGGCCTGTTGATCCTACTGAACTTGCTGAAATCAATGTTAGGCTTAAAAAAAATAAGTGATTGTTACAAATCAGGACTTAAGAAGAAAAGCCAAGGGGAAAGTTCTGCTAAGGGTAGGTTTCTTCTACCCAAACTCCTACAAGTAGAGCTAGGAGAACCAGAAGCTCTATGAAAGCTGCTAATGCAGAAATGTCTGAAGCTCTTGAGAAAAGTAGGAAGGGTAAGCAAAAATAGGTTCCTAAGCCTATTGTGCCAATTGAGGACTCCGAGGAGGAAAAAGAAGAAGAAAATGTTCCTTTGACCAGGAAAAGAAGAACATCTCAAAGGAAGTCTGCTCAGATTGATGAGAGATCTTCTAGTGCTGGTCCTATGTCAAAAAGAACAAGGCCTTTAAGAGAGCTTTGGTAGTTGAAAGTACTAATTCTAAAGGTGATGCTGAGAATCAAGAAGATGATGCTGAAAGTGAGAGTGATGGGAAGAAAGTTGGAAAGAATTTGCACACTGATTATACCAAAAGGAAATTGTTGAAAGGCAGGGTTCTTGCTGATATGGAAGAAAATGGGATGGGTTGGTTCCTGCAAAAACTAGAGAAACAAGGCCGGAAGGACATGATCCTTAAGATCAGAGGGAAGATATCCAGAGATGAAGTAGTTGAATTCATTTTCATCTGCTCCATTGATGAAGGCAGAATCAACAGTTCAATTAATAGAAAGGATATTTCCTTTGATGCACAAGAACTGGGTGAACAGTTTGATATCCCTGTAGGCTGTGATAATTATGTTAAGGGTGAATGGCCTGACCTAACAGATTTTCCTACTGCCTTGGTGATTACAAGCAAGTTTGATGAGAATCCTCGAGAGGAAAAACCAAGGGCAGTATAGAAGTGTGAAATGCAACCACATTATCAACTTCTGTTTGAGTTTGTTAATAAAATCATGTTTCCTAGGCAAGAAAAAAGATCAAAAGCAAGTTTCTTGGACCTGGTCCTTATGGAGTTGCTAGACTCTGACAAGCAGATTAATTGGCCCATATTTATGGTGCATTTGATCACTAGGGTGGTGGCTAGGAAGAAGAAACATGCTCTGCCATATGGATTCATTCTTACTGATTTGTTTGACAAGTTAGACATTCCATTGAAGGAAGTAAAAACTGCTACCAAGAAAGAAAGGTTTGGGGCTACTACACTGATAAGTTGTGACATGACAGTAAATGCTGAGCCTACTATTGTTAGTACTTCAAAGGGACCACTGAACAATAAGGTTAGGGTTTTAAGGCAGCAGATTGATGTGCAAGCTGCTGAGATTAAGAGGTTGGAGGAGGAAAGGGACTTTTGGAAAGCTGAAGCTGCTAAGGCAAAAGAAACAAATGAAGGGATGCTTCAAAAGATGTTTAAGTTGCTGCAGGAAAAGTCTCAAGAACCTGGTCCTTCCACCTCCTGATACCCAAAACAAATAGCCATCTTTTGACCAGTGGAATTTAGATTAGTTCTAGTTTCCTAGCCTTCTTTTCTTTAATTTTTGACTAGTTTGGCAGTACTTGCTTAGTTTGTTTCCCCTTGTTGAAAATCTTTTTGCTTATGATGTCATATCATCGATGGCTAATATCATTTCAATGCAGTTGCTTCTGTTGGATTATGTTTGCATTTTGAGTTGCCTAAATGGCCATGAGTCGCTTGTTCTATTGCTTATTTAATTTTGACTTATGCAACCTTTTCAATAATGCCAAAAGGGCGAAAAGTAAGTATGATTTTGCCTGTGATATTTATAACCACCTTAAGAACCTGATCCTTAATGATAAAATTGATTTATGCTAATGTTGCTTTTAAGTTGCAAGTTGTGGTTTAGGACATTAAGGATATGAAGCAAAGTCTATGAGTTTGTCATCATAAAAAAGGGAGAAAATGTTAGCTTGAATAAGCTTGGAAATTTTGACTGATGACTAAAGAACAGATCCAAGGACGTGTTCCTTTGGATCACTGCAACTGAATAAATAATTATGAAAAATCAATTAAGTGGGAACATTAATTGTTATCCTAAAATTTAATGTTAATCTTGATAATCATGCAGGGATGTAAGGGATAAGAAAAGATTGCATAAGATTGGAATAAGGCTTGAAGATAAGCAAGGAGTTCAATTAGGACTAAAACACTTGAAGGGCTTTGGAGTTCTAATTGCTCAAGACTTCTCAAGGTTTCAAGGCTATAAATTGAGAAGCATTTCAGCTGTTGAAAATACGCACAAATACAGAGAGTTTAGAGCAGTAACATAAAAGTTATTCTGAATTGTATTTGAGCAATCGTCTAGCTACAGGGAACTAAGTAAAGAACCTGTTCCTTAGAATTAAGTTTATATTGTTCTCAGTCTTAGTTCATCTGTAGGATCTATCGAGTTGTACTATTTACTTTCATAGAAGTTTTGTAAGAGTACACATCATTCAAGTCTTGTACTTGGAGAAACTTCACTGATTGTGAAAGGGGTCACTATAGGATTAGAGTTAGTCCTAGGTTAGTAAGAAGGATGTCTTGTAACCAAGTGAATCTTTCAAATAGTGAAGTTGAAATCCTACTTGAGAGAGTAGGTCGTGGTTTCTTTATCTCAAGTCAAAGAGGTTTTTCCCTGCTAAAACTCTGTGTTCATTTAATTACTTTACATATTCTGTACTTAATTAGTAAAGGAACACATAGAAGGAACTGGTCCTTCTATAGTGGTGTGTCTTGGGAAATAACAACTTATTTTTGAGATCTACATGATCAAATTTGCTGATAAATTTGATGATAATATTATTTGTGATGTTGCAGGTTTTCATTTTTATTTTATACAGTTTGTCTTATATCATTTGTATAACATATCTGTTGTGCTTATCTGTATAATGACATTTTTAGTGAAGAAAGATAATTGTTGAAATGCTTCCCAACAGTATATGTGTGTGCGCTCTCAACTGGGATAATATTATAAGTCCCTAATGTCAGATCCCATTTTTCCTTTGTAAGTACTGAAAGCATTTCAATCGATAATGACTTTATCTCTATACGAACTATGTTAAGATTGTCTCAGAGCTGTATCCTACATGGAAAAACTTTATTTAGGGATCTACCGAGGACAAAAGATATTGAAAGGAGAGTTGATGGAGATATAGATCTTTGCTTTTAAACTGTTACTTGGACTTTATAATTTTGTTCCTATACTGTGTGTTGGTTGTTTGGCTGTTTCTGTGTATATGTAGCACTAAAGATGGACGGTTTTGTTTTCACTTTCAGATTAGCTGATAATTAGCCGCTCTACATTGTTGGCGATGTATTCATACTCTATGGAGTTGTCGTCAGTTTGAGTTGATCAAGAGTTGGTTGTGCTGTATGAGGCTAAATTTGGCCGAGTTTTTCCTTACCATTAGTCGGCACAATATTGTATTCCTAGGAGCTTGAAAATAGTCTTTTCTTGTCTCAATTGCGATACAATGATATTTGCCTACACTTGAATGTCTTACATTGTAAATTATTTCTTTGCAACAGGAATTATGAGATTTTTCTCCTTATTTGAAGGAATACTTTGTGTTTTTCTCTCATGCTTCAAGGACAGAGCAAATACTGTATGAATTTGCTATTTTCATTGTCAATTTAGTGTTTCAAGACCACGCGATATCTATGAACTTGCGTCCAACAATGTTTGTGGATGCAATTCTATAGATATGTTAGTTCACTAATTGTATAAGCAATAATTTTGTGGCTTTCATTGGTGGAAGCCTCATGTTTTACTGATTGTTACAGTTATTTGGAATGCATTACCTTTATTATAAAGGATTAACACAATGCTGGAGAAGCATGAAAGGAGTAATAATACAAAAGGTTCTTGACAAAAGAAAAAAAAATCAGTATAAGATAGGCCCGCTGTTGAAGTATAAGTTTTAAAGATGACAAAGGACCTGGTGCTGAGTAGACCATGAAACGTTTCACAGTTGAATAAGGAGACTGGGTTGTTCAATGGGCCATTCGAGTTAGAGTCGAAGAAGGAGAACGAGAATAGCTGGAGTAAATGTTTCAATCCTACTGGAAAAAGAAAAAGCTTGAGGCGGTGCTGAAATCGAACGTGGTTCCTAAAGGGAAAAGGATTGAAGACTTAGGCAAATTAACTTGAGGTTCAAATAAGGCAATATGGGTAAACCTTGTTTGAAACGGAATCCAAAGTGAAAAAGGAGTTCTAAGCTTAAGTAAAAACGGCTATTTCAAACTCTATAAATACAAGTTAATTTGGCCAGAATTCTTTACGCACTCAAGAAATCTCAACAGAGCAAATCAAGAACAAAACTGATCGTGAGAAGCATTGTGTGCAAGAACAAAGGCTGGGCAGCAGAACCTTACGAAGGAGCAGTTTCATAGTTTAGTCTGTTGTTTTAGTTCTTTGTTATAAGCTATCGAGTTGTATTCTATCAGCTTGTTAAGAAGCAATTAGTAGAGGTTTCTCTTTGGTGTGATAGGGTCAACCTGACAAGCTAACGTGTGGCTGGGATGGTTCTAGGTACTAGGGAGGTCTAGTTCCTTGATTGCATTACGTTGTAATCTAAAACTTGCTCGGTTTTCTTTTAGTGGAAGGTTGATATCCCAAGAGTTTGGGTCGTGGTTTTTGATCCCTTGAGCAAGGATTTTTCCACGTAAAAAACTCTGTATTCTTTACGTTTCCGCATTGTGTTTATGTTTCAGAGATATGTGAAAATTGTAAGGAACTTGGTTCTTTGTAAGATAGGCGTTCAAAGTTAAGAGCAGGTTTTAGAAGTTTAAAAATCGGGTAAGAACACTATTCACCCCCTCTAGTGTCTTACAAAAGTGCACCAAGCGCAACAAGTGGTATCAGAGCGGGTTCTCTCACATAAAGATTAACATCTTGAGAAGGATCTGAACAATGAGTGCACCACCGATCATAACCGAAAGACACTCTATCAACAAGCCTCCGCAGTTCAATGGTCAACACTACAAATTCTGGAAGTTTAGGACGGAAACCTTTCTACAGGCAAAAAACTATCAATTATGGAAAATTACAAGGCATGGTCCTATGATTCCCATAAAACTTGATGCATTAGGGAACAAGGTTCAAAAGCATGTAGAAGAATTTAATGAAGGTGATTTCAAACTACTTCAGATGAATGCATAAGCTATGAAGATTCTCCACTGTGGACTAGGATTTTATGTCTATACACGTATTCCCATGTGCTCAGCCGCAAAGTAAATCTGGGATGTGCTAGATAGTGTCTACAATGAAGAAACAGTAAAGCCAGAAGAAATTTCAATCAAAGTCATTCCTGATGAGAATAACACAATAGAAAGTCTGAACTACTCAGGGCGTTTCAAGTGCTGCAAAAAAGACCATGTTATTAAAAATTGTCCAACATGGGGACCATCTGAAAGTAAAAGTGACGAAGAAGAAGAGGAACCTGATGATGACTCTCCATTGGCACTAATGGCTCTTGACGATGAACCTTTCACTGACGATCCACCTGTAAGTCCGATGAACTGAAAACTAGACTTCATACTTGCTCCCCTAGGAAATTAAATTTGCTTGCTCTGACTTTAATGAAGGCATTGAAAATTTGAGGACTGAGAAGGAACTAGTGCTTTCTGAGAAGGACCAACTAATTTCAGTTGTGTCTGGATACTCAATGAAAAATAAAAACTTGGAAAAGGCTAAAACTGATCTTAAAAAGGAAATAACTGCTAGTGAAACCCAAGTTTTGGAACTTAAACAGATAGTCTCAGCCCTCGAATTAGAAAGTCGTCAATTAAAGGAACATGTTCTTAGTGAGCAAAAGAATGTTTCTGCACTCGAACTCAAAAATCTAAAATTAAAAGAAGTGTCTGGTAAGCAAGTAGTTAGTGAGGCTCAAATCAACCTTGAAAATGAGCTTAAAAAGAGAAACCAAGTTCTCTGTCAGGAAACTGAGAAGAACCGGGTTCTTCAGGAAAAGGTCGAGAAAGCTAACTATGAGCTCACCAGACTCACTAAATGGAACAAGTCTTCTGAAGCATTGAATTGGCTGCATGAAAATCATAATAGAGGTAAAACTAGTTTAGGACATAGAAAACATTTACCTGCTTGGAACCCTAATAGTAAATGAGTCGGATTTCCTTGCAACAAACTCAGCTTCTTGTGTGGTAAAACTGGTCATATCAAGAATGAATACAGTATTGCAAATGGAGCAGTGCAAAAGAATAAAAAGTCAGTTTTACCTTATTAGGCTTGAAAAAATTTGATCCATCCATTCTATAACAAAAAGGGACCCAAGCTAGTCTATGTTCCTATTACTAACCCTTGATTTTCTTTTGCAGGCTGGAGTGAGATGGAACAACACAAGCTAAATTCTTAATAGTGGGTGTTCCAGGCACATGACCGGAGACAGAAGAAACTCTCTCTCACTCACAACATTTCAAATGGGGTAGTGTGGCTTTTGGATGAGGCAAGAGCGGTGAAATTGTTGGTATTGGAAAGGTTGGGAGATCCCTCAATTATGCTATTGACAATGTACTCTGTGTGGATGGATTGAGGCACAATCTTTATAGTATTTCTCAACTATATGATAGAGGAAATAAAGTGAGCTTCACATTTGTAGGTTGCACTGTAAAAAACCTGCAGACTGGTTAAGTGATAATGGAAGGGAAAAACACACAAATAATGTGTACAAGGCTACATCGGGTTCTCTTCCAGAGAATAATTTGACTTGTCTGAATGTGCTTGAAAATGATAGTCAGTTGTGGCACAAGAGATTAAGACACACAAGCTTGACTCAGTTAAATAAGTTGGTGTTAAAAGACCTGGTTCGTGGAATGCCAAGCAAGAGGTTCAATGACATCAAGATCTGTGATGCGTGTGTGAGTGGGAAACATATAAGATCTTCATTCAAGTCAACGAAAGTGGTTAGTACTTCTAAACCACTTGAACTGGTTCACATGAACTTGTGTGGACTAATGAGGGTGAGGAGCAGAGGAAGTAAGAGGTTCGTAATGGTAATTGTTGATGACTACTCCAGATACACATGGACCCTATTTCTCAGATCTAAAGATGAAGCATATGATGTGTTCAAGGACTGGGTCAGAGTTATTCAGAAGAAATTGGGGTTTCAACTGGTGAGTAACAGGTCCGACCATGGAATGGAGTTTGAGAATGCTAAGTTTGCAGAGTATTATAACAAACATGGTGTGGATCACAAGTTCTCTGCACCAAGGACCCCTCAGCTAAATGGTGTAGTTAAAAGAAAGAACAGGTCCTTAGAGGACATGGATAGAACTCTGTTGTTGTCAAGCGGTCTGTCAAAGAGTTTCTGGGCTGAAGCCGTTAACACCGCTTGCTACTTACTGAATTGTTGTTCTATCCGTCCTATATTAGAGAAAACTCCCTATGAACTTATTAAAGGTGGGAAACCAAATATTGCACATCTCAGAGCTTTTGGGTACAAGTGTTTCGTGCATAATAATGGGAAAGAACCTATAGGGAAGTTTGATGCTAGAAGTGATGAGGCCATCTTTTTGGGATATTCTTCACAAAGTAAAGCTTATAAAGTGTTCAACAAGAGGACCATGGCTGTAGAAGAAAGTGTGCATGTGGTATTTTGATGAATCTGAAGTTGTTGAAAATAAACAAGAAGATGTTGATCAGGAGATTGGTCTTGCTAGAGATGAACCTGCTGATGATGCTGATATGGATCAGACTTAGGGGGAACTAGAAGGCAATCAGACAGGGGGAGCTGAAGAGCAAGATAAAGACGACCCAGATAACATAGCTCCTCCTGGAAAAACTACCCAGCAGATTCTACTTAAACCTTGGAAGTATCAAAATTCTCATCCACTGGAGAGCCTCATCTCTGATTTAAATACTGGAATTATTACTAGAAGATCTCTAAAGAACTTTTGTGCATTCTTTGCGTTTCTGTCCTTAATATAACATAAGAATGTACGAGAAGCACTTAAGGATCTAGATTAGGTGATTGCTATGCAAGAGGAACTTTCAGTTTGAACGGAGTAAGGTATGGCATCTGGTCCATCGACTAGCGGAAAAGTCTATCATTGGTACTAAATAGGTTTTCAGAAACAAGCTAGATGAACATGGCATAGTAACAAAGAACAAGACAAGACTGGTGGTTCAAGGTTGTAGTCAAGAAGAGAGAATCGATTATGATGAAACCTTTGCACTTGTTGCTCGAATAGAAGCCATTAGGATGTTGATTGCTTTTGCAGATTACATGGAGTTTAATTTGTATCAGATAGATGTGAAGAGTGCATTCCTTAATGGTTATCTGAATGAAGAGGTATATGTGGTTAAAACACCTGGCTTTGAAAATACAGAGTTTCCTGATCATGTCTACAAACTTGACAAGGCAATGTATGATTTGAAACAGGCTCCTAGGGCATGGTATGAAATGTTGTCAAGGTTCTTATTGAAGAACGGTTTTACAAGAGGTAAGTAGACAATACTTTGTTTCTAAGGAAGAAAGCCAAGGACTTGTTAATTGTTCAGATGTATGTAGACGACATCATATTTGGAGCCACTAATGAGAACCTTTGCAAAGAGTTTGCCGACCTGATGGGAAGTGAATTTGAGATGAGTATGATGGGTGAGCTGAATTTCTTCTTAGGCTTACAAATCAAGCAAACTTAGGAAGGCACCATGATCCATCAGCAGAAGTACATCAGGCATCTTTTAAGGAAGTATGATATGAAGTCTGCTAAGTACATGAACACACCCATTGCTCCTGTAATGAAGATAGATCTGGATGAAACTGGTGCTTCAATTGATGAAACTAAGTACAGAGGGATGATTGGTTCTCTGCTGTATTTAACTGCAAGTCGTCCAGACATTGTTTATAGGTTGGGGTTGTGCACAAGGTTCCAGTCAAAGCCAAAGGAGTCATAGTTAACTGCAGTAAAGAGAATCTTGAGATATTTGAAAGAAACTCAAGATCTGGGTTTATGATATCCAAAATGTGGAAGTTTTAATATGATTGGTTATGTTGATGCTGACTATGCTGGTCACTTGGTAGATAGGAAAAGTACATCTGAGATGGCACATTTCCTAGGTCCTTTTCTTGTTCATGGGCTACTAAGAAGCAGAATTCAGTGGCATTATCTACAGTTGAGGCTGAATATATAGCAGCTGCATTGTGTTGATCACACCTATTAATGATCAAGCAGCAGTTGGAGGATTTTGGAATCAAGTATGGACCAGTTCCAATCTTTTGTGACAATACCAGTGCAGTCAATATAGCCAAAAATCCGGTCCAGCATAAGAGAACAAATCACATTGATATTAGGCATCACTTTTTCAGGGACAAGGTTGAAAAGGCTTAATTACTATGAATTTTTGCAGGACTGAGGATCGGATTGCTGATATCTTCACTAAGGCATTGAACAGGGTACAATTTGAAAAGAACAGGCTTGAGTTAGGGATGACTAAGATACAGTGAACGAGCAAGGACCTGGTTCTTCCAATGATTTGCTAGAGGAGTTTTTTTTTTTTTTTTTTTTTTTTTTTTTACCTATCTTAACTTTGTTTAGTTGATTCTACATTTGAAACTTAATTGTTTTGCTTGCTAACCTGTTTGGAACCTGATTTCATGACTTAGATGCTGGCAAATTTTTTAATGAAAGGATATCATTGCAGAACCCGGTGCATGGACATTCAGGTACATATTCTATTTTACTTACTGAGTGTAATACTTATCTTACGTGGCCAATTTGTTACCAATTAACCTTACTTGGCACCAGATTAGTGTTGATTGTTTAAAATTCAAATTCTTAGAATCCAGTGGCGTCAGCTCCTATGCATAATAATGATATAACAAACTTTTTCACATCCCATCACCTGTTCCCCTTCCCGATACGACCCAAAACCTTTCCTATTCCATTAAGTCATCAGATGTTGAGAAGGAATTACATTGTTTCTATCGCTGTAAAGAACCAAACTTCTCTCGAAAATTTTTCTCTCATTCTCTCTCTAAAAACTCTGTCATCATGTCTACCAGTTCTAAAATTGATTCAAAACTCCCTTTTCCTAAACTCAAAATTTCCAAACTAAATCAAAAGGCTAAGAAACTGGCTTCGAGTCGCTCCGTACCAATGACAAAAAAGTTCGCAAAACTAAGGCAGAAGAAGTTGACGAAGGAGGCTACTAGCAAGGGGGAAGTGCTTCAATGGCTGGTATAGAAGAAAGGGTTGAAACGGTTCAAGAAAGTGTTCAAGAAACTGAAAAGGTAAACCCTAGTTCCCCTGCTGGTACTGTTATTGTAGAAACTAGTTTGCATACTAAGCCTGTAGATTTAAGAAATGAAGTAGTGGCTAAAGTTAGTGAAAAGAAGAGGGCGGTAGTTGAAAACCTTGGGAAAGAAAAGACTGACAATACAGAGGGTGGTTTAGTTGAAAAGTTGACTGAGGAAGCTATCAAGGAATCTGTTCCTGTGACAGCTCCTGTGGTGGAAAAACCCAGTAGTGATAAGGGAGAAGGAAAATATGTTGAACCTACCAAGGAACCCGAGAAAGAACCTGGTTCGTTCTCTGGTTCTCTGCCAGGTGATGATGCAGACCCGAGAGAAATAGATGACTATGTGGAAGAGGATGTAGAAGGAGTAGGCTTTACTGAACCTTTGGATGCTGTTTTTCCTGAGGCAAATCCAACTTCTCAAGCTAGTGAAGGTTCCTCCAGTGAAACAGATGTTGTAGTTGTGGAGGAATAGAGGAGGTTGGGTAAAAGGCCTATGGTTCAGGATCAGGGAAAAGTTGTGAACAAACGAAGGTTGGTAAAGGGAGGTGAGCTTGTCGGTTGTTCCAAAATTTGTAGTTCTGGTGATGCTGAAGGTATGGGAGAGAACAGTAGGAAGACTGTGAGCCATGCTAGGAGGCCTGCTACTCGAGGGTCTGTTAGAGAGCAGCAGGAGAAGGTTGTGGAGGAACCCGAGGTTCGTAAGAGAGATTCCAAGATAAAGTTGGTGGTTGGCGATGACAAGGATGAAAAGAAGAGGAGAATGGCTTACTTTAGGAGTTTGCCATTGATGAAGGCTAAAATTCTCCCCGACCTACAGCTAGAGGGTATGGCACAACTTGGCGCTAAGCTATGTGCTCAGGGTTGTTTGAACCTCTTTCGTGATCGAACTAGACAGCTGAGAGAGCAGGAGGTTCGAGAATTTTACTCAAATTGCACAGTAAGTGAGGGAATTGTGACGACCATAGTGAAAGGGTTGGTGATCCAGTTCGACAGTATAGAGCTTGGTGAGATTTTTGGGTGTTCCTTCTTAGGGCTACAGTGAGTACATGCAAAATTCGTGGCCGGCAAGAGGAGATTGTGTGTCCGCATTGGAGGTGACCCAAAAGTTTGAATGGAGACCTTGGCTAGCAAGGGCAACTCAAGTGAAGAAGAAGGCGATGCAACCCTTCTACCAGTTGCTTTTTAAATTTGTGCTGAAGAACATATTGCAGAGGTCGTAGAGGCACAGTAAAGCCAACTTTCTAGATCTGACCTATATGGACCTGCTAGATCACGAGGTTTGTATAAATCTACTTGAAGTGACCATAAAGCACATTGGTAGGGGAGCTAATATGGGGTTAGGAAAACATGCCGTAGTCTATGGGTTTATGCTGAGCAAAGTATTTGATTTCTTTTGGGTGCCTGTTGCATAGTGGACTGAGCC
This sequence comes from Petunia secreta, assembly GCA_029990175.1. Lineage (NCBI taxonomy): Eukaryota > Viridiplantae > Streptophyta > Magnoliopsida > Solanales > Solanaceae > Petunia > Petunia secreta. Next base: position 1,056,079 of record JARKIP010000102.1, read on the forward strand.
AGATCACAATGATATGTTTGGGAGAAACATTCTGAATTCCTGTGATTATGTGTTGGATGGTGAACCTGCTGATAAACCAGAGCATGTGGAGGAGGAAGCTGAGGAAAGGAGAAATGCTAGAATGGACAGAAGGATTGAGGGGTTCAGGAGGCAGCTTGAGAGGCAAAATGATGAGCAAGCTTGGATGAATGCAGAGAATACTAGGCTGGATGCTGAGCTAGAGCATGAATGTTAAGGAAACTCGCGTCGCCTTGCCTTGTTGCTTGCTTATTTTAATATCCCTGACATTCCCCAATTCTGAACTAGTTCCTTTCCCAAGTCCCCTTGTTGGTTCTTTCTATGGCCTGGTTTTAAGACAATTATTATGTTTGGTTTGTAATATTTGAATGATGTTTTGGATGTTTAAACCGGTTCGACGATTTTTTTGATATATATATATCCATGCTATTTGCTACTCCCTCTGTCCCAATTTATGTGTCACACTTTCCTTTTTGGTCTGTCCAAAAAAGAATGTCACATTTTTTTATTTGTCAACTATTTAATAAATTGTCTCTATTTTACCCCTATTGGGTCCTACTTTTTTTAAAAGTTACCAACAACTTTTTTTATTACTCCAATCTTCTCTCTCTTACTTTTTCAAGGGTAAATTTGAACATTTCCAAAGTCAACTTCTATTTCTTAAACTTCGTGCCAAGTCAAACACCGCCACCTAGATTGGGACGGAGGGAGTAGTATTTATTGTTTGAAACAGGTTCCTGACGTATAAAGGTTGGCTAGCTGCCTATGGCACTAGAGTCAACTAAGACTTAATTAAAGTTGAGCAGGTTCATGCAACTGTGAAACTTTTCGATGATGCCAAAAGGGGGAAGTTAGATGTTGTTTAGTTTCATTTTATGTTTTGTGACCTATTTTTGCCTAACTGTTATTACCCTGGTTCTTGGTTAGTGTTTGATATACATGTTCTTGTGCTTACATACCCTCGATGAGACAACATTATTTGTCATCATCAAAAAGGGGAATTTGTTGAAGTATAAGTTTTGAAGATGACAAAGGATCTGGTGCTGAGTGGACTACGAAAAGGTTCAAAGTTGAGTAAGAAGACTGGGATGTTCAAATGGCCATTCGAGTTAGAGTTGAAAAAGGAGAACGAGAAAGCTGGAGTCAAAGTTTCAATCCTACTGGGAAAAGAAGAAGCTTGAGGCGGTGCTAAAATCGAACGGGGTTCCTACGGGAAAAAGGATTGAAGACTTAGGCAAATTAACTTGAGGTTCAAATAAGGCAATATAGGTAAATCTTATTTGAAACAGAATCCAAAGTGAAAAAGGAGTTCTAAGATTAATTGGAAACGTCTATGTCAAACTCTATAAATTCAAGTTAATTTGGCCAGAATGCTTTACGCACTCAAGAAATCTCAACAGAGCAAATCAAGAACAAAACCGATCGTGAGAAGCATTATGTGCAAGAACAAAGGCTGGGCAGCAGAACCTTACGAAGGAGCAGTTTCATAGTTTAGTCTATTATTTTAGTTCTTTATTATAGGCTATCAAGTTGTAATCTATCAGCTTGTTAAGAAGCAATTAGTAGAGGTTACTCTTTGGTGTGATAGGGTCAACCTGACAAGCTAACGTGTGGCCTGAAAGGTTCTAGGTACTAGGGAGGTCTAGTTCCTCGATTGCATTACGTTGTAATCTAAAACTTGTTCGGTTTTCCTGTAGTGCAAGGTTGATATCCCAAGAGTTTGGGTCGTGGTTTTTGATCCCTTGAGCAAGAATTTTTCCACGTAAAAAACTATGTGTTCTTTACGTTTCCGCATTGTGTTTAAGTTTAAGAGATAGGTGAAACTTGCAAGGAACCTAGTTCTTTGTAAGATAGGCGATCAAAGTTAAGAGCAAGTTTTATAAGTTTAAAAATCGGGTAAGAACACTATTCACCCCCTCTAGTGTCCTACAAAGGTGCACCAAGTGCAACAAGTGGTATCAGAGCGGGTTCTCTCACATAAAAATTAACATCTTGAGAAGGATCTGAACAATGAGTGCACCACCGATCATAACCGAAAGACACTCTATCAACAAACCTCCGTAGTTCAATGGCCAACACTATAAATTCTGGAAGTTTAGGATGGAAACCTTTCTACAGGCAAAAAACTATCAATTATGGAAAATTACGAGCCATAGTCCTATGATTCCCACAAAAATTGATGCATTAGGGAACAAGGTTCAAAAGCATGTAGAAGAATTTAATGAAGGTGATTTCAAACTACTTCAGATGAATGCATAAGCTATGAAGATTCTCCACTGTGGACTAGGATTTAATGTCTATACACGTATTTCCATGTGCTCAACCGCAAAGGAAATCTGGGATGTGCTAGATAGTGTCTACAATGAAGAAACAGTAAAGTCAGAAGAAATTTCAATCAAAGTCATTCCTGATGAGAATAACACGGTAGAAAGTCTGAACTACTCAGGGCGTTTCAAGTGTTGCAAAAAGACTATGTTATTAAAACTTGTCCAACATGGGGATCATCTGAAAGTGAAAGTGATGAAGAAGAAGAGGAACCTGAAGATGACTCTCCATTGGCACTAATGGCTCTTGATGATGAACCTTTCACTGACGATCCACCTGTAAGTCCGATGAACTGAAAACTAGACTTCATACTTGCTCCCCTAGGGAATTAAATTTGCTGCTCTGAATTTAATGAAGGCATTGAAAATTTGAGGACTCAGAAGGAACTAGTGCTTTCTGAGAAGGACCAACTAATTTAAGTTGTGTCTGGATACTCAATGAAAAATAAAAACTTGGAAAAGGCTAAAACTGATCTTAAAAAGGAACTAACTGCTAGTGAAACCCAAGTTTTGGAACTTAAACAGATAGTCTCAGCCCTCGAATTTGAAAGTCGTCAATTAAAGGAACATGTGCTTAGTGAGCAAAAGAAAGTTTCTGCACTCGAACTCGAAAATCTAAAATTGAAAGAAGTGTCAGGTATGCAAGTAGTTAGTGAGGCTCAAATCAACCTTGAAAATGAGCTTGAAAAGAGAAACCAGGGTCTTTGTTAGGAATTTGAGAAGAACCGGGTTCTTCAAGAAAAGGTTGAGAAAGCTAACTATGAGCTCACCAGACTCACTAAATGGAACAAGTCTTCTGAAACATTAAATTGGCTGCATGAAAATCATAATAGAGGTAAAACTAGTTTAGGACATAGAAAACCTTTACCTGCTTGGAACCCTAATAGTAAATGTGTCGGACTTCCTTGCAACAAACTCTGCTTATTGTGTGGTAAAACTGGTCATATCAAGAATGAATGCAGTATTACAAAAGGAGCAGTGCAAAAGAATAAAAAGTCAGTTTTACCTTATTAGGCTAGAAAAAATTTGATCCATCCATTCTATAACAAAAAGGGACCCAAGCTAGTTTGAGTTCCTGTTACTAACCCTTGATTTTCTTTTGCAAGCTGGAGTGAGATGGAACAACCCAAGCTGGATTCTTGATAGTGGGTGTTCCAGGCACATGACCGGAGACAGAAGAAACTTTCTCTCACTCACAGCATTTCAAAGAGGGTAGTGTGGCTTTTGGATGAGGCAAGAGCGGTGAAATTATTGGTATTGGAAAGGTTGAGAGATCCCTCAATTATACTATTGACAATGTACTCTGTGTGGATGGATTGAGGCACAATCTTTTAAGTATTTCTCAACTATGTGGAGAGGAAATAAAGTGAGCTTCACATCTGTAGGTTGCACTGTAAAGAACCTGCAGACTGGTTAAGTGATAATGGAAGGGAAACACGGAAATAATGTGTACAAGGCTACATTGGGTTCTCTTCCTGAGAATAATTTGACTTGTCTGAATGTGCTTGAAAATGATAGTCAGTTGTGGCACAAGAGATTAGGACACACAAGTTTGACTCAGCTAAATAAGTTGGTGTAAAAGGACCTGATTCGTGGAATGCCAAGCAAGAGGTTCAATGACATCAAGATCTGTGATGCGTGTGTGAGTGGGAAACATATAAGATCTTCATTCAAGTCAACGAAAGTGGTTAGTACTTCCCACTTGAGTTGGTTCACATGAACTTGTGTGGACTAATGAGGGTGAGGATAAGAGGAGGTAAGAGGTTCGTAATGGTAATTCTTGATGACTACTCCAGATACACATGGACCCTATTTCTCAGATCTAAGGATGAAGCATATGATGTGTTCGAGGACTGGGTCAGAGTTATTTAGAAGAAATTGGGGTTTCAACAGGTGAGTAACAGGTCCGACCATGGAATGGAGTTTGAGAATGCTAAGTTTGCAGAGTATTGTAACAAACATGGTGTGGATCACAACTTCTCTACACCAAGGACCCCTCAGCAGAATGGTGTAGGTGAAAGGAAGAACAGGTCCTTAGAGGACATGGCTAGAACTATGATGTTGTCAAGCGGTCTATCAAAGAGTTTCTGGGCTGAAGCCGTTAACACCGCTTGCTACTTACTAAATTGTTGTTCTATCCATCCTATATTAGAGAAAACTCCCTACGTAGTGATTAAAGGCAGGAAACCAAATATTGCACATCTCAGAGCTTTTGGGTGCAAGTATTTCGTGCATAACAATGGGAAAGAACCTATAGGGAAGTTTGATTCTAGAAGTGATGAGGCCATATGTTTGGGATATTCTTCACAAAGTAAAGCTTATAAAGTGTTCAACAAGAGGACCATGGCTGTAGAAGAAAGTGTGCATGTGGTATTTGATGAATCTGAGGTTGTTGCAAATAAACAAGAAGATGTTGATCAGGAGATTGGTCTTGCTAGAGATGAACCTGCTGAAGACCTGGAGAACCTGAATGGAAATAAAAATGATCATGCTGATAAGGATCAGACTCAGGGGGAACTAGAAGGCAATCAGATAGGGGGAACTGAAGATCAAGATAAAGACGACCCAGATAACACAGCTCCTCCTGGAAACACTACCCAGCAGATTCAACCTAAACCTTGGAAGTATCAAAGTTCTTATCCACTGGAGAGCCTCATCTCTGATTTTAATACTGGAATTATTACTAGAAGAGCTCTAAAGAACTTTTGTGCATTCTTTGCACTTCTATCCTCAATAGAACCTAAGAATATACGAGAAGCACTTAAGGATCTAGATTGGGTAATTGCTATGCAAGAGGAACTTTCAATTTAAACGGAGTAAGGTATGGCATCTGGTCCCTCGACCAGCGGACAAGTCCATCATTGGTACTAAATGGGTATTCAAAAACAACCTGGATGAACATGGCATAGTAACAAAGAACAAGACAAGACTGGAGGTTCAAGGTTGTAGTCAAGAAGAGAGAATCGATTATGATGAAACCTTTGCACTTGTTGCTAGAATGGAAGCCATTAGGATGTTGATTGCTTTTGCAGATTACATGGATTTTAATTTGTATCAGATAGATGTGAAGAGTGCATTCCTTAATGGTTATCTGAATGAAGAGGTATATGTGGTTCAACCACCTGGCTTTTAAAATACAGAGTTTCCTGATCATGTCTACAAACTTGACAAGGCAATGTATGGATTGAAACAGGCTCCTAGGGCATGGTGTGAAAGGTTGTCAAGGTTCTTATTAAAGAACGATTTTACAAGAGGTAAAGTAGACATAACTTTGTTTCTAAGGAAGAAAGCCAAGGAATTGTGAATTGTTCAGATGTATGTAGACGACCTCATATTTGGAGCCACTAATGAGAACCTTTGCAAGGAGTTTGCCGACCTGATGGGAAGTAAATTTGAGATGAGTATGATGGGTGAGCTGAATTTCTTCTTAGGCTTACAAATCAAGCAAACTCAGGAAGGCACTATGATCCATCAGCAGAAGTACATCAAGGAGCTTTTAGGGAAGTATGATATGAAGTCTGCTAAGTACATGAACACACCCATTGCTCCTGTAACGAAGATAGATCTGGATGAAACTGGTGCTTTAATTGATGAAATTAAGTACGGAGGGATGATTGGTTCTCTGTTATATTTAACTGCAAGTCGTCCAGATATTGTTTATAGTGTGGGGTTGTGCGCGAGGTTCCAGTCAAAGCCAAAGGAGTAATAGTTAACTGCAGTAAAGAGAATCTTGATATATTTGAAAGAAACTTAAGATCTAGGTTTATGGTATACAAAAGGTGGAAGTTTTAATCTGATTAGTTATGCTGATGCTGACTATGCTAGTCACTTGGTTGATAGGAAAAGTACATATGAGATGACACATTTCCTAGGTCCTTTTCTAGTTTCATGGGCTATTAAGAAGCAGAATTCAGTGGCATTATCTACAGCTGAGGCTGAATATGTAGCAGCTGCATTGTGTTGTTCACACCTATTAATGATCAAGCAGTAGTTGGAGGATTTTCGAATCAAGTATGGACCAGTTCCAATCTTTTGTGACAATACCAGTGCAGTCAATATAGCCAAAAACCCGGTCCAGCATAAGAGAACAAATCACATTGATATTAGGCATCACTATTTCAGGGACAAGGTTGAAAAAGGCTTAATTACTATGAATTTTTGCAGGACTGAGGATCAAATTGCTGATATCTTCACTAAGGCATTGAACAGGGTACAATTTGAAAATAACAGGCTTGAGTTAGGGATGACTAAGATATAGTGAACGAGAAAGCACCTGGTTCTTCCAATGATTGGCTAGAGGAGTTTTTTTTTTTTTTTATAACCTAGCTTAACTTTGTTTCGTTGATCCTACATTTGAAACTTAATTGTTTTGAATGCTAACCTGTTTGGAACTTGATTTCATGACTTAGATGTTGGCAAAATTTTTCATTAAAGGATATCATTGCATAACCCGGTGCATGGACATTCAGGTACACATTCTATTTTACTTACTGAGTGTAATACTTGTCTAACGTGGCCAATATGTTACCAATTAACCTTATTAGTGTTGATTGTTTAAAATTCAAATTCTTAGAATTCGGTGGCGTCAGCTCCTATGCGTAAATAATGATATAACCAGCTTTTTCACATCCCATCACCTGTTCCCCTTCCCGATACGACCCAAAACCTTTCCTATTCCATTAAATCATCAGACGTTGAGAGGGAATTACATTGTTTCTATCGCTGTGAAGAACCAAACTTCTCTCTGAAATTTTTCTCTCATTCTCTCTCTAAAAACTCTATCATCATGTATACCAGTTCTAAAATTGATTCAAAACTCTTTTTTCCTAAACTCAAAATTTCCAAACTAAATCAAAAGGCTAAGCAACTGGCTTCGAGTCGCTCCGTAGCAATGATGAAAAAGTTTGCAAAACTAAGGCAGAAGAAGTTGACGGAGGAGGCTACTAGCAAGGGGGAAGTGCTTCAATGGCTAGTTCCCCTACTGGTACTGTTATTGTAGAAACTAGTTTGCATACTGAGCCTGTAGATTTAAGAAATGAAGTAGTGGCTAAAGTTAGTGAAAAGAAGAGGGTGGTAGTTGAAAACCTTGGGAAAGAAAAGACTGACAATACAGAGGGTGGTTTAGTTGAAAAGTTGACTGAGGAAGCTGTCAAGGAATCTGTTCCTGTGACAGTTCCTGTGGTGGAAAAACCCAGTAGTGATAAGGGAGAAGGAAAATATGTTGAACCTACCAAGGAACCCGAGAAAGAACCTGGTTCGTTCTCTAGTTCTCTGGCAGGTGATGATGCAGACCCGAGAGAAATAGATGACTATGGGGAAGAGAATGTAGAAGGCGTAGGCTTTACTGAACCTTTGGATGCTGTTTTTCCTGAGGCAAATCCAACTTCTCAAGCTAGTGAATGTTCCTCCAGTGAAACTGATGTTGTAGTTGTGGAGGAATAGAGGAGGTTGGGTAAAAGGCCTATGGTTCAGGATCAGGGAAAAGTTGTGAAGAAACAAAGGTTGGTAAAGGGAGGTGAGCTTGTGGGTAGTTCCAAAATTTGTAGTTCTGGTGATGCTGAAGGTATGGGATAGAACAGTAGGAAGACTGTGAGTCATGCTAGGAGGCCTGCTACTCGAGGGTCTATTTGAGGGCAGCAGGAGAAGGAGGAACCTGAGGTTCGTAGGAGAGGTTCCAAGATAAAGTTGGTGGTTGGCGATGACAAGGATGAAAAGAAGAGGAGAATGGCTTACTTTAGGAGTTTGCCACTGATGAATGGTAAAATTATCACCGACCCAGAGCTAAAGGGTATGGCACAGCTTGGTGCTAAGCTAAGTGCTCAGGGTTGTTTGGACCTGTTTCGTGATCGAACTAGACAGCTGAGAGAGCAAGAGGTTCGAGAATTTTACTCAGATTGCACAGTAAGTGAGGGAATTGTGACGACCATAATGAAAGGGTCGGTGCTCCAGTTCGACTGTATAGAGCTTGGTGAGATTTTAGGTGTTCCTTCTTAGGGCTACAGTGAGTACATGCAAAATTCGTGGCCGGCAAGACGAGATGGTGTGTCCGCATTGGAGGTGACCCCAAAGTTTGCATGGAGACCTAGGCTAGCAAGGGCAACTCAAGTGAACAACTCCTCAAGCTATTGAAGGTTCCTCCAGTGAAACTGATGTTGTAGTTGTGGAGGAACATATGAAGTTGGGTAAAAGGCCTATGGTTCAGGATCAGGGAAAAGTTGTGAAGAAATGAAGGTTGGTAAAGGGAGGTGAGCTTGTGGGTAGTTCCAAAATTGGTAGTTCTGATGATGCTGAAGGTATGGGAGAGAACAACAGGAAGACTATGAGTCATGCTAGGAGGCCTGCTACTCGAGGTTCTATTAGAGAGCAGCATGAGAAGGTTGTGGAGGAACCTGAGGTTCGTAGGAGAGGTTCCAAGATAATGTTGGTCGTTGGCAATGACAAGGATAAAAAGAAGAGGAGAATGGCTTACTTTAGGAGTTTGCCACTGGTGAAGGGTAAAATTCTCACGACCTAGAGCTAGAGGGTATGACACAGCTTGGTGCTAAGCTAAGTGCTCAGGGTTGGTTGAACCTATTTCGTGATCGAACTAGACAGCTGAGAGAACAGGAGGTTCGAGAAATTTACTCAAATTGCACAGTAAGTGAGGGAATTGTGACGACCATAATGAAAGGGTTGGTGATCCAATTCGATTGTACAGAGCTTGGTGAACGTTTTGGTGTTCCTTCTTAGGGCTACAGTGAGTACATGCAAAATTCGTGGCCGACAAGAGGAGATGGTGTGTCTGCATTGGAGGTGACCCAAAAGTTTGCAGGGAGACCTAGGCTAGCAAGGGAAACTCAAGTGAAGAAGAAGGCGATGCAACCCTTCTACTACTTGCTATTTGAATTTGTGCTGAAGAACATATTGCAGAGGTTGGAGAGGCGCAGTAAAGCCAACTTTCTAGATCTGACCTATATGGACCTGCTAGATCGCGAGGTTTGTATAAATCTACTTGAAGTGATGATCAAGTACATTGGTAGGGTAGCTGATATGGGGTTAGGAAAACATGCCTTAGTCTATGGGTTAGGAAAACATGCCTTACTTTTTTTAAAGTTACCAACAACTTTTTTATTACTCCAATCTTCTCTCTCTTACTTTTTCAAGGGTAAATTTGAACATTTCCAAAGTCAACTTCTATTTCTTAAACTTCGTGCCAAGTCAAACACCGCCACATAAATTGGGACGGAGGGAGTAGTATTTATTGTCTAAAACAGGTTCCTGACATATAAAGGTTGGCTAGCTGCCTATGGCACTAGAGTCAACTAAGACTTAATTTAAGTTGAGCAGGTTCATGCAACTGTGAAACTTTTCGATGATGCCAAAATGGGGAAGTTAGATGTTGTTTAGTTTCATTGTATGTTTTGTGACATATTTGCCTAACTGTTATTACCCTGGTTCTTGGTTAGTGTTTGATATTATATAGGTTCTTGTGCTTACATACCCTCGGTGAGACAACATTATTTGTCATCATCAAAAAGGGGGAATTTGTTGAAGTATAAGTTTTAAAGATGAAAAAGGACCTGGTGCTGAGTGGAGTACGAAAAGGTTAATAGTTGAGTAAGAAGACTTGGCTGTTCAAATGGCCATTCAAGTTAGAGTTGAAAAAGGAGAACGAGAAAGCTGGAGTCAAAGTTTCAATCCTACTTGGAAAAGAAGAAGCTTGAGGCGGTGCTAAAATCGAACGCGGTTCCTAAGGTAAAAAGGATTGAAGACTTAGGAAAATTAACTTGAGGTTAAAATAAGGCAATATGGGTAAACCTTATTTGAAGCGGAATCCAAAGTGAAAAAGGAGTTCTAAGATTAATTGGAAACGACTATGTCAAACTCTATAAATACAAGTTAATTTGGCCAGAATTCTTTACGCACTCAAGAAATCTCAACAGAGCAAATCAAGAACAAAACCGATCGTGAGAAGCATTGTGTGCAAGAACAAAGGCTGGGCAGTAGAACCTTATGAAGGAGCAGTTTCATAGTTTAGTCTGTTGTTTTAGTTCTTTGTTATAAGCTATCGAGTTGTATTCTATCAGCTTGTTAAGAAGCAATTAGTAGAGGTTTCTCTTTGGTGTGATAGGGTCAACCTGACAAGCTAACGTGTGGCTGGGAAGGTTCTAGGTACTAGGGAGGTCTAGTTCCTTGATTGCATTACGTTGTAATCTAAAACTTGCTCGGTTTTCCTTTAGTGGAAGGTTGAAATCCCAAGAGTTTGGGTCGTGGTTTTTGATCCCTTGAGCAAGAATTTTTCCACGTAAAAATCTCCGTGTTCTCTACGTTTCCGCATTGTGTTTAAGTTTCAGAGATATGTGACACTTGCAAGGAACCTGGTTCTTTGTAAGATAGGCGATCAAAGTTTAGAGCAGGTTTTAGAAGTTTAAAAATCGGGTAAGAACACTATTCACCCTCCCTCTAGTGTCTTACAAAGGTGCACCAAGTGCAACACCCGTGTTGAACACGGACCAAGGGGCATTTAGTGTTATAAATAAAAGTTAGGATGCTGCTAGTTGACCATGCCTTTATGGACATACAATGGCCATACCGGATGAAAAGTCTATTTAGTCCCTGTTCACTTTTGGCTCCAATCACTATCATTTTCCCTCCAATAATTTTTCCTCCTCTACTCTTTTCGATCTATTAAGTTTTTCTCTAAATATATAATAATTTTAAATTAGCATGTCTAGCTTTTTATGGTCCCAATATATTAAATAATTAAACTAAATATATAATATATTATTTTTAATATTGATAAATAAGTACATTATTCTTAATATTGAATATATGAGTTTAATTTAAATGAGTGTTGAATTTAATTGATTTCTTTTTTTTTTGTTGCTTGCACGAGTTTTTCGTTAAATATTTAAATTTTAGATGGCAACGTAAGTGACCAGTTTTTATTGTAGTTAATTAATTAATGTATTGAAATTGAACTCATTCGAATTATGGTAATTTAATTGACTAGGTAATAAAAATATATGCCCTATATATTTCAAACTTATTCCTCCGTATTTTTACCTACACACTATTTAAAAAATTACCAGTAAAAAATTATAATTCACATATTAGCATACACACCCCTAGATAATACAACAAGAATTATGTGAGAACAAAAAAAAAAAAACTAGGAAATAAATTTGTTTTGGAAGTACTGTTATATATAAGACAATATATTATCAAGAATAAATACAGATATGACATCATTAATTAAACTACTAACTGATCATGCATTGTGTAAAATCATCCGAAGTAAGAGTAGGAGTAGTTGTTAGTGTGTCTCTACGTTATTTATGTTGAATCTCTGGATAATCTCGCTTGCAGTGTCCACCAAAACCATTTTAGTTCCATGTTCATGTTTTTTGCCTTATTTGATGGGTCAACAAAGAATAGACTAAAAAGAAAGGACGAATATTGTTGCTTGATGGGTTAGCTAACGCCTTAGAAATTGAAGACAAGAATTTGCGTGTTTAAGTATAGTTGGAGTGAACCCATTGATATATGAAGCTACTCCTGCATAATAGCAACTACTGCGATATTATAATCAAAGGTCAAAGGTTCGAACTTGACAAAAGTGTACCATCTAACCTATTTTTTCAATTACTTCATATTTAATTACTCTTTCTATGTAGCCAATTTTTTTTAATCTTTTATATGTTATTACGAATACTAATGAATTTTGATTTGCTCTATTTGATCCTTCAATTACTATTGCTATGTAGCAAAATTTCTTATATCTTCTACATGTTATCACTGATAGTATTGAGTTTTTGATTTGCCTTATCTGATCCTTCAATCACTGATAGTAATGAACAATTGAAGACACCTTGGGGGACATACAATCATATAAAATAACATATACGTTTTCCTCTATAAGAACATATATTTTTGGTCAAACAATACAAATTTTTATTTAATCAAATTAATAAGATAAATAAGGACATTATCTTGGTTCTAGATTAGATGTGTCACGACTAAGAATATTATTTCGAGCTTGAAATAAGATACTATTTCGCTGTTTTTAAGTTAGTGACCATTCATGTAAAATTTTAATTTTGAGTTATTTTTTCAATTATTTAAATTTAATTTAAAATAAATATGAAAATTTTAAAAATTTATACTTTGTGCTTTGCTTGAACTAGTGTATGCGTATTACAAGTATTTATGAATATATTAATTAAATAAAATATTTTACTCCATAGATTAGGGTGGAATTCGATTAAAATTTTTTTATAACTTTCCTAACAAAAAATATTTTAGATTCTCAAAAAATGGGTTTCAAATAAATACAAAAAATGAACAAATTAATTTCTTTTTTAAAAATATAGATTTTAGCCTTTTTTTTTTCTGTAGAAAATACTTATTTTTAGACATCAAGATGATTTTTTTTTTTGTTAAACACTTTACAAAACTATATTTTTTAATTTTTTATACTAAAAAGTGACGTACCAGAAAGGAGAAAGCACAAAAATAATTATCATGAAATTAAAATTTCGTATATACTAAAAAGAATATGAAATATGCATTAAATAAGATTTTTTTTATATTATGAAAAAAATCAGAAAGTTGGTATTCAAATTTTTGAAAAAATATAATAAAAGAAAATGGACACAAAAAAATGTAGTTTTTATACATTCTATCCATTGGGAATGTAAAATATAATAACTACAGAGAGAGAGAGATTCAAAATTTGATTTTTTTCTCATGAAGGGTATAATAGGAACAAAAAATGTACGAAATGTCCATAATACCCCCAATTCCCTAGTGAATTGACTTAATCATCCCCAGTATGATATGACCATTAGTGCCAAGAAAAGTATAGTCACATATTATTTTCTTAAAAGTTAATGTCTCATTAATATGTTAACAACAAAACCTGATCTTCCATTTCAATATATGTTAGTATGTTATCGAATCGATTGGGTCAAACATAACATTTTTCCCCAAGCAAACGGAGAACTAGTTTTCATAAATAATAAAAATCCAAAAGGGCTCATACCTTTACCTGAAATATTATTAATTAATTCTAACTTAACTTTTAAAAACGAACAAATTAAATTAAATTAAAGAAAGGTTAAACGCCCTTACCAACACAAATTTACGTACTTTCAAATGTATACCCTCAGTGGCGGATGTAGAGTGAAGCCTAGGGGTTTGGCGGAACCCAATAAATTTTTCGTAGACAGCGTATTTATATTACAAAAATTATTAAATATTTATAAAAATCAAGTCGAGAACTCAGTTACTTGCATTTGAGATTGTTATTCCAAAATCTAAAACTCATAAGGTTTAAATCCTGGTCTGCCTCTGTATACACTACCAAATACTAAAGAAGAAAAGAAAAACTTGGTACACAATTACCTTTATTCGATAGAAACTTGTATACATAAAAACATTACATATCATCAATTATGAGTTGATTTTTTTACAAATGTTGCAAGTTTTCACTAGTTCTATATTCAATAACAAATTAGAATTTCGAACAAGGAATTTAAATAATGGCAACAATGTGATATACAAAATTCAAGCATGTGACTAATGCAAACTTGAAATCTCATTTGCCACGGTGTTAGTAGTTTTCTTTGTATTGAGGGGATTATATACTTGTATTATTTCACCCTATTTTTGCAATACTATATCTTTACAAAGGTAATTTCAATTGCAATTCTCTTTATTACATGTTGGAATCACCTCTATTTCTAATCTCTTTCTAGAGAAATGGAGCTTATTTCATCCATGATTACCTCGTCATATGTACATGATCTGATGATCATAGCACATAGTGAAATTAGTAATGGCAATCACATGCAGGGAATGTAACGACCCTCAAATAGTCGTTACGGGATCCGGAACCTCGATTTGCATGTCGATAGTCCCAAAAGCTCCGTTAGGTCATTTATGACCCGTCTGTGAAATCTGAGTCGAAACGGAGTCCGTTTGATAGGTTTTCGAGAAAAGGATCCGTTTATGAAATTCCGGAAAGGAATTTGGGGTTTCGATAGGTCGTTTTGAGTAAACGAACCCCGATGGAAAATCCGAGCGCACCGTTAGGTCCGTCTCGTCATTTATGATATGTAGCAACCTTCAAAATTGAAAACGGACCTCGTTTGATAGGACTTTTGATAAAGTCCCCGTTTCGGAAGTTTAAAAGAGTTAAAAGAGGTTTCCGAGCTCGATTTGAGCAAATGAGCCCCGATGAGGGATCCGAAAGTTCCGTTAGGTTCGTATAATCATTTGTGACTTGTAGAAACTTTCGGAATTGGATTCCGAGGTCGTTTGGTTAAATTTCGCTATTTTGGCGAAAGTCGAAAATTGAACCTTTGCCGTGGGACCCACTTTTTGAGTTCTGGAGGTCCGAATTGAGTTCCGTCTTGACGAGCATGTCACCCAAGTATTTTATGACTTGTGTGCAAAATTTGGGATCATTCCGAGCTTCGTAGGGTCCCGTTTTGCCCCTAAAACAGTAGAAAATCTGGTGCGACTTTTCTGTTCTGTTTTGGCGCAAACAGCCGGATAAAAGCTGATTTTCCGGCCAATCCGTAAGGAATTAGGAAAAATTCAAAACATAAAAGTTGTAGCCCTTTGAGTTGTGGTTCTAATGGAACCGGTTTCAGGTCATTTGGACATTCCTATCAAAAGTTATGATTTTTTCAAAAGAAGCTGTCACAGAGGCAAAAACTGCTATAAAAAGGCCATTTCGGGCCATTTCGGTTCATAACTTATAAAAATCATTTGGTGAGCTCTTGAGGCGATTTTTGGGTATTTCTTGAAGACTCAATCATACTTAAACTTAAGGTAAGCCCTTTCAATCCATCTTTATGTTGATTAACACAAAAATCAAAGGGTTGATTCTTGGAAATGGGTTAGAACCCTAGATTCTTAAGAATTGGGGAAAGACATCGAGCAAGGCTCGCATGTGGAATCTAAGTGTATTTTTGGACTCACGGGAGCATGGGGAGTCCGGAAAAGTACATTTTGTAAATTTAGGGCTCGGCCCTACCCGGGGGCATTTTGGTAATTTTTACCCTAGGATGCCTATAGGCTTAAATAGCTATAATTGAGCACTCATATGTGCTATATCTTGTCTTAATAGACCTAGTGGAGAGTCCTTCGCGGAGAAGGCGAGCGGGAAAGGAGATTCTTCCCGGCATTTGAGCCCGAATTTCGAGGTAAGTGAGACTTGACCTCTATTGTGCTTGTGGACTCTTCCTTCATGCTAGTATGCTTCATGTACGCATATATATACCTAACAATGGTTAGGATTAATGATGTGAATTACTTGCTATTATTGTTTGTTATAAATAGCGAGATTGTGACTCGACCGAGGTATGTGCCGGTCTAAACGCTACGTCGAGGTAGCTTAAATTTATATCGTAGTAACGCTTGCTACGCCATGCTTAGATAGCAAGAACTTGGGACATGGCCGAGGATGTTGCCGGCATGTCATGATAAATGTCTTGCCGAGGATTTTGCCGGCTTTTGTATGATATTGGTACTTGATTTGTTCACGTGCCGGGTTGGGTAGTGCTGTCTATACGTAACCTTGGGTTGGACGACATGGGAGTAGGGATTGTACCCCCAAACTGTGGTCGGGTTAACCTTCGCCTTACGTTCAGCTAGCATGACCAACCTGGGTTACGGTGACTGTGAAATATTATCGTTATTAATATTTCTGTTATTATTTCTGTTATTGTTATTAATGTCGTGGATATTAATACTGTTAGAGGGACACTTGACAGGGGGTGTGGTGTCGCCTATACTATGAGATGTGTCACACTTGACAGGGGGTGTGGTGTGGACACTTGATCTTTGAGATGTGACACACTTGACAGGGGGTGTGGTGTGGTCACTTGATTTATTGAGATACGACGCACTTGACAGGGGGTGTGGTGCGATCGTAGATAGATTTGAGATGAGCCAACGACTACGGGTCGTTGGTCTACTTATTCATAATTGTGATAGTGACTTCGGGTCACGGTATATGGTTGATACTTAGCAGTGGTGTTGCTAGTCCATCATAGGTCTAGGTTAGTCGGCACGGGAGTAGAGGTTGGACCTCCAAACCGCCGCTGAGTTGACCTATGCCTTACGTTGGATGGGCATAATCCTTGAGACTTCTGGTTACTACTTGTGTGTATGGAATGTGTTACATCTATTTGTGATTTCACTACTTTATTGTATGATTACTATAGTATGTTGTTGCTTATGATGCATGTAGCGACTTGTCCCGCAAGGGTACCTTAGCGGGCCTGTCGGTGATCTTACTGGGCTTCGGCTCATAACTTACTCTGCTACGTGCGCAGGTCCTTCATCCAGTCAGCAGCCCGGACGTTAGCGGTTCCCAAGGCTTCTGAGACTTTTGATTGAGGTGATCCGACCACACAGACAGTGGTGGCATACCGCCGGAGTCACTTAGAGATAGGACTCAGATTTCTTTGATGTATATTCATACTTTATTGAGTCACTCTTAGAATGCTCCAATTCTTTTGTGGATATATTCTTTTGGACTTCACCCTTTTATATTTATATATCCATTTATGATCTTTTCACATTATTGTTCTTTTCCGCATCTTGTTTCATTGGTTCGCCTAGGCAAATGTTGTTTAGGTGCCATCACGAGCCCTTGGAAATTGGGTCGTGACAGGGAAAAGTTCAGTGAGGCAATTTCGAAAGACATAGTAGATGGAACGAAAGGGTAGATTGAAGGTTGAGATCAAATGTAACAAGCTATGAGAATTTGAGCATGTTTAAGCTATGTTACAAGTTACAACTCTTATGAAGTCAATTGTTTTGTTATTCTCCATTTCCCACTTCACAAATTGTACTTATAGTTCATCTAAAAATTTCAGAAATGATTATCTAGTTATATGTTTATGGAAATTCATGTCCTCATCATAGTAAAACTTTGCCGTTGTTTTCATGTCTTGTTATTAGCTCTACTTTCCTTAATTCTATCACAGATTATTAGGACAAAAACTTCGACTTTCTACCTCATACTACGTAAGATTTTGAAGTATTTTAAGAGAGTTAAGAAATATGTCAAACAGTATTTTCTTAATTTCTTCTTAAGCAAAAAGAATAGGAAGAGAAAATAAAAGTGAACTGCCTCCTCCTTCTCTTTAATTAGTAATTTAATACTATTATTCTTCTTCTTAACCCACACTCGCTATGAAGAGGTAAAGTCAATTAAGAAGTTGACAAGCACTGATGATATAGCGATGATCAACAAACATTGACCACCCCATTGAGTGTCATGGCTCATTATGCCCTCTGAAGAGACGAATATTTTCTCTTCTTTTTTTTCCGTTGAAATATTGCTACTTTTATTTAATAAAAAAAATTGATGTATAAAGGGTGATAGTGAGTAGAAATGTCCACCCTTTGGAGGGTCAACAAGAGGCCATTCTAACTTCGTATTGACTCTTATTAAATTGGAGTCGGCAGTGATAGGCTAGTGCAGTGACAACTTCGTCCTATCTGTAACAAATCAATCTAAGCGCATTAGGGCCAAAGGGTTTTTACTTTAGTTTTAGAATCAGACTGAACGTACCTCAATTTGAAGACAATATACTTTTTATTTTAATATCAGTCTTATCTAGTTATCTGTCTACCTTAATTAGATGAGAAAAAGTAGCTAGTATTGGTGTCTCTGTGGAAGATTTAATATTCTAATCTCTCACAATATTCGTCCTACTTCAATGAGTATTCAGTTACCCATTGACACCCAAGAGTCTTGAGTAGTAGTCTAATGGCGCTCTTAATGCATGTGCGTGTTCTTTTAGCAAGTGTTGTTTGGTTGGACTTGAAAGCATGTACAGATGGAAATTAGATTAATGAAAGGAAACCATTATCATTAATCCATTTCACGAATTATTGTGATTTAGAAATGTGGTTAAAGTTTTGTATAACATAAATTGTTTTGGGCGACGCATTAATCAAATTTTTAATATTTCAAATTCCAAAGACCAAATAATTTAATTTTTTATAAAATAACATATATAATTATGAATTATGATAATGAAAGAAAAAATGAGTGCTTAACAGAGAATAATTAATACTGCACCTATCACATTTACATAGGGCAAATACATAGAGAGGGCCTCAAACTTGCCTATTTTTTATTTTGGCACTGCAACTCTGCATGGTACCATCTTAACACCTCAAGCATGCCCAAAGAGTGTCATTTAAGCACAAAATTGACAATTCCAAATCAGCTCTTGTCCGCGTATGTCACTCGTTTTAGAAGTGGAACAATGCATGTGTAACGACCTCAAATAGTCGTTTCGGGAATCGGAACCTCGATTCGCGTGTCGACAATTCCAAAAGCTCCGTAAGGTCCATTATGACATGCCTGAAATTTTTTAGCTAAAACGAACTTTGTTAGATAGGTATCGGAGAAAGACATCCGTTTCGGATATTCGTTAAGGCTAAAAGAGGTTTCGGAGCTCGATTTGAGCAAATGAGCTCTGATGTGAAATCTGAAAGTTGCTTTAGGTTCGTATGGTAATTTATGACCTGTAGCAACCTTCAGAAGTGAAAACGGACCTCGTTTGATAGGACTTTTGATAAAGTCTCCGTTGCGGAAATTTAAAAAGGTTAAAAGAGGTTTTCGAGCTCGATTTGAGTAAACGAACTCCGATGAAAGATCTGATGGTTCCGTTAGGTTCGTATCGTCATTTGTGACTTGTAGCAACTTTCGAATTTGGATTCCGGGGTCGTTTGATTAAAATTCGCTATTTTGGCGAAAGTCGAAATTTGACCCTTTCCCGTGAGACTCACTTTTTGAGTTCTACAGATCTGAATTGAGTTTCGTCTTGACGAGCATGTCAAAAAAGTCTTGTATGACTTGTGTACAAAATTTGGGGTCATTCCGAGCTTCGTAGGGTCCCGTTTGGACCCAATAATAGTGGCTGACCTGGTGCAAAGCCAAAAAAGCTGCTGAATTCTGTTTTTTTACTGTTCAGCCAGAAAGAAATCGATTTGTCAGATTATCCATAAGGAATTGGAAAACTGTCAAAACATGAAAGTTGTAGCTCTTTGAGTTGTGGTTCTAATGCCACCAACCTCGTATCATTTGGACATTTATATGAAAAGTTATGGGTATTTAACTAAAAGCTATCCAGTGAGGTACAATTTGGACAGTATGTGGTACAACTCTTTAAAGCTGCGGGCTGCTATATATACTAGGGCAGGCATTCATTTTTATTTTCATGTTTTGAGCTTCTAAAAGTGATTCCAAGGGGAATTTGAAGTACCAATATCATTCCTAAACACAAGGTAACTATTCTTATCCATTTTTAACGCTTTAATCCGAGGATCAAAGTGACGATCCTTGGAAAGAGGGTTTGAACTCTAGA
Source organism: Petunia secreta (assembly GCA_029990175.1). Lineage (NCBI taxonomy): Eukaryota > Viridiplantae > Streptophyta > Magnoliopsida > Solanales > Solanaceae > Petunia > Petunia secreta. The sequence goes on from JARKIP010000102.1 coordinate 1,075,802, forward strand.
TTTGTGAAATGGGAAAAACGACCGAGTTGGACTCGGGTATGTACAATAATGGTACTTTTGGACTCGTGGGAGTATGGGGAGTCCGGAAACATAAATTTTACGGGTTTTTGGGTACGTCCGACCAGGGGTATTTTGGTAAATTACTTCTTAAATTGCGTAAGGGCTTAGAATCCTTTCCTCACATGCTTTCAAGTGCGACACTATTTCTTTGGCTCAGAGAGGAGTCTTACGGAGGCTCATCGTTTGGGAAAGGAGGTCGTTCCTTAGCCACTTGAGCCGATTTTGAGGTAAGTGAGACTTGACCTCTATTTTGCTTGCGGATAAGATTTGATCTTGCTAAGTAAGATGTCGAGCACTTAATTGACTAGCATTGTCTAGTAGATAGTATTATGTACTACTCGTTATATTTATACAAAAAGGAGAAAGCACAAACGTGACTTGTGTATAGTCGATGTTGTGTGCCGGTGTATTATTGATATGCTCTAGGGACAGAGGCCGGTGGTGCATTATGACCTAGAAGCGAAATTCCATCTAGGGACAGAGGCCGGTGGTGCGTTATGACCTAGATGTGGAGACTTATAGGGACAGAGGCTTGTGGTGCGTTATGACCTATAAGTAAAGTTGTTTATAGGAACAGAGGCCTGTGGTGCGTTATGACCTATAAACAAAGCCGCACAGGGTGTGTGCTTATGTTATGTGCTAGGTATATCATTACCTATGTGGTATATATCATCGCCATGCTGTGTGTTAATTATATTATTGCTTATGCCATAGTATCAATATAATATTGTATATGCTGCCTATATTATGTATCTTTATATTATTGACCATGTTATGTATTCGCGTATTATTGCTTGTGTTGTTGTATAATTATATTATCGTATGTAATGTTTATGGGTTACTGTAAAAGTGTGGATTGTACTTCTGTTATCTGCTTATGCATTATCAAAGACTTGTCCCGAAAGGGTAATTTAGCGGGCCTGTCGATGATCTTACTGGAATTGGCTCATAACTTACTGTTTAAATGTGCAGATCCTTCTACTAGTCAGACAGCTGGACTTATCTGATCCGTTCGAGGCTGTGACTATTTTTGCTTGAGGTGAGCCAACCGCATGGTTCGCGGTGGCATACCGTCTGATCCACCTTAGTGTTTAGACGCTTCCTACATCTTGTATTATATATATATATATATATATATATATATATATATATATATATATATATATATATATATATATATATATATATATATATCGGATGTCATAATTCGTAGATGCTCTATTGACACTGTATTTCGGGTGGATGTCTACACCTACATTTTATTGAAATATTTCTATCTAAATTATCATTGTGAGTCAGTTTAATTATTCGTGGTTCGCCTAAGGATGTAACACTTAGGTGCCATCACGGCCCCGAAAATTGGGTCGTGACAAATTGGTATCAGAGCCCTAGGTTGTAAGTCGAGTCTTAGGGCGTCAATGTAGCAGTGTCCGAGCAGAGTCTTGTTTATGGGTATGTTGTCGACCATACTTATAAGCGAGAGGCTGCAAAGGCATTTTAGGAAGAGTTGTTTCCCTTAATTTCATCTCTTCTCGTGCTATGATGCTTACATTGGTGCTAATCCTTTAATGTGATTATGACAGATGGTGAGAACGCGATCGTCCTCTGCTTCGGGAGCTGGTGACGCGCTGACTGATTCGGTCCGTGGGAGAGCTGTGCGTAGCACACGGACTCAGCCGAGAGCGGCTACTACCAGAGCTTCTGTGGGCAGACCTCCTGCTGCCAGACAGACTAGTACAGTGCCACCGGTGTCTTCTGAGATACCCGTCGCACATGTTCCATCGACTATGCCTTTTCTTGTGCCGGGCACAGCGGTATCTATTCCTGCAGATGTTCTATTGCGGATGATGGGCATGCTTGGATCTCAGGCCTCACCTATGGGCGATATGCCAGTACCTTCTGCGGTACCCCAGCCAGCTACTCCAGCTATGAGTACGCCGACTCCTGAGGCTACTCCGCTGATTCCTCAGTCTACTCCAGTTATTAGTCCTATTGCTCAGCCTTCCACTTTGGCTCCTCAGTCGGGTCATTCTATTCCTGCTCTTTCTATGAGTGACGAGGCGGTAGCTCGGAGGATTGAGTCCTTCATGAAGCTCAAGCCTCCCGAGTTCGATGGTACACCAGCTACTTGTTCTGCTCAAAGATATATAAAGAAGTGTGAGATGATATTTTCGGTGCTAGGTACTAGAGACACCCTTGGGGTGCGATGTGCTTCTTTCCGATTGTCCGGTGATGCCGAGACGTGGTGGATTTCTGTGATGAGACAAAGGTCCAGTGATCTTCCTTCTTTGTCTTGGGCCGAGTTCGTTGCCATGTTTATGAGTAGATTTGTGCCTCAGAGCCACCATGATGCCCAGAGGTGCGAGTTTGAGAGGTTGAGGCAGGGAGACATGTCCGTGTCTGTTTATGATACCAGATTCTTAGAGTTATCCCAGTTTGCGCTTGCTATGGTTAGGCTGGAGAGGGACAAGGTTCTTAGATTTGTTGAGGGTCTTCATCCTCGTCTTCAGATAGCTGTTGCCCCTAATATGGGCAGCAAGTCTTATTATGAGGTGGTTGATATTGTGAGGCGTATGGAGGATATTCATGCCAGGGCAGATGCAGAGAGAGTGAGCAAGAGGTCACGATATTCTGGTATTTCTAGTGGTCCTTCGCATGGAGGCCAGGGTTCCCGTGGTCATACTCAGCCTAGACTTCCTCAAGCCGTTGCTTTATCATCTCAGGGTACTTCGTCGGGTGTTCAGAGGCCTCAGCCGTCTCAGAGGCGTGGGGATTCATCTCAGTCTGTTCCACCTGTTTATGGTAGATGCCGTCAGAGGCACTATGGGAGGTGCAGGCCCGGAGGTGGATGCGGAGGAGGCGGTAGTAAGGCTTGTTACCAGTGTGGGGATCCAGGCACTTTGTTAGGGATTGCCCCTATGTTACTTCATCTGGACCTACCTCCGCGGGACATCAGAGTTCTGCTGCTATGGTTCGGTCTTCTCCTCAGGCAGCTAGGCCTGTCACTCAGGTTCCTCCTAGGCAGCCGGTTCAGAGAGCTCCTGGTCCTGGAGGTTCAGCTCAGGTTTTTGCTATGACACGCCAGGATGCCGAGGCATCCAATGATGTGATCACAGGTACTCTTTCTGTTTGTGGCCGCAGTGCCTTTGCCCTTATGGATCAGGGATCTACTTTCTCTTATGTGTCTCCTGGATTTTCACCTTGCTTGAGCAAGGATCTGGTTTTTATTTATGCTCCATTTATGGTGGCAACGCCTGTTGGAGATCCTATATGTGTAGATAAAGGGTATCGGGAGTGTGTGATTTCTATTAGTTGTGTTGAGTCTCTAGTAGACTTGATGTTGCTAGATATGGTAGAATTTGATGTGATCATGGGCATGGATTGGTTGGAATCCTGTCACGCGACATTGGATTGCCATGCCAAGTCCGTGACTATAGGTGCCGAAGGTGAGCCTAAGGCTATTTGGAAGGGTTCCAGGTCTTCTCCGAGGAACAAGATCATATCATTCATGAAGGCTCAGAAGATGATAGCTCGCGGGTGCGGAGGGTATATTGCTTCTATTCGAGATGTTCGAGTGGAGGAGGTATCTATTGATCGAGTACCGGTAGCATGCGAGTATCCGGAGGTCTTTCCGGATGACTTGCTGGGTTTGCCTTCTATGCGGGAGATTGAGCTGTATTGATATATTGCCAGGTACTCAGCCTATATCTATTCCTCCATATCGTATGGCTCCTGCTGAGTTGAGGGAATTGAAGGAGCAAATTCAAGATTTGCTTGATAAGGGTTTCATTAGACCCAGTGTGTCTCCTTGGGGTGCTCCGGTTCTTTTTGTAAAGAAGAAGGATGGTTCTATGCGCATGTGTATTGATTATCGGCAATTGAACAAAGTGACTATCAAGAACAGGTATCCTTTACCGTGTATAGACGATTTATTTGATCAGCTTCAGGGTGCTACTCATTTTTTAAAGATTGACTTGAGATCGGGGTATCATCAGTTGAGGATTCGGTCTGAGGATATTTCTAAGACTGCTTTCCGTACGAGATATGGGCACTATGAGTTTCTTGTCATGTCATTTGGGCTTACAAATGCTCCGCCCACCTTTATGGATCTTATGAACCGTGTGTTCAAGCCATATCTTGATTCTTTTGTTATTGTGTTCATTGATGACATCCTTATATATTCAAGGAGCCGATGGGAGCATGAGCATCACTTGAAGATTATCCTTCAGACCTTGAGAGACCATGAATTGTATGCTAAATTCTCTAAATGTGAGTTCTGGCTGGATACCGTGTCATTCCTAGGTCACGTGGTGACCAAGGACGGTATTAGTGTTGATCCCAAGAAAGTGGAGGCCGTTTAGAATTGGCCTAGGCCTACTTCTCCTACAGAGATTCGGAGTTTCTTAGGCTTGGCAGGTTATTATCGGCGATTCGTGGAGGGATTTTGTTCCATATCAGCACCACTGACTAAATTGACGCAGAAGAATGTTCCTTTTCTATGGTCTGCTGCTTGTGAGTCTAGCTTTCAGAGGCTCAAGACTGTCTTGACTGCAACACCTGTATTGGCCTTGCCTAGTGGATCCGGGGGATTCACAGTCTATTGTGATGCTTCTGGTATTGGCTTAGGTGGTGTTTTGATGCAGAATGGCAAGGTGATAGCTTATGCCTCAAGACAACTGAAAGTGCATGAGAAGAACTACCCTGTCCACGATCTAGAGTTATTGGCGGTGGTATTTGCATTGAAGTTGTGGAGGCATTATTTATATGGTGAGCCTTGTGAGATTTTCACTGATCATAAGAGTCTCCAGTATCTGTTCACCCAGAAGGACTTGAACGGGAGACAGCGCCGATGGTTGGAGTTGCTTAAGGATTATGACATCGCTATTCGGTATCATCCCGGGAAAGCTAATGTTGTGGCTGATGCTCTGAGCAGGAAGTCTATGGGTAGCCTTGCCTATCTTGATGTTGATATGAGATCACTAGCTCGAGAGTTGCAGGCCTTGTCCATTAGTGGAGTGCGATTTGATGATTCTGTGCCAGACCGAGTTTTTGCTTATATAGGGACTCAGTCATCCCTAGCTTCCCAGATCAAGGAAAAGCAATGTGATGATTCATATTTGCGTGATATTCGAGATAGAGTTTTAAGTGGGGGAGTGACCTCATTTATGATCGGAGATGATGGTGTACTGCGGCTCAACAGTCGGTTGTGTGTTCCGAATGTTGGGGAGTTGAGGCAGCTGATATTGGCAGAGGCACACAGTTCTCGGTATTCTATTCATCCTGGTATTACGAAGATGTATCAAGATATTCGGGAGTTATATTGGTGGAAGGGAATGAAGAGAGATGTTGTTTATCATGTGTCCCAGTGCTTAAATTGTCAACAGGTAAAGTATGAGCATAGAAGACCAGCCGGGGTGACTCAGTCCATGCCGATTCTGGAATGGAAATGGGAGCATATTACTATGGACTTTGTGGTTGGATTGCCTTTGACCTTGGGCAAGCATGATTCAGTATGGGTAGTGGTGGATCGTCTCACCAAGTCAGCTCATTTCATCCCCGAAAGGACTACTTATTCATCGGAGCGCTTAGCTCGTATCTTTATCGAGCAGATTGTGAGATTGCATGGTGCTCCAGTCTCTATTATATCAGATCACGATACTCAGTTCACAGCTCAGTTCTGGAGATCATTTCAGAAGGAGCTGGGTACCCGAGTGGATCTTAGCACCACATTTCATCCTCAGACTGATGGTCAGTCCGAGAGGACCATCCAGATTCTTGAGGATATGTTGAGGGCTTCTGCTATTGACTTTGGAGGCCATTGGGACAGTTATTTGCCTTTGGCAGAATTTGCCTATAATAACAGTTATCAGTCTTCTATCCAGATGGCTCCGTTTGAGGCATTATATGGCCGCCGATGTCGTTCTTCAGTTGGTTGGTTTGAACCTGGAGAGGTGAAGGTGTTGGGTCCGGATCTAGTTCAGCAGACCTTAGATAAGATCCGAATCATTCAGGATCGGCTCCGCACAGCTCAGAGTCGACAGATATCTTATGCGGATCGGAGGAGGAGAGATTTGGTGTTTATGGTAGGTGACCGGGTGTTTCTTAAAGTATCGCCGATGAAGGGTGTTATGAGATTCGGGAAAAAGGGCAAGCTTAGTCCGAGGTTCATTGGTCCTTTTGAGGTCTTGGAGCGCATTGGCGCTGTTGCATATAGGCTTGCTTTGCCTCCATCTCTGTCAGTTCATCTGGTATTCCACGTATCTATGCTCCGAAGTATGTTCATGATCCATCCCATGTGATTGATATGGCTTCTGTTGAGATCGACGAGGACTTGGCTTATTTGGAGGAGCCGATTGGTATTGCGGCTAGAGAGATCCATAAGCTAAGGTCGAAAGAGATCCCGTTGGTTAAAGTGCTATGGAAGAATCGTCCTAGCGAAGAGGCCACTTGGGAACTCGAGTCCGACATGCGGGAGAAGTATCCTCGCCTTTTCGATAATTCAGGTATGATTTCAATCTCTAAAGCCTGAAAGTTATGATACTGTTTATGATGTTGGGTAGTAGCGAGAGTCCTCGAAATCCGTGTAATTATTTTCGTGAAAATGTGAATCTTACCTTAGACTCGGGCTCGTCAGAGGACGAACGAGAGTGTAAGTGGGGGAGATTGTAACGACCTCAAATAGTCGTTTCGGGAATCGGGACCTCGATTTGCATGTCGACAATCCCAAAAGCTCCGTAAGGTCCATTATGACGTGCATGAAATTTTTTAGCTAAAACGAACTTTGTTAGATAGGTATCGGAGAAAGACATCTGTTTCGGATATTCGTTAAGACTAAAAGAGATTTCGGAGCTCGATTTGAGAAAATGAGCTCTGATGTAAAATCTGAAAGTTGCGTTAGGTTCGTATGGTAATTTATGACCTGTAGCAACCTTCAGAAGTTAAAACGGACCTCGTTTGATAGGACTTTTGATAAAGTCTCCGTTGCGGAAGTTTAAAAAGGTTAAAAGAGGTTTTCGAGCTCGATTTGAGTAAACGAACTCCGATGAGAGATATGAGGGTTCCGTTAGGTTCGTATCGTCATTTGTGACTTGTAGCAACTTTCAAATTTGGATTCTGGGGTCGTTTGATTAAAATTCGCTATTTTGGCGAAAGTCGAAATTTGACCCTTTCCCATGGGACCCACTTTTTGAGTTCTAGAGATCCGAATTGAGTTCCGTCTTGACGAGCATGTCACACAAGTCTTGTATGACCTATGTAAAAAATTTGGGGTCATTCTGAGCTTCGTAGGGTCCCGTTTTGACCCAAAACAGTGGCTGACCTGGTGCAAAGCCAAAAAAGCTGCTGTATTCTGTTTTTTACTGTTCAGCCGGAAAGAAATCGATTTTCTAGATCAATCCATAAGTAATTGGAAAACTGTCAAAACATGAAAGTTGTAGCTCTTTGAGGTGTGGTTCTAATGCCACCAATTTCGTATCATTTGGATATTATTTTGAAAAGTTATGGGTATTTTACTGAAAGCTATCCAGTGAGGTACAATTTGGACATCATGTGTTACAACTCTTTAAAGCTGCGGGCTGCTATATACACTAGGGCGGGCATTCATTTTTATTTTCATGTTTTGAGCTTCTAAAAGTGATTCCAAAGGGAATTTGAAGTACCAAAATCATTCCTAAACACAAGGTAACTATTCTTACCCATTTTTAACGCTTTAATCCGAGGATCAAAGTGACGATCCTTGGAAAGAAGGTTTGAACCCTAGATTTATGAAATGGGAAAAATGACCGAGTTGGACTCGGGTATGTACAATAATGGTACTTTTGGACTCGTGGAAGTATGGGGAGTCCGGAAACATAAATTTTACGGGTTTTTGGGTACGTCCGAACCGGGGGTATTTTGGTAAATTGCCTCTTAAATTGCGTAAGGGCTTAGAATCCTTTCCTCACATGCTTACGAGTGCGACACTATTTCTTTGGCTCAGAGAGGAGTCTTACGAAGGCTCATCGTTTGGGAAAGGAGGTCGTTCCTTAGCCACTTGAGCCGATTTTGAGGTAAGTGAGACTTGACCTCTATTTTGCTTGCAGATAAGATTTGATCTTGCTAAGTAAGATATCGAGTACTTAATTGACTAGCATTGTCTAGTAGATAGTATTATGTACTACTCGTTATATTTATACAAAAAGGAGAAAGCACAAACGTGACTTGTGTATAGTCGATGTTGTGTGCCGGTGTATTATTGATATGCTCTAGGGACAGAGGCCGGTGGTGCGTTATGACCTAGAAGCAAAATTCCATCTAGGGATAGAGGTCGGTGGTGCGTTATGACCTAGATGTGGAGACTTATAGGGACAGAGGCTTGTGGTGCGTTATGATTATGACCTATAAGTAAAGTTGTTTATAGGGACAGAGGTCTGTGGTGCGTTATGACCTATAAACAAAGCCGCACAGGGTTTGTGCTTATGTTATGTGCTAGGTATATCATTACCTATATGGTATGCGAGATATATCATCGCCATGCTGTGTGTTAATTATATTATTGCTTATGCCATAGCATCAATATAATATTGTATATGCTGCCTATATTATGTATCTTTATATTATTGACCATGTTATGTATACACGTATTATTGCTTGTGTTGTTGTATAATTATATTATCGTATGTAATGTTTATGGGTTACTGTAAAGGTGTGGATTGTACTTCCGTTATCTGCTTATGCATTATCAAAGACTTGTCCCGAAAGGGTAATTTAGCGGGCCTGTCGATGATCTTACTGGGCTTTGGCTCATAACTTACTGTTTAAATGTGCAGATCCTTCTACTAGTCAGACAGCTGGACTTATCTGATCCGTTCGAGGCTGTGACTATTTTTGCTTGAGGTGAGCCAACCGCATGGTTCGCGGTGGCATACCGTCTGATCCACCTTAGCTAGCGTTTAGACGCTTCCTACATCTTGTATATATATATATATATATATATATATATATATATATATATATATATATATATATATATATATATATATATATATATATAATATATATATATATATATATTCGTAGATGCTCTATTGACACTGTATTTCGGGTGGATGCCTACACCTACATTTTATTGAAATATTTCTATCTAAATTATCATTATGAGTCAGTTTAATTATTCGTGGTTCGCCTAAGGATGTAACACTTAGGTGCCATCACGGCCCCGAAAATTGGGTCGTGACATGTCAGCTAAAAAAAGGAAAAAATTAAAAAGAAAAACATCTTCTAGCCATTGGGAAAAATGAGTAAGTTTCCAAAAGAAAGTTCACCAGACGACAAAGTTGCTGAATTTCATTCAATAAAACCCACTGATTGAAACGAGAGACAAAAAATAACGTCTCCAGAATAATAACGGATGCATAAAAAAGAGTCTAAAAAGTGTTCTAGGGAAAAAGAAGTATATGAACAAGTGCTGCTTCGTGTAAATGATATTTCCATCGCCCATTTGTTTTTCTAACCTCATGAAGCTTTACTTAAGTTGCAATATTTGAGTTGCAGGTATAACAGACAACAAGCGAAAGTTCAAGTGGGTTCACCGAAAATGCAAAAGCAGAGAAGATTGTGATTGTTCTTATTTTATGTGACAGAATAAAAAAGATGGAGGAGGACGCAATTGTGGTGGTGGTGTCGGCTGTATATGAAAAAAGAGGTTCTCCTAATTGACCATAAGAATATGATAGACTTGAAGGTGAGAAAAACAGTAGTAAATTCATTTTTTCGGCACATAATGTTAATTTGAGGTTTTGCACGCGCTAGAAAAGTGTGAAGAACGCACGTGTTTGACATGCCAGCAAAATATGTTTAGAAGCATACATAAGGTGTTCATGGTACAAGGTAGATAAGATACTAATATAAAAATTTATGCAAGTTTAAGTGCTTGTCTATGTCTTTAGCGTAATATCTATGTTGAAATATATGAAGTCAGTCTTGTAGTCGATCAAGTATACAATATAGGTTATAGTATAGTCGGTAGAGTAGTTGAGTTAGTTGGCTAGTTAGCTTAGTAGATAAGCAAGTTAATATAATTATAGTTGGGTGCTATCAATTGTATAAATATATGTATTCAAGAGAGTTCATTTCCCAAATTACTTTCTCTCTCTATAGTTGCACTTTCTCTCTCTAAGGCTGAAACTTCTATTTCTTCTTAGCTCATCTTAGCTTCGATTCTCACTTCTTAACATGGTATTAGAGTGTCGGATTTTATGGCGGCGGAGCTAGGTAATTGAGCATTTGGATAGTTATCAGCAAGAGGAATTTTTTTTCCATCACTGGAACCCTAATTTTGGGGATTTCGTTAATTTCACCAGTGTCTTTTGTCGAATTGTTGATATTTCACGGCAGAGATGGCAGGAACTTCACAAAGCACCACCGGGAATCAATGAACAGCCGCCACAGCTACGGTGGAGAAACTCAACGACATTCATCCATGAAGCCTACTGTACCTACATCTATCGAATACTCCAAGTATGTTCCTCAATTGTTGATTGGAGTTGAAAATTACAGTGCTTGGAGCAAATCAATGATGACGTTATTTTTAGCAAAAAAACAAAATTTGATTCATAAATGAAAAATGTAAAAGGGAGCATTATACTGATGATCTGGAATGAGTGCGAGAGGTGTAATATGTTTGTGTTGTCTTGGATCACTAATTCGGTATCAAAGAACTAGCAAATGGACTTGTGTACTCAAAGAGTGTATATGATGTGTGGCAAGATCTAAATGAACGTTTTGATAAGAAAAATATTACCAGAATCTATCAATTGATTCGTGAAGTGTGCACTATTAGTCAGGGAACCTCTTCAATTTCAGAATACTTCTCCAGATTGAGGAATGCTTGGGATGAATACCATTCTTTAGTACCCTTACTTGCGTGTGGATGTGAGAAATACAAAGTTTATGCAGGTCATATGGAGCAACAAAAGTTGGTACAATCTCTCATGGGGTTAAATGAGACTTATGCTCAGTATAGGAGCCAAATTTTGATGACAATTCCTGCACCAACACTCAATCAGGCCTATAACATGCTTATGAGAGATGAGAGTTAGAAAACTTAGTCAAATATGATATTGCAACATGCTCAACCACTGCAGAAGCTGAACTTAAATGACCCCACAGCCTTGGCATCTACGCAGAACAATAGGTCTAAGAAGAAGAATGGGGCATTGTGTGATCTTGACAAGATCGCAGGCCATACAAGAAAGGGTTGTTTCAAGCTAATTGGTTACCCTGAGAACTACAGGAATAAGAAGAAGTAATACACAAATGGGAAGGCACATTATCCACAACAATTTGCACCAAACAGAGGACCAATGGCACAAAATGCAGAAACTCATTTCGAAGATCCATTTGGAGAAAACACTTCTCTTGGCACAACTCCAAACTTTCCTATGTTCACTTCAGATTAGTATCATCAGAAAATAAGAATGCTCAACAAAGAGTCAGTTGTACCTGAGGCCACCGCAAACATGGCAGTTATTCTGAAACCTTCAATGTATGTTTTTCTGTTGGAATTGAACATAACTCATGGATGATTGACACTGGAGCCTCTAACCACATGGTGCATAGCATGGACTTGTTATCTAACCCTGTTGCTATACCTCATACTTCTATCAGGGTGTATTTACCTGATGGTACTTCTACATTCATTTTATGTATAGGATCACTGACTATTCTTGACAATCTAAAACTCAGTAAAGTGCTTGCGTACTACATTTTAAATACAATATGCTATCTGTCTCTAGACTAACTCAAGATTTCCAATGCTACGTCCTATTTTACCCAAATTTCTGCATAGTCTAGGCTCTTTGCAATGGCAAGGTATTGGGGATTGGTAAGGATAAAGATGGCCTCTACATACTTCACCTTACCAAGGAACCTACACCTGCAATATCATCAAGTCCTTCTCATCACTAGAAGTGTCTGTCAACAATCCAACCAGATCACTGTTCAATCTGGCATCAAAGACTTGGTCATGCTCAAGTACTACAAAAGATTCCTTCACTAAAGAATCATACTCACAATAAAGATGTTTTCTCTTGTACTGTTTGTCCTTTAGTAAGGCAGACAAGATTTCCTTTCCCTATTATTCTCTAAGTCTGTAATTCCTTTTGAACTTGTACATATGGATATTTGGGGCCCATATAGACAATCTACTCACAATGGTTGTTGATATTTTCTTACCATTGTAGATGACTGTTCTAGGATAACTTCGGTGTACCTATTGAAAATGAAAAGTGATTATATCATGTTCATCAGATCTTTTCTTTCTCTTGTGCAAACTCAATTTTCAGCTAATGTCAAAGTCATCAGATCTGATAATGGCCTTGAATTTTTTAATTCCCAATGTGCTGCACTTTTTTCTTCACTTGGTATTATACACCAAAGTTCATGTGTGCACACCTCACAATAAATAGGGTGGCAGAAGAAAGCACAAACATTTACTAGAAGTGGTCCGGGCACTTAGGTTCCAAGGTCATGTGCCATTAAGATTTTGGGGAGGGTGCATTCTTGCTGAAGTTTTCTTGATCAACATGTTACCCTCCATAGTTTTGTCAGGAAATCACAATATGAAAAGTTCCTTGGTCATCTTCCCAACCTTGACATCCTTAAAGTTTTTGGTTATTTGTGCTATGTAACCAAACCCCATTTCATTGACAAGTTTTCTTCCAAAGTATTACCAGCAGTTTTCATGGGTTACTCAGAAACACAGAAAGGTTACAGGCTGTACAACATTTCTGATGATACCTTCTTTGTTAGTAGAGATGTTTCTTTCAGAGAATCAGTCTTTCCCTTTCAACATTCAAAATCAGCATTTTTACAGCCACCATCTGCTACCACTTTTCCCTTTTTACAAAAAATTTCACCTAATGATGTTTTCCCTACTACTTTTTCTCCTGCTGATCCTCCCTCCACAAATCAGCAATTTTTTACTCCAGCTGAGGATGTTTCTACACCTCCAGTATATTTCTTTCCAGGTACCACCATACACCATCCACCTAGTTAATCCACTGTGCGACCAGCTCCAACTGTGCCTAACAATGTCACACAAACTGCCCCTCCTGACCCTACTCCTTCTCTACCTAGGAGATAGAGTACTAGAACTTTGATCCACTTATTTGGCTTACTGATTATGCTGACTCTTCTTCTTGTGCTTACCCTATCTCAGCATGCATCAATTATTCATCTATTTCACCTTCTTATAGAGCCTATCTTACCATATTCTCTTATACTTTAGAGCCTACTTCTTTTGACCAGGCTGCTAAGGATAGTAATTGGGTACAGGCTATGCAACTTGAAATTTAGGCTCTAACTGACAATCATACTTTCGAAGTTGTTCCTCTTCCTGGAGGTAAAAGACCAATTGGCTGTAAATGGGTCTACAAGATAAAGTACAAAGCTGATGGGAGCATTGAAAGGTATAAAGCTCGGTTGGTCGCCAAAGGTTTCACTCAACAAGAGGGGTTAAACTATCATGGTACCTTCTCTCCTGTAGTGAAGATGGTGACAGTGAGATGTGTTGTCTTTTTGGCTGCGCAGTTCAATTGGCCATTGGCACAGATGGGTGTCTATAATGTTTTCCTACAGGGAGTCCTATTTGAGGAAGTTTACATGACTTTACCTCAGGGCTTTAGTAGCCAGGGGGAGAATATAGTGTGAAGGCTGCTCAAATCCCTGTATCGATTGAAGCAGGCAAGCAGACAATAGAATTTGAAGTTGACTACAACCTTGATTCAGTCAGGATTTACTCAAAGCAAACTAGACTACTCTATTTTCACCAAGAAGAAATGGGGCGACATTGTGGTAATTCTTGTTTATGTGGATGACTTATTGATCACAGGCAGTAGTGCAACTTTGGTACAGGAATCCAAGGACATCTTGAATCATAATTTCAGTATAAATGATTTAGGGGAATTAAGGTATTTCCTTGGCATAGAGTTTGCTAGATCAAAAGAAGGTATCCTCATGAATCAGAGGAGGTATCCTTGGAGCTAATTGCTGAGTATGGATTAGGAGGAGGAAAATCAATGGGAACTCCTCTGGAGCAGAATCAGAAACTTATAAGTCTGGAATATGATCAATCGTTTGATATTCAAGGAGATCGAGAGATGGAGGACAAAAGGTTGTATCAAAGACTGATAGGAAGATTGCTCTACTTGGCTATGACAAGACCAAACATTTCTTTTGTTGTACAAAGTCTGAGTCAATTTATGCATGCACCTAAGGCATCACATTATGAGGTAGCATTGAGGGTGGTAAGATATGTTAAGGAAAATCTTGGTCTGGGACTATTAATGAATAGTACAAGGTCTGGAAAATCAGTGTATTCTGTGATGCAGACTGGGATCATGCATCATTTCCAGAAATTCAGTCACAGGGTATTGTGTCAAACTTAGAGAGTCAGTGATATCCTGGAGGTCCAAGAAGTAGAACACAGTCTCAAGATGCTCAGTAGAAGCTAAGTACAAGAGCATGGCAACAACTGTGGCAGAGTTAGTTTGGATTCATGCGTTGTTGTGGGAGTTAGGAGTTCATGTTGATCTACCAATGGTTTTGAACTGTGACAACAAGGCATCATTACAGATGGCCTCCAATCCTATGTATTATGAGCATACAAAATACGTAGAAATTGATTGTCACTTTATCTGAGAAAAGTTGCAACATAGTTTGATCAAGACTGAATATGTACCAAGCAAGGAGCAGTTCGCAGACATATTAACCAAATGATTGGAAAGACAACTGCATGACACTATGGTCTTCAAGTTAGGAATGATCAACATTTTTGATCATTCAACTTGAGGGGAAGTGTTGAAATATATGAAGTCAGGCTTGTTATCGATCAAGTGTACAATGTAGGTTATAGTATAGTCGGTAGAGTAGTTGAGTTAGTTAGCTAGTTAGCTTAGTAGCTAAGCAAGTTAGTTAAGTTATAGTTGGGTGATATCAATTGTATAAATATATATACTCAGTTAATTCAAGTTAAGAGAGTTAATTTTCCAAATTATTTTCTCTATCTATAACTGCACTTTCTCTCTCTAAGGCTAAAACTTCCATTTCTTCTTAGCTCATCTTAGCTTCGATTCTCACTAATTAACAATCTAGAATAACAAACCTTAAGAAATAGTAAAAATAAACATAATATTAGAGAGAGACAACTTCATTTAATAACATAATGCCACACATTTTTCTTAAGAACAAGATAACTAATTTTACCCATGTCATGCACGTGGCATACAAATCTAGTATTACTACCAAAAACATTATGCAGAAATTCAAATCTTCTACACATATAATGTCTATTCAAAAGAACTGAATATTTGAATGAAGTTCTCAGGTCTTTGGTCTAGTGGTAAGAGCTCAGCTTGTGATGTATGTGGGTTAGACTCACGTCACAAGTCTGAACCCGCACTATCAGCAAAAGTACGTAAATGGAGTGTCGGCACCCTTTTTATCCCAAACCCGGTTAGAGTTCGAAACAGGGCTCGACTTATTGGAACTCATGGGTAAGACTTGGAGTCGCCACCTAACATATATTTTAACTAGGCATATTAGGGTACCTACTTTTGTTTCTAGCCAATTTTATAGATAACTCCGAAAACGTGGTCTTGCGAACTAAAATTATAGGTAAGGGTTCAAATTAACTTGAGAGGAAGGTGTTAGGCATCTGTCAGGTTCCACCAAATATAGTTACCGACTGGACTAAGTGATTGGAATTTTAAACAAAAGTTCAAGCGATTAAACTAATAATTAAGCATGAAAGTCTAGCTAATCAAATGATATTTTAACTAAGAAAGTATTAGATTATGTTATGTCTTAAAGGGGTAAAAAAATAGCAATAATCGACACCACCCCAATCCAAAAAAAAAAAAAAAAATTACTTTTTTATGATACTATTTATGTTATGTACGAAGCCACATAAATAGAGCGAAATCTTTAGAATCCTCCATAAAGCATCCTTTCGAATGTAATACTTCACAAAAAAAAGAGAAATATATTAGTAGAGACGTGTGCCACGTTATCCTTGGTGACGAATTTAAATTGAAAAATAATTAAATAACTTAACCGATAAATAAACTCAAGTAAAATATTAAAAAGAATGCAGGATTAGGTATAGGCGATGCGAAGAAGGGCTTAGTTCGATGTTACTTCCCTCTATTTTGCTTGGTATGATCAACAATCTTAAATGCTTTTAAACATAACAAAAGAAGTATTAAAATATTTTGTTTTGAAAATATTATCCAGCTCAAAATAATATAGCTTTAATAATATGAGTAAAAAGTCATTTTGTAGTATTAGAAACGTTGCTACAATATAAAGCTTAAAAATAGTTTAATATTTTATTTTGAAAACATGTCAAATGTTTAAACGAAAATGAAAGTTCGAAAAAAAACTTTAGTAGAAGTGATGAATCTTTAAAACTCTTAAGAGAATGACATGTCAAATCAAAATTGAAGGAGTAACGAGTCGCTTTAATTTTATAAAGCTATATACGTATTCTTCATTCGAGAAGTCGACTAGCCTGCCATTGTCATCCTATTCCATGACATATCTGGCCTGCTCGGGGCGTCATCTCCACTCAATCTTCATGCATTGACCCGTTGTTATCATGGTTGAGCTTCCAGCCACGTCTCTCGATCGTTGTGTACATGCAAAGTAGAAAAAAAAAAAAAGGAGAGAGTATATCTATGTTTTTGAGGTTTTAACTAAGAAAAGGAAAGAAAAAGAAAACGAAGTACATATTTTGAATTACATTAATGAAGCAGTAAGTATATCTTCTAATCTAAAACTAGGTAACAGATACTTGGTTATCATGTAATGTATTCACAAGTTAACGTGATGAGGAATTGAAAACTACAGTTTTCACAACCAAGGCAACAAATGCTCGACACATCTATCACTTAGTCCAAATTGAGAATAGATAGAAAATATTATCTCGACTGCATCTATATAGCAATATACTTAACACAATAATAAAAGAATCTATTATATAGTTAAATCAGGCTGTCTTAAAATAAACTAAAAATAACTTTACTTTATGTAGAAAAATCATGACAAAATACTTAAATAATTAAAAATAAGAGAAAGATACAACCTGTTTAGCGACATCAAAGCGTAGGGCGTCTGATACAACATGTTTAGCGACATCAAAGTGTAGGGCATCTTCGACATTAAATGTCCGTTTCACAAAAATGGAATAGGCGTGTAGAGGATATGAAGAGATGTCCGAGAAGCTGAACGAGTTTTTTGTGTTTGGAGATGAAAAGGTTGAGTATGGTGTTTTCTATGGAGATGAATCTGTGAGTACGAAAATAGAATGAAGGAAAGGGGAGCTAGAAACTTTTGGGGAGATGAACTTTTCTTGGTAAGGGAGAAGTAGGGAGAAGTTATGTGTCCTCCATGAATGAGAATTGAATTGAATTTATAGTAAAGGATTAGGGTGTTGAGGATGGTAGGAAAAAAAATTGACTGCATAATTCATGGAGACTTTTGAATGAGAATGAATCAAGGAATTTTGATGAGAGGATATTTTATTTAAGTAGTAATGATGTATGTAAACTAAAAAGTGGGGAAGAGATAGAGATTAGAGAATAGGAATGTTGGAGCGATATTGGGGAGGAGATATGGGAGAGATTTGGGGGAGAGATTTCAGGGAGATGATGGGAAGAAGTTAGGAAGGGATTTGGTTAGTTGAAGGGAAGATTGGAAGATTGAATTCGGGAATGAAGAGAGATTAAGGGTGGACTAGGAGAGTAATTAAAGAGATTAGGAGAAGATATTTTAGAGATTTCTCCTTAAGTGGCGTGAACGTATGTAGTCAAGAAATGGGAGAGGAAAGAGAGAGACGTTGGAGAGATTTGTGGGATTGAAGAGATTAGGGGAGATGGGAGAGAGATTGAGAAAATGTATCTAGACTACTTTTTGGCTAGATTCAAGGTAGGAGTAGGAAAATTTGGGAGATGATTATGGGTGAATTTATATGGAAGATTCAAGAATATATCTAGACCATATTTTGTCTACGTTCAAGATAGGAGTTTTTAACAAAAGAAGAAGGAAAATATTTAAATAGGAAGATAGATTGAGAAATTATTTAAAAGAATTTGAATTTGAAAGTGGATGTGGAATAGTAAGAAAATTAGACTGAATATTATTTTAATTGGTCAAATATTTAACTAAAGGTGCTACATGAATATAAATAGATACTCTATATACACATACGAAAGATGCACGTATAAAAACAATCAAAGTCAAAATTAATTATCTAAGTATAAATAGCCACCAATATTTATTAAATGCACTAAATTACACAAACAACTATAGTTTTGATAAATAGCCTAAATGATGTAAAATTACGTAATATAGCCACATTTAAGTATGTAATATATAAGTAGAGGATAACACATGTAAATGCATGCTTTCTAATGCAAATTATGTACAAATAGCCAATATTGCACATTTAGGTTAAACATAGCCAATTGTATGAAAAGGAGAGACAAAATTGGGTGTCGACATGCAGAAGTGTGAAGGAGCGCACCCTCTATCCGTCGAGTTTTGAGTGCATTACTGGTGCTTTGGGTATTCATCCATTATCGAAAAGTAAAACATAAGTTATATTTGAATAAACACTCGACGCTTTGGTCTAGTAAAAAGAGCTCAGCTTGTAATGTATTAGTTAGACTTACTTTCACTAGTTCGAACTCGTACTGCTGATAGAAGCTGGGTAATTAAATGGATGACGTACCCATTATCCACTGAGTTTGGAATAGTGCATCACTATCTGAAATTTCTCAACTAATGAAAAAAAATATTCGAAAGAAATGGGTCGGCTCACTTCATGTGTTCGAATCCATGAAAGTGAATTTAACTTCCATTGATTGTTTGAGTTGGGATTCCTACCGAAGTCACCAACAGAAGAGCAAACTACCAAAAAAATTATGGCCAGTGCACCCTTTAAGAAAAGAACCCTACTAACACCCCACATATACAAAAGTCGCCAAAATTAGCATGAGTCATATTCAACCCGTAAAGTTTAGTGTCAAGAATATTAGAAGGTTTCTAACTAAAGCAGAAATTAAGAAACTAAAATTCGAATTACTGGCAACTTGAAATGAGCTTGCGAACCGAGAAGAAATAGATCGGTTGTGAAGATCTATTTCCTGAAACAACAGTTTTGAGATATTCATCATAAAGGTGACTTGTACAATATCTATTATATATTAAATAGAATGTAGTAGCCTATGAAAAGTACACTACTAGAAATGGATCAATTACCTAGGGAAGGGGTAGTAAGGGACAACCCTCGCTAAATACTAATATTCAATCGTTGAAATAAAAAGTAATACTTTCTTAGCGAGGGACTCAATTAATAAAAAAATATGTCACTCATTGGCGAGGAAACTCCCTTGTTGATTTTGTGACTTTTGGAGTTTTCCTCACTCCCTCTTTTTATCTTACCATCACCTGAAAGTTCCCCTCCCTCTCTCTTTCTAAATACTTCATCAGCAGATCTAAAAGAGAGAACTTTACAGCAGAAGCAAAAAATTAAGTTCCTTCTAAGGTGAACTTTACTATTCTCATTGCAATTTCTACAATGATTTTAGGTTTTTGGTTAGATCTGTTTGGTTATTCTTTTTTGATGTGATTTTGGTCCATCTAGAGTTTTTTATTTCTGAACTTTACGCTATTTGCCTAGTACTTTCCCCTTGTATGTTGTTTTCATTATGATAATGTTGTGGAAATTGTTGAACATATTGAGTGCGAGACAGATTGAGGAAAATCGTACATAGATTGTGTTTATTTTTTTAATCCTCTTATTTGTTCTTTCTTATGGGGTATATTTGTTATCTCAGTAATTCCTCTTCACTATTTAATTCAAGAAATTATTTTTAAGAATTTTAGTTATTTTTAATATCTTATTCATTTTTATTTTTCTCTCTTCCTTTTCTTTTACTTAGTAAGACATTGTTTTTACTTTTTGGCTAATCAATTAGTTGACAAAAGCTTATTGTTTCTATAACAGGAAACTAATGCTAACTTCGAGGAGGTGGTGGCTTTTGCGGGAGAGCTTCAGGTAATTTTAGTTATTTAAAATAGAAATAGTTTGTTCGATTCTTGTCAGGGCTGTTTTGTACTTGAGTAAAATTTGTCTTGTAATACAGACCTCTTTGGCAAGAGAACAGTTAAAATCATGGCCAATTCTATCTTTGTTCTAGCTTCACAACATAAGGCTTAACTTAATAGTAACTTGGTTCTTTTAGTCATGACAAATAGTTAGTCTTGAGATTCATTTAAATGTTTAGACAGGTTGGTGTACTGTTTTGAATGTCATTGTAATGGCTATTTTGGTTTTGTTAGCTGCTATATATCATGTTTTTAATATTTTATTCAGCAGGATTAATAGTGTTAGCAAGGGAATTTCCTTGCTAAATGCTGGGAAAAAAAAATATTCTCGCTAAAAAAGAAATATTCCTGTAAAATATTTTTTTTTAGCGAGGGAGTTCTATAGCTAAAATGTCTGACACTTTATGGCCCCTTTCACACTTTATGGCGAGGGTCGACTAGTGAGGGAAATTCCTCGTTAGTTGCAAGGGAGTTTCCTCGCTAGTGTGCTCAACGAGGCGCCAAATGACGAAGACTGTGTAGCGAAAAAAATCTCTCTCTATAGCGCATTTATCCCTCAGTAAACTTCCTAGCAGAACAAGCATTTTCTAGTGGTGGTAGCCAAGTGGCATGATAAGAAGCCATGTATTAGTATTTAGGACAAAATAGTTAAATTTAGGTGAATTGGTTAGTAACTAATTATATATTTAAGTATGACAATTAAAAAAATAAATAAAAGGAGAAAAAATTTAAAAAGGAGACTAATTTGAATTTGATTTCAAAATTAGAAAGGTACTTTCCGAATGTTAAAGATTCTTTGAAGGAACCTAACTCATTTTTTCACTCCGTTAAGAGAATTCTAGAAAGAAAATATAGGATAACCCCGTTGTACTAATTAGCTTTGATATTATTATGTAACTTCTTTCACATATCTGTTTATATCTAAAATAGATGGAGCAACATATATATATATATATATATATATATATATATATATATATATATATATATATATATATATATATAGAAGGTATGTAGTAGCCACTAAATATTAGCCAAGAGGCATATCGAGAAAAAAACCATGTGTAATTTTTTAGGACAAATTAGTTATTATTTGAATTTTATTTAGAAAAATAACTATTTTTTAAACCATTTTTAGTTGTTAGTTTTTTAAATTTAAAATGTTAGTTACTTTTCAAATTAAAAATAAAAAACGGAAAAAAATGATAAATTATAAAGACACAAAAACTAGACAGATCAATGGTTAACTTGACAAAATAGATAACTATCAAAAAAAGGTAATATAAATTTAATAAAAAATTAGATAACTACCGAGGTTAATTTGGCACATGATTTGGGATAACAACGAAAATTTAAAACACATAAAAATATCAAGAAAGAGAACTTACATAAAACATCAAGTTCAAAATATGTATATTCAAGTGTGATTAAAATTTGAAAAGGATTAAGTCAAAGCCTCGAAACCGGCCATACCTTTTGAATTCCCAATGGAGGACATTAATGAAGAAACCCTTCAAACTTCTTTGATCCCTCCTAAACCGCCTAACATTGAATCTAACCCTGACTCTTTGGCATCAACCACTTCTCAAAATTTACCATTTCGCCATGTCTTAATAGGATCAATTCAAAATACTATCACAATGATCATCGACTCTAAAAATCTTGTTCAATCCCTTGATGATCTTACTTCCCATTCTCCTCAATATATAGAAAATGATTCGAATTCCATTCAACTTTCGCAGGATAATCTCCATCGAATATAATCTCCTTGGAGGTTCTCTGTTATTGTCAAGTTATTAGGAAAATGAGTGATGCATCATATTCTAAAAAAAACGATTATCAGAGATGTGGAAATGCTCAGAAAACTTTCCTATGATTGATCTTGGCTATGAGTTTTATATTCTGAGGTTTATAAAGAAAGAAAGCATGAATCGGGTCTTACATCAAGGGCCATGGTTTGTCTTTGGTTATTTTCAATCGGTGCGAAAGTGGGAACCTAACTTTGTTGCTTCACAAGCCATTCAAACAAAATCGGCTGTTTGGGTGTGCCTTCCACAGTTTCCCACTGACTTCTATGATAGTATTGTTCTTTCTAAGATAGGGAATCGGATTAGTAAGCTTCTTAAGATAGATGCATGTACGTTGGCTACACTTAGGGGAAGATACGCTCGTCTATGTGTAGAGATTCAAGTGGATAAACCGGTTCAAAGGCATATCTTGATTGGCAAGCATAAACAAGAAATTTTATATGAAATTTCTTATATATTTCATGTGGCCGTTTAAGTCATGTATCCTTAAATTGTCCATACCCCATTGTTGGCAATGAACAGACAACAATCCAAAGGAGTTCCCAACATCCAGAAAGGAAACTAATTGCTCAGGAGCCTAAAGAAGATGATGCGTGGAAGGTGGTGAACATCAACAAGGGCAAGATATAGTCTTCAAAACCCTCATCATCAGGCAGTTGTCCAATTAAGGAAGGTATTAATGTTAAGATGTTTAATGCTGACACAGGTAAGTATCTTAACACTCGCAAATTTAGTTATGTTAATAAAAATTCGATATCTGTGGTTGCCCCAAAGATAAGCCAATCCCAAGGGATTATGTCGTCTGACATTCTTCCTAGGACAAATTTTACAACTCTGGGAAATAACTTTTCAGTTTTAGAAGACTAGCCCATGGTTTTGTCTAAAACCACATATAAGGATTTTAGTAAAAGAAACGACCAATGCATGCTTGATATATCTAACCCTCTCTCTTGCCAAATGGACAAACACATGCATATGACTAATGATGAGTTTGCCTCCTATAAAAATAATAAAAAAACCGACAATTGCCCAATAACACTTAGACATGTCATCTAGTGATCCTCTTAATCAACTTCATAAAAAGGATTTAGGAAAAGATTTAACTAAAGATGAGGTTCTTCTCTTAACCTTAGGACATGTGTCAAGAGATTGTAATAAACTAGACCAAGTGGACATGGAAGAAATCCAGGCGTCTCAGGGAAAATCTATCTATGACTTTATAAATTCCTCCACACAAAATCTAACCAATCTAGTTTCAATAGGTGCTATTTCTATTGATTTACCTATTCCTTGTAGCAATTTCCCTACTCCATCTCCTTCTACTATAAACTCTTCCCACTCCACAATGGCAAGAGCACCTCTGAATCTAAGAAGAAGAATTCGTATAATTCGAGCTCTAACTCACCAGAGAAGACTCAATATGGAAAACCTTCATCCACTTCCAAACAATCAAAACAATCAACCAACCTACTTCATATCTCCTCCTCTTCCACAGAATCACCATGTCACTTCATGGATAGAAAGGGGCATGATGGGACATGCAATCACCTTCCAAGTGAATCTGGAGGGTCACCCAGTAGTGATCATAATCAACAATCTAAATTTCCTTGCTCAAGTAGTGTCAGAGGGCATGCACTTAGCAATGAACAATTTCTTGAACCATATGTGGTTGGACAATGTGATCAATCCCTTAGCACCAGCTCTGAACCCACATCCACTAGGGTTGATTCAGGACCAGTGGAACAGGCCACCACATTTCATCCCTCTGAACCCCCAAAACCTTTAGATCAATCACACCCTTCTTTCCACCAGAGGAGAAAACCCAGTTGAATCCTGTCTTTATGCTTTGGGGGCTACCCAATCAAGTCCAAAACCAAGCTCAGCTACAAGACCAACAAGCTCATCAGAAACCCATGGAGGTCCAGGACCAACACCCAGCCAATGCTCAAGAACTAGGGGAAAATGTCATGGAGGGGTTAGGAGAGATGTTTCCTCCAAACAGGGAATCGAGCATAGAAATTTCAAGCTTCAGAGAGGTAAAAATTCTTCTCTTCAGGGAGAGGCAGGACAAGAAGTTCATTTTCAATTGTCCAGTGGCCCTCTTAAAGTGTTGAATGGGCATTCGACCCCCCAGGATCTAACAATGTGGAAGCATGCAGTCATCTTGGTTCTATCTATGTGAAACGACCTCGGTCAGTCGTTTCGGAAGTTAGGACTCTGATTGGCGTGCCGATAATTTTAAAATATTTGTAATGTCCATTAGGACCTGTCTGTAAAATTTGAGCTAAATCAGACCTCGTCTGGTAGGCATCGGAAGAAGGTTTCAGTTTTATTGGCGATAAATATTAAAAAGAGATTTTCAAGCTCGGTTTTGCCGAATGAGCTCCGATTTAGAATCCGAAAGCGCCGTTAGATTCGTATGATTATTTGTGATTTTTATGAACTTTCGAAAGTGAATTTCGATATTGTTCGGCTAGTTTCCGCTAAAATGCCGAAAGTTAAATAATTTGACCTTTTCCATTTAAATTCGCATCTTGAGTTTCGGGAGTCCGATTTGAGATCCGCCTTCGCGAGTATGTTACATATATTTTGTATAACTTGTATGCAAAAGTTGGAATTATTTTGAGTATCATAGGGTATTGTTTTAATTTTTTTTTTAAAAAAAGAAATTATAAAAACCAAAAAAAAAAGAAGGAAAGAAGATGAAATAATTATGGCGGTGGGCCTTGGGATAATTATCCCTTAGCTGCACCTCCATTTAAAAGGAGCTTAAAAGCAGAAACACACGTACAGTAACAAAAATCAAAAAGCAGAAGGAAAAAACAAGACATAACGCGAAAAAATGCCAGAAAATGAGAAAAGGGGCCGGAAAAAAGTAGAATTTTCACCCTGAAACATTCAGGTAATGATCCTAATATATTATTTGAGTTTATTACGTATGTTTAAATATATTTTGATGGTAGAAATTGAGATATTAGACATCGTCCTAATAAGTTCAATTAATAGTTTAAAATGTCAAATGGACCCCGATAATGGAATTGAATATATATTCGTACTCAGTGAATTATGGGCAACATATAAATATAATTTATTCGGGGTTTGGTTATGTGACCTTAAACCCCGTACATAGGCCTGGCCTGCGTATTGCGTATGCGAATAGGGTATCAGACTCCTAACCGGATTGCCCTAAAATATGAGGAATGAAGCCTTTAGCCTAATTTGATATATTTTTCTGCTTATTGAACCCAGTGGGATCGTTTGGAAATGGAACCAAAGGATAAAAGCGGTTATTGATTAGAAATGCTAACTTTTTGAAGAGGTAAGTGTTTATATTCATTTCTTTGGAGGAACCTGGCCTCGTGGATTTTCTACCACGTGTTCCTTACGTGTATAGCTGCCGATAGGCGTACTCATTGCGCCTTAGCTTTGGATATACATTGTATATTATATGTTATGTCCTGTTGTTGGTATTGCATTGACGATTTGAGCATTGTACTCTGGCTGTGAGTTGGCATCTTCTTCCTGGCTGTCGATGAGAGTCCCGCACCGGTGAAGGGTTATTATTGCATCACATTGCATTCATATGCATTACATTGCATATCATATTGGGTGCAGGAGTATTCCGCCCCAGGAGCAAGAGGATTCCGCTCCATTGTATCATATTGAGGGTAGGAGGATTCCGCCCCAAGAGCAGAAGTATTCTGCTCTTATGTCAGATATTGAGTGCAGGAGTATTCCGCCTCGGCTTTACATTATATCGGGTGCAGGAATATTCCGTCCCAGGAGAGTGCAGGAGTATTCCGCCTCTGGTTTATATTATATCGGGTGCAGGAGTATTCCGCCCCAAGAGCAGGATTATTCCGCTCCAGTTGGTTATCAGATTGGATTCCCCTCGAATGCAGGAGTATTCCGCTTCGGGATGGGATTACAGGCACATGTGACCGTTTGCATCATATTTCATTTCATACCATTGTGTAGACTTGTCGTACATAATTACTGTTCTGCTTATACGTGCATTGCTTATTTGTCTATATATTTCTGGCTCGTATTCTGGGTTGCGGGGATTGAGTTGCACGCCGCAACAGTATAAATATATGGATCGGGTTGCACGTTGCAGCGGTATAAATATATGGATCGGGTTGCACGCCGCAACAGGATGTATTTCTGATTATTGATGTGTTCGGGATACCTAGATGTTCTGGCTATCTTACGTTCCTGGTTTTTGAATAGTTGGTGATTCCATACGTGTTTATAGTTATTATCTGACTCTGCCTTTTCATAATTTAAATAAGAGGAATTTGGGTTATCTGTTTCTTTTCTCCCTGGCTAGCTATCCTATTCTTTGAGGTGGCTAGTCTGCCCCAATTATTGAGTCCTTTTGACTCACCCTTGTTTGTTGTTTGTTTCTGGTCTATCTATTTCGTTTCGGCAGGTTTGCTCCAGGATTGAGTTCGCCACGTTGTGAAGGAGTGAAGACGACTTCAGCTGTCAGGGTGAGCCAGCTTTTATTCCGGATAGCCACCAGTTTATTGGTTATTATTTCAGCTGCATTTTGCTCTCTTCAGGAGGTATCTGTCTTCTTTTGTACTCTTAGATGTCTAGTGTGGATAGTCCTAAACCTAGTATATTGGGTAGTCGGCTGTAATTTCTTTTGTACAGCTTAGAGGTATCAGTATGTCTGTGTTTTTTTAAAAGTCTTGTCCTTATTTGTGAATTGTTATATTTATTTTCCTGATTTAATTGGTAAGGGTTCGCCCGACGGGTCTAGGGAAGGATGTCGGGTGCCCGCACGGCCTAACCGGATTTCGGGTCGTGTCAGTTGGTATCAGAGCCCAGTTTAGAGTCTATCGAGACTAAGACAGTGTCTAGTAGAGTCTCGCTGATGGGTATGTAGACGTCCGTACTTATCTACGAGAGGCTATGATGGCATTTAGGAAGTTTCACTTCCTTCATTTCTGATCATGCGTCTGTCTAGGATTTAAAAGTATTTTCGTTAATTCGTTAATTCCTTCGTGGTAATTGTGAACCCTCGCGCAATAAATTAGCAGACGGAATGAGTTTAAGATGAAGCAGTCTAGCCTGGGGCTAGCACTGATGAAGCCCCAAGAGTTTGATCGGGCTGACGATCTAGTTACGGAGGTCCCAGCTGTACGAGCTCCCGATGGGCAAGGGAGCAGGGCCTTGTGGTTCCCTTGGCTCTCTACGATGCTTTTAAAAGAATCTTGGCACGTAGATACTGCAAAAACCTATTATTCACTAGGCAGCTTATAAGGTTGCTGCAGATGTGGACATTCAGTCTCTGGGAGCTCCTATTCCAGTTCTTAATATTGCCCCAGTAAAATATGTTCCCAATTGCAACATGTGTTGCGCCACCAATTGTTCTAGCTGATTAGCCAGCCGAGGTAATGGTTCGGTCCGAGTGTCCAAAGAGGTTCCATTATTTTACGCGGTTGAACCTTTCGATATTCTTAAGCAATGCATCAGATAAACCTCGTGATTTTTTTAAAAATAAAATGATGTCAGTGTATCCTTTAGGCTCTTGATTATATCGAGCGGTATGGTGTTGATTATTCTTCTTTCTAGATTCAGGGTCCAGCCTTGAATTGGTGGGCCGCTCTCTTATTAACTAACTTGGTTCGGTTTTTCTTCTAGATTCGTGGAAAAGTTCCTTTCGAGTGGCGAGCGAGATGAAAACTGTTGCCAGTTTGAGTGGATTGGACAGGGTAGCCTGTCGGTTAGCCCGTTGGTGTTTTAGAATATGAGATTGAATTCTATAGAATGGCTGAATATGCATTAGAACTAGTCCATGAGCCTTTCGAGAGATTCAAAGATTTATTGATGACATTTCTCCTTCCTTGAGATCCTAGATGGCTCGAGAAATTGAGGTGGAACTTCATTTGACGTCGTTGTTGATATTGCTCAAAGGTATTAGGCATACAATAAGTTAGAGGGGGAAGAGTTGGAGCGGGAGAGCAAGAAATTTTGTGGCCCTGGTGGGCAATCATGGTACCTCATTTGGAGGTAAGAATTCTGATTATTTTGGGAGGTCACCTTCCAGGTTATCTCAGCTTGTGTCACTTGATTCTTAGAGTGCGCCAGTAGCTCATCAAGATCAGATTCAGTCTTCTCTTTACAGCTATCAACAATCTTTCCAGCTTCCATTTTTAGCCGAAAAGGTGTTATATTGTTGTGAGTCTGGTGATCCTTTGAGGATTTTTTCCTTACTCCGATAAGTAAGAAGTCGTCCTTTCTCTTGTCATCAGGCACCTGCATAGCCGCAGGGGATTTTATTTAGATCTTAATCAGCAAAAAAAAAAAAAAAATGCCACGATCTAGTAATGGTTGAGAGCGTGGTGGCAGTTATTCTACAGAAGGTAGTTATCAGTGTAGCGGCTTAGTTCAGCCGCAGAGGCAGTTCTATGAACTGCTAGTCTTGCAGGATGCTGAGGCATCCGATGTTGTAGACCCAGGTATTTCTTCTTTATTATATGTGAGTAAGATTTATCTTTCCGATCGATATGGAAGTGGCGTGTCTTATCATGTTTCGATGGTTTCCTTGGATGTCGTTTCTATTAAGAATCGGTTGTGGTAGATGGGTGAGCTTCTGATATGATTCCTGGCATTTATGAGACCCTACTAGTTTATCTGATCTAAATATGAAAGATTTGACGGTGAGTATTGCTATTTCCTGCTTGGCACTTGTTATGCCACCTTGTGTTATTATGTTAAGTCATTTTACCTCTCTCCTCGGAAATCAGTGTTGGTAGGATGATGGGATTCTTATTCGTCACCATCGGGAAGTGTCGTTGTTTCTTCCAGTGTAAAGTGGCTGGTAAGTAATGCTCGATCTATGTGTCTCCTCTTGGTTCGAGATTCTAGTAAAGTCATGTTATTCTATACGCTTGTCTTAGTTATAAAAGGGTATTCTGGTAAACTGTCAGTGTTTCCTTTTTATTGGGAGGTTAAATTGGTATGGATGTTGTTCCATAGAGCTAATTTAATATCTATTTCTTCAATTGCAATTCTTTGGCTCTCCTGACTCGGAAGTAGTCTAGCTTTGGTAGCCAAGAAAATAAGAAGATGAACTTTCTGAAGCTCTAATTATTTCTATCCTTGATCCATTTCCATTTCTTCTTCGTCCGGCACTAGTGAGCTTGGGCGATTGGTAGCCGCTTGTGACGTTCACTGTGTTGAGCCAGAGTATGTGTTATTGTAGCCGGGTAAGCATATTATTGTTTTGGATATCAGTTTATCCGGGTATCCATTCCCATGTATAGTATAGTGTTGGTTCTATTTTTGCAGATCATCCAGTTTCAGGGGAAACTCTGCCGAAATTATTATAGAGAAGTAACATCCATCAGGCGGTGGTGTTTACGGCAAAGGTATGGAGCTGTGAACTTGAGAGTTACAGCTGTTTGGCAACTCGAAAGGGCAATTTGGTAGCTTAGGTCTGCCTACGTTCAGCTTTGAGCTAAATCTTCTTTAGTCCAGCAGACTGTGCGAGGATGGTTATTCCTATTCAAATGGCTGCATGAGTTTGTGCTATAAGTGGAGGAGTCTTTCTCCAAATACTGAATGGTAATATTAAATCTCCGAGGTGTTGATACCACTTTTCTCACGACCCAAAGTAAGGCCACGGCAGAAATCTACAATGAGTGTCGATCATTGCTAAACCCACTAATAATCTATTAATGAAAGAGATAAGCTGGCAACTTGATTATATATATGTACCTATCTGCTGAAAACATAAAGTCTGGAAAGATGACACGACTTTAACTTGCTGGCAATTAGAACACTGAGCCGCAAATTCTGCTATGTCACACTTCATTCCGTCCCACCAGTAAATCTGCTTAAGATCATGGTACGTCTTAGTCGAACCTGGATGTACAGTGTATTTGGAATAATGTGCCTCTATCAGAATCTGTCCACGTAAATCTGCAACATCAGGAACACAAAGTCTATCTTTATACATGAGAACACCGTCAGTAGTAACCCTGTATGGTGACTTCGATTTTCTTCTGGCTATCTGTCTGTATTCAACTAGAACTAGATCCTCGTACTGACGCTATTTTACTTTATGAAAATTTAGAGTTAAAGGTCTAGTGCAGCTTATCGTCCATCCATCATTGACATATCTCCTTCACACTTCAACTCTTTGAGAAGTTACTTTAGCGTTATAAATGCACATGTAATCAACTTTGTTATTGGTATTCTGCCTCAGCTCATGGTCCAACCACATGTCTCTTTTATTTTCACTTTTTCAAGTCATAATATTTCCAATTTAAAGACAATACCTTGAAGTAGATGTTCGGTCTAAAGATCATTCCTGGTCTTCATCATACTATCCAGTAGTATTTGCATGATCCTTATTCTTAAATGATAGACCCTGTTCAGATGAACCTTTGACATACATTAGGATATGAGTAACTACATTCCCACAAGGAGCTTTGCAGAACAACACTAATATCAACTGAGATGTTGCATAGTACGTTCGTAAAAACAATATAGCTTGCATCAAATCTTCCATAGTGTGTAGTGACAAGGTACTTCAAAAGCTCCCCTATTGCATCAAGCGTAAGCTAATTCTTAGTTCCATCGACCTGTTTTATATCAAAAGATATATCGAAGAGGTGATTATCGGCTGAATCATGTTAACCCATTCAGAGTTCCTTGTATCTTTTTTTCGAAAATGTAGAACCCTTTTCTCGTGATCGAGGAAGCATCAGCTTAGTCAGAATAAGCTGGGCAATGGTATTATCATATTATCCAGATATATTTTATTCCAAAAGTTCAATATGCGTGTTATAATTCTGATCCTGTAATCATGAGATAAGGTCCGTGGAGCAGCTTTTGAAGGTCGTACAAGTTCTTTTGTTATCTGTGCGAATTTTTCATTAGACTTAGGCTCGTTCGAGGACGAACGAGAGTTTAAGTGGAGGATAATGAAACGACCTCGGTCAGTCGTTTCGGAAGTTAGGACTCCGATTGGAGTGCCGATAATTTTAAAATATTCGTAATGTCCATTAGGACCTGTCTGTAATATTTGAGCTAAATCAGACCTCGTTTGGTAGGCATCGGAAGAAGGTTTCAGTTTTATTGGCGATAAATATTAAAAAGAGATTTTCGAGATCGGTTTTGCCGAATGAGCTCCGATTCAGAATCCGAAAGCGCCGTTAGATTCGTATGATTATTTGTGATTTTTATGAACTTTCGAAAGTGAATTTCGATATTGTTCGGCTAGTTTCCGCTAAAATGCCAAGAGTTAAATAATTTGATCTTTTTCATTTAAATTCGCATCTTGAGTTTCCGGAGTCCGATTTGAGATCCGCCTTCGCGAGTATGTTACATATATGGATCGGGTTGCACGTTGCAGCGGTATAAATATATGGATCGGGTTGCACGCCGCAACAGGATGTATTTTTGATTATTGATGTGTTCGGAATACCTAGATGTTCTACCTATCTTACGTTCCTGGTTGTTGAATAGTTGGTGATTCCATACGTGTTTATAGTTATTATCTGACTCTGCCTTTTCATAATTTAAATAAGAGGAATTTGGGTTATCTGTTTCTTTTCTCCCTGGCTAGCTATCCTATTCTTTGAGGTGGCTAGTCTGCCCCACTTATTGAGTCCTTTTGACTCACCCTTGTTTGTTGTTTGTTTCTGGTCTATCTATTTCGTTTCGGCAGGTTTGCTCCAAGATTGCGTTCGCCGCGTTTTGAAGGAGCGAAGACGACTTCAGCTGTCAGGGTGAGCCAGCTTTTATTCCGGATGGCCACCAGTTTATTGGTTATTATTTCAGCTGCATTTTGCTCCCTTCAGGAGGTATCTGTCTTCTTTTGTACTCTTAGATGTCTAGTCTGGATAGTCCTAAACCTAGTATGTTGGGTAGTCGGCTGTAATTTCTTTTGTACAGCTTAGAGGTATCAATATGTCTGTGTTTTTTTAAAAGTCTTGTCCTTATTTGTGAATTGTTATATTTATTTTCCTAATTTAATTGGTAAGGGTTCGCCCGACGAGTCTAGGGAAGGATGTCGGTGCCCGCACGGCCTAACCGAATTTCGGATCGTGTCACTATGAGGGGACCTCAATTTCCAGTTGGGGGGAGAGAGAACAGTCATCAAAACCAGCCAATGATGAATAGACCCTCTAGTATTATAGTTTTGAACACTCATAGAGCTAATAGTTTTAACTTTCGAAGAAACTTTAGGGACTTGATTCATACTCATAGGCCATGCATGGTAGCTTTGCTTGAAACTAAAATGGAAAATCATACTTCTCTTCTTCAAGACCATGACTTTATTGAAATTATAGAAGTTCCAGCAGTTGGTAGGGCTGGTGGCATTGCTCTTTTTTGGGATCATATTGTAGTTAGTGTTACTGGGTTTACCAAACGTGATCAAGAAATTCATGCTATGATTGAGGTAAGAAACTTTCACTGGTTATTTAGCTGCATTTATGCTAGTCCTAATAGATCGGTTAGAACTTCGTTATGGAAAAACTTGAACACTATATCTGACTCTTATAATAGTCCTTGGCTAGCTGCTGGTGACTTTAATGAAGTTCTTAACCATAATGAAAAGTTTGGAGGTCGACCTGTTAGCAATACTAGGATTAGTAGATTCTTGTCTTGTATTGAACATTGTAATCTTCAGGATGTAGAGTTTAAAGGTGGAAAATATACTTGGTCAAATCTTCGAGGTAAATCTGATGGTTTAATTCTTGAAAGACTTGATAGAGCTTTTAGTAATGGAAGTTGGATTACTAAATTTCCTCATGCTTCTGTTACTCACTTACCTAAAACTATATCTGACCATAATCCTTTATTAATCAAACTCAATAACCCTACTAAAATTAAATTTTCTAGACCTTTCAGATTGAAAAAGTTTTGGTGTCATCATCCAGATTTTCCTAAGCTAGTTTTTAATTGTTGGGAAGGGTATAATCTTCAAAGTTCCATTAAGAACTTTTCCCTTAGAATTCATCCCTGGAAAGAGACTAAATTTGGTGATCTTTTTAAAAAGAAAAAGAAAATTCTAGCTAGACTAAATGGCATTCAGAGGTCTCCTAATTATGCTACTAGTTTCTTTCTTCAAACCTTAGAAAAGGACCTTCAACATGACTATAATTCCATCCTTACTCAAGAAGAAGATTACTGGAAAATTAGATCCAGAATCTCTTGGCTCAGTGATGGTGATAGATGTACAAATTTTTTCATGTTACTGCTACTAATAGACGCAGATTTAATGTCATAAGTTTCATTAAAGATAATAATGGGGTTTGGATTGATGATACTGCTTCTCTTTTATCTCATACCCTTGAGCATTTTCAAAAATATTTTTCCACTTCTCGTGCTTATACTGATTTATCTTTTATGATAAATATTACTCCTGTTTCTTGCCAAGTAGATTTAGAATCCTTAGATGCCCCTCTTTTACCCCTTGATGTTAGAAATGCAGTTTTTTCTTTTAAACCCCTAAAAGCTCCTGGACCAGATGGTCTTCATCCTTTTTTCATCAAAAATATTGGTCAATAGTTGGTCAGTCAGTTATTAACTTTTGTAATGACATTTTCACCTTCCATCAAATTCCAACAGATATTAATAAGACATATCTCAGCCTCATCCCCAAATTTCCCAATGCCAACAATTTAAATAATTTAAGACATATTTGTTTACTCTATTTACAAAATCATAACCAATATCATAGCTAACAGGTTGAAACCCTTTTTAAATAAGTTTATTAGCTCTTTCCAATTCAGTTTTATGAAAGATCCTAGGGAATAGTGATAATGCTATCATAATTTAGGAGTTAATGTCAAAGTTTAATAGAATAGAAAAAAAGCCAACATGCTTGTCAAAATAGATTTAGAAAAGACTTTTGATAGAATTGAGTGGTCTTTTGTTTATTACACTCTATGTTTTTTCCATTTTCCTCCTAATATCACTAAGCTGATTATGTCTTGTATAACATCTTCTAGCATAGCTGTAATTGTAAATGGTTGTCTTACAAGCTACTTTAGTCCTTCTAGGGACATTAGACAAGGTGACCCTATGTCACCCTATATTATTATTCTATGCATGGAGCTTCTTTCTAGGTATATAAATAACCATCTTGAATATAATACTTGGGATCCTATTAGACTTAACCCTAATAGTCCTGAATTCTCCCATCTTTTCTTTGCAGATGATTTAGCCCTCATGTCTTGAGCTAATAAGAAATCTGCTAATACTATCTCTTCTTGCCTTGCAACTTTTTGTAAATTTTCTGGTCAAAGCATAAATTACTCTAAATCAAAGGTTTTTTTTTTCTAAGAATTGTTGTAAAAAAATGGGCTGCAGAGATATCTCAAATCTTATGCCTAAAGTCTAGCAATGTTTTAGGGACTTATCTAGGTTTTCCAATGCTTAATAAGACCCCTAAAACAAAAGATTTCAAATTCATATTAGATAATCTTAAGTCTAAACTGTCAAATTGGAAGGTCAACATGCTAAGCTTTGCTGGTAGAATAACCCTAGCTAAATCTACCCTTAATAGCATCCCTAACTATGTCATGCAGTACACCCTTCTCCCTTCCACTATCTTAAGCTCGATTGATAAGATCCAACGAAATTTTATATGGGGTTCCACAGATGATAGACATAGGGTTCATTATATAAACTGGGATATTGTTACATCAGATTTAAGGAATGGTGGATTAGGTATAAGAAAGGCCAAAGATAAGAATCTTGCTCTTTTATCGAGTCTTGCTTGGAGGATTCTGACTAACCCTGATTCTCTTTGGGCTAAAACCCTAATTAGCTCTCATCTTTTACCAAATAGAAAATTCTGCAGAAAAGTATTAGTTCTATAAAAGATATTCTTATCAAGGGTATTTATTGGAATGTCTCCTTAGATCATGATATAGATATTTGGAATTATAAATGGATCTAAAATATTGGTACCCTACGACAAGCCATTCTTGGGCCTCTTCATACTAAAGATCATAATCTCAGAATTAAAAATCTTAGAGTTGGTAATACCTGGACTTTCAACAATCTATCCTTTATCTTACCTGATTAAATTTGTTCTCTTATTAATGCTATCACTATATCTCCAGTTGATAAGCCCCTATGGGACATTAGTAGTAATGCTAACTTTACCACTAGGTCTGTATGCTCTTTATTGACTAAGCCTCTTGTTTCAACTTTAGATTTCTCTTAGGCTTTGGAAGATTCAGGCTCCTAAAAAAATACAACAGTTTCTATAGCTATGTTTGCACAATAGACTTCCAACTTTAACCTACTTAAGAAATATAGGTATAATTGATAATGGTATATGCCCTATATGTTCTCTTATGGAAGAAAGAATTGTTCATATTTTCTTTATATGTCCCATTGTGGCAAATCTGTGGTCTGAACTGGGTATCAACTTTGATTTCAATCCAGCTATTGATGCTCATTGGCTATTACAAGTAATAGATTTCTCTTATTACACTCCTTCATGTTCTTTATTATGGGAGGATCTTTTTCCTTTTCTTCTATGGGAAATATGGCTAAATAGGAATTATAACGTATGGAATAATGCTAATCGGCCTATCTCTATCTCCAAAGTTAAAAGCTTGGCTACTGAATATAAATACTTAGCCTTATCTCCTTTCAATCCAACTCAAACTTCTAATATCAACATACACTGGCATAAACCTCCTCGACATTATTATAAGCTTAATATAGATGGTGCCTTTAAGAGTAATATCTTGAAAGGAGGTATCGGGGGCTCATAAGAAACCATATGGGAGATTGGGTGGGGGATTTTCATGCACTTAGCAATGTTACTTTCTCTACTCAAGCTGAACTTCTAGCTCTCAAATTTGGCCTACTGCTGTTAAGAGAAATGCACCTTGGACTAATAGAAATTGAAACTGATTCACTGGAAGTTCTGAAATTTTTAGATACTGGATGCTCTACTCACACTGCTTTAATTTTGGAATGTAGTTTGTTGTTGCAGGAAATGGAACAGTGGCAAATGGGGAAGCCGGTGCCCCGGCATGACTTTAGAGAAGCAAATAAGGCAGCCACTTTTTGTCGAAGCAAGATTTTGTACATAATGCTGAATATGCTAAGCTATCTATACCTTCCCCTGCCTTAGTGTCATATTATGGGCAGACAAAGAAGGTGTTTTTTATTCTAGGACTATTTCTACTGATATTTGTATTAATCTAGCTATGTTTGGAAACTGCAATGCTCTAAGAAGCATTACCGTGGGCGGTAGTACCTAAGACTTTTTGATATATAAAATTATTAGTCTTTGTTTGTCAAAAAAAAAAAAATCGAAAAGGATTAAATGTGCTCCTTATTAGATAATGAGGAGTTTTAGTCCAGTGGTGATCCCATTTTTTCAGGACAATTACTACCGCACGATGTAGGAGTTTTATCCATGTTGTAACTGTACGTAAAATCTGGAAACCACTTTACACGATGAAGCAGTTTCCTCCATGATGGAGTTCTCCTAAATCTTACCTTTTACAAATTTTCTTCAGTGAATTTAAATGTAGTTCTATACGTAACTATATATCAGCTTTCCACATTACGCCATTGAGAGGTGTGTCTCTTCTGTCTAGAAAAACTATGTTCTTTATTTTCATGATTTACCATCAAATATATCTTTTTCATCTATATTTCGTATTCTCAACAGAGAAACAATCTAGACATTGTAGCAGGTTCCTTCAACCATGTTTGTATAAGTTTGCTGTAAAAATGGAAGATTTTCTATACTCTTCCAAGAGTGTTTTAAAGACATGTAAGGATGGAAGTAAAATGGAAGATTTTTCATACTTTTCCGACTCTTTAAAGACACGTAAGCATTATTGTTTGTGAATCAATTTCACTTTGCAATTCATTAGGTGTTTTATTTCTGTGAACTAATATGTTATAATAGTTACAAATATTTGATCCGTAGGTCGCGGTATTGTATGCCACATGCTTGCATTGTGACGGATGTACCAAGGACGTCAAGAACTGAATCATAAAGGCTACTACTGTATTTTTTGCTACGGATGTATCTGGTATATAAATTCTCATATGTGCTATGTATTGGATAAAAACAAGTATCACCTAGAAAGGTGACACGAGCCTGCCATGCGGCACAGACAGAGACGTATCCAGACAGACATCCAACGGACAGATAACTAGCCAAGTGGTTACCACGGGTAGACCTAGAGAAACAATGTAACGTTTCCTCAGTCAACACGATCTGAATAAGTAATTATTAACCTGGTCATGTGCGATTACTCAATAAATGGTCTTAAAGGTAGTAATTGCAATCCAGCGGTTACATATCCAACAGATACGTGCCCAGCGGTTACAAGACTCAACGGACGCCTATCAGACCTATAAATAGCACTGGACCTAAACCATTGTAACACAAATTTACTACTTGTCAAAAACATCAATAAGAATATTCTCTCTTACTCTTGCTAAAACACTATTCTTTGCTTATATTCGTTGAATACTTTGCTCCCCAATCTCCTAGTACGATCAGTAATGGGGAACGCTCACCGGGATCAAGCGATCCAACGCGGTTACTTTTACTCATTCTATTAATGCTTTAATTCTATTTATTTTCGGTTATATCTTATTTCCATATTGTTATTCATCATTATTGGAAATCACGAATATATTAGTAATCTAGCAATTAGCGTAATTCTTCGGTCGGACTCTTAATCTAAACTATTGATCGTGACTCCGGAAATACAAATTTAATTGTTAATTGGCCTAAAATCGAATCTAGGTTAAACAATTTGGCGACCACAGTGGGAGCCGGTCAATAGCTTTCATAGGTTAACAATTTATCTTTCCAGTATTACATTTCTTTTTGTCGATCTTTTTGCTTCACAATTAACATGGCAGAAAGTGGTTCACAATGAACTATCATCGGCGGAAGTCAGGTACGTACCTCTTCATCAAGTCCCAATTATTCTCCCGATTATTCGTCCGATGGGCAACAACAATCTTCCCAAGGAGCGGTCAGGCAGCGAAATGGGCGTGGGCGCTCTCAGAGCACCACTCCGCCCAGGAGACGACGCAATAGGAGTCTCTCCCCTGGCCAAGGGAACCTTCAGGAGACGCTCTATGCATTCATGCAGGAACAGGCAGAGGTCAACAGAGGAATAAACGAGGCACTCAACTCTCTCAGAGGGCACAACCCTCCAGTTGCAAGAGCTGACGCTGCAACACCAGGTCGTGACACTCCTTTTTCACACACTTCGAAGCAAGGTGGGGAGCGAAACAACGGAGGATCTATGGCATCCATCGAAATGAACATCGTCGTGGAGGCTCTTACCAAGCAGTTCAAGAAAAGCCAGGAAACACTTCAGAAATCTCTCCACAAGAGAATCGATCATATACCAGGTGCTCCACCCACGCTAAAGAAAGTTGATGTCGAACGGTATTCCCAGCGGCCTTGGAAGAAGGAGGCAGCCCCAAAAGCAATACCCAAGACATTCAAGATGCCCAACATTCCGAGATATCATGGGATATCTGATCCCAATATTCATCTCATGATGTTCAGCAACTTTATAAAAGCTAGCGATCTCACCGATGAAGAGATCGAATCTGTCCAACTGAAGAAGTTCGTGGAGACCCTAGCAGATGGAGCTCTACGATGGTACTCAATGCTGCCACCAAACTCCATTGGGTCCTTCGCAGAGATGGCTGAGCTGTTCGTGAAGGCACACACAGGCGCTCAGAAGACGGAGACTCGCATAGAAGATATCTTTGAGATCAAGCAGAGGCCCGACGAGTCTCTCCGTATATATGTGGATCACTTCTAACGGGAATGTGTGATGCTACCCAAAGTACCGGACCGATGGGCAGCGATCGCATTCACCAACAGTTTGGATATAAGGAGCTCAGAGGCTACGCGCAGGCTCTATGAATCCCTTCGCGAATTCTAAGCAGCCAGCTGGTCGGACGTCTACAACCGCTACAACTCAAGGGTACGTATTGATGAAGATAAATTAATTGGAACAGGTACCCGAGGAAGGACTCAGGCACGCAACGGTGGTTTCAGCGGAAAGGCGGAGACGGAGAGATCAAACGTACGTTACGAACCGTACCCTGACCAGTCACGCAACAACTCCAAAGGGCGCAGCCGCAACAACAGAGGTGTGTCCCGAAGAGATGATTCAAAATCAAGCCTCCGTGGAGCCCCAAACCTACCGAGCTTCAACGTGGAAGTGTCTAAAGTAGTGGCAGCGCTCAAAGACATGGGAGAGAAGGTCAAATGGCCGAAGGACATGAAGACCGACCCAAACAAACGAAACCAGGACCTATGGTGCGAATTTCATCGCGACCACGGCCACACCATCGAGTACTGCAAAGCCCTAAGGTATGAAGTTGCACATTTATTGAAATAGGGATTCTTAAAGGAGTTCCTTACCGAGAAGGGGAAGCAAACTCACGCAAAGGCGCAACAGAACAAACCTGGCCCTTCACGAGCATCTTCCCCTAGGAGGACAATCAATGTCATCTCGGGTGGGATCGAAGTGGATTCTGTCACCTTCACAGCGAATAAGTATGCCAAGGTCTCCATCACGAATACCAAGCATCCACGATCAGAAGGAATGATAACATTTGAAGACTCCGACACAGACGGTTCGCAGTTCCCACACGCTGATGCGTTAATGATAACATTGCGCGTTGTGGAATTCGACGTCAACAGAGTGCTCATCGATGCGGGCAGCTCTGCAAACATTATTCAATCACGAGTTGTAAGGGAGATGCAGCTGTCAGATAAGATCGTGCCGATATCTCGAGTTCTCTCCGGCTTCAACAACTCGAGTGAGAAGACCCTTGGCGAGATTACTCTTACAACAGTCGCCGAAGGGGTAGCGAAGGAAACGACATTTCATGTTATTGATGCGGATCTGGCTTACAATATCATCATGGGGAGACCCTGGATCTATGATATGAAAAACCGTTCCCTCCACTTATCATCAGGTGCTGAAGTTTCCCTCCGAATGGGGAGTAAGTGAAGTTCGAGGAGAGCAACGCTCCGCTCGAGATTGCTACTCAGTGGCCCTCAAGCTGCCCGAAGAAAGCAAATAGCAATTACAGTGACCGGGACCAGACATGCCACACGAAGAAAAAAAGTACGAGGTCCCGGAATTCATCACAAAGCTGGACGAACGGGAGAGATATATGCCAACAGTGGAAGCATTGGAACTCAAAGATTGTTTGCAGATAAGCCGGAACGGAAGGTCTACTTGGGACCGAGTTGAGCGAACGCTTACGAGGAGATATCCTCCAGTTCCTCAAGAAGCGGCATACAACATTCGCCTGGTCTCACGCAGATATGACAGGTATTTCTCCAGATATTATTTCTCACAGGTTTAACGTCGACCCATACCACTGCCCAGTAAAACAGAAGACGTGCCAGCAAGGAGCTTTTCGGAACCAGGTTATCAACGATGAGGTCGATCGGCTGTTGAAAATCGGGTCTGTACGTAAAGTCAACTACCCAGACTGGCTAGCCAACGTGGTCGTTGTGCCCAAGAAGAATGGCAAATGGCGAGTCCGCATTGACTTCACAGATCTAAACAAAGCCTGTCTGAAGGATTCATATCCCCTTCCCAAGATAGACCAACTGATTGACGCAACAGCCGGGCGCGAGGTGCTCACATTCCTCGATGCGTACTCTGGGTACAACCAGATACTGATGGACCCCGATGACCAGGAGAAAACAGCGTTCATAACCTGCAGAGGTACATACTGTTATAAAGTTATGCCATTTGGGTTGAAAAATGCATGTGCAACATATCAGTGCCTAGTCAATCGAATGTTCCATGACCATATCGGTAAGACTATTGAAGTATACATCGATGACATGCTGGTCAAATCCAAACGAGCGGAGGACCATCTAGCAGATCTAAAGGAAGCTTTCCGGATTCTTGATCAGTACAACATGAAGTTGAACCCGGAGAAATGTGCATTCGGAGTCGGATCGGGAAAATTCTTGGGCTTCATCGTTTCTCAGCATGGAATTGAAGTCAATCCCGCTCAGATCAAAGCCATCGAGTCAATTCTAGATGTACTCCACAATCGGAAAGACGTCATGAAATTGACCGGAAGAGTGGCAGCCCTGTGAAGGTTTATATCCCGATCGTCAGACCAATGCAAGAGTTTCTTCGATGTTTTGAAGCAAAACAAAGAGTTTGATTGGACTCCCGAATGCCAGCAAGCACTGAAGGATCTGACAAAGTATTTGTTCAATCCACCACTGCTCTCTACACCTCAACACGGGGAGCAGTTGCTGATTTATCTGGCAGTTTCAAAGTCATCGGTAAGCGCCATTCTAGTTCGGGAAGAAAAAGGTAAACAACTCCCTATCTGTTACATTAGAAAAGCTCTAATTGACGCAGAAACACGCTATCAACCCTTGGAAAAATTGGCTTTAGCACTAGTAACTGCTGCTCGTAAGTTACGCCCATATTTTCAAAGTCATTCAATTGCTGTGGTAACAACCTTTCCTTTGCGAAATGTTTTACACAAACCAGAATTTTTGGGAAGGCTAGTAAAATGGGCTATAGAATTAAGTGAATTTGATATCACCTATCAACCTAGGGTAGCAATAAAATCACAAGCCCTAGCAGATTTCGTAGCAGATTTTAGCGCTAGTATCTATCTCGAGGCACAAAAGGATGCCGTTCTGTATGCTGGGCAGGCTCCTGACGCATGGACCCTATACACTGATGGTTCCTCGAGCGTCAAAGGGTCCGGTCTCGGACTGGTTCTCATCGCCCCATCCGGAGAAATCGTCAGGCAGGCCATCAAGTGCCCGTTTATTACTAACAATGAGGCCGAATATGAGGCCGTTATTGCAGGATTGGAGTTAGCTCAAAGCTATGGAGTAAACATGATCAAGCTTAAGAGTGATTCTCAACTGGTAGTCAACCAGGTGACCAAAGGATTCATTGCACGAGAGTCTA
Organism: Petunia secreta; assembly: GCA_029990175.1. Lineage (NCBI taxonomy): Eukaryota > Viridiplantae > Streptophyta > Magnoliopsida > Solanales > Solanaceae > Petunia > Petunia secreta. The sequence continues at coordinate 1,117,782 of JARKIP010000102.1, forward strand.
GAATGCAAGAGTACCTTGCCCGTGTGAAAGAACTCCTGGCCCAGTTTGACGAATGGGAGGCACTTCAAATTCCACGAGAAGAGAACCATGAAGCTGATGCTCTCGCGAATCTAGGGTCAGTAGCAGAAATGGGGGCGGCCAGTTCTTCAGCTGTCGTTCAACTTCTCTACACGACCATAGAAAGGAAAGATTCGAAGTCAACACCATCAACGCAACTTGGGACTGGCGGAATGAAATCACAAACTATATTCTTCATGGGACTCTGCCCGTTGACACGAAAGCCGCTCGCAAGCTGAGAATAAAAGCTGCTCAGTATACAATCATCAACGGCGATCTCTACCGCAAGATGTTTGCAGGACCCCTCGCAAAGTGCCTCGGACCAAATCAAATCAAGACGTGATGCGGGAGGTCCATGAAGGCTGCTGCGACAATCATTCCGGAGGCATGGCATTAGCCCGCAAGTTTATTCGTGCAGGATACTACTGGGATAAGATGGAAAAGGATACGAATGAGTTTGTCAAAAAATGCGACAAGTGTCAGAGGTTCGCACATCTTCTTCATCAACCACCAGAACCACTCCACTCAATAATCTCCCTGTGGCCATTGTTATTTCCCACGATTACACCACTTTACTGTTTTAAGGACCAGTTCCTTAAAATGTGTTCCTTTATTCTACGATGTGCGGAATTAAAACTGTAAGTAATTGAACACCAGATATTAGCGTGGAAAAACCCCTAGACACGGGATCAAAAAACCACGACCTACTTCTCAAGTAGGATTTCAACTTCACTATGTAAAAAGACCCACTTGGTTACAAGACTCACTCTAACTAACCTAGGACTAACTCTAATCCTTTAGTGATCTTTCTCACGATCAGTGAAGTTGTGTCAAGTCCACGACTTTAACCAGAAAGTTTACAACTCAATTTTTGCTTACTACAACTGAACTAAGACTCGAACTTTTACAAGATTCAATCTAAGGAACAGGTTCTCACTTAGTTTTACTGTAGCTAACTGATTACACAAGTAAGCTAATAATTCTTCTCAGCTTTTGCTCGATGCTCTCTGTATTTGTGTATATTTCTACGGCTGATAGTCTCCATGATTTATAGCTTCCAATAGCCAAGAAGTCTTGATGAATTAGAACTAAGAAGTGTAGAACGATTAGTTCATAAGGACCACCGTTGTATAACCATTCATCAACGGATGCCGCTTCCCAGATTGGGTAAAAATGTAAATTTTAATTTACCAGCTACTTGTTTCATGGCTTTTATTTGAGCTGCAGACCCCACTCTGGAAACGGAGATACCCACATTAATAGCAGGTCTGATTCCAGCATTGAATAGGTCGGCGGATCACACGGCTCCTAAGTGATAAAAGAAAGAAGAACCCATTTTCTTTCTTTTTTGATTACCTTCCTCGCGTATGTATAAGACCGAATCCATTCGATTTCTAAAAAGGATTACTAATCCTTAACTCTCCAAAGCTCCCTTGACTTTGAGTCCTAATTGGATTATTCCTTCTAGAATCCGAATCCTTTATCCCTTAGTTATGCAATCTTTTCGTATCTGATTAGGCCTGCATAGTTACGAAGATACACGTCAGTATTAGGATAATAATAATATCTCAATTAAACGATTTTGCATGAATTATCTATTCTGCTACAGTGATTCAAAGGAACAGGTCCTTTGAATCCGTTCCTCAGTAATCAGTCAAAACTCCAAGCTTATCCAAGCTAACAATTTCCCCCTTTTTGATGATGACAAATTCATGCTCATAGCTTCATCTCCTTAATGTCCTGAAGTACCATTTCAGCTCAAAAAGACACTCAATCAGTGGAGAATTAATTCATCATTAAGGAACAGATTTTCATTAGGGATAAAACCATGCAAAATCAGACTTACTCTTCCCCCTTTTGGCATCATTGAAAAGGTTGCATACAAAATATAACTCAAGTGTTAGAATTATTCAGCACATGGCCATTGAGGCAACTCAAAATGCAAACATAACTTAAATTAAAGCAACTGCAAAACAATGATATTAGCCATCCAAGACAATTCATTAAATCAATCATTGAAACCAGGGGATACACGCACATACTACAGAATTATCCAAAAATTAAAGAAGAAAAAGGCTAAGGCACTAAGCTAGGCTAGATCCCACTAGACATAAGATGGCTAAAGGCTAAGGCTAAGGTGGTCAGGATGTGGAAGGACCAGGTCCCTGAGACTTGTTAAGCAACTCAAGCATCTGCTTGAGCATTCCCTCATTGGTCTCCTTTGGCTTTGAGGCCTCTGCCTTCCAGAAATTCTTCTCCTCTTCCAACCTTGCTATCTCAGCAGCCTGAATAGCAACCTGTTGCCTAAGTGCCCTCACTTTGTTGTTCAGTGGCTGCCTCCCAACACCAGCCTGTGGAGGATCAGCCTGAACTGGCAAATCACATCTTATCAAAGTTGCACAACCAAACTTTTCCTTCTTTGTAGCCTTCACAACCCCTTCCAAGGGAATCTTCAACTTTGCAAATATATCACTCAGGATGAAACCAAACGGCAGGGAGTGCTTTCTCTTCCCAGCAATCACCCTTTTTATCAGGTGGATCATAAAGCTGGGCCAATTGATCTGCTTTTCAGTGTCCAACAGTTCCATAAGGACCACGTCCATGAAACTGGCAACTCCTCTTTTCTCCTGCCTTGGCATCACTATTTTGTTCACAAACTCAAATAACACTTGGTGCTGTGGGTGCATCTCACTCTTCTGCACAGCCCTGGGTTTCTCTTCACCATCATTCTCAGCAAACTTCCTAGTGATCTCCAGATCAGTAGGCAAGTTTGTCAAGTCAGGCCAAACCTTCTTGACATAGCTAGCATACCCAGTAGCAGGAATCCCCAGCAGCTCACCAAGTTCCCTTGTGTCAAACATAATTACATTGTCATTGACAGAGGTAGTAAGTCTATCCTCTCTGATGGAGCAGTTCTTGTAGAACTCTTGCACCATCCCCTTTGCACACCTCCCAGAGATCTTAAGGACCATGTCCCTCCAACCCTGAGCATGCAGTTTTTGCAACAGCCACAACATTCCTTCTTCTTGCACATTAGACATAACCCGACCTTTCAAAACCTTCCTGGTCAACATGTCTTCATGAACACAGTGCACAGACTCACCACCTTCAGCATCACTATCACTCTCATCTTCAGCAACAAACTCATCACTGTCACTAGCAGAACTTTCAGAAATAACCACTCTTTTGGAGGACCTGGTCCTCTTAGCAACTTTCTCAGCAGCTTTAACTGAGCTTCTTGTTACCCTTCTCTCAGGAACTTTTCTTTTCTTGGTCTGAGGCACCACTTCCTCAGCATCTACCATCTCATCATCTTCAGAAAAATCAGCAAGATCAATATCATCCACTTCTTCCTCCTCAACCACCTGTTTTCCTTTCCCTTTTCTGCTCCTTTCCAAGGCAGCAGCTAGTTTTTCATCAGCAGCTTTGGCAGCACTTCTTGTCCTCCTACCCCCAGAAGCAGGGTTTGAGGCAGAAGGAACAGGTCCTTTTGACTTAGAGGAACTCTCAACTTTCTTTCTATTTCCGGGCTTATAACTATCACCTATTTTCTTCAACTTAGCAGCAATTTCAGTAGTTACATGAGCACCAATAGGTCCCTTTCTAACCAACTTTCTTTGCATACTCCTAATTTTGATCAAGTCTACCAAGGGCCTATCACTATCACTGATAGCCTCATCAACATCGATCACATCCTCCATGGGTACTCTAGGAGCAGCCTCTGGAGACCCCGATGACCCATGCATGGGTGCTTCCAAACTCCTAATAGATTCCCCCTCAAGAGCAGCCCCAGACCCCTCTCCCTTTTCTTCCTCGTCTATAACCACATTCAAAGGATAGGTGAAGTTTACCTCATACTGATACAACACCATAGCACGTGACAAATCCTCAGCCTGCTCAGCAATTGATTCAGCCTTGGGAACTGGTCCTTCCCCCTGAATTTCAGATTCAGGTATTTCTGGAGTTGGTTCAGGAACTTCAGGGTTTAGGTCAGTGGTTTCCATGGGTGAGGGAGGATTAAGATTTTGTGGTTGGTCATCACTAGGTACAGTTGAAGAATTATCAGAAGCAAGAGATATCTTTGCAATTCGAATTAACAAATAATTTACTACTCTTTCTGAAATTGTGAAAGTTTTAATTGATGAACAATGTAAAACAATAATGAGGAAGAAGAAGTGTATTTATAGAATGAAATAGGTAGTAGAGTTACAGTGAAAAACGATCAACTTACCTTAGCACAACATGCAACGGCTAAGGACTCTTGGGAGTCTTCTGGAGAAAAAGAGCCGTTAGGCTGTAGGTTACCTTTTCAGAATAGGAACTATTCCTCCGATGGGACTCTTTTACAATTTGGATATGGGTAGGAAACTTAGTGGGATTTATCCTAATCACAAGTTACCTATAGTCTCTATACTTCTGAATTAATTGAATAATAACGAGTACATACCTGTTTTTAACACAAAAATTCAGTGTCCTTCTAATTTGAAATTTTTGATCATCTGAAATTCTAAGAGCATAAGGGTAACATCATTAAATTTTAGCAACTCTAAATACGGTATATGGCATAAGAGTATACATTTAAGTATTAAACTGGACTGAATTATTCACAATGACTTGAATAAAATTCATTTTAAGTGCATTTTTCTAGCCAATTATGAAGTGAAGCATTGATGATTTTATGTGAATTTAATCATCCCTAATTCCAATCTATTTCTTTCAAAATCTTCTCTACCTAGAGCTTTAGTAAAAATATCAGCTATTTGCTTTTCAGTAGGACAAAATGCTATGGTGATCAAACCTTTTTCATAATTGTCTCTTAGGAAATGATGTCTAATATCAATGTGTTTAGTCCTTTTGTGATGTACTGGATTCTTTGTCATATTAATAGCACTAGTGTTATCACAATATACAGGAACAGTTCCTACATCAACACTAAAATCCTGTAATTATTGTTTGATCCATAACAACTGTGAACAACATGAAGCAGCTGCAACATATTCAGCCTCAGCAGTGGAAAGTGCCACTGAATTTTGTTTCTTAGTTCCCCAAGAAACCAAACACTCACCAAGAAAATGTGCCATTCCTGAGGTACTTTTTCTATCAACAAGGAAACCTGCATAGTCAGCATCAGTATATCCAACAAGATTAAAACTACCACCTTTTTGATACCAAAGTCCCAAGGGACCTGTTCCTTTCAGATACCTCAATATTCTTTTAACAGCTTTCAAATGAGATTCCTTAGGATCTGATTGGAACCTAGCACACAGACCAACACTGAACACAATATCAGGTCTACTAGCAGTTAGATAAAGTAGAGAACCTATCATGCCCCTATACAATTTTTGATCAACTGATATTCCATGTTCATCAAGATCCAATTTTGTGGCAATGGCAATAGGTGTGTCAATTTCCTTAGCATTATCCATATCAAACCTTTTAAGTAATTCCTTAACATACTTTTGTTGATGGATCATAGTTCCATTTGAGGTTTGCTTAATTTGCAAACACAAAAAGAAATTGAGTTCACCCATCATGCTCATCTCAAATTCACTCCCCATCAAGTTTGCAAATTCCTTACTTAAATTTTCACAAGTGGCACTAAAAATTATATCATCTACATAGATTTGAACAATTAAGAGATCCTTACCTTTTTCTTTTAAGAACAAAGTACTATCAATTTTACCTCTCTTGTATCCATGCTGGAGTAGAAATTTTGATAGCCTCTCATACCATGCTCTTGGTGCCTGCTTGAGCCCATACAAGGCCTTGTCTAACTTGTACACATGTTCAGGGAACTGTTCACTTTCAAAACCTGGAGGTTGCTTGACATACACTTCTTCTTTCAAGTAGCCATTCAGAAACGCACTCTTAACATCCATTTGATGTAGAGTGAATTCCATGTATGTAGCAAAGGCTACAAGAAGTCTTATTGCTTCCAGTCTTGCAACTGGAGCAAAAGTCTCATCATAGTCGATGCCCTCCTCTTGACTATATCCCTGAACGACTAGCCTGGCCTTGTTTCTTGTCACCATGCCATCTTCATCAAGTTTGTTTCTGAAAACCCATTTTGTTCCAATTATGGACCTGTTCCTTGGCTTGGGTTCCAAATGCCAAACTTGACTCCTTTGGAATTGATTCAGTTCTTCCTGCATAGCATTAATCCAATCTGCATCCTTCAGTGCTTCTTTCACATTTTTAGGTTCAACAAGAGATAAGAAGGCACTAAAGGCACACAGATTGTGATTCTTGACTGCTGATCTAGTTTGAACTCCGGCAGCCTTATCTGAGATTATTTGATCCACAGGATGTGACCTTTGATACTTGAAAGGCTTAGGTGTCAATCCATTGTCAGAAGTCTTCTGCTGAGGAACAGTTCCTGATAGAGTAGTGTTTCCAGTTTGTGAGGTGGAACCAACACTTGTTCCCCCTGTTTCAGTGCTACTCTTCTCAGTTCTGTCCTGAGGAACAGTTCCTTGCAGTTCACTTCTCATATCCAGAATCTGCATTTGTGGATTAAGTTCAAACTCTTTCAGCATTCCAATTTCTTCATCCTCCTGTACCTGTTCTTGAGTGAGACTGTAAGTTTCATCAAATTTAACATGCATGCTTTCTTCAATTTTCAATGTTTTCTTGTTAAACACCCTATAAGATTTACTATTTAAAGAATAACCAACAAATATTACCTCATCACTTCTAGGATCAAATTTTCCTAAGGCATCCTTCCCATTGTTGTGTATGAAGCATTTGCAACCAAAAGCCCTAAGATGAGAAATATTTGGTTTTCTTCCTTTACGCAATTCATATGGGGTCTTTTCTATTAAAGGTCTTGTCATACATCTATTTATTATGTAGCATGCAGTATTAATAGCCTCAGCCCAAAAGTTCTGTGGAAGATTTCCAGATATCAACATAGTCCTTGCCATTTCTTCTAGAGTCCTAATTTTCCTTTCCACTACACCATTTTGTTGTGGAGTTCTAGGTGAGGAAAAATTATGATTAATGCCATTTTCATTACAAAAATTGGAAAACATATGATTTTCAAATTCAGTTCCATGGTCTGACCTAATGGCAACAATATGGTTATCTAGAGTTCTTTGAGCTTTCTTAGCAAAAATTGAAAATGCATTAAATGCTTCTTCTCTAGATGCAAGAAATATAGTCCATGTAAATCTGGAGTAATCATCCACCAATACCATAACATACTTCTTACCTCCACGACTCATTGTTCTCATAGGGCCACATAAATCCATATGGACCAGTTCCAAAGGTTTAGTGGTACTTACCTGTTTCTTCGATTTGAAGGAGGATTTTACCTGCTTCCCCCTGGCACATGCTTCACATACTTTTTCTTCATTAAACCTGATGTTAGGAAGACCTATCACCAAGTCCTTTGACACAAGTTTGTTCAATTGTGAAAGACTAGCATGTCCTAGTCTTTTGTGCCATAGGAGGGGATCATTTTGCACCACACTTAAGCAGCTCAAGCTTCCTTCAGATAATGTCAGCAAGTCTACTTTGTAGATGTTTCCATGCCTGTTTCCCTGCAAAATAACCTCTCCAGAAGCTTGATTAGTCACAGTGCATCCAGTAGATGAGAAATTAACATTATTACCTTTGTCACACAATTGAGATATGCTCAATAAGCAATGCTTCAGCCCATCTACTAGAAACACATTATCTATACAGTGTGAATCAGACCTACCTACCTTTCCAATTCCAATAATTTCCCCTTTCTTACCATTACCGAAGGAAACATTTCCTCCTTGGAAGGCTGAGAGTGAACGAAACAGTTCCTTATGCCCTGTCATATGTCTTGAGCAACCACTGTCCATCTACCATTTGTGGTTTATCTCCTTCACTCTAGCCCGCAAAAGAAAACTAGGGGTTAAATTTAAGAACCCAAACTAGTTTGGGTTCCTTTCCTTTTGAAAAAGGATGAATCAGATCTCTCTGTCACGACCCAATTTCCAAGGGCTCGTGATGGCACCTAAACAACATTTGCCTAGGCGAACCAATGAAACAAGATGCGGAAAAGAACAATAATGTGAAAAGATCATAAATGGATATATAAATATAAAAGGGTGAAGTCCAAAAGAATATATCCACAAAAGAATTGGAGCATTCTAAGAGTGACTCAATAAAGTATGAATATACATCAAAGAAATCTGAGTCCTATCTCTAAGTGACTCCGGCGGTATGCCACCACGGTCTGTGTGGTCGGCTCACCTCAATCAAAAGTATCAGAAGCCTCGGGAACCGCTAACGTCCGGGCTGCTGACTGGATGAAGGACCTGCGCACGTAGCAGAGTAAGTTATGAGCCGAAGCCCAGTAAGATCACCGACAGGCCCGCTAAGGTACCCTTACGGGACAAGTCGCTACATGCATCATAAGCAACAACATACTATAGTAATCATACAATAAAGTAGTGAAATCACAAATAGATGTAACACATTCCATACACACAAGTAGTAACCAGAAGTCTCAAGGATTATGCCCATCCAACGTAAGGCATAGGTCAACTCAGCGGCGGTTTGGAGGTCCAATCTCTACTCCCGTGCCGACTAACCTAGACCTACGATGGACTAGCAACACCACTACTAAGTATCAACCATATACCGTGACCCGAAGTCACTATCACAATCATGAATAAGTAGACCAACGACCCGTAGTCGTTGGCTCATCTCAAATCTGTCTACGATCGCACCACACCCCCTGTCAAGTGCGTCGTATCTCAATAAATCAAGTGACCACACCACACCCCCTGTCAAGTGTGTCACATCTCAAAGATCAAGTGTCCACACCACACCCCCTGTCAAGTGTGACACATCTCATAGTATAGGCGACACCACACCCCCTGTCAAGTGTCCCTCGACAGTATTAATATCCACGACATTAATAACAATAACAGAAATAATAACAGAAATATTAATAACGATAATATTTCACAGTCACCGTAACCCAGGTTGGTTATGCTAGCTGAACGTAAGGCGAAGGTTAACCCGACCACAGTTTGGGGGTACAATCCCTACTCCCATGTCGTCCAACCCAAGGTTACGTATAGACAGCACTACCCAACCCGGCACGTGAACAAATCAAGTACCAATATCATACAAAAGCCGGTAAAATCCTCGGCAAGACATTTATCATGACATGCCGGCAACATCCTCGGCCATGTCCCAAGTTCTTGCTATCTAAGCATGGCGTAGCAAGCGTTACTACGATATAAATTTAAGCTACCTCGACGTAGCGTTTAGACCGGCACATACCTCGGTCGAGTCACAATCTCGCTATTTATAACAAACAATAATAGCAAGTAATTCACATCATTAATCCTAACCATTGTTAGGTATATATATGCGTACATGAAGCATACTAGCATGAAGGAAGAGTCCACAAGCACAATAGAGGTCAAGTCTCACTTACCTCAAAATTCGGGCTCAAATGCCGGGAAGAATCTCCTTTCCCGCTCGCCTTGTCCGCGAAGGACTCTCCACTAGGTCTATTAAGACAAGATATAGCACATATGAGTGCTCAATTATAGCTATTTAAGCCTATAGGCATCCTAGGGTAAAAATTACCAAAATGCCCCCGGGTAGGGCCGAGCCCTAAATTTACAAAATGTACTTTTCCGGACTCCCCACGCTCCCGTGAGTCCAAAAGTACACTTAGATTCCATGCTCGATGTCTTTCCCCAATTCTTAAGAATCTAGGGTTCTAACCCATTTCTAAGAATCAACCCTTTGATTCTTGTGTTAATCAATATAAAGATGGATTGAAAGGGCTTACCTTAAGTGTAAGTATGATTGGGTCTTCAAGAAATACCCAAAAATCGCCTCAAGAGCTCACCAAATGATTTTTATAAGTTATGAACCGAAATGGCCTTTTTATAGCAGTTTTTTTACTTCTGTCACAGCTTCTTTTGAAAAACTCATAACTTTTGATAGGAATGTCCAAATGACTTGAAACTGGTGCCATTAGAACCACAACTCAAAGGGCTACAACTTTCATGTTTTGAGTTTTTCCTAATTCCTTACGGATTTGCCGGAAAATCAGCTTTTATCTGGCTGTTTGCGCCAAAACAGAACAGAAAAGTCGCACCAGATTTTCTACTGTTTTAGGGGCAAAACGGGACCCTACGAAGCTCGGAATGATCCCAAATTTTGCACACAAGCCATAAAATACTTGGGTGACATGCTCTTCAAGACGGAACTAAATTCGGACCTCCAGAACTCAAAAAGTGGGTCCCACGGCAGAGGTTCAATTTTCGACTTTCGCCAAAATAGTGAAATTTAACCAAACGACCTCGAAATCCAATTCCGAAAGTTGCTACAAGTCACAAATGACTATACGAACCTAACGGAACTTTCAGATCTCTCATTGGAGCTCATTTGCTCAAATCGAGCTCGGAAACCTCTTTTAACTCTTTTAAACTTCCGAAACGGGGACTTTATCAAAAGTCCTATCAAACGAGGTCCGTTTTCAATTTTGAAGGTTGCTACATATCATAAATGACGAGGCGGACCTAACGGTGCGCTCGGATTTTCCATCGGGGTTCGTTTACTCAAAACGACCTATCGAAACCCCAAATTCCTTTCCGGAATTTCATAAACGGATCCTTTTCTCGAAAACCTATCAAACGGACTCCGTTTCGACTCAGATTTCACAGACGGGCCATAAATGACCTAACGGAACTTTTGGGACTGTCGACACGCAAATCGAGGTCCCGGATCCCGTAACGACTATTTGAGGGTCGTTACATTCTCCCCCACTTAGACTCTCGGCCGTCCTCGGACGAGCCTAAGTCTAAGGTAGGATCCACACACTAGCCACGGAGCTGGCATGGATTTCGAGGACCCCTCGGTACCACCCGAAATCAATAAAACTTAAAAATGCAAATTCAGGCTTAGAAAATACAAGGATTTCATACCTGAATCATCGAACAAGCGCGGATGCCTCTCACGCATCTCGGACTCAAGCTCCCAAGTGGCCTCGGCAATGGAGTGATGCCCCCACTGAACTCTCACAAGCGGGATCACCTTCGATCTCATCTTACGGACCTCTCTAGCCACAATAGCAATAAGCTCCTCCGAATAAGCTAAGTCGCCATCTACCTCCACGGAAGCCATATCGATCACATGAGACAGATCGTGAACATACTTCCGGAGCATGGACACATGGAACACCGGATGAACAGACAGAGAGGGAGGCAAAGCCAGTCTATAAGCAACGGCGCCAACGCGCTCCAATATCTCAAAAGGCCCAATGAACCTAGGACTGAGCTTGCCTTTCTTCCCAAATCTCATAACACCCTTCATGGGCGACACTCTGAGGAATACCCGGTCCCCAACCATGAACTCAAGATCTCTCCGCCTCCGATCTGCATACGATATCTGCCGGCTCTGAGCCGTGCGGAGTCGATCCTGAATAACCCGGACCTTATCTAAGGTCTGCTGCACCAAATCGGGCCCCAACACCTGGACCTCACCAGACTCGAACCAACCGATAGGCGAGCAACATCTCCGACCATACAATGCCTCAAACGGAGCCATCTGGATAGAAGCCTGATAGCTATTATTATACGCAAACTCTGCTAGCGGCAAATGGCTATCCCAATGGCCTCTAAAATCAATAGCACACGCCCTCAACATATCCTCGAGGATCTGAATGGTCCGCTCAGACTGGCCATTAGTCTGCGGGTGAAATGCAGTGCTGAGATCGACCCGAGTACCCAGCTCTCTCTGAAAAGATCTCCAAAACTGAGCTGTGAACTGAGCACCTCGGTCAGAAATGATAGAAACAGGAGCACCATGCAATCTCACAATCTGCTCAATGAAGATACGAGCCAGACGCTCCGAGGTATAAGTAGTCCTCACTGGAATGAAGTGAGCCGACTTCGTCAGTCGATCAACTACTACCCACACCGAATCATGCTTACCCACGGTCAGCGGCAAACCAACTACGAAATCCATAGTGATCTGCTCCCACTTCCACTCGAGAATGGGCATAGACTGGGTCACCCTGGCTGGCCTCCGGTGCTCATACTTCACTTGCTGGCAATTCAAACACCGAGATACATAATCAGCAACATCCCTCTTCATCCCTTTCCACCAATACAGCTCTCGAAGATCATGATACATCTTCGCAGTACCCGGATGAATGGAATATCTCGAACTGTGAGCCTCTGCCTAAATCATCTGCCTCAGCTCCACAATGGCTGGAACACATACCCGGCCGTTAAGCCGCAAAGCACCATCATCACCAATCACGAACGAGGACACTCCCCCACTCAGGACCCTGTCCCGGAGATCTCTCAGATAAGGATCCTCGAACTGCCTTTCCCGAATCTGGGAAGCTAAAGACGACTGAGACCCCACATATGCAAGCACCCGGCCTGGAACAGAATCATCAAACCGAACCCCACTAATGGACAAAGCCTGCAACTCACGGGCCAACGGCCTCATATCAGCATCAAGATAGGCGAGGCTACCCATGGACTTCCTACTCAAGGCATCGGCTACAACATTAGCCTTTCCGGGATGATACCGGATAGAAAGATCATAATCCTTCAGCAGCTCTAACCAGCGGCACTGTCTCCTGTTCAAGTCCTTCTGAGTGAACAAGTACTGGAGACTCTTATGATCGGTGAATATCTCACATGGCTCGCCATAAAGATAGTGCCTCCAACACTTCAGTGCAAACACGACAGCTAACAGCTCCAAATCATGGACAGGATAATTCTTCTCATGGACCTTCAGCTGTCTCGAGGCATAAGCTATCACCTTACCCTCCTGCATCAGAACGCTACCCAGGCCAACACCCGAAGCATCACAATATACGGTGAATCCCCCGGATCTACTAGGCAAGGCCAACACTGGCGTTGAAGTCAACAGAGTCTTAAGCTTCTGAAAGCTAGACTCACAGGCATCGGACCACAGGAAAGGAACATTCTTCTGGGTCAACTTCGTCAGAGATGCTGAAATAGAAGAAAACCCCTCGACGAACCGCCGATAATAACCTGCCAAGCCTAAGAAACTCCGAATCTCTGTAGGAGAAGTAGGCCTAGGCCAAGTCTGAACGACCTCTATCTTCTTCGGATCAACACATACCCCATCCTTGGTCACCACGTGACCTAGGAAAGATACAGAACTGAGCCAAAATTCACACTTGGAGAATTTGGCATACAACTGCTGATCCCTCAGAGTCCGAAGAACAACTCTCAAATGCTGCTCATGCTCCTCCCTGCTCCTCGAATAAACCAAGATATCATCGATAAACACAATGACGAAGGAGTCAAGGTAGGCCTTGAACACTCGGTTCATCAGATCCATGAAAGCAGCTGGGGGATTCGTAAGCCCGAAAAACATCACCAGAAACTCATAGTGGCCATATCGGGTACGAAAAGCAGTCTTGGAAACATCCTCGGACCGAATCCTCAACTGATGATACCCCGACCTCAAATCAATCTTCGAGAAGAAGGTAGCACCCTGAAGCTGATCAAACAAATCATCAATACGCGGCAAAGGATACCTATTCTTGATAGTAACCTTATTCAGCTGCCGGTAATCAATACACATCCGCATAGAGCAATCCTTCTTCTTCACAAATAATACCGGGGCACCCCATGGAGACACACTGGGCCTAATGAAGCCCTTATCGAGCAAATCCTGAATCTGCTCCTTCGGCTCCCTCAACTCAACAGGAGCCATACGATACGGGGGAATAGATTTAGGCTGAGTGCCTGGCAATAGATCAATGCAAAACTCTATCTCCCGCATAGGCGGCAAACCCGGCAAATCATCAGGAAACACATCCGGATACTCACAAACAACCGGAACTCTATCAAGGGATAACTCCTCTGCCCGGACATCCCGAACTGAAGCAATATATCCCTCACACCCACTCTGAGCGGATCCACTATACCCACCAGACTGACGCGATCTCTTGGCCGCCCTCTCCGCGTCAGCCCTGGCGAAGATATCCTCCATCCGCCGCGCCACATCAACTATCTCAAAATATGACTTGTTGCCCATATCAGGGGCAACAGCTACCTGCAAGCGGGGATGAAGACCCTCAACAAACCGGAGGACCTTGTCCCTCTCCTGAGCCACCATAGCCGGCGCAAACTGAGACAACCACAAGAACCTGGTGTCATACTCTGAAACAGACAGGTTTCCCTGCCTCAACCCCTCAAACTCGCGCCTCTGAGCATCGTGCTGACTCTGGGGCACGAACCTGCTCATGAACATAGACACGAACTCAGCCCAAGACAAAGGAGGACCTCTGCCGCATCATGGAGACCCACCATGTCTCCGCATCTCCCGATAATCTGAAAGAAGCACACTGCACCCCTAAGGTGTCTCTAGTACCAAGAACTGTCAAAATCTTCTCACACTTCTGAATGTACCTCTAGGCAGTACATGTAGCTGAGGTACCGTCGAACTCTGGAGGCTGAAGCTTCATGAATGACTCTATCCTCTTGGCAACCTCCTCAGTGCCCATAGGAGGAGTAGAAATAACAGGACCTGCCTGAGGAGCAGAAGCAGAAGGCTGGGCAATATGATCAGGAGCAGCCTCAGAAGTAGGCGTGCTCATAACAGGTGTGGTCGGCTGAGGAGCCGAAACAGGAGCTGCAACATCATCTCTGACAGGGACCTGATTGCTAGACAAGGCCATCAGTCTCATATACTCCTCTGAAGAGATCACAACGGTGCCTGGCACAACAATAGGCACAGGGGGAATAGATGCTGACAGAGTCGCTGCGGACACTGCAGGGATAGCTGTGTCCTGCCTAGTGGCTGACAGGCGACCTGCCCGAGTCTTCTTAGCAGCTGGCAGCTGCGTAGGTGCTGATGGCTCTCCCGCAGACGCGGGTGTAGAAGATGCAGCCCTCCTGGCTGAGGATGCTCGCGTCCTCGCCATCCGATACAATACACGAAAAAGGGTCAGCACCTATATAAGCTACTCAGCACGAATAGAGATGAAACGAAGGGAAAACATTTCCTAACATGCCCTTGTAGCCTTTCGCTCATAAGTATGGTCGACAACATACCCATAAGCAAGACTCTACTCAGACACTGCTCCAAGACTCCTAGGACTCGAATTAGAACCTAGGGCTCTGATACCAAACTGTCACGACCCAATTTCCAAGGGCTCGTGATGGCACCTAAACAACATTTGCCTAGGCGAACCAATGAAACAAGATGCGGAAAAGAACAATAATGTGAAAAGATCATAAATGGATATATAAATATAAAAGGGTGAAGTCCAAAAGAATATATTCACAAAAGAATTGGAGCATTCTAAGAGTGACTAAATAAAGTATGAATATACATCAAAGAAATCTGAGTCCTATCTCTAAGTGACTCCGGCGGTATGCCACCACGATCTGTGTGGTCGGCTCACCTCAATCAAAAGTCTCAGAAGCCTCGGGAACCGCTAACGTCCGGGCTGCTGACTGGATGAAGGACCTGCGCACGTAGCAGAGTAAGTTATGAGCCGAAGCCCAGTAAGATCACCGACAGGCCCGCTAAGGTACCCTTGCGGGACAAGTCGCTACATGCATCATAAGCAACAACATACTATAGTAATCATACAATAAAGTAGTGAAATCACAAATAGATGTAACACATTCCATAAACACAAGTAGTAACCAGAAGTCTCAAGGATTATGCCCATCCAACGTAAGGCATAGGTCAACTCAGCGGCGGTTTGGAGGTCCAATCTCTACTCCCGTGCCGACTAACCTAGACCTACGATGGACTAGCAACACCACTACTAAGTATCAACCATATACCGTGACCCGAAGTCACTATCACAATCATGAATAAGTAGACCAACGACCCGTAGTCGTTGGCTCATCTCAAATCTGTCTACGATCGCACCACACCCCCTGTCAAGTGCGTCGTATCTCAATAAATCAAGTGACCACACCACACCCCCTGTCAAGTGTGTCACATCTCAAAGATCAAGTGTCCACACCACACCCCCTGTCAAGTGTGACACATCTCATAGTATAGGCGACACCACACCCCCTGTCAAGTGTCCCTCTACAGTATTAATATCCACGACATTAATAACAATAACAGAAATATTAATAACGATAATATTTCACAGTCACCGTAACCCAGGTTGGTTATGCTAGCTGAACGTAAGGCGAAGGTTAACCCGACCACAGTTTGGGGGTACAATTCCTAATCCCATGTCGTACAACCCAAGGTTACGTATAGACAGCACTACCCAACCCGGCACGTGAACAAATCAAGTACCAATATCATACAAAAGCCGGCAAAATCCTCGGTAAGACATTTATCATGACATGCCGGCAACATCCTCGGCCATGTCCCAAGTTCTTGCTATCTAAGCATGGCGTAGCAAGCGTTACTACGATATAAATTTAAGCTACCTCGACGTAGCGTTTAGACCGGCACATGCCTCGGTCGAGTCACAATCTCGCTATTTATAACAAACAATAATAGCAAGTAATTCACATCATTAATCCTAACCATTGTTAGGTATATATATGCGTACATGAAGCATACTAGCATGAAGGAAGAGTCCACAAGCACAATAGAGGTCAAGTCTCACTTACCTCAAAATTCGGGCTCAAATGCCGGGAAGAATCTCCTTTCCCCCTCGCCTTGTCCGCGAAGGACTCTCCACTAGGTCTATTAAGACAAGATATAGCACATATGAGTGCTCAATTATAGCTATTTAAGCCTATAGGCATCCTAGGGTAAAAATTACCAAAATGCCCCCGGGTAGGGCCGAGCCCTAAATTTACAAAATGTACTTTTCCGGACTCCCCACGCTCCCGTGAGTCCAAAAGTACACTTAGATTCCACATGCGAGCCTTGCTCGATGTCTTTCCCCAATTCTTAAGAATCTAGGGTTCTAACCCATTTCCAAGAATCAACCCTTTGATTCTTGTGTTAATCAATATAAAGATGGATTGAAAGGGCTTACCTTAAGTGTAAGTATGATTGGGTCTTCAAGAAATACCCAAAAATCGCCTCAAGAGCACACCAAATGATTTTTATAAGTTATGAACCGAAATGGCCTTTTTATAGCAGTTTTTTTACTTCTGTCACAGCTTCTTTTGAAAAAATCATAACTTTTGATAGGAATGTCCAAATGACTTGACACTGGTGCCATTAGAACCACAACTCAAAGGGCTAAAACTTTCATGTTTTGAGTTTTTCCTAATTCCTTACGGATTTGCCGGAAAATCAGCTTTTATCCGGCTGTTTGCGCCAAAACAGAACAGAAAAGTCGCACCAGATTTTCTACTGTTTTAGGGGCAAAACGGGACCCTACGAAGCTCGGAATGATCCCAAATTTTGCAAACAAGCCATAAAATACTTGGGTGACATGCTCGTCAAGACGGAACTCAATTCGGACCTCCAGAACTCAAAAAGTGGGTCCCACGGCAAAGGTTCAATTTTCGACTTTCGCCAAAATAGCGAAATTTAACCAAACGACCTCGGAATCCGATTCCGAAAGGTTCTACAAGTCACAAATGACTATACGAACCTAACGGAACATTCGGATCTCTCATCGGAGCTCATTTGCTCAAATCGAGCTCGGAAACCTCTTTTAACTCTTTTAAACTTCCGAAACGGGGACTTTATCAAAAGTCCTATCAAACGAGGTCCGTTTTCAATTTTGAAGGTTGCTACATATCATAAATGACGAGGCGGACCTAACGGTGCGCTCGGATTTTCCATCGGGGTTCGTTTACTCAAAACGACCTATCGAAACCCCAAATTCCTTTCCGGAATTTCATAAACGGATCCTTTTCTCGAAAACCTATCAAACGGACTCCGTTTCGACTCAGATTTCACAGACAGGCCATAAATGACCTAACGGAACTTTTGGGACTGTCGACACGTAAATCGAGGTCCCGGATCCCGTAACGACTATTTGAGGGTCGTTACATTCTCCCCCACTTAGACTCTCGGCCGTCCTCGGACGAGCCTAAGTCTAAGGTAGGATCCACACACTAGCCACGGAGCTGGAACGGATTTCGAAGACCCCTCGGTACCACCCGAAATCAATAAAACTTAAAAATGCAAATTCAGGCTTAGAAAATACAAGGATTTCATACCTGAATCATCGAACAAGCGCGGATGCCTCTCACGCATCTCGGACTCAAGCTCCCAAGTGGCCTCGGCAATGGAGTGATGCCCCCACTGAACTCTCACAAGCGGGATCACCTTCGATCTCATCTTACGGACCTCTCTAGCCACAATAGCAATAAGCTCCTCCGAATAAGCTAAGTCGCCATCTACCTCCACGGAAGCCATATCGATCACATGAGACAGATCGTGAACATACTTCCGGAGCATGGACACATGGAACACCGGATGAACAGACAGAGAGGGAGGCAAAGCCAGTCTATAAGCAACGGCGCCAACGCGCTCCAATATCTCAAAAGGCCCAATGAACCTAGGACTGAGCTTGCCTTTCTTCCCAAATCTCATAACACCCTTCATGGGCGACACTCTGAGGAATACCCGGTCCCCAACCATGAACTCAAGATCTCTCCGCCTCCGATCTGCATACGATATCTGCCGGCTCTGAGCCGTGCAGAGTCGATCCTGAATAACCCGGACCTTATCTAAGGTCTGCTGCACTAAATCGGGCCCCAACACCTGGACCTCACCAGACTCGAACCAACCGATAGGTGAGCGACATCTCCGACCATACAATGCCTCAAACGGAGCCATCTGGATAGAAGCCTGATAGCTATTATTATACGCAAACTCTGCTAGCGGCAAATGGCTATCCCAATGGCTTCCAAAATCAATAGCACACGCCCTCAACATATCCTCGAGGATCTGAATGGTCCGCTCAGACTGGCCATTAGTCTGCGGGTGAAATGCAGTGCTGAGATCGACCCGAGTACCCAGCTCTCTCTAAAAAGATCTCCAAAACTGAGCTGTGAACTGAGCACCTCGGTCAGAAATGATAGAAACAGGAGCACCATGCAATCTCACAATCTGCTCAATGAAGATACGAGCCAGACGCTCCGAGGTATAAGTAGTCCTCACTGGAATGAAGTGAGCCGACTTCGTCAGTCGATCAACTACTACCCACACCGAATCATGCTTACCCACGGTCAGCGGCAAACCAACTACGAAATCCATAGTGATCTGCTCCCACTTCCACTCGGGAATGGGCATAGACTGGGTCACCCTGGCTGGCCTCCGGTGCTCATACTTCACTTGCTGGCAATTCAAACACCGAGATACATAATCAGCAACATCCCTCTTCATCCCTTTCCACCAATACAGCTCTCGAAGATCATGATACATCTTCGCAGTACCCGGATGAATGGAATATCTCGAACTGTGAGCCTCTGCCAAAATCATCTGCCTCAGCTCCACAATGGCTGGAACACATACCCGGCCGTTAAGCCGCAAAGCACCATCATCACCAATCACGAACGAGGACACTCCCCCACTCAGGACCCTGTCCCGGAGATCTCTCAGATAAGGATCCTCGAACTGCCTTTCCCGAATCTGGGAAGCTAAAGACGACTGAGACCCCAGATATGCAAGCACCCGGCCTGGAACAGAATCATCAAACCGAACCCCACTAATGGACAAAGCCTGCAACTCACCGGCCAACGGCCTCATATCAGCATCAAGATAGGCGAGGCTACCCATGGACTTCCTACTCAAGGCATCGGCTACAACATTAGCCTTTCCGGGATGATACCGGATAGAAAGATCATAATCCTTCAGCAGCTCTAACCAGCGGCGCTGTCTCCTGTTCAAGTCCTTCTGAGTGAACAAGTACTGGAGACTCTTATGATCGGTGAATATCTCACATGGCTCGCCATAAAGATAGTGCCTCCACAACTTCAGTGCAAACAAGACAGCTAACAGCTCCAAATCATGGACAGGATAATTCTTCTCATGGACCTTCAGCTGTCTCGAGGCATAAGCTATCACCTTACCCTCCTGCATCAGAACGCTACCCAGGCCAACACCCGAAGCATCACAATATACGGTGAATCCCCCGGATCTACTAGGCAAGGCCAACAATGGCGCTGAAGTCAACAGAGTCTTAAGCTTCTGAAAGCTAGACTCACAGGCATCGGACCACAGGAAAGGAACATTCTTCTGGGTCAACTTCGTCAGAGATGCTGAAATAGAAGAAAACCCCTCGACGAACCGCCGATAATAACCTGCCAAGCCTAAGAAACTCCGAATCTCTGTAGGAGAAGTAGGCCTAGGCCAACTCTGAACGACCTCTATCTTCTTCGGATCAACACATACCCCATCCTTGGTCACCACGTGACCTAGGAAAGATACAGAACTGAGCCAAAATTCACACTTGGAGAATTTGGCATACAACTGCTGATCCCTCAGAGTCCGAAGAACAACTCTCAAATGCTGCTCATGCTCCTCCCTGCTCCTCGAATAAACCAAGATATCATCGATAAACACAATGACGAAGGAGTCAAGGTAGGCCTTGAACACTCGGTTCATCAGATCCATGAAAGCAGCTGGGGCATTCGTAAGCCCGAAAAACATCACCAGAAACTCATAGTGGCCATATCGGGTACGAAAAGCAGTCTTGGAAACGTCCTCGGACCGAATCCTCAACTGATGATACCCCGACCTCAAATCAATCTTCGAGAAGAAGGTAGCACCCTGAAGCTGATCAAACAAATCATCAATACGCGGCAAAGGATACCTATTCTTGATAGTAACCTTATTCAGCTGCCGGTAATCAATACACATCCGCATAGAGCCATCCTTCTTCTTCACAAATAATACCGGGGCACCCCATGGAGACACACTGGGCCTAATGAAGCCCTTATCGAGCAAATCCTGAATCTGCTCCTTCGGCTCCCTCAACTCAACAGGAGCCATACGATACGGGGGAATAGATTTAGGCTGAGTGCCTGGCAATAGATCAATGCAAAACTCTATCTCCCGCATAGGCGGCAAACCCGGCAAATCATCAGGAAACACATCCGGATACTCACAAACAACCGAAACTCTATCAAGGGATAACTCCTCTGCCCGGACATCCCGAACTGAAGCAATATATCCCTCACACCCACTCTGAGCGGATCCACTATACCCACCAGACTGACGCGATCTCTTGGCCGCCCTCTCCGCGTCAGCCCTGGCGAAGATATCCTCCATCCGCCGCGCCACATCAACTATCTCAAAATATGACTTGTTGCCCATATCAGGGGCAACAGCTACCTGCAAGCGGGGATGAAGACCCTCAACAAACCGGAGGACCTTGTCCCTCTCCTGAGCCACCATAGCCGGCGCAAACTGAGACAACCACAAGAACCTGGTGTCATACTCTGAAACAGACAGGTTTCCCTGCCTCAACCCCTCAAACTCGCGCCTCTGAGCATCGGGCTGACTCTGGGGCACGAACCTGCTCATGAACATAGACACGAACTCAGCCCAAGACAAAGGAGGACCTCTGCCGCATCATGGAGACCCACCATGTCTCCGCATCTCCCGATAATCTGAAAGAAGCACACTGCACCCCTAAGGTGTCTCTAGTACCAAGAACTGTCAAAATCTTCTCACACTTCTGAATGTACCTCTAGGCAGTACATGTAGCTGAGGTACCGTCGAACTCTGGAGGCTGAAGCTTCATGAATGACTCTATCCTCTTGGCAACCTCCTCAGTGCCCATAGGAGGAGTAGAAATAACAGGACCTGCCTGAGGAGCAGAAGCAGAAGGCTGGGCAATATGATCAGGAGCAGCCTCAGAAGTAGGCGTGCTCATAACAGGTGTGGTCGGCTGAGGAGCCGAAACAGGAGCTGCAACATCATCTCTGACAGGGACCTGATGGCTAGACAAGGCCATCAGTCTCATATACTCCTCTGAAGAGATCACAACGGTGCCTGGCACAACAATAGGCACAGGGGGAATAGATGCTGACAGAGTCGCTGCAGACACTGCAGGGATAGCTGTGTCCTGCCTAGTGGCTGACGGGCGACCTGCCCGAGTCTTCTTAGCAGCTGGCAGCTGCGTAGGTGCTGATGGCTCTCCCGCAGACGCGGGTGTAGAAGATGCAGCCCTCCTGGCTGAGGATGCTCGCGTCCTCGCCATCCGATACAATACACGAAAAAGGGTCAGCACCTATATAAGCAACTCAGCACGAATAGAGATGAAACGAAGGGAAAACATTTCCTAACATGCCCTTGTAGCCTCTCGCTCATAAGTATGGTCGACAACATACCCATAAGCAAGACTCTACTCAGACACTGCTCCAGACTGTAGGACTCGAATTAGAACCTAGGGCTCTGATACCAAACTGTCACGACCCAATTTCCAAGGGCTCGTGATGGCACCTAAACAACATTTGCCTAGGCGAACCAATGAAACAAGATGCGGAAAAGAACAATAATGTGAAAAGATCATAAATGGATATATAAATATAAAAGGGTGAAGTCCAAAAGAATATATCCACAAAAGAATTGGAGCATTCTAAGAGTGACTCAATAAAGTATGAATATACATCAAAGAAATCTGAGTCCTATCTCTAAGCGACTCCGGCGGTATGCCACCACGGTCTGTGTGGTCGGCTCACCTCAATCAAAAGTCTCAGAAGCCTCGGGAACCGCTAACGTCCGGGCTGCTGACTGGATGAAGGACCTGCGCACGTAGCAGAGTAAGTTATGAGCCGAAGCCCAGTAAGATCACCGACAGGCCCGCTAAGGTACCCTTGCGGGACAAGTCGCTACATGCATCATAAGCAACAACATACTATAGTAATCATACAATAAAGTAGTGAAATCACAAATAGATGTAACACATTCCATACACACAAGTAGTAACCAGAAGTCTCAAGGATTATGCCCATCCAACGTAAGGCATAGGTCAACTCAGCGGCGGTTTGGAGGTCCAATCTCTACTCCCGTGCCGACTAACCTAGACCTACGATGGACTAGCAACACCACTACTAAGTATCAACCATATACCGTGACCCGAAGTCACTATCACAATCATGAATAAGTAGACCAACGACCCGTAGTCGTTGGCTCATCTCAAATCTGTCTACGATCGCACCACACCCCCTGTCAAGTGCGTCGTATCTCAATAAATCAAGTGACCACACCACACCCCCTGTCAAGTGTGTCACATCTCAAAGATCAAGTGTCCACACCACACCCCCTGTCAAGTGTGACACATCTCATAGTATAGGCGACACCACACCCCCTGTCAAGTGTCCCTCTACAGTATTAATATCCACGACATTAATAACAATAACAGAAATATTAATAACGATAATATTTCACAGTCACCGTAACCCAGGTTGGTTATGCTAGCTGAACGTAAGGCGAAGGTTAACCCGACCACAGTTTGGGGGTACAATCCCTACTCCCATGTCGTCCAACCCAAGGTTACGTATAGACAGCACTACCCAACCCGGCACGTGAACAAATCAAGTACCAATATCATACAAAAGCCGGCAAAATCCTCGGCAAGACATTTATCATGACATGCCGGAAACATCCTCGGCCTTGTCCCAAGTTCTTGCTATCTAAGCATGGCGTAGCAAGCGTTACTACGATATAAATTTAAGCTACCTCGACGTAGCGTTTAGACCGGCACATACCTCGGTCGAGTCACAATCTCGCTATTTATAACAAACAATAATAGCAAGTAATTCACATCATTAATCCTAACCATTGTTAGGTATATATATGCGTACATGAAGCATACTAGCATGAAGGAAGAGTCCACAAGCACAATAGAGGTCAAGTCTCACTTACCTCAAAATTCGGGCTCAAATACCGGGAAGAATCTCCTTTCCCGCTCGCCTTGTCCGCGAAGGACTCTCCACTAGGTCTATTAAGACAAGATATAGCACATATGAGTGCTCAATTATAGCTATTTAAGCCTATAGGCATCCTAGGGTAAAAATTACCAAAATGCCCCCGGGTAGGGCCGAGCCCTAAATTTACAAAATGTACTTTTCCGGACTCCCCACGCTCCCGTGAGTCCAAAAGTACACTTAGATTCCACATGCGAGCCTTGCTCGATGTCTTTCCCCAATTCTTAAGAATCTAGGGTTCTAACCCATTTCCAAGAATCAACCCTTTGATTCTTGTGTTAATCAATATAAAGATGGATTGAAAGGGCTTACCTTAAGTGTAAGTATGATTGGGTCTTCAAGAAATACCCAAAAATCGCCTCAAGAGCTCACCAAATGATTTTTATAAGTTATGAACCGAAATGGCCTTTTTATAGCAGTTTTTTTACTTCTGTCACAGCTTCTTTTGAAAAAATCATAACTTTTGATAGGAATGTCCAAATAACTTGACACTGGTGCCATTAGAACCACAACTCAAATGGCTACAACTTTCATGTTTTGAGTTTTTCCTAATTCCTTACGGATTTGCCGGAAAATCAGCTTTTATCCGGCTGTTTGCGCCAAAACAGAACAGAAAAGTCGCACCAGATTTTCTACTGTTTTAGGGACAAAACGGGACCCTACGAAGCTCGGAATGATCCCAAATTTTGCACACAAGCCATAAAATACTTGGGTGACATGCTCGTCAAGACGGAACTCAATTCGGACCTCCAGAACTCAAAAAGTGGGTCCCACGGCAAAGGTTCAATTTTCGACTTTCGCCAAAATAGCGAAATTTAACCAAACGACCTCGGAATCCAATTCCGAAAGTTGCTACAAGTCACAAATGACTATACGAACCTAACGGAACTTTCGGATCTCTCATCGGAGCTCATTTTCTCAAATCGAGCTCGGAAACCTCTTTTAACTCTTTTAAACTTCCGAAACGGGGACTTTATCAAAAGTCCTATCAAACGAGGTCCGTTTTCAATTTTGAAGGTTGCTACATATCATAAATGACGAGTCGGACCTAACGGTGCGCTCGGATTTTCCATCGGGGTTCGTTTACTCAAAACGACCTATCGAAACCCCAAATTCCTTTCCGGAATTTCATAAACGGATCCTTTTCTCGAAAACCTATCAAACGGACTCCGTTTCGACTCAGATTTCACAGACGGGCCATAAATGACCTAACGGAACTTTTGGGACTGTCGACATGCAAATCGAGGTCCCGGATCCCGTAACGACTATTTGAGGGTCGTTACACTCTCCTAGCCCAAAATGGTAATGGTTCTTTGTGTGAACATTTTCCTTTTTTACAGAATGTTGAACAGGTTTGTAGGACCTATTCTTCTGTTTCACAGGATTTTGAACAGGTTTATAGGACCTGTTTCTCTGGGCAGCCCTTTTTAAAGATTGACAATTTTCTTTCCGGTGACCAGTGTTCCCACAGTGAGTGCATAGCCAGTTTTCAGGAAATGATAAGTACTTACTCTTTGGATTCCATTTGGATGAACTCTGTGCTTTCATGAATCCAATACCTTGCCTGTTACTACTATGATTTTCCTGTAACCATTCTAGTGCTTCAGAAGACTTGTTCCATTCTACAGTTTTTCTTAATTCCATTTTTGTTTTAATCAAGTCTTCTTCTAAAGATCTTATCTTCTCATCTTTCCTACACAGTTCATCAACTGTGTCTTTCAGTTTCTCTTCAGCAATGATCTGATGAGAATTAGCAATGCCTTTACCTTTTACAACTGTTTTATCATTTTCTAATTCCTGAGCAGTTGTTTCAAGTGTGAGGACCTGTTTCTCAAGCATGCTAATCTTCCTTTCCAGAAAATCATTTTTAACTATTTCCTCTTTGCATTCTGTTTCTAAACAGTCAACTTTATCATGCAGTTGGTGATTATCATCCCTTAGAGTTTTAAATTCATTTAGCACAATATGGAATACTTTAACCAACTTTTCTCTAGACATGCTTTTTACATCTTCTTTAAGTTTAGAAACAAATACCTCAAGATCCTCTTCATTTTCTGAATCTCCAAGTGCCATTAGAGCAAGATCCTCATCCAGATCGTCATCAGTTATTTCATCTTCACTGTCTTGCCATCCTGCGACCAGCGCTTTGGGATTTCCACTTCTCTTATGGACCTGTTCCCTAGCATTCTTCCTTTCATCAATGAATTTCTTCCTCCATTCTCCTTCCATAATTGGACATTTGCTGATGTAGTGCTCCGAGCTTCCACATTTGTGGCATTCTCCAGCCTGTTTCATGTTAGTAGACCTACCCTGTCCACTAATTTCCCTTTTCTTATTCAAATATTTCTGAACACTTTTAGCGATAAGGATCAGTTCCTTATCATCAATGATTTTATCACCAGCAGTCAAGGCTAGGTTAGGTTCAGTTTTAACTGGTACTCCTATGTTTTTAACCTTTTTCCTCAGTTCATAAGTCTTTAGATTGCTTATAAGCTCATCTAAGGATAAAGTGGTTAAATCTTTACTTTCAATGATAGCACAAGCTTTGATCTCCCAAGAATCTGGAAGAACCCTAGTTAAAATCTTTTCTACCCTATCTTCCACAGTTAAAACCCTTCCCAAAGAGATAAGTTCAGAAGCAATGGCATTAAATCTGGTATACATTTCAGAGATTGATTCTTCTTCTTTCATTTTAAAGCTTTCATATTCAGCATAAAGAAGTGTACCTCTGGACCTTTTTACCTGACTTGTTCCTTCGTGTGCAACTTGTAGAGCATCCCAAATCTCCTTTGCAGTGGCATACCCTCTGATCCTAGTGCATTCGTCAGGACTAAGTCCACCAACCAGCCACTTCCTTGCCTTTGCATTCTTTTCCCATTGCTTTATGTCTTCAGCATTGCATTCCTTCCTGGTTTTTGGAACATCCTTCCCATCAGCATCCTTCTTCATTGGGATCATGGGACCTTCAGTTACTATGTCCCACAATTCATAGTCTTTTGCTTGAAGGTGATCGCGCATCCTCTCTTTCCACCATGAATAGTATTTCCCATTGAAATAAGGTGCTCTAACCATTTACTGACCCTCACTGTTCTCTCGTGATGTACTCATCTAATCCTAGGTGTTAGCCTTTTCAAGGATAACCTGCTCTGATACCAATTGTTATTTCCCACGATTACACCACTTTACTGTTTTAAGGACTAGTTCCTTAAAATGTGTTCCTTTACTCTACGATGTGCGGAATTAAAACTGTAAGTAATTGAACACCAGATATTAGCGTGGAAAAACCCCTAGACACGGGATCAAAAAACCACGACCTACTTCTCAAGTAGGATTTCAGCTTCACTATGTAAAAAGACCCACTTGGTTACAAGACTCACTCTTACTAACCTAGGACTAACTCTAATCCTTTAGTGATCTTTCTCACGATCAGTGAAGTTGTGTCAAGTCCACGACTTGAACCAGAAAGTTTACAACTCGATTTTTGCTTACTACAATTGAACTAAGACTCGAACTTTTACAAGATTCAATCTAAGGAACAGGTTCTCACTTAGTTCTACTGTAGCTAACTAATTATACAAATAAGCTAATAATTCTTCTCAGCTTTTGCTCGATGCTCTCTGTATTTGTGTATATTTCTACGGCTGATAGTCTCCATGATTTATAGCTTCCAGCAGCCAAGAAGTCTTGATGAATTAGAACTCCAAAGGTCCCTTGACTTTGAGTCCTAATTGGATTATTCCTTCTAGAATCCGAATCCTTTATCCCTTAGTTATGCAATCTTTTCGTATCTGATTAGGCCTGTATAGTTACTAAGATACACGTCAGTATTAGGATAAATAATAATATCTCAATTAAACTATTTTGCATGAATTATCTATTCTGGTACAGTGATTCAAAGGAACAGGTCCTTTGAATCCGTTCCTCAGTCATCAGTCAAAACTCCAAGCTTATCCAAGCTAACAGCCATTCATGAAATGGGGAATGGACTTAGTTCGTCCTCTCCCCGCGGCGCCTAGAGGAGTACGTTTGTTGTTGGTCATCACTGACTACTTCACCAAATAGGTTGAAGCAGCAGCATATGCAAAGATACGACAAACAAAAGTTATTGACTTCCTTTGGCGTTTTGTCGTGTGTCACTTTGGAGCGCCTAAAGAAATAGTCATGGACAACGGGCCGCAATTCATCGGCCAGAAAGTGACTAGGTTCCTCGATGACCTGCACATCAAGAGGATCACTTCCTCTCCGTATCATCCGGTTGCAAACGGACAAGCAGAATCTACCAACAAAATAATCGTTGAATCCCTCAAAAAGCGCCTTGAGCAAGCCAAGGGATGTTGGGTAGAAGAGCTACCTGGTGTGCTATGGGCTTATCGCACGATGATAAAAATGAGTACTAGGGAGACACCTTACTCATTAGTGTACGGTGCAGACGCCTTAATCCCAGCGAAAATTGGAGAACCCAGCTTATGGTATGTACATGCCACTGAAGAGTCGAACTCGGTCAATCTCTCTGAAGAGCTGGATTTCCTCGAAGTACGAAGAGAACTAGCCCTTGTACGAGTAGTCGCCCAAAAAGAACAAAATGAACAATATTACAATCGGGGACTACGCATACGAAGTTTCCAAGTTGGAGATTTTGTGCTAAGGAAAGTGTCCCAGAGCACACAGGAAGCAAATTCAGGGAAGCTAGGCCCTAATTGGGAAGGCCCCTACAAGGTAATCACCTCAGTCGGCAAGTGATCATATCGCTTAGCACGACCAGACGGTTCAATTGTTCCAAACAGTTGGAACGTGATTCACCTCAAAAGGTATCACTTCTGAGTGGTAAAACGGTTAGTTGTTTTCTTCTTACCTTTTACTTTTGTGATAATTATTACTTTTATTATATTTCTTCTAAATGGTACTAACGGCCTGAACAAGGTCAGATCCGTTTAGCTTAATTGGTAGAGCTCGAAGTTCTTCAACTTCGCAGCTGTGGGTTCGAATCCCACAACGGACACACTCCTCGTTTGTTTATATGTGTTCTTTTATCTACAACTTGCCTTAACTCTTTTTATGTTATCACTTACCGTGTTCCAACATAAAAACAAGGAGGGTGGTGAGAGGCCCCTGTAGGAAATATAAGACCTTCATAAAGGCAAAAGACCTTGAGAAAAGGCGAGTTTTCAAAAACTTTTTATGTGACAAGTTTCAACGAAAATAAGAGAAGTCGTTCACGAGGCCAGCGACTCGGCCAGAATTAAGCAACAAATTCCTGTGACAGCTTTCAACTATCAAGGCGATAAGCAAAGTTGTTCGCAAAGGCCATCGACTCGGCCAGAAATCTATCGACCACGACTCGGTCAGAATAAAAACATCTGCGCAGATTACTCACAATTTATGACCTCTTCCTTGGGAAAGACTAAATTAAAACATTCGGACAGACTTTTGGAGACTAGAACTTAATAAAGTTCAAACTTAAAAAAAGCTCCCAAATATAAGGCACGAAGGCCACAATACATATAAACGAAACATCAAAAATTAAGGCTAAATATAGTCATTGAAATAATAAAGATCTAAAGTTGTATATACATAATTCTGTAAAATTATAAAATGCCGAAAACAGCTGAAAGAGATTTTGCAGAGTGATCAAAGGCCAAGTGGAACCGGCCAAACGAGGCTTAGAGATTCCCTAAGAGACATCTATCCACAACCAACTAATCCGGCTCTCGCCAGATATACAAACTTGCAACCGAATCAAATTCTGAGGGCATCAGTTTTTGGTACTACGACCAGAACCCGACGCACCAGCTCCGTCAATTCTGTCATCGTCCCCCGAATTCTCGCCGTCGTCTTCATCTTCATCCTCATCTTCACCTTCAGACTCCTCAGGAGAAAGATTCAGTATTTGTCTTACTCCGCGAACAACGCTCTTTGTCTTCTGCAGCATCTCCTCGATGTTGATCTACTTAGACTGGACCTGCCCGAGCAGTGAACGCTTAGCCTCGAGCACAGCGAGCTTTGCCTTGATTTCAGATTGATCACGAAGGTTTGCCAAGTCCTTAGATAACGCAATTTGAGCACTCATCGACTGGGCAACCTGATCCTTAGCAGCTTGAAGCTAAGCTCTGACCCTAGCGGACTCTTCATTAGTTCTTTGCAGATCCATCTCAAGAGACCTACGCTCATCAAGAGCTCTGTTCAACGAAGCCTTACATTCTTCGAGCAGAACCTCTAGACTCTGGGCAGATCGTGCGAACCGTTCTTTCTCTTCAGAAAGAAGGTCCTTCTCCTTGGTGAGTTCGTTAATCCGCTCAATTCGCTCATTGTTAACTTCAGATAATCGATTAACTTCATCCCCAAGGAGACTACACTGCTCTGCCAGAATCTTGTTCTCCTTTAGAGCATGCAGCAACTCTTTCTTTACCTCGAGTACTTGATCGACATTGTTGATCTTAGAGCGGAACATTAGCTCGGAAGACATCATACTTGACTGGAGAAATAAAAGAAGCAAAAGTTAGAAGTATGAAGTCAAATTACATCCAACACAAGCGGTAAACACTTACCTGGGCAGAATCGGCAGCAATCATAATAGCTAGCTCCTCATCACTCATTTACCTCATTGTCCATTCCTCTCGGGGGCCAATGAGTGAAGAGACAGCCTTGGCTAAACCACCCGGCCTAAATATGAAGTTGACGTCAGGGGCTAGCCTCTTCCTCTGGCAGTACTTGGGTTCCCAAGCCTGTTCAGAGGGGTAGTTTTGACCAAACTTGTAGCGCACACCCCTAATGTCCTTTAATCCGGCCTGACCGTCGATGACTGACCGCCAAATAAGCCTTGTTGTTGATAAGTTGGAGTCACCCTCCACTCCAGGATCTATCGTGTCGCACTCGCGAAGACCAACAAGCGTCGCCCCCTCAGCGGCCACATTTTCCACATTTTCCTCTTATCACTCCGAAGATAAGGTTTTCGCACAAGGGGTTCAACCGTTTCAGTCTCAGCATCTGAAATATCAATTACCTCCTTGTAAAAACCCTCTCCCCATGCAGACTCGGGGACTTCAGCAGTGGTCTTGATATTCTCTTCTGCAGATTCTGGTACATTGGCTTTGGGCGAGGACTCACCTCCAGCAGTTGAGTTTGCCCGTCAGCAACGGAAGCCTTACGTGCAGACTTCTTCCGTGCTCCGCCCTCACCTTAGCTCTTCTTTTTCCTCTTCAAAGAACCAAGGCCACTGGATAAAAGTTCCTCACCACCTTCCCTACCGCGCAGTGCCTCCACTGAAGGTAGTATAGATGCGGCTTCAACATCGGGATCGGCAAAAGACTCAAAAGGCACGACCTAAGGGGGAGGAGTGAAAAAGTCCCCTTGAGTTCCCAGACATGCGAGAAGGCGGAACGACCAGATATGGAGAAAATAAAAAAGGAAGAAATGGCTACAACAGCAGAAAATTCTCACCGTGAGTCTTCACGGTCAAATTCTTCTGCGCAGCAAAGTACGCCCATTCTCTCTTTTCAGGAGAAAACTCCTGCAAAATCGCCTCAACCTACGCCGTTAGCTCATCGACTGATATGAGCTCGTCATAGGGTCGCTTGGTGGCTACAAAAAGGAATCAAAGGGATAAGCAAACAAAAAGAGAAGAAGAAGCACGAAAAGAACTCAAAAGAAAACTCGGGGACTTACGCTTCTTGTTCCAAACCTCAGGAAGGAAAGTCTTGGAGTTAAAGGTTAGAGCCTGGGTACGCACGAACACATACCGGTGTAACCAACCCCGGTCCCTTATGTCCTCGGAGCCGCGCACCAAGCCCTTGCTCCCACGCATTCTAGCGTTCACAAAACCGTCTTTGGAAATTTGTATACTGTACAAAGAAATAAAATGCCTATACTCAAAAAGTTGATCGGTTTCTACCGCAAACCAATCCGTGAGTGTAACTGTTCTATACACACTGGGGCACAACTGCCCCGGGCAGAGCATATATTCCCTGCAGAGCTTCTCAAGCACAGGGTGCAGGGGTAGTTTACATCCAACTGTAAAAGGGTAAGTGCACATAGCTGTCCACCCAGCCCTATGAGAAGTAATATCTCCTCTTCAGAGACCGGCAAGAGG
Source organism: Petunia secreta (assembly GCA_029990175.1). Taxonomy (NCBI): domain Eukaryota; kingdom Viridiplantae; phylum Streptophyta; class Magnoliopsida; order Solanales; family Solanaceae; genus Petunia; species Petunia secreta. The sequence continues at coordinate 1,149,750 of JARKIP010000102.1, forward strand.
GGAATATTCGCATCCCAATTGCAGTCTATCCTAACCCGTGGGATAAGCTTCGATGTGATCCCTGACTTAAACCTATACGCCGGCCAAACGCGTATATCTTCGTGGTTGTTGAAAGCTTTGATGTTGCAGTCTTTTTTTAATTCACCCCATTTCTTGGGGATAATCTCCGCAGCGGTAGCCTGAGCAGCCCTAGGCCTGGGGGTGGCAGCCGAAGAACTACCAGCTGCATCCATATGTTGGTTTTTTCTAGCTCTTGAAGACATAATTCCAGAAGAATTGAGAAGTTCGAAAGAAAAGATGAAGGATGTTCAAAGAATTCTCAAGATTTAGCGGAAGAAAAATGAAAGCAAGTAAAATAGTTTCTCACTCAACAAACCCCTATTTATAAGAGCAGAAATCCGGCCCAGCGAATTCCCTCGAGACACGTGGAGACTATCCAAGAGGCCACGATCAGATCCAACCGTCAAAAGAAGAAGTAGGTTTCACCAACTCTCGAAGTGTCATCATTACCCTGAAGTGCAGCGGTCACCTCGCGATCAGCAGTCGACCTGTGCACGTGATTAAGGCGGTTAAAATCATTATTTTTACCCTTGGGGCGCGCGGTAGTCACTTCGAAGCAGGCTGCAGACGCGTAGACGTGCCAGCTGCAGTTACTTGTTACTGCGCATTTAATGCGCACGTCATAGGAATTTGTCACGTAGCTGATAAGATACGGACGTCACCTAGGTTCGTCATGCAAAGATTGGATTATGCAAAGAGAAAACTCCCGCCAAAACTCACATCCACTCGAGCAGAAATACTGCCCGAGAAGTGCGGGGACTATCTGTATTGGATAAAAACTAGTATCACCTAGAAAGGTGACACGTGCCTGCCACGCGGCACAAACAGAGGCGTATCCAGACAGACATCCAACGGACAGATAACCAGCCAAGTGGTTACCACGGGTAGACCTAGAGAAACAATGTAACGTTTCCTCAGTCAACACGATCTGAATAAGCAATTATTAACCTGATCATGTGCGATTACTCAATAAATGGTCTTAAAGGTAGTAATTGCAATCCAGCGGTTACATATCCAACGGATACGTGCCCAGCGGTTACAAGACTCAACGGACGCCTATCAGACCTATAAATAGCACTCGACCTAAACCATCGTAACACAACTTTACTCCTTGTCAAAAACATCAATAAGAATATTCTCTCTTACTCTTGCTAAAACACTGTTCTTTGCTTATATTCGTTGAATACTTTGCTCCCCAATCTCCTAGTACGATCAGTAATGGGGAATGCTCATCGGGATCAAGCGATCCAACGCGGTTACTTCTACTCATTCTATTAATGCTTTAATTCTATTTATTTTCGGTTATATCTTATTTCCATATTGTTATTCATCATTATTAGAAATCACGAATATATTAGTAATCTAGCAATTAGCGTAATTCTTCACTCGGACTCTTAATCTAAACTATTGATCGTGACTCCGCAAATACAAATTTAATTGTTAATTGGCCTAACATCGGATCTAGGTTAAACATGCTAGAATAAATAAATGTAAATGCTACTACTCTTTGCTATTTAAGTAGTAAACATGAATTTTAAAGTATGAAGATCAAGTACCAAAAATTTTTCCTAGACCGCTTATTGATGTAAACGTAATAAGATTTTATATTACTATATTTTATTAAAGAAAACATAATAGGATGATTACTATTTTGTTTTGTGATGTGATTGAAAAAATAATAGCCGCTTAATAATAAATTAGAGGGATGCAGGTTGTGGATCCAGATATGAAGAAGGAGTAATTCTAGTTTTTTAATTTTTTATTTTTTCCCTTTTCTCCTCTCTTTGGTTTTCTATTCGATCTATGTTTTATGATAAATGTAAGTTGCAGGGACTGTGGCGACTACCTAAAATGGATGTTACCAAATGAATATGGAACCACGAGATACTGATTTAAGACTGGAGCTTGACACAATTGAAGCACAATACTAGCACTCAAGTCACTCTCAATGAAGCAGGAGGCAATAAAAGGTACAGTTCTTTAGTATTTGCTATGATATGAAATAATTACTTACTAGAGTAGTTCGTTTGGAAAGGGGATACCGTTAATCTGATCCATTTCTAATGTATCTATTCTTGAAGCGAGAAATAGGTTAGTGCTAATCTGATTGATGTTTATTGTATAAAAGACTCTCATAATACAGGATTAAAGAGGCATGTGTCCAGTGAACTCAAAGTCATGAAGCACAAAAAAAAAATTGAAAACTAACAGAATGGAGACGAACAATTAGTTTGCCGCATCTTCATTTTCACTTAAAGTATTTCACCGCCACAGTAATTTGGTGCATCAAGGAGGTTATTGTGGAAATCAAATAAGTTGATTAACTTTCCCAACCACAGTAAGGATAAGCTGTGAACAAATAATAACAGAGACAGGCAATGGTCGATTTGAAATGTCAAAGCAGCGAACGATAAGCAAGCAGCTACTTTGGTTTTAATCTCTGTAACTCTGCTTCTTTATTAAAACTACCTTTAGGATGTTTTAATCGAACTGTTTTTCAGGTACATATAAGCTTCAAATGCAAATCATGAATGGTGCGTAACCAACTTTCTATCTTTTTTTTATATATATATATATATATATATATATATATATATATATATGTATTATATATATATATATATATATATATATATATCCCTCATCTGATGCACAAATCAATGTTACTTTATTAGTTACTTCTTTTCTCGATCATCAACTCTATTCGAGGTTATGATGCTTCTCATTGCGTAAGAGAAACTTTAGACTCTTGGATCTATCCACTAATTAAGAAACTGGAAAATTCAACTCATTATGCAGCGACAAAAATTACAATTTTTTGGCACATTTTAAGTTTGATTTCTTTTGTGAATTTCAGGCATACAGTGTTTGATCATTTTTAATTAAGTGAGCATGACCATTCTGTTGAATACTTGCGACAGTGAAAGGTAAGAGCTTATTACAAATCTTGAAATTGTTTACTAATTTGGCTATTTCAATCTAAAGCGGGATAATAACTTTATCCCACCTAACGTTAATGACTTCAAATTGATACTCCTCAGCTGGTTCACTTTAAGCATCACTTCTTATATAATAGATGTTGAAAATATATTTTATAATATTTGAGCGAAATACAAAAATTAGGTACAATCTTTTACATTTTAACTTTATTTTAGTAAAAACCTCATTTAAACTTTTTACATAAACTATATTAATTGGTCATATGCCCATTAACTTTATATTTTGCCTTTTTGATAGCCATGAAGAAGCTGACAAAGGCGATATAATGGAGGGATCTTAAAGATCTAGCAAATACCAATGATTGATGGCGTAGAGAACATTTTATATCACAAACCTACTTCAATTGGAGAAAAATATTGTATTGGATAAAAGCTGACTAGATTTGAAAAGGTGACACGTGTCTTCCACGTGGCACGGGCAGACACTTCAACAGACAGACATTCATCACAAGCAGACATAAAGGAGTTATGAAATACTTCAACAGTCAACACGGTCTAAATGAGCAGTTATTAACACGATCAATCTATTAATGGTAATAAAGGCAATCATTACAACCCAGCGGTTATGACTCCAACGGATATTTGACCGGCAGTTACTTATCCAAACGGATCCAAGCCCAGCGTTTACAAAATCCCAACGGGTGCCTACCAGGCTTATAAATAGCATTCGCCTTAATCGATTGTAGAACAACTTTACTTCCTGTCTATACTATCAATAAGAATACTCTTTCGCTCTTACTCAGATATTCTCTTTGTTCTTATTTAGTTTTCTACTTTGGTCCTCTGATTGTCCGAAGTGCGACTGATATCGAAGAACTCTCTCCGAAGACGAGTGATACGATACGGTTACTTCTCCTTGTTTCCATTTGTGCATTACTTTTATTAGTTCATATTTGCATATCGTTCTCGTATTATCATCATCTCAGCTCATCGTACAAACTCTTAATCTCAACTATTGATCGTGACTCCGTAAATACAAATTTAATTATTAATTTGCCTAAAATCGGATCTAGGTTAAACAATTTGGCGACCACAGTGGGAGCCGGTCAATAGCCTTTGTAGGGTAATAGTTTATCTTTGATATTATACCTATTTTCGCCTATCTTTTTGCTCTATAACTAACATGGCAGAAAGCAACTCTCAACGGACTATCATAAGTGGAAGTCAGGGAAATACTCACGCAGCGAATATTTTCGAAGTGAAGCAGAAGCATGGTGAATCTCTTCGCTAGCATGTAGATCGCTTCCAAAAAGAGCGAGCGGCACTTCCCGAGATGCCAGACAGATGGGCGATAATAGCATTCACCTGCGGTCTGGATGTTGGAAGCTCCATAGTTACGCGTCGATTGCACGAATCTCTCCGGGAATCCCCAACAGTCAGCTGGTCAGACGTTTGTGGTCGTTACACTTCAAGAGTAAATGTTAACGAGCCCGAATGAAAAGATTCACGGGGAGATTACCCTGACGACTCTTGCCGAAGGGGTAGAAAGGAAACAACTTTTCATGTTGTCGATGCGGATCTAGCGTACAACATCATTCTGGGCAGACCTTGGATTCACGACATACAAGCTATTCCTTCTACTTATCATCAAGTGTTGAAGTTCCCATCCGAATGGGGAGTACGTGAGGTTCGAGGAGAGCAACGCTCTGCCCGAGATTGCTATTCTCTGGCTCTCAAACTACCTGAAGAGAACAAATAGCAATTACAGCGACCGGGGCCAGACATACCACCCGAAGCGGCTGAGTACGAGGTCCCAGAATTCACTGCGAAGATGGATAAAAGAGAAAGCCACATGCCAACCGTAGAAGCTTTGGAACCCGAAGAACTGTTCGCCGACAAGCCAGAGCGGAAGGTGTATCTAGGGACCCAGCTGAACGAGCGCTTGCGAGGAGATATCCTCCAGTTCCTCAAAGAACGGCATACAACATTCGCCTGGCCTCACGCAGATATGACAGGTATTTCCCCTTATATCATTACTCATACGTTGAACATTGATCCGTATCACCGCCCGGTGAAACAAAAGACAATCCAGCAAGGAGCATTCCGGAACCAGATCATCAACGACGAGGTTGACCGGCTGCTGAAAATCGATTCAGTACGTGAAGTCAAATACCCAGACTGGCTAGCCAACGTGGTTGTCATACCTAAAAAGAACGCCAAATGGCGAGTCTGCATTGACTTCACAGATCTAAACAAAGCCTGCCCGAAGGATTCATATCCTCTTCCCAGGATAGATCAACTGATCGATGCAACAGCCGGACACGAGGTGCTAACCTTCCTCGACGCGTACTCCGGGTATAACCAGATATTAATGGATCCTGAAGACCAGGAGAAAACAGCATTCATAACCTGTCGAGGTACGTACTGTTACAAAGTAATGCCTTTCGGACTGAAAAATGCAGGTGCAACCTATCAGCGTCTAGTCAATAGAATGTTCCACGACCATATCGGGAAGACTATGGAAGTATACATCGATGACATGCTGATAAAATCCAAACGAGCAGAAGATCATCTGGCACATCTGAAGGAAGCCTTCCGAATCTTGGATCAGTATAATATGAAGCTGAATCCAAAGAAATGCGCTTTCGGAGTCGGATCAGGGAAGTTTCTGGGATTCATTGTTTCTCAGCATGGCATTGAAGTCAATCCCACTCAGATTAAAGCCATTGAATCAATCCCAGATATACTTCACAACAGGAAAGATGTCATGAAACTAACAGGGAGAGTGGCAGCTCTACGCAGATTCATCTCCCGGTCATCTGACCGTTGCAAAAGTTTCTTCGATGTCCTAAAACAAAACAAGGAGTTCGAATGGACTCCCGAATGCTAGCAAGCATTGAGGGATTTGAAAAAGTATCTATCCAATCGTCCACTGTTCTCCACACCTCAGGAAGGTGAACAGCTGCTGATTTATTTGGCAGTCTCAGAGTCATCGGTAAGCGCTGTGTTAGTTCGGGAAGATAAAGGTAAACAACTTCTTATCTATTACATTAGCAAAGCTCTAATTGACGCAGAAACACGCTATCAACCTTTAGAAAAATTAGCACTGGCACTAGTAACTGCTGCTCGTAAGTTACGCCCTTATTTTCAAAGTCATTCGATAGCTGTGGTTACAACCTTTCCTTTCCGAAATGTTCTACATAAACCTGAATTTTCAGGAAGACTGGTGAAATGGGCTATAGAATTATCTGAATTTGATATCACCTATCAGCCTAGAGTAGCGATAAAGTCACAAGTCCTAGCAGACTTCGTGGCAGACTTCAGCACTAACATATACCCTGAAGCAGAAAGGGAATCTATTCTTTATGCAGGGCAGACTCCCGGCACATGGACCCTTCACACAGACGGCTCCTCGAGAGTCAAAGGGTCCGGCCTTGGACTGGTTCTTGTTGCTCCATCCGGCGAAACGGTAAGACAAGCTATCAAGTGTCCATTTATTACTAACAATGAGGCCGAATATGAGGCCGTTATTTCAGGATTGGAACTAGCCCGAAGTTATGGAGCAACCATCGTCAAACTAAAAAGCGACTCTCAGCTCGTGGTCAATCAGATCAATGGAGGTTTCGTTGCATGAGAATCCAGGATGCAAGTATACCTCGCCCGAGTGAAAGAGCTCCTAGAACAATTTGGCGAATGGGAAGCAGTCCAGATTCCACTGGAAGAGAACCACGAAGCCGATGCTCTTGCAAACATGGGATCAGTGGCAGAGATAAGGGCAGCCAGCTCTTCAGCTGTTGTTCAACTTCTCTACACGACCATGGATAGAGAAAAGTTCGAAGTCAACACCATCAACGCTACTTGGGACTGGCGGAATGAGATAACAAATTATCTTATCCATGGAACTCTACCTACAGATGCAAAAGCTGCACGCAAACTCCGAGTGAAAGCTGCCCGATATACTATTCTCAACGGCGAGCTTTACCGGAGGTTGTTCGCAGGATCTCTCGCAAAATGCCTTGGACCTAATCAGATCAATTACGTGATGAGAGAAATCCACGAGAGCTGTTGCGGAAATCATTCCGGGGGTAAAGCATTAACCTGGAAGCTGATTCGTGCAGGTTATTATTGGGACAAGATGGAGAAAGATACGAACGAATTTGTCAAGAAATGTGACAAATGCCAGAGATTCGCTCATCTTCTCCATCAGCCAGCGGAACCACTACATTCAATAATCTCCCAGTGGCCCTTCATAAAATGGGGAATGGACATCGTTGGTCCTCTTCCTACAGCACCAAGGGGGATGCACTTCTTATTGATCATCACTGACTACTTCACAAAGTAGGTCGAAGCGGCAGCATATTCAAGGATACGACAAACGGAAGTCATCGACTTCCTCTGGCGTTTTGTCGTGTGTCGCTTTAGAGTGCCTAAGGAAATAGTCATGGACAACGGCCCGCAATTCATCGGCCAGAAAGTGACTAGGTTCCTCGACGATCTACACATCAAGAGGATTACTTCCTCTCCATATCATCCTGTTCCAAATGGACAAGCGGAATCTACCAACAAAATCATTGTCGAATCCCTTAAAAAGCGCCTCGAGCAGGCAAAGGGATGTTGGGTAGAGGAGTTAGCAGGAGTACTATGGGCTTATCGCACAACTATAAAAATGAGTACCGGAGAAACTCCTTACTCATTGGTATATGGTGCAGATGCTCTAATTCCAGTTGAGATCGGAGAGCCCAGCTTACGATACGCACATGCCACTGAGAAATCAAACTCAGTCAACCTATCCGAAGAGCTGGACCTCCTCAAAGAACGCAGGGAACTAGCCCTTGTACGAGTAGTCGCTCAAAAAGAATGAATCGAGCAATACTACAATCGGGGACTATGCATACGAAGCTTCCAAGTCAGGGATTTTGTACTCAGAAAAGTCTCCCAGAGCACCCAAGAAACAAATTCAGGGAAGCTTGGTCCTAACTGGGAAGGCCCCTACAAAGTAATTGCTTCGGTCGGCAAAGGATCTTATCGTTTGGCACGACCAGACGGCTCTACTGTCCCGAACAATTGGAATGTGGTTCACCTCAAAAGGTATCACTTTTAAGTGGTAAAACGGTTAGTTATCTTACACTTACCTTTTATCTTTATGAAAGTTCTTACTTCTATTATATATTCTCTCTAAATGGTACTAACGACCTGAACAAGGTCAGATCCGTTAAGCTCAACTGGTAGAGCTCGAAGTTCTTCAACTTCGCGGCGGTGGGTTCGAATCCCACAACGGACACACTCCTCGTTTGGTTATATGTGTTCTATATGCAACTCACCGAAAACTCTTTTCATGTTATCACTTTACGTGCTCCAACATAAAAACAAGGGGGGTGGTGAGAGGCCCCTGTAGGCCAGATAAGACCTTCATAAAGGCAAAAGATCTTACCAAAAGGCAAATTTTTAAAGTTTTTCAAAAAACTTTTACGTGATAAGACTTCGACGGCAAATAAGAGGAGTCATTCACAAAACAATAACTTTTACGTGCTAAGACTTCCACAGCAAATAAGAGGAGTCATTCACAAAACAAAAACATTCATGTGACAAGGCTTCCACGAAAATAAGAGAAGTCGTTCACAAGGCCAACGACTCGGCCAGAGCCAATCTACAAAGTCATGCAGCAACTTTCAACTATCGAAACGATAAGCAAAGTTATACGCACAGAGCAACGATTCGGCCAAAACTCTAAACGACCATGATTTGGTCAGACTACCTATAACTTACGACCTCTTCCTAACGAAAGGCTAAGTTAAAAACATTCGGGCAGACTCTTGGAGATACGAACTTAATAAAGTTCAAACCTCGGAAAGCCCCCAATAACAAGGCACGAAAGCCACAAATATATGCAAACAAAAAGATCAAGAATTCAAACTAAATATAGTCACTGAACAGATCTAAAGTAGCATATATACATTAAACTATAAATTGATAAAATGCCGAATACGGCTGATAGAAATTTGCAGAGTGTTTAAAGACCAAACAAGCCGGCCATACAAAGGACCAGAAAGTCTTTGCTAAACTTCTGTCCACCAACAAACAAGTCCAGCTCTCGCCAGACAATAAAAAAGTACAATCAATCACAGATTGAGAAAAGGGTCATTAACATTTAGGGCTACGACCAGAACTCGACGCACCAGCTCCGTCAGTCCTGCCATCGTCCCCTGAATTCTCGCCGTCGTCTTCGTCTTCATCATCATCGTCACCTTCAGACTCTTAAGGTGAGAGACCCAATGCTTGATTTATCCTTCGAACAGCGTTCTTTGTTGTCTGCAGCATCTCCTCGACATTAACTTGTCCAGCCTGAATCTGCACGAGCAATGTACGCTTGGCCTCAAAAGCAGCAAGCTTGGTTTTGATTTTAGACTGATCACGCAGGTTTGCCAAGTCCTTGGTTAATGCGGTCTGAGCACTCATTAATTGAGCGACCTGATCCTTGGCAGCCTGGAGATCAGCCCTGACTTTAACAGATTCTTCATTAGCTCTCTGCAGATCCATCTCTAGGGATGCACGATCTTCGATGGCACCGTTCAAAGAATTTCGACACTCTTCAAGCAGTCTCTCTAAACCCTGGGCAGAGCGTGCGAACCCTTCCCTCTCTTCGAGAAGAAGGTCCTTCTCCCTGGTGAGTACGTTGATTTGCTCAACGCGTTCGTTGTTGACATTAGTCAACGGGTTAACCTCACCACCAAGGAGACCACACTGCTCTATCAGAGTCTTGTTCTCCTTCAGAGCTTCCAGCAACTCTTTATTTATTTCAACCACTTGATCGACGTTGCTAAGCCTGGAGCGAAACATGAGCTTGGCAGCCAGCATACTCGACTGAAAAAGAAAAATAACTCAGAGTTAGAAGTTCGAGGCTAAAGTTATTCCCAAAACAAAGCGGAAAAAACTTACCCGGGCAGAGTCAGAAGCAATTTGGAAGGCTAACTCCTCATCGGTCAGCTCCCTCAGCACCCATTCTTCACGGGGACCAATGAGCAAGGAGACCGCCTTAGCCAAGCTGCGTGGCCTAGTTACGAAGTTGACATCAGGGGCAAGTTTCAAAGTGTGCTTCCTCTCGCAGAACTTGGGTTCCCAAGCTTGTTCAGAGGGATAATTTGGCCCAAACTTGTAACGCACCCCCCTGATATCATTCAACTCTGTCCGGCCACCAATAACTGACCGCCAAACGAATCTTGACGAGGAAAGGTTAGAGTCACCCTCTACTCCAGGATTTATTGTCTCACATTCACGAAGACCAACAGGAGTCGCCCCCTCAGTAGCCACATTCTCCAGGTCCTCGAAACGAACAACACGAGGACCTTGGCTACCCTCTTGGGAGGTTTCTTCTCTTACTTCTTCTTTCACCTCTTCTTCTTCTTCACCTACTTTTCTCTTCCCCTTGTCTACACGAGAAGGACCTGCCTCCGCCCCGTCATCAACTCGGGGACTCCTCTACGGAGTACGGACAGCCTCCTTCTCAGCCCTTCTTCTGTCACTACGGAGATGAGGCCTTCGCCTAAGAGGAACATCAAATTCGACCTCAGTGTCCGAAAGATCGATAACCTCCCGGGCTACACCCTCTCCCCGTACAGACTCGGGGACTCCGGCAGCAGCACCAACATTCTCTTCTACGGGCTCCGGTATACTGGCCCTAGAAGAAGGATCACCGCCAGTAGACGAGGTTCGCCCGGCAGCCACGGAAGTCTTACGAACAGACTTCTTCCGTGCTCCGCCCTCGCCTTGGCTCCTCTTCTTCCTCTTCAGGGAGCCCAGTCCGCCGGACAGGAGTTCTTCACCCCCCTCCCTGCTGCGCAGAGCACCCACTGAAGCTAGTATAGCCTCAGCTTCAGCTTCTGGGTCAGCAACAGGCTCGGAAGGCCCATCCTGGGGAGGAGCAGGAAAGAAATCTCCCGAAGTGCCCAAACCTATAAAAAGGTAAAACGGTCAGACATGAAGAAGGTTCAAAGAAGAAGAATGATCATGAAAGCAGAAATATTCTCACCATGATTTTGTACAACCAAACTCTTCTGAGTGGCAAAATACATCCACTCTCTCTTCTCATCCTTCAAAATTGGCTCAACCCACGCGGTCAAATCTTCGACAGAAATGAGTCCGTCGTAGGGTTTCTTGGCCGCTACAAAAATTGAACGGAGTTAGAAGACGAGAAGAAGAAAGAGCACAAAAAACTTCAAAAATACTTGGGGACTTACGCTTCTTCATCCAGACTTCTGGAAGGTAAGCCTTGTCGTCAAAAGTCAAGGCCGAGGAGCGTACAAACAGATACCGGTGTACCCAGCCTCGGCCACCAGTATCCTCAGAACTGCGCACCAAGCCCTTGCTTCCGCGCATTCTGGCATTTACATAGCCGTCTTTAAAAATTTGTATACTATACAAAGAAATAAAATGCTCATAACCAAAATATTGATCGGTTCCTGCCGCGAACCAATCCAAAAGAGTAACTATTCTATATATACTGGGGCTCAGTTGCCCCAGACAGAGGAGGTACTCCCTGCAGAGCCTCTCTAGCACAGGGTGCAGGGGTAATCTACATCCCACGGTGAAAGGGTAGGTGCACATGGCTGTCCACCCAGCCCTATGGGAAGTAATATTCTCCTCCTCGGAGACCGGCAAGAGGGGAACCTCATCGCCCCAGTGGCAGTCCATCCGTACTCGTGGGATCACTTCTTTCGTGATCCTAGACTTATACCTATACACTGGCCAGTTCCGCGTATCTCCCTCTCTATTATGGAAGGACTTAATGTTACAGTCCGCCTCAAGTTCACCACACTTCTTGGGGATTATCTCTGCAGCAGTAGCTTGTGTAGCCCGGGACCTGGGAGCGGCCGCCGAGGAACTACCAGCGACATCAGTACTCTGATTTTTCCTAGATCGTAAAGTCATGGTTGCAATGAAAATATAAAGTTATCAGGAAGAATTCAAAAGCTAGTTCAAGTATTTTCAAAGAACAACAAAGAAGAAATAAAGGCAAGTAAAAGGTTTCTCATCAGGCAAACCCCTATTTATAGGAGTGAAAATTCAGCCCCACCAACTTCCTTCAAGACACGTGGAGGCCATCAGAGAAACCTCGATCAGATCTGGCCGTTGAGAAGAAGAATAGGGTTCGCCAAAACTTTATAGCATCATCATTATTCTTGAAAGTAGCGGTCACCTCGCGATCAACAGACGACGTGTGCACGTGACTGAAGTGGTTAAAATTATTATTTTTACCCTTGGGGCATGCAATAGTCACTTCCAAATGACCTGCAGTCTCGCAGGCATGCCAGCTACAGTTGCTTTTTTATACGGCGCATTAAATGTGCACGTCATGAGGGCTTGTCACTTAGCTGATAAGGCTCGTACGTCATCAAGATACATCACACGAAGACAAAAGTTCATAAGAAATTCTCGCCAAAAATCGTATCCACTCCTCGAACAGATACTCTGCTCGAGAAGTGCGGGGACTATCTGTATTGGATAAAAGCTGACTAGAATTGAAAAGGTGACACGTGTCTTCCACGTGGCACGGGCAGACACTTCAACGGACAGACATTCATCACGAGCAGACCTAAAGGAGTTATGAAATACTTCAACAGTCAACACGGTCTAAATGAGCAGTTATTAACACGATCATCGACGATCAATCTATTAATGGTCATTAAGGCAATTATTACAACCCAGCGGTTATGACTCCAACGGATATGTGACCGGCAGTTACTTATCCAAACGGATCCACGCCCAGCGGCTACAAAATCCCAACGGGTGCCTACCAGGCTTATAAATAGCATTCGCCTTAATCGATTGTAGAACAACTTTACTTCATGTCTACACTATCAATAAGAATAATGTTTCACTCTTGCTCAGATATTCTCTTTGTTCTTATTTAGTTTTCTGCTTTGGTCCTCTGATCGTCCGAAGTGCGACTGATATCGAAGAACTCTCTCCGAAGACGAGTGATACGATACGGTTACTTCTCCTTGTTTCCATTTGTTCATTACTTTTATTAGTTCATATTTGCATATCGTTCTCGTATTATCATCATCTCAGCTCATCGTACAAACTCTTAATCTCAACTATTGATCATGACTCCGTAAATACAAATTTAATTGTTAATTGGCCTAAAATCGGATCTAGGTTAAACAAATATGACATGTTTGTTGTGAAAAGTTTTTCTCCTTCATGGAATTTAACTAACCCATGATGAGATCAATTGAAATTTTCATGGTACCATTGCTTAGAGAGGGTTGCGATAGATGAAACAGTAGAGTTAACTAAAGAGATAGAGAGCAAGAAGTCAAGTACGCCATTTATATGTGGTTTAAAAATTAAGGGTGCTTTTGAGCAGTAGTTACTAAGTGTATAATGAAACAATACTAAGTCAGTTTGCATCTGTTTAGTATTACATGAGAATTTCTATTAGGGGAATAAAGCCATAAGTTGGAGAAGACGAGCTAATAGAAATATAAGATACATAAACTCCAAGTACAAGAGTGGTTTTGGTGAAGTCTTATTTGAAGAAGCATATTTACTTTCATTATTTTTTTTTTATCTTTTTTCACTTCTTTTCTCTTCTTATTTTCCTACATCGTTCCTCACACTGGGTAATTAGGGAGTAGCTGGAAAGAGAACTAGAATATAAATTGAATAATCATTACTTATTGTGTGAAAGAATGTCATTGCTATTACCAAACTATAAGCTTTAGTGGTTCTTTAATTTCTCACTTCATGTGCTTACAAATGTAAATGTTATGATCTTAATGATATTTCTTAGTAGTCGATTTGAAATTTTCATGCACTTAAGCTCTTTCCTAGCACATTAATGCGCATACAGAAGGTAGTGATTCTGGTGCACAGATAATTAAGTTATGTGATGCCTAGATGATTAATTTTAGTATTGTAGTTCCATTAGTTTATGCCGACAATGTAAATGAAGGAGATAAAAAATGTGTGTTGTTTCAAGTATATAGGTTCTATGACTATTTTAATGATATCTAAGAAATCAATACTAATTAACCAAATATTTTATAGAGATATTATTTTATATTTCTTTTGTTTGGAAGCAATATACTTCTTCTGTTCTCATATATATATATATATATATATATATATATATATATATATATATATATATATATATATATATATATATATATATATATATATATACACACACATGTGTGTGTGTGTGTGTATGTCAATTAGAACGAAATAAATATAAACATGATAATGATATATATAAAAATGAATATTTGTATTGTTAAAAAAGATCGATTACACCTTGGCGATATTTTCACATTAAGTAATATTATAAAGAAAATTGAAGGTAAGATATATTAAATTAAGAAATATCAGTTAAGTTCTAAAAAATAATCTCTCCTTTTACAACATATGCGTGGCATACGATTATTATTCAAGTACTTTAAATACAAAAGATAAATAGTTTTTTTTTATTTTGATATATATTAAGTATATACTATTATTTATATCAGATAATTATATGATTTAAACTTTACCAACATCACAATTTCCAATAATTTATTCATAAAATGCACATCATGTAGGCCCTAATAATAGATGAAGAACCATGGCATGATGAAGAACCAAGGGGCTATTGCAATAACAAGCTTATATCAATTCATATTTGCAAAACACAATAAGCTTTTCTCAATTTAAATTTGTATGAGTTGATGTCTGATCTAAAAAATATTAAAATTGTGTGAACTGAAAAACATCAAAAATGTATGAATGGGATCAAATTTATCTTCTATATCTCTTGAATTACACATATAAAAAAAAAGTTGTTCAATATATTATTCTCAAGTGACAAGCCCTAAAAAACAAAATTGGGATCTTTGAAAATTGTTAATAGGCAATGTCACAATCTTAAGCGAAGTTAATACGTTTTAGTTTTATTTTGATGCACTTAGAGGGTAGAACATTTAAATTTTACTTTTTATATGTATGAGTGAAAAATGAAGTTATAGATTTAGTAGAATAATGTAATATAATTAGCAAAGGCTAATGTAACAAGATAAAAATTCGAATATATTATTTAATTTTGATGTATGCAAAGTTGTTATGAATTTAGCTAAAAATATAGTGAAAAAATGATGGCCATGCAACACTATATATCCAAACAAAATGTAGCATATGTAAAAAATATAGGTAAAAGGCATTTCTCAGAAATGAAAGCTAGATGGATCTAATTAGTCCTCCCAACTTGAGATCTTAATTTATGATGATGATGATGATGATGGTCAAATAGCAAATTAATCTAGAAATACAGTGTGTATATATAAAGAAGTTTTTCGTATGTCCTATTTTTATCTAAACATTATGTGTTATTACAATTTATATTGTCTGCATCAAAATTATATAGTCATCAAAATATTTGGATCGCAAACTGTACAATTATTTTGTATTTGCATTATTTGTTTCTAAAATTTATTATTGTGACATTTTTTTTTTGGTGCTTTTCCATCCAAAGAGAAATGAAATACCAAAATAATATCAAAATTTTATACATCCTACGTTGGTAAATAGAATTTGCTGCAATTAACTTCTAACCGCGCATCGCGCGGGTAATATACTAGTATTATATTAAAAGGACGATAGTAAGCCAATGGAAAGTAGCCAAGAGTCAAAGTAGTAGGAAGCCACTTGAATATTTTAGGTAAATAACTTATTTTTTTTAGTTAAGTGTAGTTATTTTAGTTCTTTTTGAAATTTGAATTGAAATTTTAAGAATAATTGTGAGAAAAGAAATGGAAATAATTTTAAAAGCAATAGATAGATTTGACAATGTACCAATAGATTTAAATTATTTAATTTAAAATAGATTAACAGCATGGTAATGTTTATATATTTAATTTAAAATTTAAATAAATGGTACAACTTTCCAGTTAACTAACATAAATTTCTATTTGTTGAGTATTTTTAGAGAATAACTGACAGATAGAGATAATTAAGGAAAAAAACTGATAGATACAGTTTTCAAACCTAAATTTAAGGTTACGTGCAAACCCAATTTTATAGTAGTAATCCTAAGGTATGCGATGTAGTAGTAGTAGTTCTCAATTTAAAATTGAAATGCCTTATCTTTATCTCTTTTAAAATTTAACCTTCTTTGTAAGTTTTAATTGAAAAAGAAACGTGGGAGTTGCATCAAAATTTCGATAATTCAAATTTTAACTGTGTCGTGCAAAATGGGAATTTAACCCGTTCAAATGGGAGATGTTGGAGTTGCAACGTGGTTATGAGTAATTTTGCAAGTAGTGGTTGCCCTATCTTAATTAACTTTAAATTGAATTGAGAAAAACTCCAAGTTTTCACGGTATGGTCGTAAAACTATTGGATTGGAAAACAGAACTCCAATCTACCATTTGCATTGGTGAAGCCATTCTCTCTTGAAGATAACTGTTAATCACATGAAGAAACTACCATTTTACCTATATTTCTACCCGCGTTCAGATTCTCATCTCATACCAAAAGCTCCTTAACTGCCTGGTAATATTAGCCATCCTTCAATTTAAAACCAGTAAAATATAGTAACTAAAAATATTTCTGATATCTCTACAAATTCCTACCGCTTCAGAACAGTGTTGGTATCAGAACAATGGAGCAATCAAGTTATGTTTCAGTATGGTATAAAATGATCGATTTTTCGCTATCATAGTCATTTATCTCACCATAGAGGTATATTATTTGTGAAGCTTTGCAAATCTTGGCCATGGCTCAATTTTCACAAGAGTTAGAGCCATTTTCTGAATTTTCTTTTACAATATTATCTGATCGTGATTTCTTATTATGATGAAAGTGATGAAGATATATCTCATTACATATGTAATTATTGCAACATCTTTGTTCCTGTTAACTTGCACGATCTCAGCTAGGTTTGCATTGAACCAGCTGGAATGAAGAAATCTAGAGAGAGAATTTTGGGAAAATATCTTCACTGAATTAAAATGAATCTGTTACATTTGCAACTAACTAACCTTTACTTTATATCCACTAACTAATTCGGTTATCTAACTAATTAACTTAACCGACTCTCATTAACTAACTGCTGACTAAGCTAAGACTAACTAAGCTGACTGACTGGACTAACTAACTGCTGACTTGGATGCTGACTAGGACACACTAAGTAACAGCTGTGTCCTCAACACCCCCCCTCAAGCTAGGAGGTGAAAAAATGTTTTTCATTCCTAGCTTGGAGACTAGATACAAATGTTGTGGACCACTCAACCCCTTAGTCAATAGATCGGCTTGTTGTTCTGTGGAAGCCAAGTACTGAGGTGTAACAAGTCCAGCCTGAACCTTTTCTCTGATGAAATGACAATCAATATCTATGTGTTTTGTCCTCTCATGGAAGACTGGGTTAGCAGCTATCTGGAGAGCTGACTTGCTGTCACTGAAGACTGAAATTGGGAGATGAACTCTCACACCCAGCTCTCTGAACAATCCAACTAACCAGGTGAGCTCTGCAACTGTTGAAGCTAGGTTTCTATACTCAGCCTCAGCTGAACTTCTTGAGACTGTGTCCTGTTTCTTTGATCTCCATGAAACCAATGATGACCCAAACTTGACCAGATACCCTGTAATGGATCTTCTTGTGATAATGCATGAGGCCCAATCAGCATCACAATAAGAACTGAGCCTGCCATCACTCTGTGTTGACATCAAAATCCCAAGTCCTGGTGTCTGTTTCACATATCTAACCACCCTCATAGCTGCTTCAAGATGTGAGGTCTTGGGTCTATGCATGAACTGGCTAAGACATTGAACTGAGAATGCAATGTCAGGTCTTGTGACAGTAAGATACAACAGCCTACCTATCAGTCTCTGATACACACTAGGGTCTTTTAATAGATGATCCTTTGGCCCCTGCAGATGTATTTTCAAATGCTCATCAAACTCCATGCTTGTCAACTTCTGATTTACCTCCATTGGTGCCTTTACAGGCTTTGCTCCAGACAGTCCCATGTCTGAAATCAGCTCCAAAGAGTACTTTCTTTGATGCATGAGTATCCCTTCTTTGCTCCTTGCAAACTCAATACCCAGGAAGTATCTCAATTCCCCCAAGTCTTTGATCTTGAAGTTGTTTTGCAGAATGGCTTTGGTATGCTGTATCATGCCATCATTACTACCTGTGATCAGGAGATCATCCACATATACTAGCACTATCACAATGTCTCCCCTGACTCTTCTTGTGAATAAGGAGTAGTCTCTATGACTTTGTACAAAACCTGAAGCAATTAGAGCTGAACTGAGCTTAATGTTCCACTGTCTTGAAGCTTGCTTCAGGCCATAGAGAGATTTCATTAGCCTGCAGACATGTCTTCTTTTGCCTGGTGGTCTTGCTATGCCCAGTGGCAGCTCCATGTACACCTCTTCATAGAGGTCACCTTGCAAAAAGGCATTGTAGACATCCATCTGTTGGATGTGCCAGTTCCTGGCTGCAGCTATGGCAATAACAGATCTTACTGTAACCATCTTCACCACAGGAGAAAATGTCTCCTGGTAGTCTAAGCCTTCCTTTTGGTTGTATCCTTTGGCAACCAACCTAGCTTTAAACCTTTCCACCTCACCTGTTGCTTTATATTTTATCTTGTATACCCATTTACATCCTATAGCCTTCTTCCCATATGGGAGAGTAACAATCTTCCAGTTATTATTGTCTTCTAATGCCTGAAGCTCCAGTTGCATTGCTGCTACCCATCTTGCATCCTTAGCTGCTTCATAGTAGGTTTTTGGTTCAACTTCAGTGGAGAAAGATGTTAAGTAGCTTTGGTATTTTGGGGAGACAGTGGCATAGGTGAGAACATCTGAAAGAGGGTATTGACAGACACTTGCCTTCTTGGTGTGCTTAGTAGACTCAACATAGTCTTTCATCCACACAGGTGGCCTTTTTACTCTGTCAGGTTTCCTGTTATCAAGGTTATCTGGTGGTATTGTATTATGAGGATCTATCATAGGAGGTTGGTCTGGTTGAGGAGATGGTTGAGGTTGATCTGGTTGAGGAGATGGTGGGGTTGCTAGGTGTTGACTGGGGCTGTGCACAGGCACACAGTGTTCTGGTTCTTGAGAGTCAACTGATGGCCAGGTAGTGTCTATGAACTCTTGAGTTGCATCATCACATCCCAACATATCAGGTGACAACTCTGCACTGTCTGGATGAGTGGGAATGGGCATGAAAGGAAAAGTATGCTCTGCAAACACCACATCTCTAGTCACAAAAATCACCTTGTTGGCAAGGTCATATACCCTGTATCCCTTTTGTCCTACTGCATACCCCAGCAGTACACCTTTAATGGCTCTTGGCCCAAACTTGTCCTTCCTTGTCAGATTTGTGGCATAACACAAGCATCCTATCACTTTTAAGTGAGAAAGTGAAGGTGGTCTATTGTGTAACAGTTCATAAGGGGACTTATTGTTCAGCACAGTGGAAGGTATCCTGTTAATGATGTGCACTGCAGTCTGTACACATTCACCCCAGAATCTTATAGGTAAGTGCCCTTGAAATCTGATTGCTCTGGCTGTTTCCAGTATGTGTCTGTGCCTTCTTTCCACCACTCCATTCTGCTGTGGAGTGTATGGACAGGAGCTCTGGTGACTTATTCCAAACATCTTGAACAGGTCATGACAGTTATGATTGAAAAACTCAGTACCATTGTCTGATCTAAAGGTCTTAATAGGCTTGTTGAATTGATTTTGGACCATCACTATGAAATTCTTAAGTAAGAAAACAACATCAGATTTTACACACATGAAAAACACCCATGTCATTCTGGAAAAATCATCAACCACAGTCAGAAAATACCTCATCCCTGTATGTGTTACAACTCTATAAGGCCCCCATACATCCAAATGTACCAACTGAAATGGCTCAGTGGCTCTACTGCTACTGTTGGGAAAGGGAATCCTTGTTTGCCTAGCTAGAGGGCATATATCACAATTATCTAACACAAAACTACTTTTATTTTTAAATTCTCCTATCTTCCTCAACACACTCATAGGGACATGGCCCAACCTCTTGTGCCAAAGCTCACCATTCTGTAATACTTGTGCAGTCAATGACCTTGTGACCTCAGTTTGATTCCTTCTTGTGTTCAGCACATATAATCCATCCTTCTCTCTACCAATCTCCTTGATTTTCCCACTCACAAGATCCTGAAAGATACATAATCCAGGGAAGAATGTGACAGAACAGTTAAGATTTCTTGTGACCTTGGATACAGACAGCAGGTTAAATTTAAAATCTGGAACACAAAGGACATTTTTAATGACTTCACCACCTGTCATTTGGTAGTTCCCAACATGTGACACATTAGCTGACTCCCCATTTGGCATTTGCACCTTTCCTGAACTACCTACTTTCTCATGACAATGTAGCAAACAGTCATCACTTATCATGTGATTTGTTGCACCTGTGTCAATAATCCAGCTAGTACTACTGCTGTTATTGGTAGAGAAAGGTATACCTGCCATGTTGACCCTAGATTTCTGTCATTGATTTTGTTTCTGTTCATCATATGCATCAATTGACTGACTTGTTCCTGGGTAAAATATGCAGGAGGGACCAAAGGGTGTGCAGCCTGAGTATGATATGTTGGTGTCATGTTGTTGTAGTCTGGTGCATGATAGGTTGTGTTGTGGCCTGCAGATTGTCCATAGGTTGTATTAGTGATGGGAGGTTGTCCATAACCTATATTTGAGGTCCCATAGTGTTCATTCATACTGGGAGCCTGGCTATAAGCTGCATTAGAGATGTGTTGATTATCTCTTCCATATGAGACATGATTTCCACTCATCTGTGGCCCCTTTTTCTTTGACTTGTTTTCAGGGTTGATGTAACAGTTCTCTCTCAGGTGTCCCTTCTTATGGCAATAACTGCATTCAGCTGACTTGAAGCAGTTCTCCCTACTGTGTCATTTAATATTGCAGTAATCACAGTATAAATGTTGCCTCTTCTGTCTTTGCTGATTATTCTTTCCCTTTGCAACAAACAATGCAGTAGGTTCAGTAGATTCACTTGTCACCCCATAGTTACCACCTGTAATTAGTCTTTGGCTCTCATCTTGCACCAATATAGAATAGGCCTGGTTAAGTGTGGGTGTGGGTAACATCATAAGAATTTGGCTCCTAGCTTGGCCATATCCATCATTTAACCCCATTAAGAATTGTAGAAGTCTCTGATTCTTAATGTGCACCATAAAATCTCTTGACTTATCACAATTGCAGGAAGGGGGAGGTACAACTGAGTCATATTCATCCCATAAATCTTTGAGTTTAGAGTAGTAGGTAGATATTGAGTTAACGCCTTGTGTCAGGGTGGCAATCTCTTTGTGGAGGTGATATATGCGTGAGAGATTTACTTTATCATAACGCTCTTTAAGATCTTTCCATACTAGATGAGCATCTCCAGAACTAAACAGAATTCCACTAAGTAAATTGCTACTTACATTTCCCATTAGCCAAGAGATAACTAGGGCATTACAGCGATCCCATTGATGTTCTAATTCGACTCCAAAATCCTCCTTCCTCGAGGTTCCATCAATGAATGACAACTTGTTCTTCGTGAGAAGAGCAACCTTCATGGCTCGACTCCACAGGTTATAGTTTTCCATTCCCACGAGCTTAATGCCTACATTCACCGCACCTGGTCTATCCGATGGGTGCAAATACAGAGGATGATTATGATCGACAACTCCGGCGACTGAATCCTGCCGGAAACCCCCTGCATTTGATGATTCTACAACAATTGGACTCATTTTGATGTGATTTCAACAGAAACTTCGCAAATTACACCAGAAAAAAACGTAAGAACAGAAATTGAATGGAATTGACGGTGAATTTGTGGATCAAAAACACCTAAAACTCGCCGTATACAGGCTCTGATACCATGTTAACTTGCACGATCTCAGCTAGGTTTGCATTGAACCAGCTGGAATGAAGAAATCTAGAGAGAGAATTTTGGGAAAATATCTTCACTGAATTAAAATGAATCTGTTACATTTGCAACTAACTAACCTTTACTTTATATCCACTAACTAATTCGGTTATCTAACTAATTAACTTAACCGACTCTCATTAACTAACTGCTGACTAAGCTAAGACTAACTAAGCTGACTGACTGGACTAACTAACTGCTGACTTGGATGCTGACTAGGACACACTAAGTAACAGCTGTGTCCTCAACAGTTCCCACTACAAATATTTTATCTGCATACATCCCACATATCCTTTTTGTTTTCACATAGAAGCTTTAAAACTACTGAAATATGATGGACCTTTTCTTTAAATAAAGATGCAATGTAGTAACATAGCAGAAATCTCTTATTTGGTTGGTTTTAATGAGTTTGACCAGTTTAATTTTTGATTGTATCGGGTTGGACCTCATGTAAACCAATAATTTATATAGTATTGATTTTATAGGCATAATTTCTAGGAATTGATAACATAAAAAATTACGTAATTGAAATAGATGAAGACAGTGGATGATGGAAAGTGTGCTCAAAAGCAGAAAGGATGAAGCCTTATGCCGTGTCTAAAGAAACCAGGGGACGTGGCTTTATCCAATACTGTAAGACAACACCTATCAACATGGATCATGGAAAAGGTAAATTAAAATTTGTTCTCTAGCTTTCATTCCAAAATTCTTTACTTGCTCATCGAGACATGAAAAGTCATTTTATTATCTAAAGAAATTTTTATGCATAGAGTTTTAGGTTGGTGATGAAGCGTAGAAAATAAACATCCTTACGCTGAGGCATCATCTAAAGAGTAATATTATTAATAATTGATATAATTTAGAAAAGTTATTGTTCTTTACACGACTAAGTTATCCATTCTCTCATCCAATTTTTTTGAATGGTAACCGAGAAAAATTTGATGAAATCATATTTGATAGTTTAAATGTACATATCATGTATTTTGCTAATTTGCTACTTTTTTATTATATTCTACTAAACACTTATAAATCATTGAGAAATAGCTTTACATGTACACATGTATTTGAATTGCTTTAGCACGTGCAATGGTATAGCATTGTATGTATTCCCAAATTCTTGACATATATCTTATGTGGCGCAATTAAATATTTTAATTGATTGGCTTGATCTCATAATTTATCTCTTTTTAATCTTTACATTTTATTAAACTTCCGTAATATCTAAAGAAAGAGGGACAAAAAACTAGAAAAGGTATTGCAAGTTTTACTTATTGTCATGGCATATTCAACGATTGCAACATCTACATTCCCACTACTTCTAATGTAAAATATTTTGCTTGCAGATATTCTACGAACAGACAGGATTTGCTGGTGAAATCTCCAAAGAAAGTAGTATTTCTATTTTAATTTTACTATCTGAAGGAAACTTTATGCAAAAAGCTTTTTGATGGTATTATTTAGGAGTCCTTTGGATAGTGGTATATTGACTATTGGTATGATATGGAGAAATTTTGATCTCATACTTTCTTAAATTGACTCGAAGTTGATCAATAATATCATCCAGATCTTCTGACTAAAGCACCTCTTAACCCAAGTACAATTAAGAAAAATGGCTAATTTTATATTTGATACTTTTAATGTACATGACATGTATCTTGCTAATCAGACTAGTTTTTTACCATATCTAACTAATCAAACAACTGTATAATTATTTTGGATTTAATTTTTCTCAAATATATTTGATTTGCTTGCTTTGATAAATGTATTGTATAATTCTTTTAGTATAGTACTACATATATTAATTAATTCTTGGCATAGATTCAGGCAGTATAAGTTTAATTAAGTGATGTTTATATTTGACGTTATCACAAATCTCTATAAAAAATTAACAATGTTATTAAAATCACATTTTAAACTTCATTTCCTAATAAAAATGCTTATTAACAGAAATACTAAGAGTTACATTACCAGAAGAGCAAAAGTGTATTGTCGATTTCTGTTCGATCACAAAAAGAACGTATTCGATTATGTGGCAAAGTGATAATTGATTTCGAGGACATTTCTGATGAGATCGAAACGAAGCAGCTTCGGGCAACGGTGTGATCGATTATGTCGTATTGAGATCGGAACGTTTCGAAGACAGCTGTTCTAGCAGATAACTTTGGCTGATCTTATCCCACTTTTATCGGAACAAATCCAGCGCATTTCATGGGACGTGGACTACTGCTGAAGAAACGTGAAGAAGTGGAGTTCTTTTAGGGTTGGGAACTTCACGTCTCAACTGATCTATAAATAGGACCCCTTTTTCCCCTTTTGTGACTTACGTTCATCAGAACAACATTTTTATATATTCATCAGCTACACTAATGCTCACTACACCATTGTTATTTTATTGTGATTATCAAAGCAACCATTGTATTTAGCATTGATCGTGGCTTGGTTCAAACTTGGAGGAAGATTCATCTCTTTCATCGAAGCACCAACCACCGATTCTTCAATACAATAAGCTTTTTCGCTTTATTCATTTATTTATTGCAGATTACTTCATTGTTTGTATACTATTCCCATTATTTAATACATTAATTCCTCATTGTCAATTTTGTTAATATTTTATGATTGCCTTAGTCGTATAATTAGTTCATTATCTAAACCTGCTTATTAATATCGAACACATCGAGTAAATCGTTATTACTGCATTCTAATCGTAGTGTTAATCTGATTGAGTGCATTTTCATCGATCGCATTCTTTATCATTATATCTAAATTTGTCATCGAATCTGGTTAAAATCATCTATTCAACATCAAACGAAATTAGCGTATATATCATCTTCGGTGAAACTTGTCTGAAATTAAGCCAGAATCGGTCATCGTAAACTGAGGATTCATTATTTGCCTTCGTTAGTCTGATTACGACTGTCTTCGAATCTAACTCATCGTGATTTGACATCGGATTTGTATCCCCACTCCTTCGAAATTGATATTTGCATTGTCTTCGAATTGAAGCCCTGAAAATCGACTACTTGTCAACGTAAACCGCCTATCAATCGATTGAATTGAGATATAAACGGTCGCCTTAGACTCAACTAAATATAAATTTAATTGTAAACCTGAAATACATTTTTAGGAAATACAATTTGGCGCCCACCATGGGGGTCTAGGCAATCGATTTATTCCGAAATTTGAATCGTTTGATACTACTTATCAATGTTACCACCGCTCTGAAAAGTCAACAACAGCTCAATCCCAATGACGGGGTTCATGTTCCGACCAACGTTAAGCGGTCGATGAGTATACCAATCACGATCAGGATCCGATTCAGGACGACATTCCTACTGGTTCACAGCTGAACGCGCTTCAAGGACGACGACCCGGTAAGGAACCCGCGGTCGAAACTGAGTCAGGAGATACGAATGAGGCATTGATGGCGGCATGACGCTCAGTTTGAAATGATACAAGAACAATTGAAGATCCTATCTGGCTCTATCGGAAATAGAGCACCCACCTCCCTGATCACACCCCCCGCAAGCATTCCGACTTCGGTTCCTCAGGGCGCCGTAACAGGGGGACTTTCAGTGGGGGTCGGATCTGGAGGATCGGGTACGGCCGCCGTGGCTATGGGAGCTCCGGCCTCCGTTACGACAGAAGTAAGGATGTTGGCTACGATGCAAACTCTGTTGAATGACATAGTGGGTAAGAAGTTCAATGAGATAAAATCATTTATGGAGAAGCTACCAGATGTTCCGAAGTTAACAGACGAAGTCGCTAAGAAATCAATTTCAAAGCGTCCGTTTTCGCCAAGTGCAGCCCCGCTACCTATTCCTAAAACCTTCAAGTTACCAGAAAGTTTGAGATACGATGGGACTACAGATCCAAGGGATCATATTGACATGTTTTCGGTTGCAGTTCAGGCGAACGACCTGACTTCGGAAGAGATCAATTCAGTTAGTCTTAAGAATTTTTGTGAAACGTTGAAAGGGGCAGCGGTGAAGTGGTATTTGCAGCTATCTGAAAACGAGATATTAAATTTTGATGATATGGCTGCTAAGTTCATTCGATCACATACTGGAGCAAAAAAGATAGAACCGAGGGTGGAAGATATCTTGAATGTTAAGCAGCCGCCCAGGGAAACTATCAAACAATTTGTGAAACGATTTAATGATGAAAAGATTCACATCCCAAATCTCGAAGAATGGTGGGCTTGTTTGACTTTTGTTAATAACTTACGCACTGATTCGATGGAGGCGTGCTTGAAGTTGAAAGATCGCCTTAGGGAAATCAATGCATGGACATTCGACAATTTATATCGTGAGTGCGAACCAAGGATTAGGGCTGAGGAGGAGGAGTTGCAGCTAGCCCAATCATCAGTACGATCGACCACCACCACAGAGAGTTGAGAACGACAGGCGAAACTACAGGGACCAACGATGGGAGCCCTACAGTTTTCCTCGAATGGGGAGCAACAACCACGAACCTGGTAGCTCAAGGAATCAACCGAAGAGGGGGCAGTCGAATGCATCTTCGATTCCAGAAGATCGACCACTGCCTCCAAAAGTGACGGAGTACAATTTTTGCATATCGACACCGAATTTTGGTGAATCACTTGAAGGGGATGGGTGATAAAGTCGTGAAGTTTCCAGGTCGCATAAAAACAAATCCAAACACAAGGGACGAAAATCTAGGGTGCGCATTTCATCATGACTTCGGCCATACGACAGAAGAATGTAAGGCATTGAGATACGAAGTGGCCAGCTTGCTACAGAAGGGGCATTTGGTGGAATTATTGACTGAAAGAGGGCGAAACAATTTTAATAAGAAAAAGGACTATGAGCCGCCAAAATCTCCTGCTCCTAGGAAAACGGTGAACGTTATTACCGGAGGAGATGACGTTTGTGAAGTGACTTACACTACAAAGAAGTATGCAAAGGTCTCGTTCACGCGAGACAAACGAACACGGGATGATATGAACGATGAGATTATGTTCGGGGATTTCAACTTCGATGAAAGGATTCATCCCCATCATGATGCATTAGTGGTAACGATGAGGATCGGCGATGCCGACGTAACGAGGGTATTAATTGATGCTGGCAGTTCGGTTAATATAATACATGCAAGAGTAGTTGAACAGTTGCGGTTGAGCGATAAGATCGTACCTCGCTCAACGGTGTTATCGGGCTTCAATAATTCAAGCGAAGTGACCGTTGGAGAAATCATAATTAAGACATATGCGGAAGGCGTTGAAAGTGAGAAATCGTTTCAAGTGATGAAAGGCGAGATGGCGTACAACGTGATACTGGGTCGACCGTGGATCCATGCCATGGGAGCGGTCCCATCGACTCTACATCAAGTTGTAAAATTCCCTACCCCATGGGGAATTCGTGAAATAAGTGGTGAACAGCAGGCTTCTCGAGAATGTTACTCAGTAGCTGTTAAGGATAGCTTACGAAAATAGCAATCACAGTTAGTGGAATCCGTGGCCGAAGACTTCACTGCGACTCCGTCATGTGCTCCGTCACAGTTAGCGGAGTCCGCAGTCGAAGACGAATTCGCACCGATTCCGTCATATGTCAGAGAACCATACAAACAAAAAGCCGGAGAATCTACGATAAGAATTGGAAGAAGTAATGTTATTCGATGATAAGCCTGATCGGAAAGTCTACGTGGGAGCAGAATTGGATCCTGAAGTAAGAGCAAAAATCATATCCTTTCTCAAGGATAACTCTGATTGTTTTGCTTGGTCCCACGCGGATATGGTGGGAATCGATCCAAAGGTTGCCACACACAAATTAAACGTCGATCCAAAGCATCGGCCGGTAAAGCAAAAGAAGCGGCCGAATGGAGGATTCCGAAGGAAAGTAATCAACGATGAAGTAGAAAAATTGTTAACGAATGGGTTTATTAAAGAGGTTAAGTATCCAGAATTGCTTGCAAATACTGTCGTAGTACCGAAAAAAATGGCAAGTGGAGAGTATGCGTCGATTATACCGACCTCAACAAAGCTTGCCCAAAATATTCGTTCCCACTGCCTCATATCGACAGATTGATCGATTCAACAGCAGGGCACGAAATGTTGAGTTTCTTTGATGCTTACACAGGTTATAATCAAATTTCGATGGACCAGTAGATCGGGAAAAAACTTCGTTCATCACGGACACGGGGACTTATTGTTATACAGTTATGCCCTTCGGCCTAAAGAATGCTGGGGCTACTTATCAACGTTTGGTTACCACCATGTTCAAAGATCTGATCGGAAAAATAATGGAGGTGTATATCGATGATATATTTATTGAATCTTTAGAAAAGAGGGATCATTTGAATCATTTGGAGGAAAATTTTACAATATTAAGGCGCTTAAACATGATATTGAACCCGGAGAAATGCGCGTTCGGGGTCGGATCCGGCAAGTTATTAGGATTAATCGTATCGCAAAGAGGAATCGAGGCCAATCCAGACAAAATCAAGGCGATCGAAAGCATTTCCGAAGACCTGACAACGGTGAAAGAAGTTCAACAGCCGACTGGCCGAGTAGCCTATCTTAGCAGGTTCATCTTGAGGTCATCTGAATGATGTCACAAGTTCTTTTCGGTGCTGAGGAAAAACAAAAGCTTTGATTGGACACCAGAATGCAAAAAGGCTCTCAAAGAACTGAAGCAGTATTTATCCAACCCCAAAAAGGCTCTCAAAGAACTGAAGCAGTATTTATCCAACCCTCCACTTCTATCAAAGCCAATCGAAGGAGACATATTGTTGATCTTCTTGGCCGTTTTTGATGTTGCTGTAAGCGCTGTCCTCGTTCGCGAGGATGGAGGTAACCAATTTCCTATCTATTATGTTAGTAAAATATTGTTAGACGCAGAAACAAGGTATCCACATCTAGAAAAACTAGCACTTGAACTAGTCACTGCTGCACGAAAGCTAAGACCTTATTTCCAATGTCATTCGATATCTGTTATAACTACTTTTCCATTACGAAATATTTTACATCGGCCATATCTTTCTGGTCGATTGATGAAATGGGCGGTCGAGCTAAGTGAATACGACATCACTTACCAGCCTTGCACCGCCATAAAATCTCAAGTTTTAGCTGATTTTGTAGCAGACTTTAGCGCTAACATCTTCCCGGAAGCAAAGAAGGAAGAGTTGATGATGAGAGATCCAGATCCCGGAGTCTGGATAATGTACACCGATGGAGCTTCAAATGTGAAAGGAATTGGCCTAGGAATCCTGTTGATAGCACCTACCGGTGAGAAAATTAGGTATGCGATCAAATTACATGCAAAGACTAATAACGAGGCCGAATATGAGGCCCTCGCTGCAGGATTAAAGATCGCAAAAGACTTGAAAGTCGAGCGAATAGATATCAAAAGCGATTCTCAGTTGGTGGTAAATCAAATCCAAGGCGATTTTTGTGTTCGAGATTCAAGGATGCGACAGCTGCTCCAAAAAGTACAAAATCTTCTAACTTCTTTTCAGGAATGAAAAATAGTTCAGATACCGAGGGAAGACAACATCGAGGCAGACGCCTTAGCTAACCTTGGTTCTGCAGCAGCTATCGATGGAAAACTCGACGAAACGGTGGTTCATTTATTCGAATCCCTACTTTGTCGAAGCATCAAAGAGGTAAACAATGTTAATCACACTTGGGATTGGAGAAACAAATACTTTGCAGGCAGACACTCTTCCCGATGATAAAAAATCTGCTCGATCACCTAAAGCTAAAGCGGCTAGATATTGCCTCGTAGACAATCAACTCTACAGGCGAATGTTTGGTGGACCTTTAGCGAAATGTATGGGACCAGATGGAACGAGTTACATACTAAAAGAAGTCCACGAAGGGGAATACGGTAATCACTCCGGTAGCAAGTCACTAGTTCGAAAGATAATCAGAGCTAGATACTATTGTTCAACGATTGCGGATGATGCCAAAGAGTTCGTTCGTAAATGTGACAAGTGTCAATGATTTGGAAACCTCATACATCAACAAGCAGAGCCACTTCATTCGGTCACGTCACCGTGGCCGTTCATGAAATGGGGAATGGATTTGGTCGGGCAGCTTCCAACAGCGCCCGGTGGGGTAAAGTTTATTTTAATTCTTACGAATTATTTTTCTAATTGGGTAGAAGCAATTGCTTTGGCTAAAATTCGTGAACAGGAAGTCATCAAGTTCATTCACCAAAATATCATCTGTCATTTTGGGATCCCGAAAGAGATCACATGTGACAACGGTAAACAGTTCGTAGGGAGACGAATCACAGCCTTCCTCGAAAAGTGGTGGATCAACCGAATTGCATCGACACCTTATCACCCCAGTGCAAACGGACAAGCTGAGTCTTCTAATAAAACAATAATTGAGTATTTGAAGAAAGGATGGATGAGTCAAAAGGCAATTGGCCGAACAAACTCCCCGGAGCGCTGTGGGCTCATCGAACAATGATGAAACATAGCACCGGGGAAACTCCATTCTCACTTGTGTACGGAGCAGAAGCGTTGATCCCGGTGGAAGTGGGGGAACCCAGTCTTCGGTTCGCTCAATCCATCGAAGAAGCAAACAAAGAAGCTATGTTGATAGATTTAGACCTGATCGAGGCAAAAAGGGATATGGCGTTCGTTCGAATACAAGCACAGAAACAAATGGCAGAAAATTACCTCAACAAAAAAATCAGGTATCGATCTTTTAATGTAGGTGACTATGTGCTAAAGATCAAAAGACCGAAGAAGGATGAGCCCAACGCAGGTAAACTGGGAGCAAATTGGGAGGGACCCTATCGGGTCAAGGCAGTAATCGGAAAAGGTTCATACCAACTCGAAACAATGGACTCCAAGCCAGTCGACTTCAATTGAAATATCACGCAATTGAAGAAGTACTACTTTTAAATTCTACGGTATCATCAAATTTCATTTTCCATTTTCCTTTATATTTTCATTTCCTTTCCATCGGAAACAATTGTTTGATCGATTATTTGATACTAACATCTTTAGATGATAGGCATAGTTGGAATAGAATGATGACAAACATCACCCACGAACACTTGAGCTCAAAACGCTCCAATCGGGATCGATAAGTCTGACGAACATTCTAACGTGGTCTTCATCTATAACGGCTTTTTCGGGTTTTGTCTTTCAATGACTCCGTTTCAGGTATCGAAATCGAGGACCAGTGTTCGACTGGTCATTCTTCACACCCAAACACTGGGGGGGATGGAGTTAGTAGGATGGTCACAGTTGGATACAGGGGACTGCCCAAGAACCGGGGACTTCCCGTCGAAGGGGGAAACGAAGATGATTGAAGACAATAC
Source organism: Petunia secreta (assembly GCA_029990175.1). Classification (NCBI taxonomy): domain Eukaryota; kingdom Viridiplantae; phylum Streptophyta; class Magnoliopsida; order Solanales; family Solanaceae; genus Petunia; species Petunia secreta. The sequence continues at coordinate 1,181,012 of JARKIP010000102.1, forward strand.
TGGGGACTCGTTCAAAATTCGACAAACGTTCAAGATCCCAACACTCACTCGAACTGGGGACTCGTTCGTACTTCAAATCGAACTAAATATCCAACTTTGTCGAAGACTTCAAACCCTAACGCTTTTATTCAAAGTCGGGGGCTATTCGTTTAGATGAGTTATGTAATATGTAAACGATCCGTTAGCGATCAAAAATCTCTGTACCTTAAAAACGGCCACATCATGTAACTGATCGAATCATCCGATCCTAAAGTGTATTAAACGCCCGATAGCGGCCACATTTCAATGATATACAACACTTGATCATATTTTTGACTTTTCACATTTGTTGACTTGTGTTATCGGTCTAAACATTGGCGAATTTTACAATTCCAAATTTTTACTAAGTGTTCAAAGTAATTTTTCTTTTCGAACCTAAAGATGTTCGAGGAGTGCATTACAAAAGTGAGACGTCATTATTTACTACGCACTAAACATTGGGCCCCAATCACATTCTTTTCCAACGACAGTCGCTTGAACATTAAAACTTCCGAACGACTATATTGAACTTATCTTTGGAAATCAACTCAGTGATAAGAGGAATCAAAAATAATTCATTCATTAAAAAGTATTTACACAGCTGGTCAAACGACCGCATTACATCGAAAATAAAAAACGACTAAACCACTAACAGCTCTGGTTCATTCATCATCCCCATCGGAACCTTCATCGGAGGAACTTGCAGGGAGACCAAGATCTTCGCGAGCCAACCTCACAATGGAAACGGCATCATTCAGTTCGGTAGGAACATCAATATTCTGATCCAACATCTCCCTAAAGACATCGCGCCTCGATTCGGCAAGGATCAAATCCTTCTTTTTCTCAAACTCTTCCTCGAGATCGCACCTTAAGATGGTGGATTCCTTTTAAAGCAATAGGTTCCTCTCCAATAAACTATCAGCCTGAATCTTCAAATCTTCGTTGCCTTTACGAAGGGCATTCAGCTCCTCGAACATGTCAGCCAACTCCTGGTTTTTACTCTCCAAAGCAGAGTTGATTTCGGATATTTTCAAATCTGAGTTGGCTTCGTGCTCGCTTAACTGTTCGTTTAAAGCTTCAATTGGAGACTCCAACTCCGATTGACGAAGGGCATTTTCCTTCGTACTGTTGTCGAAGTTGGCCAAAAGTTCAGCATGCTTAGCCTCCGTAGCTTTCAGCTTCCAATGCAGTTCCTCCCCAGCCGAAGTAAGATGAACTATTTGCCCGTTTAAAACTTTGGCCCCATCCGGAAGTTGGCGAATCCGATCAGCGGTCTCGATCGCCATTATGCAGTTCTGAAAACAACACAATTGAAAGTCAAAAAGGAAAAGGAGAACAAAGAAGTTTACGCAAAGTGAAGTCTTTACCCTGAAGACGCCAAAGGAAATCTGAGAATGTAGGCTCAGGTCTTCCTGTGTATTCAGGCGAGCCTGCTCCATCGAGCCAATGACATCGAACAGGTAATCCGCAAGCCGCTTTGGGCATCTAAGCAAATCGACATTAGGAGGCACTATTATCGTTAGCGATCTATGGCCCAATGTCTCAGATTAGCCCAAAGCAGTCACCTCGAGGAAGAGGTACGATCGGGTCAGCATGATCCGCACCGAAGAATGATGATCCCGTTTCTTCATCATATTTAGACTTTGTTGTCACAATAGGTCGATCTAGAGCTGGCATTTTTCCTTTCATTGGATCCCTTTCCTCGAGTTTGCGATCAAAAGCTTCAATCATTGCCCCTCGAGTTTCAGGCACAATGCCCAAAGAAACGAGGGCACCTTCTCTGCTGGGCAAGCCTCCTGAGCCCGAATTAACATCTTCGGCTACAGGGGAGAGGTGATAATCATCAACTGAAAGATCCCCCTGTTCAGCCACATTAAGTTGGATGGCCGTCTCTTGAAGCATTTCCTTCACAGGCGTTTTGGGACGCCTTACTAATCTGTCAGATCCCGATTCGTCCCCAGTTTCTTCTTCCTCAATGTCAATGACCGACGTCGTTCCTTCAGCGGCTTTCACCGCTGCAATTGCTGAGCTCGTCCCAGCAACCACATCCTCAATGGTCTGAGGCGTAGTCGATGAGCTACCCCCTTGCCCTTTTTCCACTATCTTGGGCAAATACTTGGTCCTCAACTCTTGAAAAGATTTCTTCTTCTTCTTCCTTGGAGGAGCGTCATCAACCTTCTCACCGCCTTCGGCTTCAACTTCCTCGTTACTAGGCTCACCTCCGGCGCCTGTGATGCCTGTGGAAATTTAAAAATCAGCGAAAGAACGGATTAGGCTACAAATTCAATGCAGATTCGAAAGAAAAAACTCACCATGATTTTTGGCTTTAAGGGCTTTAAGAGCTGCGACCGGTTTCCACGCCCTCTGGTCATTTTTCGTTTTATCCAACACTCTGATCAACCACGACACGATGTCAGTGACTTGATCAAACAAAACCTTGTCGGCTGAATGTGGGAAGAAAAATTTGGGAAGAAAATTTGTAAGATTGAAACTACGAATTCGTTCAAAAGAGGGAGAAACGAACAAAGTACTTACGAGTTTGGTTCCAAACGTACGGAAGCAATTCTTTTTCGGGGTCAGTTAGCTACTCTGTAGGAATAAAGACAAAGCGTTGATCCCACCCCCGAGGATCATCATCGTTGTCAGATATCAAGGCTCGCTGACCTCTTTTTACCAAGTTGATTACCCCTCCTTTGTAAACTCGAGGGGAATAGATGTTGAGAATATGGCGAAGTGTCAACTCTACCTCCGCTTCCTCCGCAACCCATATCATGATCACTATCGTTCTCCATATCGCCGGAGAAAGTTGCCCAAGGCAAACGTTGTACATCCTGCAAAACTTCTCGATCACGTTGTCGACCGGGAGAGTAAAACCGATGGTAAAAGGATAAGTCAACACTACTGAATGATCTTTGACATGAGTAGCCAGAGTCGATTTCCTTGGAGGGCACATCACATCGATGTCACCAACCTTCCAACCACATTCTTTTCGAACTCGTGGTATCGACTCTGGCGTAATCACGCAATATACCAAGTCGATCGGAATATTCTTCTTCTTATTCTGCTCCGCTTCGCTCTGAACACTGACCTTGCAGTCGTTCTCGTAAGTAAACTTCTTCGAAAGAATTTCCGAATATGACTTTTTGGGACCAAAGTCCTTTACCCTTCTTTCTTTGCGCTTTTTGCCCGTCTTGTCTACTGAAGAGCCGGCGATGGTGGAAATCTGCTCCGCCACTATGCCGGACTGCTGCGGGGCTGTAGCAGTAACGGCGGTAGAAGCGGAAACCTCACTATCAACTACGTTCTAAGTAGATGAAGACATAGTCAAGTACAAAGTCAACGGTTTGAACTGATAATTTAAAGACTTGGAACAGAAACTGATAAGAATCAACGAAAAACTCAGAAATTTGCTTGAAGAAACTGGAGAATTTTGAGAGTTGGAGAAGTTGTAAGAGTTTTGGAAGTTGTAAAGTTTGTAAAATAATTTTGAAACTGATATTTATAGAGCAAGAGCCAGCATTACCCTGGGAACTGATAAGAACTGCCACCCGCATGATTTCTGACACGTGCGGCGATGGGAAGTTGAATTGACAGCCTGACGTTTCAAAATTGAGGGACACGGACGTTCCACGTGTTTTCCCGCTCAAAATTTCAAGCCACTTGCCAAGTTTTACGGACACACGACTTGACAAGTGGGGGGACTATCTGTATTGGTCGATTTATGTTCGATCACAGAAAGAACGTACTCGATTATGTTGGCAAAGTGATAATAGATTTCGAGGACATTTCTGATGAGATCGGAACGAAGCAGCTTCGGTCAACGGTGTGATCGATTATGTCGTATTGAGATCGGAACGTTTCAAAGACAGCTGTACTAGCAGATAACTTTGGCTCATCTTATCCCACTTTTGTCGGAACAAATCCAGCGCATTTCATGGGACGTGGGCTACTGCTGAAGAAATGTGGAGAAGTGGAGTTCTTTTAGGGTTGGGAACTCCACGTCTCAACTGATCTATAAATAGGACCCCTTTTTCCCCTTTTGTGACTTACGTTCATCAGAACAACACTTTTATATATTCATCAGCTACACTATTGCTCACTACACCATTGTTATTTTATTGTCATTATCAAAGCAACCATTGTATTTAGCATTGATCGTGGCTTGGTTCAAACTTGGAGGAAGATTCATCTCTTTCATCGAAGCACCAACCTCTGATTCTTCAATACAATAAGCTTTTTTACTTTATTCATTTATTTATTGCTGATTACTTCGTTGTTTGCATACTATTCCCATTATTTAATACATTAATTCCTCGTTGTCAATTTCGTTAATCTGTTATCATTGCCTTAGTCGTATAATTAGTTCATTATCTAAACCTGCCTATTAATATCGAACACATCGAGTAAATCGTTGTCACTGCATTCTGATCGTAGTGTTAATCTGATTGAGTACATTTTCATCGATCGCATTCTTTATCATTATATAAATTTGTCATCGAATCTGGTTCAAATCATCTATTCAGCATCATACGAAATTAGCGTATATATCATCTTCGGTAGAAACTTGTTTGAAATTAAGCTAGAATCGATCATCGTAAACTGAGGATTCATTATTTGCCTTTGTTAGTCTGATTACGACTGTCTTTGAATCTAACTCATCGTGATTTGACATCGGATTTGTATCCCCACTCCTTCGAAATTGATATTTGCATTGTCTTCGAATTGAAGCCATGAAAATCGACTACTTGTTAACGTAAACCGCCTATCAATCGATCGAATTGAGATATAAACGGTCGCTTAGACTCAACTAAATACAAATTTAATTGTAAAACCTGAAATACATTTTTAAGAAATACAAAAAATAAAACGAAATGAAGGGGAAAATAATAAGAATAAAAGAAAAAGAAATGACAAGGTAAAAAGAAACAAATGAATTTTTGAATAGTAGCTTAAAACGTACCGTTTGGACATATATCTTTTTTTTTGTTGATATAAATTCCAAAATGATCATACATATATTTAAAAAGAAAAATTAAAAAAGAAGTCATACATATATTTACCGTATATTGTTTTGTTCTCCGGTTTACTCTTTTCTTTTTGGTAATTGTCGATGAGATGTACGATTTAAATTTCAAGGCTTGATGTCTAAAATGCATAGCATCAGTACAGAACATTTCAAGTTTGTAATAGTACTCGGGAAAAATAAAATGAAAGTTTTCTTGATAAGTGTCTGTGTTTGGATTAATTTAGACAAGGCCATGATGTTTGAAATTGATCCTATAAAATTTATTTATGCAAGATGCAAAGATTAAGGTTTCTACCTTTAGGTTATTTGATTGAACGGACAAGCTATGGACAGTGATATTTATTGGTGATTAAATTTTAATATTGTAATAGCAATTTGTATTCCAGTTTAGATAGGAGCAACAAGAAAAAGAAAAAACATTAAGACAATTGCCTTCAAGCAAGAAAAGAATATCACAAAAGAAAGAAAACACGACGTTTCTGTATGCAGACATGATTTTCCTAAAATTCGCTTGAACTGTTAACCCGATTTACATAATACAGTTACATTGTTTGGATGCCAACATTGTCGGTCTATGCAAAGTAACAACGCATTGTCATTTTCATTGCTCAAAAAGAGTAACATTTCCAATATATCATCGGTCAAAGATTCGTTAATATAGAAACAAAGATTTTAGTCTAAAATTTAAATTCACGTATAGTTGGGATAATTCAATCCTGCATTTATATAGCCTCTATATAAGTAGTGTAAATGGCATTCTAATAGTAGCGGCAAAAGAAAATGTGAGAGAATAAGAGGTCAAGTGATAAAAGTAATTAAGGTGTTCACTCCAAAAATATAGAACGCACTATACTCTCATTTTCTTCGCATAAACTTATGTATTAGTCTTTGTTCCTCATGTTGTTATAGTGATTATGATATTTTAGTTTCATCTTAAAGATTTAAGGATTATATGATTTGTTTTCTTTAGTTTTATAAATATTTATTATTAGTTCAAACACTATGATAATGTTTTAAATATACGCATACCACGCGGGCACTAAGACTAGTAGTTATAAAAACACGACCAAGCAGTTTCAAATACGCTATTAATTATGAATATTTTTTTAATTTAAAGTGTAAACAATAAAAATAAAAATAACGTTAAACTACTATTATCACTTTCGAAAATTTCGGAAACTCCACATTTTGGGACTGCACGTTCTCCTATTATGCTTAGTCGTATCACAATGTGTATTAAAACTGTACTTACAATCAGTTAGTTTTTATCCTAATTGCATGATTAATTGAATTTTGAAATGGAATTTGACATGTTGGCAAAATCTCGACAATAACTTCTTTTGTAACTGAGCTTAGAAGCCGGCCCACGACTTCTAAAAGACGGAAACATTTTAAAGTTGCATACTAGTATAGCGCGGTTAATATTACCAGAAAACAAATATAACAAAATTTATATACCAAAGTAGCAAATCTAAATTTTTGTATTTATTATTGTGGTTCCGTATTTTATTTTATTACGTTAAAACCCACCCCTAAAACGATACCACTTTAACTATTGTCACACTAATAGTTTGATGATTATATAGTTTGTGATACAAACAATATATAATGACAAATTACGGCAATCATATAATAAAACATGATATTGAAATGAAAATAAATTCAAATAATACTTAGTCCGGACAATGCATCTCTTATTAGATAATTGAAAAAAATAATGTGCATGTACATTTTGCTTCTTTTGAACTGTCTTGTCAAAACTTGAGTCCTTCGGTTTTTGTTTCAAACTACAATATTTAATGATAATAATTGATGAAGAATGGATAAAATTCCAAGCTAATGTTCGTTGTTCGATAAAATCCTTGATAGCTTTTATGAATACTTGGACTTAAATTACATAGTTATTAAATTATATGATTAGAAGAATAACACATACACTTAAACATCAATAACACAGGTGATGCAACTTAATTATTTGGACCATTACATATTAAGAAATTAAATCCTAACCTTGGCACACCCACAAAAAAGCAATCAATCAATGTAATATATAACATTGATTATTATCATATAACACCAAGTATCAACAAACAACAATACCACTCTGGATGAAACCCTCAATAAAGGATAGATTTTTTTTTTTTTTTGATAAAAGTTTAGACGATCAAAGTTAAAGTAGAAAAAAAAATACTTTTTGGTGTAGTTTTTTTTTTTTTTGTTTATTCACACCTCCACATCCATTAATGGTACCACCCTTACTCGTTCATCACGGCAAACTCTCAAAACAAAATATGCACTGTATCTTTTTTAGTACTCTTTCAGATGCGTTTATCATTAAATAAACTATATCACAATTTAAATAACAATAAAAATAAGAAAGTTGAAAGTAGTATGTAGTTAAAGTTAGTACCTTACTATTTGTGGTAAAGAAATTACTTTGCAAAATGTCATGGTAGCAGGGATGTAATCTGAGATAAAAGCCTAACGTGAGTTAATGTGTCACTGAAGGATATATTTAGGTGTTCACTAGTAGAAGGAACAATGATACTCAAAAATGTAATCATCCATGATATTTTCAATTTTGCCTGAGATGTTTAGCCCTTCAACTTATTCTAAGTTTGGTTAATTGCTCTTGACCCTTGGGCTCTGATATAGATTTAAGTTTGGTTAATTGCTATTGACCCTTCGGCTCTAATATAGATTTGGAACAAAGTTAGGAACTTGTACATCTGACACTTATTATGTACTTAAGTGTGTAAATCTTTTGTTGTAACCACTTTCTTAACGTACCAATATTTCTTAGATAGCTATATTGTTCTTGTATAACGACCTCAATGCGGGTGTTGCTCCTACCTATTTGTGCTTTGTCATCTGAGGATGAAAATTTGAAATTATTTTTCAGGTATAATTTGTCCTGCCCCCAAGCCAGCTGAAAGATGTTTGTCTCATTGTTTCAGGAAATGCTGCAATAGTAATACAGTCTCACTTCAGTCAGTCAGTGCAGCATAGCAAATATTTGAGGATTCAGAATGCAGTTTGTATCTTGCAAACTGCAATACGAGCATGGCTGAGGTAAAGAAGGAATCATCAATTCATTTCTTAGTTCATAGATATATCTGGCATCACTACATGGTATATTCCTTTTTTTTTCTTTTTTTTTTTCATTTTTCTCCATTACTAGATGTTAGAATTTTTATCATTTACCGTATTGCTACAACTTGAACAGGTACACAGAACCGTTCAGAAAATCTGGAAAAACATGCAGCCTTTGCGGTTGATAGACACGCTTTCCTTAAGTCAAGAAGATCTGTCATAATCATACATCATGCCACAAGAAACTGGATTTCTCGGAAATGAGTGACTGGAAAAGCATTGCCGCAAGATTTGTCCACTTGGACTCTCGTTGATGCTGAACAGTATGCAGCAACTAAAATCCAAAGTTACTGTCGTGGATGGTTAATGAGGAAGAATTTTTCGGATCAGAAGCAAGCAACAGTAAAGATACAGAGCATTTTCCGATTTGCTATATGTTCGAGGGATTTTCAATGCTACAAACAGGTAATTTGGTCAGCGAGTACAATCCAGTCCTATGTTCGCAGATGGATTGCTAAAACAGAAGTTTATAGGCGCAAATGTCAAATATTATGATTCAGGTAAATATTTTTTAAAATATTACAGACTTAAAGCATATACTGATTCATTTTTGTTTGCTTATTAGATAGACTTGATATTGACCTTCCATATAACGTACTCAACCGCACCTCTTATTTGGTGCCTCGGGCTTATTAAGGAACTCAATTTGAAAGTGTATCCTCCTATTTGTTACATTTATTCAAAGGACTTAAGTGGTATAGCTTCTTATTATTTTCACACATTTGCATTGTGTTTTCTGTAAGTTGTGTCCTGCATCCTGCAAGAGATCATCAATCATATTATTCAGGGTAGCGCAATGTTTACGTTACATGAGTTCAAATAATTATCGGTCATTTCCTTGCATGAGCAGATTTTGCTGCTAAACATTGTTAAATCATTAGCCTAGTGGATGTGCTTAGAGTTTCGTAAGACTTAAGAATGTGTTTGCACCAGTTAGCATGAGGAGACATGTAAATAGACGAACCAGACGCACTAGAAGCTTATCTAAGAAGATATGGAGTAGTCAATGTGTTTGTATTTCAAAACATTGTTGCCTAATTAATTTAGCAGAATTGTTGTAAGCTCACTACTTTATCAAAATATGGACTATTCAAATACTTTGCTCAAAGGACGTGGTTGTTCCTAGTCTTTAATAATTTGTTGTGTGCTAGAGCCATTGTTGTACCTGGTTAACAAGGAAACAGCTGCTCATTGAAAATGTTGCCGTTATAAGGATTCAAAGTGCAGTTCGGAGCACGAATACCGAAAGGCATTCCTCACCAAAGGCATGCCACTCTGCAAATACAACGGTTTGCAAGACGAGCCATTCCTAAAAGCAACTTTTGATTGAATAATTGGGGCTTTTGATTGAATAATTAGAGCCTTGTATATTAAAATTTAGGAAAAATCTTTTAGACAGTTTAAGCGGCTTTAGGCGTAGAACCATTAAGTTCTACGCAATAGGTAATAATATCGCCTTAATATATTTCTTCTGTTAATAAAATGTGAACTTTACGTTATAGTATTCATGTTTAGTATAAATTCTTAGTTTTTTTAAAGCATGGTAATAACTTTAATATTTCATTTTGTGTGTGTTACAGATTTCTTTAGCTTACAGTGGTAGAACTGAATCGTTAAAGTTTATCATGGTGCATGTTTATTTGACTTGAGATATAGTTCGAAATGGATTCTCTGTGTTAAAATAAGTTCTTAGTTGGAAAATAATTTGGACGTTTGGTTAAAAGTATCAAGCTATAATCTGCTTTAACTTCAGCACGTTAACTTTGGAGTCATATGTAATGAAAGCTTGTTTCTTTGAACTTTATTTGTGAGTTACTGCTTGGTTCTTGTTTGAAGTCATTTGTTTATCACAAAACAAGTCTCCCTCAGTCACTGTCATAGTTGACCCTGTCTTCCAGATCCTTGCTTCTATGAGCCTGATCGTTCACCTCTAATGTGACACGTTCCCTCCCAATTATATGATCAACGGGATCAGTCGGCTAGAGAGTGGAGCTATTCTTCTTCCGGGGAGACAAAGTCGTCCTTGGTAGGAGTTTCACTTTGGACTGCTATATTGGTACAGTCAAGATCAGTTATTCTATGTCGTAATAGCTCCTGCTAAGAGCTATTTTCTTGTATTAAAAAGTTTAGTTTTATTTAACTCAAATGAAAATCGGTTATGAGGATATCTTGGTTAACACCACTACACCAGGTTTGGCATTGATGGTATCTATAAGAGTCTAAAAGGAAAAAGAATGTAATCTTTATCCCTTTTAATGGTATCTATTTCTGAGAATCAGTTTGGATTCATGCCCGGGAGATCTACCACGGAAGCTATCCATCTTTTGAGAAGACTGGTTGAACCGTATAGGGACAAAGAAAAGGGATTTGCATATGGTGTTCATCGACCTAGAAAAAGCTTATGACAAAGTCCCGAGGGAGGTAATGTAGAGATGCCTGGAATCTAAAAGGGTTCCGATGGCATACATCAGAGCGGTTAAAGATATGTACAAAGGGGCTAAGACTCAAGTGATGACAGTGGAAGGAAACTCAGAGCACTTTCTGGTCGAGGTAGGGCTGCATCAGGGATCAGCGCTTAGCCTATTTTTATTTGCCCTAGTGATGGATGAATTGACGCGGAGCATTCAAGGAGAAGTGCCGAGGTGCATGTTATTTGCGGATGATATAGTGTTGGTAGATGAGACACGCTCAGGTGTCAATAAGAAGCTGGAGGTGTGGAGCCAGACTTTAGAGGCAAAAGGCTTCAGGCTAAGCAGGACGAAAAAAGAGTACATGGAATGGAAATTTAGTGATGCTTCTGATGAGTCAGATGTGGAAGTGAGACTTGATTCTCAAGTCATTCCTAAGAAAAGAAGCTTCCGATATCTTGGCTCAATCCTCCAATGCAATGGAGAAATTTAGGATGATGTTACTCACCGTATATGAGTAGATTGGATGAAGTGGAGGCTTGCATCTGGCATTCTGTGTGATAAGAGAGTGCCGCTTAAGCTTAAAGGCAAATTCTATAGAGTGGTCGTTAGACCAGCTATGTTGTATGGGGCAGAGTGCTGGCCAGTCAAGAACTCGCATATTCAGAAGATGAGAGTGGCGGAAATGAGGATGCTTAGGTGGATGTGTGGTCACACCAGGATGGATAAGATTAAGAATGAAGTCCGCGAGAAGGTAGGTGTGGTCCCAGTGGATGAGAAGATGCGAGAAGCGAGGTTGCGATGGTTCGGTCACGTGAGGAGAAGGAGTGTTGATGCTCCAGTAAGGAGGTGTGAGAGGTTGGCAGTGCTAGGTCTACGGAGAGGTAGAGGTAGACCGAAGAAGAACTGAGCAGAGGTGATTCGTCAGGACATGGCCCAGATCCAGATCACCGAGGACATGACCTTAGATAGTAGTGCATGAAGGTCGAAAATTAGAGTGGAGGGGTAAGTAGTAGGCGAGTGTTTGGGCTATTATTAGATGTGGTATTATGTATACATAGGCGATGTACTTCTTAGTCTTCACCTTTATATTCTCTGTTCGAGTCTGTTTAGTTTGGATATGCTTTAGCGTTGTCATACTTTCTAGCATTGTGTTGTTATCTTGATTTTATATGTATGTTTTCGAAAATATCCTTTTTCCTAGCCGAGGGTCTATCGGAAACAGCCTCTCCAACTTGGTGGGGGTAAGGTCTGCGTACATCCCATCCTCCCCAGACCCCACTTGTGGGATATACATGGTATGTTGTTGTTGTTGTTGTTGTTAATGTGGATACCAGCTTAAGTGAACAACTTGAAGTATGATTAAGTTGCGTCTTTGCGGTTTAAACTGAGTTTTGCTATGTTCAAAATAATATTTATTTAATTTCTTAGGAAGACATTCTTTTGAATCGATAGTTTAATTCTGAATATGAGTTTAAGTTTGACGCACTGTCGATGTACTATTTTTTTACACCATAGGTAACATTGACCTGCTATAGCAGGTTACCAATTTTATTTCTTATTTTATTCTCTTTAAATTAATTAAACACTATTCTTTTTCCTTTATTTAGTCCCCTCCCCCCACACCTCTCCGCCCCCTTCTCTCTTCCTTCAAAGTCAGACCCTACGTCTTTTTCATTAGTACAAAGTACAAACAACTCATAGCTGAATTGCATCAATGGACAAATTATTTCTACAAACTAAAGTTCAAAGTATTTGAGGTTTTAGAAGAATCACTGATGATAATGTTGAGGGATACTATTAAAACTCATTAGAAACTATTAAACTATCTAGAAAATAATGAAACAATTAAGGTTACAATACAAAAAGGATTCAATTTTCCATTTAGATCAAGTCTTTTGAAAAGGATATTGATGTTTGACTATGCTGAAATCTATATATGTAACTGCTTTTCTTTCTCATTCTTCATTGTTTCTTGATTCAATTTGCCTTTATATTTTTTATTGTAAATCATATTATAAGGAAAAAGATAAAGGAGGAGTAATTTTTGAGTTTGATTTGGACGAATTAAAGGGATTCCGGATACACTTAACACTTTGTTTGGATCATTGTAACCCATTGTATTGTATTATATTGTTATTATGATTACAACGTTTGTTTTGGTTGATACTTTAATTTCGTTGTATTGTATTGTTAAGTTCCGTTGTTACCTAACAATGAAAAGGCCCACTTTTTGTTACAACCGATTTGGTGGTTTTGCATTGTTACGCTTTTACACTTTCCCATCATGTCCTTAATTATAACCTTATAATCCTATTTTACCCTGTACCCTATTTTTTTATTTAAATACACCCAAGTAGTTATTTTGACCTCATCTCCCCTCTTCTCAAAATACAGTACGTTCCCTGCCTCTCTTATTACTTTGTACGTTCCCTGCCTCTTCAGATTCACAAGCCATCTTGTTGTGTGATTACATTAAACGTTTTATCTTAATTTATTTAGTGTATAATTCTTAATTTCGTTAATTACATAGCAAAAACGTGAAACTTGAGTTAGTAGATTTCATTAATTACAAGCCATATGTTTTTTTTTTTTTTTTTGGGATACAAAATATATGATGACACTTTTGTTATTTGTTCTCTTGTATCCATGAAGTTCATCATCAAAAGAACTAATATTTATTTATTTATTTTATTTGCTCAGGTTTCTACTCTTGTTTACAACTAGAGGTACGTACTAAATTTTTTTCTTTCTTGTTTATCTAATAATTTTTTAGTTCTGACTCAATCAAAATTACATAATAATATGGTCTTACAAACATGATTTAGCTATGAATATATTTACTGTATTTTTTACGCATATATATGTTTGGTTTTGGTGACTTTTCTTTGCATGTGTTAAGTATTTGATTAAGTACACATATTAACTCAAAAACATAATTTACTCGATCTTTTAGATTAATTAGTCTATAATAAACCAATATATATAATCCTCTCTTTGCATACCATAAAATATTGCCAAGATAGTACTATTCCTACCTATTAGAACTTCACAATGCATATATGAGTTCTTTAATCAGTACATGCATAATTTCTTTGAAAAGAAAATTTTGTTTACATATGATATCCTTATTTTATAAATTTTGTTGTAAGTAATATTTGATTTAGATTTATTTTTATGTTTAGTTGGTTGATGGTTCGCACATAATTTTATTATAGATGGCTGGTCTCAATAATCAAGATAACAGACAAATGTTACGACAAGTGAGCTCTTTATCAACATATGTTGCTTGCTTAGTAGCTATTTGGTTTTGGACTTATGCATACAAAATTGAAAATGATCAACGTACGATCACACATGATTTACGGCTTGAAGGAGAACAAGTTAGAAATGAATTGTTGAGTCATTTATTCTCGACTGAACTTTGTCATAATATTTTAAGAATGAGTCCTTCGGCTTTTATCGGTCTATGTGAGATTCTAGTTAGAGATGGTGGTCTCACACTAACACTTCAAGCTACAGCTGAAGAACAAGTTGCAAAAACACTCTACCTATTAGCACATAGCGTGACAAATCGGGAGTTAGCTTTCATCTTTTGGCGATCCGGCGAGTCGGTTAGTCGTCATTTTCATGTTGTTCTACGAGCTATCTTGGGGTTATATTAAACATTTATTAAACAAGCTGATGGCTCCCAAATTCCTTTTGAGATTGCCAGCAACCAGAGATTTTTTCCGTACTTTAAGGTTAACATAATTTTATTCATTCTTCAAGTTGTAGCCAATGTCAAGATTTTTTAGATTTTAATTCATGATTATAATGTCAGGATTGCATTTGTGCTATTGATGGAACACACATACGTGATAAAGTTCCACAAAGTGAAGCACCTAGATATCGTGGGCGAAAAGATTATCCAACACAAAATATATTAGATGCATGCACATTTAACTTAAAATTCACATATGTGTTAGCTGGGTGCGAAGGGACTGCATCTGATTCAAGAATTATGAAGGAAGCACTAACTAGACATGACCCATTAAAAATTCCGGAAGGTAAATATTACATAAAGTAGTAATGTGTAGGGACAGGTGTGATGAAAAAATAATTAAAATTTTTATTTTTTATCTTTAGGAATATTCTACCTTGTCGATGCTGTATTCATGTTGAGAAGTGGGCTTATTACGCCTTATAGGGGGGAGCGCTATCATTTGAAGGAGTACTCAAGAAATCCACCTCGAAATCCTCGTGAATTATTTAATTTGAGGCATGCTTCTTTGCGTAATGCTATTGAACGAGTTTTTGGAGTCCTAAAAAAAAGATTTCCTATAATCTCCAGCTCAAGTGAGCCATCATATGGTGTTGAAACCAAAAAGCTCATTATTTTTACATGTTGTGTTTTGCACAACTACTTAATAGGTGTAGATCCAAATGACGAGATACTTGCACAGGTTGATGCAGAGCTAATCAATATAAATGATGTGCCTGAAGAACTTCCGAGTAGTAGTGTAAGTAATGATGAGTCTAGAATAGGAGAAGTGATTCCAGATCATATAGCACTTGGCATGTGGGCTAGTTACCATGCTTAATTTTCTAGGAAGGAAAATTTAAATAACTTCTTTTGTGATTGTTTGTTTGATTTTGTAAAAGTATTTTGTAATGTTATTATTTTGGATTATAGACATTATGTGTTATGTTGTTTACCTTTTTATAACTTATAAGCATTTATATCTGACCCAACTTTTTGAAGCAATGACTTATCAATATTTATCTAAATTATGTAGTGACCGTCATGTCGAAGAGGTCAAAGCCTTCCTCAAGCGATATTAATGAGTCGGATAACAAAGAAGTTTGTGTGTGGTCAAATGACATGGATGATGCATTAATTGATGCATATTATCATGAGCATACACTTGGAAACAGGGTTGGTGGAACTTTCACCACACACGCAGTAAATAATGTAGGGAAGGAGATGCAAACAAAATTTCCTGGTAAGGGTATTAACAAATTAAAACTCCACAACCGTATGAAGTTAATTAAAGGTAAATTTGACAAGTGCTATGACACGTTTCAAAATGGGATGAGTGGATTTGCTTGGGATCCCAGCACAAATATGTGGGATGCTGAACCTGAAGTGTGGGATCAACTAATTGAGGTAAATTTATATTTATTAATTTTTTTGAAAAATTTTATGTTATGATATTTATCTCATTTTTCATTAATGAGTTGTCTTGTTCTTATATGCATTTATGTAGGCTAAGCCAGAAGCTGCTGAATGGATTAATAAACCAATTAGAAACTATGAGAAGCTAATAATGTTATTTGGAAAGGATAGGGCTACAGGAAAACATGCTGAGACTGGACCGGATATGTTGAAAAGAGGTGCTCGTGATCCTTTAAAAAAATTAAGTAATAGTTCATTGACCATAGATGAAATTGATGAAATGATCTCCATGAATGTTGCCTCTTTGGGAACTACTGAAGAATATGGGCAAGATGAACAAGTTCCCCAAACTCCTGATACACCTAAGTCGAATGTCTATACAGAGGCACCAAATTCTCATAAGAGTAAAAAGTCAAAAAAAGACACTCTTGAAGGCATGTCTATAATGTTGAGAGGTGGGATGGATCAATTGACCAGTGCTATTAATCGCCTTTCAACTATGCCACCCATTGCAGAGAGCGAGATATGGCAAATGGTAAATGAGATGGGTTTAGAACCGATAATGGTCCCAAAACTTATATCTTTCTTTGTCAACATGCAGACTTGTGCCGCACGGTGATTGGATGTCCAGTTGAAGAACGCAAACTTCTTTTATTAACCATGATGTCCGCGGACAATTAAATTAGTCTAGTATTATTTATATTATAACTATATTTGGATAATATGGTTGCTTGCATGTCGTTATAGAATATTATTTTTTATCTAAATTATTAATAGTGTGAACTTACTGTTATGTTTAATATTATTAACTTTTTTTTTATTATTTTCATTATAATTTGCATGAATATATTTACAAGGTATAGTTGGTGATAAACTAGTAAATATAAACTGTCTCAAATTATATTAAATAAAATTTGTTACTTAATCTAATATTTAGAACAACTAAGGGTATATTACTTATTAGTTACAGTACAATACAATACAATCAAAACAAACAATAACAATGTTACTAAACAATAGGAAACAATACAATCAATTCAAACGTTGTTTTTATAATACAGTACGATACAATACAATACAATACAAAACAATACATTATGAAACAATAGGTAACAATGAGGTGGGTGCGTCAAACTTAAACTCATAAGTATTTAACCATTTGAATCAGTAGTTATAGTTAGCATGAGTTGAGCTGATGCTTTAGTTATAATAATTATATTTTGAGTACTATTTTTTGGTTACTGACAAATTAATTTTGTGAAGAGAGCCTTCTTATATTTTTCATGGCTATCCATTTTCTTGGCTGAGTTATATTTTTTTTTGGTAAAACTATATATATGCTATTTGCACGATCATGTTTATTGGTTGGTGTTATGAATAATTGTTAGAAATAACTTAGATACTTAGCTTGTTAAGCTTTGTTTGACAAATCTCCAAAGCATGATTAAGGTCCTTGTGATCACCCCCAACTACGCCCTATAAAAGGGACTAAGCGGTCGCAGCAAATATAGCTCGGTACTTAAAGTCC
The DNA here is from genome assembly GCA_029990175.1 of Petunia secreta. NCBI lineage: Eukaryota > Viridiplantae > Streptophyta > Magnoliopsida > Solanales > Solanaceae > Petunia > Petunia secreta. Next base: position 1,198,303 of record JARKIP010000102.1, read on the forward strand.
TGAGGTCGAATCACACAGGGAACACTCGAAATCTAGTTGTTATTCTAACTAATTTATCTAACCAATTAACTCCCAAGGTTTCTATTTGAATGGTGGTTTTAATGTAACAACTAATTAACACTAAAGTAAGCAACAAAATATTAAGAAATAATTAATCAAGGATTTAAAAGCCTAGGATTGATTTACCCAACTCCTACCTATGCGTTAGAATAATTCTTTTAACAAATTCAACTTGGTTTTCTTCCTATTGAATACTTGCTCCAATTATACAACTATTCACTCCCATGTAATAGTAGTAACTTTCACTAACCAATTTTCCAACTAATTAATGAAGATACTTAGGACTACAAGTTTAGTTCACAATCAGAATCAATGGTCACAAATCATCTTATTGACAACCTTAGGTTGAAATATTGCTAAGTGTTTAACCCAAACCTATGAATCTATTCCTAGACACACAAGACTAATGGGAACAATCAGTTGGGGGCCCTTCCAATTAATAGTAATCACAACATAAACACTTAGATAGGAAGGATTCGCAAGTTTCATTCATTGAGATAAATATTAATAACACATAAGTATTGAAGTGGTTCAATCAAACATAGAATGGGTGAATTAGCCACTCATATTCATGATAATCATGTCAATGTAATTCATGAGTAATTAAATTACAAAAAGTAAGGAAGAATTTAAGAAAAACTCTATTCTTGAACTCTCCAAAGCTCTAGCCTCCTTTTTGCCTCTTTCCCCGTGTAAAATTCATAATAGAGGAAAAAGAAGCTTTTATACCCTGTAGAAACTAAGCAAAAGTACCAAAAAGCCCTTAAATTTCGCCCCATGGTTCTGTGCTTCGCAAGGCACCCGCGTGCCACGCTGACAAATTTTCTTTAGGCAATTCAGCTCGCATGGCTCTCGCGTATTTTGCCTAAATGGGCTGAAATTTTATTCAATTCCTACGCAAAGACTCTATTTCTTCCCATGTCACTCGCGTGGCATACGGATCACTTGAACTCTTCAACATCTTCACTTTTAGCTCCAAAACTAGCACTTTCTTGCTCAATTCACCATGTTCAAATCCTACAACACCAAACAACTCATTTAGTATAAACTCTTGAGAATTTTGCATATAAACTCCTAGGTGTACTATCATATCATGGTAAAACAAACTGGAAAATATAGATAAAATAGCCAAATATCACAACCCCACACTTAGACTTTTGCTCGTCCTCGAGCAAAGAAGAAGAATACATAGAAAGCGGGCAAGACATCAAGATTAGATAAGGACTCGCGACAACAACTTAGCAACACTCACCCATAAAATTCAAACACCCTTTCTTTTTGTCATAGTCAAGTATTGAAAGTAGAAACCTGTAGACCACTCAAGTTCCAATGTACCTCACAGAAAGAAGATGCCAACAAACACACAACATATGATTTCAAGAGAAATTGTGGCATATCAAATATCAAACACTCTCACACTCAGAAAGAAATTTCTCATGTCCCACAGAAAAGTACCATAGGCTTGCCCATTTTGTTTTTATCCACTAATGTAGGAGTCTCAATAAAAAGGCAAGTAGGGCTTTTTGATAGCTTGAATGTTGGCATGGGGTAAAGTGTGGTACACTTTTGGGTATATAGTGACTAATTCTTCCCCTCAACACTTTAAACATCACTTACTACTAATTTTTCCTTTCTCCTCATTTATTCATTAACTCATTCTCTTCTCTCTTTTTTTTATAATCTTCACAACACTTGGATGATTGGGGACCTAAGAATTCAATGAGACACAACAACCTCACTAGGGTGCCTTTGGTGTGTTCATACTCGAGGCTTTTATCACCCTTAACCAAGCATCGGAACATTTCCCCCATCCTTTATTTCTCTTTTTTTTTCATCTTTCATTCCTTCATTCTTTTGCAACTTTCTTCCCAAGTATACAACAACTTTTATTAATAACCCACAATCTTTCCAAACACACAACCTAATGTAGTTAAGGGGAAGATGGGTAACAAGAGAGATAAATAGAAAAATGGATAAGGCTTGTAATTCAGGTTGCCAAAGAAAAGGTCAATAGGCTCAAATTGGGGACTCAACGGAATATATTCATTAGGTAGGCTAATTTGGGAACTAGCGGGCCAAAGAAGGCCTACTTTCATTCTTAAGATCAAGACTACCTAGGATTTCGCCTCAAACAACAAGCAGGGAATGTTCTAGACTTAACATGAAATAATGAGAAGTATATAAATTAACACACCACACACTGTACATGGAACTCAAAGGTCAATTCAGTTTCACCTCGTAATTCTCACTATGAACTCAAAAAAGAAGTTCAAAACTATGTAGGTAGTTCTACCTGGGTGTTGCATTCCGAATTCCTCACTTCTCTCTTTTTTTGCCTACTCTCCAATTTTCCTCCTCCTGAGCACTTAGGCATTTTTTTATGTTTTTTTAATTTTTTTTTAATTTTTTTCTAACCTACAGCTTGCCCGGTTCAGCATAAATAACCCAATAAGAAAGAACCAAGGCTAAGAAAACCCAAAGAGATTACTGATATACTACGAAATAACTAAGTTAAAAATTAACTTTAATATCAATGAACTACTAAATATTTATAATCCTATTCTATTACAGGCCATCAATATATAGGATATTACAGACCCAACAAAAAACAAGAAAGCAAGAAATAGATCAAAAACTGTCAAGTGACAAGAAAGTATGAAAACATCCTAAAATAAACAAGTACCACACAATAAACTCCCACCCACACTTAAGAGTAAACAGTGTCCTCACTGTACTATAACGAAAAGCATATTTAACAAGTAGGGTGGTGGTACTCCCTGTCAAGCAATAGTAGTTGAACAGCTGGCGCTCGCATCAGGACGTGCACCAGTAACAACATCAGAAGTAGTCACCGCAGCTACTGCAGTATCAGCAGGCCCGCCAGCAGAGATGGCAGCAGCCCTCAGAGCATCCACAGGGGTAGAAAAAGAAGGCGTAGAAACTACCTGGGATGGTGCAACCATAGTAGAAACAGCAGGTAGCTCAACCTCAGGCAGAAAGCCAACTAGCAAGCGCACATCAGTAGTATAGGGCAACTCAGTCATAAGAGGAGTGAGATCCACGCCCTTCATCTTCATATCAAGCTCTGTGGCACGCCATTGGCAATGTAGCATCTGCTCAATTCTATCCAAGCGTCGCTCATAAGATAACTTCTCCACTCTAGCTTCATCCGGGCTCTTGACATTTGTGATATCGACTCGCTTTGGAGTTTCTTCTTCCTTTTCATCTCCATCATCAACCACCACCTTCAATGATCGCATATATTTGGTCAAAGTGTTAGGAAAGAATAAGCGCCACTGCATATTCTCTCGAGTGCGCTGCAACTCTTGAAACATCAAATAGCCCATATTAATATCAATTTTCTTCATCCACGCATAGGTGGCAATAACCCTCTCAAACCGTATGTCTGTCATGTGCTCACAGGGGATCAAACGCAAGCAAACAAATCTCAGATACACTCTTGCTTTCTTAGAGAAATATTTGAAAGCAAAGGTGTTGTGGGGAGAACCTGAACTTGCCTTCCACTTTGCCTTCGGATTATCATCACATATCACACGTCGGATATCATCAAGATCTGGTGCATTCTCAATAGCCTGAAGTGCAGCTCTATCAACCTGCGGGAGCCCCAGGAACTCATTCAGCTCATCAGGAGATATGTCAACCATTTTGCTACGAACATTTACCATTCAACATCCATCCTCCAATTGCCCAGCAGCTCACGAACCCAAGATATGTTGGCTTTGCCAAACCCAGTTAGCAACACATCCCACTGTCTCCTCTGAATTTCCTCCAACACATCTGGAAACTTTCTTCTACACATCTCAGTGTCAATAGGTGATTCACTCAGAAACGTCTTACCACAAATCTCTTTGAAATCTTCTCTGGCCCGATCATCACGCCAAACAGTGTGAGAAACTATCTTGCGCCGCTTGGCTGCAAGTTGTTGCTCCGAATCAATTTCCTTCTCCTGCCCAGTATTCTTTCTGATACGTCCCATTTGGACTCCTACAATCAAAGAGAAAACAACCAGTAATAAAACATGATAGGCCAAAAATTCAAAAATTTAGCTTAGCAACACATAAAGAGCAATGCAGAACATGAAACACCGCGACAAAGAGAAGTCATGTCTAAAGTAATAAACTTCCTTTTTTATTCTTCATATTATTAATTAAGTAATATTCTCCTCAACTAATGGAAAAATGAACGAAAAATAACGCTGAAACTACAAGATTAATAAAAATCCATTGTTACAACCTACGGGCTAGCCGTAACACGTCATAGTAGTAGTCAGCGTGCCGAGGCCTTGCAGAATTGAAACCAAGCAAGTTTTCATTGAAGTGTACAATCATTAATTAAAATTATGTATTCTTCTATAGAAAAAAATACCCATATCCTTATGTCAGCATATTTTTCTTTTTAAAAGTTTAAAGCATACGATCAGTCGACCAAACGTACATGATATCAATTATCGTAGGGTCAACATTAACTGATTATGAAAGCATATTAGTAATTGGCAGCATCCAAGATTGGGGGTGGCGCTACAGTGGTGGGGGTACGAGAACAGGGGTGAGGAGTGGCGGGGGATCAGGGGTGACGGGTTTAAGGGGGTTGGCTGGGAACGGGGGTGGGGACGTGTAACAGGGATGAGGAGAGAGAAAGAGGCAATGAGAGAAAGAGAAAGGGGGAGAGAGGAGCATGCCTGACGCCTGAAGTGGTGGTGTTGTGGTGGCAGCTTTCGAGGTGGTGCTCGTGATGGGGTGAGGGGTTTTGGGGAAGACACGGCTGTGTACTGAAGGTGGGAGGGAGCGCTGTAACTGTAAGGGTTCAACGTATTTTTGGGTTTTGTGCTTTTTCTTTTTGTTTTTTTTCTTTCATTTTATTTTTAATTTAAAATTACTTACGTGGCTTTTAAAATCCGCATGGTGGCCTTGTTTGTGAGCCTACATGCGCTATATTTTTTTAGGTCTGGCACAAAAATTTCCCGTGCTAGTCTAGTGGCACGAGACTTAAATGCTCCTCAGGCTAAATATCACGCGTGGTACTAGTGTGCCACGAGCTCTTCACAACTACTCACCTCGTTTCATGCCATTTTTTAGCTTGCTCATCTTGATTCACCTTCGTATGTTCCACGAACTCCGCAATTATCAATTAATCCTACAAAACTTGATCAAACATTAATACCTTACAATCAAAATAAAAATTAGTAAAACAATAAATACTAACTAAAATCGTGGGTTGCCTCCCACGCAGTGCCTTATTTAATGTCGTGGCACGACTCTTTTTGTATTTATTTATTTATTTTTATTTTTTTCTTTTGTTTATAATTACAAACACGGGTTGCCATCCGAGAAGCGCCTTATTTATGGTCGTGGCACGACATTATGCAAGCTTCAATCACTCGTAAAAGTACCAGACAGAGATCACCTTGACCTCTTCTTTCATTCCATAGTATCTTTTCAACCTTTGCCCTGTTACCTTAAATCATCTTGAACCATCCTCAGTCTCTACTTCCACAGCTCCATGAGGTGCCACTTGCACAACTTTAAATGGTCCAGACCACCTCGACTTAAGCTTACCAGGGAACAAACGAAGTCTAGAATTATAAAGCAATACCTGTTCACCTGGCTCAAAGCTCCTATCTATTATCCTCTTGTCATGCAAGTTTTTCATTCTCTCCTTGTATAGTCTCGCACTCTCATAAGCGTTAAAGTGTCTCTCCTCAAGTTCGTGCAGCTCGTTGATCCTACCAGAAGCTGCAGAGTCACAATTCAAATTTACCCTCCTAAGAGCCCACAAAGCTCTATGCTCCAACTCTACAGGCAAGTGACATGCCTTCCCGTACACCATCTTGTAAGGTGTCATCCTTATAGGTGTCTTGTAAGCAGTCCTATAAGCTCATAACGCGTCATCCAGCTTCCTTGCCCAATCAGTCCTGGTAGTATTTACAGTCTTTTGAAGCACACTTTTAGTCTCTCTATTTGAGACCTCAACTTGCCTGCTGGTCTGTGGGTGGTAAGGTGTGACAACTTTATGATGAACACCATACTTTTTTAGTAACCTCTTGAACACTTGGTTGCAAAAATGACTTCCCCAATCACTAATCATAGCCCGAGGAGTACCAAATCTAGAGAAGATGTTCCTTATAAGGAATTGAGTAACTCCCCTGGCATCATTAGTGGGGAGAGCAACAACCTCGACCTACTTGGAGACGTAATCTAATGCTACAAGTTTGTACTTGTTCCCATATGAGCTAACAAATGGACCCATAAAATCTATCCCCCACACGGCAAATACCTCAACCTCCAAGATTGGTTTTATAGGCTTATTACAACGAGAGATATTACCGGTCCTCTAGCACTCATCACAAGCCCGGACCCAAATGTTAGCGCCCTTGAACAATGTAGGCCGAAAGAAGCCTGCTTCCAACACCTTAGCAGCTGTCTGAGTCCCTCCAAAATGTCCACCATAAGGTGAAGAATGACATGCCTGCAAAATAAAGGTTTTTTCTATCTCGGGGACACATCTCCGGATCATGTTATCAACACATATCTTAAACAAATAAGGTTCATCCCAAAAATAAGAACTACATTCATACAAGAACCTTTTCTTTTTCATAGAGTAAAAATCGTGAGGAATTATTTCACTAACCAGATAGTTTGTAATATCAGCATACCATGGAATTTCTTCTAGTGTAGTAGCCAATAACTGCTCATCCGGAAAATTTTCCCAAATCTCAGCTTCCTCAACTCGCTTCTCAGCTCCTTCAAGTCTAGAAAGATTGTCTGCAAACTAGTTTTCAGTACCTTTACGATCACGGATCTCCAAATCAAACTCTTGTAAAAGAAACACCCACCGTATACGGGGCTTGGAGTCCTTTTTCTCCACCAAGTAACGGATTGCATCATGGTTTGTATACAACACCACCTTCGAACCAAGTAGGTAAGAACGGAACTTGTCAAAGGCGAATACTACAGCTAGCATCTCCTTCTCAGTAGTGGTGTAATTCAATTGTGCTCCATTCAGTGTGTGACTGGCATAGTAGACTGGGTGCATTATTTTATATTTTCTTTGCCCAAGCACGGCCCACAACATAGTCACTTGTGCTGAAAGGATTGGTGCTGACGCCAACGCCTCCTTTAGCTCCCTGAAAGCTAACCTGCACTCATCAGAAAAAAGAAAGGGGTGATCCTTTGCAAGCAATTTACACAAGGGATGAGAAAATTTAGAGAAATCCTTAATGAACCTCCTATAGAAGCCAGCATGGCCTAAAAAGCTACGAATCGCCCTCACCGAGGTGGGTTCAGGAAACACCTTAGTTACCTCTACTTTAGCTTTATCAACCTCAATCCCTCTACTTGAAACTTTGTGCCCTAAGACTATCCCCTCTTGTATCATAAAATGGCACTTCTCCCAGTTAAGCACAAGATTAGTTTCAATACACCTTTTCAACACTCTCTCAAGATTAGTCAGACATTCATCAAAATAGTTACCTACCATAGAGAAGTCATCCATAAATACTTCCATAATATCCTCTACCATGTCCGTAAAGATAGCCATCATACACCTTTGGAAGGTGGCAGACACATTACATAGACCAAAAGGGCATCCTTCGAAAAGCATAGGTGCCATAAGGACATGTGAAGGTAGTTTTCTCTTGGTCCTTAGGGGCAATCTGAATTTGGTTATACCCCGAGTAACCATCTAAAAAGCAAAAATGGGACCTCCACGCCAATCTGTCAAGCATCTGATCAATAAAGGGAATGGGGAAGTGATCTTTCCTAGTAGCTTTATTCAACTTCCTATAGTTCATACAAATTCGCCAGCTAGTTACAGTTCTAGTGGGGATTAGATCATTATTCTCATTTTTAACCATAGTAATCCCACCTTTCTTTGGCACACACTGGACTGGACTTACCCATTGACTATCGGAGATTGCAAAGATAATACCTTCATCCAGCCACTTTATTATTTCTTTCTTGACTACCTCTTTCATGTTCAGGACTAGCCTCCTTTGATGCTCTATTGAAGGTTTGGCACCTTCCTCCAATGGAATTTTGTGCATACAGAAAGCTGGGCTTATTCCCTTGATGTCAGCAATAGTCCATCCAATTGCTTGCTTGCACTCCTTCAAAACCTGCATTAACTTTTCTACCTGCATATTTGACAAACTAGATGAGATAATACCCGGCAAAGTAGAGTTAGGTCCCAGGAAAACATATTTCAACTGCTCGGGCAATGGTTTGAGCTCCAACTGAGGGGGCTCCTCTATAGATGGTTTTGCGGGTGGTGCTATCCTATTAGCCAAATCAAGTGGCTAAAATCGTGGTTCTCTATGCCAAAACACTCGCCCTTCTAAGGGCAATATAGTCTCCTCCCATTCTTCGCCATCAAGGATGTCCATATTCATAATACAAGCTTCTAGTGGGTCATTAGGATAGTAAGATTCATCATCCTCAAATTCATCCACCTCTAAGACATTAGCCATGGAACAATTAGCAAACTCACTAGGTCTCCTCATAAATTTTTGAACACTAAAGGTTACCTCCTCGTCATTTAACCTCATCTTCATCTCACCAGCCTCACAATCTATAATAGCTTTCCCTGTAGCAAGGAAAGGCCACCCTAAAATAATAGGGGTATCCTCATCAACTGCACAATCAAGAATTACAAAGTCTGCAGGGAACATAAATTTATCCACTTGCACTAGAACATCATCTAAAATCCCTGCATGTCTCTTAACACTCCTATCAGCTAACTGATGACTCATAGAGGTGGGTCTAGCTCTGCCAATACCAAGCTTTTTATAGATAGATAGAGGCATCAAATTTATACTAGCTCCTAAATCAAGTAAGGCTCTAGCAAAAGTGTGCTTACCAATCGTGCAAGGTATAGTAAAACTACCTGGATCTGCCAGCTTTTGTGCCACAGGCTTAGTCACCACATCACTGCAAGTGTGAGTCAGAGTGACCGTAGCCAGATCCTGAAAAGCAAACTTTCTAGACAAAAGATCTTTCATCATTTATCATAACCAGGTACATCTCTAATTGCTTCAAGTAAAGGAATGTTAACATGTAATTGTTTAAGCATATCAATGAATTTCTTGTACTGGCTCTCTTTTTGCTGTTTCACGAGCCTTTGGGGGTAACGGGGAGGTGGTGTCTTACGCTTTACACTTACCTCTTCATTTATCTTTTCAGTTGGCTTAGTCACAAGGTCAGGTGTAATCTCTTTTTCAGCTTCATCTTTGTCACCAACTTTAGCTGGAACATCCAAAGGGTTAGCTTTTGGCACACTGGGCACCCCTTCCTTAGCCAATTCTTACTCTTTGTCTAAATCTCTACCATTCCTCAAGCTAACTGCCATCACTTGGTTAGGATTTGCATCCTTTGGATTTACCATTGTGTCTCCTGGCAAAGTACCCTGAGGTCTATTGTTCAGAGCAATGGCTAGTTTTCCCAACTGTGTCTCTATCCCCTTAATGGCAGTGTCATGGGCTGTAACTTGATCTTGCAACTTCTTTTGTACTCCCACCATGAACTGCACCATACTCTTAATGTCAGCTATGTTATTAGCTTGCTGTGTAGGTAATACAATTTGCTGCTGGTTATTATAAGCTGCTTGTCTCTGGTAGGGAACTTGTTGTCCCTGCTGTCTGGCAGTGTTTTATGGAGCTGGTTGCTGTGCCTTCCTAACTCGAGCTTGCTGATTGTATTGCTGCCTCTGCCCATAGTTCAGAAAATTGGCATCTTCTGTATAACCAAATAAATCAGAGTCAGCAAAATTACCAGGATCGGGTGTGTCCACTTGGTTAACGGGTTTCAGCATGTTTTCATTAAATTGTTTCAAAGCCACATCCAGCGTAGTCTGAAGCCTTGATATTTTCTCTTCAACCCCATGATCAATTCCAGCAGCCAAAACCTTTGGGCCTGAACCAGCAGATGCATCTCTAGTCAACCAGCCTGAATTTTGAGCTATGGTATCGAGTAGAGCTTTTGCTTAAGTAAAGGTTTTACTCAAGAATGCTCCTCCAGCAGCTGGATCTAAATTTCCCTTCATTTGATCACTCATGCCCATGTAAATATTTTGTCCCAACATCTGATCTTAAATTCCATGATAAGGACACTTTCGCAAGCAGCTCTTGAACCTCTCCCAAGCTTCTAGCAAAGTCTCTAGCGGGTTCTGCCTGAACATGAGTATCTCATCAACCAACTTCGCAGTTTTTTTTGGTGGGAAAAGTTTCTTCATGAACTTGATCACCAACTCATCCCACGAAGTGATAGAATTGACAGGCAAAGAATAAAACCAATCACTAGCATCATCCGTCAAAGAAAATGGGAATAACATCAATCGCACGACCTCAGCCGGAACTCGAGCATGCTACTGAGTTTCACGCACCCTCATGAACTTTTTCAAATGCTTTTGAGGATCGTCAGTGTATTTACCCACAAAAAGTTCAGCGTTGGACAGCAGACTGACCATAGTTTGGGTGATGTAAAAACTCTCAGCTTCAAATTCCGGAAGCCGAATAGCAGAAGCCAAGTTTCCAGCCACAGGCTGAGCAAAAGTATTAAGTGCCAAATCTTCAGTCATCTCAATTTCTTTGGTTTCTGATTTTCTAAGTGTATTGCCAACAGTATTCGCCCTTTTTAAGGCATGGAATGTCCTCTCAATCTCTGGGTCAAACGGTTTCAACTCTGCAGACTAAGATCTTGTCTTACGCATACACCTGAAACACACAAATTCCAAAGAGTTAATTCAAGATGACAAAACTGAAGTCAATTTAGAAATAAACCTAGTTATTTTAACAACTAAAATAACACCGTGCTCCCCGGCAACGGTTCCAAAATTTGATCACCCCCAACTACGCCCTATAAAAGGGACTAAGCGGTCGCAACAAATATAGCTCGATACTTAAAGTCCCGAGGTCGAATCCCACAGGGAACACTCGAAATCTAGTTGTTATGCTAACTAATTTATCTAACCAATTAACTCCCAAGGTTTGTATTTGAATTGGTGTTTTAATGTAACAACTAATTAACACTAAAGTAAGCAACAAAATATTAAGGAATAATTAATCAAGGATTTAAAAGCCTAGGTTTGATTTACCCAACTCCTATCTATGTGATAGAATAATTCTTTTAACAAATTCAACTTGGTTTTCTTCTAATTGAACACTTGCTGCAATTATACAACTATTCACTTCCATGTAATAGTAGTAACTTTCACCAACAAATTTTCCAACTAATTAATGAAGATACTTTGGACTACAAGTTTAGTTCACAATCAGAGCCAATGGTTACAAATCATCTTATTGACAACCTTAGGTTGAAATATTGCTAAGTGTTTTAACCCAAACCCATGAATATATCTCTAGACACACAAGAATAATCGGAACAATCAATTGGGGAACATTTCAATTAATAGCAATCAAAACATAAACACTTAGATAGGAAGGATTCACAAGTTTCATTCATTGAGATAAATATTCATAACACATAAGTATTGGAGTGGTTCAATCAACCCTAGAATGAGTGAATTAGCCAATCATATTCATGATAATCATGTCAATGTAATTCATGAATAATTAAATTACTAAAAGTAAGGAAGAATTTAGGAAAAACTCTATTCTTGAAGTCTCCAAAGCTCTAGCCTTCTTTTTGCCTCTTCCCCATATAAAATTCATAATGGAGGCAAAAGAAGCTTTTATACCTAGTAGGAAACTACGCAAAAGTACCAAAAATCCCTTAAAATTTCGCCCATGGTTCTATGCTTCGCTGGCATCCGCGTGCCATGCGGACTAATTTTTTCAGGCAATTCAGCTCGCGTGCCGCTCGCGTATTTTTTCCCGTGTCACTCGCGTGGCACACAGATCACTCGAACTATTCAAAATCTTCACTTTTAGCTCCAAAACTAGCATTTTGTTTCTCAATTCACCATGTTCAAATCCTACAACACTAAACAACTTATTTAGTATCAACTCTTTAGAAATTTGCATATAAACTCTTAGGTGTACTATCATAAAATGGTAAAACTACCCGGAAAATATAGGTAAAATAGCCAAATGTTACCTTACTAGCTTGATTATTCAAACTAGACCTTAAATTTTGTTGAGGAATCTGCAAATCTCGAAGTGCATACTTGACGAGATGTTAACAGTTCTTTTACCTCGGGTTTGCATTTTTAGCATTAATCAAGTTGTTAGGATATACTAATAACCATGCGGTTTTAGTTGGATTATTCCTCGTTGAACAATTGGTTATTCATTTATTAAATACAATGAATTATTATTTATTTAGATCAATTGTGTCATGTATATCCTATTATTTATTAGTAGTTGATTTAGTGTGTAGAGCCAAGCTTATACACGGAAGATTAAATCAACAGTTCTTATAAATAATAAAGTAAGGTTCACAATCTAAGATGAAAATTGGACAAAGTAATCGGTATGATTGAAGTACAAGATTATATATAATTTATCTTGATTATGGGAACGGTATAGTTCCAACTTCTTGTGCTAGTGCGCTTTGTGTGCATTAAACGGATCAAGTAGAGATAAGTATTTTTATACTGACTGTATAAAACAAATTCTCTAACTCATCAAATGTACTTATACTCTTAATCTGTATATAACTATTATTAGTGCTGTATATTATTCATTGTCTTGATTTATCAATAGGTGAGGTCCAGGATATTTGGGTCAAACAATTCCTGATAAGTTGGATAATGATAACATGCATCTGCAAAGTGATAGGTAGTTGATAGAATCCACGTCTCGGTATAGAGATTGATGACACCTCTTTATGAAAGCTTATAAAATTTAATGTGTAAATCTGGCCAGTGGATTTCGCATCCCGCACATAAAATAAGCTAAGCAGAAGTCTAAAGGATATTCATTTAGTCAATATATTGAATTGTCAGTAATTTAATAATATTGATTGGTGTTTGTAATCTTAACATGGGGAGTTAAATAAGATTTGATGGAAGAATTCGAAATTTAACTGAGGAGTGCAATTACAAATTTCTAGTAGAAATAATTTGTAATTTATTATGGAAAGGTTACTTCTAGAGAAAAAGAATTAATTCCATAATTGGAAGCCTCATTAATTAATTCTGTGGTTCCTATTGTGACCGAATCCAATTAGGACTAGGAGAGAGGTTTCTTGGTAGAAAAGAATGCTAGACAGTTTTGGAAAAGGATTTTACCCTTAAAACTATATAAAGAGGATTCTTGGCCAAAAGAAAAAACACACACCAAAACCCTAATAGTTTTCTCTCACTGACATATTTGTTCCACCCAAATATTATTAGTCTGACTATTGTTCGGACACACGACAGAAGATCATGAGACTGGAGGACGATCCCGTAAATGATCTTGCTCGTGATTGAAGATTTGTTTCAAGGTTGAAGTCACGCTTCAAGAGGTATTCCGTTTTATGTTTATGTAAAACTAAATAGTCTGCTAGTTTGTCTAGATTACATGTGAATCATGATCCTGGAATTGCTTCTGCAGTATTTGTATTCCTTCAATTGGTATCGGAGTCTGTTCACGTCTAACTAGATAACTAGGGTTTCATAAAAATAAGTTAATATGATATATATGGTTTTACATGTCTGATTAAGTTTCTGCTTCAGATTTCTTTTATATATTTGTCACGTTCAAATCTCGGCACTTGCTGCGTTTTCTTGATGCGGTTGCAAGGTTTGATTTGAAGAATTGAAATGCTTGACCGATTATTGTGCAAATTAAGAGAAACAATAAAAACGAAATCATAAGTGACGTTAAGGTTATGGGTGGCGGCTGAATGTAAGCTGCCGAGTGGGTTAATGATCCCAGGAAAGCAACTCTCATTGCACTAGATAAGAAAACAATATTTTTGTTGTTTTACTTGGGAATCTTCCCTGACCCGATCAACAATTAAGTTCTTGTTAGAAAGACTAAGTAGCTTATTAGTCTTTCTACTTTAAAATAAGCTTGTAGAGGTCATTATGTTCTACTAAGACTTGGACCAGTAATTTTTGTGTTACACAATTACATGTTAGCAATGTTAGTTACTAGTTCCATGGTTCCCAGTTGGCCTTTATTCATTAGGAGGATCAATGTAAATATTTTAATATTATTATAGATATTAACTTGTTAGCCTTGGATGGTTCGGTGGCTGTCATTATTCACTTGGGTTAAAAATTTGGCTATTTTGGTTTCTTTAAATTAAAAGAAAAGTAATAGTTGAGAGATTACTCTTGAACAGGTGGTGGCGGTACTTAAGGAGCGTGTTTGGTTATAACTATGAGTTTCTTTATTCTCTAAGCATATTGTGAAGGCTAGTATTCTCAAGTTGACTGGAAGCTTTGAACCGTCAGTTTAATAATTACATGGGCAATGTTATTACTTGCTCACATGTATATGCTATGGTATAAATAAGATTCTAAGAATTCATGATTAATAAATTATTACCAACAAAGTAGTTATTTATTTGAAATTATTGAGAAATTCTTAATAATTTATACATAAGATACGATATTTTATATATATATGGATTAAGAATTTATGATTGATAAATGGTTACTGAAACGACCTCGGTTAGTCGTTTCGGAAGTTAGGACTCCGATTGGTGTGCCGATAATTTTAAAATATTCGTAATGTCCATTAGGACATGTCTGTAAAATTTGAGCTAAATCAGACCTCGTTTGGTAGGCATCAGAAGAAGGTTTCAGTTTTTATTGTCGATAAATATTAAAAAGAGAATTTTGAGCTCGGTTTTGGCAAATGAGCTCCGATTCGAAATTCAAAAGCCCCGTTAGGTTCGTGTGAATATTTGTGACTTTTTTGAACTTTCGAAAGTGAATTTCGATGTTGTTCGGCTAGTTTCCGCTAAAATGCCGAAAGTTAAATAATTTGATCTTGTTCCATTTAATTTGTATATTGAGTTTCGGGAGTCCAATTTGAGATCTGCCTTCGCGAGTATGTTACATATATTTTGTGAAACTTGTATGCAAAAGTTGGAATTATTTCGAATACCATAGGGTACTGTTTTAATTTTCGTCGCGAAAAGAAAAAAAATGAAAATAAGAATGGACAAAAGTTAGGCGGTGGACTTATTAAGCTTTCAAAAGCTTAGTTGATACATACAGTAACGAGAAAGCAAACAGAAACATGCGAGGAGAAACTTTGAAACAGAAACATGGAAATAAGAGGAAAAAATGCCAGAAAATGAAAAAAGAGCCGGAAAAAGATAGGATTTTCACCCCGAAACATTCAGGTATTGATGTTAATTCATTATTTGAGTTTATTACGTGTGTTTAGATATATTTTGACGGTAAAAACTGGGATATTAGACATCATTTTAATAAGTTCAATTAATAGTTTAAATGGTCAATTGGAACCCTATTATGAAATTGATTATATATTCGTACTCAGTGAGTTATGTGCAACATATAAATATAATTTATTTAGGGTTTGGTCATGTAACCTTAAACCCTGTACATAGGCCTGGCCTGCGTATTGCGTATGCGAATAAGATATCAGGTTCTAACCGGATCGCCCTAAGATGTGAGGAATGAAGCCTTTAGCCTTATTTGATATTGTTTTCTACTTACTGAATACAGCAGGATCGTTTGGCAGTGAATCCAAAGGATAAAGCGGTTTTTGGGTTGCAGTATTAACTTTGGAACGAGGTAAGTGTTTATATCCATTTCTTTGGAGGCACCTGGCCTCGTGGATTTTCTACCACGTGTTCCTTACGTGTGTAGCTGCCGATAGGCATACTCATTACGTCTTCGCTTTTAATTTACATTGTATATTATTTTTTATGTCCTGTTGTTGGTTTTGCATTGAACATATGAGCATTGCACTCTATTTTTGAGCATTGTATATACTTCCCGGTAATCGATGAGAGTCCCGAACCGGTGAAGGATCATTATTGCATATACTTCCCGGTTGGTGATGAGAGTCCCGCACCGGTGAAGGATCATTATTGCATATACTTCCCGGTTGGCGATGAGAGTCCTGCACCAGTGAAGGGTCATTATTGCATATACTTCCCGGTAATCGATGAGAGTCCCGAGCCGGTGAAGGGTCATCATTGCATATACTTCCCGGTAATCGATGAGAGTACCGAGCAGGTGAAGGATCATCATTGCGTATACTTCCCGGTAATCGATGAGAGTCCCGAGCCGGTGAAGGGTCATCATTGCATATACTTCCCGGTAATCGATGAGAGTCCCGAACCGGTGAAGGGTCATTATTGCATATACTTCCCGGTAATCGATGAGAGTCTCGAGCCGGTGAAGGGTCATCATTGCATATACTTCCCGGTAATCGATGCGAGTACCGAGCCGGTGAAGGATCATCATTGCATATACTTCCCGGTAATAGATGAGAGTCCCGAGCCGGTGAAGAGTCATCATTACATATAATTCCCGGTAATCGATGAAAGCCCCAAGCCGGTGAAGGGTCATCTTTGCATATATCTCCTGGTAGACGATGAGAGTCCCGTGCCGGAGATAGGTATCAGGCATATGTGACTACATTCCATTGTATCGCATTCATCCCATCTCATTGCACCGTATACTGACTATGGTGTGTATTGTGTTTTCTATTGTGTATATTGTGTTGTGTTTTATGTATGCGGTATGTACATTATGTCATGGACATATCTCAGTTTGCCTATATATTTCTGGCTCGTATTCTGGGTTACGGGAATTGGGTTGCACGCCGAAACGGTATAAATATATGAATTGGGTTTCACGTCGCAACGGTATAAATATATGGATCGGGTTGCACGTTGCAACAGTATAAATATATGGATCGGGTTGCACGCCGCGACAGTATAAATATATGGATCGGGTTGCACTCCGCAACAGGATGAATATATGGATCGGGTTGCACGCTGCAACAGGATGTATTTCTGATGGTTGATATGTTCGAGATACGTATATGTTCTGGCTATCTTATGTTCCTGGTTATTAATGAATTTTTTATTCCATACGTGTTTCCAGTTATTATCTGGCTCTGCCTTTTCATAATTTAAATAAGAAGAATTTGATTCATCTGTTTCTTTTCTCCCTGGCTAGCTATCCTATTCTTTGAGGTGGCTAGTCTGCCCCACTTATTGAGTCCTTTTGACTCACCCTTGTTTGTTGTTTGTTTCTTGTCTATCTATTTCGTTTCGGCAGGTTCGCTGCAGGATTGAGTTCGCCACGTTGTGAAGGAGCGAAGACGACTTCAGCTGTCAGGGTGAGCCAGCTTTTATTCCGGATGGCCACCAGTTTATTGTTCATTATTTCAATTGTATTTTGGTCCCTTCAGGAGGTATTTGTCTTCTTTTGTACTCTTAGATGTCTAGTCTGGATAGCCCTAAACCTAGTATGTTGGGTAGTCAGCTGTAATTTCTTTTGTACAGCTTAGAGGTATCAATATGTCTGTATTTTTTTTTAAAGTCTTGTCCTTATTTATGAATTGTTATATTTATTTTCCTAATTTAATTGGTAAGGGTTCGCCCGACATGTCCAGGGGAGGATGTCGGGTGCCCGCACGGCCTAACCAGATTTCGGGTCGTGTCAGTTGGTATCAAAGCTCGGTTTAGAGTCTATCCAGACTAAGACAATGTCTAGTAGAGTCTCGCTGATGGGTACGTAGACGTCCGTACTTATCTACGAGAGGCTATGACGGCATTTAGGAAGTTTTACTTCCTTCTTTTCTGATCGTGCATTGGTCTAGGATGCAAAAGTATTTTCGTTAATTCCTTCGTGGTAATTGTGAACCCTTGTGCGATAAATCAGCAAGCAGTATGAGTTCAAGATGAAGCAGTCTAGCCTGGGGCTAGCACTGACGAAGCCCCGAGAGTTTTTTTTATCGTGCTGACGATCTAGTTATAGAGGTCCCAGCTGTACGAGCTTGTGATGGGCAAGGGAGCAGGGCCTTGTGGTTCCCTTGGCTCTCTACGATGCTTTTACGAGAATTTTGGCGATGCAGATACTGCAAGAACCTATTATTCGCTAGGCAGCTTATCAGGTCACTGCATATGCAGATGTTCGGACTTAGAGAGCTCTTGTTCCAATTCCGAATGTTGCCCCAGTAAATTATGTTCCAAAGGCAGTAGGTGTTGTGCCACCAATTATTTTGGCTGGTTAGCCAGCCGAGGTAACAGTTCGGTCCGAGTGCCCAAAGTGGTTGCATTATTTTACACGGTTGAACCTTCCGATATTCTTAAACAATGCATCAGATAAACCTCGTGATTTTTTTTAAAGTGAAATGATGTCAGCGCATCATTCAGGCTCGTGATTATATCGAGCGAGATGGTGTTGATTATTCTGCTTACAGTTTCAAGGGTCCAGCCTTGAATTGGCGGACCGATCTCTTATAGCTAACTTGGTTCGATTTTTCTTCTAGATTCGTGGAAAAGTTCCTTTCATATAGCAAGAAAGATGAAAAGTGTTGTCAGTTTGAGTTGATTAGACAGGGTAGACTGTCAGTTTCAGAATATAAGACTGAATTCTCTTGAAAGGCTCGATATGCACTAGATCTAGTGCATGAGCCTTTCGAGGAGGTTCAAAGATTCATCGATGACCTTTCTACTTCCTTGAGATCCCAGATGGCTCGAGAAATTGAGGTTGGGACTTCATTTGATTTCGTTGTTGGCATACCATAACTTAGAGGGGGAAGAGTTAGAGCGGGAGAGCAGGAGATCCCGTAGCCCTAGTGGGCAACCATGGTACCTCATTTTGAGGTAAAAGTTCTGATTATTTTGGAAGGTTATCCTCCAGGTTATCTCAGCTTGTGTCACGTGATTCTCAGAGTGCGTCAGTAGTTCGTCAAGATCAGACCCAGTTTTCTCTTTATAGCTATCAACAAACTGTCCAGCTTCCATTTTCACTGGAAATGTGTTATTAGTGTCGTGAGCCTGTCATTTTTGGGTGGAGTTCTTCCTTAGTCCGACAAGTAGGCAGTCGTCCTTTCTCTCGTCATCAGGCACCTGCACCGTCGCAGGGAATTTCATTTAGATCTCAATCAACCAGAGAAATGCCACCATCCAGTAGAGGTAGAGAGTTTGGTGGCAGTGGTTCTTCAAAAGGTGATTACCAGGGTAGTGGCTCAGCTCAGCTGCAGAGGCAGAGGCAGTTTGATGAACAGCCAGTCTGGCAGGATGCTGAGGTATCTGATGTAGTACACCCAAGTATTTCTAGCTCACTTATATATGTGTAAGCTTTGATTTTTCCGATCGATTTGGAAATGATTGTCTTATCATATTTCCATAGTTTCCTGGGGATGGCGTTTCTATTAAGAATCTGTTGCGGTAGAGGGGTGAGCTTCTTGTATGATTTATTCCTAGCATTTTGTTATGCCTCATTCAGTTATAATGTCAAGTCAGTCTACCTCTCTTTGGAACTCAGTGTCGGTAGGATGATGGGATTCTTATTTGTCACCATCAGAGAGTGTCATTGTTTCTTCCGGTGTAAAGTGGTTAGTAAGTAATACTCGATCTATGAGTCTCCTCTTGGTTTGAGACGCTAGTAGAGTCATGTTATTCTACAAGTTTGTCTGGGTATAAAAGGGTTTTCTGATAAATTGTCAGAGTTTCGTTTTTATAGGAACGTTAAATTGACATAGATTTTGTTCCATAAAGCTCATTCAATGTCTATTTCTTCAATTGCGATTCTTCGGTTAGCCTGACTCATAAATAGTCTAGCTCTGGTAGCCAAATAAATAAGAAGAAGAACTTCCTATAGCTCTAATTATTTCTATCCTCAGTCTGTTTCCATCTCTTCTTTGTTCGGCACTGGTAAGCTTAGGCGGTCAGTAGCCTCTTGTGATGTTCCCTGTGTTGAGCCAGAGTGCGTGTCAAGGTGGCAGGGTAAGCACGTGGTTGTTTTTCAAGGCTACTAAGGGTAATGAGAGGCGTCATTTGACCTTTGATTTGATCCATCAGGCGGTGGTGCTTATAGAAAATGTATGGAGCTGTGAACTCGAGAGTTGCAGCTGTTTTGCAACTCGAGAGAGTAATTTGGTAGCTCAGGTCTGAGCCGCGTTCTCTACTCAGCTAAGTCTTCCTTAATCCAGCAGGTTGTGCGAGGATGACTATTTCTATTCAAATTATTTGTATGAGTTTATGCTCTATGTGGAGGAGTCTTTCTCCAATTGATGCCGAATAATAATATTAAATCTCTAAGACGTTACTGAAGCGTAAGCTAATACTTTGTTTCATCGACTGTTCTATATCGAAAAGTATATCGACGTGGTGATTATCGGCTGAATTATGTTAACCTATTCAAAGTTCCATGTATCTTTATTATAAAAATGTATAACTCTCATCTCGTGATCGAGGAAGGATCATCATAGTCAGAATAATCCGGGCAATGGTGTTATCATATTATCCAGATATGTTTTATCCGAAGAGTTCGATATGCGTGTTATAATTCTGATCCTATAATCAGGAAATAATGACCGTGGAATAGCTCATGAAGGTCGTGCAAGTTCTCTTATTATCTGCGTGAATCTTTTCTTTAGACTTAGGCTCGTTCGGGGACGAACGAGAGTTTAAGTGAAGGAGAATGAAACGACCTCGGTTAGTCGTTTCGGAAGTTAGGACTCCGATCGGCGTGCCGATAATTTTAAAATATTCGTAATGTCTATTAGGACCTTTCTGTACAATTTGAGCTAAATCAGACCTCGTTTGGTAGGCATCGGAAGAAGGTTTCAGTTTTTATTGTCGATAAATATTAAAAAGAGATTTTTGAGCTCGGTTTTGGCGAATGAGCTCGATTCGAAATTCGAAAGCGCCGTTAGGTTCGTATGAATATTTGTGTCTTTTATAAACTTTCGAAAGTGAATTTCGATGTTGTTCGGCTAGTTTCCGCTAAAATGCCGAAAGTTAAATAATTTGATTTTTTTCCATTTAATTTGTATATTGAGTTTCGGGAGTCCAATTTGAGATCCGCCTTCGCGAGTATGTTATATATTTTTTGTGAAACTTGTATACAAAAGTTGGAATTATTTCGAAAATCGTAGGGTACTGTTTTAATTTTCGTCGATAAAAGGAAAAAAAATGAAAATGTTTATGGACAAAAGTTAGGCGGTGGACTTATTAAGCTTTCAAAAGCTTAGTTGATACATACTGTAACGAGAAAGCAAACAGAAACATGCGAGGAGAAACTTTGAAACAGAAACATGGAAATAAGAGGAAAAAATGCCAGAAAATGAAAAAAGAGCCGGAAAAAGATAGAATTTTCACCCCGAAACATTCATGTATTGATGTCAATTCATTATTTGAGTTTATTACGTGTGGTTAGATATATTTTGACTGTAAAAACTGGGATATTAGACATCATTTTAATAAGTTCAATTAATAGTTTAAATGGTCAATTGGAACCCTATAATGAAATTGATTATATATTCGTACTCAGTGAGTTATGTGCAACATATAAATATAATTTATTTAGGGTTTGGTTATGTAACCTTAAACCCTGTACATAGGCCTGGCCTGCATATTGCGTATGCGGATAAGGTATCAGGTTCTAACCGGATTGCCCTAAGATGTGAGGAATGAAGCCTTTAGCCTTATTTGATATAGTTTTCTGCTTATTGAATACAGCAGGATCGTTTGGCAGTGAATCCAAAGGATAAAGCGGTTGTCGAGTAACTGTGCTAACTTTGTAACAAGGTAAGTGTTTGTATCCATTTCTTCGGAGGCCCTTGGCCTTGTGGATATTCTTCCATGTGTTC
This sequence comes from Petunia secreta, assembly GCA_029990175.1. NCBI lineage: Eukaryota > Viridiplantae > Streptophyta > Magnoliopsida > Solanales > Solanaceae > Petunia > Petunia secreta. The sequence goes on from JARKIP010000102.1 coordinate 1,220,081, forward strand.
CTTACGTGTGTAGCTTCCGATAGGCGTACTCATTACGCCTTAGCTTTGAATTTACATTGTATATTACTCCCTCCATCCCAATTTATGTGGTACCATTTCCTTTTTAGTTTGTCCCAAAATAAGTGGCACCTTTCCTTATTTGACAACTATTTAATGCATCATCTCTATTTTACCCTTGTTGAGCCCTACATACTTTTAAACCTACCAACAACTTTTTTATTACTCAAATCTTCTCTCTCTTGCTTTTTCAAGGGTAAAATTGATACTTAACAAGGTCAACCTCTATTTTCTTAAACTCCGTGTCCGGTCAAATGGTGCCACATAAATTGGGACGGAGAGAGTATATGTTATGCCATGTTGTTGGTATTGCATTGTGCATATGAGCATTGCACTCTGGTTTTGAGCATTGTATATACTTCTCGGTAATCGATGAGAGTCCCGAGCCGGTGAAGGGTCATTATTGCATATACTTCCTGGTTGGCGATGAGAGTCCCGCACCGGTGAAGGGTCATTATTGCATATACTTTTCGGTAATCGATGAGAGTCCCGAGCCGGTGAAGTGTCATCATTGCATATACTTCCCAGTAATCGATGAGAGTTTCGAGCCGGTGAAGGGTCATCATTGCATATACGTCCCGGTAATCGATGAGAGTCCCGAGCCGGTGAAGGGTCATCATTGCATATACTTCCCGGTAATCGATGAGAGTCCCAACCCAGTGAAGGGACATCATTGCATATACTTCCCGGTAATCGTTGAGAGTACCGAGCCGGTGAAGGATCATCATTGCATATACTTCCCCGTAATCGATGAGAGTCCCGAGCCGGTGAAGGGTCATCATTGCATATACTTTCCCGTAATCGATGAGAGTCCTGAGCCGGTGAAGGGTCATCTTTGCATATATCTCCTGGTAGACGATGAGAGTCCCGCGCCGGAGATAGGTATCAGGCATATATGACTACATTGCATTGTATCGCATTCATCCCATCTCATTGCACCGCATACTAACTATAGTGTGTATTGTGTTGTCTATTGTGTATATTGTGTTGTGTTTTATGTATGCGGTATGTACATTATATCGTGGATATATCTTAGTTTGCCTATATATTTCTAGCTCGTATTCTGGGTTGCGGGGATCGGGTTGCACGCCGAAACGGTATAAATATATGGATTGGGTTGCACGTCGCAACGGTATAAATATATGGATCGGGTTGCACGTTACAACGGTTTAAATATATGGATCGGGTTGCACGCCGCGCCAGTATGAATATACGGATCGAGTTGCACGCCGCAACAGGATGAATATATGGATCGGGTTGCACACTGCAACAAGATGTATTTCTGATGGTTGCGGCTATCTTATGTTCCTGGTTGTTAATGAATTTATGATTACATACATGTTTCCAGTTATTATCTGGCTCTTCCTTTTCATAATTTAAATAAGAGGAATTTGATTCATCTGTTTCTTTTCTCCCTGGCTAGCTATCCTATTCTTTGAGGTGGCTAGTCTGCCCCACTTATTGAGTCCTTTTGACTCACCCTTGTTTGTTGTTTGTTTCTTGTCTTTCTATTTCGTTTCGGCAGGTTCGCTGCAGGATTGAGTTCGCCACGTTGTGAAGGAGCGAAGGCGACTTCAGCTGTCAGGGTGAGCCAGCGTTTATTTCGGATGGCCACCAGTTTATTGTTCATTATTTCAGTTGCATTTTGCTCCCTTCAGGAGGTATTTGTCTTCTTTTGTACTCTTAGATGTCTAGTCTGGATAGCCCTATACCTAGTATGTTGGGTAGTCAGCTGTAATTTCTTTTATTCAGCTTAGAGGTATCAGTACGTCTGTATTTTTTTTTTTAAAAAGTCTTGTCCTTATTTATGAATTGTTATATTTATTTTCCTAATTTAATTGGTAAGGGTTCGCCTGACAGGTCTAGGGGAGGATGTCAGGTGCCCGCACGGCCTAACCAGATTTCGGGTCGTGTCAGTTACCTTTTGCGTGGTATATTTATCAAGAGTCATTGAAAGTTCTTAATATTTTATATGAGGTGATATCGTTCCTGCATTAAGAGTTTATGAGAAATAAATAGGTACCACTAATGTGGTTTATTTATTCGGAATCATAAAAAAAAAAAATCTTAATGACTTTATACATGTGTGAGTATATTGTATATAAATTAAGAATTTATGATGGATAAATGGTTACCTCCAAAATGGAATATTTATTCAGAATGATTGAAAATTATTAAAGCTTTATACATGTGAAATTATGTCAGTGCATGGATTGAGAATTATTATTAATAAATAGGATTCATTAGAGTGGTCTATTTATTTGAGTCATTGAATTCTCTCAATGTACCATGTGTAAATTGTCTCTTGGCAAGTGGATGCTAGTGGTGAAATTTTATCTACTGAAAAGAAGATTTAATTCTTAATACTAGAAATACTACATTAATTTATGAGATAAGATATTAAGGTTTTCACCAAACAATAGAAAAAAATATCTTGGATTCTCATGTGTATTAATTGAGAGGACAATTTGACGTAGGATGAGGTTTTGTGTATCTTGGCCAAAAGAGTAACACAATATATGCCTTGTGCTCATGAGATAATTATAACAATGCCTAAGACAGTTATCTTCCGAATTTGGTCATAGATTTGCGATCAGGAATTCACAATCTCTGATTGACCTGAAATTTGGTAGAGGCTTCGGAAATGATCCAGTAAGTAATTTTCACTACTCTGCAGTTACTGATACCAAGGTTTTTTATGTTTGGGGATCGTTTAGATTGAGGTTAAGGCAGTGTGTTGGATTAAACCTGATTTAAATATGGAATTCATTCTTTATATCAATTTTGGTTTATGTTAAATCTGGGACATGATGATACATTATGATTCAGTATGGGTGGATACATGATAAGAATGGAGTTCATATTTTGAATTCTTAGAGACTTAAGAGTTGCACTGTTTTTAATGAAAAAAAAGTTTTCAAAATATATTAATTGCTTTTAATTCATGGATATCAAAAGGTTATAGTTTGATATATGATTAGAACAAGAAGCAGAGATATTTTAAACCCTAAAAACATGAAAACAATGTTTGTCCGAATTTGGTCATAGTTTTGGAGATCAGATAATTTGACAGACTCTGATCGACCTGAAATTTAGTAGGTTCATCGGAAACGGCTCAGTAAGAAAAACTAACTGCTATGCAGTGAAGCAAGTTGTTTTTTTTGGAAATTAGAGGTTGTTAAGATGGTGTTTTGGACGGTTTTCTATTTTCTGGAAGTTATTCTTCTACGAAAAGTTAATGGCTACACCCAGTGGTAATAGGGATTATTCTATATTGTCTCCATGATCATATACTAGTATAAACAATAAGTTTACGTGTTGACATAGATCTTCCTCCATAACGGATTAATTTATTGTTAACTATACTTGGCTTAAAAGTCCATATGGTATCCATGATTAAATACTAGTATAAACAATGTGTTTACCTGTTGATAATAGGTCTTGCTCCCTAACGGATAAATGTATTGTTGGTATACTAGATTTAATCACTAGTTATTGATGACTTGTATATATCTCTCCAACTGAGAATTGCATGTTGAGTCAATGAGACTAGGGCTATTCAATAATTGATATTCACTTGAATAAAATTGATAGTGAACTCTCCAACTGAGTTTGAATTATTTAATTTAATGAGTGAAATCTGACATTGCATGTATATGGTGCATGAATAGTTACTTTCCCAATGAATTTGGCTATTCAAGATGTATGAAAATATATATGTGATGTGTTTTGAATTTGATTATTCAATGTTACATGACCAGCATTGATATATTTAAATTGTTTTATCTCACTAATTAGATATGTCTTTATTCAAATACCTAAGTGTTATTCTCTCACAAAATATATTTTCAAGGATTTAATTTGGTGATGATAAAATATTAATTAAAAGGATGCTTTATATGTACATTAAGTTAGAAATAAATTTGTTTTCAGTTTCTAGCTTAATAAGAGATGGATATTCAATTTATTTTATCAATAACTTTGGTGTTATTGAGCTTAATAAATGTTTATCTCTTGTGATACAATGTTGCAAGGCCTTTCCATTTGATATGCCTACCGAATTTAACGATATTGATCTGCCCCATAAGAAAAAAAATTCTTTGAAATTGAATAAAACTTATCTGTTACTCTTGTATCAAGGTCATATGTATTTTAATAGAATATTATGGTTGGTTATGGATGGATTTTTAAGGTTCATTGAAAGTGGAGGCACTAGCAACCGTGTGAATTCTGGTTAAAAGGAAATATGACTAAGTGATACTTCCCCTTAAAAAGAAATAGAGCTAGGGATAAGTTAGAATTAATTTGTTTTGATTAGTATAGTCTGATGAACATATATGCAAGAGGTGTTTTGAGTATTTTTATGACATTCATAAATGATTACTCAATATATGAATATATTTATTTGATGCACTATAAGTCTTAATGCTTTGAAAAATTCAAGGAGTTTAAGACTGAAAAAGAAAAGCGTCATGGAAAATATATTAAGTCATTGCGATCTGATTGTGGTGGTGATACCTCTCTACAATGTTCACTAATTACTTATTGGAATAAATAATTATATATGAACTTGGGACACTACAACAAAATGGTGTAATAGAAAGAAGAAATAAGACTCTTATGGAGATGGTTGGATCAATGTGAAGTTGTTCAAGATTGTTATTCTCTTTCGTATTTGAATATTCAGAATGTATTCCTTGTATATATGTTAGTACCTTTTACAAGAGAAAACTGATTAGTTGGAATCAAGGATGAATGTGTATATATTTATTGGTTATCCAAAGGGGACGAAAGAAAGTTTATTTTTTTGTCATGATGAAAAGAAGGCATTTATTAGCATAAATACCAGGTTTCTTGGATATGACTATTTAATAAACAATATTTCTAGAAGTAAATTTTATTTACTAGATCTGGACAAATAAATAACAAGTGGATCACATAAAAGTCTAAAAGTTCAATAAATCCAGTCTACATGCCGGAATTGACATTCCATTGCGTTTAAGTAGTGGGAGAAATGTTAATAGACAAAAGATTCTTCAAAATCCACTACTCCAAAGTAGTGGGAGTGATTTTTTGATAAGTCGTTTAAATATACTACACAAAAGTTGTTCATATTCTAATACCGAAAGGTAAGGAAAAAATATTGAGACTTAGTGGTGGTACTTTATCATCGTGGGAGAAAAGAATAAGAGTGTTGTTCGGTATACACTCTTTGGATAGTTTCATGACTGGATCCCTGCAGAGGTCAAGACCGACCGGTTATTAATGGTAAAACACTATTAGACAAAGATTGCATCAGAAAACATCATGGCTAGATCCTTTTTAGTATTTGACGAGCTCTGGGAGTATATGATTTTATGCTCGTACTCTGTCAAATTATAGTATAGTTTAAGATATCGTCCCACAGAGATTGGAACCACCTAGGCTACAAATTTATATTGTCTTTGTCACTATTTGAGAGAAATAGATTGGTGAGATGAGAATTGTTTAATAGTCCTAAAAATTTAAATAACAATAAAATAAATATTTTATGGATTTTTAAAGTAAATAAAAGATAATAAAGATAAAGGTTGGGATACTTTGTATCAGCAAAATAAAACTATTATAATAAAATAAAATTTTTATTATTTCTTCTCCGTTTAATGACATGGTCGTTTATTTCTAATACTACCAAATCACATAAAAGTAACCAATTAATAACACATCTTTCGGTTAATGTAGTTAATCGATTGACAGTGAAACAGAGACCTTGTTCACAGAATGATCATTTATTTCTAATACAACCACGTCACTTAACCACAATATATTAATAGCACCACTCGCGCTTATACTATTAATTTATTGATAGTCAGTGACATTAAATAATAATTGATTAATAACACCTCTTTCGATTAGTGTAGTTAACCGACTAAAGTAATGATTTAAACAAGAAGTATCTTAGTTGAGTACACCAAGTGAGCAAAAGCCTCTTTCGATTAGCTTTTACTAAATCAATAATCTTATTTGAGTCAACTCCTCCGTGAGAATTAGAATTGAAATAAATAAGATAAAGATTATGGTTAATCATGGTATATAAAGATGATAAAGAGAAAACCCCAACATAAGAATATAATAAAATCAAGACTTCCATTATAAAAACTTTATCAAGCTTCAACTAATATCCGAACCAAAGAAAATTACTCCATTATGGAGAAAAAAATAATAATATTTGTACAAAGAAGAAACAACTTATAAAACTAAAATAAAGCTGATAGAGAGGTGTTTATATTTTACACAGAAGATGGGATATCCTTCTCAACAAAAGTTGGACTATTTATAGAGAAATTTGACAGCAAAAAAGCTCCACTGATGCGAGGTTACTAATGCCATTGGTGGCATTTCCTTGTTATTTTTCCACTAATGCGAACCACCGATGGCATCGGTGACCTTTTCTTCCTCTTTCCCAGTAATGCGAACTCAGTAATGCCATTGGTGGCATTTCTTCTTTCTTTTCCCACTAATGCGAACCACTGATGGCATCGGTGACCTTTTCTTCCTCTTTCCCAGTAATGCGAACTCACTAATGCCATTGGTGGTATTTCTTCATTCTTTTCCCACTGATGTGATCCACTGATGGCATCGGTGACATTTTTTTCTCTTTTCTTGCTTTTGCGTTCTTTTCTTTCCCGGAAGACTGTTTTGTGTATTTGCGCAGTTTGAAGATAATACTATATATTTTATATAAAAACATAAATATATATATAATAATTTTTATATCTAAAATTATACAAAATCTATAACTATCAAATACCCCCACACTTAAATATTTGCTAGTCCTCGAGTAAAGGACACAACATAAAGTAGCAGCTAAAAACATTAAGAAGAATGAGAATTTTCGGCAAACAAGAATCAACTAATACCAAACTTCAAGTTCAAATGATCTTTATCCATACTCATATTCACCGATTGAGAATTAAAATCACAATATTTTCTAATCCCAATGTGTCTCACCAAATGAAGAGAGATGCCCATAAATTACACATTATATAATATAAAAGAATAAGGGCATAGATAGAAAAATTCTCTCACTCTCAACAAAGAAGTATCTCTAGCTATCGAAAATTACCATAGGCTTGCATATCATGTGGCTCTCTACTAATGTAGGAATCTTTGAGTTGAGATCATATAGGGTTTTTCTTTTGGTTGTAATGTAGCCTTAGGAACAGATATGATATATATTAATATGAGTGACTCGAGTCCTTATAGACACAACAATACATTGACATTCAAGTATCACTTTGTCTTCCTTTTTCTAGAACAATCAACATTCTTTTTTTTAATCATATTTTTTCTTTGTCAGACACCATATCTCTCTATCTTTTCCACTTATTTCTTTTCATGATGTAGCTATCAAAAATTCTCTTTGTTGCGATTTTTTTTTCTTTTTATTCTTTTTTTTTTTTGTTAAATGACAACATTCTCAATAACCATTTTTCCGTATTCTTTCACAACTACCCCCTCATAGTTTATTTTTGTATTAAAGAATATATCCCTGATATTTTTCTTTTTGTAAGTGCCAAAAAAGGAATATGGTGAATAAATAGATGTGACAACAAAAATTAGGCTAAGGGTTAAAGTTTGGTAATCAAGAAAAATAAGGGATAATTTGTTAGGCTCAACGGGGCTGACTAGGGGTAAAAAATATTATGGTAGGTTAATTTTGGTCAAGGTTTATCAAGGAATGCCTACTTTCATCTCACAACTCAAAAATTTACCTAGAATTTCGTCTAAAACCACATTCAAGGCAAGTTCTGGATTTCAAATAAGAAAGAGAACTGATAATAACCTGACAACACAATACACTTGGGATTAACAAAAATTATAATTTTAATCACCAATAAACAAATATGAATTTGGAATGATATTCTTATAACTCAAGAATGGTACCCAATCAAATCTGTTTTTCCAAAATCTCATTCTATGAAAAATCATGTTTTTAGCTGATTAATTTACTGAAAATCCTAAAAGATGTTCAGTTCAAAATATTACGACCATGGCAAAGAACTGAACAAAGAAATCTATGGAAGTATGCGAAAGAAGTTATGCTAATTTTTTTTTATAAAAGAAAAATACATTAAAAAAATATTATATATACAAAGTTATATATAAAAAAATAAACCAATAAAAGGTTTAAAAGAAAAACACACCAAAAATTGAAAACACACACATATTTACACATTCAAAAATATATATTCCTTTACCCACATACTTAAATATTGTCAAGTCCTTATGACAAATAATTTAAATGAAAAAGGAGGTAAAGGGGCTCCCCAATTTTTTTCTTTTTTCTCCTGGAGCTTGTGAACTCCACACCCAATTCTAAATCAATTTTTCCTTTTTGCTCCTTGGGATTATTCTCAGAGTTCACTTGGCCAAGAACATCACAAAATAATTTTTTGTTTTGTACGTCCCATTCTTTCTTGGCCTTGCCTCGATCACGCATGTAACCGTTCATGGTGATCCTTAACTCCATTTTGTATTTTTCACAGGGATCGGTCCATGCAGTTTCCTGAAAATCCCCAACAACAAAATCCACAGAGTAATAGTGATCAAAAGAAAATAAAAGATGTTGGTCAAAAGGATATTCAATTGTATATGTGTAATTGACCTCGCCATCCTTATTTCCTTTCAAATTAGCTATTTCTTGTGGATAAGAAAAATGGGGTATGCACTCATTACATGTTGAATTAAATTCATCTAAATCTTTATTTTCAACCATCTCCACTTGATCAGGCTTTTCTTCGTGAGTGATAGATTCTTTTTCATAAGGATCATCTTTTTGAATTGGTATATCTTCACATGTTGTTTCAGTTAAGTGCTCACCACAATTAAATGAGATTGCCATACTTACCAATTCACTTAATTGCATTGTTAGGCCAGTCATGATTTTATGACTCTGTTCATATTTCAGTATTTTTTATGAAATCATACAAGATTCTTTTAAGCTCTCATTCTCTTTTTGTGGTGGTTGATACGTGTCCCAATTTTTATGTGAATATTGGTTGCACTCCGGATTGTAACCATATTCATTAGAATCATTATACCTGAGAGGACTAGAAACAATGTAAGATTCTTCATAAGATGACCCAAATAAATAAGAGTTACCTGCATCACATTCAGGAATGAAGTGATTTCCACCACAATATTCACAAGTAATAGACCTTTGGCTAACTTTATTAATTAGTTGTTCAAGGTCTTTGATTCTCCCAGAATTTGCATAGGTGAATGTGTTACTTGACAGACATTCAAAGCTTTGGTGGTTGTCTCCACAGTAATCACAAGTAATATCTTTCTGACAATATTTTTCTGCCAACTCAACAAGAATTTCACTTGGATGATTGAAATTCATTTTCAAAACGTGTGACGAGAGTTCTTTTTTTTTTAATTTTTTTTTTTGACAAGCTTTGTTTCCTAGCACTTTTCAGATAATAGGAAGCAAAATATTTGAAGAAAAAGAAAAAAAATCTCAAAGTAGTAATAAGACAATTAATCTGAAGTAGATGCTTTCCAATCCCCGGCAACGGCGCCAAAAATTTGACGAGCTCTGGGCGTATATGATTTTATGCTCGTTCTCTGTCAAATTATAGTATAGTTTAAGATATCGTCCCACAGAGATTGGAACCACCTAGGCTACAAATTTATATTTTCTTTGTCACTATTTGAGAGAAATAGATTGGTGAGATGAGAATTGTTTAATAGTCCTAAAAATTTAAATAACAATAAAATAAATATTTTATGGATTTTTAAAGTAAATAAAAGATAATAAAGATAAAGGTTGGGATACTTTGTATCAGCAAAATAAAACTATTATAATAAAATCAAAATTTCATTATTTCTTCTCCGTTTAATGACATGGTCGTTTATTTCTAATACAACTAAATCACATAAAAGTAACCAATTAATAACACCTCTTTCTGTTAATGTAGTTAATCGATTGACAATGAAACAGAGACCTTGTTCAAAGAATGATCATTTATATCTAATACAACCACTTCACTTAACCACAATATATTAATAGCACCACTCGCGCTTATACTATTAATTTATTGATAGTCAGTGACATTAAACAATGATTGATTAATAACACCTCTTTCGATTAGTGTAGTTAACCGACTAAAGTAATGATTTAAACAAGAAGTATCTTAGTTGAGTACACCAAGTGAGCAAAAACCTCTTTCGATTAGCTTTTACTAAATCAATAATCTTATTTGAGTCAACTCCTCCGTGAGAATTAGAATTGAAAGAAAAAAGATAAAGATTATGGTTAATCCTGGTGTATAAAGATGATAAAGAGAAAACCCCAACATAAGAATATAATAAAATCAAGACTTCTATTATAAAAACTTTATCAAGCTTCAACTAATATCCCAACCAAAGAAAATTACTCCATTATGGAGAAAAGAAAATAATATTTGTACAAAGAAGAAACAACTTATAAAACTAAAATAAAGCTAATAGAGAGGTGTTTATTTTTTATACAGAAGATGGGATATCCTTCTCAACAAACGTTGGACTATTTATAGAGAAATTTGACAGCAAAAAAGCTCCACTGATGCGAGGTTACTAATGCCATTGGCGGCATTTCCTTGTTATTTTTCCACTAATGCGAACCACTGATGGCATCGGTGACCTTTTCTTCCTCTTTCCCAGTAATGCGAACTCAGTAATGCCATTGGTGGCATTTCGTCATCCTTTTCCCACTAATGCGAACCACCGATGGCATCGGTGACCTTTTCTTCCTCTTTCCCAGTAATGCGAACTCACTAATGCCATTGGTGGCATTTCTTCATTCTTTTTCCAGTGATGTGATCCACTGATGGCATCGGTGACATTTTTTTCTCTTTTCTTGCTTTTGCGTTCTTTTCTTTTCCGAAAGACTGTTTTGTGTATTTGCATAGTTTGAAGATAATACCATATATTTTATATAAAAATATAAATATATATAATAATTTTTATATCTAAAATTATATAAAATATATAACTATCAGTATTCATGTAAAAGGAGTGCCTGTGAAAGTTGTAGATGCTGTTAAAAGTCTAAGTGGGAGTTTGATGGGATATATACTATTAACCATGCGTTTAGATATAGTATATATTATAACAATGACATGGTTATAAGTATAAGTGGGAGATTGTCAGGAAATACTAATAACCATGCAGTTTTAGTTGGATTATTCGTAGTTGAAAATTTTGTTATTCATTTATTAAATATAATGAATTATTATTTATTTAGATCAATTGTGTCATGTGTGTCCTATTATTTATTAGTAGTTGATGTAGTGTGTAGAGCCAAGCTTATACACGGAAGATTAAATCAGCAGTTCTTAAAAATAATACAGTAAGGTTCACAATCTAAGATGAAAATTGGACAAAATCATCGATTTGATTGTAGTACAAGATTATATATAATTTATCTTGATTATGGGAACGGTATAGTTCCAACTTCTTGTGCTAGTGCGCTTTGTGTGCATTGAACGGACCAAGTAGAGATAAGTATTTTTATACTGACTATATAAAAAAAATTCTCTAGCTCATCAAATGTACTTATACTCTTAATCTTGATATAACTATTATTAGTGGTGTATATTATTCATTGTCTTGATTTGTCAATAGGTGAGGTCCAGGATATTTGGGTCAAATAATTCCTGATAAGTTGGATAATGATAATATGCATTTGTGAAGTGATAACTAGTTGATAGAATCCACGTCTCGGTATAGAGATTGATGACACCCCTTTATGAAAGCTTATAAGTTTTTACATGTAAATCTGACCAGTGGATTTCGCATCCGGCACATGAAATAAGTTAAGCGGAAGTCTAAAGGATATTCATTTAGTCAATATATTGAAATGTCAGTAATTTAATAATATTGATTGGTGTCTGTAATCTTAACGTGGGGAGTTAAATAAGATTTGATGGAAGAATTCGAAATTCAACTAAGGAGTGCAATTATGAATTTCTAGTGGAAATAATTTGTAATTTACTATGGTAAGGTTAATTCTAGAGAAAAGAAATTGATTCCATAATTGGAAGCCTCATTAATTAATTTTGTGGTCCCTGTTGTGACGGAATCTAATTAGGACTAGGAGAGAGGTTTCTTGGTAGAAAAGAATCCTAGACAGTTTTGGAAAAGGGTTTTACCCTTAAAACTATATAAAGACGATTCTTGGCCAAAAGGAAAAACATACACCAAAACCCTAATAGTTTTCTCTCTCTGAAATATTTGTTCCTCCCAAATATTATTAGTCTGGGTATTGTTCGGGTACACGATGGAAGATCATGGAACTGGAGGACGATCTCGTAGATGATCTTGCTCGTGATTGAAGATTCGTTTCAAGGTTGAAGTCATGCTTCAAGAGGTATTCCGTTTTATGTTTATGTAAAACTAAATAGCCTGCTAGTTTGTCTATATTACATGTGAGTCATTATCCTGGAATTGCTTCCGATGTATTTGTATTCCATCACAAGTGGCAACGTCTTGAAGTATGTTATGAATTTTGTCAAATTCAGGAATCAATTGAGGGAAGAAGTGAAATTGGGGAAAATTCATAGAGAGAGAAAATCAGTAACTGCTATTACATTGAGTAGAAATGAAGCTAACTAACTCTAACTACTCCTAGCCAAGATATTTATATTAACTCTTCTAACTTCCTACTTAAGTTAACTCTCCAACCAATAATTATTAACTGACCTACTAATATGAGCTGTAGCAACAAATCAGCAGCTGACACATGTACAATGCTGCCATATAAGCTGACATGTCAGCCATTCTCCTCAACACCCCCCCCCCCACATCAAGCTAGGAGGTATGAAGATATTCTTCATCCCTAGCTTGGAGACAAGATGATGATGATGTAGTCTATGAAGGCCCTTGGTAAGAATATCAGCTGGCTGCTCTGAAGTACCTAAATATAGGGTCTGGATCAAGCCAGTTGAATCTTCTCCCAGATGAAATGGCAATCGATATCGATGTGTTTTGTTCTCTCATGGAATACTGGGTTGGCTATAATTTACTGTGTTGATTTGCTGTCACAATGCAGAGGCACAGGCAGTGTGACTCTTTCACCTAGTTCCCTGAACAACCCCACCAACCAATCAACTTCTGCTACTGTAGAAGCTAAGCTCCTATATTCAGCCTCTGCTGAGCTTCTAAAAATAGTATCATGTTTCTTAGATCTCCATGAGATGATAGAGCTACCAAATTTCACCAGGTAACCTGCGATAGATCTTCTTGTATTTGGGCAAGAGGCCCAGTCTGCATCACAGTATGCTCTGAGCTTCCCATCAGTCTCAGCTGACATCATAATGCCTAATCTTGGTGCCTGCTTCAAGGACCTGACCACCCTTAATGCTGCATCCATGTGAGACTCTTGGGTGCATGCATGAACTGGCTCAAACACCGAACTGAGAAAGATATATCTGGCCTGGTAATAGTTAGGTAGAATAACTTTCCCGCTAGTTTCTGATAGCTACTTGGATCAGGTAGTGGTTGTCGCACCCCTTTTTTCGAGCTCGAATCGAGTTCAAAGGTCGGGTTTGACTAGGTGACTCGGTTGAGTCAATGTTGGAGTCGCCACGTAATAAATTTGTATAAAAAAGGCGTGCTAGGTCACCTAAAGCTTCTAAGTATCTATATTTAACTTCGGGTAGGTCTTAATAACAAAAATTCTAAGGTAAGAAGCCCTTGTGACTTGGGAAGAAGGTGTGAGGCACTTCCCAAGTCCCACGAAAAGTGGTTCCCGACCGGATTAAAATTTTGGGATTACGAACCTAAATATGCCGAGTAATTTAAGTTGCTAAGATCATGATTTAATAGCACTAAAATTAGACTTAAAAATATTCAACCCCCAAAAATAAGGCCAAAAGTTTAAGACTACGCATCAAATGGCTATCCCTGCAAAAAAAAATTGTACTGGAGCTCAATGCGCAACCAAATCCTTTTAAATGCTTCTAAATTTGCATTTACAAGCCAGGCCCAATGCCTGGTTGCAATTTTAGCCTTCGACTTTAAATCTTTAATTTCAAAATGCTGAAAACGTAAACATGACCCCGATATTGAACTCTTTTCTGCAAATCCGAAGAGAATTAGTTTTATGAAAATCATATAAAATAGCATAAAATATTTATTTCTCACAATGTGATAATCAAACGTAGGGACAAATGAGATTTATCACATTTAGGGAATGTAGTCGCTTTGGAAGGTACGTGTTGACATTTAATTGACAAACGTATATTCCGAGTGACTTTTAATTTGGGATCGTGTTAAAACATTATATATACATATAGATAGGAAGGTTTTGATGAAAAAATGAATACACAAAGCAAGTTTAAATGCATATAAAGGGACGCACACGTAAATATATATAGATATTAATGTCATATTCATGCAATACATATTAGGCGATCTACTTAAACGAATCCAATTTTTAGAAAAATATACATATATAAATAGATTGTATAAAATTGACCCCCGAAATTCATACTCCCCTACACACTATTAATTAGTGTATAAGGGAATAGAGTTCAAAAAAAATCAATTTGTTTAAGGAAAATCCCCCATTCGGAAAAAAAGGCCTGCAGCAGATGGGCTGTTCTAAGGTTTGCAGAAATAGACTCATTTTGACAGAAATTGAATGAACAACCCCTACTTAACAAAAGTTTTAGAATCTTTATTTCCTTTCATGCGAAATTGACCCGGATTAATCGTTCAAACCTGTAATTTCAGAAACTTAGCCAAAAACGCATTTTTTACGGAAGATGTCCTAGCATAAGATGATATTTTTAGAAATAGCCCTGTTTCAAATAAAATTTCAAAAATCTCCCCCCTCTTTACACGAAACAGCCCCTGCCTTAACATAATTTCAGATTCAATAATAACACCTCTTATGCAACTTAAATACTTTTCACACGCTGTTTTCAGACTAATGGTTTGCACAAATAAGCCAACTTGTAATTTCAAGTCGTAAATAAATGAGAAAACAAAGAAAAGTAGGGTCCCTGGATAACCCCAAACATGACAGTTTATCGCTTCACTTCTCATTATCTATCACCATATTTCACAACCTGCTTTACAAATTCATCATTCTTATACAAAGAAGATAAGCTTTAATAAATACGAACAATAAAGAAAGCTAGCGCACATATACATTGAAGGAAAGGTAAACATGGGTGTCCTGAATACACCATTCAAATGGTTCCATTTAGGTCCTTTCTGGACCCTATATTTTGGTCTTAAAGGCTTTATTCCCTGCAACCAACTTGTTAGCATTGTCAGGCTTTCTGGCTTCTACTCATATGGCTTGGTGTACCTGTAATAAGGGACACTGGTATAGTCCTAAAGACTATCCAACAAACCTGCAAAAAGGATTAGTGTTGGCCAAAAGGAAGGCCAAGCAGTCATGTGAACAAAAGCAAGCAAAACTTGACAAAAATCAAGTTGTTTATCATAGAAACTAAGAGCAAATCAGCCCAGAAAACTCTTCATTCAGTCCTAAATTTATTACCTTAACACTTGATTGGGCAGTAAGAGGGAGCACATCGAAGAGAGATAACCAAAGTCTTTGTAGAACCAGTGAACAGTAGGAATATTTCTTTTGGAAGAAAGGTACTATTGCTTCGATTAAGATTTTTTAGCGTGTCCTGATAAGGAGAGGGGGCTGCCCTTTTTATAGTTGTCGATTAGGGTCTGAATCCTAATCTCTAGGTGTGAAAAGAAGTAAAATAAATCAATATAATGGTTGTAAATCAAGCCAAAATCAAGGTAAATCAATTTATCAATTAAGAGATGTTTACTTCCATAAATAAAATAAAATTAACTAATTTTCAGAATTAAAAATGGCATATTTTAAAAGAATTAAAAGTCTGATTTTTCTAAAAAAATGTATATACTTTCAGAAATTAAATACCCAATGTATTTCAGTCTAAAAGTATTGATTTTATGCAAATAACAACTTTAATCAAGGATTTATTTTCAATTTTCAAGGAAACATATTCTACAACTATGTATCAACCTTGATTTAGGAACAAATTATATTCAAAATAGCTAGGATTGACATAATGATCATTTTCTAAATCTCTACACATTTTAGCCAAGTCAAATTTCTATGATTACCACCAATAATTGTATTCACGCCTATGTTTGATTATAAACACTCTCATAATGTGCTGGATATATTCCAAAGAGCATGAATGAAATTCAGGTTGTTTCAATAGCAAATATTCATGCTCTAAATCCAAATTGCAATAATGATGCCAAACTCTTGGCTTACCTAGTCTCAATCTATATTATAGTAACAAATGCTAGGACAAGGCAAAAACTTCAAAAGTGAATATTCCGGACAAGAATTCAAGATTAACAACAAGACACATTTTCGGATGTAAAAATTATCATTATGCACGACTAATAGTTATCAACTCAAATCATGGTGGCGCGAGCCGAATTCTAGGGTCACTATAGCGAGATGTCGAATAAAAAAATCATAACTTTAATTCTGCCCTGATTTTCATATACCCATGTTAATATTTCATGAATTAAACAGAAAAACCAAGTGAAAGAAACAAAATATAATTATTAATTAAAAAAAATTTACCCAAGATCAACTCTGGTCGGGTGATCTTGACCCGTTTCGTTTCATGCCTGATTTTGGTTTGAAATCTTCATTTCTTGCTTTGTATGCCTTTGATTCGAAGGATTTGAATCCAAATACATGCTTCATTTTTGGATTCCCAAGATGATGATGACATGATTTGCCTTCTTTTTCGGATTCATACCAATGGCGAGGAGAGAGAAACGGGGAAGTGAGGACGGAAGATATGGCATGACTGGGGGTGGGGGTGTCGGATTTTGCGGTGGATTTGGGTGAAGGAGTGTATTTGGTCGCATTTTGGGGTAAGGGGAAAGGGAAGTGACAGCTGAAATTGGGGAAAGGGGAATTGGGAAATGAATTTAGGGTTCTCGACTAAGGGGTGCGTTTAAAGGAAGAAAATAAGAAAAGATGATGTGGGGGCTGACGTGGATGGGTTATTGGTTGGGAAGGTGCCACGCGCGCCTGTGTGGCTGATGTGTGCGTGCATGAGTCCCAAATAATAAGATGTGTATATGTAGCATGTATATAGGGTGTATATTAGTATATATCTAGTATATATGTAGGTATAATTGGCCAATAATCAGCTTTAAAATGCCCATAAATGAAAGAATAATTAATAAAATATAAGGAGTAATATTTTAGACTTAAGATAAAATAATAATTAATTTAAAATAATTATAAATGAATTTAGGTAGTATTAATTGAGTGTAAATAATTGTAAAATGGATATTCAAGTGTATAAATTGCATAAATAGTTACAAAATTGTGCAAGTATTTTGAAAACGACCTGAATGATGTAGTTACGTAATATAAGCACATTGAGATACGTATGTTTATAGATAGGGCATTGGTGATAAGAATAATAGGAATAAATGCATGATAATTGGCGCAATTTTATCTGAAAAATTAATATTACATTTTTCAAAGTTTTGTATGATAAAATTGTAAATAGGAGGGACAAAATTGGGTGTCAACAGTGGTTTG
Source organism: Petunia secreta (assembly GCA_029990175.1). NCBI lineage: Eukaryota > Viridiplantae > Streptophyta > Magnoliopsida > Solanales > Solanaceae > Petunia > Petunia secreta. Next base: position 1,237,746 of record JARKIP010000102.1, read on the forward strand.
TCACCATGCAATCCCAAATGTTGATCAAACTCTAGTGTGGTCAATTTCTTATTAGGTTCAATGGGGAAAGTTGTTGGTTTGCACCTGCTAAGCCCACTTCTGAGATAAGTTCAAGTGTGTATTTTCTTTGGTGCGTCAATATCCCATATGAACTTCTTGTAAACTCTATACCAAGGAAATACATGAGTGGACCAAGATCTTTAATTTTGAAGCTTGTATGTAGGATTTGCTTGGTTTCCTGAATCAGTTGTATATCACTACCAGTGATTAACAAGTCATCAACATAGACAAGAACAATAACAATGTGCCCCTCTGACCTTCTAGTGAACAGGGAATAATCAAGGCGACTCTGACTGAAGCCTGATCTGAGCAATGCTGAAGTCAGCTTGATATTCCATTGTCGTGAAGCCTGTTTCAGGCCATATAGGGACTTGATCAGCCTACAAACCTGTGACTTGCCTCCGGTACAATTGAAACCCTATGATAACTCCATATACACTTTCTCATGAAAATCTCCCTGCAAGCATGCATTATATACATCCATTTGATGGATGTTCCAATTTTTTGCTGCAGCTATGGAAAGAAAAGATCTGACACTCACCATCTTCACTACTGGTGAGAAGGTTTCCTGATAGTCAAGACCTTCTTTCTGACTGTAACCTTTTGCCACAAGTCTGGCTTTAAATCTTTCCACCTCCCCACTTGCCTTGTATTTAATTTTGTACACCCATTTACACCATATTACTTTCTTTCCTTTAGGCAAAAGCACTATTATCCAGGTTCCACTCTCCTCTAAAGCATTGATCTCTGTCTTCATGGCCTCTACCCATCTAGTGTCTGGGATGCTTCTTTATAGCTTCTTGGTTCCACTTTTTCTGAGAACTTAGTGATATAACTCTGATATTTAGCAGAAAGGCCACTATAATCTAGCTCATTTGCAATGGAGAACAAACAAGATGTTGCAGCTGTATTAGTTTTCTTGTCAGGTCACATAGTCCCTTAACCAAATTGGTGGCGTGAAATCCCTGCTAGGCCTCCCGTTCTTCCTGCACATATTGATCAGGCACCTGTTCTGTATGCTCTTGATCAGGGTGACCAGATATCATGCTAACTTCTTCATTGTTTCCTTTCATGTGTATTGTTGCAGGAGCTGGTACTGTGTTCTCCACTCCTGTGTGTACTGCAGGTGTTGTGGCATCATGAGGTACTAAAAAAACCCAGTTGAATCAATATTAAGGGTGTCATCCAGATGGATCATAGGTTCCTGCTGAAACTGGTGCATGTACTCTGAGATTGTGGCATCCAGTCTGTTCTGCTTCTTAAATGGAAAGATGTTTTCAAGAAACTGCACATCCCTTGTGATAAAAATTCTTCTATTCTCCAGGTCATACAGCTTATACCCATGATGAGAGCCATATCCCAACATAATAGCTCTGATTTCTCTGGGAGAAAACTTATCTTGCTTGACAAGTGTTGTCCTATAACGCAGGCATGCTATAGTCCTCATATGATCTAGTCTTGGTTCATGTCCATGTACCATTTCAAATGGATATTTACTGCCTAGGACTGTGAATGGAATTCTATTAATTATGTACACAATAGCTTCAACACATTCTCCCCATAAATGAGCTGGAAGCAGCCTTGAAACTTGATTGCTCTTGCAGTTTCAAGTATATGTTTGTGCCTCCTTTCTACCACCCCATTCTGCTGGGGTGTATAAAGGCATGAATTCTAATGTAGAATCCCATGTTGCTGGAACAATTCATTACAACTTGCATTAGAGAATTCACATCCATTATCTGTTCTGATGATCTTAACCTGCTTTCCATACTGTGTGTTTGCTAGTCTAAGGAAATTCTTGAGAATAACAGTCACATCAGATTTCAACTTCAATAAGAATAACCAAGTCCACCTAGTATAGTCATCAACTAATGTGAGATGGTATTTCGTTCCTTGATATGTTGCAACCTTATAAGGTCCCCATACATCCATACGAATCCACTGTAACATGGTAGTAGATCTACTAGTACTATGAGGAAATGGTAGTCTACATTGTCTAGTAGAGGGCAAACATGACAATGATCAATACAGAACCTGCTTGCATTTTTGAATTGAACCATCTTCCTCAGTACTGCCATAGGGACATGTCCCATTCTTTGGTGCCAGATATCAGCACTCTTTTTCTTCTGAATTGCTGCAAATGATCTGGTGACTGGCTTATGCTCAATGAGCTTATTACTTCTACATACCTCTATTACATACAGACCTTCATGATCTCTACCAATCTGCTTCACTTTCCCAGTAGAGAGGTCCTGAAAAACACACATTTTAGGGTAGAATGTGACACAGCAATTCAAGTCTCTTGCTAGCTTAGACATTGACAAAAGGTTGAACTTGAATGCTGGAACACACAAAACACTCTGTAATACATCATCTCCTATCAGATTAGAGTTCCCAATGTGTGTGACCTGTGCTGAATCACCTGTAGGTAGCTGGACTCTCCCTACATTTTCTATTATCACAACATCATGTAAAAGTGATTCATGGCTAGTTATGTGATTAGTTGCCCATGTGTCTACTATCCATTGTACCTTAATGTCTAGATTTGTGGTGAAATTACCTGCCATATTAGCCTTAGGTCCAGAAATGGTAGAATTGTTCAACATTGCAATGATTTGATCATGCTGAGACTGCGTCAAGACAGGTGCTATGTTCTGCATTTGAGTAGGCAACTCTTGCGCCTGTTGGTCCTCTCCATGGGTAACCACTGCATTAGCCCTGTTCTGTGACTTAAAGATTTGCTACTGAGGTTTCTGATAACGTCAATCTCTCCTAATGTGCCCAACTTTACCACAGTGATCACAGGTTCTCAGCTTAAAACACTCTTCCCTTGTATGCCTTTGTTTGTTGCAATGATCACAGTATTTGCTGTAACTTCTCTTCTGATTGTAAGTATTATTTCTAGATATATTATGAGTGTATAGTGTTGTGGGATCCATCTTATTGTATATAGTCATATATCCTTCCCCAGAGATCTGTTTCTGGTCTTCATCTTGCATAATCACAACATAGGCTTGGTTGATGTTAGGCATTGGAGTCATTAGTAAGAGCTGACTCCTAGCTTGGTTATATCCATCATTTTGACCCATCAAAAACTGCAGTAGCTTCTGTTTCTCCAAGTGTTCCATAAAGTCTTTGGATGTGTAACAACCACACGATGGAGGTGGCACAATTGAATCATATATATTCATCCCATAAGTCCCTCAAGTTAGAATAGTACACTGCTATTGAAGAAACTCCTTGGGTTAATGTAGCTATTTCCTTGTGCAAGTGAAAAATTCTTGTTCCATTCACTTTATCAAAATGTGCTTTCAGGTCCTTCCACACTAAATGTGCATCAGATCTAAACAAAATCCGACTAAACAATTCACTGTTAACATTACACATGAGCCAGGACAATACTATTGCATTACATCTCTCCCACTGGTGGTGCATATTACCTCCATAGGTGTTCCTCTTAACTGGTCAATCTAAAAAACCTAATTTGTTCTTCCCAAAAAGTGCTACTATATTTGCTCGACTCCACAGTGTATAATTCTCCATTCCTTTTAGTTTAATCCCTACTGAAAATGATCCAGGTACATCTGAAGCGTGTAGATATAGTGGATGGTTGTGATCGATGACAAGTTCACTAGTCATACAACTTTCAGCTATATCAGCCATGGATTATGCTAGATGCAGGTTCAAAATTAGGACAAAAAATTGCAGCAGATTCACAAAAACTGGAAAAAAAAATTTGTAGAAATTGAAGGGAACTTAGCTGAATCGTGTGAATCTCCTTATGGTTTTTGCTAAGAGATTCTAGATTCGATTTGTGGCTTTGATACTATGTCAAATTCTTGAATCTATTGAGCTAAGAAATGAAATTAGGGAAAATTCATAGAGAGAGAAAATCAGTAACTGTTATTACATTGAGTAGAAATGAAGCTAACTAACTCTAACAACTCCTAGCTAGGATATTTATACTAACTCACTCTTCGAACTTCCTACTTAAGTTAACTCTCCAATCAATAACTACTAACTGACCTACTAATGTAAGTTGTCTCAACAAATCAGCAGCTGACACATGTACAATGCTGCCACATAAGTTGACATGTCAGCCATTCTCCTCAATAAATTTTGAAAGTCTTTGCCAATTTTGAAGTATCTGTATTGGCTTTCTCGACCATTTCCTAATCTTTTCTCTGTTTCTTTACTTGTCTTTGCATGCCGTGCATCCATATGAGTTTCATCTTGAAACTCAGCCAAATTCAAGTCTTCGTCGGACTTTCAGGGAATCAAGTTCACTGCAGCTTACCACCAACTCTAGGAGTTTATTTGGTCTTTTCTCCACCATTTCACGTCATGCATCTTCGGCTTGTAGCCTCTTTCCAGTTCTTTTCAAACTCTACCCTTCTTTGCAGTTTAGTCTTGTAGATATGTATATAATTTAATTGTCTTATACAAATTATGTGATTATTTGTATGAACACTTGTATTTATATATTATGTGAATTATTTAATTTTCAAATACATAGTCTACATTTTCTTTAAAGTGGCAAACTAATTTTTACAATTAACTCATTTCAAGTGTTTTAAAGAAGCGCCTCAAACTAGTTCAAGAGATTAATTAATAGCCACTGAATAAGTTGAATTGGCGAGCCAAAAGATGCAATTTTATCAAAGTTATATTTTTCAAAAATGGAATTTATTTTTGCATTCTTTTGAAAATATTTTTGGATTTTCGAAAGTGACGTAAAAATATTCTTTCAAAAATTGTTGAACCTCTTACCCTAATTTCTGAAAAACCCTAAACCCCCCTCCCCCCTCCCCCCTCCCCCCCCAAAAAAAAAAACCCCTGCGTCTCTTTTCTCTCTAGAATAGGCGATTTGTAGGCGATTTCTTTAAGCTTCTTTCTTCAGGCCTTGCAGGCCACTAGACAGCCCCCTACTGGGGTTGTCCAGACTACTACACCTAATATACAAACACCAAACACCATTACACCATCTATTTCTTATGCCTCGAACCTAAAACCTAATGCTCAACCCTATTCACCACCTTTACCACCACCAACAATTGACTTGCATCATGGAGAACCTCAGTTTGTTTGGGAGGATAAGGATGTTGATACCATGGTGACATGTCAAGAACTCCAATATGCAGTAGTGGGAAACTTTTCGTATGGCATGCCTGAATTTCAAGAACTTAGGAAACAAATTCCATTACAATGTGAGATTAAAGGGAGTGTGCAGTGGGCTTTTTGGAATCAAGACATGTTTTGATTCGTTTGTCATTGCTTAAGGATTATGTTCACCTTTTATCAAGGCCTGCATTTTATCTTAGGATTGGTAACTCATATCATCAGATGAGAGGATTGAAATATGATGTTTGGTTTGATCCAAGGGAGGAAATTTCTACTGCCGTTGCTTGGATTTCTTTTCCAGGGTTACCACCTTTTTTCTTTGTTAAAAAGGCTTTGTTTGCAATTATCATAGCTGTAGGTAAGCCTCTTCAACTTGATGCAGCTACTAGAGCAAAAACTAGACCTAGTTGTGCAAAAGTAAAGGTTGAAGTGGATCTTTTGGTACCTCGCCCTCAACGTGTTAGAATTGGAATTAAAAATTCTATTACGGGTGAAACTAGGTTTAAATGGGTGAAAATTAACTATGATTACATTCCTTTATATTGCAAAGAGTGTAGATTGTAAGGTCATTGTGAGGAAGAATGTTATGTCTTGTATCCAAAATACAAATGTTAGAACAATTCTGCAAGGCAAAACTGAGGCAGATTCGCAGAAAAATCCTATTAGGGTTTTGCAAAGTGGGAAAGTGGTTGGCAATTTGAATGGTGTTGATACAAAGAAGAAGAAGGATGTAACTAATGTGGACACTGGAAAAACAGTTCAAAATCAAAGAAGAAATAATGTGAAGAAATTTGTACACCCTAATAGGAACCATAATTCTTGGACTAGGGTTGTCTCTAAGAAAAACTCGACAAAGGAAGCTGAATTGGTGAAGGAAGATGAAGTGATAGCAAAGAATGCTTTTGCTATTTTAGAAGATAATGCTGATGACAATGTTGATGGGGAAGACCCAGGTGATCAAGTTCAAGCTGATGTGCATCAAGTTCAAAGTGGTTCTGATCAATCTAACTTGAAAACTCCAGTTCATGTGAGTGCACAAACTAAAAATGGGAAAAAAATTACTGAAGATCCTAAAGTGATAGGCATAAAGAATTGGGTGTTGAATACTTTTCAGAATCAGTCTAAAATTAATGAGCTAAGGGGTTCAGCTAGTGAGAATAAAATTACCCCTAGGGTTAATTCTGAAGCTGAAGGTGTTGAATTAATGAGTAATGATGGGGTTCAGGACAAAGATTGTGCCCTAGTAATTGCTCCTCAAAGTGCAATCTCAATTAACGAGGATGATTTGATGAATAAATTCAGTGTGTTTAATGCTGAAGTATTAAAGGAGCTGAAATGAGTTAATCCTGAAGCGTGTGCATTAATGCAAAAGGGCCTAAGGTTAATTAATTCACGAATTCAGGTTGGTGGGAAGGAATTGCTTTTTATACCTCAGTCCCTAACTGTTCCTTCAGGCGATGTGGGAGAGGAGTAAAATCCAAATACTCCAGTTTGTGCATTCAATACAATGGCTTCAACAATTCCCAGTCAATCACAAGGTGATGACACTGCTCGAGGATCATCTTTGAATCCTCCAGACTTTGCACATGGACTAAATAAGGCTGATAATCAATTGATAGCCAACATTCCTTTGCAGGCTTTAATTGAAGAAGTGAATCAACAAGAGGGTATTAGATTGATAGATAGACCTTTAAGTCCTGGCAGGCTGGAACATGAAGAGCTAGAGGAATATTCAACTGCACACAACTTTGAACAAGTGGGTCGTGAAGCTGATTTGTCCCCCAAGAGTACTAAATCCCAGAAGAAATTGGTTCCACCAGCCCCACTTGAGCATTCTAATAATTCAAAGCAGGCACCAAAGAGAACCAAGAAGAACTATAGCCAAGATCCTTCTAAAATCCAATCTTTGAGATCAACTTCCACCAAGAGAAATTAGATGGATAAGCTGCTTATTTGGAAAATTAGGTCAGTGAATACACAAGAAGCTTTTGATAGGCTTATCACATTGCATCAAAGGAAGAATTTTCAAGTTATAGGTTTGACGAAGCCATTCCAAGATGTAAGCACAATAAATAGCTATAGGATCAGGCTTGGGATGGAGCACTGTTTTTATAATGAGAATTGGAAAGTTTGGGTGTATGCAACAGCTGATTTTGAGGTGCAAGAGTTGATGAGTGATGAGCAACAACTCACACTCTCCTTTATGAATCAACAATTTGATGAAGAAGTCATCACCTTTGTGTATGCTAAGACAAAGTGCTGGGGATAGATTTTTTTATTTGGGAAGCATTACAATATTTTGCTAGTGATAATGTCAAGCCTTGGCTGGTAGCTGGAGATTTCAATGTCATTCTTTCAGAGAATGAGAAATATGGTGGATTTCCAGTGTTCATGCCTGAGTATGAAGAATTTGCCTCTACTCTTGCATATTGTCAGCTCATGGACCTAGGATTCAATTCAGGCAGTATCTTCACTTGGTGAAATGGTAAGATTGAAGAGGACTTCATTCTTAAGAGGCTGGATAGATTCTTGGGTAATCAACAGCTTACTGACATGTGCACAAAGATTGAGATTGATCATCTTTGCTAGAGTAGGCTCAGATCACTCCCCTTTCCTTGTCAACTTCTCACAAGATCCTACTCCTACTATCAAGCCTTTCAAGTTCCTCAAAACTTCACATGAAGATTTTCTTACTTTAGTAAGGGAGCACTAGGAGGTACAAGTCACTGGAGATCCATTTATTGTATTGAATACAAAATTGAAGACTTTGAAGAAGAAACTATCTACCTGGAGCAAAGACACTTATGGCAACATCTTTCCGCAAGTTTCTACTTTGGAAGACATTATTTTGGCACATGAGTTTCAGCTTGAACTTGCACCTACACCTGAGAATAGAGAAGCTTTGAAGAAGGCTGAAGCTGAGCAGAAGAGGTATCTCTCCATTGAAGCTGAATTTTGGAAACAAAAGGCAGGCATGCAATGGTTCAAGGAGGGTGATGCAAACTCCAAATTCTTTCACTTTCATGTGAATGGAAGGAGGAAAAAGTTACATGTGCAGGATACAAAATAGGGATGGCAACTGGATCAATTCTCAAGAGGCTATGGCAAATGAGGCTCTATAGTTTTTTCAAAGACAGTTTGCTACTGAAGAAGTGTCTAAAAATTATGACCTGTTGATGAATGTTCCTTCAATGATTTCTGATGAGCAGAATGAAGAATTCACAAAGGTACCCTGGGAAGATGAAGTCAAGCAGGCAGTCTATTGGGCTTAGTGGTGATAGTGCAAGTGGCCGTGATGGCTATACTGGCAAGTTCATTCATACTGCTTTGGGATATTATCAAGGAGGACATTGTTAGAGTGGTTCAGGCTTTATTTAGTGGTAGGGCAATCCCCAGATATGTCACACACACAAACTTGGTCCTGATTCCAAAAAAGCCAAATGTTTCAACCTTTTCAGACCTCAGGCCAATCAGTCTTAGCAATTTCATCAACAAGGTACTTTCAAGAGTGGTGCATAACAGACTTGTTGATGTTCTCCCTACTCTTATATCTCAGAATCAGGCAGGCTTTGTGAAGGGAAGAAGTATAGTGGAGAATGTATTGCTTGCTTAGGAGATTATTCATGACATAAATGAGAGGGGTGTTGATGCTAATGTTGTGATCAAACTGCACATGATGAAGGCTTATGATAAGGTGTCTTGGCCATTCTTAACAATGGTACTCAGAAAGATGGGATTCTGCTATGAATTCATTGATGTGATCTTTCAGTTGGTGTCCTCAAACTGGTATTCAGTTTTCTTTAATGGTCAGAGCTATGGTTTCTTTCATTCAGGCACGGGGTTAAAGCAAGGTAATCCTTTGTCACCCACATTGTTCATTCTCACTGCTGAAGTGTTATCTAGAAATTTGAACTCTTTGAATACACACAGTTTTTATAAGTGCTATGATATGCCCAAATGGAGCCCATACCTCAATCACTTGGCATATGCTGATGATACCATTTTGTTTACATCTTCTCATGATGAGTCTTTACATCTGATCACTGGTGTCTTCCAAGCCTATGAGGCAGTTTTAGGCCAGAAGATAAACAAAGATAAGAGTGCTATTTACTTGCATGAATCAGTGAGTGATAATGAAGTTGAAAAGGTTGAGATGATCACTAGCATTCAGAGAAAGGAGTTCCCTTTTACCTACTTGGGATGCCCTATCTTCTATGGTAGGAGGAAGAAGATATACTATGAAGATTTAGTAGGGAAGGTGACTGCTAGGATCTATGGCTGGAGTGCAAAGATGTTGTCATTTGGAGGGAGAGCAATATTGATCAAGCATGCAAAGCATGCCCATTCATCTTCTTTTAGCAGTGAATCCTTTAGACAGTGTGCTCAATCAATTGCATAAGCCTTTTGCAAAGTTTTTCTTGGGTAATTCACAAGAGGGAATAAGCAGGCACTGGTCTTCTTGGAAACTGCCAGTTGAGGAAGGTGGCATGGGGTTCAGATCACTGTTGCTTTGTTTGCTAAACTATGGTGGAATTTCAGAACTGGAGACTCATTGTGGGTAACCTACATGTCTAACAAGTATTGCAAGAAGATTCACAAAGCCATTGTGCCATACAAACAAGAATCTTATGTTTGGAGGAAGAAAATACAAGCTAGGGAGGGAATGGATCATGAGATATACTGGCAGGTTAGACAAGATTCAGCTTATCTTTGGTATGATAATTGGACAGGTTTAGGGCCGTTGTACGTTATTGTACCATATACTTTTGAGTGTGACTTGTGGTACAATAGTGTGAAGGAGATTATAGAGGAGGGGCACTGGAATGTGGAGCTTTTAAACCAATTACTGCCTGAAGATATTGTAGAGCACATTGTTTAAAATATAACTTTGCTAGGTACTGATCAAAGAAGGGACAAAGCCTGATGGTGCCTGACTTCAAATGGAAATTTCTCAGTGAGCAGTGCATGGAACTACATTAGAGTGAAGCAACATAAAGTGCCTATAGCTAAGTTTATGTGGGTTAAAGGGATGCCTATTAAGGTGTCTTTCATGCAATGGAGGATGTGGAAGTTTCAGCTTCCTCTTGATGAAGAACAGAAGAGAATGGGAAATCAATTCTCATCTAGATGTTGGTGCTGTGAACTGCCTAGCATGGAAACTAGAGAGCATCTTTTCTGGATAAGTCCTGTTGCTACAAGTTTGTAGAAGTTCTTTGCTCAGTATGCTGGGATTCAGCTGGACAATTGCAACTTGCATCAGGTTTGTTTTATGTGGTGGAAACAGTGGCAAAAACTATGGATTCAAAATGTTTTTCACACTGTGGCATTATTTATAGTTTGGTCTTTATGGAAGATGAGGAATGCTATTAGACATGACAAAACAGTTTCATTTTCTAGGATGATTTATGAAATTACTAGTAACATTTTCTATTTCATCACGTTGAGATTCCCTACATTCCTGTGGAGAGGCAATCCTGGCCAGACATTGTACATGCATTAGAGAATTATTTTCCTAGGTTTATATTTGTTAAAGTATGTTGGAATTTTCCTAGTCCTGGTGTGCTAAAAGTTAATACTGATGGTGCCTCCAAGGTCAATCCAGGCTCTAGCTCTATTGCTTTTTGTGTGAGGAATGGTGTAGGTGATGTTATGTATGCATATACTAAGTTGATTGGGGAACATAACAATATGGTGGCTGAGGCTATGGCCATTAGGGAGGCTATGAAATATTGTGTGGAGCATACTTTGGGTTCTATACTGATTGAACTGATTCCTTAATGGTTAAGCAAGTGATTGAGGGTCACTGGCAGCCTATGTGGTCTATTGCATCTATTATTGATGATATTCAAAGGTGGAGACTGCTAGGAGAATTTCAATTCAAACATAAGTTGAGAGAGGGCAACAAGCTAGCTGATTGTCTTGCTAATATTGCTTTTGAGTTGCCTATTTTCAGCTTCTCTACTTATGCTCATTTGCCTTCTAAAGCCAAGTTGATTGTTAATCAAGACAGACATCAATTTGTGGAGTTTAGAGCCAAGCCACGGAGAGGTGTAAGATGAGTACAACTATGGAGGATGTGGAAGGAGTTGGAGCTGAATGGAGCTGGGAGAATGCCCCCTATGATCAAGACTTTACAGTGGAGATCATAGGGGTTTATTTCACTAACTATTGCTTCTTTTTTGCAGGTACAAGGTTAAGACATATATACATGTTATGCTGGCATTATATGATGAGTTTGGCAACTATACAAGCTGGGGATATCTCTAAACTTCTCATTCAGCTTGAAACTGGTTGTTTGCTTCCAACATACTTGTAGATTGCTACTTTTATTTCCAGCTTAGGTTCACTATGGGAGTTGCTGCTTACATTCTTCTTACTAATTTTGATGTTGGACACTTTGATTAAGTTGATGCATGCAGGAATTATGGATCTTGACTTGTGTATTCAGATATTTCTCACTACTCATGCTTGTGGTCAAGGCTGCATATGTTTGCTTATGCTCTTTTCAGTAGTATTGATGCTGAATCTTTACTTCATAAGGACACAAGCTGGAGAGGTGATCACTATTTTGCTTCAAGGAATGCTTTAAATTTTTGTGGTGGAACACCGGTCCGCCACCATTGTGACACTCGAGAATCAGTGGTGCTCCACTGTTTTAGTCGACTATCATCAACAATTTGGACATCCTGCAATCAGAAGATAGATGCAACATTAGATAGGATATTATTCTTATGTATTCTTCATTGGGTAATGGCTCTTAATATCAAGTTATTGATAGTAAATATCAATATTATGTGCTATCTTTGCATTACTTGGTGGTATTAGTACTAATTAGTGCTCAACCCAAGATTGTGAGGGTAATATTTAAGCTAGATACTATGCTAGGTAGAGTTAGTTTACTTATAATATTGCACTTTTTGTGTGCACAACTTGTAACACTATTTAATTTTTTGTTGTTTATTATTAATAAAAATGGTCACTAGGTGTAATGCCTGGTTGACTCTTTACTTAAAAAAAGAATTTATGAAAACCAGACTTTTCCCTTTTATACGGAGTTTGCACATTTTAAAATCAATTGGTTCCTAGTATTTTTTAAAAAAAATTAGGCGGTGACTCCAAAATACCCAAAATAGTACCATCTAAGTTGTATGTTCCTATTTTTATTATTTTCGGTAAATTTAGGATTAAACAATGTCGTTGAAAATAATATATGTGAAACTTCCAATCCATGGATTGTGGGTCCTAGGCACAAGTCTGTCATAAGTATGTTGGAGAAAATTATGCATAAAATCATGACTAAGCATGTTGATATGATAAAATTCCCTGGAAAATGGAAGGGTGATATATCACATGTGGCAACTGTGGTCTCAGAAGAAAACAAGAAGCTTGAAATGACACTTAATATGGTTTGGAATGGTGACATGGATGTGAGGTACTTGAAGGGGACTATAGACACACAGTGGACCTAGCCGAAAGAACTTGTTCATACAGATTATGGCATGCTGAGAAGTACTCCCCGTGCACATGCAATTTTTGCACTACCATATTGAGCAAGAACCTGCGGATCATGTTTCCCACTGATATAGAAAGATACTTTCCTAGATGTATATAAGTACTTCATCCAGCCAATACCTAACATAAAGTTGTGGCCTGAAAGTACTAATCAACCAATAGAGCCCCTTGAAGTTAAACCTGTCCTGGAAGGCATAAAATATGTAGAACAAATGACAAAGATGGCCCTAGAAAAAAGTGGGGCAAACTGTCCAAAAAAAGAGGTAAGATGTCCTGTTCTATCTGCAAGCAAACTGGGTATAATAAGAAAGGATGCAGATCAGGCGTATGTTTGCTTTTTATCACTTATTTTTTTGGCTAATACTTGTACAATGCCTAACTGGTCTTAGCCAATGAGGCAGAGTACCTATCAGCCTTCAACTCAGCAGGCAAACAATCCTCACTTTCAGGAAAACAGTCAGCCTTCAACTTAGCAAGCAAATAGTCAGCCGTCTCAGTAAACTTTCACTCAACAGTCTATCATGGCCAACCCATCATCTTTGTGTCAAGATTCCTCCAAGGATAGAAGGCCAAACACAATTTCAAGGGGTAAAGGAATAAGAGTTGGAAAAGGGAGGGGAGAATTAGAGGTGGCAGAGGAAGAGGTAGAGTGGACTTGGGAATTAGCAGGGGCAGGCGTGGAGTGGACTTAGGAATTGGAAAAGAAAGAGGTAGAGTGGATTTGGGAGTTGGCAAAGGAAAAGTTAAGGGTATTAGACAAGCTCTTGCGGCTGCAGTTGGGAGTAAGAGACGAAAGAATATTGGATTTGGCATTTATACTGACAGAAGATCTGGCAGACAAGTGCTAGATGTAAGTTGTTCAATCTGTGACATAGTTCATTAAAACTAACTTTGATATTTTGAACTAACTTAGTACGTATTTATTTTTAGCTGGGAAGACCAACAAACTGTGAATCTACTGTAAATTATAATGCTGCTTTACATACAAATATTGATCTTGGATTTAAACGCAAAGGCTTGAAGTGGCAGGAAAAGAATGCTATGACAAGGAATCAACTCCAAAAAATGCAGCACCAAAAGAGGATTAACTTAAGGACTACAACTTCATCACCTCAAGCTACAACAACTTTGCCATCAAATGGAGGAGGAAGTTAGAATGTGACAATTTATATTCTTTTGGCTTAGGTCATATATATGAATTTATCTTATATTACTTTGCCATAGGTCATATATATTTAGACTTTATTTTAACTATTAAACGTGTGATGTTTTGTGCCTTTGGCAATAATTTATGGTCGCCTATGTGAACCTTTTCCATGTATGTCATATTTAAGTTTGATCTACAATTCAAGATGTGATGTTTTATGTTTATTCTCATTGCTAAATGTAATTCAATTTGAAACAGGAACATTTTGCATCTTTTACTGAAATTACCAAAATTTTACAATCATCTATTGGTACCTATATTACAACAATATATCAGTGCAAATTATAGCAACATGGACCTTAAAGTACCACAAAGTTCTACTTAATAATCGATTAAACATACTAATTCCGACATATTTCCCTACAAATCGAAACTACAATCAAAATGGCAACCAAATTTCAACACTTTCTCCACTTCTTCTTCTCTTCATCATGAGCTTTGATCCTCTTCAAAAAGCCCCGAATAACACAAGAAGCTTGTTCAGAAATTTGTCTTCGAACCACATAGAAAATTTGCACCCAACTTATAAATCAAACAAAAATGGCATGAAAAAAATTTGTCGAAAATTTAATCCTGATAACGGAAAACTCAAACCAGGAACAATAAGTTACATGACCATAATGGCAGTAAAGGAATCAACGACTTGGGTTTGATTTTGTCCAAGACAATTGCAATTTTCCCACAATGACAAAGAACTTGAGGTTCCATGGATGCGATGCTAAACTAAGGGATCATACGATGAAGGTTTCACAATTTAATGTGGAAGGAAGGTTTGAAAATTAACGAGAGAGAGAGAGAGATAACGTTGAGAAGAAAAATATAGGAGGAGAGATTGATCAAGGAAAGAGAAAAAGAAGAGGGGAAACATTTTTTCTTTTATGAATTTGCGATAAATTAGGGTATATATGAAAATTCCCAGCTTTATTTACCATCGGAAGACAAAAAAAAAAAAAAAAAGACCTAACGTGCTACACCTTACTTGTAATTCACGTGTTTTGCCAACTCAGATGTCACTGTTCAGGAAATTCAATATGGACTAGAAGAGGTGTTTAGTTGGTCATTGAAAATGTTGGAGTGTTCAAGCAGAAAGTGGGTACAACTTTGAGGGGCAATATGTGTATTCTGCTTTGTTAGTATTGTTTTGAGTGTTTGATTAGTTTTATGTATTTAGACTATTGAGTTGTAACCAAATCTGCTTAGTTAAAGAAGCATTATAATTGGTGTCGTGTAAAAAGAACTTTGTTTACTTAGGTTAGATTACCTAGGTAGGGTTGCTACCATCATGGATAAGATCGTAGTTTGTTATGATTTGGACTAGTTACATGTAAAGTGTAACCTTGTTTGCTTGATTAGTAAAAGAATTGCGAAGTTTCATAGAAAAGGGTCATGGTTTCTTAATCCCTTAAGCAATGAGTTTTTTACGTAAAAATACTTTGTTCTGGACATTCCAATTTGCTTGGACCAATATCGAATTTGTGATTCTTTGTGTTAGTATTTGTAGTTAAGTTCTCTTGTTTGCTTAAACAAAAATCTGGTACATGACACTATTCAATCCCTCTAATATTTTAGGTGGGCATTTAGTATAAGAATTTATATTATTCACTTTACTTTTTCGGAATATTTTTAGTTCAACATACATTGAGAACCCAGTTTTCTGGGTGATGTTCAACAGTTTAATCTCAATTTTCTTAACTTAAAAGTCTGTATAAGAAACTATTCACCCTTCTAATGTCTTAGGTGGGCATTAAGTAGATATACATGGATGGAAATCATTTTTCGATAAAAGAGAACCCTGAGATCTAAACAATTAATTGTAAATTCAATCAAACTTACTACTGATCTAAGAAACCTTATGTTAGCAGATCTTGCCAAACTTTATCCCACAGCCTCAAAAATTGAAAAAATATGAATCATATTTTATTTTGCTAGTGGTAATGCAGCAAAAAGGTGATTCAAACAATCCCATCATTTCCATGATGTAAAAAGGTATATAATGGTAAGATGATGAGTTATTGAGTCGACTAAATGAAGTCAAGACAATATTTGGACAAAACAAGAGAGAGATGGTTTTTTGAAAAGGTCTTATTTCTTCTTTTGCACATTTTCTTGATCTGGAAACAAACAAATCAGAAGAAAACAAAAACACATGGTGTTAATGTGCATATTGGGGGAAATAGAGCAGAATAAAACGCAACCAAAGACAAAAATGAACTTTTTCTTTGGGCGGTCGCATTAAAATGGAAAACAGAGAGAATATGACCCTTTGGGTATGGACGGTGTGAAGTCGAACCAACTGGCTGTCCTTTAATTGAAATATTGATACACGTTTCGATTTAACCTGTGTAGTATTACATTAATGAAGTAACTTTTCTCAACACCTTGCAACCCAATGTCAATACTTCTAGAAGGCTTTTCAACTGTATATTTCAAAACCAAAAAAAAAAAAAAAAAAAAAAAAAAAGAAGAATCTTACGGTTCTTTTAAGATAGTAAAACGTTTCCTATATCATTATATAGATTGGACACATACTACTCATTCCTGTCCATTTTATTTGATTACTTTTCTTTTTTAAAGTCAACTAATGTAAACTTTGACCAACATTTTGAGATATATTTCTTCACCATATTAATATGAAAAGAATTGCAACTTCTAGTACTTTTCGTCTAGTTTTTTAATATCTAAATTATAATTTTAAAATATTGACTAAATCTAGTTCAATTTGAATCCGAAAATTGGTCAACTTGACTCTCGAAAAGTGAAAAACATCAAATAAAGTGGACCGGAGGGGTATAACATTTTCTTAATGACAATCCCAATGTTGTTAGAGGGCATTCACTCCCTCCGAAATTCCTTTAACTATCCCTATTGTCAGGTAAATAGGGTTGGCGAAAAGTCGTAACGGTGCGGTGTGGGTTGAGTCTTGATATGCAAATATTCACGAACTTTACGCACTCCCTCTATTCTAATTTATGTGGCATCATTTCTTTATTCGTTTGTTCCAAAAAGAATGATATCATTCTAAATTTGATAATAATTTAACATCAAAATAAAAGTTTTACCAATACTGAAATAATTTACAACTACACAAACATCTTTGTCTTATTTTAGTCTTTCTTTATTTTTTAAACTTTATAGCGAGTCAAACTATGACACATAAAGAGGAATGGATGGAGTAGTAATTTTGTCTATTTTCAACTCGTACACCCTGTTTTCAGCCACTCGCATATGATCAAGTGGGCAAAATTGTTCTAGCAAGTAGTAATACTTTTGTTCAAGCAATTAACTTAAAATAGCTACTGTAAGATGATATTTGGTGATATTCGTATATTTTACCTTAATATTTCTTCGCATTTTTAGGACTTTATTTGATCATTTTGTATATAAATTATGGTATGCACGTACTTATTATGTTATATGATTGTAGGAGGTATTTAATTGCAAACGAGGCAAAAACAGGCAATTAAAGAGCAAGTTGAAGAGTTGTGGCTATTCATTATATAAGTGGCTAGTTGTTGGAGCTCAAGAATATTGAAAGTGGCTCGTCATCAACGTAATTTTATCAAAGTGGCTATTCATATCAATTGGCAAAAGTTAATGTTTTAGTGCTGCGACGCTTTGAGGAAGCTGATCATAAACAGAATGTACTCAATTGGCTCAAGCGTTCCTTCATGCGGCGCTTTACTTATGTCCAGTTGTCGACCATTTTTAACTTATTCCTATCAGTTTAAGATTTGGATAATATTTTCCTATTACTTTGTAAACCATTATTAAATACATTATAATTTAGTCTTTTAAGGGGGGACGGAGAGGAGAGCACAGGAGCCCTAAATGTCTTCTAAACAAGTTCTTTCTCTCTTTCTCTTATTCTTCTCCTTAATTCTATAGTTTGTTCGTTCTAGGGCTAGAGTAAATACATGAAGGGTTATGTTTGAAAGTTGAATTCTTCCTATTGATTTACCTTTACGGATTGTTTATTCTCTCTTGAGCCTAATTGTTTGGTTATTAGGGCCCGATAATTGAACACTATATACGGTTTATAAGTTGAATTCAACAGAGGGAACTTGTAAATGCAAATAAGAAAGAATAGGGCTTGATTGTGAACCTGGGCATCAGGGAATCGATTTGTGGGTAGGATAGACATATATCTATTCGTCTTGCTTAGCTAAATACAGAGTTCGTTAATGCATGCATGTGATTTAATTCCATAGAAATATAGGCGTTAGGGTAGCTTGCATAGACTCGTGAAGAATCGACAAATTTTCATGAATATAATTAACCTGTTAGTTAGCAATCTAGGAAATCAAGAAGCAGAATCAACTGGAAAACTCAACTGGATTGTTCGTAACTCTGACCCTGGACCATTCTCTTTTATCGATAACAACCTATAAATTGCTCTATTACTTGACTTCAGTTACTTGCTTTTAATTATTTCATTTAGTTAGTAAAAATCTCAATCATTGGAAAAAGATCCCTGAATAGTTTTTAGGAAATTGTTTGCTAGGAGTCAGTTGTAACAATAGTCCTCATGGGAACGATACTCGATTTATCACTTTATTACTTGTCGACCACGTATATTTGCGTGTGCGTTTGGGGAGCAACAAGTTTTTGGCGCCGTTGCCGGGGACTAAACTATTGACTGTTTTCTTTTTGAACAATTTATTATTTTCTATTCAGATTTAATTTTTTTTCCTTTGTTTAGTTTATTATTGTGTTACTTGTTAATATGGCATCTTTTAATGAAAACTGGTAGAATTATAGTTGCTCAAACTTTGATAATCTCTATCTACTTTGCGGAGGAATCCATTCGTGGGAATATTGCTCAAGTCTTTCCACCCTACGGGATTGGTTATATGAATTTTCTATAACCTTTGACTGGAACTTTTAAAAATTGTGTGGTGGTCTGTGGAATTCTTGTCCTAAGTATCGTAGTGTTTGCTCCATCAATGTTTGTGATGATTCTAATAATGTTTCTGAGTTTAACAGGAGTGAAGAAGTGCAGGTTGTGAGCCAAAATTCTCTAACGGAGCAAGCCAACCTTTTAGAAAAATATGGAGATTTATTGAATGACATTACAAATATGACGACACAATTTATGGAAGAAATAGTAGAGCTCAGACAAGAGATTGATCAATTTGGCTTAGCTGTTCATGATCTAGAGGCAAATTTAAGTGATATAATTGAGGTGTCTGAAGCCCACTTATCAATTGTCGTGAATAGTAGATTTGAGATAGAAGAGCTTAGGAACCAATTTGAGGAGCAAAAGTGGAATTTCTACCATTCGACCCAATATTAGTTGAGGATTCCGAAGTTGACAAAATTACATTAGAGTCAACTAAGGAAAAAAAAATCATATTTGAGGACTCTAGTGTTTGTGCAAGTGAGGGTGTCAAAAGTAATGGAATTTTAGAATTGAAGCGCATTGGACCTCACTCCAATCATTTTTCAACATTGTGTTTTGATGGTGATATGAAAATTGAGCCACCCGAACCTATTAAAGAAACCAAAGGAGGAGGAACAAGGTGCCTATATTTTAAAGTTTGTGATGCCGAGGAGACAAAATGACATCCATCATTTAAAGGCCAAGAAGTGCAAAATGCGACAATGGTTACTTGGTCCTTTTGTATTTTTGCCACCACCCCAATACCATAGTCATAAGCTTGAGGCAAAGTTGGGGACTCAATTCATAAATTCAAGGTGGAGGCAAAGGTGATGAAGTTGTCTTCATCGTACCGCGATGTTAAATCAAGGGCTTCTTAGGAGGCAACCCAATTTGCTTACTTTACTTTTATTTATTTTTATTATTATTTTTATTGTTGTATATTACTTTGGGTGATTCTTTGGATTGCAGGTTCATGTAATGTCGAGTTTAAGTATGGGGTGTCCTCACCCCTGCCTAATATTGATGACCTGTTGAGGGAAGTCTGAGCACCTCATGTTACACAGAAGCTTGAAGGATGCTAGCGCTAACGGCTAGCCCCTTTTCAGCCTTCAGGGAAGTTTCTTTTACTCTCACACTTTATTTTTCTCGCATTGAGGACATTGCTTAGTTTTAAGTGTGAGGTGGGGGAACTTCCGTTCTTTTGAGGTTATGGATGATTGTACCTTTAGGAATTTAATTTTTAGCAATTTTTATTTTTGTCACTGTCACGCCCTAAAATTTTAACTAAAATAATAAAATAGGTTGTGACTTAGGGTGTTTTAAAGGTACCAAATTATTGAGATTTACGGAGTCGCCACTTGACATAGTTCAACGGTGTGCCAAGTCACCAAAGTGGTACCTTGGAACACCTATGACTCGTAAGTGGTGTACGTCAGAGTTCCGGGTAAGGATCTCGGTTGACTCTCGGGAAGGTGTTGGGCACCTCGAGTCCTGTACCGAGCACAGTTGCTTTATTGACGCTCTCCGGCTTGTGTGAATTATGTTTGTTGTTTATTGCCTTTTATTTGTTACGCTAGTTTTAATTGAAACGTTGCTTGTTCGTTGATGGAAAAACTCTATCAGAAATTAACCGCGGATGCGTTGTCCGTTCGAATTCCGATATATGTGAGTTCCATGCAAATATTAGACCTTTATTATTTTTAATCTTAGATTACAATCGCTCGTTTAAGCAAACGAAAACTCAGTCGGATGTAATCGCACAAGCACCTTACTAGGACGAAATCTTCCAACTTAATTGAGTTTCAAGTGAACGCATCGGCATTCGTTACGCTTAGGTTTAATTTAAAAGTCGTCCGTTTATTGACGAGAACTCTATCAAAGATTTTCCTCCGGCACATTGCCCGTTCGAATCTTCAATAAGTAAGTTTCCGTATAAACATTTGGAAGTTCATTAATAATTAAATAATTTTTTATTTCCGACCTATTTGTTTTGCCTAGTCGTTTAGTTATGTTTCTGCCTAACCATATATCTCTTTGTGCAAATTTAAGGAATTATCAATTCATTGGCACGTTTTGAGATCTAAATTTGCCTATTGCACTTTAGTCAAGCTAGCAAATCTGGCTCAAACGTTAACATCTGTTCAGGTTTTCCTTTTTTCTCTTTTATGCACGTTTCCTCTTTTTTTTTTTTCATGGCAACAGAATATGAACTTTTGTAAAAGTTTATTCATGAACACAAGTACAACCAACTAATTCTCAATCATATTTTCTTAATATGGCAGTAGATCTACAAAACAATACACTAGGCATGCACGAGAAAAATATCATTGGAGCATACTTTTGAATTTATAAACTTCAATCAGGTTGAAATACAAGAAAGAAAGTGTTCAAAACTCAAAAAATTACCTAGTGGGCCATGACTCCAAACTATGTAAATGGAATCCACAAGTTAAACCCGCGATGTAACAGCACAATACACCAGCACTCAGCAGCAACGAGACAGCAATAACAACTCTTAAATATACCCTCTCTTACTAACTAAACCAAGATAAAAACCTTACTTCCAAGCCTTTAGTTTTTCCTTTATTTCCTCTAACTCACTTTTTTGCTTTTCACTCTCTGTTAGAGAGAGTCAAGTGTAGGAGATTTCAGATTTCCTTGTGTGTGAAAATTCAGATATGTGTTGGTGTGTAAAATGGAGTGGAGGGTGTCCTTTAATAGATGAAAATATGGAGTGAAAAGTAGGGTGAAAACATCCATGTAACAATGTTTTTTTTTTTTTACCCTTAGAAAATTACTTTTTGGCATGCTAAAGCTTGTAGCAAAAAAACGAAAAAGGACACAAAATCCTTCTTTAAAGCTGTCCAAACTTGTCCTATTATTTCACTTTGGACTCTCTCTTTCTTGAAAATTTCAAGTTTATACGAAAACTTACTCAAGAAGCCTCCCAGCCTATCAGACTCTTTAACTAAACAACCATCCCTACCCAAGAGTTCTAAGATGGTCAAAATGACCCATAGAAGCCTTAACTTTAATTAACTATAAAGAAGTTAAACTCCATACTGTCAAATGACCTGTTCGACCAAATTAAACAAAAAAACTCAAGCTCTCAGCTTCACACACTTTCCTCTCAAGAAAATCTCACAACTAATAAGGATAGCTAACAATTCCAGTATTCAAACTAATGACCAAACTCAACCAATTACATGCTTAAAACAGGACTAAGCAAGCAGAAACTAAAAGCATCTCATGCATTAGAAAATTCTCACTAGGGCATTCAAGCCAATAACATTTTTGGACAAACTAAATTACACCAAACTCGAGCTTTAAACAAACAGAACTTGGACAATTTGATCAAGGCCAGAACAACAGGAAAGCACATCACAGACCTTCACCCGAACGCGCGACTACATAGTGAATTTTCAACACATGCTTTATCCGAATGAGCTTACAAAACAGATACAAACTCAAATATGATTAACTAAAATTTGAAGAGCTTCAAACAAACCAATCAACATTTATTCATCATTTACCAAGTTCAGATAATTTAATTTGATGGCTGGACAAACAACAAATTTCCATATTTTAAACCAACAAAACTTCATACAAATATAGAAACGTGTAAAAGGCTTATTCACATACCAACGCTAATCTAAAGTGACATTTATCCTTGAACACCCTAATCAAGTAGATAAAAGTAAAGGAAACAGGGACAAGAGAATTTTTCTTCTAACCCGTCTCAATTTAATTGCCTCCAAAACATCTACGCCATTGGAGTCATCGCATTGCGACTGTCCCAGCTGCCTCGCCAAACCATCATCAGCATAGCAAACATTACAGCCACATCGACAATTGTATAAGCCGTTAAGCAAGCCAACACCATCGCTGAGCTACCAGTGCTCTGCTGCTACTAAAATGCCAAAATCAACACCCGAGCTAAGCTGCATCGATCGACCCCCACTGCCTTGTCATCCTTGCTGCTCGCCATGGCTTTAAATCACCATTTTTGCTATCGCGGCCTTTGGTAGCATCAACAAACAAACAACACCGAACCCACTGCCTCACCATTTCTGTTTCATCGACACACCATCACAGCTGCTCATTTGCTAACACAGGGTCTCCACTGCCTTGTCTCTACATCACTATAGACGCCAGGCTTCACAATCAACTACCCCCCACCACGTTCATAACAAAACGTAATGAACAAGTCACAGCTTCCTTCACAAGCCATCGTCCACACCATCACTGCTACTACCTCATGCCACCACGGGACAAAAAAATCAAAGGGAAACGGAATCGGGCCGCAAAATTAAAGGAGAAAAATGTATAGTTTCAGGGGAATTACCTTGAGAAATGAGTGGAGGAGAATAGACGGCCCCTTTGAGATAAAATTTGGCCGGAAAATGAAGTGTCGCCGGAGAAATTTTAGCCGTCTTTTAGAACCTCGATCCTCACTGATTCACGTGTATTTTGGAAAAAACAATGCCATATCGGAGTAGAGGACGTGAGGGGAAATCGGGGAAGGAGTAATTTTGGCCGGAGAGGGTGTTGTCGCCACCGTGCCAATGGTGGAGCTCAGGCAACGGTGTCGCCTGAAGAAATGGGTTAGGAAAATTTTGTGTAATTGGGGAAATGTATGGGAAAGGGCTTTGATAATGGAAGTGGGCCGGTTAGGAAGGTTAATTGGGCTGGGGTCAAAATTGAAATGGATCCGGGAGTGGGCTAGTTGTTTTCATTGCTTTTCTTTTGTCAAATGGCCATTAAACTAGTATTTGCTAATTTAAGATGGTCAAACTCAAACTAACAACTAACACAAAATAATTAAATCACATAATTAATAATGAAACACACACAAGAGTTATTTTTAACTATAACAACATATCAAAGAAACACTGCTCACAAAATTTTCTTTTTATTATTTTTTTGTACTTTTTTGATTAATTAATACAAATGGCTAAACGAAAGATAAAATCTAGCAAAGATTCATATGATAATTAGTGCATATATTTTACGCAACTTAATTTTGTGTCAAAATTAGGTGATTACAGCTGTCCCTCTTTGTTCGGGAACATGAAGAGTTATCGAACATAGACGTAATCGTAAGCTAATTTTGGCTTTTTGGTTCTAGCCAAGAGCATGCTTTGCAAAAATGGTGACCATACCTTGAATTTCGGTTCTAACCAAGAAGAAGGCTACCTACATATCTCCGGACTAAGGAATCAGTCAGTGTAGTTCCTCACGTGCGATAGCTGGGACTACCGCATACAAACAGACACTAGACTCTCCTAGACTAACACTAAGCACTCTCTGGACACACACAGACTAACTCTAGACACTTTCAGAACTAACTGGGACTGACTCGACGCTCCTAGACTTACCCGGACTAACTCGAGACTTATTAGGACTGTTGCTGCTGGTTGCTGGCTGGTGATCATTGCTTTACAAAGGAAAATGAAAATTCAATATTGAAATGTAAAATTACAATTCCTAGACTAAGTCTTCATGCTTCATAAACTGATAAACTGGTCCGCAACTCCCACTACCCAAGTGGGTCTTGAAAAGTTGAAATTGCCACTCGGGCGTGCTTAACTTGAAAGTTGAAATCGCCGCTTTGACGGGCTTTGACTGAAAAGCTGAAATTGCCGCATTGACGGGCTTTGACTTGAAAGCTTAAATTGCCGCTTTGACGGGCTTAGACTGAATGAAATTGCCGCTTTGACGGACTTTGACTTGAATAAAATTGCCGCTTTGACGGGCTTTGACTTGAATGAAATTTTTGCTTTGACGGACTTTGACTTGAATAAAATTGCCGCTTTGACGGACTTTGACTTGAAAAATTGAAATTGCCGCTTTGACGGACTTTGACTTGAATGCTAAAATTGAAACCACCACTCTGGTAGGTCTTGGTTTTGTTGAAAATTAGAAACCATCACTCTGATGAGTCTTGCTTCTTCTGGAAATTGAAAACCATCACTCTGATGGATCTTGCTTTTACTGGAAATGCAAAACCATCACTCTGATGGGTCTTGCTCTGACTGGAAATCAAAAACCATCACTCTGATGACTCTTGTTTTTGCTGAATTGAAAACCATCACTTTGATGGGTCTTGCTTTTGCTGAAAATTAGAAACCATCACTCTGATGGGTCTTGCTTCTTCTGCAAATTAAAAAACCATCACTCTGATGGGTCTTGCTTTTACTGAAAATTGAAAACCATCAATCTGATGGGTCTTGCTCTGACTGGAAATTAAAAACCATCACTCTGATGACTCTTGTTTTTGCTGAATTGAAAACCATCACTTTGATGGGTCTTGCTTTTGCTGAAAATTAGAAACCATCACTCTGATGGGTCTTGCTTCTTCTGGAAATTGAAAAAAAAAAAACCATCACTCTGATGGGTCTTGCTTTTACTGGAAATTGAAAACCATCACTCTGATGGGTTCTGCTTCTTCTGAAAATTGAACCAACATCTCGATGGGTCTTGATCTTGCTGGAATTTAAAAAACATCACACTGATGGGTCTTGCTAAACCATCACTATGACGGGTCTTGTTCATGCTGATTTGAAAGGCCATCACTCTGATGGATCTTGCTTTTACTGGAAATTGAAAATCATCACTCTGATGTGTCTTGATTTTTGTTAAAAATTAGAAACCATCACTCTGATGGGTCTTGTTCTTGAAGAGGAATCCCATTATCCCAATGGGACTTGCGTTGAAACTTGAATCCCATCATCCCAATGGGTCTTGTGTTTAAAGTTGAAAATTCTATCCCATTATCCCAATGGTTCTTGTCCTGAAAGCTGAAAACCACACCTCCCTGCTCAGATGGTCTCTGATTTCTTTCTTTATTTCCTTTTCTGCTTTTTAAGTTTGTCCCCGACGAGCAACTGGCTTGATGTAGTTGTGTTCTCACACTTTCCGACCCAAATTCTCATCTCGGTCTTTTGTCACACCTTTGTAGAAATAACAAACCATTTCCCGGTGATCTTCATGATACAATCTCGGTATTAGGCTCTCATTCCCGACTTTTCAGGTACAACTGAAACTTGTAGACAAGTTTTGCAAACCTTTCTGAATGCCCAAAAATAATGAGAAAGAAATAAATGAAAAGGAAAGTGAAGAAACTCAAAAGGAGACATCGAACAAAAGATGTCCCTGGTAGATAGAAGAAACTTATTTGGAGGTGAAACGACAACCTTAGTAAAACATGATATGTAATTAGAATCAACACTTGATCCGTTCACACAATGTATTCCTGAACTTGCTCTCAGTTTGACAATCTTTCTCAACTCGAACTTGATGACGAATTCCACGACCCTCGGTCGACTAGTTGTGCCCCTCGGGGTTTTCACTAACTAGCCTCTCTCTTTGTTCTTTTAACTCACTATTGCCTTGCAGTGCCTTTTCAGGTTTTCACCGACAAGACTTCATTTTTTTCTTTTTCCCTTTTTTTTCATTTTTTTCGCTCTTTCCCAATCGACCTCCGATCTTTCCTTGCTGCTCGACCCCGTCTTTCCTTTCTTTCTTCAATTTTGGCCTTTATCATGATTCCCCGGGGAATTTCTCCTTTAATGACCTTGGTGCTCCCAGCTCCTAAATGCGATTGTCGGCTTATAAGAATGCGACTTTACAGCGTGGAACTTAGCTCTTGATACCCTACTCGGCTTGACATTCTCAATAATTGGTCAGAAGGGTCTTTATTTGGACTGTAACGTGGAATTTGGTTAGGTTACGAAGAAAAGGGGTTCAGCCTGAAAGCTTAGAAATATCTCATGAGACGATCAGATGAATATCACAAACTATGAAATCACCACTTTTTGAAAATAAAACAAACTTATTTCCCCCAGTTTAGGCAAATTGGGGACTATTTCTCTTCTTCTTCTTCTTTTTTTTTTTTTTTTTTTTGAGTTTTCTCTTTAGCTTGAAAAGCGGTATGAAAACATCTCATGAAATGGATTGGTGAATGATACAACCCTTGGAATCATTTCTTTTAAAAATAACAACAAACTATAGCCCCAGTTTAGTGAAACCGGGGTATTATCTTTTGAATTTTCTAATATGAAAACATAGAGAATATTGAGATTATCCCCCGAGATGAACAAAATGAAAGAAAAGAGATGTTGACTTTCTCCTCTCTTTTTTTTTTTAAAAAAAAAAGAAATAAACTTCTGCCCCAGTTTAGGATAGACTGGGGCGCTTTGAATTTTTTCCTCGACTTCGAGACTGATATACCAAACATCTCATGAAACAGACGAATATATAGTATAACAAAATAGAAGTTTGTTTTTATTTTATTAAAAAATAAAATAAAAATAAACTTCTGCCCCAGTTTAGCATAGAACGGGGAACAAAATTTCTTTGACGTTGGCCGCAAACTTGGTGGCAAGTTTTGCGTCAATATGAACAGGGACAAAATGAACTTTCCCCTGTTATGACCGCACCCGAATGGTTGCCTACGTATCCTTTTGAGAGGAATCGGGTCAGACGTAGCTCTACCACAGAGGTAGATTTTGTTGTTCCTTTTTCAATTTTTTTATTTTCTTCTTTTCTTCATTTTTTCCAATTTCAATCACATCGATTCCAAAGGAAGGTAGCCAAAGAAAAATACACAAAGCTCAAAGGGTTAGAAAATTGGTATAGTGTTTGGGGAGCAAAAACGAAAGCCGTTCATCATCCCGACCCGAGAATGCCTCGCACAAATAATGATTCAAAGAATTGACCCAGACTGATCCACGCATGTCATCGACTTCTGCTTCACTTATGGTTCTCAAAATTGGTATTTCAAATTCGGTCGAACCGACCGTGCACGATTTTGAACTTCTCACCGATATCCCTTATCAGATGACTACAGATTAATTCCCAACTTATTTCGCTCCCTCTTTTACCCTCTTTAGTACTCAAATAGCTCACAATTTCAGAGCGCGGGTCTAGATCAAGATGTAAATTCCGCACGCATGTTATGTTATTAAGGTCGACAAAACATAAAACGAAAAACTAAGAAGGTAAGAACATGAAACATAAAAGACCGAATATTAGGACGAGATGGATCTCTCTTTCATTGAATTGAAGATATAAGGGTTTGAAAAAACAAAACAAGCAAAATAATGCACTTGGGTTACAACCCTTGAATAACCAAGTACATAGAAAGATTAGACAAACAAGCTACAATATTTCACAGTCACTCAATTGCAAGTCAGGGCCAGTTTCCTGCTTTTCATGCATTATTGAGCCCTTCACAAGGATGCACCATGCTGATACCGAAGAAACTCCCTGAATCTGGCAATTTCTTCTTCTTTTCCTTATTTTTTTCAAGTCCCATCAGGGTGGACTTCACTTCTTTGGGACTGATGAATGATCGAGTAATATTTGGAATTGGCTTCTCAAGAGACATGTTCGTCTTCTTCATTTCACCACCCCTTACTCTGTCTGCTGCCCCAAGCTCGATTTCAGGAACACAGTTCACTGCCACAAGAATTTGGTTAGCCCAAATTGACACATCACCAATAGGTACTATTGGCATTGCAGATTTAGCTCTCAAATCTTCTCCACATACCATTCCCACCATATACACATCATCATGGATGGGCAATGAGTTCTGGTTGATATCTGGCGCATTTGAGCCCTCGACTTGGATCAGAGCTTGGATATCCTTCTTGAGAAAATGGCAATCCTCAGTGTCATGCCCCGGTGCACCTGGATGGTAAGCACATTGACGAGAGTCGTCAACCCTATCCCTAGGATGCATTCCTCTATTGATCAGTTTTAGTATGTCCAAAGCTTGCAACTTCTGAAAAAGTTCGGCATAAGATTCTCTAATTGGCGTGAACTCATTCTTTTTCACATGATGCACCTTTTTATACTCAACTTTTGGGCGAAACCCTGGAGGACCTCTTGGTCGGTGGGGAAGGTTCGGTGGAGGCTGGAATTGGTTATGTGGAGTTCGGTGAATGGGATATATAGGATGTGGGGCTGGAGCGCGCCATTGCGGATAAGACGATATTGGAGCATATGGCTGCACTGTATGGATTGAGTATTGGAGTGGAGGGACGGAATACTGCGGATTTTGTGAGGTGTAGTAGTGTTGTGGAGAATATATTTATGGAGCTTGGTATGAGTGGGTTTGATTGTATCTTTTCTCGCTCCACTTCTGTGAACCCGAACCCACCATGGGTACATCATCTTGATTCTTCTTCTCCAAGGCTCCTGCCTGGGCTCGCAAAGCTGTTTGGCTAACAATCTTGCCTGCCTTGATTCCTCTCTCAATTATCTCCCCAATTCTCACTGCTTCACTGAATTGTTTCCCTATGGCGGAGGCTATTGCTTGGTAGTAGGTCTCATCAAACACCTCAATGAACTCTTCAACCATTTTATCTTCGGGTATCAAAGAACTCACACGCGCTGCATGCTCGCGCCATCTATAGGCATTCTCCCTGAAACTTTCACTTGGTTTCTTTGTGATCGTCTTCAAGGAATAACGATCAGGAGCAGCCTCCATTTTGTAACTATAATGGCTTAGGAAAGCGATGGCCATGTCATCAAAGGTGACCCACTTCGAAACATCTTGTTGCACAAACCATTCTATTGCCGATCCTCCCAAACTTTCAGCAAAGTATGCCATCAACAATTCATCCTTCTCAATGCCCTCATTTTATTAAGATAGATCTTCATGTGGATCCTTGGATCACTTTGTCCGATGTACAGATATAATTTGGGCACAACAAAACCTTCAGGCAATGGCACATGAGGGAACAAACACAGGTCTTTGTATGAAATATTGGTTTTACCCCCCTTGCCCTTGTATGTTTTTCACGGTTTTCTCCAAGCTTTTCAATTTCCGAGCAAAATCATTCTCTTCTGTTTTTCCCGACCTCTCGATATCAGCAAGTGATTCTGGGTGGTGTCCCTGATCATACGACTCGGTTTGGCGGAAGACATTACCCTGAGCTTGCTCAAATTGTTAATCATGGGCCCTTAACTGTGGGCCACTGTTCGATCTTTGTAAAGGGTGTCTTGCAGGAATGGTTAATGTTGCGGCAGGAACCTGGGGTTGGCCATGTTGTCCTTGTTGTGGGAATTGTGCCCCCGGTTGTATAGTAGATGGTCCGGCTGCATTGTCAGTTGTCGGATGTGGACCGAATCCCGGAGGATAATGGGGGTCTCCTACCACTGTGGATTGCCCTTGCCCTGGTGGTTGGGTATTTGCCATGAAACCAGCAGCACTTGGAGGAACAAGGGATGCCTGGACTGCTGCCAAGTTACGAACCAGGTGCGTCATCAATTCTTTCATAGCTGAAAAGTCCTCGGCCATCTTGGCCTGTTGCTCAGCTAAGCGAACCAGCTCAGTGTTCTCAGTTTCCTCAGCCATCGTTGTTGGAGTGTTTTCCTGAAAGAGGAGCTTCAACCACTTCTGGAACAGGCAGTGGTCCCTTGATTCTGGTGGAGTAGGAATGTGGGGCCAGCACGGCAGTTGCTCAAGCTATTGAACCAAACAGGTTAGCAAAAAGAAGCACAGATTGCAGCCTAAGGTTGTTATGCGTCATCCCGAAACGGTTAACAGCGTAAGCCGAGTGTACCGATCGTATCCCCGAAAGATTGCTTATGTGCGTTGATCAAAATTAGAACAAAATTGTAACTGATACGTAATCAGCACAAGGACGAACTTGGATGATTATTTTTTTTTCCTTTTCTATTTTTCTGACTCAACAAACGTAATTTAGACGAACTACACGAGACGAACTCAAAAAAAAATGCTTGACATAATGTACGAGTCAAAGATATATACAAACTGACACATTGGGAGGGTACACCCAGACGGTGAAAATAATGGGACTCGACATTTTAGAAGAGTCAAATTATTCCACGAGGCCCGACACAAAATACAACTTAGCTAATTACAATTTATCGTCTGTACCCTGACTTGACCTTAAACAAAACAAAATAAAGCGGGACCCTAAAACAATATTTTTTTAATGAAAAATTAAGACTCAACCGGAGATTCGAAATGGAACTTAAGAACGGATTATGACACAAACTATTTATTTATTTATTTTTATCCGAAAGGTGACTCCAAAATAGGATATTACTGCAATGCAAAGATAGACACGAAAAATTGATTTTTTTTGAAATAAACTCCTCGATCTAACTTGAAAATTAATCTTAGAGTATTTACAAAATATGGCCATTATAACGGCGTAAAAGCCCGATAAATTACTTTCAAAACTTGGTCTTGACTTGGACACAAACTCAAATATAAAAGGGGCCCCAAAATTTTTCCATTATAACGGCACAAAACTATGACAAATTATTTTCTAATATTGGGACCAAACCCGGACACAAAACGAAACTAAAAAATTCTTGAAAAATTCGTCATTATAACAGCGTAAAAATAATGATGACACTATTTTTTTTGTATCTATTCCAGTATACCCCGACCCCTCAAACCAATAACGGTCAGCATAACAACCTTCCGAACATATGCAACACAGAAAATGCCCTAAATATGTCTTTCTAGGATGTAGGTCCCGTCTTGACACGAACCGGTGTACCACACCTCACTAACTCATCAAATGAAATGCAGATAAATCGGGCCTAAAGGCTTAACTCTAGGTGACAAAATTGACTCGGTGTCTAGACTGGCTTAGAACCCGGTAGACAAACCGGGCGGAAAGCGCATCAGGGCCATCCAGAGACAGTGTGTCCGGCCTAAAACCCCGTCACGCCTTCCTCCTAAATCATGGGCAATTTAGTATGAAAGTCCCAGATGCCACAAGCAATCTGGTAAGTGCAGGTATGTGTGTGTTTCAGAGACTTAGAGAGTTGCGGAGGAAGACAGTTTATATACAGTTCAACAATATCAAAGCGGTAACATTCAAGATATGGCAACAAACAACAAACAATATTCACAAGCTGAAATGCGACAATTTATTAAAGCCTGAGACTCTCAGTTTTCACTTTCTTCTCCAGCGGAGTCGCCAAGCTGTCACGCCCTAAAATTTTAACTAAAATAATAAAATAGGTTGTGACTTAGGGTGTTTTAAAGGTACAAAATTATTGAGATTTACGGAGTCGCCACTTGACATAGTTCAAAGGTATGCCAAGTCACCAAACTGGTACCTTGGAACACCTATGACTCGTAAATGGTCTGCGTCAGAGTTCCGGGTAAGGATCTCGGTTGACTCTCGGGAAGGTGTTAGGAATCCTTGAGTCCGGTGCCGAGCACAGTTGCTTTATTGACGCTCTCCGGCTTGTGTGAATTATGTTTGTTGTTTATTGCCTTTTATTTGTTACGCTTTAAGTTTTAATTGAAACGTTTCTTGTTCATTGATGGAAAAACTCTATCAAAAATTAACCGCGGATGCGTTGTCCGTTCGAATTCCGATATATGTGAGTTCCATGTAAACATTAGACCTTTATTATTTTTAATCTTAGATTACAATCGCTCGTTTAAGCAAACAAAAACTCAGTCGGATGTGATCGCCCAAGCACCTTACTCGGACGAAATCTTCCAACTTAATTGAGTTTTAAGTGAACGCATCGGCATTCGTTACGCTTAGGTTTAATTTAAAAATCGTCCGTTCATTGACGAGAAATCTATCAAAGATTGTCCGCGGGCACATTGCCCGTTCGAATCTTCAATAAGTAAGTTTCCGTATAAATATTTGGACGTTCATTAATAATTAAATAATTTTTTATTTCCGACCTATTTGTTTTGCCTAGTCATTTAGTTATGTTTCTGCCTAACATATATCTCTTTGTGCAAATTTAAGGAATTATCAATTCATTGGCACGTTTTGAGATCTAAATTCGCCTATTGCACTTTAGTCAAAGCTAGCAAATCTGGCTCAAATGTTAACATCTGTTCAGGTTTTCATTTATTCTCTTTTATGCACGTTTCCTCTTTTTTTTCTTTTTCATGGCAATAGAATATGAACTTTTGTAAAAGTTTATTCATGAACACAAGTACAACCAACTAACTCTCAATCATATTTCTTAATATGGCAGTAGATCTACAAAACAATACACTAGGCATGCACGAGAAAAATATCATTGGAGCATACTTTTAAATTTATAATCTTCAATCAGGTTGAAATACAAGCAAGAAAGTGTTCAAAGCTCAAAAAATTACCTAGTGGGCCATGACTCCAAACTATGTAATGGAATCCACAAGTTAAACCCGCGATGTAATAGCACGATACACCAGCAGTCAGTAGCAACGAGACAGCAACAACAGCTCTTAAATATACCCTCTCTTACTAACTAAACCAAGATTAAAACCTTACTTTCCAAGCCTTTAGTTTTTTCTTTATTTCCTCTAACTCACTTTTTGGCTTTTCACTCTCTCAGATATGTATTGTTTTTAGAGAGAGCCAAGTGTATGAGATTTCAGATTTTCTTGTGTTTGAATATTCAGATATGTGTTAGTGTGTAAAATGGAGTGGAGGTGTCCTTTTATAGATGAAAATGTGGAGTGAAAAGTAGGGTGAAAACACCCCATGTGCCAATGTTTTTTTTTTACCCTTTGAAAATTACTTTTTGGCATGCTAAAGCTTGCAAAAAACAAAAAAAGACACAAAATCTTTCTATAAAGCTGTCCAAACTTGTCCTATTATTTGACTTTGAACTCTCCCTTTCTTGAAAATTTCAAGTTTATACCAAAACTTACTCAAGAAGCCTCCCAGCCTATCAGACTCTTTAACTAAACAACCATCCCTTCCCAAGAGTTCTCAGATGGTCAAAATGACCCATAGAAGCCTTAACTTTAACTAACTATAAAGAAGTTAAACTTCCTACTGTCAAATGACCTGCTCGACCAAATTAAACAAAAAAACTCAAGCTCTCAGCTTCACACACTTTCCTCTCAAGCAAATATCACAACTAATCAGGATAGCTAACAATTCCAGTATTCAAACTAATGACCAAACTCAACCAATTACATGCTTAAAACAGGACTAAGCAAGCAGAAACTAAAAGCATCTCATGCATTAGAAACTTCTCACCAGGGCATTCAAGCCAATAATATTTTTGGACAAACTAAATTACACCAAACTCGAGCTTTAAACAAACAGAACTTGGACAATTTGATCAAGGCCAAAACAACAGGAAAGCACATCACAGACCTTCACCCGAACGCGCGACTACACAGTGAATTTTCAACACATGTTTTATCCGAATGAGCTTACAAAATAGATACAAACTCAAATATGATTAACTAAAATTTGAAGAGCTTCAAACAAACCAATCAACATTCATTCATCATTTACCAAGTTCAGATAATTTATTTTGATGGCTAGACAAACAACAAATTTCCATATTTTGAAATTAACAAAACTTCATACAAATATAGAAACGTGTAAGAGGCTTATTCACATACCAACACTAATCTAAAGTGACATTTATCCTTGAACAACCAAATTTAATAGATAAAAGTAAAGGAAACAGGGACAAGAGAATTTTTCTTCTAACCCGTCTCAATTTAATTGCCTCCAAAACATCTCCGCCATTGGATTCATCGCATTGCGACTGTCCCAGCTGCCTCGCCAAACCATCAGCATCATAGCAAACATTTCTACCACGTCGACAATTGTATAAGCCGTTAAGCAAGCCAACACCATCGCTGAGCTACCAGTGCTTCGCGGCTACTAAAATTGCAAAATCAACACCCGAGCTAAGCTGCATCGATTGACCCCCACTGCCTCGCCATCCTTTCTGCTCGCCGTGGCTTTAAATCACCATTTTCGCTATCCCGGCCTTTGGTAGCATCAACAAACAAACAACACCGAACCCACTGCCTCGCCATTTCTGTTTCATCGACACACCATCACAGCTGCTCGTTTGCTAACACAGGGTCTCCACTGCCTTGTCTCTACATCATTATAGACACCAGGCTTCACAATCAAGTACACCCCCCCACATTCATAACAAAACATAATGAACAAGTCACAGCTTCTTTCACAAGCCATCGTCCACACCATCACTGCTACTACCTCACGCCACCACGGGACAAAAAAATCAAAGGGAAACGGAATCGGGCAGCGAAACTAAAGGAGAAAAATGTATAGTTTCAGGGTAATTACCTTGAGAAATGAGTGGAGGAGAATAGACGGCCCCTTTGAGATAAAATTTGGCCAGAAAACGAAGTGTCACCGGAGAAGTTTTAGCCGTCTTTTAGAACCTTGATCCCCATTTATTCACGTGTATTTTGGAAAAAACAATGCCATATCGGAGTAGAGGACGTGAAGGGCGATCGGGGAAGGAGTAATTTTGGCCGGAGAGGGCGTTGTCGCCACCGTGCCAATGGTGGAGCTCAGGCGACAAGAAATGGGTTGGTAAAATTTTGTGTAATTGGGGAAATGTATGGGAAAGGGCTTTGATAATGGAAGTGGGCCGGGTAGGAAGGTTAATTGGACTGGGGTCAAAACTGAAATGGATTCGGGAATGGGAAAGTTGTTTTCATTGCTTTTCTTTTGTCAAATGGCCACTAAATTAGTACTCCCTCCGTTCCAAAATGAGTGTCTACCTTTTCTTTTTTGTTTGTCCCAAAATGAGTGCCTCTTTCCTTTTATGGAAACTCTTTAAATCTAAGATTTGTTTTGTACCACATGATTTAAAGACACTGGCCCACATTACACACAACTTTTATTTTAAATCACATGATTGAAAAGTCTTTCTAATTTTCTTAAATTTTGTGCCCAGTCAAACTCAGACACTCATTTTGGGACGGAGGGAGTACTTGCTAATTTAAGATGGTCAAACTCAAACTAACAACTAACACAAAATAATTAAATCGCATAATTAATAATGAAACACACAAAAGAATTATTTTCAAATATAACAACATATCAAAGAAACACTGCTCACAAAATTTTCTTTTTATTATTTTTTTGTATTTTGTTTGATTAATTAATACAAATGGCTAAACGCAAGATAAAATCTAGCAAAGAGTCATATGATAATTCTCGCGTATATTTTACGCAATTTAATTTTGTGCCAAAATTAGGTGATTACAGTCACTTGACGTTATTTTTATTTGTTTCTTGCTTTAATATATAAAAAATGAAAAGAAAATTAGAAAACCAATGAAAAATTCCAAAATGATTTTCTTTTTAGTTTTTAGTTAGTGGTACAGTCATCCGCCCCGTGGGTTTTCTTATGGCCTCGGTTCTTTTCTACGGGTAGATATTTGAACCGAGTAATTTTTATTTTTAGGAGTAGTTTATTAATCTTAGTTAGTAGAGTATTTTTAGGAAAACGGTAGAATGCTAGGTGCCTTTGGTTTGTGTGATACCGGTGGATTTAGACTTGAGAATTTACGCTTTGTGAATCCCTTTTGGTTTAAAAATTGTGATGCATGCCTAGGAAAATGTGAATGACCTTCTTAAGACGCTTAGGTTCAACTGCTTGACTCTTTGTGAACTATTGTGCCTTAGTGCTTAAATTTCCAAAGTTGCATCTTGTTTGCTTTAACTGAAAGTTGGAATGAAACCGTTTTTAGTGAACTATGTGCCATGTGTGAGGTGAGTATCTTTTCTTATGTTCCGTGCTTGCATATTAATGTCTAGAACTTGCCCCGTGTGTGTGCAAAGCGAAATCCTAGGTTTACTCTAGTCGGGAAATGATACAGGTGTTTCTTTGATAAGCCCTTCTAGCCTTGATTAGCCTACCCTTTATATTATCCTTCTTAAGCCCTTTTGAGCCTATTGACCTTTTTGTTGGCACCCACATTACAAGTCTTATCCATTTTGTTCTTAATTATCTTCTTTTTGAACCCTTGCTCCTTATAGCACTTTAATTGAAATATTTGATTGTTTGTGGAGTTGTGGTTGGAGTAATTTGGTGGCTTTTGAGTGGAACCGATGAAAGAAAATAATATGGTGCATTTTGAAAAAAATAAAAAAGAGAATCACTGGCAAGGTTGAGAAAAAAATGAAATGAAAAAGAAAAAAAAAAAAGAAAACAAAAGAAAAAAAATCTCAATCCTTGCTAGTGTTGTGCAAAAGTAAAGTTGCAAATTGCTTAAATTGAAAGGAGACTTTTGGGTTGTGACAACCCGATAATTTCTACCTATAGTCTAGTTACTTAATGAGTTAGTGAGAATATTTATTCATTATTTATGAGGTAGAAATTTTGTATATATGGAGAATTTACTAAATGACCATTAGGCCAAATAGACAATTTGTTATGGGCCTTGAATTATTTTGACTAAGTGGAAATAATTGATTAGGCCCATAACTAATTTCTAGTCCATTTTTATAGCATATAAAAGACCATGCCTTAGACTTTTAGGGTTGTAAACAAATGGCTAAGGAGAGAAAAATTTGGGGATAAATCAAATGTGCAGCCGTCAGTTCCTTTGCTCTTGAGCTTTCAAATTAGTTCAAATAGCAAGTAAGTTTCTTATTACTAGTGTATTTATTACAGTAACCATGCAAATATAGGATTTTACCCATTTGTTAGCTTTATTAAAATTATAGGATTAACATAATGATGATGGCGAATAGAAATGGTATAATGATAGCAATGATTGAATAGTGTTTTGTTAATAGTAAGCGCTGATGGTGTTTCTATGTTCCTCTTTCATTACTGTATTGCCATTTTCGTCCATGTTTTGCATCAAGTGATCTATTTTACTTTTTCCTCTAGCTAATTGTAATTATTATTTTGGAAATATAATTTTTATATATTGGGTATATATATTTTTATATTGATCATACTCGGATATATGTTTCACTTCAATGGGATGGAATGATATTTGAGATGTAGAAAGTGGGTGCATAACACTAAGTTATATATTTAGTAGATAATGACACCCCAATTTCTATCGAGATAAGATTTCTAATATATATTTAGCTTTGTGTGATTACGGGCAACGTAATAGTGAGTTCAATTTTGGGGTTAACCATATGGGATTGGGATTGACTTTTAAGTTGATTTCTTAACCTCTTTAGCTTAAGGTTGTAATGTTTAACCATTAGCCTTGGTATTGATTGCATTACATTCCTTTGATAGAGCAAGAACATTTGGAAGAGGCTTGAAAAGGGAAAACCATTGTTGAGTAGCTAGTGAGCTTCGGACCGAGGTAAAGTGTATTTTGCTTTCTTGGTGGACTTGCTCCACACCCTATGTATGATATATGCTCCTATACAAATGATTGTGGCACGATGTAGTTCCGTGCATATTATTGTGGTACGATGTAGTTCCGTACATATTACCTAGCACGATGTAGTTCCGTGCATTTTTATTGGGGTACGATGTAGTTCCGTACATATTATCATCGCATGATGTAGTTCCGTGCATATTATTGTAGTGTGGTGTGGTTATGTATTTATCCGCTAGCTACATTAAAGGTGTCGTGGTACTTTGATGACGAAGTACGAATTTTACTGGACGGTTAATTAAATGGTTTCTCTTTATTTCCCATTACCTTGAGTTATTTTACTTTGCATATATGAGCAACTTGCTATTTTACTTGGAGCCCCGTCCCCGCTTATTGAGTCACTCGACTCACTCCTTTCTTTTTCTTTGTTGGTTTACTTATGTCTTACCGATTCGACACCATCTACTAGTGAGCGTCGTGGTTGACCGAGGCGGAGCATCCCTCTATTAGCGGTGAGCCAACTCTTTGCCCGTGGTGGCCGCCTATATAGTTTATATTTCACTATGATGTATTCCCAAAATTTTTGGAGTTATATAACTTATTCGACACTCTTAGATGTTCATGATTCGGGAAGTACTTAAACCTTTTACTATTGGGATTATTTCTACTTTATTCTATAGTATTGAGATATTTATATTTTTCATTGAGAAGCTTATATTATTCATTCATAATCAAGTGGGTTCGCCCGACAGGGTTAGTTGAGTGCCCTCACGACCT
The DNA here is from genome assembly GCA_029990175.1 of Petunia secreta. Lineage (NCBI taxonomy): Eukaryota > Viridiplantae > Streptophyta > Magnoliopsida > Solanales > Solanaceae > Petunia > Petunia secreta. The sequence goes on from JARKIP010000102.1 coordinate 1,276,395, forward strand.
ATTCAGATTTCGGGTCTTGACAAATTGGTATCAGAGCCATAGGTTTAGAGTGCTCATGAATCATGAACTGTGTCTAATAGAGTCTTGCTGATCGGGCGGAGACGTCCGTACCTATCTACGAGAGGCTACGGTGACATTTAGGCAACTTCCCTTCTTTCCCTCCTTATCGTGCGTAGTATTTCCATAACAAGACTAATCTTTTTCAACTATGTAACGCGCAGATGGTGAGGACTCGTTCTTCGGCTCAGGAGGCGGAGGTGGAGCCGGAGGTACCACCTGTTGTCCCAATTGCCGCAAGAGGTGGAGTTAGAGGTGTCAGCCGAGCGAGAGGTCGAGGTAGAAGACGTGGCCGAGGCAGACGTGGATTTCAGACTCGTACAGCTGCCCAGCCTAGGGCTAGAGCTGATAGGGCCACGAGAGTTGTACATCATGATGATGATACAGAGATTAAGGATCAGCCAGAGGTTCCGGTTGATCAGGGATTTATTGCTACACCGGTACTTCGGGATGCTATGTTGAGGGTTTTGGGTATCCAACAGACTCTTGCACCACAGGGATCTCCTGTGACCCAGGTAGCGTCTCATGTTGTCCCACCAGCGAGTACTCAGATGCGAGGTATGCAGACGCCAGTTCAGTTTGTTACTCCTGCTATGCAGACTCCAGTGGTAGTAGCTGTGAGTAGTGTACCCCAGGTTGCTCGGGCAGGTCAGCCAGGGCAGATTGTGGTTCCGGAGGTGAACCAAGTCAGACTTCTTCACTTCACCAAGTTACTGCCCCCGAAATTTGGAGGACTTCCATCTGAGGATCCACGGGCCTTTCTAGATCGTTGCCAGCGGATATTAGGTGCTTTGGGATATCTTGAGGAGCATGGAGTTGATTATACACCTTTCCAGCTTGAGGGTCCCGCTCTGACTTGGTGGAATACACTTACTCTAGCTAGGCAGGGCTTGCCGAAGCTGTCTTGGAGTGAGTTTTCGCAGAGGTTTATGGATAAGTTCCTTCCGCGTAGCCAGCAGGATGAGAGGCACAGGCAGTTCGAGAGGTTGAGACAGGGCCATATGACTGTATCTAAGTATGAGGTTCGATTCTTAGACATGTCTCGTGATGCTCTTGATTTGGTTCGTCCGGAGTCAGAGAAGGTTAGGAGGTTCATTGATGGTCTTTCATCTACTTTGAGATCTAGTATGGCTCGGGAGATAGAGGCTGGTACTTCATTTGATGTAGCGGTGGATATTGCTCGCCGATATGAGTCTTATAGAGCTCTGGAGCAAGAAGCCAAGTTCTTTTCCAAGATTGATTTGAGGTCTGGGTATCATCAATTGAAGATTCGGGAGTCCGATATCCCGAAGACAGCATTCAGGACTCGTTATGGTCACTATGAATTCTTGGTTATGTCTTTTGGGCTTACGAATGCTCTAGCAGCTTTATGGATATGATGAACCGTGTGTTCAAGCCTTATCTAGACTCATTTGTTATTTTCTTTATTGATGACATCTTGGTCTATTCGCATAACCGTGAGGAGCATGAGCATCACTTGAGATTGGTTCTTCAGACCCTTTGAGAACGTAAGCTTTATGCTAAGTTTTCGAAGTGTGAGTTCTGGTTGGACTCTCTGGCTTTCTTGGGTCATGTTGTGTCCAGTGAGGGTATCAAAGTTGATTCTACGAAGATTGAGGCCGTTCAGAATTGGCCACAACCTACTTCTCCGATAGAGATTCGTAGTTTTCTTGGTCTGGCTGGGTATTATCGGTGATTTGTGGAGAAGTTTTCATCTATTGCTGCTCCATTGACCCGTCTGACTCAGAAAGCGGTTCAATTTCATTGGTCAGAAGAGTGTTAAGCGAGCTTTCAGAAGCTCAAGTCATTGTTGACTAGCGCTCTAGTGTTATCTCTTCCTTCTGGAGCTGGAGGGTTTGTAGTTTATTGTGATGTTTCTCGCGTTGGGTTGGGATGTGTCTTGATGCAACATGGTAAAGTCATTGCCTATGCTTCTAGGCAGTTGAAAGTGAATGAGAAGAACTATCCGACTCATGATTTGGAGTTAGCAGCTGTGGTATTTACTTTAAAGATTTGGAGACATTACCTGTATGGTGAGCCTTGTGAGATCTTCACTGATCATAAGAGCTTGCAGTACGTGCTTACTTAGAAAGACTTGAATGGTGATGGCTAGAGCTGATCAAAGATTATGATCTTACTATTCATTATCATCCGGGGAAAGCCAATGTGGTGGCTGATGCATTGAGTAGGAAGTCTATGGGTAGTCTTGTATTTCTTGATGTTGAGATGAGACCTTTAGCTCGAGAGTTGCAGACTCTATATAATTTGAGGGTGAGATTTGATAGTTCGGACTCGAATCGGGTATTTGCTTGTGTGGTGGCTCAGTTTTCCTTAGTTAGCCAGATTAAGGAAAGACAGTTCGAGGATCCTTACTTTCTTGAGTTGCGGGGGCGTATTCAAAGTGGAGGAGCCCCTCCTTTTGAGTTGGATAGTGATGGTATTCTTCGGGTTGGTGGTCGTCTTTGTGTTCCTAAGGTTGGTGATTTGAGGCGATTGATTCTTGATGAGGCTCACAGTTCGCGGTATTCCATTCATCCCGGTATCACCAAGATGTACCAGGACCTTCGAGAGTTGTATTGGTGGAAGGGGATGAAGAAAGATGTCTTTGATCATGTATCTCGGTGCTTGAACTGTCAGTAAGTCAAGTACGAGCATAGAAGACCTGCAGGTTTAGCCCAGGCACTACCCATTCCTGAGTGGAAGTGGGAGAGGATTACCATGGATTTTGTAGTTGGCTTGCCGAAGACATTGAGGCATCATGATTCAGTTTGGGTCATTGTTGATAGACTTACCAAGTCGGCCCATTTCATTCCGGTGAAGACAGCTGATACATCAAAAAAGTTGGCTCAGATCTTTATTGAGCAGATTGTTCGACTGCATCGTACTCCATTGTCTATTATCTCTGATCGAGGCTCGCAATTCACTTCTCAGTTTTGGCAGGCTTTTCAGCGAGAGTTGGGTACTCAGGTCCAAAATAGTACCGCATTTCATCCGCAGACTGATGGACAGTCTGAGCGGACTATTCAGATCTTGGAGGATATGTTGAGAGCATGTGCCTTGGATTTTGGCGTTCATTGGGATGATCATTTGGCTCTTGCAGAGTTTGCTTATAATAACAGTTATCAATCTTCCATTCAGATGGCGCAGTTCGAGGCATTATATGGTCGCCGATGTCGATCTCCAGTTGGTTGGTTCGACTCTCGAGATGTTGAGGTGTTGGGTCTTGATATTGTTCATCAGACTTTGGATACGGTTCATATCATTCAGGATCGTCTTCGAACTGCTCAGAGTAGGAAAATATCATAGTCGAACAAGAGAAGCTGAGAGTTGGTATTTGAGGAAGGTGATATGGTTTTCTTGAAGGTGTCACCAATGCGGGGTGTGAAGAGATTTGGGAAGAAGGGAAAGTTGAGCCCTAGGTTCATTGGTCCTTTTAAGATTGTGAAGCGTATTGGTGAGGTTGCTTATCGACTTGCATTGCCAGAGTCTATGCCTGTTCATCTCGTTTTTCATGTTTCTATGCTCCGGAAGTGTGTTTGAGATCCCACTAATGTCATAGAGGTGGACCCAGTTCAACTGGATGTGAACTTAGCTTATGAAGAAGTTCCAGTTGCTATTGTAGGAAGAGACACCCGAAAGTTGAGGTCTAAAGAGATTCCATTAGTAAAAGTTTGATGGCATAACCGTCCACATGATGAGGATACTTGGGAGATTGAGTCGAGCATGCAGGATAGATATCCCCACTTGTTTGAAGCATCAGGTAAGTAGATTTTAAAGTCCTTGCATTTAAATTCCTCCTATTAATTGTGAGTTATAGCATGTTTACCTCCTTGTCATAGTTTTTATATTCAGTAAAGTAATTTATCTCCTTTGCGGAGTATTTGATTCATTAAAGTGATTTAGCTCCTGTCGGAGTGTGTTTGATTTATTATTGAGATTTACCTCCTTGTCAGAGCAGTTATGATTATCTTGAGCTTTGTTTGGTGCCTATGCATAGCTTGTTATGTTGTATATGGTGGTTGTTGGTATTTGAGGCAGGTATTATTTTTGGATAGTCCAATTTACAAATGAAACTCTGGTGAAATTTTTGTAAATTTTAGGACTTAGCCAAATTTTGGAGTTCTTATGAAGTTTGGTTATGAGTGGTAAAAGGTTTGGTGTTGTGTTTCTGTTTATAGATCGATTGTTGTATTGGAAGAAATAAGTTCGAGGGCGAACTTGTGTTTAAGTGGAGGAGAATGTGACGACCCGATAATTTCTAGCTATAGTCTAGTTACTTAATGAGTTTGTGATAATATTTACTCATTATTTATGAGGTAGAAATTTTGTATATATGGAGAATTTACTAAATGACCGTTAGGCCAAATAGACAATTTGTTATGGGCCTTGAATTATTTTGACTAAATGGAAATAATTGATTAGGCCCATAACTGATTTCTAGTCCATTTTTATAGCATATAAAGACCATGCATTAGACTTTTAGGGTTGTAAACAAATGGCTAAGGAGAGAAAAATTTGGGGATAAATCAAATGTGCAGCAGTCAGTTCCTTTGCTCTTGAGCTTTCCAAATTAGTTCAAATAGCAAGTAAGTTTCTTAATACTAGTGTATTTATTACAGTAACCTTGCAAATAGGATTTTACCCATTTGTTAGCTTTATTAAAATTACAGGATTAAGATATGATGATGGCGAATAGAAATGGTATAATGATAGCAATGATTGAATAGTGTTTTGTTAATAGTAAGCGCTGAAATGATACCTATTGAACCTGTTCATATCTTCCATTAGTATCGTGAGCTTGATGGTGTTGTTATGTTCCTCTTTCATTACTGTATCGCCATTTTCGTCCACGTTTTGCATTAAGTGATCTATTTTACTTTTTCTTCTAGCTAATTGTAATTATTATTTTGGAAATATAATTTTTATATATTGGGTATATATATTTTTATATTGATCATACTCGGATATATGTTTCACTTCAATGGGATGGAATGATATTTGAGATGTAGAAAGTGGGTGCATAACACTAAGTTATATATTTAGTAGATAATGACACCCCAATTTCTATCGAGATAAGATTTCTAATATATATTTAGGTTTGTGTGATTACGGGTAGTGAGTTCAATTTTGGGGTTAACCATATGGGATTGGGATTGACTTTTAAGTTGATTTCTTAACCTCTTTAGCTTAAGGTTGTAATGTTTAACCATTAGCCTTGGTATTGATTGCATTACATTCCTTTGATAGAGCAAGAACATTTGGACGAGGTTTGAAAAGGGAAAACCATTGTTGAGTAGCTAGTGAGTTTCGGACCGAGGTAAGTGTATTTTGCTTTCTTGGTGGACTTGCTCCACACCCTATGTATGATATATGCTCCTATACAAATGATTGTGGCACGATGTAGTTCCGTGCATATTATTGTGGTACGATGTAGTTCCGTACATATTACCTAGCATGATGTAGTTTCGTGTATTTTTATTGGGGTACGATATAGTTCCGTACATATTATCATCGCACGATGTAGTTCCGTGCATATTATTGTAGTGTGGCGTGGTTATTTATTTATCCACTAGTTACATTAAAGGTGTCGTGGTACTTTGATGACGGAGTACGAATTTTATTTTACGGTTAATTAAATGGTTTCTCTTTATTTCCCATTACCTTGAGTTATTTTGCTTTGCATATATGAGCAACTTGCTATTTTACTTGGAGCCCCGTCCTCGCTTATTGAGTCGCTCAACTCACCCCTTTCTTTTTCTTTGTTGGTTTACTTATGTCTTACAGATTCGATGCCATCTACTAGTGAGCGTCGTGGTTGACCGAGGCGGAGCATCCCTCTATTAGCGGTGAGCCAACTCTTCGTCGTGGTGGCCGCCTATATAGTTTATATTTCACTATGATGTATTCCCAAAATTTTTGGAGTTATATAACTTATTCGACGCTCTTAGATGTTCATGATTCGGGGAGTACTTAAATCTTTTATTGTTGGGATTATTTCTACTTTATTCTATGGTATTGAGATATTTATATTTTTCATTGAGAATCTTATATTATTCGTTCATAATCAAGTGGGTTCGCCCGACAGGGTTAGTTGGGTGCCCTCACGACCTATTCGGATTTCGGGTCGTGACATAGGTGGTTGCTTGGTTGGTTTTAAAAAGAATGGTGGAAAGAAAAAAAATTAAAGTGATGTATTAAAGTGCTTAGGGAGGTAGTCACTATTTATCCATATTTATCCTACCCGTCCTTTAGCCTACATTACAACCCGTAAAGTCCTAGTTAATCCCGATAGGAGTGAGTTTACATTAGTGGAGTCCTACACTACGGGCAAGCCTATGGTACGTTGTGTGTGGCACATAAACTTCTTTTTGGAGAGCGAGTGAATTCTTTCTATATTATGTCCCTCATTTATTCTTGAAATATATTCGTTGTGTGATATTTGGGACGCTCTCTTAATTTCTTTTGATGAGGGCACATGGTTTGCGTGAGATAGGTGAATTTTTGACTCCTTGGTTGAGTGAATGGGTGTGATTTTGTGAAAGCTTGGTTTCATTGAGTCAGGTTTTTGAGGTTGAGATGTCTTGAGTTGGTTGTTCTAGTGTTTTGAAATTTAATAAATTTTGGCATGTTGAGGGTTACATGGTATGTATTTATGCTCTTGTTTAATGGTCGGTATTGTTTAACCTAGATTCGATTTTAGGCCAATTAACAATTAAATTTGTATTTTGCAGAGTCACGATCAATAGTTTAGATTAAGAGTTTAACCAAGTTTTAATATGAAATGGTGCCGATTGCTAGATTATCAATATATGCACGATTTCCAATGATGATAACGGAAATAGGATATAATCAGAAATAAGTAAGATTAAAGCGTGAGTAAAATAGATAGAGATAACTGTATAAGATCTCTTGATCCCGATGAGGATTCCTCGTTACTGTTTGTACTCGAAGATTAGGGAGCAAAGTATCCAACGAATGTAAGCAAAGAACAGTATTTGAGCAAGAGTAAGTGAGAATATTCTTATTGATGTTGTAGACAGAGAATATAAAAAGTGTGTTACAATGATTCGGGACGAATGCTATTTATAGGTCTGATAGGCATTCGTTGGGTTTGTAACTGCTGGGCACGTATCCGTTGGATATGTAACCGCTGGGTCGTGTAATCGCTGCCTTTAAGACCATTCATTAAGTAGTCGCGCATGATCAGGTTAGTAATTGCTCATTCAGATCGTGTTGACCTGGAAAGCGTTACGTTGCTGCTCTGGGTCTGTTCGTGGTAACCGCCTG